>JAMZAV010000242.1:0-1410409 GCA_024449915.1 Sweltsa coloradensis | reverse complement strand
GCAAAATTGTGCAAAAAGTGTGCAAAAATATGGCATAGGTTTTGACATGAAAATCCATTTTGGTTGTTCTGGCATTAACTTGGCTCAGCCAACATAAAGTTGCCGTAACTTTTTTGTGTTGCTTGTGCAAAAATCGAAGTTGGTTGTGCAAAATTGTGCATAAAGTGAGAAAAAATATAGTATAAGTTTGCACATAAAATTCATTATTTTGAAAATCACTAACTTGGCTCAGCCAAAATGAAGTTCTCGTTACTTTTTTGTGTTGCTTGTGCAAAAATCGAAGTTGGTTGTGCAAAATTGTGCAAAAAGTGTGCAAAAATATGGTATAAGTTTGCACATGAAATTTGTTATTTTGTAAACCATTAACTTGGCTCAGCCAAAATGAAGTTTCGTAACTTTTTTGTGTTGCTTGTGCAAAAATCGAAGTTGGTTGTGCAAAATTGTGCAAAAAGTGTGCAAAAATATGGTATAAGTTGCACGTGAAATTCGTTATTTTGAAAATCATTAACTTGGCTCAGCCAAAATGAAGTTGTCGTAACTTTTTTTTGTTGCTTGTGTAAAAATCGAAATAGGTTGTGCAAAATTGTGCAAAAATATGGCATAGGTTTTGACATGAAAATCCATTTTGGTTGTTCAAGCATTAAGTTGGCTCAGCCAAAATGAAGTTTCCGTAACTTTTTTGTGTTCCTTGTGCAAAAATCGAAGTTGGTTGTGCAAAATTGTGCAAAAAGTGTGCAAAATTCACAGCATATCGTATGTCATAATTTCATTGGTGGTTGAGCCAAGTTAATGTACCCCAAAATTTCAAACACCTGTGATGTCAGTCGGCCTAGCGAACAGCAATTTGACTAAAACGCATGTCCTATACTCTCTTCAATCATGTTTTACATGAAACACTCCACATACCAGACTATGTAGTAAGCTTATAATTTGCTTCTTCCAGGACCTACCCAAAAATTGTCTGAAACAATTAAAATAAACAATTCAAGCGATAAAAATAATATAAGATAGTTAAGATGAAATCAAAATTTCTTTAAGAGAGTACAGTAAGATCAATTTATTAATCCTGTTTTAAAGGCTTTAGTAGCCCGACGCTTTTGATGTTTTTTATTTGGTTTAAATGTCCAAAACGTATATTTGGATAGTTTATAGACCTTGACAATGATTGGCAATTTACGCTTAAAGGTGAGGATAAATTTGCATCTGGGTTGAAAATCACAATACTGGGTACACATTAGATTTGGTTTGATCAATATAATTATTAAATTCGTACAATAATTATCCAATTTAATCATCTTTACAAACACTCATTAACGATTTATAGGGCAAAAGTGTGGGGCCCAATATTTTGCTTTCTACCTAAACAATTTGATTTTTTTATTAGATTTTTTTGAAGATTCTTTTCCTTGATCATTTAGTGAAAATATGCTGATTTTGAATTGCAAGTTGACATAAAAATTGAAACAAAATTTGAGTTTATTTTTTTAAATTTGATTTGTTTTCCGTTTTTAATTTTTTCCCATGTTCAAATTGTCAAACAAAATATCGGGGACATAACGGAAATTTGTGTATTTTAGTGTTTTATACACAAACTGGTTTTTTATAATTACAAAAATATACTTCTAATCATTAAGAATTTTGGAGGGAAATTCATCTAATTCCGAACAAAACAAAGCATCGTTTTACCCGCGCAATTTTCCCGTCATTCTCTAGTTACTTTGAATGTCCACCGTTTGAATTCATTTTTGCGATGTAGAGTTTCAAATGTGGAAATGGAAATGTGTGCTTGAATTAAACGGCTTCCATCGAAATGAAAAAAATCATTCGGCCAAATCTATGCAAACTACATATTTTTATCTCTTGCGTCCATCACGAATTAGTCTCTTTTTGACACGTTTAAATATGTGTTGCATTATCATGGCGGGCATTGATGCATATTCACAATAACAAAGATATACATTGTGTAATAAATCAACATTTAATATCCCGCAAAATAATTACATTTACATATATTATGCGTTGAACTGAACGTCATAATTGGTTTACATTTCTACACAACGCAGTCTGTCGTGCAAAACGATATTTAAACGTTCTAAACAAGGATCTGTGTTGTGGAAATAAAACGGACGATGGAACAGCCCATTGTGGAAACAATAATGAATTCAAAATAATTAAACAGATGTAGGGAATTTGTAACGACTCAATTTTGAATGAACGCTCATCTGATAATAACCATGGCTTGCTGGTTCTTGCAGTGATTTGGAATAGTACTTTCTCCACAAACTATAATATATGGTGATAGTTTTGAATCTTGGTTTAGGAATGTATGTTATAATCAAAATTCACGACTATCTTTTGCAGGTTTTAGATCAAGTAGTCCACAAAAATCCTTTCCACGTTTTTACATTACAAATTAATAATAAAATAATGAAACAATTTTAGAGGTCATTTGTAGGACTACACACTACTCAAAACAGAACCGTGATCACAATTTTATTTTGAGTAGTGTATAGTCCTACAAATCATAACCAAAAAAATAATAAATTTATCGCCATATATCGAGTCTGCATTTCAATATTTTAAATACCACTTGGTTGCAAACTGTTATCAATTAATGGTAACTAATTGAAAGTTACTACAAGTTACTGAAGCTGTGTCACGTTATGTTTGGGTGGCTCGTTGGAGAGTGGTTAGCGTCTCTGCTTCCACTGCAGAGCGCCCCACTGGTTCGAATCCCGCTTCAGGCGAAAGTTTATTATTTTCTAATATGGATTCTATTACATCACTTCTTGTCTTAGAAATATGTAAACGGTGACTTAAGAGCCGTCCTAGCAACGAGGCACGTAGTAAATTCAAAGTTGATTTGAATCGGCCATGTTGATTCTGGCGTTGATCCGCGGGTATTCGCACTGCCCATACCAAAGATTGTTAGGTCCGATATTTCCTATTATAAATATCTATCATTTTTTTTGGTTATCACTCACTCGTCGATTGCGTTGGGGCCTACAGGGTTGGCTTTGTCGCTTTGGTTTGGTTTAAAGTCCCCCACTGAAAATCAGTTTATATGGTTGAATGGGTAGACTCTAAATACGAATCAATTAATCAATTAACTGATTTATTAATTTATTTATTTATTAATTTAAATTAACAAATTAAACCAATTAAATGGTTTTAATTGGTATCAAATAGACCGATAATGGTATGCGTTATTAACGAGTGTAGGCTACCCTGAATATATTGATTGTGATATTATAGGAACAAAAAGGTTTCAAATCAAGTCAACATTAATAACTATTTTCTGTTCTTTATTAATTTTTAAATAAAGAAAACAGTTAATGCATTAGGTAGTAATTTTTTAAGCCAATGTTGACATTATTTAACGTTTAATAAAAAAACATAATGGCGCAGTTGTCGCGCTTTAAAAAACAGTGGAAATAAGTCCTTAATGTGTAGACCTACTTATTTAACACGAATCTTAGGTATATTAATAATTATACACCAATGTGCTGTACACATTAACCGTCAATTTAAAAAAAAAGGATTCATGAAATTGCATGCTGATTCGTTACGATTTTGTGCCTCCCTCTTTCACTTACAATGTTTTAAATAAGAAATTAAATCAATTTAATGGACAATTTCGTTTTTCCTTTTTACAATGTTGATTTAAATTAATTTACTAATAATTAGTGTTTATGTAAGAAAGGTTTTCGATACTTTGTTTAATTATGTATGGCATTCGTTCCTGTTACATCGAATTTACCAATGTGATTAGGCCAAACTATGCAACACAAAAAATTTAATCACCACGACGTTTATAAAACAATTAAAAAGAACATAGACCTAGTTATCAGAGTCAACCCTTACCAAACGACTGGTAAGAATGGTCGTGATTGGTATGCCTAAACACTATTCAATGGCATCGTCAGAACCTGGTCGAATCGGCGTGAATGGAATTACCTACGATATCTTCCGGAAAACTCCTCCCGAATCACAAGTTCCGGCATATCTTTCTTTAGTGGCGTCCTCCAATCGATCCCCGCTAGATGTGGGCATATCACAGCAAGTTCCTTCAGTCCCGGTAAAAACTTTGGTATCAACATGATGGTCGGCTCAATGGTATATTTCCCCCCACATTGAACATCAAGTCTTGTCAGCTTGTTGCATCCCTGTATGATAGCTGCTAACCCTTTGCGAGTAATAGAGTATGGAGCAAGCGGCAGGAGGTTTATCTCGGTTAGGTTCTTCAGGTTGGCACCAATGGCCACAGCCACGCTGTCGCCGAACTCGCAACAATCAAGATTAAGTGAAGTGAGGTCTTTTAAAGAATTGTTAGAAAACATGGAAATCCAAGTTTCCTCGGTCGTGATCCTACACCGTATAAACTTGAGGCGACGCAGGGTTGGCATGTTGGCGATCGCGAGGAGACATTCACGATAGGGCGGGTATTCACTATTTGACTCGAGCGCCAAGTCCTCTAGATGGAAGGCCTACACTTGCTGATGGCCTTTCCAGCTTCCGAGTTCCACTGGTCACATGCCCCATACAACACGCGCAGAGTCCCGCTACACATTGCTAAAACCTCTGTGTGATTTCTGGTCCCACAATATGCTCTGTTGAGCAATCTTAGCTCCTCAGGGTGAACGCAAAGGCTCAACGGACATGAAAACCTAACAGGACATTTACCCGTGGACTCCAAAGTCACTGATCTCAGATGAGCGAGCATTATGATGACTTCTTTATAAAATATTTTGTCAACCTTATTGACGCCTGGTTCATTAAGTTGTGCCTTATTGTAAACCTTTTGAAATTTACGTATAGTTTTCCTTATGTAATCCTCTTCAAAATAGGGGGACGCCAAGTATGGTGCATCGTTCAGACCTCTGAAAATTTTGTTTGTGGCTTCCCAGTTGTTCAGCACACTAGGCAGGCGATATAGCTGGGGATCCCAGTGTATACGCTCCCACTGTGTACAGACCTTACCCACAGTGCACACTTCTTCCAGATTTAGGAACGAGAATATGTGAAGCAGTACTTCCTCCGGGAGCGACTGAATGCTGGCGGGTGGAAACATTTGTTGTTCCTTCTCGGAGTGGCTTCGGAGTTTCATTTCCATAACAGCAAGGTCGCACTTCCGCTTCTTCTCCATATTTCAGCGCGATTAGATTAATGTAAATACTTCAAATTTTTAAAAACTGCGAAATAGTATTACCACGGACTATTATTATTATTCTGTGACACAGCAAAGAGAAAAATAACTATAACAATAATGGTATGTTGTTTTTTCAACTATCTTTAATAACAACAAAAGTCGTGTATTTTTGTTTTGTTTTACTGCCTGCTTGAGTTTTATTTCACGATGCAGCAAGGTCTACTTGATCTCCGCTCTAGCGGAGATTATTAGACCTTGCCATAGACCATTCCTCTATATCTATCTGTAAGAGTATTTATTATTTTTATTATTTATTTTCCACTATTAGACTTAGTAGGCAGGTAGGCAGATAAATGCAGTAGGCCTATGCCCCAAGCACAATGTGTCTGACAGCCTCTACACAACAAAATGTTAGAACAAACAAGCACTTATAAAAAATAGAATATATAGAAACATAAAAGAGACAAACATAGAAGAGACACATCAACTAAATATTAACAATTCGTAATATCAAATTAGATTAAATTAAATTAAGCAATCTTAATGTAGAAGAGTTTATATCTCTCTTGGAAGCAGTAAAGGCAAAACCTTGTATTTCATCGGATAGGGAGTAGTTCCAAATTGGTAGCTCAGCATAACTAGAAAAACGCCAAATTCGTTTTTAGATGAGTGAGTGAGCCATGTGCCTGGTAATAACCCCTTTCTTTTTTCTACCTAAGGCTAGATCTAGAGATCATGGGTCAGTCCTCACTAGCCTATCATAGGATAGAGTGGCACATTATGGCCTTACAGTTGACGCGCCCTTGTACCAACTAAACTCAAAACACTATCATCTATACATTATCAATCAACTTAAATGCAAATTTTCCCTGGTATACTCAACACATGGCTCGCTCACTCGTCTAATGATGAATTGGGCGTTTTCCTAATCAATTTGGCTAGGGCGCCCTTGTACCCATAATGTGGGAGACCCGGGCTCAAAAAAAGGTCGGGAAAGAATTTTTAATTTCTGGATTGTATTTAAAAAATTAAATGTCATGATTTGAAATGCATGCAGTAATATGAAAAACATAGCCAGTACGAAATACGTGTTAAGATTGCAAGGTTTACTCAATCTACCAGCGGAATTTTGGTAAACCTTGAGCGTGCAAGATTCGTTACACCTTGGTCACCGCAATGCAATCACCCACGACCAGCAATACAAAATAAATAAGATTTCTCAAGAAAAAAACCATGCCGTCAATTAAATGTTTAAAATATCAGCCTATTTTCAATTTATCATTTTTGTTGGTTTAAATCGCAACAAGTGTTGCAGATTTTGCTAACAGTTCTCAGTTAACTCGTAGTGGATGTCTGTTTCAAATTTCAGCGCAATCGGTTTAGCGATTCGGTTGATTTATAACATTGGCACCACTCACAGAATTGGCAATTTTAATTTTGGCATTACTTATCTCTTTTTTCATACTATGATTGTGACTGGGTTTACTGATCACATTAACCCATCTCATACCAAATAATTCCAGAAAACATAACACACAAAAAATTACACGGATACCATTTTTCTCTTTACTCATGGGTAAACATGCTTTGTGGTGTAAAACACCGTTTTGTCACAATCATACAAACAAGTGATTTTATTGCTGAGCCTCTAAAAAGGTATTTTGATACATTTTTTGTTTTTCACTACCAATTTGTAACTGACGCGTTGCTATAAAATAAACTGAAGATCACTGGACGTTTAATTTACTTTTTATGTAAGGTCAAGATGGTCGAAAATGATAACTATTTGAAGAATTGCTAGAATAATTTAGCTGGTATCTATCCCACACAATCATTGAAGGAGAGATAGACTCATATGACACACAAGCACCTCAAAGACAAAAAATATTTTGTGGAACAGGATTTTTTTTATCGAGTTTCGGATAAAACAAATTTTGTTGTTTGTTGAAGTTTTTGAATACCCCAAATATGAAAGTACAGTAATGATATTTTATTCGTAGTCAATATAAAATTTATTCAATTATTTATTAATTCATCATCATCGTCATGCTAACAATATATTATTATCATTAATTGTGTACTGTGGATATCAATGTATGTTGGGAATGCTTCACCCAATATGCTTCAATATGTAAGCCACTTTTCAATTGCCTTAGGATAAAGTTCAAGCAACTCAAACATTTAAGTATTAAACCAACATGTTTTAAAATGTTTATAAGCTCGTGATATCGTTTACTGAGTCTGTTTTATAGTTTTTCCTATACAAACTTACTTTAATTAAATCCCTTATCTTTTTTTCTAAATTAAATGGTGTGGCCATGTACGACATTATAATATATTATAATTATATATTACCTTTTTTACTTTTATAAATTGTATTTAACCATTATTTTGCTAATTCTTCATTGTAAGTGATATTGATACATTGGCATTGTTAACAAAACTGAAACTGGAGGTACTTCTACTGGCTTCTGAACGTATACTAACATAACTTTGTTAATGGTTTTTCTCATAAACACGTTTCGAACTTTCCACCTATATTTGCTAGGCTTCGCATGTCTACACCCATGATCCAACGAATCCTACCATCGTCCGGACTCAAGTTGTTCGTTAATTAATGTAGAGTATTCGTACAGGGATATAGTTACAAACGTCCCTTACACGTGCGGTGACTATAGTGTGCTAGTGCTAGAAACCCAAAGCTGACAGTGTTGGGGTGGCTAGAGCGCTAAGCGATTGACTCTGATTCGGGAAGTCCCGGGTTTCGAATCCCGTCGAGATCGGCAGTCTTCTGCAACAGCCCTCGGAGATGCCTTCACAATTGTCCTATCCGCAACATACCTAGTTCACCTGAAGATCTGCATATTGCACCGTATAACAAGACTAGCTCCCACGGCGAAAATGACATATTTTACCATGGTCTGAGCCCAAGTTCAACGTAAAATAGAATGTAGTCATTAAATAAATAAATAAATACGTATTCAGAGTCTACCCACTCAGTCACATAATTGATTTTGAGTTGGGGACAGTAAACCGAAACGACCAAGCCAACCCTGTAGGCACCGGCGCAATCGACGAGTGAGCGATAACCAACCAAACATCGATATTTCTAATAGTAAATAAATATAGCAATCAGTGAGGGCAAACACCCGCGGATCAACGCCAGAATCAACAAGGCCGATTCAGAACAACTTTTAATTATTATGTGCCTCGTTGCTACGACGGCTCAAAAGTCACCGTTTACAAATTCCTAAGGCAAGAACTGATGGAGTTAAGTTCAAATCAGAAGTCAAAAAACTTCTGACTTTAACGGTATCGAACCCTAACCCTTCTGCGTTTGAAGCAGAGACGCTAACCACAAGACCAGCGAGCCACTCTTTTCACATAAATTTCTTCATTCAGGGATATAATTCTTTTAAAAGGGGGGGTTGGGTTACCTTGCGCGTGAGGTGACAAGTGTGACTAAATCATGCGGGATGCCTTGGGTTCGAAACCTACCGTTAGCAATCCTGAACAAAAGTTTTACAATATTTTCTTCAATCATGAATGCGAATAATCGTACTGAATCTTCTGAACAAACCTCAGACATTTTCTTGGAAACAACCCTCCCGTACGCTTATTTCCTAACTAGTAATCGAAGAGGATCATTATTCATTACAGGGCATACAATTAGGCTTTTAATTCAACATCTACAAAGCAACAAGTTTTAAAGGAATTAATAATTCAATTATTCATGAATTTATAAATGTTCTATCCTAACCGGGATTCGACCCATGCACTTTTTGAAAGCAGCAGGTAAACGTTTGTCTACAAATCTAGCGGATACTTCAATTTTTGTTTAACTATGTATTATAATAATTAAGCTACAGGTAATTTTAAAAGAATTGTTGTATTTAAATTGAATGCCATATCCGAGAATCTACCAAGTCTTACATTAAGGATACCAAATTTTCTGACTTTTTCAACTTTCTAGATGAAACCTGTATTTATTAGAGCTACAAATTTGGTTGACTTGAAAAAATATAAAATGACATCTGATTTTAACAAAGAACTACATAATTGGCGGTAGTGGACTTGCTAAGATTGCAGACTTTATTTAAAAAGGTTTTTTAGGTTTTCAAGTGGTAATGGTGTTTTTCCACAAACGATAAAATATTTCCCTTTACTTCCATTTTTTCTTTATTATTTTCTTCTTTCTTCTTTTCAACTAGACACACTGAACAAATAATGATGTAAAAAGTAACATAGCGCTCAATTGAAGATATATTGTCGATGAATATATGATATCTCGCTTCAGTAATGCACATGAACCACTTATACTCTAAGCAGGCAGGAGTGCACAAGTGGAGTAGAAACAAGAACCACTCTACTCTGTAACTTCTCGCGAGTAGGCGCGCGCACTTGCCCTCGTCACTTGCTGTGTTTCCATCTTTAGGAAATACGCGGCATCTCAGGCTATTTACATACCGAACATTGCTCTCGACTTGAAAAGTAGACATTGAGAAATAAAATGAGAAGATCAAAGCCTAAAAACAGCAGAATATTGTAGACTACCATTTCAGATACGATTAAATAAAATATAAACAAAACATGTAAATACATTTGTTATATTAATTGTGACTTGTGAGAAACCGATAACGACAAATTCTTCACATCTTCTTAGAACAAGAAATAATGACAATTTCAAGATGTTCTCATTGCTGGCTTAAAAATGTTTGTTAAGTTATCGTTTTTCATTCTGTAGTACTTTCTTTCTTTCTTCTTTCTTCTTCTTTTTTCTTTCTTTCTTTCTTTTCTTTCTTTTTTTTTTTCTTTTTTTCTCTCTCTCTTTCTTTCTTTCTTTCTAATATTTTATCGTATCATTATTATACCGACAGTGTTAGACCGAAAGCTAATTGCCCGTGACTCTGATTTGGAAGGTCCCGAGTTCAAATCCCATCGAAACCGGTAATGCTGAATAAAGGTTTTCCTCAGTCGTTAATGCGAATGCAAGGGATTGAGTCCTCCTAAAACAGTTCTCCGATATCTCTTTACAATTGTCCTAACTAGACTAACTTACCAATATACGTAGTTAGAAGAGGGGCAAGCATTTAACTCTAAAAATTTATATTATATTCAAAACAGACAGACAACAGTAAAAAGACAAATTCAAGCTGCGGAAATAAAGTTTTTAAGGAGTGTAGTGAGAGGTACGAAGATTGATAAGATGAGGAGCACGAAGATAAGGTAAGGAAGGAAGTAACTGGGAGTATGGGAGTAGAGAGTTTAAACTTTGAGCTAAGGTGGTTTGAACACATGAAGAGGATGCAGAAGGACAGGAACCCGAAGATGCAGTGTGAACAAGACGCAGGAAACAAACAGAGAAAAAGAGGGGGGCCTAGACTGAGGTGGGGAGAAGCTATAGCAATGGATTTGTAAAAGAGAAATACAACTTCGGAAAGGGATAGGCATAACCAGGAAAGATGTTGGGAATAAAGAAAAATATGGTAAAAACTGGTGGAGGTCCCTGAGGAAGAAGACAGTGAAGAGGAAGAAAGTGAAGTAGATGATGCAGAGTAAGTAAAACACGATGTGGGGGAAGCGTCAGGCAGGATAAACCCGCGGGGCCAAGAATGTGGCGGGTCCCTCCCACCCCCGAAGCTGGAAATAGTGTGAGATATTGATTGATATTATATAACCATAGTGTGTCTTATCAATTGCAATTACATTTTGCTATAAGTGGATTTGAACCCATTCCCCTTGGAGTTAGCTTCTTCGTAGCAGCTTGCGCACTAAGTCCTCTAATCCGTGTTTCGGTAAATATGAGGTGGTGGGAATCGAGCACGCAACCTCTAGAGAAGCTGGTAATATCCAGACATATTAGTAAGTCAACCCTCTCAACAGAACAAAAATCTAATGTACCAATGGGTTCCTATACCCATGGCATTAAAACTATGAAAACTTGTCTGCCTGTGGGTCGCGCTACAACTTTAGACATTGCACTTAGTACTGTACGCGTGGAATTTCCCTTCGTCGCCCAACGCGGCTGAGACGCCTCGCGCCTGGCGATAACACACACACGCAGACAATCCAAATTGGACGCACTTACCTGCTAGCTGTCTTCTCTTGTCTCTCTTCGTCCGCTGGTCTTGAGCACTGAACACAACACTAATCGCGACTTCAGTCTTCACCGATACTGCGACCTACTCGGTTCACTTCTTCAGTGCTACTGCACTCACCGCCCACCGGTCTACCTACAATGTGCAAGAGTGTGTGAGAAGGGTGGCGAGGGGGGAATGTAATGAACAATCGCCTCCGTACGTGATGTGATCATTCGAATGTGAATTCGGTGCAAAGTGCAACGTAGTGAAGCAGTGCTTCCTTTACTTACAGGTAAGATAACCGTGAATTGATAGATTTTATTGCTTTAACGTCTGTATTAGTGCAATATTGCTATTCGAGATGATGATGATGATGATAGACGAGTGACAATTACAAAAACCAGTGCCTTGTGCGGGCTGCGGGGTTCGAACCCGTGCCATACGCTAAGGACTTGTGCCCCAATCGAACTATGGATGGCACCGTGCATTCAAAGTTTTTCGAGTAATGCCTACCCTAAAAAGTAAAATACTCCGATTCGAAACAGTCTAAAGCAATAATCCCTGTTTGTTTGTTGAAATAAGTTGCTCAATTTACTATTTTAATCTCAATCCAAAGCTGGGGTAATGGACATGCACCTCATTTTATAATTGCTTATGAATGATAAATAATAGGCTTTTTACCTGTTGAGAATTGTAGATAATGCCGAATGCTCTTTGATGTAAAATCTACTGAAGTTTAGAAAACTGAATAAATTAATTTTAATATGCCAAAAAACGTATTGAGAGTGATAAGGCGTCTTCATTTTCAGTTGCACAATAATTCAATACAAGTTATCCCTCCTCGTTATTGAGAATCTTTTGACGACAAATTTTCTGTTTTGAAATTCCCTCCCAAATTTTAAACGTTGGTAGGCCTTCAGTTTTACGTTTGTTTTTATTGCCAGCTGATCGATTGCAATCAAATTAATTTCTAACCAAACTTGACAATTCTGTGATAAAAATATTATAAACGCGTCATTGCAAGTAAAACATAGACGTGTAACTTGAAAGAAATAGAGAAAACGTTTGTGTTATGAAGAAATACTGACTGAATTAATCAAGTAAGTGAAAAAGATGTAAGTAAAATGTTATGGACAGTAATGTTTTGACAAAAAAAATCTTGCGCGAGCTGAGGCCCTAACTAACCTAGCTTGAACTATAAGTCTATTAGATATATTTCTTGTAAATATAACCATATAAGCCCTTACTGATAAACAAACACTAAAAAATGTAACCCCTCGTTCTACTTAAAACTGATTAGATAAGACTCTACGGGTTTTTATTTCAATAGTCCAATCGCGTAAAGAAATCAACCTAGTGCTCTTGTTCTTGCTAGGGCTAAAATAAACTTTAAGTCGATTGAACCACTATCTAAGATCACTTATCACTTTGATTTCAAGTCTAGACCGGATGCCTTATACGCACAAATAATATAATCACAACTTGTCGAAGATGTTTTATTATTGTAAAACATGAGCACATCATTATGTCACGCCGAACGTAGCAAAGGTCTTCACTGTATCGATCACTGATCACGCACTCTTTCTTCACTTCCAATACGAACACGACACACGAGGTAATCAAACGATGCATTATCTTAGAAAATACATAGAACTACCGCACAGTTTACTTTGTGTAGGCCTATTGTATGCACTTCGCTTGGACTCTCGCACCATCTGTTCTCTCACAAGTTTACTCTCTCTCGCTCACGCACCCCTTCACGCGCTAACCTGTTGCCAACCTAATTGATAAAAGTAGATAAATCTAGCTAACAAAACGAAGAAGGTTAGGACGGCAAAACAAATATAGATGTATAATTTCTAAATAATCAGCCAATGAACGGCGTCTTTAATTTTAAATAATTTTAAATACGTTTGGTAGTAGACGAGAAAGAAATATGATTGTTGTTTTTAGTGCCCGTGCATGCTTTGATAAAGACTTGATAAATGTAAGAAAATCAAATCAGACAATATGTAAGGGATACAATTTGGGATGAAATAAATGAAAAAAAATTGAATAGAGAATAAATAGGTGAGTGTTGCACACTCCTCTATTTAAATGCAAACCCATGAGGCGCAATTGAAATAGGCCAAAGTTTAATATCGAGGGGTTTGAACCCAAAGCTCTTCTTAGGTCCAAACGCTTTGAATCGATGCCCCAACTGTTTGAGCCATAGTGGGGTTATACAATGGTTATCATTGTGGTCGAAGATTATCATTTTTCCGGTGGTGAATTTAAAAAAAAAATCCTTCATTAATTACAGATAAGTTGTGTTTTATTGGCCTGATATTATTTAAATTGTATTCTTTAGATTGTATTGTCTGTATCTGAAGGGAAAAGGGTTGCAGTTATTGTAAATTAAATAGCAATGATTAAAATTTTATATTATTTTTCGTTACTTAGGTCTACAACAAAAAATACATTTTTATTAATCGATATACAATAACTCCCCTAAGAATTTAGGACTATGTCACACTTTTGGAGCTGAATGTGTTTTTGTTGTCTAAGAAAACATTTAAAGATTTTTCTTTGCGAATTTGTTTTTATATTTAAATTTGCTACATTATGCGGAGAAGCTTTAAAAAGGCCGTCATTAATTTTCCCTTCACCGCACACATTTTTTCTAGAAAATTATTGGAATTTACAATTTGAATATATACATAATAGTAAAACCGTCATCCTCTCGATAATAAAAAATAAAGATTGGATAAGCCGTCTGCATGTATCATACATCCTATTAAGACAACATGGAAACCAACGCAATAATAAGCAGACTGTAAAGACGTCAAAACATCTACGAGTTCACATAGCTAAAAATAAAATGGAGATTCAAACTCTCAACAATGTTTCAAAACTTCCAAACACACAGTCTACGAGAATAGGAAATTAGTAGAAGAATTCATTAAATCTGACTTTACGACTATTCTGCTATAAAGTATAAACTGGGAGTGGAATTAGGTCACAGGAATAGTTTAGCTGTGTATCTGTAGACCGCCTCTCCTGTGCAATGCATTAACCCACAGGAGAATAGAATTATCGCTCAAGATAATATCCCGATAAGATATCGCATAGATTACTGTATGGGATTATAAGCGTTCCGTTGAAAGTGCAACGAAATTATGACTTAAAACAATATAACTCGAAATTAACATCTCGTAAATTAAACATTAGAATATAATTGCAATAATTCGTTTGTTCACACGTCATTACAATTTGAATTCATGTCCTCACACCGTAGTGATACTATTTATAATCCATTCTCATCATTGTATTGTTAATATTCTTTCTTCTTCCTTCACTTTCATAATATTATTGTTTTTTTGTTTATTAACATGGTTTTCAAATACAAATATTACTAATAATTAATACAAATTTAATAATATTAATACAAATTTTGGGTATTGTTTGTTAACTTTTCAAGTTTTTATCAACGCTATTGCCTGTGTGGGATGTGCGCAGGTAGGCCTACTATATGCATGCTCTTTGGCTCGAATAAACATAACAATTAATATATAATGAACAACGGTGTTAGCTTCTGAAAATATCAAGTTCAACAAATCGTCGTAACTATGTTGTCCGATCCAAGGAAAAGCCACACTTTTGATTTTAAAACTTAATTTCATTTTTTCGTGGGAAACCTGCCCAGGGTGCAATGCATGCATCTTCAGGCATATTAGAGTTAGGAATATTGTTAAGGAATGTCTGAGGGCTGTTTATGAGCATTCAATCCTTTCGTCCAAAAGAACCTCATGAAAGCCTTCAGACAGGATTGTCGGTCTCGATGGGATTTGAACCCGAGGCCTCCCGAATCAGTGTCGCGCGCTTTACGCCTGAGTTAACACTGTCGGTTTTGAATCAAGGACATCATTGTTCTTTATCCGAATTCCAAACTTGTTGCAAAATGCAAGCAGGTTAAGTGATGAAGCTCGGTGCAGCCCTTCTTGCCGCGTTGTGACTAAAGTTGTGACTAATTAGCACCCGGCTGTCTAGCCACCACTGAACGAGCATGGGGGCTACCACTACCAAGCGTGAGCTGGCATGTTGCCGGGCACAAGCTAGAGGCGAGTGTAGCCAACACAATAAGTTGCTATCACAGAGACAAGAACGGATAACCTGATTTCTGAACACGCTCTAATGATGTTATCAAAGATTCCACGCAGGCACGTCGCCAGGATTTTAAACTTGGGGGGGCTAAGGTGGGGCTGATAAGATATTTCAGGGGGCTACAAAAAATGTAATTATTATTATATAATATATTTCTCTAAAACCGGCTAACTGGTCATAGTCAAGACAGTCATGTGTGATAGCTAATATGTATATTTTCAATTTGTCATGCCTAAGTAATACTATACATACAGTACATTACAGTTCAAATGAATAATATCTCACATCAATAATAGCTCACCCTATCAATGCAGGATTATACGGCGGTTGTGGTGTTGACTGTCAAATCTCTTCACGACTTCCTCCAAGTTCAATGTTTTAGAAATGTTTTTTTCAATGGAAAGTGTTGCTAGGCTGCTAATGCGTGAGTCACTCATTCTATTTCTAAGGTAGGTTTTCGTCCGACGCAGGCATGAAAAAGTCCTTTCACATGAAGCACTTGATGCAGGAACAGTTATTGCTATGACGGCAAGTTTAAATAATTCACAAAATGCAACTTATAGCTGTCTAAAAATTGCACAAGCTGTAGCAAGGTTGATATTTCCTCTGTCTGTTCTTTGTGGCGTTGAAGTGTGCGGGGTAATAGTTTTCAATTCACTTTTCAGGCCGTCAATGTCACACGTATAATGGTTTGCCATGCAATGATATTACTTTCGCATAAGAACGAACTGCTTAGTGGATGCAAGCTGCTTATGCCCGTAAGAACAGGGCTGTTGTCGCCAAAGCGCAGGTTCAGCTCGTTTAGTGTCTTATCAAGAATAGGATAAACACATTTATTTTACATTCTCTTCAGATGTACTTGTTGATTCTTCTGTTGACCCCATGTCATCGTAAATAACGAATTGTTGTAAAGCTTTGGGTAATCGGCGCACTCGTTTATTTCTGTTGGCCATTAGCTCCATGTCATGCCCATCTGTTAAGCCATTAGCTGTTGCAAGGTTTGAAGCTGATTCCCAAATAATGTGGAAGCTTGAGGTAGCATCGTTTCGCATTGATTGTATTTCTTCACATGCAGCGTGTATTAAAGTTAGTGCCTTAGAGATATCACAATCGACTGATTGTAGAAAGTCGGAAACACCTTTTAGCAACCCCAATAGCTTTTCAAAAATAACCAAGAGTACGACGAATTCAAAATCTATTTGCAATAGTAAACCTTTAGCCTTGGCTGACCTATCGTCAGATCCCAGTGATACTTGTGTTAGTATAACTAGTATCGATGGCAGTGTCCGCCTAACGGCTACGCAAGCAGCAATTTGGCAGGCCCAACGAGTTTCACATTTTTTCTTTAGCTAAATAGCTTTACCGGAGGGATTCTTTTTCTTTTGTATTGCTACAAATCAGCGGAGGGCTGACCAATAAAAAAAACGTACAAAATTTTCCAGGAATAAAAAAGTTTGCGCAAGGGGCACTTTTTAACACGTCAACATGGCGAAATTAAAAACGGGGGTTGAAACAAGGGACGAAATTGTTGCTTATTTACCTGTTCACCCCTAAACAGTGTTGAACTCCGTTCAGGGCCCTCTGACGCGGGCTCCATCGTAGTCTGAGCCAGCAGTTTCCAAATCGATCCCAGGTCACTTAGACTTTTTTTAAATGTATTGAAATAAGCTGTGTGCTCCCAAATTTTTTTGCCCCCAGAGAAAACCCGAAAAAGTTCATAAAACTCCCTCTAAATAATATCTCACAACGACTGAAATTGCCCGTTTTGAAATATCTTTTGACCATAAACCCCAGTGAAAGTATTTGGCTCGTTTTACTTCTCACTTATTCGCTCTATAACCCTTCGCGACATCGTGTAAATAAAAATCATTTTTGGGTGGAAGGATGTGTGTAACAGCATTTTTTTGGTCCACATTCTATTTTCCTTTTTAAAAAAGTTCATTATGTTTCGATACAACAAGAGTTTAAAAAATTCCACGATTTTCGCTGTCTTCACTCTCATCGTTACCCCTCGGGGAAAACCCCGTACCGCTGAATAACAGGCTCGGCAATCACTTTTAAGTATTCAAAATTTCCTTCACAAGAGCCCGTGAGCATGGTTTTTGCGTCGCCACAGATCCCTTTATTTGACTTTCCTTTTATCTTTCCAGGTGTCACATTTTTGTGATGCAAATATTCGCATGTGGCTTAAACCCTTTGTCTTTATCCATAGCATTTTTCCAATTTTGAAACCCATAGTCAGTAAACGCAAAATATTGATTGTTTTGTCCTTGTCATTAGAGGCTGCAGTGCGTTCACGTGAAAAAAACGACAAACAAAACAATACGCAGCATTTCTTGCCACACTGTACTCAAGCCAGTCAAATCGTTTGTACCAATCTTTGTTGAAACATCTCCATTGTTTGCCGTATTGTGTACTAGGAAATGACTCACACGCTGGCTGTTTAGGACCATCACACACATTCTGTGATAAGTCTGAGGGTCCGGGAGCTTTCTTTATATGATCGGATTCTGAAAGTGGCTTAACGTTAGATGTGGATGTTGAGAACGAACTACCTTTTTCCCCTCGCTTCACAACCCAGGACTCGTAATCTTCATTGTCCGAATCACTTTCACTAATTACTACTCTATTATACACATCTTATTCTCTTTTTGGGGTCAGGTTCGCTGTCATCACCTCCTGTAAAAACACGCGCACTGTCACTATCAGTCACATTGTCCGGTAAAGCTGCACTTGACGCACTTGCACACAAACCACTTGACACTTTAGTTTTTTCGATGTAAAAATGACTGAATTGATTGTCGCTTTGACATTTTCAAGTACTAAAACATTAAACATATACTAAAAGATACACTGCGCACAATCATCGCGACACCAACCTCGTCACTGAACGACTGAAAGGGACGGGCACTCCAGGCAAGAGCAACGGTCAAGAGACGCGTCTGAGATTCCAGGAATAAGAAAACTATTCACCCCCACCACCCCTTCCGTCTCAAACAACAAAGGACAATATGTCTAAGGTTGTTGGCCCCACCACTCCTCTGCGGAATATGCCAATGAAAGGGGGTTAGTATAGTCGGGATCAGAAACAGTAGGTCTATAATATTTTAAAATTTGTCTTAAACGTGACATTTTATTCCACAAAAAATAGCAAACGCAAATGGGGGGGCTAACGGGGGGGCTAGCATACTGCTAGGGGGGGCTGTAGCCCCCCTAGCCCCCCCCCTGGCGCCGTCGCTGATTCCACGTGGCTCGTTGATAGCGCATGAGGCTCATAGAGAGCAGGCGCGTAGGAACGTTTTGAAAGGTGGGCGGGGGGAATTTATTAGCAGATTTTGTGGGTGGGGTCCCCAGCCGCCAGAGGCCCTTTCGCCGAAGGCGACAAAACATATCACCATACTAGAGTTATTTCGACATGTTTAACTGCACTCGGACTACGATGTATTACAGCAACTATCTGTGATCTAAAAACTTAAAAAATGAACGTGAAGTGGCCCATTTGAGTGAATTGCAACCTAATTTTTATGTAATGACGAAGCATATAGGCAAACATATTCGTTTTACCAAGGTGACTGTCAAATTGTTTAAGTGTATGTGCATATTTAGTACGGAAATTCTGAGATTAATATGTACCACCGCCTATTTTGTCCCCCCCTGCCCCCCACCACCCGGGCAAAACTGGTGGGCGATGCCCCCTCTGCCCTCCCGTTTAAACGCCACTGTTGATAGGTGAGATTGTAGATGTTGTATTGGGGCAGCTCTCTACGACGCCCACTCTCCGATACCCCACCAACCTTTTTAGTCTCCGCATGCCCACTCTCCCGATGCCCATTACCTGCTAAGAAAACCAGTTACCACCACGTTATATAAGGGCACGGTCTCTTAGCGGTATAATTCAAATGTTAAAAATATAATTCTCTGTTTAACAGGTTCTTGTGTCTCGTTTGAGAAACATGCCTGTATTAAGGCCCCCCCCCCCCCTATTATTCTCCATATATGCACCAAATATTTTTGGACCACAAATATTTATAGGTAAGGGGTTAGGTAGGTTAAGGCTAGGTTAGGTAAGGTTAGGTAAAGGTTAGGTAGGTCAAGGCCAGGTTAGATTTCCAAACTCAGTGTCGGGAGAGATGCATTGCAAAATGCACGGTCGACACTCGCTTCAAGTTGCTGTTGCGCGTCTCGGATGTTCACACGACACCGCTCACTTCGAAGCGCAAAGGAGGGTGGTAATTACGACTTGCAGGTTTCGGTGATGGAATGCAGTTGTGAAGGACGCCAAGAAAACCAAGTAAGTTCTTCAATCAGTACGTAATAACCGTGTAAGTATTTTTCAGCAAATGTAAATAGTGCGCAGGATAGGTCGATGATTTCTCTATGATTGTGTGGAAACAACAAATTGTAGTTTTGGTTATATTAAAATGGAACTCATCTAACACAATTTGCGAATTTTGGCTGAAAATTTCGATTTTTTTTTCAAGCTTATGTTCCCCCGCCCAAACACGTTAATTGGTTTCCTCCAGCACCAGCAAAAGAAATTTAAAATTCAAGTAGTTTGATAATATCGTTGAAGAGCGGCTTTTTTCAGGTGTTTGCTAAATCTCATAATTTCAAGGTAAGTATCAGATTAAGCTATGCGTTTTAGTTTATTATGATAACAAAGATAGAGTTCTTTAAATGTAAAATTGTGATTGTATTATAGTTAGATCAGACGATATCGGGCTTAAATGAAAACACGGGAATTAATGCATGGTATCTGTTAAATCCGGCGACAAATCATGTTGAACCTAACGCTTAAGGGTGTATAGGATCTTTCTAGAACAACAGTGAGTAAACCATGAAATTTCGATGGTTCTACTGCAACTGCTTTGTATACGAACATAATACGAGACTTCAAAAGTTTCGGATTAAGGGAAGGAACACTAAATGAGGAACTAATCAATATCTTTCTATATAAATAATAATATACATATACACTTCAAGTACACCATGTAATTATTATGTATACAATACACAAACTACCACAATTGAAGTTTATTCTTCTAAAAAAATTACAAAACTGTGGCTACAATATGGTTACATATGACGCACTCACTTGGAGATCTGCGTCAAATATAGAATCCCAATCCAATATACATGGTCAAGGCCTTTAATGAACTTACTTAATTACGTTTAAGAAGCAATGTAGATTCGAAGTATTGCTTTTGTTCTTTACCAAATGGTACTGGTTGATATTAATGTAAATTGTATGTAGCCCACAATACATTTAGAATATATATAAATCTCTAAAATACTTTAGAATACGACGGTTTCAATTTAAAACTAACTTTGCGAGCTTACACCACCATCTGCGACCACCAAGACCTACTAATTTGCACCTCTGAAAATGCTCGGGGAAGCTTTGGGAGTTTGTTTGAAACGATTGGGCAGTCACGAACAGAGAAAACATTTGAATAACTGCTCCTCCTTAACAAGATAGGAACTAACTACAACTTACTGAAACCATCATATTATCAGCTAATGAAAACAATGAAAGCAATAAGTTGCTTAGTGCTGCATAGAGACACACGCGGGTGCAACCACAACCCGGTGGAAAACACCATTGGCAATGATTGAGCGTTCAAAAGCGTTCCACAATAAACCCCTTCCCGGTTGTCCAAGCTCATACTATAGAAGTTAATTTTAAAGTTTAAAACAAATAAGCAAAATTTTATCATTACAAAACAAAACAAAGTAACAGAGATTGTGATGTTTTTAAGACACTGTTATTCGAAATTAATATTCAATCAACAAAAAATTGAACTAATTTATATCGATAAACTGTAGATAGTACAAAAAGAATTTTACTTAGGGATATGATAATTACATGCAGTCAGTTATATTATAATATGTAGGGCAAGATATCACAGTTTAACATTTCGAATTTAAATGCTTGCGCGCGCCAGTAACGAATAATCATTAAATTACTTTATGGGGACTTTCGCGCGTTGATAATCACTTACCCAAAACGTTCCAGCCCATACTGTGTGAGCTTTGCATTAGAACACAAGTTATCAAATAATAAAAACTTTGGACCTACAAAATAACCTGAGCAAATAAGTTTATAAACACGGTGTTCTCGATGACCTCAAAACTAATTTTATACCACAGGTTACTTTGCATAAACAAGATTCAAATGACCATTTCGAAAAATTATATATAATAAACTCTGATTTACACGATCTGTTTAATGTTTACGATCCAAATTTGTGAAAAATAGGAGTTATGGAGAGTTAAAATGGCCCCTACAAAATGTATGCCTGTGCGAAATGTCTGACTGCAACAAATGTACACTTACGAATAAGTATACACCTTCTTGTAATCAGCATATCTTTACTCAATGTCGCCCAAATTACAAAAACATACTTTGTTACACATACAGAAAAGAGAACTATACGATAAACAATGGCAATTCTTTTACTGGACAAAAACTTCTAAAGTTAGATGCTTAAAGTCACCACAATAATTCTTATGCGAATATTCCAATGGATCTACCTTAAAATGAAAGAAAGCTGGATAATGTCCACGGTCATTGTAAATCAATATAATTATTTGCTCTGTAAAAATCATAACCTAATAACATGTATGCAATGCATATATTTTGGGACTTAGCAAGTGATCCCCTTTAAGATTCAAAATTTTAAACTCTAAAGATCAAGAGACATTTGACCAATGAATAAATGAAGTAATACAGGCTAATTGTGTTTTATAGGTGAGCATATATAGTTGGATGTGACATTTGCAAGGACGTATTAAAACTTGAGGTAAGATCAAATTGTGTTTATTAGCTTCAATTCGGCTATCAGTTGCTGACCTCAATGTTTGCAGAAACGAACAAATGACAAACCAACTCTACTTTTATTCCGTAAAAACACAAATTTAACAATTTTGAAACCTTGGTTGCAATTTAAAAATTTAAATGCAATTTCAGAACGAATGAAACACAGAAAGATCCTCATAACATTATACATATTATTAACCCTAGCACAATACGTACTATGTAGATTAAAAATTAGTTATACTATCAAACATATTCTCTTCATCCACTAGCCACACGCACTTGTTAAAGTAACACACACTTTGTCACTCTAGCTCTGCTATGTACTAATTTGTAACCTGCTTAAACAATTAGGTATTAGTCACTCTTACTTTCTAATATTTTTAATTACCTATGTTCCACATTTGTATAAATAAATTATTATCATGTACATAGTAGCCCCTAGTTATTATTAAGGATATCATTCCCCTCTCCCAAAGAGGGTTATATCTATGCAAGTATTTGATCGAGTGAATAAAATATGGAAATAACAATATGACATAAATAAGAATTTACACTAGAAACACAATTAAAGTTCATTCTAGCTACACATTTTAGATAAAAACAGTAATGAACAATGACTAAAAAAATTAACTATGTTGTTCGGCCCTGGGAAATTGAGTGGGTAAAAAACTTGCAAGCACAAAGCTTTCAGTAAAACCATCTGAAAGAAGAATTTTACATTTCGTTCCTGAGTCACATTATGGCAATAAACGCAATGGGAATTACCTACGTGAAGTTAAACAACATTGCCATGTCTGGGCCATAATACTTTTGAATTGGAAAAGGCTACACACACACACTGACTATGGTAAATTAAAATCATTCGGATACAAACATTAATATAACATTTCATAATTTGAATTTATTAACGTAATACAAAAACGCGATTAGGAAGCTTGCTAGTGGTTACCTTACATCGAGATAAAGCATTGAGACTACTGCGCAGTCGTGCAGGAAAATATCACAATTTTGTTTTTGTTTTTTATACGGCCTCCCGTATCCCACATAGCCGTACAATCTTCACCTTATCGTAATCAAACCGTGCAGCATGTGCAGCATCCTCCCAATCTCTTTAAAATACTATTAGCGTGAACTAGTATCAACGCAAATACCTTCGCCTAGAGCAAGTCAAATCTTGAAGACTGGGGCCCTAGTCAAATATGAAAAACCGCAGAAGTACATACTGGGTTAAAATGAAAATATAGTTTGCTTGATTGATAAAATTTAGAAACATTTTGATTTCAGACTTTTTTTTTATATAGAACATGGTATAATGAGCACATTACCTAGGATCCAATACCACTGTACTAGCTACTGTAATTACAAAAAAACAATACTCCTACTAACTACTGTAACAAACTTTAAATTGTAATAGGCCTTCTAACTACATACTTTCAACCCTTTCTAGCGGTAGTACTGTGCTGTGTATAATGTATTTAAATTAATAAAAAAGTGCACCGTCAGAAGTAAAGAATCTCAAGCAATGCAAAGAAATGTGCAAACTAGGAACCTCAGTTTACGATTATTTTTATATATAAAAGATCATGTCAACCTTGACTTATTGACAAGTTGACAAGCATTTGCTTGGTGCGATTTTAATCTACGAGACAAGTTCACTTTCATGACGTATGGCAATATAAACAACACAAGTAGCCTATCTACAGGCAAATTTACAAAAGGCTGGAAAACGGCTTGATTACGATTATTGTAGAAGTGTAATTTTAAAGCAAGCACGGATAAAACTAAAAACAGCATTTCAGTATACGAGTTTAGATATTATAAGAAAAGAAAGTCATACAAGCGCCGGTGTTGTTGTGTGTGTGATGCTGAACTGGTGTTTAGCAGTGAACCTTGCTTATCTCTTCATCCTCGCACGTATGTTTGGAGTTGAAGGTTGGCTCAAGTTGTAGCACGTTTTAGCCTGGTGTTGTTCAGATGTTTCTGGCTGAAAATGGATTCCCTAGACAGAAACAATTTCACAATCAACACAAACACACAATAACTCCACCCAAACAACAATTGATATTCAGATGAAGATACAGTACATCATAAATTGCGTCATAGCATCTTGTACTTTACTTCTTGTACGCTCACGTCTTAAATCCGTAAAATACGTCAAAAACAGGTTTGAAAATTACGGACCCTCTGATGTGACTTAGTCGCTTGATTTAAAGTCCCCCACTGAAAATCAGTTATATAACTGAGTGGGTAGCCTCTAAATACAATTTCTTATTTATTTTTATTAAATCAAGTGGTGTGGACACGTAAAAAAATACAAAAGAGCGGACACTCTTTAGTTTCAATTTCTCAATTCTCTCCTCAACTCCGGCTAATTTGTAAATTAAATTAACTGCAAAATAAGTAAGTTAAATTCATAACAGCATGCAGTTTACTTTAAACAACTACCGCGCGCACGCTAGTTTATGGTGGGGTTCAGGTATTTCATTACCACACACCATACATCCAGCACGCCCCGGCGTAACTCCGCTTAATCGTTCACTTACCTCCGAGGAATCACACGTACTGCCGCCGTTCTCCTCTGTGGCGCCTACGTCTCTTGTTTCGCTAGCTAGAGTTGAATTCTCTACCTCAGAGTTCGGGCAGATGTATTGCGTTGGTGCGACCTCCTGACGTCTTCTCATGCGGATCTGGTCCTGGGGTTAGGTAGTCCCTAGGAGTTGTTTCACAGATTATGGTCCAGCATCTCGAGAAAATCTATATAACAACAATTTCCTATAAAATACACCAACACACTAATGTAACCACTAGTTTACAAAAGACAATGCTGACTAAAGGGAGATGTACCCAAAATGGATTACGAATTAGGACCTAAGCTTTTCTTGATATTTAAAAGTCCGTCAGTAAACTTCGGAGGTAAATTTTATAATTAATCTCGCACAGGTGGTTTATCATTCTCAAAATCGATCTGATGCTAAATAAATTGCAAAGTATGTCATCAAAATAAAACATCCTGTATTTATTTAATATTGAACGGAATACGGGGAAAGCTTCGAATCGTTTGGTATCATGCAGTTAGGCAGTAAATGTCATACCAGGTTAGTGAAAACTAGCTGAAGGGGTTAGGTTTCACCTTAATCAAACCAATGCTAAGTTTACTTTTATTGTAAGACGACAAGTTACAGAGAGTCATGCAAGGGCGCCACGGTTCACTGTTATATCGCTGCATCCGATCGTCCTGGTGTTTGCGACAGTGCTGGCGTAGGCTATATTCGTCTCTCGTCGCGCATAATGAGTGAGCGGGAGCCGCAGTCATCAGCCTCTCTTCAACCTAGGTGTATTCGTGTGGGTTGACTTCAAATGTACCGGCTCAAATGGATTCTGCAAAATAAAGTACATTATTTATTTTACATTAACACATTTCTTACCAACACTTTGAACAGATACAGTGAAACAAAAGCCGATTCAGACAATATACAATTCTATCCTTGATCATATTAAAAAATATGCTGTGTTGTCCTGTGAAAAAAAAGAGGATAAAATTTATTGAATCGGGGGGAATCATATATTAGAGAACAATGTAGGCATACGTGAACAATAAAAAATATAGATTGCCAAATTTTACTTAAAATTCACATTATTTTTGCCACACCCATAAAAAGACAATGATTTATGAAATTTA
Source organism: Sweltsa coloradensis (assembly GCA_024449915.1). Taxonomy (NCBI): domain Eukaryota; kingdom Metazoa; phylum Arthropoda; class Insecta; order Plecoptera; family Chloroperlidae; genus Sweltsa; species Sweltsa coloradensis. The sequence goes on along the minus strand of JAMZAV010000242.1, from coordinate 1,384,538 downwards.
AAATATTTAATAGCTCTTTTAGAATGAGGTCATATGATGCGACGTTAAGTGTAGAACCTAAAGCACCTAGAACAGGACAGTGACAAAGGCTGGCAATTTTTCCCAAAACAAAACGTTAGGATTCATTGTTGATGGCGAAGCGAAGACTTCAATTTCAAACGACCCTCAACATTTAGCTTGTTGTTTTTTTGTGTGCTTTTTTCTTTTCGTTTGTTCGCACTGATTCCGGGCAAACGGCATATGCGATCTTGATGACAATTGAAGGGGACTTCGAAATCTCTGAACCTAGAGTGCCACGTTCTTTACGGGATTACAAATCGAAGAAATATTTCTCATGAATATCGCACTTTTACGATTTTTCTCGATTTTTAGTGCGAATAATTTTCTGACATTCGTGGCCGATCTGACAAAAGGGGGGGTACCAAAGTTCATATTTTAACATAGGGACATTAAGGTTATGGTGAGTAGTACTATGTGAAAAAACAATGTTCAAAAAGTTACCCAGAATCCATAGAATAAACGTACTTTTCCGATTTTTTTCGATTTTGTGCGATATTTCTGACATTTGGGCGATTGCCAAACGGGTGGGTTGGAGGTTTGAGAGGGATGAGGGCTGAACAGTGCTTCATTTATACGTGAAAATTCAATCGCTTATTCTTGAAAAACTATTGATACTTTAAATTAATTTAGATTAAAGTAAAACGTTAAGGGTGATAAATGTATGGCCAATTGATTTATGGAAATCAATGTAAGCCCATACAATTTAAACCTGGCGAAAACAAATTGAACAAAACACAAATTAAAAAACAATAGAATTGAAACAATTTCAGTATTTCCACAAACGAGATTGTATTGATGGTTCTAGATATCAATGTGCTACCAGTTTATCTTCCTTTTACTAGCGAATAACATTACAAAAACCATCAGGAAATATCTTCAAGATGTACAACAGGTCGGCTTTACTGTGCACTGTTGAATACTAAATAAATACACATTTTTCTAAAAAAAACTCTACCATTGTGAATGTTTGTTTAAAAGATTGTATATGATTTCTTAAAAACAAAGATCGAGAGAACAACATATTACAAGTCACAAATAAAAACACTTGCATTATTATTGCACACAAACAGCTGACCAAACGAATTAGCTCTCTCAATAGCCTAAGCTCAAGTTTTTATGGGGATCTACGTGTTCAGTATGATGTGTTACGAAAGATTTATTATATAAATAATGGATTCTTTAAACAGTACCAATTACAGAGATAATTCGCAAATACTACAAGTGCTTTCTCCCGACGACGTTTGTTGTTCGGTGCTCAGAGTTTGAATCTCTCTGTCACAGAGAGTTGAGTGTATGGTCACCGTCTTCTCAAAGGTGGATCTGAATCTTCGCGTAGTAGTATCTCTTCGCACCTTCGAGGTATCAAGGCAGGGAGTGCTTCAACAGGTTATGCCTTCCATCAGGCTTCGGAAAATTACAACACAATCTAACAATTATAAACCAAGTTATACTAGCAGCTAAGTTTAAATAAAATAGCTGACTAAGGAGTATTTGATTCACAAATAGTTTAAAATGTAGTTTATTGTATTAAAAGTCATCAGAAACTGTGGATAATTTATCAATTATATGGCAGTGTCAATCATCTTAAATTCAAACTTGAGTGTTATTAAAGTAGCAGCGTATGTTCATCAAATAAAACATACCGGTACTTTAATAATTGCACTGCAAATACTAGCTTGAATTGTTGGTTATCATGGCCCCCCAGCTAAGCAGCTAATAGCTCACTGCCAGTAAGACGATACATATCGCAGAGCTTAAGAATTCATCTTATCAAACAATGATGTGCAAGCATATTGTTACAAGTGGATACAAGTTACGCTTACTACAAGAGATGTCATACAAGGGGTGCGCTGTATCTCGCCTGCCTCAGACTTCCGGTTTGCTAGAGCTGGCGTTGCTATATGCGCCGATGAAGCTGGAGCTTTCAGTTCTAGCCTCTCTCAGCTCGAGATTCTTGTCTTGGATTGAAGGAAGTCGTCAAATGTCCTGGATCAATTTGATAACCCATTAAAAAATACATAACTTTATTTACATAAAAACGCATTTTCTGTCGAACATTCAAACAGATAAGCAATACAAAAATTGTCCATTAAATTAATAAAAATGAGTTTTTGATGACCTGGACAGTGGACAAAAAGTTGAAAAGTTTAGTTTGAAATTTTATAATAGAGAAAAAAACTTCTTACCTGGGACTATATTATGCGATGGACACGTTTTTACTTCTGCCGCTGTAGCGAGAATCTTATACTCTTCTTGCCGCTGATAGTCGAGATTCACTCTCTTCTGCCGCTCGTAGTCAGAGAATCCTCTCTTCTGCGCGTAGTCGAGATTCCCTATCATTCTGCCGCTGTATCGAGATTCCATCTTTTGCGATGTAGTCGAGATTCCCTCTATTTGCCGCTGTAGTCGAAATCCCTCTCTTCTGCCGTGTGTTCAGATTTCCTCTCTTCTGGCGCTCTCAGAGGGCGCAATCAGTGGGCGCTAAACAGCCAAGTAGCACAGAAAATGTGTGAGCCTATGGGCCATCAGCGGCAAAGTGATGGCAAAGTTTGCCGTCGATGGGGCCTATGGCCAAATAAGCACCACAGCCGACAGGTGGCGTACAGTAGGCGGGCCCGCCTATGGCCCATAAGCACACTTCCGAACCAGTCGTCGCTGCAAAAGTTTGCGTTGGGTGATGGGCCGCTTGGGCCATAAGCACCACAACCGACAGTCGTTCGAACAAGTAGGCTGCCCTACCTATAGGGCCATAAGCACACAACCGACAGCGGCGAACAGTAGGGCGGCCCTACTATGGCCATAAGCACACACACCGAAAGGCGGCGAACAGTAGGCGGCCCGCCTCATGCCCATTAAGCACACACCGACGGAATCTAATTTGAGAGTATATAACATCATTTGATGATGGATACATAGCGAAATCTTAAGTGTCAATTCATCATGTTATGCTTAAATTTTGTCAATTTTTTTTTTCCCGCTCTCTCGTCGTCGGATTTAAGGATATTGACGAGCTCACGTTCAAGGTATACATTTTAGTATCCATTTAAACTGATTATTGATAATATCAATATTATGATAATCTATATATATTATAATCATTACGATACCGAAACTCAACGTTAGGGTTTCCAAAATAATACTTTGATGATTGCATGCAATCGACATAATTTTAATTAGTTTCAAACATGTTTATAAATACGGTAATTAATTAATTCATTGCAATATGCAGGAATATCCGCTGCGATATGCTGTCAAGTATCTGTAAATGCTTTGCACTTGCCGTTTCGGAGTGCCAAATTTCACATACTTGACGCAGATGGAAAGAAAACGAACAATCTCTTCTAATAGAAATAATTAATTTCAAAAAATAATATGGTAATTTGTATTTGTAGAACTACACAAATAAACGCTAATTAATATTTAAAATTTCCTTAATCTTAGTTTACCACTAACTTAATGATCATAATATTAGACATTACCAAAAGATTTGTATTATTTTGGTTGAGCAGTACGACAGTATAGACGATACAATAAAAATTATGACAACGTTTATCCCAGAATAATATTCTGCTTGTAATTTTTTTGTTGAAAGGCAGATTGTTTTATTTGTAACAAATACTCATTGTCTACAAACTGACATACTTTGGAAAATGCATTTACGCTTTTTTCTTCCGCCGGTACGAATAGGTGCGAGAAATAAAATTACATAAGTGAAGATATTAACGACAAAATTTTTCCGTAATAGAACAAAACTATCCTTCGAAACCAAAATTTATGAACAGGGATATGTACAGGGGTATAAGTAATTAATTTAACTGTAAATCATCTATAGCGCCTATTAAGGGCTAACGCATTAAATCCAAATAAAAATAAGCAGTTTTGAAAATGTCAGATGATTCATTGATAACTATATGCTGTTTTTGGTTTTTAGGACTTTACAAAAAAAAGATGGCCACTAGACGAGCAATATGGTGTAGTGCCTATATCAAAGTAGGGAGTGAGGCTTTAATTTAGCGATTTAACCTACGTCTGTCAGTCTGCCCGTGTGTGACTGGTTTCAAATAATAATAAACACAAATCCAACTGGCTCCTAATCACTTTCGTCAATTAATTCATACCATTAGATATATGGGCTTGATTCTCTGGGCATTTAAATATGAACAAGAGTAGGCCTATCGCTTAAAACAACCAATTTGAATAACATTATATTATGAATTTTTAGTTTGCATGAACAACCGAGACGGCATTATTCGTTTCCATGTAAACATGGTACGAAATGTTGAACAAGACGTTCCACAATGCATACACGCTGGTACATCTTCATAAGGTAGCTGGCGCGCTCCTCTAGCAGTGATCACGGTGGTGTAGCGGTCAGCGTTCCTGAGTCCGGGCAGCCGGTTGGAGTTCGAGTACGACGATAGGCGTTAAAATTTGTGTATGTCTAATTACTACCTCTGTATTAACTTGAATTTGTTCTCTTACACACATTTTAAAATATTTGAAATGCACGCACGATTGAAAAGAATATAATTTTAAAATTTTTAATATTTTCGTTTGTGTGCGTGACTTCCTCGCGTCTCTACTAGATAGTGCTAGTGTTCCCGAAACATTCTCACCGCCGGGCCGTAAGCTCCCGCGTGACAAAGTGAAAGCAACTGTCGGATTTTCTACGCGGCCCCCCTGGGGGACCATAAGCGGCGAACTGATGGCAAAATGTGTATCGCCGGCTATGGCCCATAAGCGGGCCGTTGTCACAAAAAATGCAGCACAGTATTTAGAAACTGATGGTTTTGCTACAGTGGGCCGCTTTGGCCCATAAGCGGCGCGTTTGCTTATGGCAAAGTTATGGGCGCCTGGCCAACCCCATAAGCGGGCCGTAAGCGCATCGCCGCTTATGGGCCATCAGCTCAACTGATTGGGGATGTTACAGCTCGCCATAAGATGCCATCACTTTGTGCTACTTGGGAGTGGACGCTCTCAGTGGGCGCTCTCAGTGGACGCTCTCAGTGGACGCTCTCAGTGGGCGCTCTCAGTGGACGCTCTCAGTGGACGCTCTCAGTGTCTGCTTGTTGTTTTGAAGTTCCCTTAGTATGATGTAGTTTGGAGTCGGTTGTTTCTCTTCGTAGTCCATCCTCCTCGATATCGGTGGTGTTGACGTTCAAGTCTTCTCCAGAGAGTCCTGAAGTCCAGGAAACCCTGAAATCACATACACTCTTTAGAATCTAATACAGAGAAGAGTACTCAAGTGAAAGCTGAAAAAATGTTATGTTGCGCCAAGTACGTTGATTCATGGTGGATGCAATTCAATTTTTTTTTTTTATAAAATTAAAAATGTATATTTATACCTGAGTGCCTATGCCTGCTTGTGGTTTAGAAGTTCCCGTTGTTATTGTAACCTTTGCAGTTCGTATTGTGTCTTCGTCTTGTTCATGTCGCGTGGTATTGTGGTGGTCGAGTTAGGAATCGTAGTCCACAACAGTCCGACCCTCAACGAATCCCTGAAATTATATGATTTATTTTAGAATCAAATTAAAAAAGACAGAATTGAAACAACATATCTGTTGGTGGTGTCGTGTCTAGTTCAAGAAATCTGTGAAAGCTTACATTTAAGAATCAAAAGGGCGATAGCGATACATACAGTGAAAGCACCAATATAAACATATGATAAATATGGATAACATCGTTGGAACGTATAGAAAATTTCATTAATTTCTTAATTTCTTCACGTTTTGTACTAGGATGTTAAAATATATTAATTTAAATTGACATAATCGAAGTGTTCAAAGATGACATTGGGACGAAATTCACTACTTTCCACCGAAAATGATACTATATTTCTAAAGATTTATTGGATTGATTGCGGGGGCACATTTACAAAGCGTACTACAGTGGCTCCTTTGATTGGCCGACGGATTGGTGTCAGTTGTCTCCACAAACCATATCTACGTAAGTACCTATTGACTCTAGGTGTGACACTGAAATGAACGGTGACATACAATGCATATTATTCATTCTTGAACTAACAAAAACACACAAATAAGCCTAGCCTACACATTATGCATATTGAAGAATCTTAATAAACAAAATGAAACCAAACACATTCTTGATTTTTTTAACCTCGGGCATTGAGATAAATTTAAAGGTCGCCCTTGCTCCTTGGTCCAGGAAAAGCCTCCTCTCCCAGAAACACGAGGGAGCCACGGTTTTTTTTCCCGACCAGCATCCTTCTTCGATTGCCCCAAAATCTGGGGCGCAATATCCCAGATTAAAACCCTGGACGCTGTAAATCTACACATTAAACTGTTACACGAGATTCAACACAACAAAATGTATTGTTGACGGCTCCTCATCGCATTCCACTTTCTGGACCGTTGAAGAGAAGACAGCCCGAGATCTTGGAAGATGGTCGCCCTAGCTTGTGGCTGTGGGAGACTCCTGTAACAATACGCACGGCATTACCTGACTTCCTATTTTTAAATTGGGAATAAGAGTTCATTTTCACAATGACACGCGTCGCTGCGCATCCCCCTTTTCCTGATAGAGCGAGTTCCCGTTAAAATATCCCAGACGTAATTGGGGAAAAAACTTTTTTCCAAAATACTTAAAGATACTTCAATTTTTTGGGTTCCCTGTAACATTAAGCAAAAATCAGCTAATACCAGCTTAAGCCTACAACGCACAGCTGGACGTGACACAACGCACAGCCAGACGTGACAAAGTACACCGAGCGGACACAACGCCAGCCAGAGTGACACAAGCCAGCCGCACGTGACAAAACGCACAGCCGCCGTGACAAAACGTACAGCCGGACGTACACAACGCACAGCCGGAGTAACCAACTTTTTCCCCGTGCGAAAAAAAAATTTACACCCCGGACTGCACAACGTACAGCCAACGTGACACAAAGTACAGCCGGACGTGACAAACTACAGCCGGACGTGACACAACGCACACCCGGGGCGTGACAAAAGCACACCCCACGTGACACAACTCGCCAGACTTTACACAACGCACAGCCGGACGTGCCCAAAACTACACCGGACGTGACAAAAAACGCACGCCGGGGACGTGACCAAAAAGCACGCCGGACGTGCAAAAACACACAGCCGGACGTGACAAAACTACAGCCGGGACTGACACAACGTCCTCACGTGCCCAAACTACACCCGGGGCGTGACCAAACGCACAGCCCTACGTACACAAGCACCCGGCGTCCACAAATACAGCCGCACGGACAAACGCACAGCCGGACGTGACACAACGACAGCGTACGTGACACACGCAGCTGCACTGACACAAGCAGCCGCTCGTGCCAAAAAGACAGCCGCTCGTGCCACAACTACGCCGCTCGTGACACAACGCACGCCGCGTAAAACCAACGTACACCCGGACGTGACACAACGTAAACCGGACGTGACACAACGCACGGGACGTGCCAACCACAGCCGGGACGTACCAACGCACAGCCGACGGACACAACGCCACCCGGGCGTGACAAACGTACACCGGGACGTGACACAACCCAGCCGACGTGACAAAAAACGCACAGCCGACGTGCCCAAAACGACAGCCGGGGTGATAAACTCAGCTGCACGTGACACAACGCAAACCGGGCGTACCAACGTCAGCTGCACGTGACCAAGCAAGCCGCACGTGACACAACGCACAGCCGCACGTGCACAACATCAACCGGGACGTGACAAAAAGTCACCCGGACGTGACAAAACGCAAAAGGGGGCGTGACACACGCCAATCAATCGTCAATCGATTGAGTGTATGGGCAACAATCAATAACAAAAAGAGAGATGAAACAAACATAAACAAAACAGCAAAGAAACAAAAAAGGAGTTGAGGAGACAACCAACACAAATAAAAAACATAACCACACAACACATCCGACAACAGCAGCAGCAAGGTTTACATAGCACTGGTTTTATCCTGAAAACCCTCAAATATGTTTTTAATAATTTATAAAAAAAAAAACAATAAAAAAAGGAAAACCACTATTTTAAATTCGGCAATAAACAGTTAAAAATTTGGTTTTACTTTTCTATAAACCAATTAGTCCAATAGGGCCTACTCTAAAAAAAAATGCCTATTTTTTTTTTGGGAAATTTGCAAAATAATTAAATTTTTTGTGTCTGTAACCCAAATGACAACATGGAATAGGAATGTAGTTTTCCCAAAACGCCCCAAAGCACACAGCCCAACTGCACACAGCCCAACCGCACCACCCACTGCACAAAGCCCAACCGCACACGCCCAACTGCACACAGCCCAATGCCACGCCCAAACCCCAACAGCCCCAAACCCCACCAGCCCAAACCCCACAGAGCCCCAAATGCCCCAGCCAAAAAGCACCACCCAAAATGCACAAGCCCAAAAGACACGCCCAACCGCAACAGCTCCCGCACACAGCCCAAAAGACACAGCTCAAAAGCACACCCCAACTGCCACAGCCCCAACTGCACACAGCCCAAAGCCACAGCCCCCAAATGCCACAGCCCAACTGCACACAGCCCCAAACCCCCAAGCCCAAACCCCACCAGCCCAAACCCCACAGCCAACTGAAAAACAGCCCAACTGTCACAGTCCACGCAAAAAAGCCCAAATGCAAACAGTGCAACGAAACACAGACGCAACTGAACACAGAACAACTGACCACGTTCAAAATTAACAATCGCAACTGAACACAGCCCAACTGCACCACCCAAATGCACACAGCCCAACTGCACACGCCCCAAAGCACCGCCCAAATGCAACAGCCCAACTGCACACAGCCCAATGCACACAGCCCCCCTGCACACAGCCCAACTCACCAGCCCAACTGCAAAAGCCCAACTGCAACAAGCCCCTGAACACAGCCCAAATGCAACAAGCCCAACTGTACACGACCAACTGCACACAGCTCAACAGCACACAGCCCAACGACAAAGCCCAACTGCCCAGCCCAATGCAAAAGCCCAAACCCCACACAGCCCCCTGCACAACCCAAAACCCCACACACCCCAAACCCCCACAGCCCAAATGCACACAGCCCAAAATGAACCAGCCAATGCACAAGCCCAACTGCAACAAATGCAACGAACACAGAAGCAACTGAACACAGAAGCAACTGACCACAGTCTCAACTTAACACATCGCAACTGAACACACCCAATGCACCAGCCCCCCTGCACACAGCCCAACGCACAAGCCCAACTGCAACCCGCCCAAATGAACCCAAACCAACTGCACACCCCCCAACTGCCACCGCCCCCCTTACACGCCCAAAATGCACACAGCCCAACGCACACACCCAAATGCACACAGCTCAAAATGCACACGCCCAACTGCACACAGCCCACTGCACACAGCCCAATGCACACAGCCCAATGCAAACGCCCAAATGAAAACACCCAACGCAACAGCCCAAAGTACACAACTAACGGCTGTCACTGGCTCATCCAAAAATACGTATATGCAAACAAACAATAGGTGGTTTGGTTTTTTGTAAATTCACCTTATATCATGAAAATGCGCATAAATTACATATTTCAAAATTGATTAGCGCGCAAAAGAAAATTCACTTAAATCGGTGTAAAAAACCCACCTTCTTAAATCATATACAACAGGATCCCCTCGACACTCCTCCTCTCACACATAACAGAAGAAAAAAATTTCCACGTCCCCCCCTTTCACCAAACAGTTCTTAATCGTGGTCTGAAAAAATTTGCTCCCGAAAACGAAACCATCTACCAAGCACTTCAAAAACTACACCCTGGGGAACGTGCTCATGCCCGAAATCGTTATGCCCGAATGGAAACTCGCTGGTGTCACTTTCCTCGGAGATTTCTTTAACTGCGACGGTGTGTGGAGGGCCTTCGAGAGTTTCACATTCCCACCAATATCAGTCTCTCTACGAAGACGTCTGTGTCTAAATATACAACAAATACAAAACTCCATCAAAGATACTTTCCCAAACCTATCAAATTCCATTTCAACACTCCCAACAGGACTCGTATACAAAAGCCTCCTGACAAATAAACTCGAAACCTTCCCACCAAAAGACAATAGAAAAATATATCAAGAAAGCCTGGCAAGACTGATGCACACACCGACTATAACTGGGAAGTGTGTGTGGGTCGACGCTACAGTAAATTGGAAATCGCTTCAGACCCCACTGATATGCAGCAAAGATAGAGACATAGTATGGCGTCTTCTCCACGATAGACTGCTAACACCAGAACGCATGCACAAATGGAAAAAAAGAGACTCTCCCACATGTCCTTTCTGTGATGAAAACGGATCAGCATTTCACTCCATATACGAGTGTCAATCAGTTATCCATCTGGCAACTCGTTACACTGTTGATTCAGCGAATTATAAGTAAATCATGGATACCACGTGTCACTCTCGTGTGTCTCTTTCCAACGACGTCAACACATCAGCCTGAATCCCTAGCGAACTATTTAATAACACTAACCATAGCAACAATCTATCGACTACAATATTACTACCTAGTTGACGGACAACCCATACCAGATTTCCACCAATCTCTCGTTCTGGAACTAAAAAAAGCAAATTCTTTCCGAATTCGCATATAATATTGGAAGAAACACTATACAAGTTTTTCGTAATTTTTGGTGTATGAAAGAAGTGTTGTGTACAGTCAACAACTGTACACTGTCGCTGAACCCATTACTACAATAATCTCTGCAATCATTTCCACCCCCCACTTCCACCTTAAAAAGGGGGGGGGGGGAGCAACACAGAAGAAAAGAAGTTAAAGAAGAACAAGAAACTGAACAAATAGAACTATAAAAATCCAAAATGTGTTATTTAATTATTAATTTTATTTAAAAATGTGATCTATATCAACGTTTCACAACAAGAACAAAGAAAGACATGATTATTTAACAGTTTTAATTTTAACCTTTTGTTTTTGGTTAATTGTCTATTTGTTTTCCTGTACATCATTGTGTATTTTTGCAACTTGACATAGATGTATATGTACCATTTGATGTAAAATGTGTTATATGTTTCATAAATAAACAGATCTTAAAAAAAAAAAAAAAAAAAAAAAAACACAGCCCAACTGCACACAGCCCAACTGCACACAGCGCAACTGAACACAGCCCAACTGCACACAGCCCAACTGCACACAGCCCAACTGCACACAGCCCAACCGCACACAGCCCCACTGCCACACAGCCCAACTGCACACAGCCCAACCCACACAGCCCAACCCAACTGCACACAGCCCAACTGAAAAACAAGCCCAACGCAACAGCCAATACTGCACACAGCACACGCGCGCGTGCACACACGCACAGCGGGTCCGTGGACACACGCACAATCAAGCGTCGTCGAATCAGATTGAGTTGTAAGGCAACAATCAATAACAACAATAGCAGCCAAGTATCAGATGAAACAAACATCAAACACAAACAGCAAAAGCAACATCAAAGCAGTTGAGGAGTCAACCAAACACAAATCACAAACATAACCACAAACGACTCAACGACAACAGCAGCAGCAAGTGTTGACATCAAGCACTGAGTTATCCTGAAATCCTCAACTTTGTTTTAAATAATTTATAAAAAAAAACTAATAAAAAATGGAAAAGCTACTATTTAAGTTCGGCAATTAAACCAGTGAAAAGTTGGGTTCACGTATCTATAAATCCAATGAGTCCAATTAGGCCTACTCTAAATAAAATGCCTATCTTGGTTTTGAATTTAGAACTACTGAATTGTTGTATCGGTAACCAAACGCACAACATGGAATAGGAATGTTAGTTTTCCCAATTTAATATATTTTCTAGTTGATCAGTAAGTGTTTCCACTTTTAAAAGTAGCTGTAAAATTTTTACAAGCAATGAAGATAAAGGAAAGGATTGATGTCGACATAAGCTATACTTCCCAAAGCATTGGTTCATCCGGAAGAGCATAGGTTGCTCTTGCGCGAAGCTTCACATCTCGGTTACGGAAATTCAATCTGAAAACAAAACCAACGAAAATAAAATTTTTACTTACCCAACCCAGCTTTTGCCTTAGTTGACTGAAGGGCATCTAGGAAAAAAAATTCAGTCAGGATGTTGATGGCTTGGTATCGTATCGATCCGACGACCTCGCGACAAAAATAATGTCTATGAGAAACTGAGTCTTAATGTATCAGTCACGAGAATCTACCAAACGTAAGGCAAATATTGCCAAAATTAAAATTTTAACATTTCATTAAACAATTAAAATAAAATAATCTAAACACGAAGCGCTATATTCAGTAGAGAAAGCAGTGTGAATGTTCTGGACCGAACCGAATGAATCTAATTGACCATGATTTTAAGAGTGAACTCCCTGGCAATTGTAATGATTCATACTTAGTAAGCCAGCACTTGCATGGTACCAGGGCTGGGTTCAGTGTGACGATGAGCAAGCCGAGTCCGCCGTCTGTGTCAGGCTGTGACAGAGTTCACAGACTGCATGCGGTGCCTCGGTCTACGGCTTCAACTTACACACCTTCGTCGATAAGTTCTTTGAGCACTTTCATTAGTGAGAAATCAATGGAAAATCGTAAAAATTGCCATTTTCATGAGAAATAATTCGATTGCGCTCAAAAACGTGGCAGTTTTAAGTTCACAGAGATTCGAAGGCCTCCAGAAAATTTCATCGCAAATTGGAGTATCGCTATTAGCCGGGAACCGTGTTAACTAACACACAAAAAATACAAAACAGAAAAAAAGAAAAACAAATCATGAACATTCCGGAAATTTTTTCTTTAGTGTAGTAGAATGGAATCTTTGCTCCTTGGCTCGCTTCGCTTATCTGATAATTCTTATTTCTATTCTGTGGAAAAGTTCACCATAAGTTATTTAAATGAAGGTTTTACGTTTACCAATTTAAAAATTTCGACGTGTGCATGATAAATACACATTTGGACAGGACTAAAATTACGATTTATTTTTAATATTAAAATTTCGTAATTCTGTACTTGTGCGGGTCCAAACTTTTTTTACACGTTTTTGTTTTTCCAATGAAAAACACTGAAAAACACCTTTCAAATAAGTGTACCCTACCTAAATCGGTAATTCTATTTCTTTAGTCAATGTATAAAATGCTGTTATATAAAAACCCACATCAGTATCAAAACAAAATTGAGTAAAATTAATGCAACAGAAACAAAGAAGACTATTTATCAATGAAATCGTAAAATGCACTATTTAGACTTTCACCATTATGAACAAAATTTTACACGCGAATTCAAAATTAAAAAAATTCTAGCACACAAAAGGGTACTAGGTGTGAGTCAGATAAAAGGGCACAGCGAGTTTCCACATATGATAACTAAGACTCTCGCACTTTTTACAGTTGCCCTTGTGCGGGGGTTGTATTACAAGCTACTTTAGTACTAACAGTCAGGTTGCAAATAATATATTTAATCCCGAGAAGTACGTTTTAACTGAGTATGAATATGTATACGTCCAAATTCACAACATCATATTTAAAGCACTATTGAATCTTAAATTATTTACTGTGTTTGTATTGAGAACTTCTCTGTCCCATCATACCCTCAACGAAATTTACCCATCTGTGACAATTAGCCAACACGAGAACATGTTTAAGGGAAAATGACGTTACAATAAGTTAAAAATGCCTCTAAAAAATATATGTTTACACTTTCAGGCCAATCCTGATGAGAAATATTCCACCAAAAACCAAAGTAAAGAAAGCAACGACTTACCATCGGCCACGGCTATGTTATGATGTGTCGAGACGTGTTGACCCCAGCCTTGGGACGACGTGCGACCGCCAGCTACAGGCTTCAACATGTTCTGTTTAGGTAACACACTTTAGAATTCAGAAGGTTTTAATTTAAATCGCAAATCAAAACGCGTTACTTATATGAAAAACGAAAGAGAATTTTCCAAAGTTCACTTGATAGTAAAGCATTCAGCGGCTCACGGAGCTCGCTGGATGATTCACCCGGCCGCGACTACCCACTCGGAAGTATGACTGAGAGAAGCCGCGGTGAACGGTGGAGTCCAAGTCAGAACTCCGTGGCACGCGTAACCAACGTTCAGAAGGAAGGCAAAAGCTCTGGACAGAAGATACTACCAATAGTATTTTGAATGATAAGACAAAAGCCCTTAGTACAGAAGAAAATACCAAAGTATTCAAATAAGTAGAAGTTTGGCTGATTTAGTTGTAGTGATTTAACTCGCCAACGTATGGTACATGAGTGGTGGAGTGATAAGCGGTTTGGGTTCACATCGCAAATTCCACTTTCTAATTTGGGCACTCAATTTTTTAAGTCCCAACTCTTATTAAAATCATCTAGCCTGGTTAGCTGCATGAGGTTAAAACTCTAATTTATTCATTAAATAGACTTCATTAATAGGCTACATGGCATCGGGCGTGGTTTCCAAAAATATGGTGCATTCATTTTTTTAAATATCAAATTTTTATATTCATAGTTCTAGACTGCTAGTTGCAAAACTTTTTATATAGTTTAAAATAATCAATCTAAATAATACATATTTTAGTTTAATTAAAAAAATTAGCGTATGGAAGCAACAGCTTAATTATTTAAAACTGAAAACAAAGTATGTCGAGGATGTAAACAAAGAAACTTATTAAATTTACAAATCAAAAAATAAATCTAAGCGGCTAGCCACATTCTAACTACTATAATTTCCATTAAGGTAATTTTTGGTTTCGCCTGATAGAAAGTTTCGATGATTTATGTGGTAAGACTGTTCGTTGATTAGATCATAGAAGTATTTAGATTTAATCGTCTATGTTATTTATACATTGCATTCGTAGTCCAATTCTACAGCTAATAAACTGAGATTTAAACTACGAGTGTTTTTATACAAAATATGCCATTTAATTAGGAACTCCCAAAGTCCGACACATCCATGCTTTCAGTGTTAAACTACAAAACCCCCGAAATCAATAACTATCAATTATATGAATTCGCGGACTGATAACTATTTTATTAGGTTATTGATTCCATCGGACCGTGTCATGTTGTTGTACATGTAGTACGTTTTATACCGACTTATTTAGAGGAATTGGACTGATTTATGCTGGACGCGTTCTATTCCTGTAGTCGTAACACCCATTGATGTAATTTCTGATACAACTTTGCTAATAACTGATGAATGTGTGCCCTTAATATGTTAATATAATGAAACTTTTAGAGCAGGTGAGGTTAATAATGTGATGAATTAGTTGACTATCACTGCTCTTTCTAAATAAATAAAAACTATGTAGAGGTAACGATATTTCGAAGACTATTCAGTCCTTTCAACTGGTTTTATGACATTTGACAGTTACGTTGTTTTTCTTTATTTAAAAAAGAGCAGTGGATAGTCCAACTAATTCATCAATAATTATGTGCCTAAATATTGCCGATTTTAAACATTTCTCGTGAATAATTCATTCTGAAAGATGGAGACTTATTTGAGGTTTTTTTTTACCTCTAACCAGATCCTTATATGAAAAATGTAACGCATTTCAATATTTTTTTGAAGTCAATTGGGAAAAAAATTTGGTAGCTGGAGCTTCCTACGTCGTCTTACTTAATTATGTCAAGTAATACGTATATGATGACTGGAATTGTTTTACTCATATAATTTAATAAGGTGACCTTGGGGATTGTTAACGTTTAATAAACATATCTACCGCGCGGAGACGATGGTCCACACAGAGTTCACTCATTGCAATGTCAAGCAGGGCCGTATTAAGGGTGAGGGGGGCTTTAGGCTGCAGCCCCCGGCCTCGCTCTCGTGGGCGGACTCATAATTTCACCCCCTCCGCCTACAGTTTTTTCCATGTTAAACTTTTGTTAATGTAATTTTTGTACTCTTGCAACAAATAACCATCCCTAGTGGAATATTTAGCGTTCCTAAATTTATAAGCGTAGTGTTAAAAGACGCGTAGATGTAGATACCGTTTTTTTTGCCAACCCGACCTAATAAACACAAGTGTAAAAACCAAACATTATGATGATGAAGATAAAAGAGTACGTGTGCCAAAAATATCCAGATGGAAAAACTGATCTTCGATTACAAGAAAGTATAAATTCAAAATAGGAAACCTTCAACACAATAGTTGACCTTTACCCGTAATGGATTACTAAACGAATTGAAGTTTATTCAGAACTGTGTTCAAATTGGGTTTTACCACGATATGACCAATCAACAATTTTCTACATATGATCAGATGCTGCCGAAATTTAGTAATTTCTACCCAAATGATCTCGATCTGCAGGTCCTAATGAACTGTGAAAACAAGTTTGCTGTTACCTTAAACATGCAGATCTAAAACAATAATAATAAATAACCTCAAAGCAATTCTCAAACACGTCGTACAAAAACGATCTTAAAAAATACAATTCCGTATTTTTTTTGCTATATATTTGCTTACGTTTGTATCAACACATACAGTGGATAATGTGAAGCTGAACTTCATTAAATTGAGTTTTGATCAAAAACCGCTGCGCACAAACAAATGGTGTAAAGAGACTCAATTAACTAGTCTAATGTCTCAAAAATGAGCGCCCTTCTTCGGCGACTGTCGTTTGAAAGACGGTAGAAGAATTCGCATCAACAAATGGAGAAAGAAGTATTTACGTGTATCAAGACTGAAACTGAAGAGTGACATTTTGTTATGTCCCTCCGTAATTGTAAAATCAGTGAAATATTTGCTAGGTTATAAGTACAACATCTATTTTATAGAGATTAATCATTCTAATAAATTTAAAAACTAGGAACTACATCAGAATAGAATAATCAGTAGTCACGGTCTGAAACTAGCGCTCTTCAACTCTCCACAGTTTTTTTCCACACTGTTGTTTCACACTGTTGTTTCACACACACAGGATTAAGTTAACAAAACGGCCTCACAAAAATTAGCCCCCGGCCTCCCAAATCTGTTAAGCCAGCGGTTTAGCGAGCTCGTTTAACCGGTTACCACTCGAACACCGAAGTAAGAGGAATTCGGGCGTGGTCAAGGTAGAGTGGTGACCGCTCTGACCTGACTCACGTATACCGCGGGTACGATCATATGGAGGGTCGAGAGCTAGTGTAACGGACTTCGTTCTCCTCGACGTCTGCTTGGCAGTCCGGGTTAGTGGAGGAATCTCTATGACTGTCATTAGTTACACCGTCCTTTCGGATGGGACGTTAAGCCGTGGTCCTATTGGTTACTTTTCAAAAGGAGTAGGCTACGTGCAGTAGTACCGGGTTTCCACCTCCCTTCTGTCATACTTCAGCTCATCTATCACCACTCACCGTTTCGAATAGCCCAATGCATTTATGAAACGTTAAGCAATAACCAATCAATCAATATTTTGCTGGGGAATACCACTTGAAATAGCACAGGTTATATACACAAGCCGAATAAATGATTACCAGCTCTCTAGTCAAATCGCCCGGATAAAAGTTTTGATCTATTTTATTTATTATTTAACGTCTTGCCTTATAATTGTTGGTGCAAAACTAACCGTTTGATTAGACTCATGGGTTTCAAAAACCCGTGTGCTACCGACTTAGGCAGTTGAAACAAAATACCTAAAGTATGAAGCACGGGTATTGGTGCTACCAAAAAATGGAGTGAAGCTACTAATTAACCCACATCGCGAATAAAAGCACTCAAATTCAAAATAATACGTTTCTTTAAGGCGTTCAAATTTGAGTTGTTGGTGGAGGGGCCGAGTATAAAGAGGGATACCAAATAAAATACGCTATATGTTCCAATTCAATCCAAATCGTAATACGGCCCTGATGTCAAGAGTATATTGCATGGCATACGCTTGTAGTTCGTTACACGGCGTATGTTACCTGACCACAAAGACCTGACCTTTGCTCTATCAGTTAAGTTACTGGCTGGAAATTACTAGCTTTTATTGGACAATCATAAATGGTTGAAGATTATTGAATTTATAGCCACGTTAGGCTAATAGTTTATTACGTTGTTAACGAGACAAAATTGACTAGCCTTCTAACGTACGATTGTTTTATATTTCTATGGGAAATGGGCAACCATCTACCGTCAATTGGTATGGTTTATATATTGTATGTAAGATGATTTAGTGCGAGTTTTAAAACTATTTTATAAATTTGACTCATATTTTAACTCGTGTCGCTCGACTTTGTCTCGATTAAAATTTCTTCTTCATCTTCATAATTTTCGGGAATAAAATTTTAATCATGTCAAAAACCCTTTAAGTTTCTAAACAATATACTGCCAGACTATCCTGGAGCTATGGATTCTCAAACTTAGCTTCCACTACCCAATAAATATACGGAAAACAATTTGAAGACCAATTTAAGTTATTTTTTAAAAATAAGGAAATAATACAAATAGATAACAATAATGTTCATTTTGAGTGCATTATATTAATTACTTTATGAGTCATTGAAACAATAACACAAATGTATGTATACGTATTTTTGTCATCTTTATTAAGATGTTTGAAAACTTGTGACGGCTACTGCAACAAGTCATGTCAAAGGTTAGTCTCTATTTTTAAACAACTAGGCATAGTCCCATTGGGGCGCTCTCGAAGCCCCCACTCTCGATACCCCAACACCTTTTTAGTCTCCGATGCCCCATCTACCTGCTTAAGAAACCCATGTACACCATGTATATAAGGGCACGGTCTCTTACGCTGTAAATTCAAATGTTTAAAAATATAATTCTCTGTTGAACACCCAGTCTTGGTTACGTTTTCAAACTTGCCTGTAGTATTAGGGGGGGGGGGGGGGGGATATTGCCACCAACTATTTTGGACCAAAATATTTATAGTAGATAAAGGGGTTAGGTTAGGTTAGGTTAGGTTAGGTAAAGGTTAGGTTAGGCTAGGTTAGGTAAGGTTAGGTTAGGTTAAGTCAGGCTTAGGTTAGTTGGGTTAAGTTATGTCAGGTTAGGTTATTTCACAGTTTAGTTAAATTAGTTTAGTTTAGTTTAGTTTAGTTTAGTTAGTTTAGTATATTATTTAGGTTAGTTTAGGTTAGGTATAGGTACACTGGTCATATAGCTAAACGAACTATAATTACCACTTATATCTTATTATAAGAAACAGGACACGACTCACAATATTGAACTCAACTTAGAGTGAAAATATCTTAAATTCGGAGAGAATGATAAAAATTTAGTAATTATACCACAATATTCAATTCAACTTCATACAAATATTTTAAATACATGTAAATAATAAGTGTTGGGAAGAACGTGTAATATAAACATGCACTTAGAACTATTTGCATTACGCGCTGTGGGAGAGCGCTTACATTACGTGTTGTAACATGGGCTTCATAAGGCAGGTAGGGTGGGCTATCGGAGAGTGGGGTATCGGAGACTGAAAAGGTTGGTGGGGCATCGGAGAGTGGGGCTTCGGAGATGCGTCCGTTGTATTGTGTAAGTTGGCACATCTGATAAACAAGAAAATAAATCATGATTATCTTAAAAAGCAATCAATTATTCAACCAAATTTTAAGTCGGGTAGGGGCGGGAGGATCCCACTACATTTTGGTCCCCTAGTTTATCGAAGACGGCTAGCCCTGCCTGACGCTTTCCCACGTCGTATTTTTCTTCCTTTGCATCATCTACTTCACTGTTTTCCTCTTCTCTACCTTTCTTCCCAGGGACCTCCACCAGTTTGAACATATTTTTCTTTCTTCCCAAAATTTTTCTTGCTTAACCCTTTAACAATAAATAATAAAATACAATTCATCACCACACTTTGTTCCGACATAATTGAGTTGGGTAAAGGGGTGTTTCCACCAATTGATCTTGGGCATCACCAAAATCAGCACCGGCCTGCCAAGCTCAGCACCTCACCTTCTTCTTCCTCATTCTCTTGTCGCCACAACAGTTTTCTCCACTTTTCACCACCCCTATCTCTCTTCATCTCTATCCACACCTCTCCTCTCTGCTCCACATCTCCCTGTACTGTGAGGTTTTCCCACTCTATATAATATACAATTAAAATAATTCCTACAACACTAAATGTACCATATTGTACACAATATCAGCTTTCTGTGTATGTGTGTGTGGCTGGTTGGACTTGTGATTCGTGTCTCTGCTCCCAATGCAGAAGGTCCAGGTTTCGATTCCCGTTAGGGTCAGAAGTTCTTTAACTTCTGATTTGGACTTTTGTCCATCAGTTCTTGTCTTAGGAATTTGTAAACGGTGACTTTGGAGCCGTCCTAGCAACGAGGCACATAATAAATTTATAAGGTTGTTCTGAATCGGCCTTGTTGATTCTGGCGTTGATCCGCGGGTGTTCGCACTGTCCATACCACTGATTGCTATCGATCTTTGGTTGGTTTGGCTTGTCTTTTGCGTCGGGGCCTCCAGGGTTGGCTTAGTCGCTTTGGTTTACTGTCCCCCACTGAAAATCAGTTAAACGACTGGGTGGGTACACTCTAAATACGAATTTATTTATATATAACTTTATGAACGTAGAATTTTTTCCCATTTATTATATTATTCATATTCTATCTTCCAACAATAAAGGATAGTCTTGAATACATTTATATGATTTAAATTGTGTGTTTTCACATACAATTTTGGCTCTTCCTCTCGGCAATCTTGACTGATGTTTATCTGAGATTTTTTTGAACGGAAACATTTCAACTTGTTATTGATTTGTAAATATGGCTGTCACAAGTCTATGACAAAGGATTTCGAAATTACCCCTTCCCCCTTCCCCTTGGTATTTCTGAATACTTTGTTATTCAATATCGATTTTATTTAAAGTTTATAATATCGTTAGTGTTGAAACTTAATAAGGAAAACGGTTAAGTCCCCGCCGGGTGTTGGGTGAGCGTAATTGAGCATTGAGCGCCAGTGTTCGCTATGTGAGATTGTCTGTTCTGTAAAAAATCATACTAAGTGAAAGATTTTTTTTTATTATTTAAAATAAATAAAAAATAAACTTTAATTTTATTTTGTAATAATCGTAATTGTAAAAAGAAAAAAGCGTTAAAATTTCGATTTGCATCAGGAAATAATTATTCGAGTAGGCTCAAATTTCACACGAATATATTAATTATAAAATAGGAAACGATTAAGTCCCGCCGCGTTGTGGATGAGCGTTAATTGGTGTCATTGAGCTGACATGTGTTATGCGGATTTCTGTGTCTGTGAAAAAAAATAGTACTTAGTTGAAGATTTTTTTAAATAAATTAAATAAATAAAAAAAAACTGTAATTTGTAATTTTTTTTAATTAATGTATGAATTTTAAAATTGAAAAAAAACGAAAATGCGAGTTTTATAAGAATAATTATTCGATTGCGCTCAAATTTCACACAAATATATAAATTCATAAAATAAGTCTGGTGGAAAAAAAGTATTACACTAAAATAAAGGCATGTAGGGTGTTATAAGTAAAAAAAAATATTTTAAAAAAAGAAAAACAACCCACAAAATTTATATTTTCATGAAAAATAATTTTTCGATTGCGCTCAAATTTCACACGGATATCTTAATTCATAAAATTAAGGTTCTGTGAAAAATCATAAAAATGGGATTAAGCATGTAAGTGTTATAAGTAAATAAATTTTAAAAAAATCGAAAAAAATCGTAAAATTGCGATTTTCATAAGAAATAATTTTTTGATTGCGCTCAAAACGTGGCAGTTCAAATTTTCAGAGATTTCGAAGGTCTCCATAAAATTTTCATCGCAAAGGGAGTATTGGTTTAGCCGGAATCGTGCTGAAACACAAAAAAATACAGAAAAAAAAAGAAAGAAGGAAAAAAAAAAAACATTCCGGATTTTTTTCTCCAGTGTAGTAAAATGGAATCTTCGTTTTCGCTCGCAAACGCTCGCTACGCTCATCCAATTAAGGTTCTGTGAAAAAATCATTACAATCGGATAAAGCATGACATTGTAGGTGTTATAAAGTCAAAGAATTGTTTTAAAAAAGAAAACCCCCGTAAATTTGCGATTTTCATGAGTAATAATTTTTCGATCGCGCTTAAATTTTCCACGAATATATAAATTCATAAAATAAAGGTTCTGTGAAAAAATCATTACAATCAGACAAAGCGTGTAGGTATTATAAATCGAAGAATCTTTTTAAAAATCGAAAAAAATCGTAAAATTGCGATTTTTATGAGGAATTTTTTTTCGATTGCGCTCAAAAACGTGGCAGTTCTAAGTTCAGAGATTTCGAAGGTCTCAATAAAATTTCATTGCAATCGGAGTATCGGTTTAGCCGGAATTGTGCTAACAAACAGACAAAAATACAAAAAAAGAAAAAAAGAAAGAAAGAAAAAAAATATTCCGGATTTTTTTCTCCAGTGCAGTGAAATAGAATCTTCGCTTCGCTCGCTACGCTCATCCAACAAGACTACTTTAATCAAGAAAAAAGCTAAGAAAATACCAACAAAGTCAAACGTAGTTCGAAGTCAAAGCGAAAATTACAACCTCAGTGTTAAGAAAATAAAACCAATGATGCAGTTAAAGCTTTCTCTACAAACTTAGAATAACATTACAACCTAATAATCTTGGCTGACAAAACTCATGATAAAACCACAAAACACACAAGAACAGATTCTTTACACCCCAACAATTCCAAAGTATTGTATATTTTGATCTCGAATATTCAAAGTTTCCTTGGGTTCAAACATTTACATAACCTGAAGTTAAAAGTTTCCGCCGAATATCAATGGTAATGTCATTAGCTCACGGGGCGAAGATGTGTATTTAGTCTAATTTATTCTACAGATGGTTTCTTTGTGATATTTGGAAATATTTTAAAGACAAATCATTATTTTTTAAGAATACGAATGAGCTGAATGTCAACTGAGATGAGCTTTGATTATTATTTATTGAAATCAGTGTGTGGTACCTTAAGTTACGTTTTCAAAATATGACAAACAAAAAAATAATTTACGAAATACTTCATCAAAATAAGTAGTACTGTTTTTAATGTTCTACGATTGTTCAACTAGTTTTCGATACTTTGCAAAGACCACAGAAATTAAAAATATATAGAATTTTTTCTTTTAAAAAACATTTATAGGCCTAACATCTTCTTTCTAGATACAAAAGTAAATTTTACCACAGACAACATTTTAAAAATTATCGACCGTACAATCCGTATAGTTATTGAGGAGCGTTTCGAACAAGGATTAATATGTCATGCCATTAACGAAAACGTTCATTAATTTATCACTTTACATAAATTAGTGGTGCAAACTTCTTGCAAACAACGTGAACTTGAATCTGTAATTAATTAGTTTTCTGCTTCTCGTGGATGTTTTCCATTTTGTCATACAGTTTTTTATCCTTGTTCCGGGGAACTCTTCAAAATGACATGTTTTTATAATAACGGAATAATTGGCATATTATACCGCAACCAAAAATTACGCAAAAACAAATTTGTGTCTTCCCAGAATACTAATCTTTTTATGTATTATTCCGAATTTCAATTTTGCCAATGTTTTCCAATGCTTTATTTAGGTGCAGACAGATTAATAAATGGATGTTATTTATACATTGTGTTTGGAGTGTATTAATGTGTAAAGTGCATATTATTATCACTGTAGTTTTCGTTGCTCTGGGCTTTCCTAACACTATCTACACAGCGAGAAATAACGTGTATTATTGTTATCTTTAAAATTTATAAAGTTATCTCCGCGCGTTGAGTAGAGTACGTTATATTTCAAGAGGAAATGCTACAATACATAATTTAATAATCTGATTAAACTTCCATGTTGAGATAGTTTTGAGAGATAAGTTGCACTTATGTATCTTCATGTTTTTGTATGTGTTCTTAGAGCGTTAATTTTCTTTTTTTTGAATAAGACGTGCTTCGTTTGGATTGAAGTTCTGTACAAAGACTTGGATCTTCTATTTATTGGTGAACTAGTTAGACCTAAGTGGGGTGTATCGATGCTGGTAGAGAAGGGAAGGGTCAATGCTGGAGAAAAAGGCTTATAAAAATTGCAGCCATGATATTTATTTAATTTATTTCTCAAGACGTTTCCTATTATTATTCCTTTTATTAACATTACTGCGCAGTTTAAGTTTGATGTTCAAACTTAAACGCTAAGTAAGTATTGTTATTCTTGAGAAATTAATTTTCGTATAAAAATAAAATGTTTATTCAGACCGTATAAAGATATATATAAAAAAAGTTACCTGGGACAAAAACATTAATTATTACAACGCTTGTTGACTAAAAGAAGATAGTGATCCGCTGTATTAAGATGAAATAAACAAAATTTAAAATTAAATCGCCATAAAATTCTTTCAATTTCCTTTGAAAACTTAATTTACACTACTTTTAATAAAGAAGCAGATATTGCGGGAACGTATCGCCCACAAAATGAACAAAAAGTTGCTTTTTCCATTAAGGTTTCTTTCGCAAAGTTATCTTTCGTTGGAGTATATGTATTAAAATAGTTTGTAAGAAATGCCCAAAAGGTTATTTCAAAAAGCCTTTGCGTTCAACTGACGTTAAAAAACTAGATGGAAAGGTCTTGACGTCAGTCCGCAAGTAAGGCCCCCCCCCCCTCCTCCCACACAAACCCAAGAAGATCTGTCTTGTTCGAAGCAAAACATCTGAAATCAGAAAGCAAGCTGTTGCAAGGTCGAAGCACAAGTTTAGATTCTTTTCTCGTTAATAATATATTTCACTTGAAATATTGACAGAGGTAGCTCGAAAGTGAAGCACAAGATTCTGATTCCGGAACTAACGATTCGATACTCGTTACCGGCAATCCTGACTGAAAGTTACTCTAAAGGTTTTCTTCAGACGTTAGTCCTCTTTAAAACCACTGGACGTTCCCCGTACAACACTATCAACTCCAAGTTTCTTAGTATGAGCCATAAGAGGGGCATGAATATTGTACCTGAATTCCCAAGATAAATTATTTAAATTTCGCATGAAAGAAACAAATCGAAGTCAGAGATTCCTTAGCAATCTTACTGTTAGGAATAGACTCCATTTAAAATTCTTACACATTATTTTTAAATAGTGGTTGCAGAAAAAAAATTGTTTAGTTTTTTTTCAATACACCACAAAAAACTAAAACTTTCACAAAATTATTCTTTTTTTCTTTTCTATTATAATATTTGGATGGGTTTGGATGTGATATAAATCAATACCAGCATTCGTGTCAGCGGCTTCAACAAGATTATTTGTTCATTTATTTAACGACTGTCCTACTAGTAAAAAAATAGCTGACATTTAATGCTGTATTAGTAATGAGAGCATTTAAATAAAATTAGTTTTATGATTTAATGTATAGACAAGACACACTTGAGCGAACCATAGAGATAAAAGTGTAATTGTGTAATAATACACAACAGGCCCACAGGGCCTACCTTTTTACGTCTTAAATCTGCCCAATGACAATAATTTAAAGTCTATTACCAAGGTAAGGATCTTGAATTGAACCTCAATATTACAATTTTATTTCGGAGAACTCAGAAAATGGTGAATGGAAGTTACTTACTTTTAAAAGAGCTATTACCCCAAAAAATATTTTTCACCACATAATCTATAGCATAATAATTCATTCAAATGACGGTCAAAAAATTATATCTTTCAACTGTGATTTTACACGAATTTTTCAATTTTTTTGATAATGAAATTTGCGAAAATTGGCGTTTTGGGAAATTTATTAAATCGGCTTTATCTTGCTTCTTTTTTGTTCCAAAAATATACAAGAGCATCACACCAATCTAAAATGTCTCTTCATTACATTGTGCCTTAAAACTGTGTACACATATATACTCAAACACGCAAAAATGTGCATTCCAAAATCACACCTCTTCTTGGTAATCAGCATAATTTGACCGAACCACTTGCCCAAATTACAAAACAAAATATAGAATATTTACAGAAAAGGCTGTCGAGTACGTCAATAATGGCAAATATTTTTTTGGATCAAAACCCTCCATGGTCACGGGGCATAAAGATCGCGACCATGCTATTTCTTATGGAAGATTTTTGTCGATGAGACCTAGCTCGTAAAATACTAAGTTTGACATTTTTTGGAGAAGTCATGGTGGACCCAATAAATTTTCTGTTAATTTTAAAATTCATAACTAGTTAGCGTGAATGAAATATATTTTTTGAGTTTAGCGGGTGAATACCTGTTAAAAAAAATTATGTATTCAGTGAACCTTCTAGAAAATCTTTGTCTTCAATTTACGAATGATATGCAAATGTTTAGCATTCTGTAATGATGCAAAGACTCCGTAACATAAAGCTAACTCTACATAGTATTTACCTTGCTAACTTGCTTATTAATAATTATACCGTATATATAATCACTCTAACAAGGCAGACACTCGGTCGGTGCACTTGTTGATCTTTTGGGTTTGCAACGTCCGTATTTACTCTGCGGAGTAATATTATTATTACAGCGCGCAATAATTATAATTTACCCTTTCTACATTTTGTAACCACTATTACAAGTCGCATTAGATGTTGTAAAAGCGACAAATAAATGTAAATATTTTCACTCACGCTTGTTACGATTAACTAAACCGCTAGACGTTAAACTACCAACGCTATAAGAAAATTACCAGAAGTAAACTCAGTTTAAATGTTTTTTTGGGGGTTAAGAAAAAAATTAAATTCAATTTCTAGTTTCAACGTTTCTGTTAATTAGTTTTTGAGAACGGTTTTGGTTGTATAGAAAGGATAACTTTTACTACGCGGAAGAAAAACGTCTAGTCTACAGGTTAAAAATAAATTTGGAGCTACCGGCTCTCTATCTTTAGCGGGGTCGTTTAAACATTGAACCCCGTTTACACTTGCTCAATCACAATATTACAAATAAACGAGCAGAACATGTGAATGCTAAATAACCCTTCATTTGCTTTTAACGGTGCAATACCTTAGTCCCCTTTCAAGGGTGTTTATCGAAATGATGATTGATAAACAGAAAGTTTGTAAATACAATTTAAAAGTAAAATAAGAACTAGTAGCCACATATGCCAACATAACTATGTTAAAAATAAACACAAAGAAAAATTTATTAATACATAAAACTTGAAATTAACAATTTTAAAGTATAACATAAATAATCATATGTAAAAATGTAAGTAGTTCTGTGATGTGTGTCGTTGTGTGTGCTCTTGTTTGTGTTGTTGACAAATAAATGACACTTCTTGTTCTATGAAAGTTGTTTAAAAGTCAGATTAAAGATTGATCGATTGTAGAACACAATTTCTCAAAATATAACTAACAAAATACGTTACTAAAAAAATATTTTAATGAGCTTATTTGTTTGAAACATTATCGCTATTAAACATCTAGGTCGATAACATATTTCTTAACTTTGACTTTATCATAACGCTAACTTATTCATGAAATCAATACCAACTCTTAACATGATGAATTGCATATTTCGATAATAGATAATTGTTCACCATCAATCACATTAAAAAAAGTAGGGCTAAACACGGATCTTACAAGATTAATGAAAGTATCACTGAAGCGAAATACTATTTATCTACATCAACGTCAAGTTTGCAAAAGCTGGTTGGAGGTTTCGTAGTCACAGTTCAAACGAATCGGTCCTTGTCATTGAATATAGTCTCAGGATTTGTAATGGCACATACCATTAGGGCGCTGGTCCGAAGCGTATGCCTCTACGAGGACATGGGTTCGAATCCTGCATATGGCATGGGTGTTTTGTAATAGTCATTCATCGTCATCTATCACGTCCACTCATTGTCTCGAATAGCCTTAATGCATTACTATGAGAAATTCAAAGTTATCTTGTATTAAATCGAATTAAGTTTTTTGATTTTAATTCAAATAGAACTTATTTTAGTGTTTTACATTTTAATCTGGGAATATAAATAAAGATTGCTGTCGGTTATTGATTATTCTATTATTAATCGATTAATAAAATTAATATCGATCGCGTATCTATTACTATTATTTTATCGGATAATAATCGATTCTTTATTCTACATCTCTCTATCACAAAATCTAGAATGAAATATGTAAATATTTGTTTATTTTTTATTTAATCGATTATCAAAATTCGTACAAACATCGATTGTAAATCGAATGAAATTTCGATTATCGATAAGGAAATAGCGTCAACATGTGAAGTATCTTGTAAATGTATGCTTCGATAGCATTACATTTTTATCCACTGACTTCAATGGAATCCTAGCTTATTTCAAAATTCTATGCTTATTTATCTATTACCTACATCACAAGTTATTTCCACAAAATATTATTCTTTGTGGAATTAAAAAACGTTTAGAAACAAAGTCAGAATGAGAATTACAAACAAACTCACACTTAGTTTGTAATTTAAATTGAATGTAAGTTATAAGTCAGTTCATATCTTTCCCTACTTACACATTCCACCTATCTTCCATATATTTCCAAACAGGTCAGTCTAATGTCCTCTCTCTCTCTTTCTCTCTCGCATGCCATACGTGTGTGGAGAGGGCTGGAAGATTTATTAATTTTATATTCTCGTTGGTCTGAATTTATTGGTTGTATAACGCTTTCTTTTATGAAGGAAATTCAAATTCGTTTATCGCAATACAATTACCATATATTTTTAATCTCAACTTTACCTAAGTAACTTATGACATAAATACAAATTTCATGCACATGAAGTGGCTATAGAATACATTTTAAAGTATGCGATATTGTGTCTTGTTCAACGGTTGCATAAAATATTCATTGATTTTTTATCAAAATAATTTGTTTATTTAAAAATGGGTTGTATCAGCAATATTTAAATGTCACCTAATTAAATTTTCCTGAAAAAAAATAGAAAAATAGAAAATTAGTACTTTGGCTGTGTTGTGTGGGAAGAGTCCACAATACGCTTAACGATGGCATCAGCGTCGAAAGCGTTGGTTTGGTTGTCACTTTATTAAAGCTTGTATTGAAAATAAACCTGTAAATGTTTGATTACGCTCTCAATAAAGATATATTTAATTTGATTATTTTGTATTTATTATGTTTTGAAAAGAGTTGATTTCTATCAACACAATATTCAAGAAAATTTTATGTAAGTTACTTTTTTTGGAATTGAGGTATTATCAAATATTTTCAATAAATAAATCAGAATTAAAAAATACGATCACATCCCGACCTTGACGATTTTTTTACATTCTCTCTTGCCTCCTTAAAAGTCCAAGTTTTGCCTCAAGGAAAGGAATATTGATATACATTAAAAACTCTATTGAACGTAGAGTGCCGAAAACACTTGGATAAGCACATCTGAAGTAGCTAGTTGAAGGGCGTTGTCTCTTTAATATCAACACACCGTTTTCTCAAAGTCAACATTTCCCCTCGTAGCATTTCACAAACTTCGTAGATATACGCTGTGCCAGTTAAGGTTGCCAGCGGAAGAGACCAATAAAACAACTTACATACTGTCAATCATAATTAATTTGGTAACCTCTTTATGTCCTTTAATTATAAATTTTATTATTAAATAAGGAGAGCTGTGGCATTGAGTAATTTTCTGTATAAGCTAAAGGAGTATATCTAAAACAAACAAATTGGTTTAAAATAGCGATATCATATTTTCGGCTAATTTTTTATTTGTACATTTCCTTCGCAATCATCGATATAAGTATATCAAATGTTTTGGGGTATTTTACTTATCAGACAAACTTCTTTTCAAAAATATTATTATTTTTATAAAAACGTATTTATTTTGGCCAAAAACAATACTCAAAGTTATGACTCGTTATTGTAATGCATATAATTATGTTTTATAACAAAATTAAATAACGCAAACATATTAGAACAATTTTACAATCATTTTACAATGTCCTCATTCTTATTTGTATATTACGTCCATGATGATGCTATGCTGAGGCACGTAGTGTTCAGTCCTGTACGCCCTTAGGTGATGTCGCCTCTACGCGAGCTCCCCCCCCCCCCAACCCCCCCGGCGCTTGTGTACTCACTACCCGCGCGCGTCACAGAAGCGCCCCAACTACGTACTTGGCCCAGGGCGCCACAGTTCTAGCTTAGCATCACATTTTGTGGCACGGCCGTACTTGAAGGTAGAGGAAATCTTCATTAGTTATTACTAGGAAAACGCTCAAGTCCCGCCGCGTTGATGGATGAGCTTTTTTTAAAGTTTTTAGTCTGCGTGGGATATCTTTACTTTTGCGAGTGCTTTGTTGCTTTGTTTTGCTTCCCACGCATTGTAGGTGATTGTTGTCAAGTTTCTATTGTTACTTGTCAATTTGTTATTATTTACCGTTAAAAACTTATATTAAAAGCTTTATTTCTATGGATTCTGGGTAACTTTGTCAACTTTTTCTTTCTAAAGGTACTTTATCACCATAACCTTAATGTCCATGTATAATATGAACGTTGTAGTCCCACCCGTTTGGTCAGAATTGGCCCAAATGGCACGAAAATATCGCATACAAATCAAAAAAACTTATATTAAAAGCTTTATTTCTATGGATTCTGGCTAACTTTTTCAACTTTTTCTTTCAAAAGGTACTACATCACCATAACCTTAATGTCCATGTATAATATGAACGTTGTAACCCCATCCGTTTGGTCAGAATCGGCCCAAATGTCACGAAAATATCGCACTAAAAATCGAAAAAAATCGTAAAAGTACGATATTCATGAGAAATATTTCTTCGATTGTACCCAAAAACAATACACCTCTAAGTTCAGAGATTTCGAAGGTCCCCTCAAATTTTCATCAAGATCGGATATGCCGTTTGCCTGGTAGAGAGTTAACAAACAGACAGAAAAACAAACAAACAAAAAAAAAAACAAAAAAAAAAACACCCGAGCTAAATTTTTTGGGGGTCAGTGAAATTGAAGTCTTCGCTTCGCTCATCCAAAAAGTTTCACCAGGAGATGACGTAAGAACTTTGTAAAAGAAAAAAGTAGCGTTGAAAGTTGTTTTGAAGTGGAAGTATTTTAATTTGAATGAAGTTAATTTAATTTTGATTCTTTTACCTCACATTTTTTACTATTTGTTTGTTTAACGAACGTCTATGCCATTACGTTATTAAAACTGATTTTAAAGATAGATAGATAGAGATAGATATATAGATAGATAATCGTCTTTATTGTTCTACTGGGTTTAAGGCCAGCTAG
Organism: Sweltsa coloradensis; assembly: GCA_024449915.1. Taxonomy (NCBI): domain Eukaryota; kingdom Metazoa; phylum Arthropoda; class Insecta; order Plecoptera; family Chloroperlidae; genus Sweltsa; species Sweltsa coloradensis. The sequence continues at coordinate 1,353,399 of JAMZAV010000242.1, read as the reverse complement.
GCCTTTTCTTCCATCCAACCTAGTCTTATATTTATATATATATATATATATATATATAAAATTTATTTACAGAGTTGTTTCTGGATACAATATTAATCACCATTTTCAAGAAAGATATTTCAAGAAATTAAATTTACGTTATTGTAGTCCATACATATACATTTAACACAATATACTCTCACTCATACCATTACTAAGTAAGTAAAAATCAAACAATAGCATACAAAATACTGAATGATTTTAAAAGGGAGACAACTAAATAAAATTTGGTACATAAATGCACACGAAATAATAGTGATCAGTGTGATTGGTCTTAAATGAGTTTAGTTTCATATTGATATCAATATCTGTAGCAATGATCGACAATTTGTTGAACACCAAGCAGTACCAGGATATTAAATTCTCGTAGATACCGACATAGCTTCCGTTGAAAAGCGTTATGGAAAACGTGTCGACACTATTGGTAGTTCGCCTAAATGACACATTGGCGCGCTGCTGTCGCTATTGCTGTTTGACGGGCGGGCTTGCGGTCGTACTGTGGGCATGTCACTGTCAAATGCATATGCAGCTGTTGTAAAACTTAAATATACGAACTTTCAAAAGATTCTTAGGTCATGTTGGATGTTGGATAATGCATCATTTTGTGTGTACACCTTGGGTTGTAGGTCTCTAAATTGCTAGTAAAAACTAGTACTGGTAAAGATATAGTAACCTAAACAAAGTTTAAAATAAATATAGGTGTGAAGTTTATAATACGGAAATGTATAGGAACACAATATATTACACAAACCGCCAGTGTTGTCTTAAAAAAAAGCTCGAGTTTTGGATGTGGGAGGTCCCTCGTTCGAATCCTTAGACCGGCAATCTTGACTGAAAGTTTTTTCCGAGGTTGTCTGCAGTCAAGGGATCGAGTCCTTCTAAACAGTCTTCAAACATACCCTCTCAATTTTAAACATTCAAAAATAGGGGCATGCAATACCCCCTGGACAGATTTTTAGAAATTGAGAAAATTAAAAACAATTAAATAAATAAGTCCATATTGTTTGAATTCAAATGGGGCCTAATCTCTTCCAATAGAGTTAGATAACCCGATTGAGTAGGGTCTAGTTAGGCATTGCGCCCAAGCAATAACGTGTAATTCCAGCACAATGGCCCCTGCCTATGATCGAGCTTCTACCTACTATAACTCCTAGCGCTATTGAGTGCTAGGGCAATGTATGTACATGAACCAAGGTATAACATATTCTTCAAGTGAGCGTAACTACTATAGCCTTCTTACGTCGTAAGTAGTAAAGCTGCTGCAATATAGAAATAAAGATACCACACTATCAATTTTCTGAACACCATTTACGACCCATCTGTTTCATCTGAACCATCATCCAAGGTGAAATGTATAACACACCACCGTATATATAGCCCAGTGTGATCACTTATACCAACTGACAGCTAACCTAGCTGTTCATTTTGTAAAACTCCCCTGTGGGTGAAATAGATATCGTCGTCAATTTGAAGCACAATTTATCTCTAGGCCGTTAAGGCATATACGACGTCACGAGTGTGCCACGGGCGTTAGTGGGGTGGGAAGAGAGAGGGGGGAAGAGGGGAGTTATGATTCGATTCTACAAAATTGGGTTACAATCAGCAAGAATTTGACACACACGCATCCCTTCGGTATTTTGTACGTGTCCTTTTATATTAAGAGTAAACACTCACACTTGTATAAGTTTTAATCTTCTTCTTCTTCTTCTTCTTCTTCTTCTTCTTCTTCTTCTTCTTCTTCTTCTTCTTCTTCTTCTTCTTCTTCGATTTAATAAGATGTAAATTAAATTTTTTATTTCAAACTCAAAACTTCTCGACATCAATACTCTTTGAATATTACAAGCACGGTTATGGGAGGACCCAAAATAAGGAGCAAAGCTAACTGTCATTGATCGTCACTACTGGTAGAGGTGCCGAGAACATAAAAAGATATAACATTTTGGGAATAAAGAGTTACAATCTTGAAACTCGTTATATGACCTGGTATGTGGTCCATGACATACAAAAAAAAATCAACCCGATCCGACAACTCGTTCTGTGTTAAACAAGGCTCTCAACATCGTCAAATTCCTTTCGGCTGGTTGGTGGCTGGTGGCTGGGTGGGTGGGTGGGTGGCTGGTTTGTTCTATGCGGAGATTAATTTAGCCTACAGAGAAAACCGGTAAATCTTAGAACTATGAAACTTGGACCACACTTAGATGTACTTCAGACGCAGTGACTTTTGCTTTCAAAACCAAAATCGGGTAACAGGGACCGGAGAAAATCAAAATTTGGATGATAATCAAAACGCGTAATTACCAAGGCGTGGTAATTTGTACAAACTTGAAATTAAACATGCTATTAACCATTATAAATATCTTGCGTCCAAAACACAAGGGGCTAAATTTGGGGATGACCATGGGTCCAAAAATGACAAAAAACATATCTGAACTTTAAGAAATGAATCATTCAAAGAAAACGCTACAACTGAGATGTTTCAAACGTGGAATACATTTTGATATCTCTCATTCTTTATCACTTTTGAATATGGAAAGCAAAATGGGAATGGGTAATTCCGTACTCTTATGAATAATACGCTATACTGAGAAAACGGTTCATCTTAGAACTTTGAAACTTGGGCCACACTCAGATGTACCTCATATAACCAAAACCGGGTAATTGGGACCGGGAAATTTTAAATCAAAATCAAAACGCGTAATTACTCAGGCGTAGTAATTTGTACAAGCTTGAAATTAAACATGCTCTTAACCATTATAAATATCTAGTGCTTAAAACACAAGGGGTATCTTTGGGGGGACCGTGAGCCCAAAAATGTCAAAAAACAACTTTGAACTTAACAAATTTAATCATTCAAAGTCCATCATTCACACCTTGATAGCAAACGAACAACAAAAAGATGTAATATCCAACCAAATACAAAAATTTGTAAAAAAAAACGGCAGCCAAGCTCTCCTTCAAAGTCTTCGGCTGTGAATGCTGTGAGATATAGAAGTTGAGCCAAGCTTTTTATTCTTTCTCCCTAGTTTCGCTTTGAAAATAAGTAAGATCATTTCGCCTGTTGACGAGCTCCAAGCCAACGATTTTTGTGGTAAAAAAGTAAAATTTTTAAACTCGAAATCATAAAAAAAATTCTTGGCCGATCTTGAAAGGTATAACGATATTATTCTACGGAAATTGTGTATGCAAAACATGTTTTATATTTAGCAGGAGCTTCAAGAATATGAAATGAAACCTGACCTGGTTTTTGTAACCAACGGTTCGTCTTATATACGTCAACCATAATGTCATTTTGAAAATCCCTCTGTCTTTAGTACAATAGTATTAGTTTACATCGTTATAACTGTATTGACGTCAGAACAAAGCTACGCGTTGCGATAACACGTATGCCTTCGTTAGTGGATGGTGGAAAGTCGAACAGATGTATCAAAATACGTAATTATAATATCCTAACCGATTTCTCTTTTGTACGAATATATGTTAATCATACGATTACAATGGGGATAAAGCGTTGACTCAATTGGGAAGTCTTCAGATATATAACTGTAGCTTTCAATTTTGACTGAAGGTTTTTACCAACTTTTCCTCAGACAAAACAAGATACAAAAGATGAGAATAAATATACATCCTGAGAATATCAGAACATTCATGTTACATAATGAAATACAATTTGAGTACTTTTACATGTTCTTTTTGACCAAGATGGCAGTGATTGTTTTGATGTACCGTTTAAATTGTTGCCATTAGAAAGAAATTGGGAAAACCCGAAATATGCATACATTTTATTAATTTTATGTTTTCATGCACTGGCAATAAATCTTACTAACAGCCTTTGGAATTTTCCATCAAAATAAATATAACACATAATTAAGTTATAATTTAAGTGATATAACCATAAAATTATGTAATCATGATGGGAATGTTAACTACAAATTGTAAATTGTAAGTTATGTATGAATTTTACAGAAAACTTTATCAAAGGTGCAGAATTTTTATTATCTTCGTCGTTAAAGTTCTTGTTTTGTGATGAAAATATAGTAAAACATTTACTTTTTGTCACGTAGTTTATGCCTAGGTTTAAGTGCTCTAGTTTTACTAAGAGTTTCTTAGTAAGCTTACACTAAGCGACTGACTAGAGCTTGTCTGTGAGATTTACCTTGTTGTATTTTTCCACGAGTTCAAGAGAAGGTTTCGAGGCTAGACAGAGGAAATAATAACTGGATTAATTGGTTCCGCCACGACAACTACACGGTGTACAATAACGAAAACACTTACTTACAAGGAAAGTTGAAAATAAAACACGATGTACTCACAACAAAAGCAAGTGTACTTTTATTTCTTTGAATGAATATAAAACTATTTCTTGGAATGTCTTGGCTAGACTTTATTTTAATAAAAAAAAGTTGAGGTTAAGCTCTTAGCTTTTAAGTCTATACGACAAAAGGTTGCTTCGGTTTTGATAAAATTTCCCCAAAACCTTTCAAACTCTACGTTGTTGAGGTTATCGAACCATGGATTAATGGTCAAACCACAATTTCTCAAGTTATTGTTGCAATTGTAAATGATTTTTATCGTTCATGGTTTTCGCTCTCTAATAGACAAACTACCACTCCGATCCTTATCTTTTAAGGAACCAAATTAAACCTGCTTAATTTTTGTACTTAAGTATATTATGAAAATTGCATAATTACATATTTAATATAAGAAATGTATATACACAATAAAAACATTACATTTGAGTTTCGAGTCAACCCATTCAGTCTCATGAGTGATTTTCAGTAAGTGACTTTAATTTAAAGTGGACCGAGTCCACTCTGTCGGCGGCGACGCCATCGACGAGAGAGTGGATAATGGTAAACTAGAGATCAGTAGTAAAATAGAAAACGCCGACCTAACTCGCTGAGCACGATTTCACCGTGGTCGACGCCGGTATAAACTAGGCTAATTCGACATAACGTTATAATTGATGATATTCATCGTTTAACAACATCAATTGTAAACAAGACTTGTTGGTCTTGTAGTTAGCGTCTTTGCTTCCAATGCAGAAGGTCCAGAGTTCGCTTCCCGCTATAGACAGAAGTTTTTAAACTTCTGATTTGGACTTAAGTCCATCAGTTCTTGGGTTAGGAAGCTTGCTTAGACTTTGGAGCCGTCCTAGCAACGAGGCACATAAATTAAAATTCAGAGTTGTTCTGAATTAGCCTTGAAACCCAACCCAACTATTGATTGGTTTGGCAATTCGTACTAGACCATCGGTTGCAGTTTTGAGACAAACATTTTACACATTTTTTTACATTTTAATGACTTGCTGATTCAATTGTCTGCTGTTTTTTTAAAGTGTTGATGAAAGTAATTTCGTTGTTATCGAATGTTTTTACATTAGTTACTGGAAAATATCGCTCTGATTAGTCTGATATTCATCATTTATAGCACAATTCAACAAGTTAAAGAAAATCTGTCAAAAGTCGATGGTTAGACAATAACATTTGTTACTAACAATTCACACGGCAATGAAAAAAACTTAAGCATACAAGTTTGTCGTAGTAGCTGAATCGTGAGTTCGATCTACCTTAAAACCTTCTCTCTATTGGTGTCCACTATAGTGGACATAGTGGACACCAACTTTCTAAATTAAATGCGGGTAAATGATGTTTTTTTTTCAATTTAACCTAGATTTGTTATTTTTTCCTATGTCGGTGGGACGAATAGCACCAGTTTTAGAGAAGATTTAAAATACACATGTGCTAAAAACAGCTAAAAACGACGATATCAATCTTCTCTGTGAAGCGGGATTTGAACCCGGCGCCTTCTGCGTTGAAAGCAGAGACTCCAGTGAGCCACATAGCGATTTGTATGCAGTTATAAGTGGGTTGTGCCGTCCTCTGTGGTATATACTATTAGATCGTTTGTCCTAATCGTATTGCTCTAGCTACGCGGGTTCAAATCACGCATAAGGTATGGGTTATCTATCACCACTCATCGTCTCGAATAGCCTTAGTACATTAACAAAGACGTTAAGTAATCCAAATCATCGTAAGTGGATGCCATCAGCTCTCGATCTTTATCCCTCCCAAATAAAATACCATAACACATTCAATCAATCAATCATTTGTTAGCACATGCAAGATTTTTCCTTACCCTCTTAACCGATAATGCGCTTAAAAACCTTAACTCGTTTTAAATCCATATTGAGGCCTCTTTCCATCAAAGATCACTTCAAATGAATATTATTGAATTCAAACCCACAAATCGACTTTCCCAAAATAGCTCCAAAATCAAACTCAACCATTTCATTTCGATTTTATTAATGAAAATTTCAAGTAATATCGAGCAACTAATCAAGTATTTAAACCTTATGAGTCAATTAATTACCAATTCTTGATTGGTGGTTGATTAAAATCTTTTGGTATAATTTCCGGCATTAAATCATTATAGGTCGCGTACAAAATTATAATTAGATAACGTCACGTGTGATTACACGGGTCAAAAGGTTGTAATCAATTTATTGATTGGACATAAACGCATTAATTAGGAGCCATTTCGAGCCATTAAGCACGTTGACGGTAATCTAACTGTGCATTGATGTGAGCGCGTAGGCGTTAGTGGAGAGTGAGGGATGTGACGTTTAGCCCACACGTATTACAGAGGGCTTAAATCTATTTCAGACAAAATTAGATTTATGTTTCAATGTTTAAGAGCCCACTCATCAGTTGTAAAGCGTGAAATTTTTCCTTCAACTTTGTCAACACCGGTCCAAACTTCCTTTAGATTTAGAGCATGTAGAACGTCTATTTAAGAGGAGACATTGAGCCTGGCCCAACTCCAATGCGCGCGCTCAGGTGTTGATGATTTCTGCTGAACGGTTAGCAATATCATTACCAAATTTTTCATGAATGTTAAAGAAATATTTTTTTATTGTTATCCACACTTGATTGAAAAAATAAGCCATGAAGATCCATTGCGAGACATAAGTTCAAAACGTAAAAAAATGGGAAATAGAAAACATGGATTTCAATTCTGGTAATTCCCATAGAACTGTTTATCTTACGATTCACCCAAATTAACCTACGCGTTCAAATTGATTTAAACGTTGATATCCAGTATGCAAATTTGCGTTAAAATATCTGTACACTTGGAATAAATTCCCGAAGTTGACTTAAATTGAGTAAATTACTGTAATTTCACTTATTTTTAATTCAAAATCAACGAATTAATTATTAAATACGCGTACTGGATATCATAGATTGATTATTTATAAAAGGGGTATTTAACCGCTAAACTCAAAAAAAATATTTCATTCAGGAAAACTAGTAATGAATTTAGCAACTAACAGAAAAATTATTGGGGCCACCATGACCTCCCAAAAAATTGTCAAACATGACATTTTTCGAGCTATGTCCCATCGGCAAAAATTTCCCATAAGAAATAACATGGGGACGATCTTTATGCCCCGTGACCTTGGAGGATTTTGATCCAAAAAAACATTGGCCATTATTGACGTACTCTACAACCTTTTCTGTAAATTCACTATATTTCGTTTTGTAATTTGGGCAAGTAGTTCGGTCAAAATATGCTGATTACCATGATGGGGTGTGATTTTGGAATGCATATTTTTGCGTGTTTGAGGGTATATTTGGGCACAGTTTCAAGACACGATGTTAAAAATGGGCATTTTAGATTGGTAAATATATGCTCTAGTATATTGTGGACAAAAAAAGAAGCATGTTAAAGTCGATTTAAGAAATTTCCCAAAACTCCAATTTTCGCAAATTTCTGGATCAAATCAATTGGAAAATTCGTGTTAAATCACAGTTACAATATATAATTTTTTAAACTGTCATTTTAGTGTAGTTGTGCTATAGATCATGTGGTAAAAAATATTTTTTTGAGTTAATAGCCCCTTTAAAACGTAAGTGTGAAATTTGATAACGGTGTCATAAACCGTTTACCCGAAGAAAAAAAAAGTTGCTGAGCGCCTAAATTAGTCTCTGCGCCTGCCTCAGCGACTCCTCTTAAGTAACTTCCTAACAAAATATATTCAATTAATATTTACTCAACTTCTATTAAACTTCTTTATTTTTTTAAAGAAACTTTTTACCAGAATCAACAATATCTTATCAAACTGCTACTTGTTGTAGACAACTATTCCAGCCATGGTTGTTCCTAACCACTCCTATCTCTGATTACTTATATTACACGAGACTTCGCGTCGTCCGCGAAATATATTTAAACTACTCAAGTATTCTTGCCAAGTGTACAAACCATATCTTACCCCACTTTATTCTTTAGCAATCCCATACAAGTTCCAGACGACATACTTAAACCAAATGAAATAAAACTACAGAACCTGATAATATTGTTAAAACTTGTTATTTTTAAAGCTGACTATCTGGTTGCAATACTCCAGTTGATAATCGAAAAAAAACTGCATCATGGCGTGAAGTAAACTTAATATTGCAGACTTGAATTTCATTTGTAAACCAAATGACAGAACATTTTTAATATTGTGCTGTAATTTTACTGAGACGGCATCTTGTGCAAGGAATGACTTTTAAATGTTTCTTTCACGTTAATTCAATATCAAATTTATTAAGACCGACAGTGGTGGATGAAGTATAAGGCTCTAGACTCTGATTCGGTAGAACCGGGTTCGAATCCAGCCACCGGCAATCCTGAGTGAAAGTTTCCCCGAAGGTTTTTTTAGTCGTACAAGGGATTGAGTCCTCTTAAACAGCCCTCGAACAATCACTTTACAATAACCCAAATTCCAAAATAACTAGTTGAGGGGTATATTTACTAAAAGTGACAGCGACAGTGACAAGCGACAATAGTCGCCCAAAAAACGATTGAGAACTGCCACCTCGAATTTACATCATACAAAATTAAATAGTAATTACTTACATTTGCTGTATGTAGGTGTTTATTACCACAAGGAAACATTGGCAGACGGCATTAAAAATGTTAAATGTGTAATTATTGCCAATACAGCGTATAGGAATTGTTATAGCTGCAGTCAGATGCGTGACTGTTGTCACTTAGTAAATAGACCCCCTGATGAAGGGGAATGTGTTCCACCCTGGGCAGGTTTCCTACGAGAAGGTTTATGTTATACATTTTTTGTAAAAACAATCTATCATTAAAGGGGCTATTACCCCCAAAAATTATGTTTTACCACATTATACTACACTTAAATTACTGTTTCCAAAATTATATCTTGTAACTGTGATTTTAGACGTTTTTTTTTTTAAATTTGAGCCAGAAATTTGCGAAAGTTGGCGTTTTGGGAATTTTTTCAAATCGGCTTTAATCTACTTTTTTTGTTCCACATGGATACTAGAGCATTGTACCAATCTAAAATGGCCGTTTATAACATTGTATCTTGAAACTGTGCATAAATATACATTCAAACACGCAAAAATATGAATTCCAAAATCACACCCCTTCTTGGTAATCAGCACATTTTGACCGAACCACTTGCCCAAATTGCAAAACCAAATATAGAGGATTTACAGAAAAGGCTGTAGAGTGTAGAGTACGTCAATAATGGCCAATTTGTTTAAGGTCAAAATCTTTCAAGTTCACGGGGCATAAAGTTTGTATCCGTGTATTTCTTACGGGAGATTTTCGCCGATGGGACCTAGCTCGAAAATTACTAAGTTTGGCCATTTTTTCCCGGGTCATGGTGGACCCACTAACTTTTCTGTTGATTTCTAAATTCATAACTAGTTAGTCTGAATGAAACATATTTTTTGAATTTAGTGGGTGTATACCCCTTTAAGGGGAGGTATAAAGTGTAATATACTAGATCGTAACAATTTACTGGGTTTTGAGCTAGACAGGCAGTGATAAATATTTATGTTCAAAGTAGATGTGGTCTAAATATCGTTGAATATATTGTTTTAAGGACATGCATTCTCAAATTGTTGCTGTCTAAAAACGTTCCACACGAAAGTTACTTCCAACATTACCGAAGAGATTTATCTAATCTAGTTGTCAGCAACATATTTGCATAAAGGATTTTTCTCTGCAAGCGTGTGTAACTGGAGTTAAGCTCAAATTCAGAAAATGATGCATCAGCAGAATTAATTTTGTATGTGGAGAGTTTCATTTGGAACTCGCGATAAAGTGAATTATTTATTCACATTGTGTGCTCTTTGTGAAAGGAATGTAAATTGTTAGATAAGTTCTTTAGTCTGTCGCTGGTCGACCATTGAAACCATTAGCGTTTGTGGTCGAACTGTGTCGGCTTTGGAGGGAGAAATTAGATTGGGCGAGACTAGTTTGCATTTACTTTCGCTTTGAAAAAAAGTTCTGTTCCGGACTAATTGTCGCAATCAACGAGTACTTCAACGAAATAAGATAAACAACAATTTACGTATTTTAAAGTGATCTCGACCAAAATGTACAAAGAATTCAAGAGATAGTTTTTTTTAAATACAAATATGGAAAAACTTGTATTGTCGCTTTGGTTTATATTATTTTATAAATTGGTTTTTGTTGGGTCATTTTTTGGCTGTGACCAATTAAAGAATTTCATTGCAATTTTATAAGAACCACTAATATTTATTTAAATATTGTGTACTGTATTGATTTAAAATTTGTATAAATATTTAAAGAGATATTATCTTTATAGAAATCAATTACACCTACGGGAGTGTTTCCCTATTGATGAAGTTGAGAAAAGATAGTGTCTTGATAAAGTGACATTTGATTAAAAATTTTATTTAGTTATACTGTAATCATTTTTTAAAAAATGACCCATTACTAATTGTAACAGAAGGTTTCTATACACCATTCTCTTTGTAAAAATGCCCTCTATAACAATATTCTCTAACTCAAAATTTTGAAAATTTGCCCTTAGACCCCCGCCCGGCATGCGGATTTTGGATATGTTATAGAGAGCACTTTTACGATGAGATTGATGTATGATGTATAGAAACCTTCTGTTACAATTAGTGGTGGGTTAGACTTAAATTGGCCGGTTTATTACTATATTACTAGGAAAACGCTTATGTCCCGCCGCGTTGTTGGATGAGCGTAATTGGTGCATTGAGCTGCCATGTGTTATGTGGATTTTCTGTTGTTCTGTGAAAAAATCATTACTAAGTTGAAGATTCTTTAAATTAAATAAAATTAAATAAAAAATTAACTTAAATCTTAATTTTTTTTAATTAATCGTAATTTTGAAAAAGGAAAAAGAACATAATATTGAAATTTTCATAAGAAATAATTATTCGATTGCGCACAAATTTTACACGAATATATTAATTCATAAATTAAGGTTCTGTGAACAAATCATTACAATAGAATAAAGCATGAAGGTGTTATAAGTCAAAGAGTTGTTTTAAAAAGAAAAGAAAATGTAACATTTCGATTTTTATGAGAAATAGTTTTTCGATTGCGCTCAAATTTCACACGAATACCTAAATTCATAAAATTAAGGTTCTGTGAAAAAATCTTAAAAATCGGATAAAGCATGTAGGTGTTAAAAGTCGAAGAAATTTTAAAAAAATTGAAAAAAATCGTAAAATTGCGATTTTCATGAGAAATAATTTTTCGATTGCGCTCAAAAACGTGGCAGTTCTTGGTTCAGAGATTTCGAAGGCCTCCATAAAATTTCATTGCAATTGGAGTATCGGTTTAGCCGGAATCGTGCTCACAGACACACAATAATACAAACAGAAAAAAAAAAGAAAAACATTCCGGATTTTTTTCTCCAGTGAAGTGAAATGGAATCTTCGCTTCGCTCGCTACGCTCGCTACGCTCATCCAATTAGATACCCGAATCAAATTATCCATCAATAAATAAAATGTTTTTGTTGAAAGTGGTCCAGCCTCTCCCCACGATCAAGTGTCTAAAAGCCACTACCGCTTTGCTTGTCCTAGTCCCCTAATCTATGTGCCGCTAGGTCCCCGGTCCCGGACGCCCGGAGGCTAGGACGCATGCGCAGAACACCGCGCGTCGACCGTCGGTTTGACTGTCTCGACGGCCAGTCGTCGCCTGTGCTACACCCGCTACAGTAAGCCACCGCGACGCGCTCCATCTTACGGGCAACAGGAGAAACACGAACTTTCGCAAACACATTTACATAACGCGAGAGTAATAAGGGTTTAGTGGTGGTGATTATTTATGTCGTTATTGATCGACGAATAATTTGGGAAAAACTTGGATTAAATTGATGGTTCATTAAAAAAAAAATTAACTCCACGATTAAACTTTTTTTATTTTGAAATTTTCTAAAAACTTAAAATTTACCACTTTAAATTCATAAACAGTTTTATGGATGTTTAAACCGTTATCGGAAAAAATGTCACCAAAATCATAAACAACGATCAAAATCAAGGTACGATATAAAATTTAAATTTTTGTTTTACTCTCTTAAAAGTTAAAAGGTTAATTTAATCATTTATATGTCGTCATGTATAAAAACTAACCCTCAATTTTATTAAACTTCAAAATAATATTTAATAATGTTTATGTACATTTGTACATTTTGTCGAAAGCGCATGGACGTATATTTACAATTATATATTGAATGTTTTTGAAAACTTGTAATTCTATCTTATTATTTTGTAAAGTATTTATAATCCTGTAAGAAAACAACATTTTCTTCAGATTATTCAAAACTAAAGCAACATTTAAGACTTATACCTGGCATACTTGTGTGTTTCAAATAAGTCCTTTATACTTTATCTTATGCCGTTGTGAATTTAAAATCAAACATAATATTACTTCATTTATACAACAACATTGTTAACATTGATATAATATATTGTATATAATATGAAATTGCAGCGAAAGATCTAAAATATGTCGAAAAGAAGAAAAAAACAGCACATTCCTTACTCAGTTACATATGATTGTTTATTACAATGGTTTTTTTAAATACCATTAACAGTTTTTCAAACAAATGGAACCCTGTATTAAAAAATGTAGGTCAAAACATTAACCTCAATATCATACTGAATCTTCGCTATGATAAAGTACGCACTTTAACATTTTTATTCGATAACATAGCTGAAAATATGAAATAAATCAATATATTGTTCGTTATTTCATTGTTACTAACACGTTTTGATACTGCAGTTTATAACTTCTGTTTTAACAGTGGTTTTATGACATCTCACCCCTATAACACATTGTTACTGCAATGGTAGAGCAGTACAACTCCATTGGAATAAAAAGGCGTCAATGAACTAGCGGCTACACTGTTAATACCTAATACAGAATGCAAATAGTTAACAACTTTGGTAGAAAATATTAAATCTCTTTCCTTTTGATAGGATAATGATTACTCTTTCCTTAAATGTTTAATACATTATTTTAAAATTTAAAATAAATTAAACAATTGTTTTGGCCTGTGATCTGTTTTCATTTTTTATAAGACATTTTCTATAAGACATATTTTTCAAACAAATCTGTGTTGACTGAACACATAATACAATTTTTATATTGTAAATAAACACAAAAATAACACATTATAATATACAAAATCAATAATTTATAACTACCGACATTAAATTAATGTATTTGATAATAATTATAGACATTATAGTAAAATAGAAAAATATGAAAGTAGATTGACTAAAAGGACGGAACTTTAATGCCAATATTTTAGGAAGTTGTCGGTTTGTCAGTTTCACAGCTTTATACTTTAGTTCCTAGTATGAACAAAGCCTCTTTTGTTTTTTAATAATTTACTTCTATTCTTGTTTGAACCCATTTTCCTTAATCCCACTCTTTAATAACCTTTTTCCTTATTAGGGTGAGGAATAGCGCAACGATTGTCCATGAAACTGCCTTGAAAGTTTTCAATTTGAAAGCACGATTTACTTCTTTTAACTTAAGAAATTAACCTTCCAAAACATTTCATAAGAAAAAGTGGTCTAAACGATCGTGAATTAACGTAGCAATATGTTTTTATAGCATTTAGAGTATATAATATAACTTTTAATGTAAAATTATAGCGTACATTTTGTAGGCGAACGATTAAATTAGGATTATAGGATAATAACTCCATGGTGGTGAATTGCTATTCCTGTTTAGGGCGTGGAATACGAATCTGAATAGCAGATCTCGTAAGGTATGAAAATCTGAAGATATCATGCGTTCTCACAGAAACCGTATTCCTCCGTTCATCGAAGTGAAATATTACATTCACCTCAGGCATGTATGCGTAAACGAAATGATTTGGAGCAGAAATATTGAATAAATAAAGCACTTTTCAACGTTTTTGTGAGTTTTACTGACAGAATTTCATTTCGCTGCTTGGCTTGCAAGTGATTTCACGAACCGTTCTTCTATCAACATACATACTCAATACTCATCTTCTGAGTTCTGAAATGCACTCTTAACCTTTAACAATCCTATACTGGTACCACTACCACTACAACTAATTTAATCTACCACTAATCTAGTTATTTCGGGTCTTAAAATAACACTGGTACCAGATAAACTTAAACAAAAAAAAATCAATACATAAAAAAAACAATCACACCTACTGGAGTGATTCCCGATAATTCTTATCTACAAATATATTTCAACTGAAAAACAATTATGTGACTGAGTGGGTAGACTCTTAATACGGATTTATTCATTTATTTTATTTATTTACCTACATTTATTAATTATTTACTTATACTAGGAAGCTTCGCAAACGCTTCTTCCAGTCGCGTTAATGGATGAGCTTTCAAGTTTGATTATTTTCGTACAATATTAAATGTTTCGTGTCATCATTGTTGTCGTCATTTTCACCGTCGTCGTCGGAGCTGCTGAGTCGTATTGACCAATCATAACCCTAAAAGTACGATTTTTATGAGAAATGTCTTAATCGAAAAAAAATCGTAAACATATGACATTCATAAGAAATGATTATTTGATAGTACCCAAAATCTTTGCAGATCTAGGTTCAGAGATTTCAAAGGTCCTCTGAAAATTTTATCAAGATCGCATATGCCGTTTGACCGGTAGAAAGCGAACAGACAAAAAAAAACACCCGAGCTATTTTTCTCCGGGTAAGTGAAATTGAAGTCTTCGCTTCGCTCATCCAACTAATCTAAACCCATAAAATATGAAACATGAAAAATTAAGTCAAGCTTACTTTAATATAATACTAGACTGTATTCAAAATTGCGTTATAAATTAAATTTAAAAACAGATTGAAAATAACTCAAATAAAATAATTAGAGATACTAGAAAATATCGTTTTGTGAATAGATGCTACAAAGCGCTATTTTTTTAATTATAACTATGGTTTCCCAGTCCTATTTTATTTTATTTTACATAGTACCTTTAATTTGTTTATAGACATTTTTATTCAGATTATATTAATTGAACCTTGGTGACATAATTTTAAAATGAAAATATGAAAAAAACTTCATATTTCAAGATTTTGAAAGTGGCCAAAACAGATGCTTCAAGACGCTATAAAATCACACTTTAAAATGCTATATACAAGTATCTCTATTGTTTAATACCTACTCTTAATTTTTCTAACAAAATTAATGTTTTCAATTTTATTCATCAGTAAACTGTTGTTGATATGTAAATTATTCCAGAACATAGCATTATGGGTAAAGCGTCCGACCGACAATTGGAATGCCCGGGTTTGATACCCAGCTGAGTTAGATTTTTTATTTTATGGATTGATTAACATGTTACAGTAAGGTTTTATAAATACTACTTTGAATTTATTTATCTTTCAAATGCCATGAAGATGATTTCTGTAAGCCGCTTAGGTAACACAATCTCTTTTAAGTTGAAACACGGAAACAAATAAAACACGGCAGCTTAATCTCCGCCCGTGACGTCATCATGTTGAGCTGAGAGAACCGAGCTTTGGTTTATTTTATTTGTTTATTTAGTTTGTGATGGGATGGAATGATGGATGTTATGCTGGGATGTGCTCTAATAATTGAAACAATAACTTTGCTCACATAAAACATCTAAACTAAATTGATTGCATTATATGTTTTTATTATAAATATATTTCGCACCTAAATCGATGACCCGGCACCTTCACCAAAACATTTGTTTTCATGAATAAAAAATTCAGAACTTAAAATGGTGATTTATGTTTTAGCTTAACTCATTTTATAACTGTATTATGTTTATCCTCCATGCTTTATCTTATCCATTACTACTAAATACGTGTTTTAAATTTGTTTAACAGTAAACTGTGGATTCTTAGAAAATATAATGTACAATTTCAACCAATAATAACTAACAATAAAATTGTTTTAATTCGCTACAAAATGCTAATATTATTATCATGAACTAGGGAATTTCTGTTTTCTGAACTTGGGTTAGCTTATTTTAAAATCACTGGTATCTAATTTTGTGTAATCAACTGTTTTATTTGGACATGTTATTAATGACATTGCAAAATTATTTTAATTTTCACAATTTGTTGCTATAAGAGGAACACAAAGCAATCAAACATTTGAATTTTTGAAAAATTGTAGTAAGGCTTCCATTTGGTAAATTATATTTTTACTAATATACGTTTAATATTTCAAGTAAAATAATATGTCGTGTCACCTTAAAAATAATCATTTTTACACACATAATCAAAAATCCATGTAATATTAAATTTTGTTTTAGTTCAATTTTGTTACGATTTAAAGTTTTTGCCCGTTTAATCTTAAGCTTCCCTGTAAGTCATTAGGCACTGAAAAATTAAGTAATTAGCCTATGGTGAAATAGCTTTTTAATTGTTATTAATGTAAACGTTTACTTATAATAAGACATTACACACGTTATTATAAAAGTTTCGTAATTAGCGTTTTAGCTGGTACATGTCTCGTGTACTTAATATTTCTGTGTAGTTTATTATGTTTCAGATTATCTCATAATAAAGTTGTTAAATATTGTAGTCTAATTGCTTTATTACGTAGAAGTTTTACTGTAGTCTCGGTGTTATCTCGGAAAATGTACCGAAACTTCCAGCGTTGGTTGTTATCATAAACTCGATCCTGGAAAGTAAAAACAAGTCTAAAAAGCCAACATAATTCTCCTGGAGAGTTTTAAATTCCAGAGAGTAAATTCCAAAAAATGATTAATTTACCCAAGCAAAGAAATTCGTAACGGGGTTAATCTATCTTTAATGTAAATTACTTCATCATGAGTATATCTTAAAATATATTTTTTGTGAGCTCTTTTGCCCAGACAAAACCCTGTTCATCCCCACGTGAATTTCCAGACGATATTGATAATAATTGGGAGAGAATATCTAAGCGTAATTTTATAGCAATCGAATTTTGATTGACGAAAATATTCGAAACTATTTTCAAAATTTTAATTATAAGGTAAAAATTTAAAATCTTCCGAATTTAACTTTCATGTTCTTCACTGTCCTTCATTGATTTTAACAATCTTGTTAATTCGTGTGGCTTGTTATCCAGAGGTCAGTTATCCCTGCTTTCAATGTAGAAGGTCCTGGATTCAAATCCGATTTCAGGTTTTATTTCCAAGTTTTAATATGGACTTAAATCTATCAATCCTTGTATTATGATTGTGTCAACGGTGACTTTGGAACCGATCCAGCAACGAAACACAATATTTCTATAAGTTTGTTCAAATTAGCTTGGTTGATTCTGGCGTCACCAGAGGGTGGAATCGTGTCCGACGAGTTAGGTCGGTGTTTGTTTTTTAATGTACCGGTCTCTGGTTGGCCATTGTTCACTCGTCGATGGCGTCGGCCCTGATAGGGTTGGCTTGGCATTTGTCCACTGAAAATATTTACAGTACTCCAGCACGATATCAGTTGTTGTTACTTACTTGATTCCACTAATTTTCGAACCATCTTAATTTGCTTTTGGAGATGCTGAGTGTGCTATCCGTTGCAATAAGGCCATAAAGTATTGCGACAAGGATCACATCTTCACTCACAAGATAAAAAGGGGTTAAGCCTATATAGAGAGGCATGACGAGCTCCTATTGATGCGAACTACAAAGAATGTATGATTTTGTAGACAAAGTGGTAGTTTTATTAAGGTTTTCAAGACTTGCAACAAGAAGATTAATAGAATAAATAGAACACCGGTACGAGACAATAGAAGAGGGAGTAAAGGTACTTATCAGATCGCGAAAAAAAGAAAAGAATAATTTTCTTTGTCGAACTTATTGGTGAGTGCCGGTTAGAGCAATTATAATATTATGATTTATAAAAGTTATTTAATATAGATAATAAAATAATAATAAATAATAATATTATGATTATTATATATTATTATAGATATTATTATATTATATTATTATTTAATAATATTATATCAACAATGTTTAGAATAATAAATAATAATAATAATATAAATTGTATTATATAAGTAATTATTAATAATAATATATAATTATTAAAATAATTATGTACGTTGCTTGTTCTTGTATTGATTAAGGGTATAGAGGTGCCGGGCAAGTGAATATATTTAACTTTTTGTAGGGGTAGTCAAAAGCATTCTGTATCTTCTTTGTTGAAGGGTAATGCCAAAAAACGCATGTCAAGCGCACGTCATGTTCGGTTTTTATAGTGAGACGTGACACACGCACTGACGGACAGGCAAACGGACAGAAAAGTATTGCTTAAATAAGCGAACTTTGTTTCTTTATACCAAATTCTCCGGAACGTACCAATCTTCCAATTACTTTTATCATGGTTTGCCAATGGCTGAAATTTAATCGTCGACCTGCAACGAGTGAGTGAACATTAGTAGTTTTATCAGAGTAAATAGATAGTACATCGCATACAAACCTTTTAGCATTTTAACTATCGATTCTTGTATGGTATAGTCGTGTTGCAACAATTTCAAAATAAAATATTACCAGCAAAATTAATACGAACTGTAATTCAATGTTCTATTGGTAAACAATTAAAATAAAATACGTATTTGTTTGAATGTTTAAATTTAAAACTTTTCTATAAAAACGTGTAGAGTTTTAATTAAAAAATTTTATATAACCAATTTTTCTCTACAATTCCTTCTTCTATTTGCTTATCGAAACAACTAAAAAATCATCTTACGTTAATATGCTTACTGTCAATAATTTACGTTAATGTTGACCAAGTATTATTTACATAAACACTCGTATCACATAAACAGACAATAATCATACAATAATTTTAGTTTAAAAGATAGAAGAGTTGATAGTTTTAGTGTCTAAATCCATTCAAATTTTTTAAACAAACAAAAATCATTAAAACTTAGTTTTAAAAACTAAAAACATTCAAATTTAAATACGGCACAATTACTAACATTTACAAAAGATACAAGTAGAGTTAAAATAATGGGTTTTAAACTGGAATCTGTAATTGTGATAACGCCTCATTAAAGGCCTAGAACAATAAATGCCGAGGACTTGAATAATGTGAGTTAGTTAACCGGAGCATAAATATGTACTTCAAATGTTTAGAATGGAACATAGTAAACAACACCTGGACCACCTTTGTCAGAGGTAATTTGTAATTAACATACACACAGGGTTTCGTGTACGCGGTATTATGCAGTACGTGAGAACAATAGATTGAAATCAACATTGAACGAGGCATACATGGTTGGTTAGGGTCGCTTAAATTTGTTAAAACCCTCCACTGAAAATCAGTCGTGGGATAGAGTAGGTAGATTAAATTCACTTAGTTGTAAATGCTTTTAAATTTTGGATCAATATAATATCTTTATAATTGCAATTCATTTACAACTTTTGTGGAATGTAACACGTGGATATATTTAAATTGCTTAACTATAAAATGCTACATTAAAAAATAAAATTAAAACATATTTGTATTTTTTAACGTCTATCCTCTTCAGTTAAAAACTGATTTACAAAGGAAGAACATTGTTTATTTAGATAGTATGAAAGATTTAGATTACGAATGCTAAGGTTTGATATTATTAAAAGGCCTTGGAGACCTTAAATTTTCTTCATTATACCAGCTTTTTAAAACGATTCGTGATCGCTTTCTAGTTGTAATAAATTGTTATCTAAATCATACATTTTTAAAAGCTATGTTCATATAAACCAGAGAGCTTAAAAACCTAGTTTGAAAATAAAACAATCAGAGATTTTATCAAAATGTACTGATATTTCGGTGATAGTGTCATAATGTATAAGCTAAAGTCTGTATGTTCATATAATCTGCAATGCTAAAACTTTTCACTTCATTTACGTTATAATATAATTTAGACTTCACTGCTTATAATAAACATTTTTTTAAAGTTAGCGTTTTATTATTTTCAGGGAAAAGTTTTCAAATTTGTTTTGCTCTTTCTAAATTAACTGGAAAATGTACGTATTAATTTAGAAATATCGTTATGCTGTAAAATTTCCAGATCAGAAACCATTCCTTGGTTTACTAAATGACAAAACTCTTTTGAAGGAATCATTACTTGAGTATTCGATATCATAAGTAAATATTGTTTGCTCTGAATCTAAAATAAATATTGAATTTTGTTTGTGATGAATACGGCGGTAGAGTTGATACAACAGGGGAATGGTTTTATATGAACTTACACAAACAAGGCTCTGCTTTGATCGTTTCACATATGAATTTCGTTTAATTTTTGCTATATTCGCAATATCGTTTTCAATTTTTGATCAATCACAAATATATGAAAGTTTAAGTTATAGGCCCTACATAAGTTTGTTGCTTTAAAACAAAATTCAATCAATCACAATCCATCGAATCCATCTCAATCCATCTCAGAGGGGTGAATTTATGGATTTTTTAATTTCTGGATGGATTTCCATAAAATCAGTTATATACCTACGGAAGTGTTTCTTCATCAATGAAATTGAGAATTTTAAAGCAAAATAAGTTGACTTTATTTTTATTTTTATTTTTTTAACGTCTTTCCTATTCAGTTATATAAAAACTGATTTACAAAGGAGGACAACTAAATAAATCTTATTACTTAGATGCAGACACAACAATGAACTTCATTTGAGTAAATATTTGAAATAGTAATATTACAACAACAATGCATTAAAACACAACAATTTTGGCAACAAATAAAAAAGATATTAAATGCAATTTATTAATGAATTAAATATAAAAAAGTGGTGAAACAAGAAAGCGAAAGGAAAAAGAAAAAGAAAAAGAAAGAAAGAAAGATAGAAATTAAAATCATTAAAAAAGAAAAACGAAAAGAAAAAACATATTAACTCCCTAATAAATAACGAAAAAAGTCGATTACTAAGCACGTTTAGTGATAAAATTTATTTTTTATCTTCTACAGCCGTGCACGATATTGACTTTCTCTTGCCGCGAACTTTTGTTACGTTTTTCTTCCTCTGTCTATTAGTTTCGCTGCTAAGATTGCCTGGCGCGGTTTTAGAGACACGGTGATTACAAGAAAGCACAGGGGCTGTAAGGGTGGAGGGCGAGGTGAAGGAAAGGTCGGGGCGACAAATTGGCTAGAGTCTGTTCAACAAATTGGGTAATCAATATTATATCAAACTCAAAGTAATTTATTTTGTTATTTTGGCTAAAAACATATTTTCTTTAGTATATTTAAGAAGTTTACGCTAACAATTAATTTACAAGTACGATTATGGGAGTACCCAGAGCAAATCTACTCAATCAAAAGATTATTGAAAATAATCTCCATTGATGGTGGTGGCGAGTTTAGAAATATTCCCCTTTTGATTGGAAATAGGTCTCTCCGACCGTCAATACCATCAACCTCACAAATGTCAACCGGACGTCATGTTCGGTTTATTATGTAGTGAGACGCGACACACGCTCGGACGGACATTAGAAATGTTATGGATGTAGAGGATATTCGCTCCCTATTATTGTGTATAGCCAACGACCGTCATATTTTAATAGTGAATGTATTTGGGTTAGCAAAGTGAGCGCAGTGAACGAAGTGAAAGTTTCTTTTTGACTGTACCTTGAATATTTTGATTGTTTCTGCTAGCTAGCTGCTAGACAAGCAACTACTTTGATTTTTTTTCTCGATTTGGGTAGTCGGGAAACACTCCCGTAGGTGGAATTGTTAATATTTAATACAATCCAGAAATTAAAAAATCCCAAATCCCCGATCGGGATGGATTTTTTAATTTCTGGATTGTTTAAATATTACTTTGATTTTGTTAGAATCTTCAAAGAAACATTGAAATCTCGGAACTTGTTCTTTTTTTTGGGGAGGGGGGATCCAACTTAGTTTCGTAAGTTTTTCGGTAAATTCATACATATATATTATAAGATCCATGGTATTTTTAATTTACTATATCGCCATATTATAAAATACTTACGTTTAGACTTGTTTCCATTTCAAGAAGGAAAACAAATTAATAAAATCAACAGCATTAATTCCTTTCTAAATTACAAAGATCATTATCCATATATATATATATATATATATATATATATGCATTATAGCGGACGTGAGAAAAATACAATACCTTTAACGTTTCTGTTTTAAATTTAAAGAACTTTTAACCGAAAAGATGTTTTAGGTGGTTAGTAAGTTACATTTGAGGCCTAATTGGTGCGGTCAATAATTTGCGCCCACATATACACGTTGAAGGTTTTTTTTTTTTTTCCACGTCCGCTTTAATGCATATTTACATTTTTGCATACAAACACACCAGTTTCAACATTTAAAGTTTAAAACTCCCACTAACAAAAGTTAGACCCTCCCAACCGAACAAGTTCCGAAATTTTTCTAAATGTCTACATACAACTATTTTTGACTTAAAATCGCCCATTTACAAGTATAAATATTTTTAACATTAAACAAGTAAAAGTGTTGTGTGATTTAATACACCGTTTCCGTTGTAATGCTAAACAAAGAAAATCCACTTTTTAAATTGTAACATGTAAAGATTATATTTTCAATGTCATAAAATAGTTTGTACGTTGTTTTATTGTTAAAGTAATTAATAGTTTCTGTGTTACACAACAACACGTTATTATAGAATAGTTAGAGGGGTTCAAATGACACAGTTATCATGCAGTCAGTTAATTAAACAACATACACAGAAATGCTTAATTACGGGGATACTAAATATAGTATTTATCAAATATCACAATTTGAACGCGAGTAGAGCTCAAAGGCGTTGTTAACGAATCGAACATGACGTCATATACAAGTTACATCGAACTGGGTCACGAATATATTTCTCGTTACAATCCATATATTCTGTGTTATCTTAAACTCGCAGAAGAATCTCGTGGAATCACAGACAATAACGCAATTAAAGAGATTTATTGTTCAATACGCGGCTCACGTACATTGTAATTAGAGCAAGCATTCTGACGTCGTCAAAGGGTTTCGTGTGGGACATGAGATAATTTTCAAGGTTCCGAAGATGAAGCGAACAAGATCAAGCAACTAAGTGGGTGAATGGGATTAGTTTGGGGCGGAATAATTATTCGTCTGGTGTGCTTTGGCGATTATGGTAAACATTTTGGGAAGAAGTTTCTAACAAAAGTTTCCTTCGTCATTAGTTATCATCGAAAAGAGGGGTTTGGGTTGTTGTGAATACTTTATAAGTTTTATTAAGTTTAACTTCAATGTTTATAAACTTTTCTAAATTTTGGGGCGAGATAGCGGTTCTCATTCGATTTTTGTATTTTAACTTCATTATTGCTGTTTCATTATTTAAGATAACACAATCATATGATAATTTTTCTCTTTTGGGTTATGCACGTAAAGAAGTAAAACGATTTAGAATGGAATTATGAATTTTACACAAAAATGAAACACGACAAAACAATATTTTCTTGTTTAGCTTTGATGTAATTGTAATTTTTAGTAAAAAATGGTGATGGCAAATATTTAATGAATCTTTTTACAATGACATTTAGGTCAATACAACTGCATAAATATCGAATGTTTGAATTGGATATTGATAAAATGACTAGATATGTTATAAACTCAATACAAGACATTTAAAACTAATTTTCGTAGCGTTTGTTTGCTATAGTTTGCTATTGCAGTGTAATTAGAGATGACGATTGAGTGATTGATTAATGTGGGTGGTAATTAAAAGCAAACTCATTTCTAACCGGATTTAAACACAAATGTTCCTAACAAATGTCCCTAGTTCATTAAGGCTTGGATCTCTTTAAACCGCCGGGGAAATCATCAAGCTATGGTGTAAGAACACTATTGTGTATGTATGTGAACGCAAATGATTCCCAGTTCGTTAATAAGTGGTATTGAGGGGTAGGGGTGGGCAGAGGAGATATGAGGAAACTATAGCAGCGGTTAAATAATTATAGCAAGAGTTAATTAATTGATATCGTGATTGAGTTGTGTTTTGAACGAGAAAATTGAAAAAAATCATAAATGTTGGAAACTATATGGTATGTTTAGTTCTCGATTTGTTTAGTCGGGAAACACTCCCGTAGGTGTAATAGTTATTATTTACTACAATTCAGAAATTAAAAAAGTCCGCCCCAACCGGGAATCGAACCACGGACGCTCACCTGGAATGTGGGAGATCCGTGGTTCGATTCCCGGTTGGGGCGGACTTTTTAATTTCTGAATTGTAGTAAATAATATATTTGGTATGTTTCGGTTCACTTAGGTGACTATGTTAGGGTGCAAAGCCTCTCCGTATACAAACTTGTTCTGTTTGTCCGTCCGTCTGTGCGTGTGTCACGTCTCACGATAAAAAACAAAACACAACCTCCGATTAATACACGTTTATTTGAGTTGACATTTTTGTTGACACTATTCTACACGGTAATCACCATATTGATAATGTATATGTATATTTACTATTTTATTGATTGCATTTTGTACGTTTTGGACATTAATCAATACACTTTTTGTAAATTACTTCCCCGTATTTACAAAAAAATAACCAAATACAATATTCAATAAATAATAAAATATATACAAAAATTATTTAACGTCTATCCTATTCAGTTAAAAACTGATTTACAAAGAAGGACAACTAAATAAATCTACTTACATAGATGCAGATACAGCAATGAACTAACAAGTAACTATTTTAAATACTAATATTACAACAACAATGTTCTTCACTTACACTTTTACTGACTTCTTTCAGAACAGAGCAGCGAAAATACTTCCTTGCTTCTTGTACACAATCTTAACCAGAGTACGACATAATTTATTTTTAGATTAAGTTTTTATGAAACAAAAAATTCCAAAATAAGACAATCTCTCATGCGATGTATAATACTTTCGTTTTGTCTTGATGAAGAATTTTTCTCATAAAAAAGTAGCAAATTGGATTTGACTTACGGTAAATGTTGATATTACATTACAAAAGCTTTTTGAAGTTAGTTGACTGAGCTAAATTTAATTTTTAACGAAATTCGACACAGGATCCTAGGTAAACAGAACGTAGGAAAATTTTGTTACAGAGCGTTTAGCCCGTGGTAATGAAAGTGGTCAAGAGGAATGAACGTTTCCTTTGCGAGTTTTTATTCCTTCTGGCTTGTAAACACG
Organism: Sweltsa coloradensis; assembly: GCA_024449915.1. Lineage (NCBI taxonomy): Eukaryota > Metazoa > Arthropoda > Insecta > Plecoptera > Chloroperlidae > Sweltsa > Sweltsa coloradensis. The sequence goes on along the minus strand of JAMZAV010000242.1, from coordinate 1,327,935 downwards.
TTGACTTTGTTGCAAACACCGGTCGTGAAACCACCGTCACCACCTCCCCCCTCACCCACCACCACATTAGTTCCAGACCAACGTCAGACAAACTTCGCCCTTTTTACAAACACACAAACATTATTTTCAACTCAAAATCAGACCCAAACGTTTAGCAAAAGAAATATTGAAAACAAAAACTTTATTTCATAAAAGTGTTGGAAATATTCCTGTTTAATGTTAGCAACCACGAAAGTTCTTAAGTATATAAAAAACTGATGTTGATGGAAATCTCAAACATAATTTCATTTTTTAATATATTTCGATATGCATTCAGAATTTTGTATAGAAAATCCTATCACACCTTTGTGAGAATTCAAAGGGTATTTAATATGAATAAATCCCATTATGGAATTATGTAACTTATTTAATTTCTCTACCGTATTTCAATGTTTTCACTGGTTACTATGGCGTTTGTTTAGATTTAAAGTCTAATTTTAATATTTATTGTTTTGTAAATTATTCGAACATGTTCTACTGTTTTATTTACCTTCCCAATTAAATCTTAGTTATAAGAGATGGAAGGACATCAAACCTACGTTTTCGTGTGATTTTAGCATGTTTTCATTCAAGCCTTAATTTATATTTACCTGCAATACCTTTAAGCTTCGTTTATCAGTTCAAAATTGTAACAATTTGGATCATTTCTCTTTATTCAACTTGGTTATCCAACTCAAACTTTGAAACAGAGTATTTTTCAAAACTTTTAACTATCATATTCTACACTGCAAACTTTGAAACTCGCTGTTTTTGTTAAAAATGAAATCAGGTCTTTAGCTCTTGAAAGTATCTGGTTCGGATTGTTTCAAAGTCAAGTTTTTAAGTAAGAGATAAGAATTTCAAAAATTGAAAACTAATACACATAAGAATTTCCTCTGTAAAATAAACTTAATTTTATACACTTTTAGATGAATAAGATGCGACGAAGCCATATAGGACAATAAAATGGCCCTTTACAACATCGTGTCTTGAAAATGTGCACAAATTTACACTGAAACACCCAAAAATATTCCTTCCAAAATCACACGCTTTTGATAATCAGCATATTTTGACCGAACCACATGCTTAAATTACAAAACGGGGCATAAAGATCGTCCCCATGTTATTTCTTGTAAGAGATTTTTGCCGATGGGACCTAGCTTGAAAATTACCAAGTTCGACATTAAAATAAAAATTAATAAATTCGTATTTAGAGTCTACCCACTCAGACATATAATTGAATTTAAGTGTGGTACATTATTTTCAGTGGGAACATTTAAAACATTTTTTTCGGGTTATAGTGGACCAAATAATTTGACTGTTACTTATTTAATGCATAACTAGTTAGCCTGAACGAAATATATTTATTGAGATTACCGGATGAATACTCTTTAAGTGTAATCAAAGATACTATTTTGAATACTGCAATATTTTGAAAAGTTTCACCTTACTTCGAATGGCAGACAAAATAAGAAATAATACAAACTTTCGAAAAAAAAACACCACATTAAAATGTGAATGGATAAGTGGATAAGTGTTGTAAACAAATTATACGACGAGTAATAACATTATTAAACTATCTTTCCCTTGATACGACAAAACATTGAGATATTTTAAAGTTGTTGACAAATATTTTGCGTGCAGTATAAACGACACATCAATTGTATGAGTCTACTTTACATTTGATTTTTGTAAGCTAATCCTGTATTTATCTCATTGCTTTCCATGTCCATGCTGTAATCCCTTGCTACTAAATTTCATTTAAATGGGATCGTTTTTAATTCACGTGAAACGTAAACTTTTGGAATGTAGCGTTTTACACAACAATACGGTTAAGCCGAAATGAATATTGGACAATGAATCGTGCAGCGTTTTCAGAGATGTTATCATTTCATCGAGTACTCTGCCGCAAAACTTGCTAAAAGGGGGATAAATCTTTGTATAAATGGGGGAAGGAATGGAACCGGAATTTTAATTTCGCAAATTCTCGATTCATATTTCCCTCGGGATGTTAATATTAGAATTGGTCCCGAGTTTGTCAAGTAAGATACATATTATTACAACAAGTTCTCGTTGCATTCCACACAATATAATATTTTCTAGGCAGAATGATTAGAAAAAGTGCACAAAATGTAAAAGCTTATTTTTCATTTGTTGGCACAATGATGACAAGCTTACTATCTCAAATTTTTACATGACATACAAAAGAGATCGGAATAAATGGAACAAGATCATACTAAACATGAATTAATTTGCAAATTTTTAAACTTGGCGTTTTTTAATGAATTAAATTATAACTGTGTTATTAACTTTATTCCCGAGTTCATATCAAATGTTATTTCAATGGGTTCACAAAACTTGGTGGTAACTAATTGAAATTATTTCAAACAATTCAAGATGTGGCAAACATGCTCATCTTACCAGGTTTCAGCCGATATCAGTCACATCATATTAGGTTTATGATACAAATAACGAAATAGGAAATCATGACGTTACTTTTAAATTAATAGGTTCACTTAAAAATATAAATATGTAAAAATTTTAGTGTTTTAAATCCTTGAAAATTGTTAAAAACATCTAAATTATCCGTTCGATACAAGATTAATGTTGAATATTAGCTAAACAAAAGGCGTACAGGTATCCAATCCATATATCAATTACATAAAATTGTATTTACACGTTTTACTCTTTGGCTGCAGAAATAGGAACGCACCAAATATCTGATCAGCCCTGCTCAATCTTAACATTTTAAAATTGTTTTGAACGTTGTTAATCCCAGCTTAATTTTTCAGGAGAATGTGATCGCAGAGAATAATTAATATAAAACAAAATAACCGTTTTTCCTAAGTACATAATAATATGTTCGTAGTTCTTTTGTACGAGTTAACAAGATTATGATTTTCATTAATATTTTGGGGCATTAAAATATGGTCGGAAATCTGGAGTAAGGCAAATCTGAAAAAAATATTCATTTTATTGGTATCACTCTAAAGAATTCCAGTAGTTCTCCCAAATTACATCCAAACTTACAAGAAAACAACTACCAAAATAATATTTCGACAATGCATAACGTTTCTCTACGTAGTCCTATATTGTATAACCAACTTAATTTTTCTCTTCGCCTAATTTCTATATTGACAATCTCGAAGTTTTAGTTCATACAACACCCGCTAGCACAGTTTGTAGTTGCTTCTAGTTCCACTCCTCCCCGCCCCGACTAAACAGCAGCACAGTAGCGTAAGTTGACGACGCACTACTTCTGTCTGACAGCGCCGCGGAGTGATACAGCCACTTCGCGGGCTGAGACTTTTAATGTTCCCACTTCGTCGCTTTAGGCCGTAAAATAACGTCTGAACGCGGGGACAGTTAGAAGTGTCAGTGGACAAGGAGACACTAAAATGTTTTTGGTAATTTACTATGTAGTGATCGAGTTTATTTTGCAATGGAACGTGATACATAGAAAATAGCCAAACGTTGACCAAATGACAATTATTAAGGATTATTATTAACATTCTTTATTGTTCATTTTTTAAATTAATTTTTCTAGTTGTTTTTATTAAACGTAAGCCTTTATCGTACATAAGAATTTGTACGTAAACTTAATGTTCGTACACAATTTTAGCAAAATACATCTCTACGCATTCACTGTCCTATACTCAAATCTCAAATCAGACTTGATAAAATGATTGTCAGAGCGGGATACTATAGACCATAGCATTGATTTTTGTTGTGTTTACCCATATGACCGTTAATATACTAAAAGTGTGGCGTATGTGTAGGGCTGAAACGGAAAATAATTAGGTAATTTAATTTTAAAAATGCTAGTTTTCAATATTTTGTTAACTTGACGCTTTTGCACACTGTGTTGGACTGGTAGTTTTCACGCTAATCCACTGAAAATTATTAAGGATCATCATCATTATCTGTTGCATTGAAATAAAATGGAAGAATTTGTTTTACTTATTTTTATATTTTTAATTAAGGACAAGTAAAAGTTTTACATTTTACTTTAATTTGACTGATTCCCGATAATCATTACTCTTGCTAGATTTCCGGAGACGGGAATAGTACTTACACACACTTTAATATTTTATTAATGTTTGTATTTATTACCATCCAAAAGATCTTTTTACAGGATACATGATTTGTCCAGACTAACTGACCGTGTATTTCTGTCTAAGGATGTGTCTTTTGAAGATAAACAACTTAAATTCTCAACATCATGCCTAAATATATTCAATCAAGCTGTGTAACTGCAATTCCGTTTGGAGTAAGTCGAGATTCAAGATTCTGAAATATAGAATAAAAGATGAAAATAAATAAAACATGAATCATCTGAACTCTTTTGAATAGAATGTTAAATTCATGTTATGTAAAGTCCTTTGAATTTGGTTTTAAAACGATGTAAGGAATTTCTGAAGGAGAGATAAAAAAAAGTTAAGGGAACGGTTTAAAATAAACATTTCCTCTAGAGGAAATTTAACGTGTTTGCGAATCATTACGCAGATTGAGATTGAATTTTAACCACCCGTTTGTTTTCTAATAACTGTAGAGTTTGTTTGGAGCTTTGAAAATAGCGATATTAAAGCAAGTTGAAGAACAGCGACGGAGCGAAATCTCCATTCAGAATTAGTTTAATTCAGATAACGAAAACTTTGTTGTCACCTAAGTATTTCTGTGAAAAATTTTATTCCTTATGTTGAAATGGAAAAATAAATTCAAAATGCGACTCTCGACTGGTTTCTTATAAATATTTAGTATTCCCCTTTAAAGTGGTGTCAATGAAGGCATGTTTTGTGTTAGAGTAAACTTAAATAAACAAATAAAATCGATCATTGGATTAAAATGACAACACATTATGATTGTTTAAAGTGAGATTTTTTGTTATTTAAAAACAATTAGTGAATTCTATGATGTTTGATGATTACCTTAACTTATATACACTAATTATAGCTTATTTAGTTTTTATTTGATAACTATTGACACTATAATTGCTCAAAAATGCGTATTAACAAAAGAAAACACGTTCAAGTTTTAGCCCAAAATTAGTTTGTGAGTCGAAATTGAGACGTACAGATTTGGTATGTCATGACAATAATACCTGAAGCAAAGAACAAGATGATTGATTAAAACCGTGCCATAAAAATTGTCAGAATAAAATCCTATACTAATTATTATAATCAATGTGTCAGTGTTTACATATCAACAGGAACAACAATGAAAATCAGCCACGATTAATAAGACTGTTATATTATGCACAATATAAAATTATCAGCTTCAGTATTAGTCCACATAAGTCATGTTACGGTACAATCTTTTTCCTTGAGAACCAAACCCAATCCAAACAAACAAAGCTGGGCATGTTAACTTATTATAGTTAGTTGGCCGAGAAAAAGCAGTTGATGTTCAACATTTTCTTTTTACTCTATTTTACTTTATATCCTGAGGCCACAACACAACAGAACAAACGACACATTACGAGTTTATGATGATAATGACAGTTTAATCAATGGTAATGTGATCTTTCAACTGGTCATACAATCTGTACTTTCTATGTAAAAAATAAAATTGTGTACAATCATCTCTCAGAAATTTGAACGTTACCCATTATATTGTGTGCCTGATAAAATAATATACCCCACGAACGTTTATTGAACATTCTATTGTATTTCGTATTAATTTAACACTAAGGTATTCAAATTCCTTAAATAATTAATTAATTTCTACATACTTCCATAATATGGATGAAGGTTTATTTTCCAATAATTTGGGAATATCATGATTTTCAATAAATTGTATAAAAGATTGTTTCGTTCCGATATTTTGCATAAACGTATTTAATTAACGTTTCGCTTTACATAAAAAAAATGCATTTAACATTCTTTAACTATCAATACGCAAATCAAATTGGAAACATTATACTTTTTTGGGGCATTACACGGCTATTTATCAATGATATCAATGATAAATAGCAGTAATGTCCAAAAAACACTTATTTCAAGAATTAATATACCGGTTCTACTATTTTATTTTATATAATAGTATGAAGGTGTTCATAAAAGAGTTAATTATTAAAGATTTCGTTAAATGAATTCCATAGTCCATGAAAAATTCCACATTTTTTAAACACATCCAACGATATTATTTAAAAATTAATTCAACTTTAACAATTGAGATGTGTGTGTGATGTGCATTCATTTGCTTTTGATAACACATTCTCTAGATAACGTTTGCATAACCACAACATTACAATCCAAGGTGTAGCAATAACTTTTTAAAATTATAATTCATTTTTCCTGCTATCTAGACTAGAAGAACTGTGGGATATGTGTTAAGGATTTTAGAATATATTTCAAATGTGTAACTGTAAAGTGAAATTAAAATATTTTACGAGCTCGTGACAATATTCTTTACAATAATATATTTTTTTTAATCGCTTGTTCGCCAACTACAGCGAAGTTCCACATTCATTATGGACCACTTTGTTATTTTCAATCAAAATCTTCCAAACTCTGGAATGTTGTTAAAAACATTATATTCATGTCGTGCACTGAGATGGTCTCAATATTTCAAATGATTGTCTCATATTCAGTTGTCGGAAATTACTACAAAAAATATCTCTTTTATGGCCTATTCATGGTCACTGGTCATTAACTAAAAAAAAGTGCTATGTTTAGAAAATGTGTTTTGATAGCAATAAACAAATATTCTTACGTGGTAAATTTGTTTAAACCATAACCCCAAAAAACAATCGATAGTTCTATGAAGTGATGAAAACCTGCATTTCTGTTTTTTAGAGCTCATCTAACAGTCTTAAAATAGACATAAATCCGGAAATTAAAAATCCATCTCATTAATTCTTATCCGGGAGTTTCCTGGTTAATGGAATTAAGATTGCGATTGTAAACGCGGTTTTATATTTACCACCTTGCTACAGTGCCCGGTAAGTGCATTGTTTTACCTCTACGTTACATGAGTGTACTATATAGTGTTCATATCCGTTGTGCTGTGTTCTAACATAGTTAAATGTAAAGCTTTTAACACAATGTATAACTTTCCAGACGTACCACTCAACGCATTACGACCACCGAGGGGGAATATACGCTGAAAATGAGACCGCCGAGCCACCGACGACGAGCAGAAGTTGGCGACACTGTGCGGAAATATTCCACCAAACTAAATCAAAATTGTTGATAAAGTTAAGGTTTGAAAATTAACTCAAAGTGATTGTATTTTATTACTAAAGCAACTCTGTGAAGTAATCGGATTAAGTGTTTCATTATGGCGAAATGGTTCTATGGAAAGTTCGGTAATTCGAATCACTGTGATTGGTGCTGTTCGAAAAGTGTGAAATCTATTATGGTGCTTGTAATGGTTTTGTGGTTTGTACCGTGTGTTTTAAGTGTAAGTCAATTGACTAATCGAACGGGGACACGTGGAGGGGGAGTGAAAATCGGCACCGGAAAACCTCGTGAAGGTTCCGGACTGAAAATCGGCGAGAAAACTCGCGGCGAAGGTGCAATCAAAATAGGTACATCAGGTACATCATTAAAACCACGCGATAATGTAAAAAACACAACAGTCGATGTTGTCGAACCTACGAAAGTTACGCCGAGGTTGTTCGAAGTTCCCGAAGAGAGTGAGGGTACGAAAACTGATACTCCGGTACGAAGTGACGGGAAAATCGTGCTAAAATTGGGGACGCTCGTTCCTCTAAAAGCGTTCGGACTTCGGGAATACACCAAAGGGTTCTCGACAGCTATCGGATTCCTAGAGAGGAAAAGACTTGGACTCTTCAAGGATTATCAAATTGTTCCCGAATTCCAGTTCCAGGAGAAGACGCCGAATCCGACATGTAAGTGAACGTCACCCTCTTTTGCATTTTATTGCTTTCTAGGTGTCACCGAGCGAGCACAGCGAGACAGTCACGATATTATTACGAAGAAATAATTTGACTTAAAAACAGTTGTAAATGTCCAATTTTTTTATTTTGTTTATTTAATGCATATTACAACTGAGTACAAATACTCAACAAGTGCAAATCATTCATAATGGACAGACTACATACTAACATACATTAAATTATACAGTAAACATTCACAAAATAATAAACGTATCTCTTTAAACAGGGTCCATTTAGTTGCCCCCCAACACGTTCCCCACCAAACCCTTCAAACATTTGAAATTAACAATAGAAAATTGTGAAACTATCAAAATTATTAACAATGTCAATTATAATTAGAGATATTCTTGAAAGAAAAGGAAAAAAATGGATATGAAAGAAGAGATAAATGGAAATAAGCTAGTGATTTATTTCTCTGATACCTATATAACCTGTGACATAGTTTCATTCATTCATTCACGAAATTCTTCCACTCAGTACAGTGGACCAAAATACAACACTTGAAATGACTAGTTTTTCAGTGTTTTTTCCTACTTTGTGTCGCTTTTGCAATTTTCTTTATATTATCAAATATTTCTCATTAAATAAATTTCATTTTCACCTACTCGTACGAAGGTGATGGATATAATAATTTGTCGTCAGTCTAAAGCAACGTTAAGACTTTGCAGCACTAATTTGAGTATTTTAAAAATTAAAATATATAAACACCACACAAACAATAATCACGATCATACAATATATAAAAAAATTCAAATCTAGATCCAATTCAACGTAATGTATATTTGATGTTGTTAATAATCTACTTCTTGTAATTTTCTCATCTTCACCAATTTTAATGATCTAGTGCTCCCATATATATTATTTTTCTCACGTTTCTATTTTATTTTCATCAATGTGTTGGCATATAATATGTTTCATGGTAATTTTGTTTAGTTCTTCTTTTATAGGGATTGTTGTTAATTTTCCTTTGTCAACCTTCAGTTTGAAAAATATTTTTGAATAAAAGTCGAAATATCACAAATAAATATTGATAAAGAGCAGTGTTATGTCCAATAAACACTTATTTTTAAAAAATCAAAAATAATTGCAAACAAAATTCAGAAATTTTCTAGAGCACTCCTCTTTGTTCCTTAGTCATGAATTTTGGTTTGTTAACCATTCTTGATCGTAAATACTTAATTTTAAAAATTAATATTAATATTAATTCAAATATTTACTTTTTTATTGTAGCCGGTTAAATGTTGGGGTGATGTGAAAAGTGTGTATCACGGACAGAGATTGCAAAAATGTGCTCTCTCGACTTATAAATAAGAACCCAGCAACAAAAATGCCAACATCGTCAATTAATTAGTTAATCATACAATAATAAATTTTATTTAATCTCACACATTTCCGGTGTGCCTTTCAACTACATTATTTACATTGTCATACATTCCCCCACGTTTCATCCGAGTAAATTTAATACCTTACTAAATCAACTGTTGTACGAAATTCTAATTGTATACCGTCCGTGTACGTAACAAACTTGCTACATTATTTACACTGGTCCAGCCTAGAGCAATCTGCTCGAACGCTTTGTGGACAAAACAAGGTGCCCGTACCGGACAACGTTCACAAACACAAAACGAACATGATTAATTATTTAGGAAATTTGAAGAGAACGGAAGGGGACAACAGAGCACCCTTTGTTGACGAGCGAACACAACTTAAACGCCGTTTTGCTGTGTTGTGTTCGGGTAGAGCAATTAGGGTGACAACTAACGAACAGTTTCTCTCGTTTATAGTGCACGAATTCCTTCCCTTGGAGTGTTGCATTTAGAGAATGGGAATTTCACAGGGATTGATATTAATCTTAGCTGTTCTCTTTCTCACTCTTGTACATTAGCTTGCGTCACTCACATATTACATCCTCGCAAACTTCTTAGTCTAAAAAATACAATTATTTATTTAATGCTTGAATACAGCATTGGTGCAGTTTCATTTCAAGCGTCCAACTATTATCTAATACAAATTTATGTGCATGGATATACAGTAATATGTTAGTCAAATTGAAGTTTGAACGATCCAAAATTAATTTTTAAATTCTAATGCCAATATTTTGACGCGAATTCAACGGTAATTTCTAGTTTTCTTGTTCATGATCAGAAAGTCAGAAACAATAATTTTCAAAGTTTTTAATTTTTACAACAAGCTTCGTCTCGACAACGTAATAATGTTTCGTTTCGTTATCACTTTTTTACTTTATACAAATGTTTTGTTCAATAAAACATTTTATTACATATATTATAAAAAAAATGATTTTTAAAGAAGGACAAAAGACTTTTTCCAAAATCACGAATGCGTTTTAAATCGCGCAGGAAGAAACTTTAAAACGCAAACTGCCATATAACCGCGGGTGTGCCCCGACTGCGTCTCATATACAGTTGTAGTACGCCACACATCCGCACATGTGGTCACTTAGCGTGTTAAACTAGTAAAACTACCTTTATGAATTGCGCGCGATCTACAGAGTGCTCTTAATTATGAAAACCGTATATTTCTACAAAGGCTATCTTATCATTTCAGTGTAAATATTTCAGTTTGTTATTACCAAGAAACGTTTTTGGAGTAATTTGCCATAAAATCGTTTGTAGGACTGAAATCTAAAATTCCTTTTTTTACAGAGAAAATCAGCGAACATTAGTGAGGATTGCTGATGATTGCTGATGATAGATCTGAAACTACCTGAATAAGAAACACGTTTATGAGGCTGTATCGTTACGGATCGGTTAAGGGCCGGTTGTTGCTTTTAAGTCCCATTAAGAAACATTATACACATTAACTTCGTTAAATCAACACTTTGTACTAAATGAATACACTCAAAGCACACTTAGTATTCACACTCTGTCTTAACCGTATTTGCCTCCTTCTAGTTGCCTCCTATCTTCTCAATCTCTCTCTATACAACCAACTCCTACGTCGCTCAGAGAGCACCTCATTCCTTTCACGTTTTTATCTCGACAACACTCTTTGCCTTTCAAACAAACTCCAACAACGCGAACTGGGGCACATCCACATTCATTGGGAAAACTCTTTTATTTCTTTCGTCTTCTGCTATGAATTTATGGAGAAAATTTAGTCGATGTGAACCAAACAATGTTGACCTTCTTCCCAAACTTTTTGGCGTACATGCTTGAAGGAGATTACTAACTAAAAACAAATAAGTATTCTACACACCCATGAACTGTCAGGAACCGTTGGCAGTAAAGATGGTTTTTAGTCTTGTTTAAGTGCAATTAGAAACATTTACGTTTGCTTATTATACACTACCGAGTAAATTTACCCTTAAAATTAGAATGAACATAATTCCAGGGTAGACAAAGCTCTTACGCCATTATTTGGCAGAATTAAAAATTTGGATGGTTTTGAAAACCAACTTTGAAAAGCTTTGGGTTGGTCAATGGTCAACTTTTGCAAGATTGAGCAGGTAAAAGCTGACCTACACAACATAAATTTTAAGAGGATAATGATAATTTGTATTGTTTTACGTTTCTATTAATGCACGAAGCCTATTCGAGACGATGAGTGTAAATAGATGATGATGACGGACGATTACAAAAAAAAAACATTACACGCAGGTTTCGAACCTACGTACTCGTAGAGCTATATGCTTCGTACCAGCGCCCTAATCGTATGTGCATCTCAGAAGGGATTAATTTTAAGACACAAAGAAAGTTTGAATTATGAACGTCGTATATCGTCCTAGTTTTTTACTTTCAAAACTTAATTTACAGCTGACCTTTCAACAATTTCCACGTAAACTTTTAAGAGCAATTCCAACAAGTTTCCGTTTCTCACGACAGTTTTGTAGGTCAAAGATCTTCATCACAAAACTAAAGAGCCTTACTGACTATTGAGACAGTTCGATGAATTGAAAAAACTGCTATTAACAACTGTGATTGATAAGAGTGGCATCTCTTCTTATTACATTGTTATTATTTGATATCGCAGTTGAACTTTTATATCGTTTTTTTTAAAAAAACATCATGAATTAACATGGTATGGCCTACTACATCACGCAAAGAGGTCACCTTAAAAATACTTTTAATTTGCATTTGTACATTTTATTATAATATGATATTCATCACTCATACTAGTAGAAAATGCGTAGAGGTGAAATAGACCACCCTAGATATTATTATATATTGTAAGCTAGTAGAAGAACCAACTTTATAAGATGTAATATATTTTGTATATATTGAAATTTTAAAGACGATTTCTATCTTGAAACGAACGATTGAACTCCCGTATAGTCTGTATTAAATTAAATTTCATCCCTCTTAACCTTTTCTTGCTAAATTGACAATATTCCGTCCACGTATAAATTGAATCAATTTTCTAGATAATACGTAAGTCATGACAATTCCTTGTCTACCCCTCTTGCTTCCCCCCCTCCAACCCTCTTACCACCCCTAGACGGGTCGGCGCCTGACAAAAGAAGCTCCCATACTCAAGAGATCGTATTGCTCAAGATTATTTGAATAGTCCCGGTAAAATTGGATAAAATTCAACGACAAGTGCATTCTAAACGACAAAAAGCTTGTATGATGTCACCGATATCCATTTTTTTGCTTACAAAGTTTTGTAGTTTTGTAGTTCATTAATCGTTATATCACCTTCAGTAAGGCATCTGAGGCTTGTCACTGGTATTTTACCTATCAATATACCTTTTTTTATAGAGACGTGATTTAAAGTAAATTAAATAGCCTATATAGGTTTGGTATGTTTATAGTTGAAACGGTGACCTTAAGATTGCACAAGATCTCCTTTAATATTGGTGCCGTGCAAACTTGCTGCATTCTAATTTCTAACTGGAACTCAGCCCACATTTGTCATATCTGCACAATTTTTATCTACTCACTATCAATCCTATCAAATAAGGATTTAAGGGATAATTAGGAATGTGGAAACTCCACTACGATCGGACTGGAGCTTCGGCCGCCATGATAGAAAATGGCGTTCTTAGCTCCAGTCCGATCATAGTTGAGTTTTAGCATGTTGATAATGAAGGTTTTAACCCATTCAGTGGATAATTAAATTGCCCAAAATTAAGTTATTTTAAGCAATAATTTCAAAATACTAATTTTTTTCTAAGATTTTTAGTGTTTTTCAAATATTTTTTTTGTGTTTTTTAAGGAATTTTGGGAAATTTTGGATTTTGAATTAAAGCTTCATTTTAGGTGAAGATGTTAATTTGATGTTCATTCCTAAAACAAGATTTTTTTTAATTTTTTGCATATTTTATATTTTTTGTAACTCAAATAGTAGCAATACTACAAATAAACTACTTTTCCGGGACAAACCATATTTTTTTTCATTTTTAACCATTTTTGCAGATGTGTATTTTCAATTTGCTCTAAAAAGGCACTTTTTGTCCAATCGGGATGGGAAAAAAATGTATCTATTTTTAATGCACGGAAAAAAAATTAAAAAATTAAGGTCAAATTGAAAAAACTATCCTTTACCCTGATATAAATTTTGAAAGTTGGTGTCCATTAAAATGGACGATTCCACTGAATGAGTTAAGAAGGTATCTGTATAAATTCATCTTCTACGCCATTTTTTCCCTTTTAACGCCAAAATAAGGTATTATTTGACAGGATCATATCAAATTCCTTAGGATTTGTATGATGAATTATATTTTTCAATTGCATTTTTTCAACAACTTCGGCTTGAAATGAAAAATTTACCTAGAGTTTCGAATTTTATAAAAACAGTTTTAAAATAAAAATTTTTGCATAAAATCTTAGTTATCAAAATCGAATGTGTACGTTAAACTCTTGAATAACGAACGCTTTTTTTTGCCGTTATTTTAGTCTTAAACAACGTTGTAGACAATATCTGAATTAACAAACGATGAACGCAAGCCAAATTGAACAGTTTTATGCACACAACAGTGTGGACTTTAGTTCCTGTTGCGCGTACTTGAAACTGTGCTGCCTATCTTCATACATGATTTATTTTCCTAAATTTTTTCCTGTTCGGTTTCCCGTTACATGTATGATTGGACAAAAACAAAATTTTAATGATCTTTAAGGACTCTCAGAAAAAAAAAGTTTCCTTTAATGAAAATAGGCCGTGTCGCTGAAATAAATATTTTTGTATTACCGTAGGTGCAAATAAAATCGAACTGTTGATTTTTTTGTAAGTAGTGTATGTAGTTAGTAATGTTTGTTTTTGTCAGTTGAAAGGCGACAGATATGCGTTGCAGTACTGTTCCATCCATTCAGATCTATAATGCAACTACAATTCAGAAGTTATAAAGTTACCGTCTCGGTGGTCTACCTAGTTGGCTAAGGCGCCTACCTGGAGTGTGGGAGACTCGGGTTCGAACCCCGATCGCGATGAATTTTTTAACTTCTGAAGTGTATTAAATTTTTATATTTTTTAAAATAATGTTTTGTGGATTTCCTGGCCAGGGTGCAATTTATGCCCCTGTGCAGGTGTATAACTAGGTATTATGGACTTTGATTGAATGTGAAGAGATATCCTAGGGCTGTTTAAAATATCCTTTGCATTTGCCTTTACGACTGAGAAAAATCTTGTAAAACACCTGCAGTCAGGATTGCCGGTCTCGGCGGGATTTGAATCCGGGACCTCCCGAATCAGAGTCGCGCGCTTAACGCTCGAGCCAACACTGTCGGTGTTGTTCGAATAGTACGAAGGAACTACACTAAGACTCTGAGAGTCCGCTTCCAAGTCTTTCACCTCCACCGTGATTCACATTAAACTCTCATTTCTCATCGCATCCATTAGCGCCTCCGTATAAAAACTATACGTTAAACCTATCAAGAAACTCGATAAACTTCCTTCTATTGTCAGACTCCACATTACACAAACTTACCAAATTCTGGAACGCCATTATTATCGTTTTCCATTAATTTCGCTGAGTTTGCGGTTCCAAATCACGTTACGTCATGACAAACAACATTCTGATTATAACGTTATTACGTTCGCCATTTACAACGGTTGTAAATGTTGAAAGCAAACTAAAATAGAGTTACCTACTTGGAAAAGTTTTGATTGAAGACCGGTGAGCGTAATAATAGCTTGAGTGAGGTCGAACATTTATTATACACTTCAGTTCATCGCCAGGAAGTACAATAAATTCTGAAATTATTTTATGGAACTAAATTTGAGTTCCTTCCTAAATATGTTGCCCGTAATATTTTACCAGTGAGATTTGTTCGATTTCGCAAAGGTACAAAGTAATATTAAATTGAAAAATTGCGGTAAAATTTTAATCTAGGTCATGAACTTATAAAGTATATTTTTAACTTTAAAACATTTTATGTATCTCTGACGATTGTGGTAATTCACATTTATTGGTGGTGTTTCAAGAAACAGAAAACGAGGTTAACCATAAATCCAAAAAGAGATATAACACTTAAAATGAGTTTATAATACAAACTGACTGTTATTGTTTAAAGGGGCTTTTACCCCCAAAATTCATTTTTGACACATTCTTTAGAGCATATTACTACACTCAAAAGACAGTTTAAAAAATTATATCTTGTACCTATGACTTAGTACGTTTTTTTTAAAAGTTTTTTGACTATAAAATTTGTGGAAGTTGGCGTTTTGGTGAATTTCTAAATGTGGCTTCAAGCTGCTTATTTTATGTTACACATAGATACTTGCGAGCATCATACCAATCAAATGGGCATGAATAAAATTGTTTCTTAAAACTAAACAAATATACTCAATCACGCAAAAATATGCGATCCGAAACTATTTAATTAATCGACATATTTTGATGGAACCACTTGCCCAAATTTACAGATTTACAGAAAAGGTAGCCAACTACGTACGTCGGTGATGGCCAATATTTGTTTGGACCGAAATCTCCAAAGTCACGGGGCTCAAAGATCGTCCCCATGTTATTTCTTATGGGAGATTTTTTGCCGATGGTACCTCGTTCGAAAAATACAAGTTTGACAATTTCTTTTCGGAAAATGGTGGACTAAATATTTTTCTGTTACATTGTAAATTTGTCACTTGGTATATATTTTTTAGTTTAGCGGGCGAATACAACTTGAAAACACATTATCTCATTAAAATGAAATGGACCCGGCACCTCCACCAAAACTTTAGAGCACACGTTCTATAATATGCCTAATACCAAAGTTTAGCTGCCTGCTTTCGGTGTTCGTAAACATATAATCATATTTCACAACAAGCTAAGTATGTTTTCGTTAATGTGAAATTGTATACTAGGAAAACGCTTAAGTCCCGCCGCGTTGTTGGATGAGCGTAATTGGTGAATTGAGCTGCCATGTGTTATGCGGATTTTCTGTTGTTCTGTGAAAAAATCAGAACTTTGTTGAAATTTTTTTTTAATTAAATCAAATTAAATAAAAAATTAACTTAATTTTTTTTAATTAATCGTAATTTTAAAAAAGGAAAAAATCGTAATATGAAATTTCATAAGAAATAATATTCGATTGCGCACAAATTTTACACGCATATATTAATTCTTAAAATTAAGGTTCTGTGAAAAAAATCATTATAATCGGATAAAGCATGTAGGTGTTATAAGCCGAAGAAATTAAAAAAATCGTAAAATTGCGATTTTCATAAGAAATAATTATTTGATTACGCTCAAATTTCACACGAATATATCAATTCATAAAATTAAGGTTCTGTGAAAAAATCATTACAATCGGATAAAGCATGTAGGAGTTATAAGTCGAAGAAATTTTTTAAAAATCGAAAAAAATCGTAAAATTGCGATTTTCATGAGAAATAATTTTTCGATTGCGCTCAAAAACGTGGCAGTTCTTAGTTCAGAGATTTCAAAGGCGTCCATAAAATTTTATCGCAATCGGAGTATCGGTTTAGCCGGAATCGTGTTAACAGACAGACAAAAAAACAGAAAGAAGAAGAAAAAAAAAAAACATTCCGGATTTTTTTCTCCAGTGTAGTGAAATGGAATCTTCGCTTCGCTCGCTTCGCTCGCTACGCTCATCCAATTAACGTAATCTCTGTGTGTAAATATCAATATCGGCTGAATACCCTAAAGCGTGCGTCGTAATTATTGGACGTTTGGATCCAATCCGCTTTAAGGAATGTACATTCAAAGTTCGACCACTGACGCGTTGAAGACAGCCCGGCGATGTTTCTGTTGTAATATTTATTTGTTATCAAAGGAAATATAAATACCTTGCACTTGGAGTAAATTAAAACAAGCAACATAGGCTATCCAGTAAAGTATGAGAATGGTGGTTTTTCTTACATTTCTCGAAATGTTCTTCAAAAGACTAACGCTATCTCTTGTTAAAAGTTATTAGGCTATAACTGTTTATTGCAAATTGGAATAAACATACATGTAATGTACTAATGTACGACACACAAATATTAATTAAATGAAATAGCTTAACCGTATTTTGCGTCCACAACAAATATGAACCGCGGTTTACAGATTGTAAACTCCTGCTTTTCATTCGGCACCCCTGTTAAGAGAAAGTAGGATTAATTTGATATTTTGCGCGTTCTTTTTTTTCTGCAGCTCTATCAATCATAACATCTGAATAAAAATATGTTAATTGATCATAATAAACATCCCCTATCTTTTTTCATACAAGATTTTCAACAATTACCGTAAATCAGACAGAAAATGCGTAAATTATGTGGGTGTTTTTGATCATTTTGACAGATTCTAAATACAAAAAAATGTTTGTTGTTTATTTTTTTATAGTCAATTTATTGAAGTGCTACGATAGGTGCATTCATTTAATATTAACTTAATTATGTAAAATATTGAAACACATGTGACTGAAATTGTCTGGGAAATTACACGATCCCTCGTATTGTTGTTCATATTGGTTTATATTCTAGAGCAAAGCTCCCCAATGAGTACTTCTTTTCTCCCCGTCCATCAGTATGTGCAGGCGATGAAAACCAAACATGGCCTCCTATATTGACATAACTCTTAAATATAGCGTATTCAGAATGTACTGGTAAACCTGTGTGTCAGGGGGGCGTGGGGCGTGGTTAGTCTTATCAAAGTTAGTTTCCCTCAGGACCCGGCACCTCCACCAACCAAGAAGTTATATTACAGATCCATGCCAGAATACTGTGGAATTAGATTTTTGTAAACTCCTTCAACAATTCGGTGATTTCTACTTCACTTCTTATTTTCAGTTTTCATGTTCCTATGCTTATATTGTCTTATAAAATCCTAACTAACATGTATTTTTAATAATAATTCTAAACTGAAATTAGTATTGTATTTTTGTAACTTTTGAGATTTAATTTAATCTATAGAATATTACAAAACAGCTTTATTTCAAATGTAAGTTCAGAGTTGTCATAGGAATGAACTATTACTAATCTGTTGTCCCCACTGAACGTAATTTCCTGTAACTGAGTGGGTAGACACAATTGTACAAATATATTTTGTTGCGCCCAAGTTTAAGCACTCCATCAAAGTGCGACAACTTATTTCATTTAAAACTAGTTTGATTTATATCGTTGTGGTGGTGGAAAGCATGTCGCACATTCCAATGTCTAATGTAACGTACGTGTCCACTGAGCTGAGTATGCAACGTTGGTTACACTGGTTGTGAAGTTATAAACATGAAGGGGTAATATTCTGAGCATTCTAATGGGAACGAAAACCTTGTTTTACTGAGGTTTCAAATTAGGAGAATAGTGCATTAAAGTTCAGTCGTGTGGATGAACATAGTTTGGGGTTAGTTTCTCTGCTGCTGTGGCTGTTAACGGGCAAAACAAAAAACAAGACCGTACTAATGGAATGTTCTAGGTAAACCATTATTGTGCACATTGTTAGTTGTGATTTTCTTGTATTCCTTTGTTAATCAGTGTAGAAAAAATATTAATTATGAAAAGAGTGTGCCTGTAATTTTTATTTAGTAACACCTCTTTATTTTAAGCGTAAATAGTACAATTAATTAGGGAGCGAACACCATTTTATGCGTCATTTTTATGTGTATCTGTGCGTGTGTCACGTCTGACGATGAAAACCGAACATTGACCCTAAAATGGCATCCATTTTTCTTTGATACAAGCATTCAACAAGGATGATGCAGAATGTTTTGATGATCCTGATTGTCAGGGGAAGAGGTCACCTGACCTTAAATATAAAATGAATTATTTCGACCCTGCACACGGTCACGAAAAGCTTTCAATGTTTGAGAAATTATTTTTTACCCTTTTCGATGAAGATGCTTTCCTCTTTAATTTGGGTACTCTCGCACCAGTACTTGTTAATAAATTGCTCGTATTACCATTATGCATTAATAAATATAAACCAATCTTTATTTAAAACTTAGTTTAAAATCTCATCAAACTCCACGTAACCGCAAGTAGTCCAATTCGTTTAAAGTGGGATTGCAATGTGACTGATGGTTTATAATTGATGAAATTGATTTAAATGCGTTGTGATAATATTTATTGCTTAACGTCTCATATTAATGCACTAAAGCTATTCGAGACGACGAACCCACGCCCTCATATTGCCATACGCATTGGATTAGCACCCTATATTGTATGTGCCACCGCGGATGGCTACTATTTTTTAAAGATTTCAAAAAACTTACTCCATTGTTTAGATTAGATTTACAAATATCTATTTACAGAATACAGAATTATGTTATTAATTTTGTATACTTTACAATTTCAAGAAACACAGATACGGGTTTAATGAACTTAAAATTATTGCAAAGTGAATTGAAACCATCTCCGTACTATACCATGTATTTTAAGTCGACATGGTTCTCGGTAGCAAACGTGCCTGAAACTATTTTCTAGCTAATTCAATGCAAATTAAGGAATCTCAAATGAACCAGCTGCCGCCTTCTCCGTCTCGCACTAAACCTACAAGATCCGAGTCTCTCCGAATAGAACCGACAAGACCCGATCTGGCTCACGTTGAATAACATGACACGTTGCGTATTATCTGCCTGCTATCTTTGCCTTTATGCAAAGTGGGATGTTTCACATTCCGGAGAGAGGAGGAAGACCTCATTTTAATTCTGAGTAAGAGGTAATTTTCTTTCTTGTGTTTTCCAACGTTTGAATTAATGTTTTGTGTTTCGAATTATTCCGTTTCGTTTTAGGTTTAAATAAATAACGAGATGATTACTGGAGGAATTAAAATACAAAGCGATGGCTTCATTTGGATCAGAGGAGATTTTCTTCGAAAATTGAAAACATTTAAGGACGAAAGGTTTATTAATGTTACAATTAAACTGAGATTTCAAGAAATGAGCGTTACGCTAATTTGAAAACCGAATACAGCTTGAGAATTTTTAGTCATCTCTTTCCAAATAAGTACACGTTTCTTTTACGCTACGACGAAAAGGGTTTATGTTGGGTAATGTAGATGACCCTGACATTCAGTGTGATTTGTTTTACGGCATGTTAGCGTCTGCCTTTGACGAGTCAGTGCCACTTCGTTCATCTAAGCGTAGTGGTAAATACCCAACCTGGTATTCACCTGCTACCATTCATGTACTTAAGTGTAAAAATCGTTCTCACAATCAATGGGTGAGAGATAAACAATATAATAAGCGAGTGGAATACGAGGCGAAAAGATCAATCTTCCACAATATGCGTGACACAGATTACAACGTTACCTGAACAAGATGGAGTCTTGACATTATAAGTAATCCGAAAAACATATGGCGCTTTATCGGAGGTAAAAAGAAGCAATTAAGAGTGCCAGTGGAAGTTGAATTAAATGGTGTACGAGCGGATGATGCCAAGACGTGCTGCAAATTATTTTCAGACTTCTTTAAGTCAGTATTTCTCCCCAGTGCAGCGCCTAATACGTCTACTGGTATGAACGGTCAGCATTCTTACCCTGTTGGGAGTCTTGGCTCTTTAACTGTAACTGTGAATGATGTGGAGGTGGCATTGCGTAAACTTAAGAGTGGCAAAGCTATTGGCCCAGACGGCATTCCTATTAATATTTTGAAGCAGTGCAGTGAGTCGTTGTCGTGGCCTCTGTCAGTGTTGTTTAATAACTGTATAAAAAAGGGGGTGTTCCCATCAAAATGGAAAACAGGGCAAGTAATTCCAGTACTAAAAAAAGGTAGTCGTTATAAGGTTGTTAACTATCGTCCGATAACTCTCTTGTCAACGTTTTCTAAAGTATTTGAGTCAATCCTTCACAAGCACATTCTGCATCACGTGTCTGACAGTATTGCTGCTTCACAGCACGGGTTTGTACCGAAACGGTCTACAGTTACTAATCTTGCAAATTTTACTTACAATGTATCTCGAAACATGAATAATAAAACTCAAACTGACGTCATATACACTGATTTTTCAAAAGCTTTTGATACCGTGGATCATACTTTACTTTTACATAAACTGAAATGGTTTGGCATTTACGGCTGTGTATTTAATTTATTGGAGAGTTATCTAACGGGTAGAAAGCAAACCGTGGTGGTCAATTCTGAGCACTCTATGGCAGAGTGCGTGACCTCTGGTGTCCCACAAGGGTCGATTTTAGGGCCGCTTCTGTTTGTTTTGTATGTTAACGACTTACCTAATTGTGTGAAACATTCTAAGGTGATCATGTATGCCGATGATGTAAAACTGTTTTGCCCAATTACGTCAACTTCTGACTGTAATCTGCTGCAGCAGGACATTGATTCGTTATCTAGTTGGTGCAAGGACTGGAAACTAGTTTCGTCAAAAAATGCTGTGTCATTTCTTTTACCAATAAAAGAATAAGGACGATACATAATTACATAATAAATGGCGAACGTCTATCAAGGTGCACGGAAGTAAATGACCTCGGTGTCACAGTAAGTCACGATTTGTCGTTTAATAAGCATGTTTTTAAAATCATTCCTAAATCCATGCGTCTACTGGGGTTTATTAGGAGAAATGTTTTAAAAGAATTTTCACCAAAAACTATATGTATGCTATATTTTTCCATCGTGCGTAGCACCCTTGAATATGCCAGCCCTGTGTGGAACCCTAATAACAGCCATAAAACCAATACTGCCAGTTTAGAAAGTGTGCAGAGGAAACTGATTAAAATGCTTTGTTTTAAGGCGCGGGTTCCTTATCACAGAGATGAGTACATGGACATGTGTTCCGCTGGGGGATTTCTTACTCTACAGTCTAGGCGTAACGTCACTGATCTTGTATTTCTTTACAAGATCATACACAATTGCTTTACTGATAATAACTTGTTGGACAAGATAAACTTCCGTGTACCTTCTAGAGCGACTAGGCAAAGGGGCATGTATGTTTTACCAAAATGCCGTATAGATGTTTTTCGTTACACTTGCCTGAATCGTATTCAGGAAGTTACAATGATCTAGCTCCGTCAGAGCTAGATCCATTAAATGTGTCCTTGGCTTCTTTCAAGAAAGCAATTCGTGATTATGTGTAAATTTTAATTTTAATTTAATTTTAAGGTTGACTTTGACTATTACTGTCATGTTTCTTTTCTTTTCTTTTTTCTTTATATGTTTGTACTATGTTCCTGTGTATTTGTCATTTTTGAGTTATGTTTTGCATATATGTTTGTACATGTGTCTATGTTTTTATTATACGTTACTGGTGGGGCTCTGCCCTGTTAACGATATATTGACAAATAAATAAATAAGAAAGGTAGATAATGACAAAAAAATCACTTCTGTTATATACAATGTTGTTTCTACTTTTTCTAGTATTTTCAATATGTTTTATGTACAATATTTCAGTATGTCAACCTGATAGCGGGACGGGTTTGAAATCAAATCAACTAAGTTAATTAGTAGAGTTAATAGTTAATAAGTCAACTTGTGAAATAATTTAGTTGATGTTATTTGCATTGAAAATGATTTGATTGTTGCAATTTTTTATTTAAATACTATAATGTTAACAATCCCGGGTAAGACAGAACCAAAGAAAACAAACAGATTTACGAACAAAGGTACTCTCTACAATCGTATTCTGTATACAAATCATTGATGGTGGTGACTAGCTGACAATATTGTCCTTTCTTAAAACGTCTAGCCCTGCCCCGACCCAATTTAACTTCTTGTATTCACACTTCTTTCACACCAATTTTTTTTCTTTACTTTAGCGTTAATTAAATAATATGAAAAGGCGAATATTACATCCTACAATTTCTATCTCCCACGAAATATCAGTTTAAATTATAAATAATTAAAGTTTGTTATTAAAAAATGTATTCATGTAATACTTGAACTTGGTTGGAATATTATCATATTTATTATGTATAATAACAAATGCATAAGCATTGTTATTCATATTTTTGTAGTATTGTAGTAACCATAACATGTTTTAATTGTATTTGTATCATATGTGCTATGCACATGTCAGCGGACGGAAGGCATTGTCACCAAAACATCATATTATATTCTTGTCAACAAATAACGCAAGTCGTTTGTGAAACCCGCAGACGAACGAAAAAAAGAGGTACAAAAGTGAAAATATAAATCAATTTCAGGGCAACGAGTATTTTTGTTCTCATGCCAAGACAATGAGCAAACATTACTCACAAAAAAGGCGCGTAGTGAATATCTTCAAGCTTTATCCCGTGGTGTGTGTTGAGTTTTTCCCGCTGGGTTTTTTCTTCATAACATTATCGCAATGTTGTCCTGTATGTAGTTAGCTAGCTGGAGGTACTTGCCTCTAGCCTTCTGGCCGTGGTGTTGTTATTGTTTTACTACCAACGTTGCCCGGGCCGAGTCGCGAATACATCTTGATTAAAAGAGGCCGCGATGCTCTCTTTTTATAGCCTTGGTCTCTGTGTGACCGTTGGATTTGCTTTCAATGACCCTTTTTTGTCTAGGGTTTTGAAATGTGGAATGGTTTAATGGGGGGATATTTCATCGAAAGACATTCATTAGTTTTATGGTGTGACAACAATGGCAATTCCAGTATAGTGTCGTTCATAAATAACATCACACAAATAACACATTTACTGTAGGTTATCAGGAATATGGCGGATATATTCCTGACCTACAATCACAGAAATTTGAATATTTAATCATATATTATGTGTGTTTGGGTTCGCTCAACATAATGATTTGTCGAATTGTTCATAGCATTTAAATAACGAAACAATTAAAAGAATAATTAATGATTTCACTTTTAAGTGCAGTGGACAGCCCAACAAATGAATTACTTTAACATTACCTGATCTGAAAGTTTCATCACTATAAAGCTTTACTCTCATAGAATTCGCTGCATTTCTTTCGTTACTCTAACAAACTCTTTTTAAATTCATACCACGCAGATACTGTTTAGGTCGATAGGTATTTTGTTGCCAAAATATATGAAATATTTCCAAATTTGTTTTACGAAATTAAGGTTAATAAATTGTTATACATCCAATTATAAAATCGTACAGGACAAAGTAAGCACACATTGAGTGCACATACAAATATGTATTTATTTAATTTTCAAAGTCATTAACAAGGTTATTGATTTTTATTTATGGATAATTAAGTTTATCCTATTGAAATAAACTATTTCCGATTTTATATATTTAGATGACAAGCCACGCACAAGCGATGGAATTATTTTGGGGAGTTAATTCTTCTCGATAATATTTCCCAACGACAAATTAATAAAACAACTGTTCTGGTACACGTGCCCTACACCTACAGTTAATTACCTAGAGCTTCAGAACAACAGTTTACCATACACACGTCTATTCGATAATGACCACAACATTTGTAACATACCTCTCATCATATGGCCTATCAGCGTAATAATCGCGTCATAACCTAGAATGTCTAGACGCTTTAGTATGCATATTTTCCAGTAGAACGCTCCCTGGTGGTATAAACGTGAACTAGTCTGTACCGCAGAGATACGGGCTAGTAATTATTCACACTACTGCAAACAGCTTGCCTACACTATTCATCACAACGGTGCGAAGTACAGGGTTGAGAGAAAGTTTACAATTGGATGATGGAACTTGCAAAGTACGTTTCCTTAATAGCCCACACATTTACGTTTCACAATGTTTGACACAGGCGTACGTACAAGATTATTTATTGCTCTTGTTGTTGAGTAAGATATAAGTTATGTTAAAGACGATGAGTGGCTGATAAATGGAATTGTTGGCACTAAAACAAATTATGTTGTTCACTTGTTCTTCCGTGCGTTTCAACGGCATGAGACCTGGAACTTTTGTTTTACTGTTCATTGTTTTGTTTACATATTTCAAATGATGAGTGTCGCACTTTCATCAACCAGAACACATGCCACTTTTTATACATAATTTTTTCCCGTTTTATTTTTCGCTTTTGTGAATCCTTTCTCGTCCAATATATATATATTTTTTTATATAAAACAGATAATTTCGTTTTCTCTTTCAATTCATTACAAATAACGCTTTTCGAAAGTTTTGCGTTTAAGGAAACAAATAATTATCTGTTTCACCTTCAACAATATAGTTGACGTAAAAGAGCATGCCGTTCTAAAAGCATTAACCACATTCTTTACCAAGAAGGGTTCCTTAGAGTATAAACTTATAAAGCTAGGTGTAGTATGTACAAAGAAACTAAAATTTAAGCTGACTACAATGCTATTTAAATAATGTTGCATAAATAACAGGAATATTACACACAATCTGTATCACCCTGTAGCTCATGCCTGTGTGTAGTTCATGCAGAAGCAGATTGACCTAAGTTTCCTCGGACAAACTGGATATTCTGTGACGCTCGAGTATTGGTGATTGACGTCTCGACAAGGCCAGCGTAATAACCCTTCACGTCTGTGCTTTGAAGGTGCTTGAGTAGGGTTCTGTTTCTATGGGTGGAGAATGTAGAAGTAATACCAAATACACTTCGTAATGAAATGTAGAATCATGGGATTGACCAATAATATTTAACATCTTTACTAGGCTAGATCCCCAATCATTGGTCCACTGACGTGTCAATTAGAAGCCATCTTGAATAGGTCAGTTTCTAAGTATGTTGTAGTGATTTATTTCCAAAATATTTGCTAGATGGCTGTCAGGTTGACAGGTGAGCATATGAGCCACTAACACCAACTGATTACTAAATTCTCTAACGCAATAACTTCTTATTGTTTTTGTTTGCTGCACAAGCTAAAACTTTATCAAAACAATCCAGAGATTTAAAACAGCATTTAAAACATAACGTCAAGCATAATAAATTGAAACGCCAAATCGCCATCTTGAATAGGTCAATTTGGTACGCTCGCGCCTGTGCGGACGTATTGGAGACTGGGGATCTTGTCTACTATAGATGTTAAATATCATCGGGATTGACTCTTTAATACACAGTTGCCCATAAATAAATCAAGGGGTCTAGTTGAATAGCTGTTATACCCAGAACTTGATTTACGTAAAAAAAAAAATTAAATTGTATTTAGAGTCTATACCCACTCAGTTATATAACTAATTTTCAGTGGGAGACAGTAAATCAAAGCGACCAAGCCAACCCTGTAGGCCCCGACGCAATCGACGAGTGAGCGATAACCAACCAAAGATCGATACTTTTTAATAGGAAATATAGCAATCAGTGGTGGCCAGTGCGAACACCCGCGAATCAACGCCAGAATCAACAAGGCCGATTCAGAACAACTCTGAATTTATTATGTGCTTAGTTGCTAGAACGGCTCCAAAGTCACCGTTTACAAACACCTAAGACAAGACAAGAACTGATGGACTTAAGTCCAAATCAGAAGTTAAAAAACTTCTGACTTTGACGGGAATCGAACCCTGGACCTTCTGCACTGGAAGCAGATACGCTAACCACAAGACCAACGAGCCACACTTCTGGTAGAAGGTGGGCTTACGTATCATAAGCCTCGATACGCTCATTTAATTTAAACTAGGAAAACGCTCAGTTGGACGCGTTGATAAGCGAGCACGTGCTATAGCTAGACCCACATTGCAAATTTTTTTAAATTTTAAAACTTGCGACGTTCGCTGTCCACAGGGCCATGTTTCCAATATTATTTATTATTGCCAAGGTATTTGGGTAAACCCGTGTGTAAAATCCACCGCCATCTAGAGGACCTTGACTCATTGGGAAAACTGTTTAAACTCTTTGGTGACAAATAATAGACTGCTTCCTCGAAAGTATTTTGATTACTTCTAGGTGGCAGTGCATTAGAAACTTCGCGCGTCTTTTCGTTGCCATGGCAACGTTCCTTTTGTTATAATGTAATTTCCATCTACACTACTTATCGGATCAAAATAAAATTAACATATTCGTGACCGGACGGACATTCTAAATGATTTGGCTATCTCAGATTTTGTCGCCGTTGAGTTTGAAAAAAAAAAAGTCGATTAACTATAATGTAACTTTTTAACTTTTTGAACGATTTTGCCACAAAACTAATGGCATTCAATCGAGAACAAAGCTTGCGGATGGTGAAAATTTCAACTCGATCCGAGCCTCCGTTCGACCGCTATCATGAGCCAAAAAAGCTGCACGCCTTTCCGTTGCCATGGTAACCGTACTTTGTTATAATGTAATTTCCATCTACACTAATTATCGAATCAAAATAAAATTAACATATTCGTGACCGGACGGACATTCTAAATGATTTGGCCATCTCAGATTTTGTCGCCGTGAAGTTTGAAAAAAAAACTTTCGATTAACTTTAATGTAACTTTTTAACTTTTTGAACGATTTTGCCACAAAACTAATGGCATTCAATCGAGAACAAAGCTTGCGGATGGTGAAAATTTCAACTCGATCCGAGCCTCCGTTCGAACGTTATCGCGAGACATACAAACAAAAAAACAAACAAACAAACAAACAAACAAAAAAAAAAAAAACAAAACCAGTGACTAATTTTTCCGGCAGAGTCAAATGGAAACGCTCGCTTCGCTCGCTTAATCACAATTATCCTTATAATAAGCGACTGCAGATTTAATTTATTCTGGAGTGAAGCTCTCCTAGCTTCACTTTTCTGTCCGTCCGTCTGTCTGTGCGTGTGTCATGTTACGATACAAATCAAACACGACGTCCGTTTGATACGCGTCATTGGTCGTCCTTGCCCTTCAACAAGGATGATAGAAAGTTTTAGGTCACCTTGGAGGGAAGGGGGAGTGGCTAGCTCGCAGAGTTGGAAAGTTCTTGACCCATCCGGCACCGCCACCAAAATTATCAACGTACGTTTTTTTTAGTTAATTGTAAACAAACACAATGCCAGTAGTTTTCGCATTATGCGTATGACAACCTCGAAATAGAGAAACAATTGAAATAGTGACCAAGAGTGTTGAGATGAATAAGGTGCCCTAAAACGTTACGTACTACAAAAAAAAATTTGGAATAGTTTTTACAATTTTTTTCTGTTATGTTTATATTAACCATTGAAGTTTCTCTTCATACAAAATAATTTGTGATATATAAATTTTAAAATAGATAGTTTAAGGAAGGTATTTCTTGTATGATCTACTATTTGTAGTAATTGTTACAAGTTTAAAATAAAGTATTTGTTTGGGGGAAAAGGAACAAAGTAATAGGAAAACTTTAAATGTAATACGCTAAGCGAATTATTCTATATGGGGTCAAAATGGGTAGGATCTATACACATGAGTGATATAAAGATATAATTTAAAAGCTCTCACAACCGATAAAATGTCGTTTTTTGTTTTGTATTAATCTATGTGGTTATCTTAAATAACGTTAAAATAGTACAAAGAACTGTACAAAATTAATCTTGTTAATTAGTCTTCCGATTCTACTGATTGCATTTGGAACATCGCAATTTAACAGCCTTTGACACATTTTTACCTTGTTTTCGCTTACTGATATCCCAATGCAATAACAGTTGAATAAACCTTATTAACACCATTAATTTAGTATGATTTGCAATGTTGTATAAGCAAAACCCCACATTGAAAATGCAGGGCGTTTGTGCAAGGCGCCAGTGGTAATCCAGTTAGAGCGTCGAGTTGCCATGGCAACACTGTAGATGGCTGTTATGATGGCTAGACCCAACCGGAATACTAATCCACACACTTGTCAATGCTCGCCAAATGAATTTACACACAGGGACTTGTTTTGAGTTTAAATTCTCTTTAAATAGTCTGAATTGCGTTTAGCAAAAAGTCTTCATTAAAATAGTCAATCTCTACTTTGAATTACCGTTTTTAAACTATGAAACAAATATATTGAATAAATAAATAAAATTCGTATTCATAGCTCGTGACTTTTTTAATTTTTGTCCTCCTTTTTAAATCAGTTGTTCTCCTTTGTAAATCAGTTGTCCTCCTTTGTAAACCATTTATTTTAACTGAATAGGATAGACGTTAAATAAATCAATAAATAAATAAATAAATAAATAAATAAATAAATAAATAAATAAATAAATAAATAAATAAATAAATAAATAAATAAATAAATAAATAAATAAAATAAATAAATAAATAAATAAATAAATAAATAAATAAATAAATAAATAAATAAATAAATAAAATAATTTATAAATAAATTCACACATACACACACACATACACACATACACATACACGGCACATACACCATCGTCGAGCAAGTAACGGCCAATCAGAAATTGAAACATATAAATTAATTATTAAGAAGTAGAGACCAACTGATTGGGCTCAAACATCTATTGATTAATTGATTGGATATTGCTTAACGTCTTATATTAACGCATTTGGTTATTCGAGACGATGAGTGGTGATAGATGAGGATGCAGTATGAACAGAAGGGCGGAGGGGAAACCCGGTACCAGCACGTAGCCTACTCCTTTCGAAAAGTATCAAGGGGACCAACGGCTTAACGTCCCATCCGAAATGACGGTGTAATCTTGACAGTCATATAGGTTCCTCCACTAATACAGACGTCGAGGAGAACGAAGCCGTTACACTAGCTCTCGAACCTCCACCTGCTCTAACCAACGATATACGTGAGTTTCAGGGCAAAGTGGTCACCCACTCTACCCCTGACCACGCCCGAGTTTGCTTAACTTCGGTGTTCGGAATGTTGTGAATGTTGTTCGGAGTGTGTGGTGTTCGGAGTGGGAACCGGTTAAACTATCTCGGCTAAATCGATGGCTCAAACAACTATTGGAAGACGCCAGAATCAACAAAACTAATTCAGAACAGCAGTTTACAATAACCTTAAAATCATGGCTCCCAAGTCACCGTTTACATTTATTAATGCACAAACCTAGTATTGCTGGATCTAAGACCATGTGAGAGGGTCATCACACCTAGGACCTTCTTCGTTGGAATTAAGATCTCTATCCACAGGTCCAACAAGTCACACAACATCAGACACATTTTTTGTCCAACAAAGTTGTGAAGGATAAAGGTCAAACTCGGGACAACGTCATTACTGGGGGAGTTGAGAGTATTTCGTGCCCACTAAAAACCCCACCAGGGGGGTGGGATTGGGTTTACGTCGTTGGTAAAGTAGATTTGACCTTTAAACTTAACCGTGTAAGTTAAAAATAATGCACTTGTGGGGAATCGCTTCTTTAAGCGAAAGTTGTAATGGATAGAGTATAGACCGATGCAGTACACATTAAATATTGTGGGTTTCAATTTCAATTTCAATTTCAATTTATTGAGCGTTTCATAATTACAATCATAATTACATTCATTGTGGTGCACTAGGCACCTGAATATTGAAACTTGTCATAAGGGACATAAACATGGCTATGTATAAATAGAACTACAGATAAAAAACAATTATGAGTTATGACTATCGGTGCAAAGATCAAAACCACTCCAAAAATAGTTTTACAACTGGAAGTGTTAAAGTTTCAGATAAAAACATTTTACAAAAAGAGAAAAGGTAATAGCAGGTAATAAAATGCAATATTGAAACTTGTCATAGGCCTGAGAGATATAAATATGGCAATATATACATAAGGAAAACGCTTAAGTCCCGCCGAGTTGTTGGATGAGCGTAATTGGTGCATTGAGCTGCCATGTGTTATGCGGATTTTCTGTTGTTCTGTGAAAAAATCAGAACTTTGTTGAAATTTTTTTTTAAATTAAATCAAATTAAATAAAAAATTAACTTAATTTTTTTAAATTAATTGTAATTTAAGAAAAGGAAAAAATCGTAATATTGAAATTTTCATAAGAAATAATTATTCGATTGCGCACAAATTTTACACGAATATATCAATTCATAAAATTAAGGTTCTGTGAAAAAATCATTAAAACTGGATAAAGCATGTTGTGTTATAAGTCGTAGAAATTTTAAAAAATCGAAAAAAATCGTAAAATTGCGATTTTCATGAGAAATAATTTTTCTATTGCGCTCAAAAAGGTGGCAGTTCTTAGTTCAGAGATTTCGAAGGCATCCATAAAATTTCATCGCAATCGGAGTATCGGTTTAGCCGGAATCGTGTTAACAGACAGACAAAAATACAAAAAAAAAGAAAGAAAGAAAAAAAAAAAAACATTCCGGATTTTTTTCTCCAGTGTAGTGAAATGGAATCTTCGCTTCGCTCGCTACGCTCGCTACGCTCATCCAATTAGATGACATCTAAAAAACAGTATGCCTGTCAAAGCAAATCAAAACCACACCAAAAGATTTTACACCTGGATGTGTAAAAAATTCAGATAAAAACATTTTACAAAGAGGTAATAGCAGGTAATAAAAATGCAAAAAAATGCAAAAATGAAACTTGTAATAAGGGATATAGAAATGGCAAAATATAGATAAAATCACAGATAAAAACAGTATGCCTATCGATGCAAAAACAAAACCACGCCAAAAAAAGAAAAAGAAAGTTACATCTGAATTTGTTGTTTCAGATAAAAAAAATAGAACAGTAACAATGCTTAAGCAATACACCAAAGAATTGCTTAGTCTTTAATTAGTTCGTACAGGGTGTAAAAGGCTCTTTTTAATAAAAACAATTCCAGGCTTCTTTTAAAAGCAATTCTGCTAGCACACTGGAGAATGAATGAATCCTTCATATATTTATTGATTTAACGTCTATCTTATTTAGTTAAAAAAACTGATTTACAAAGGAGGAAAACTATACAAATCTAATTGCATAGATGCAGACACAACAATAAATTAATAGTAATATTACAACAACAATGCATTAAAACACACAATTTTGGTAACAAATTCAAAAAGGATATTTAATGCATTAATTAATGATTAGATAATATAAAAAAGTGGTGGAACAGAAAAGAAAAGAAAAGAAAAAAAAGAAAAAAAAAAAGAGAAAAAATCATTAAAAACAAAAAACGAAAAGAAAAAACTGATTTATTAGAAGATCGCACTTAAACGAATAGCGCGAATTTTCGATGAATTATCGTTTATGATCGACCCAACATACTACAGAGACAGAAATATAAATTAAATGCTTGTATGGTCTACAACCAAATTGTTGGCCGAAGAAGGTTACTTAATCTGAGATTCAGCTACGTTGTAAGGGTTTGAAATTGTCCGACCTCTCCCTGTCTTTCTTATGGAAATACTTTGGACCTCGCGTTTATGCGGTGGATCGGTGGGGCGTAGCCATAGCAACCACAGACGTGAAGACGGGCGCGACAAAATGGTGGTCGGTAAGCGAGCTATCCAGGTAATGGCATCAATTTCCTTAATAGCCAGTCATTCAGAGTTGTAAAGTACTGGTTCCCATATCTGCCGCTAGAGATCGCACCTGACACTGGGGGAATCCCTCAAAGCGGAAGTCGATATGGACGTGAGAATAAACTCGAAGACGAGGTCAGAAGCGTTTCCGTTTCTCGCGCGACAATGTGGGTCAGTACTCAATTGCAAACTATGGCATTTTGAAAGAAGTGATAATAACGGAAAAGTTTAAATTAATAAATTCGTGTTTAGAGACTACCCACTCAGTCATATAACTGAGTTTCAGTGGGGGACAGTAAATCAAAGCGACCAAGCCAACACTGCAGGACCCGACGCAATCGACGAGTGAGCGATAACCAACCAAAGATAGATGTTTTTTAAATAGAAAATATGACATATAGTGGTATGGACAGTGCGACACCCGCGGATCATTGTCAGAATCAACAAGGGCGATTCAGAACAACTTTAAATTTATTATGAGCCTCGTTGCTAGGACGGCTCCAAAGTCACCGTTTACAAATTCCTAAGACAAAAACTTTTGGATTTAAGTCCGAATCGAAAAACTTCTGTCTGTGGCGGGGATCGAACCCTGTACCTGCTGCATTGAAAGCAGAGCGGCTTACAAACGAGCCCGCACAATAACACAATAAACACACAATAACGGAAACGTTACATTATTTATAATAATTCAATGTTATCCATTACAACAAGAGAATATTAATAGTATATATCTTAAATAATTTATGACAAAAAGAAGTGGGAAATGTAAATGTCTTATGTTTTGGCATAACAGACACGCTTGGGTACGGGTGGCTTCAAACGAGGGAGCGAAGCTACTTAATAAATATATCGTTGAACCGTCAGTGTTAACTCAGAACTAAAGCGTAATATTCTGATTCGGATGTCTTGGTTTCGAGTCCCGCCACTGGAAAAAAAATCCGAGGTTCTCTTTAATCGTTATTGTGAATGCTAGAGATTAAATCCAATTAAACAGCCCTAAGGAATTACTTTCACAATTGTCATGATCTAAAATACCTAGTTCGTCACCAAAATAGGATCAAACCCTTTTCCAAATTTTGCCCTTCCCGTCATCTAAATCAACAAATTGTATGTTCTCTGTGTTTTTATGGGTGTTTAACTGAATTTGTAACTATGTGATTACTTGGCAGGCTACAAAGGGCCACTACAAGTACCCTACATTAGCCTTCCTGCCCTGTAAGGACGTAAAATTAATGCATTATTATTATCATGCTTTGCACCCTAGGCAGGTTTCGCACAATAAATTTAAAACAAATTAAAACAAATTGCCGAAGAAGAAAATAAAAATGAAAAATTCTCTATTCGTCGATGCCGTTGGTGGAGGCGCCGGGTCTAGCAAATTGCTGTTCGCTCGGCTGTCTGACACCACAGGTGTCTGAAATTTTGAACATATATCACGAAAGTGACAATCAAACAGTACACATTACACAGTACACAGAACAGTAACACATTTCTAAAATTTGTTTTTAAATAATTTATAAAAAATTAATTAATTTTCACTAACTTTGATTTTGTAAAAAGTCCAAAATTGACTATATTCGTGATTATTTCTGGATTATTTAGACAAAATTTGTAAAACCTATGTAATGACTGTAGGGCTGTCCATGTATGCTTTATTGACAACTTTACAAAAATTCATATACGTCGGATGCTTCTTGGCCGATCGAACAGCTATTTGCTAACAGCCACATGTGTCCTATTCCCTCTTCAAATATGTTTCTCTCTTGTTCTTGTATTCGTTAAAGGTTGTGGTGTTAAACACATAAATTTTCAAACTTTCTGAAGACGCCCCCCCCCCCTTCCCACACCCTATGCCCCTTTTACCTCAGGGTCCCCAAAAACATTATTTATCATCTTTGTTGAAGGGCCTAATCCAAAAAAGTGCGTGTCATGTTCGATTTTTGTCGTGAGTCGTATCACGCTCACATACGTTTAGACGTACACAAAATGTATATGACATAACGCTTTTGCTGCTATGATTGTGTTCATTTATTTTTATACAAATGTATGTTTCTCGTATTTGAATGAAAAATGAAGACATCTATTTTGATTATCTTTATATTTCTTCAAAGTTGTTATAAACCAATATTTCTAGTTTATTTTCTAGATGTAGCAACCTATTGCCAACTCGCAACTTTACGATTGCGTTTCCAGTCAACTTTATCCTTTTTTCCCTTTTTTTTGTAGCATGATTGAGTTTTTAGTAAGTATGTTAGGTATACTCTACTGATTGAGCGAGCGAAGCGAGCGTCTCCACTTGACTCTTATGGCTCGAATGTCTGTTTTTTTTTTTCTCTGTTACTGCTTCGATACAGGTCGCACCGTTTCTCTGATCGACCTGAAATTTTGCACACATGTACATACCACCTAGGCGGGTTGCTGTATAGTTTTGTGGCAAAATCGTTAAAAAAGTTAAAAAGTTACATTAAAGTTAATCGAAAGTTTTTTTTTTCAAACTAAACTGCGACAAAATCTGAGGTGGCCAAATCATTTAGAATGTCCGTCCGATCACGAATATGTTATTTTTATTTTGATCCGATAAGTAGTGTAGATGGAAATTACATTATAACAAAGTCCCGTTACCATGGCAACGGAAAGTCGCACAGCTTTTTTGGCATCATGATAGCGGTCAAACGGAGGCTTGGATCGAGTTGAAATTTTGGCCATCCGCAAGTTTCGTTCCCGATTGAATGCCATTAGTTTTGGGGCAAAATCGTTCAAAAAGTTATAAAGTTACATTAAAGTTAATCTTAAGTTTTTTTTAAAAACTAAACGGCGACAAAATCTGAGGAAACCAAATCATTTAGAATGTCCGTCCGGTCACGAATATGTTAATTTTATTTTGATCCGATAAGTAGTGTAGATAGCAATTACATTTTAACAAAAGTAACGTTACCATGGCAACGAAAAGTCGCACAAGAATCTGGTCACTATGTACTGCCACCTAGAAGAATTCAAGAGTAAAATAGTTTTCCCAAAGAAATGATGTCAAGTCCTCTGGATGGCGGTGGATTTTATCCATTCTCTCCTATTTTACAAATTTTCAGCTAAATCGGTCAAGACCTAAAAGACTTATTGGTATGT
Organism: Sweltsa coloradensis; assembly: GCA_024449915.1. Taxonomy (NCBI): domain Eukaryota; kingdom Metazoa; phylum Arthropoda; class Insecta; order Plecoptera; family Chloroperlidae; genus Sweltsa; species Sweltsa coloradensis. Next base: position 1,292,334 of record JAMZAV010000242.1, on the reverse strand, counting down.
AACATTATGGGAATGTCGTACTCGGGTCGTGTTGCACGTACCGGTGCTCGCTCAACAACGCGTCCAACTGAGCGTTTTCCTAGTAATCTTATTTGAATCCCAGCGCTCCATTTTTCTCTTAACATCCATTAATCTACGTCGTCATAGATTACCTGTCTTTTTTATAATCCAATTTAGATCTATCTAAACTTTTAAGTATTCTTCCATTCCACTCTGCTTTGGAATAACTTCTTTGGTACTTATTCGCGACTCAAAATTATCTAGCTAGTTTATGTTAATTTACATATATTCTCCATAACTTACTTTATTCACTTACACCTCAAATACTCCCGTAATTGGCAAATGTTAAACTCAAGGAATGTTTAGCAGCTGACATACTTAAGTTGTAGTTTCAAAACTTTTCCGGTAAAACTTTTTTATTTTGATCTGAATAACTAGGTACATTAAGTGTAGATAGTTGGCATAGGGTTGGCTGGGGGGGGGGGGGGGGGTTGAGGGGTTCGAGGGATACTTGTGACTTATCTCAGCATTCGATTTCGAAATATGTTAAACCTTTGACAAATTATCAGGGTTACATTAAGATAAAGTAGACCAATTTTGAGTTGTTTCCGTTTTATGTTATTGCATAGTATATTTAGTATAATTTGTACCATGATAAAGATTTCTCGATTTGGATAGTCGGGAAACACTACCGTAGGTGATATTGTTAATTTAATACAATTCAGAAAGAAAAAAAATGGTGCCGAAAGTTATGGCGTCCCTAAACAGCGTAAAGGTAAGTTTGACATCACGGAAAAAGGGAATTTGATAATTTATTATTTTTTTATCTTGTTAATTATTTTTTATTTTTATTTTTCCATGGGTCAGAGTTCCGCCGATTGGGATGAATTCTTTAATTTCTAAATTGTATTAAATATTAATGATAAAGATGAGTAATTAATTGATTGGTACATTTCGCCACTTCGAATAATTTTATTGTTTTGTCTTATTTTTAGATTAAGCAACATTATGATAAAGCATAATATTTAAAGACTTGCGCGGCTATTATGCTTTGTATATCATCATGCATAAGTGAATCAAGGAGTTTAGTTGTATCTACTATATGCAGCCTCGATTTACTTCTGGGCGAGGGTATACATCAACGTGATCATACTTGCATTGCAAAAAAACATTAATTTGATTTGAATTTAAAAGTTTAAACGTAGATATCTCGTTTTATTTATCTCACCTGACATTAATCTTAATTCAATCGAAGAAAGAAAATCGTATTATCGATCACCCGTCGTCTTAAGAATCGATTTCTGGTTATCCTCCATGCAGATCGTGTGATGAGATGGAAATAAGAGGGATTTACATAAGCGCGTCTCTCATTGACACATCGTGTCAAGGGATTCGTTGGACGCTTCAAGCAATTTGTCCAAACCAATAGAACTGTCTTTACTTGTGCGGTAAAACGAAATGAAAGGATTGGTCGAGTGTCTTCTGAACAAAGTTTTAGTTGACCTAAATTCACTCAGAGAGTGGAAAAACAGAATACGACGTCTTGTGGAAATAAGATTAAATATTTTATGTCAATAATGATACGAGTTAACGGTAAAGGAAAAAATCAACGTTCCATTTTTTAAATTATAAATTGTGAATATGTTGAAATATAGTATGATGTGACTTGAACGTCTCCACGAAGTACGAGTAAACAGTGACGAGAAGTATTTTGTAAAATATAAAGAAGAAATTTTAAGAGGAATTTAAACTGATTTGATGTTTGACGCGTTTCTATTCCATCAGCCATCAATTCTTCTATGTTAATACATCTGTAATTGTAAATAACGGACCATGTGTGCCCTTGTCATAGCAGATTTTTAGCTCTTGCCGTTCGTTTGACGGAGAAAACAAAATAATTTGAGTCTTTTTTTTTTTTTTTTTTTACACATTCTACATAATTATTTACTACAATTCAGAAATTACAAAATTCCGCCCCAACCGGGATTCAAACCACGGGTCCCCCGCATTCCAGGCGAGAGTCTTTATTTATTTTTATTTTTTTGGAATTGTAGTAAATAATAACAATTACACCTACGGGAGTGTTTCCCGACTAACCAAATCTAGAAACAATCTACAAACTTAAAAATTGAATTGATTTTTTATAAATTTTTTCAATAATAAAGTTATGTAAAGTGTCATGATCTAGGTGGTCCTATTAAATTCTATTAAATTCTAGATGGTCCCGCTTTTCATTTACTCGCTTCACACTGGCTTCACACTGGATAACGTCACTGTGACGGACATTAGTCAGCTTTGGTTTGAATATGAGTGGTCAAACTGATGGTCATCAGTCACTTTAAAGTGACCAGTGTGTGATACAAATTGTACACACAATAGTTTCTAAGTACAAACAATTTCTCTACTTCAAACCAATAAATTTATAATGAAAGACGATTGTTTTTGTGCCGCTTCAGAGGGAGGGATAGTCGCGAAATTAAAACCACGCGAAATTACCGTTTTTCCGTGATATCTCAAGAACGATGCAAAATATCTTAAAACTGATTGCAGACAGCTTTGTGGTTTTGTAAGAACAATATAATACAAGGAAAAATTGAAATATAATAAATAATAGGTGCGGTTTGTATTTAAGATATGCATTTAATTAATTAAATATCAAATAAAAAACTTAATTACCATCACATTACAATATTTTTTCGTACAGGCTATAGTTCTCACAAAACCATATAGCTGTCTGCAAACAGTTTTGCGATATTTTGCAGCGTTCTCGATATATCACTTTAAAAAACGTCATTTCGCTTGGTTTTAATTCCGCGATTATCCCTCCCCCTTAACACTAGGAAACAAGTGACTGTCCTTGGAGACGACCACCTGAGTTTTCTACCAACACTTGTGCGTCACCAGTGTCCAACACTACCAGCATGTTATCTTTATCAGTTCGCGTCTTAGGAGTTTGTAAACGGTGACTTTGGAGCCGTCCTAGCAACGAAGCACATTATAAATTCAGAGTTGTTCTGAATCGGCCTTGTTGATTCTGGCGTTTATCCGCGGGTGTTCGCACTGTCCATACCACTGATTGCTATATCTTTGGTTGGTTATCGCTCACTCGTCGATTGCGTCGTTGCCTACAGTATAGGATTAGTCGCTTTGATTTACTGTCCCCCACTGAAAATCAGTTATATAACTGAGTGGGTAGACTCTAAATACAATTTATTTTTATTTATTTATGTCCAAAACTCGCTTATTGTTAATTATGGAATATAAATTAAATGTTATGGTTAGAGATTCTTACTGTATGATGCTATACAAGTGTTGATCGTTCGCAAAGGATGCGCCTCCGGTGACATTCACTTCTGTCTTAGTGTAAATACCACGTTCATACTGGTCACTGCAAAGTATCAACGTGATACTAACAGTTTCTAGACTTGAAACCAATGCATTTATATTGAGCAAGATTGGTGTTATGACAAAACTGATGTTAATGTAGTTGCAAATAAGTTTGTAAGTAATGTGATTAAAGGGCTGGACGACATAGCTCCTGTCAGGACTATAAAGATAAAGGGAGGTTCGAAGTATTTCCCATGGTTTACAGATGACATATCCAAATTTCGTATGCTAAAGGACAGATGCTACATTATTATAGGTGTGTGAATCGAGCCTATATCTCATCGACATAAAAAGTTAGCGGAGGTCAATAATATTGTTTTTTGGAATCACATTTTACCAATAATAAAGTGTTTAGTTCCTCATTTGACTTCTACTTATACTTGCCTTCCTTTTAAAAATATATTGTAAATTAACAAGTGTCAAATAAGTCTAAACAAGTAAGAGCATAAGGAAACAATGTCGTGTCATATTTTGTGAAACAGCGTCAACGTGTTAACTTTGCAAAACAACTTCGGCAACCACCCGAGCGAAACCAGACAACCATTTAAAGTAATTGTGTTAATTTTAAAATGTATCCGTCTGTGTCAAGAAAAAGTATGTGAAGGATTTTGTTGTAAACTTTAGGAAATTGTACGTTTTGTGACACTACGAATACAAATGTCAGTGAAGTGAAATAACCTGTATACAACATATTATAAATCATCAGTTGATAAATTAGATGATTTCCCCCCCCCCCCCCCCCCCCCCGCCCCGATAAACCCGAGGAAAACTACTTTGATAAAAACAGCAACTTTTTGATACCTCCTCCCTGACACATATCCCTTATTTTCACATCACCCCATTTAACATTATATACATATAAATATAAATAAATAATACATAAATAAGGGTTGGTGACCTTGGCAATTGATGCTAGTGCCTGAATTGCTCCATGGGTGGCGTAGCAGTGATTCAGGTCCAATCCAAATACTTATTGACCATGATCGATATTTCTGGGAATTCTGGGACTGGGACTCATGATGGGGTTAAAGACACAGTAGTAAGTCGTGGATCTAATTAAGAGACAAGCATTGTACTAATGGTAAACATAATAACCGTCCTATTCTCGCCTAGAATCGATCCTATGTGTCCCGCCTGGCTGACCGTGGGTTCATTCCTCCTGACTATAATGACTTAATAATTGGTTTGCATGGATTACCGAATGTCCCCTGGTTCCTGGTATGTGGTTCTAGACTGGCTTCCTCCTAACCTCTGGTGTAGTCGAAGCGGTATTGTCTTCCGTCTTCACCTCTTCTTAAAATATGCTATTTACACTCAGGCAACATTTCATTCTATATTTATTTCCCTAGCATCTTCTGGTTGCAGTGTATGTAAACTTGAATATGGGCAGCCCGAGCACGACTCTATGCCCACCTGTTGATATAATATCCTCCTCATTATACCTGTACAGATTCTTTTTTCTCCAACAAGGTAACTTTTAAAATTTAATACAATTCAGAAGTTTAAAAAATCCATACCGATTGGGGTTCGAACCCGAGTCTCCCACATTCCAGGTAGGCGTCTTAGCCAACTAGCTAACTAACTCCTTTTAAACTTCTGAATTGTATTAAATATTAACAATTCCACCTACGGGAGTGTTTTTCTACTAACCAAATCGAGAAATAATGTAACTTTTGTCAAATTATATTTTTCTATAGGCACTAGCCTCTTTACACCAACGTTATTAAAGTATTCAGAGCATAATAGATTGACCAATTTGAACTGGACATTATTATCCAGTTTGATAGAAGTAAGATACAGTTAGGCATCAATTTGTATTTTTTTAAATCAAATTACTCACTTGAGTTTGGTTTAAGAAAATTTTGTTTATTGATTTGAACCCTCAATCTAATAAAATAACAATTGATTTATTTAATTTTGAAAGTTGTACGTTCATGTATGCTTAGATTTCAAGTTCTATATATTCTATCAGTAGCTTTTTTGTGACTTCGCTGACTTACAATGTAAGCATTTTTGGACCATATCATTCCATCTCTAAAAAAAAACTATGCGTTTGCAACGCAAGTGGTAAAATTTGTTAAAAGAAACTTGAGAGTCTCAGTTTGTAAATGGAGTACTAATTGAACAGCAAGTAAAGTCGGGGAGTTTCGGCCGTAAAGTGAGGATAATGCTGTCTTTCACATTTTATCCCACTTCATTGAGGCTTTCTTTTCATCTGTGTCTTTCTTTCTGACCCTCTTTTGTGTTCTGTGATCCGCCGCCCCCCCCCCCCAACCACTTATCGATTCCCGTGTGTGCTCCTGCGCTGCGCAACAAGATATGTCCAGGACGTCAAAACTCTCAAAGCAAAACCGAAATGATGTCATATTATGTTATCCACTTAAAAGTAAGATCGTTAAATTTAGTATTAACAAAACAAAAACACTGCCAAGAACAAAAATAACAAGAACAATATCCCAAGAATATTGCTATATTAAATTGTACGAATCTTTTTTTTAATACTTCTTTTTGGATTATACAAAGTACAAATATAAGCACTTACACATAAAATTAGTGATATAAATGATGGTATACAAACATATAATGATTAAATATGAAATTAATGGAAAACATATTTTCAATAATCGAAGAAAATACTACATATGAAGTAAAGAAAAACAATGTTATAATTAGTTGCCAAAGAATTAATTAATTAATGGAGAATCATACACGAATCGCATCCGCACTCTTTCCAGTCATCTTATTTACTATATGAATAATACAATTTTATGTATTTGCCATACGGATTCATTTTAATTACTAACAATTATAATTTGGGGGGATCTAGCCCCTCTTAAGTCGCGTTAAAATATTTTTTTTTCTGTTTTGAAGGGAACGACCATAAATAATTCAAAAATATTAATCAATGCATTACCTATTAATTAACTTTCATAAAAATTCTTGCTTTTAAACAACTTTTATTGGAGACATGCCCAGGATGCAAATCGCATGTCCCTCTTCTTATGTCTGTCTCGGTATTTTGAAGTTAAGAGAACTGTGAAATTAAAGCGTAGTGGCTGCTTAAGGGGACTCAATATCTTGAATTTGCATTAAAGACTGATGAAAACCGTTGGAATAATCTTTAAGTCAGGATTACCTGTGGCAAGATTCAAACCCGCGACCTCCCTAACTATAGGGTCTCACACTTTACGCTTGAGCTACATCTGTCAGTCTAATTGCCAAGAATGTTAGCATTACTGTAAAACATTTAGCAGTCTGTCGAAGCTGAACCCATTATAAAAGATTCCTCGACTTACATCATGTAACATGCAGAACTGTAGATGGTTCATTAATAAACTTGCAATTCTCCTTCTGTCTCAAGAAAGTTAATGGAAAACTTGAAGTCAGGATTGCAGAGTGATTGCATATCAAGTAACGTCCTCCGCAATTCGAATTTCATATCAGCTACCATCTTTTTATGCAGAATATTATAACATTTATTTTCCGATTGGAAATTGCAAGCGAGTATGTAGTTACATGTAAAACCGGTGATAGAATTGCTATAAAATCTCTCTTACGAGGCCAAAGAACTCGTTACACCAAGAGATGACTGTCGGAAGATATATAGAGTGCACTGGGACCGCTGCCGGTCGAATAGCAGATTGAAAACGAAGTTTAGATTAGCGAGCGTTTCATGATCTGCGTAGTAGGGTGGGGTTGGGTGGGGTCGGGTGCACCCTCTAGCGGTGTACTTAAAACCTTCTTCCTCTATCCTTAATCTTAAAACGAACATGGAAGTAAAATATGTAACAGGGGTGAACCAGGTAGCATCTCTAACCAATTTTCAGATAAATTTGAAATTCCTTAATAAAATCAAATTCAATTCTGTGCTACTAGGAAAACGCTTAAGTCCCGTCGCGTTGATGGATGAGCGTTTTTGTGAGTTTTTAGTTTGCGTGGGATCTTTTTACTTATCAAGTGCTTTTTGAACGCATTGTAGGTGACTGTTGTCAAGTTTCTATTGTTACTTGTTAATTGGATGAGCGTATCGAGCGAAGCAAAAACTTCAATTTCACTGACCCCTCAAAAAATTTAGCTCCAATGTTTTTTTTGTTTTTTTGTTTTTTTGTTTTTTGTTTGTTTGTTTTTCTGTCTGTTCGCACGATTCTGGGCAAACGGCATATGCGATCTTGATGAAATTTTAAGGGGACCTTCGAAATCTCTGAACTTAGAGGTGCCACGTTTTTTTGGGTACAATCGAAGAAATAATTCTCATGAATATCGTACTTTAACGATTTTTTTTCGATTTTTAGTGCGATATTTTCGTGACATTTGGGTCGATTCTGACCAAACGGGTAGGGCTAGAACGTTCATATTTCACATGGACATTAAGGTTATAGTGATGTATTGCTTCTTGAAAGAAAAAGTTAAAAACATTATCCAGAAACCATATAAATAAAGGTTTTAAAATTAAGTTTTTTGAGGTATTTAATAACAATTAACAAGTAACAATAGAAACTTGACAACAATCACCTACAATGCGTTCAAAAAGCACTTGATAAGTGAAAAGATCCCACGCAAACTAAAAACTTACAAAAACGCTCATCCATCAACGCGACGGGACTTTAGCGTTTTCCTAGTTGTTATTAAATACCTCAAAAAACTTAATTTAAAACCTTTATTTCTATGGTGTCTGGATAATGTTTTTAATTTGTTTCTTTCAAAAAGCAATACATCACTATAACCTTAATGTCCATGTGAAATATGAACGTTCTAGCCCTACCCGTTTGGTCAGAATCAACCCAAATGTCACGAAAATATCTCACTAAAAATCGAAAAAAAATCGTTAAAGTACGATATTTATGAGAAATATTTCTTCGATTGTACCCAAAAACGTGGCACCTCTAAGTTCAGAGATTTCGAAGGTCCCCTAAAAATTTCATCAAGATCGCATATGCCGTTTGCCCGGAATCGTGCGAACAAACAGACAGAAAAAAATCAAAAAAAACATTGGAGCTAAATTTTTTTAGGGGTCAGTGAAATTGGAACAAAAAAAACAAACAAACAAAAAAACAAAAAAACACCCGAGCTAAATTTTTTGGGGGGTCGGTGAAATTGAAGTCTTCGCTTCACTCGCTTCGCTCGCTACGCTCATCCAATTATTGCATGCAATTATGGTTTCAAATTTGATTTGGCTTTACTTGATTATATTTCGGAGGCATAATTCGCAAATCTATTATCGAAATAGAAATTATGTTAATAAAATATTCAAAATGTTATTATATTTATTACATAGAACTTTAATTAATTAAACGAAAATGAAACAACAAAAACGTGCTTCAGACTTTTTTTAAATGACGCTAGATATAGGTCAAGGTACACAAAATGTCAACTTACTAAAGAACATCTAACGTGGTGACGTAAATAAATTAATCTTCCCCAAACACCTGCGCCGGAAGGGGCTTGATTAGGTTTGGTCGTCAATATATTGGAAACCGTTGACTGAGAGAAAGACGCTAGTCAACATTTCGGACGCGTCGCAATTTGGAATTTGTCGAGTGAAAGGTCCGATGTGTTCCTTGGGGGTGTCAATCAGTTGGGAGAGAGAGAAGTGGGGTTGACGGTGTCTTGGTGGGTTGAGGAGGGGGGGAGGGAAGCGTGGTTTACGCAATCTCTTTACCTGCTTCGTGTCAATCACGCTACTGGAGTTTGCCACTAGCGTCGTTCGTCTTCGGAGAATGGGACAAAGTGCGGGTTAACATGAGAGAGAGAGAGAGAGAGAGAGAGAGAGAGAGAGAGAGAGAGAGAGAAAGGTAGAGAGTGATAGAGTGTTTACTGCCTGAAGCTTGACGATTTAGCAAAGTCTCTACTCGGCTTTGAATTTGGATTAAGTTTCTCAAAATGTATTTTACTTGGACAGAAAAGAGTTATGATTCAACATTGAGACCAGATTTAAAACCTCCAGCGTTTTAGTAAAATAATCCAAAACTCCTATCAGTCGGGTCAGGGTGTTCCGTTCCTTTGGACACAGATAGTTTATCAACATTGCCTTGCAAGACGTATCATGTTCTCTTCTCTTTTTATTTAATCTTCTCCTATTTATTCTGTTTGTCTTGCATCTACCGCCTCACTCTAGCAACTTATTTCAGTGGTAGACTAGTAATAAAATTTTCTATTTTCGAATGTGGCACTGCTAGCACTAACTTTTTGGACAGCCATTGTAGCGGAAGTATGCCAGCACTATCAACGTCGACATAGGGCGCTATCGAGCACTAACGTAGCCCTAACGATACCAGTAATAAATTTTCTATTTTCGAATGTGGCACTGCCAACTTAATGGACGTCTTTAATTTAACATTATTAAAATATAATCAACTTTAAGTCACTTTTTACTAAATTATGTGAAAGTTGCTTTTGAACAGATTTAAGCTAACAACTTAACTTAACTTAACTTAACTATTACACTTAACTTAACTTATTACTTTTGGAGTAACCAATTAACGCAAGACATAGTTTGATTTTTTTCTGTTTGTTGCAGGATTGCACACTCATATTATCATTGTGAACGATGAAAACAATGACAGTTACAAAGTTTATCTACAGGCGATGCAGGCCTATTTGCGATTTGTTAAATCCAAATAGTTTTACGATAGTTCTATTTTTGCTGCGTATGACGGTATGTGCCCGTGTATTGGATAACAATAAATTCATTCAATTCAAACATGCAACATGATATCGATTACAGTAGCTTATGGTGTTGATTCTGGACAATACAAAAATTTGCTGATTGATTGATTGATTGATTGATTGATTGATTGATTTGTTTTACCTTACGTCTAATATTAAAGCTTTAAGGCTATTCGAGACGGTAAGTGGTGATAGATGAGTATGAAGAAAGATTAGAAGAGAGGAGGGGAAACACGGCACCGGCAAGTAGCCTACTCTTTTCGAAAAGTACCTAGGTTGACCAACAACTATAGGTACCTCCACTAACGTTGACTGCCGAGCAAACGTTGAAGAAAACGAAGCCGTTACACTAGCTCTCAAATCCTCCATCTGCTCTAACCAGCGATATTCACATTTGCGCCCTTCTATAAAGTTTCACACAGAGCAAAAGCAACCCAACATAAAACACAATACGCTGTATTTTATTTCAAAACTCGTCTCGTTTGTCTTTCAATCAACAAGTCTGACTAAAAACCTTGGAAACTTCGACTGTTTCCGAGTTATTGCCTTAATATTCGTAACTCCGCTGAAAACTTTCGTTCTACCGACCTATGCTGTTCCCTGACGAAGATTGAATATTTCCCATCAACTTGTTGCCGCGCGACTCTCCTGGAAAATGCTTATTTGACGCCGGTGTGTGGGGGGGGGGGTTGGAGGCGGGGGGGGGTGATATATGGGGGCGAGCGACGGTGCACACAGACACATGTCACATGGATGATAACATCAGACGTGGGGGTAGTAGCCATATGGATGCACTAGCGTTTAAATATTATTTATGTGTGTCTGTGGACTTCTTTTTGAAATAACTATTATTTTTATTTTTTGCGTTTTTTAAATTCAAATTCTGTACTTTTTTGGATCAAGATAATATTGTACACTCTATGAAGTTATTTTGTTCACATTTATTTTATTTCATTAAGTTCGTTACGTTGTCACATTGAAGTACAACAAGACTGTTTAAAAAGACTCGTTTACTTGAATTGAAAACACTTTTACCCAGTATTATCAGCCGGGTACCGTAAATGCGGGACCTCCAGAATCTCTCGTTAAGCTCGTACTACCTTTGTCGATAAACTTAATTATATAACTTATTTTTAAAAGATTCTAATAAAAACGACCACATATAATTCAATATTAGACAGTGACACGAAGTAACAGAACAATTTGATACAAACATCGTGAATCAATCAAAATTAAATAAAGATCCATTTTTCTATAACTAAATCCCACATTCGTAATGAAAGTTCACTACACCAATTAAGGAGAGAATCTCCATTAGTTCTACGCACATTTCTGACCTCCCGTCTGTGCGTAAGTCCCCTCCTCAAGGTCAAACCCGAACATGACCTCCGATTGATTTGCACGAGTTTTTGTTGACATTTACCTCCAAGGAGAATGTTACAGGATGTTTTTGTTGACCCAGGGGTAATTAATTGGACGTGACTCGAAGTTGAAACTTCAATAAGCCCGGCGCCTCCACCATTGATAACTTTACTTCGCTTAAAACTTGGTATAATTACGGTAAGCCCTTTTTTTAGCACTCCCTTACCACCTTGCCTGTCTCAAAGCAATGTCCACATATATCAAAGCTAACTTGGTATCAGAAATCCCGCGAAGCACCTCACAAATCAAATGTCCTGTCAATCCCTGGAGTACAAGTTTGAAACTCGTATTCAGTGGACGTTTCAAGTTTGTTTTATCTGTCCACTTTATAACACCCCACCGTCATCTCAGACATACTCCATCACAGCACAGTACAGCATTGTTAAATCGTCCGAAGTGTCGCGTATAATGGCCAACACTCAGCCCACATTTCTCAGAAGCTCTGTATTTGTCTTCTGCTTTTCAGACGTTTTTCTTCTATGGTACAGTCAAACCAAGAAGTCTTGAATTTTCTTGGCACCCTTAAATAGTCAATAAACTTCCCCTATTCAAGCGTTGGCACCTTATCAGAATATGCTTTACATTCTTGGCATGGCCATTATGGAATCTCACGGAGCAGAAAATGATGTGTTCCAATTCAAATCAGCTGTTTTTTTTTTATTTATAAAAATATTTTCTATAGAGTTCGAAAATGTTTTGTGCCCGTGACGATATAATGGCTATGTGAACTTTTTGTTTGCATGGGAGAACATATTCATTGCGTCATTAAAATAAGTATTTGCTCAACTGGAAAACTCCTTTTTTTACATCCGCGGGCAGAGGTAAATTAGTATGGAAACTTTCTTCGTAAAGCAGTTTTTTTGCACATATAAGATACCTGCCGACAATTTTGGCTCAAGCGTAAAGCGCGAGACACTGATTCGGGTAGTCCCGGTTTCAAATCCCGCTACCGGAAATCCTGACAGAATATTTTATCTGAGATTTTCTTCATACTGAGTCATAATGCGAATGAAAGAGATTTTGATCTTTTGAACAGCCCTCGGACATTCCCTTTAAATTTACATACTTATTTTAAAATATATCTTACTAGTTCACAACAGTTTTCTACGGTGGTGTAATGTGGAATAATAACTTTCTTTAATAATTTTTTAATATTAAAAAAAGTTTTATAATATAATTTTTTCAAGGAACTTTTAAAATGTATCTTATTTTCCTCCGTACGTAATTGATTCCACACAGGTATTGTTCTGCGTATAAATGAAAATTTTCTCACTTATAATTTACCTTAAATTTCCAATTAAGATCTCCCTTCCCTTATAAATCTCCTTAATATTACGAAACCATTGATTTCTCTCCGCCCTGGGTTGGCTCTCGTCTAGAATACGGGAGACCCGGGTTCAAATCCCGGTCTGGGTGGACTTTTTAATTTCTAAATTGTAGTAAATAGAAACAATTAAACCTACGGTAGTGTGTCCCGACTAACCAAATCGAGAAACAGTTACAATGTGTTTGTACACTCTAAATACGAATTTAATTATTTATTTACTGTCTTTCACTTCTTCGTCTCAAATCCAAGTTTTTTCCTACTCCAATGTTAAAATACATATAGTTAAAAACCTAAAGAGGGACATGCTAGCGTTTGGGCAGGTTTCCAGCCCGCGATAGAAGAAAACTGTTTTCACACATTGAGAAGTGTAGCCGAATATAAATCAATAAATAACTATACAATCTGTTTTAACCTAACAAATCTACGGTTTATTAGAAGATGTCAATATTTAACTTTTATCGGATTAAATGGGTTTGGCATAAGTATTGTGGAGGGTTTTGCTGAACATATCGTATTTTATCTCTATTGCTAACATGGAAGCACTTACAACGATGGTATAACGACTTAACGCTTGGCATGGCCTGCAAGTTAGTGCAGTTCGTGTAGAACTGTTGTACACTCAAACCAAACACCCGCATACCACTAAGGGTTGGGAGCCCACATGAGCAGAGAGCAGTTATTAGCGCGTCCGATACACGGAGAAAAATCTTCTGCACATTTCTTAAAAGCATTCTTAAAAGCAGCGAAATGCAAATTATTGATGTATAAATGAATTATTTAAATTATTTAACTAGTGTTATAGCATGGGAATAGTGCACAAGCAAAACCTATAACTTATTTAACTTTTTCTGCTACGTTTTAAGGTTGATATGACAAAATAATGTAAAATTATACTGAAAATGTATGTTGCTGCGCATAGAACGCTCTGCAGCTAGATATCGTTTAGTAAGAAACCAAATTATAATTATTTGTTGGACTGTACACTTCAATGTTTTTTAAACTTGGTATAATAGTTAAATGACCATGTCATCTTCATCAAGTTTCTTTGAAACAGTTTTAATTAATTCTTCGTCATAAATTGTTAACCAGTGTTTTATTATTTTGGATAGTGTAATAGCGCGTAAATTATTATAATTAACCTCAACTATTTTAAAACGGTTTCGTCTTTTTAATTTCTAATTCTGTTTCTGACATCTGTTTTATATCGTGTAATATAACGTTGGAAGAGCCGGGATGTCAGACAACTAGCAACAACCCTTAAAGCACGGTCTTTGAGCTTCCGTGAAACTTAAAGTTTCAACTTAACTTCGAACTTTGAGGAGATAATTATCAACTTTGTACAAATTAGGAAGCAAAGAAGCTTCTACGGACGCTCGTCGCTATTAATAATTGTTTTACAGCGAACTAAGACAAAGGAAAAAGTTAGGAGTATAAGACATTTTGATGTTGTTTTGTAGTTCATTATTGCCTTCGAGTCAACGCCCAATAACAAAACGAATGTGATAAAAATAGTTTTTACATCGAAAATTAATTACGAATAGTTATCTAACTTTTGCAAAGAAAAGTATTTTTTTTCGAACTAGCCTTGTCGATGCTGAAGACATAACCAGAGGTCCTAATATTCCTCACATGGCTGGAATTGTCCATTGTTCGCTTATTAATACACTCAAAGTCGACAGGTATTGATACACTCGCTGTTATTTAAGATCAATACTAAAAGTGAGTGAGTGATGTGAAGTACAAATTTCATGTTTTAACATCTAATTGAAGAAACATTTCTGTCGCAATGATAAGATTATTACTATTTAATATTTTATTTTGAGAACCAACGAAAAAAATAAATGACAAATTAAATACTATATATATAAATGCATTATATCAACAACAAAACACTAATCTCAATGTATCGGCTAAGTTGTTTAATAGCACATCAATACTACTTGCCAAATTTAACTAATAACTATAAGAGTCAATCAAATGAATTAAATTATCTTCTTCATGTTAAAATGAAGTTGCTTTGGGACGTGTAAAAACAGACACCTTTATGCCTATGAACAATTTTAATTATGTTTGTTTAAAGTTTAAAATTAAATTTTTACTGATATCTGGCCAAATTACATCAGATGACTACAATTATAGTTGGCTCAGGCCCCTACCCGGAAAGTGGAAGACCCGGGTTCAAACCCCTATAGAGATAATTTTTAATTTTGTTGGATTGTATTTAAAATGACAACAGAGGTTCAGCTTACTAACAAGTAATAAATACATATGCTACATGAATACAAATTACAAGTGTAGAAACAAACAAAGTTACGAAGAGAATAAAGGTTAAAACATTGTTGTAAGGATTGGACTACTTTTTTTCGGTAGACCGTGTAAAAGTAGTCAAACCAATACAAATTTAATTTGAAAGTTCAACGTTTCGTGGCATCTGTGAATCACATCGTCAAGTCACATAGGCAAGGCGTTTGGTCATAGAGGCCACGACACTTTGGTATTCAAAGTCGAATTGTTCGTTTTACCTACACTTTCTCAGTCAACCCGGAAAACGTAGCCATTAATAATAATAATTGTACTCAAAGTTCGTTGAAATATTTTTTTAACATTTGCGTACTTTGAAATGACGTCAAATTAGAACCCATGCGGAAATTGTTTATAGAGTTGTGTATCACACAATAGGGAACTAGCCTTGGTCTCAAATTCACGTTTTTCATTTTTTATTATTTATAGAACACAGTTAAATAAACTTCACAAATGAAAGATTTTTTTAAAAAATCATCCGTGGTTACTACGGGGGTACAAAGTTATAGGGTTTTGAACCCCGCGCAAACGCTCGTTCTTGGTTCAACTGCGTTACGTAGCTTGCAGCATGCTCATCGTTGTAGTTTGTATAAATACTACAACAACAACAACAACAACAAAAGCTCGACGAGCGGCCGTGCGCGGCAGCGAAGCCTAGAGGCAATCCAGTGGACCGTGCTCATCAATAATCGGACTATTTTGACAACAACACGAACGATGACAAAGATGACGACCATGTGATTTTGACAGTGCGTCCACCCGACCTTGACTAGAAAGCGATTTATTTCTCATTGGTGGGAAAGAGCCACTGGTTATTTCTCTATGGTACAGTCATTCAAGGCTGCGCTAGGCTAGGCCCTACGCCCTAGGCTGTGTCTTTGCCCTAGGTTAGGTAAACCAATTCTATAAAATGTCCATTTGGATGCCCTAGACACAGCCTAGCCTAGGTAGGGCTATAGGCCGAGGCATTTCCTGTATCCTTAGCCAAGTTTTTTTAGGTTGATGATGATATCATTTATATCATTGATGTTTGGTAGGACTTTAGATTTTATATTTAAATATGCGCCTAGTCCTGGGCGTAGTGATAGGCCTACCTCGGCCCTAGGTCCTAAGGGCCTAGGTCTACCAAGAGGGCAAAGGCTACCACTGTAGAAACACCGGAGAAGATCATTTTATACACGTGCCAAAAGAACCAAACGACAAACAAGGCAAAAATAATTGTTCAAAGCTGCAGCACGAGAATGTTTTGAGGAGGACGCCCCTCTACAAATTCACTCTACTGTTGTGAAGACCACTTTGATGCAAGTAAATATTATTAATTGGTCTACTAGCTTTTTAATTCACAAGTGAATTTCCTTTAAGCTTCTGTTAGGCTCCGTCCACATATTCTCGCAGCAAAATTTGCCTTGGGATTATAAGTCTAGGGCCTAAACGTAAGAGGCGTTTTCTCGCATGGGAGAATGTCACAAATTCAATTTTTTTTTGAATATTTCCCCGCGAGAAAATGAGTTACGTATAGGTCCTAGGCTTATAATAATCCCGAGGTAAATTAGAAGCTCATAGGAAACTAACCTGCGAAATAAAAAAGTACTAGGTAGACCAATTAATATCATTTGCTTACATGAAAGTGGTATTCACAACGGTAAAGTGAATTTGCAGCGGTAGGCTAGAGGCCCTACGATTCCTTGACATATTCTCGTCTTGTTGCGTCTAACCATTATTTTCACCTGTTTAGTTTTTTTTAGCACATATATAAATACTTTCTCCGGTGTTTCTAGAGTGGTGTTTAAACACACTCGGTACTTTCCACCTTTTGTAAGGCGCGATTTCTTTTAAATTCAATCCATAGGATCATTGAGAAACGATAGCAGGAATGACAGCGGGCGCAGTGACGGCAACGGGCAACTGTCTGCTAGGATCAAGGAGGAAGGAATAATGTAAGGAGGCAGTGTGGCGTTGTCAAAACCATAGCCACTTTGAACGACAATGGTGGTCGGCGAAAGCCTCGAACCCAAAGCAAGGTCGTCGGTATTATTAAAGCTCCTTGTCAAAGCTATGAACATTCCCAAAACAAACAAAAACGCAGCACATCAACAAAAATTATATTTCACCTCTTTATTATTCTATCTCATTAATACAAGATTTATTATCAACGTATTAAGTATAATACCAGCTGTTTCAGTGCCGCCATAGTAGTCGCCATATTGGTCAGCACCAACGAGAAGGAGTCCTGCGAAAAACTCTATGTTTTAGTAGCCGCCATATTGGTCAGCACCAACGAGAAGCTGCAAATACTGCGAAAAACTCGATCAGAGACGTTCAAAACGGCCACGTTCATTTGTACAGCCACAGATAGCGCATGCTGTCTCCTTACATTATTCATACCTCCTTGGCTAGGATGTGTTTGACCCACCGCCGACTGGATGGTAGAATATCTACCATTTATATCTAGATAGCGGTGCGCCTTTGGGTCTGCGCTAGGCTGCGGTCAGCAGTCTGACGTCACACTACTTTTCGTGTTGTCTTTTGGCGGGCAGCCAGCTTCAAATTTCAGCGTTAAATATTGAGAAAAGTACTAACCTTAGACAAAAAAAAACTTTTATGTTATTTTTTTTTAGATGTTATCTTTAACATATTCGATTTCTGGAATGAAGGCTAGTTCCCTATTGTGCACATTGTGTTGATAAATGAAAACATGGTGGTAGAGCTCCAAGCCAGCACACCATTCAACCGCCCCCCCCCCCAATGCACCGCGCCCCCGGCGGTGAACGGTTGAATCACGAATAACATCAAATAAACCACCAGGACCAGCGAAACATTTAAATGAGAGTTTTGCTATCTGCGCATTGTTACACTGCGTGGACTTCGTTTATAAAATATTATTCAAATATCAATATTGATACTGTTTTGATTGCGTTTTTCAAATCTGTTTTTTTTTCTAGTCAATATACAGTAAACTTTTATTTCAATTCGTATGAGAACGAGTTCCTTTGTTTGAGGTTGAATTTTCATTGAAACTTTATCTCTTTACCACATTCAACATTCATTAAAGAGAAGAGCGTATGTTTAAACTTTTTGCAACATATTTCTGTAAGTTTCCAACACAAATGTAAGTAATGTATAATGTTAGTTTAATTGAAATGCATAGAAAGCGTTCGATTGAATAATTGGGTCAGATGGCATGGAACGCAATGGTGGGTAATGCATACATATTGGTACATTAGTGGGTTGAAAGTGCATTACGGATTGTATGCTCATGCACAGCAGTGGAGAATCGTTTAACCGATGAATTCGTCGAATGCATTATTGATGACATTATGTTGAATGCTATTTCGTCAGAGCTTAGCAGCAGGCAATATATTAGCATGCATAATAGCATTTAGAGATGCATGGTGATTAATGTCAAAAATAATTGCTTTAAACTCTAATGTTATAACGTATTTTCAAAATTGTCGTATTAATTCAAACAATCAGGTGTGAGTGCTTAAAATGAAATACAATTATGTCATCGAGGAGTGCGTTGAAATTACTTATTTTAAATATGATTGGCTACGTGTGGTAATTGTATTTTAAATGTTTTTCGGAGGAACACAAATTTATTTTGGCAAACTAACATTTATAGATTCGACATAACAACTATAATCCTCATGGAAAAAATACCCGATTCAAGAGGATATAAAACACGTGTTTAGTCAAATTTATTTTCGTTCGGTTGATTGACATCAAAATTGTTCGATGTTTTGGACCAATAACACGGAAGCGGGAATAAATTAAGGGCTGTACAGTCACAGTTTTTCCTAAACCCCATTTTTTTTAAATTTCGTGAATGCTTTTTGGCTGAAAACAAAATTATTCCTTGCTTGACAACAGTGGACAGTTTTTAAATAAATTAGATATTTCCTGGCCTACAGAATACGTTATTTAATCAATGCCAAATGGGTTTCTATTTAATAAATGCCAAATGGTTTCTATGTAACTTAAGCAATATACGTTGTGTTTTAGTACATTTTATCACTTGCAAGAGTTATTCTACCATGAAACATATCGTTTCAATAAATCTTAGTTCAAAAATGGGTGGTGGACATTTATTTCGTCGCGCTCCTGGTACTGAAGGCAGATATCGCCATTGGTCATTACGATAGTTATCAGATATATTTCTCAACACCTGTCATATAAATCTATATGATTCATATAAAAACACAACAAATTACAACCGTAAATATTGTATTTTAATTTTTTTGTTTATTTTTATATTGATTTACTGTGTGATGCAATTAACGTTTCTTGCTGTCCAGTTGGCAATAGTGTCAGCACCAAGGTCGAGTCGATGTTATAATATAATTGCCCTCCAAGCTTCAATAGTTCATCGCACTTTTATTTTATATCTAGATGGTCTATTTCTTTTTGTCGTTGCAGTCTGCCCCCAACTCATGCGGTCAAGTAGCCATATTGGTTTTATTGCTGTAGTTTCCAATCAGAAAACTAAGGATTCGATTAAATTGGATTTTATAGATACAATGTATTGTGTTTTATATATAACGTGTAAGGGGGATGAGGGTACGAAATGTTAAGCCTTTCTCAAGAGACAGGCCAATTTCAGGTGTAATCCGGATTACGTTTTGAGGCAGAAAACTAACAATTAAGGACGAAAGAGTTGAAAAAATACACCACAATCTCTTAGTACTTTCTTATCACGTGATACGAGAGAAATAAATGAGATTGTTTTTTCTGGTCGAGCCTATAAGTGGATTAAGACTAGGATAACCTAAAAAAAACCTCCAATTAATGGATTTTTTTATTTCTCTCGAAATCAAACATGGCGGGAAAAACGATGTTACAACAGTCTTCTATAAACGTAAAAAATAAAATAATATTATTCGTCTGTGAAAATAATAAGTAGTACTACAGACGTTGATTATAGATCAATTATATTATTTATATAAACATTTAGAACTTTAAATGGCATCATTTCATGAGATTAAATTAAAACAAGGAAAAGAACAAAAATTTTAATGCCCATCGAGGTAAAAAAAATGTTTTTTCCATTTTAAGAGAACAAAAAAATTCGAATGTAGAAACGTTTTTGTTGATAATGTGGTTTTCTTACAGGAGGGATTGTTTTTAAACCCTTTCTTAAGTATCATTCTCCACGTAGATTTGTTTTGTCTCCACGGTTAGTGGGTGTGGAGTTTTGTTCCTACCATGGACTAATCTATCTTGTGACAGTCCCGTGTGTTGACACGTCCCGCATTGCCTGGTGCAGGAGGAATGGATCACTTGGAGAGGGTGCGTGATGTGTTGTGTGTGATGGTCAAAGAAAGTTGCGGACGCATGAGAGACGAATGCTTTTGTTTATTATTAAGAAAGCGGTAATAATTAATTTTTATCGTGGGAAACCTGTTACAGGGTGCAATTAGCCCCTCTTCAGGTGAACTAGGTATATGCGGATAGGAAATTGTGAAGGGATGTCCGAGGGCTGTTTAAGAGAACTCAACCCCTTGCATTCGCCTTAACGACTGAGGAAAACCTCGGAAAAAACCTTCAGTCAGGATTGCCGGTCTCTACGGGATTTGAACCCGGGACCTCCCGAATCAGAGTCGAGCGCTTAGCGCCCGAGCCAACACTGTCGGTAAGAAAGCGGTGAAATGTCTGTATATAAGTATATATATATATTAACTAAATAATTAATTTATTTATTAATTGAACGTCTAAAAATACTTACAAATTAAGTAAATTGAATAAAATTAATGACAAACACAAACAAACTAACTCACTTTTAAACCTTTAAAGAACATTAAATAATGTGGGAAGCCTGCCCAGGGTACAGTTCATGCCTCTCTATAGTAGTCTAACTAGGTATGTTGCGGATAGGACAATTGTGAAGGGATGTCCGAGGGATTTTTCAAAGGACTGAAAACCTCGAAAAACCTTCAGTCAGGATTGCCGATCTTGATGGGATTTGAACCCGGTACCCCCGAATCAGAGTCGCGCGCTTAGCGCCCGAGCCAACACTGTCGGTGGGGATTTAATACACTTCGAAAATGGAGAGAAAAAGGATGAGGCTGAGAAAATGAAAATGAATTTCTAGCTTTGTGATCGATGAAAACTAAGAAGCTGGAAGAAAGATTTAGAAAAGGTATTTGTTCTTGTTTTTTTTCTGTTAATAGGGAATTAAAACAATAACGGGCACCTACCAACCCAAAGTAGAGACGGAAATAATCAGCTAACAGATTGTCAAAGAATAACACAAATATAATGTATCCAGTATCTAAATATATTGGTGGAGGTGCCGAGTGAAATATATTCTCCGTAAAACGCTAGCCTCATCTCATGACCACACAATCATTAGGTATGATCTTTGTCAACAAGACAAAACAAAATCATTGTCAATCAGAGGTAGTATTCGTGTTAAATCGTGAGACTTGATACACGCACGCACGCACTCGCATTATTTTTATATTTGCTATGTGTGGTAAAAGACGATTGTCGAAAATTTAATCTGGACCTCTTGACCATAACTAAATAATATATTTTATCGCAATCCTAACGATCATACATTTAAGTACTGACCTTTAGACGAATATGTAATATTCCTCTTCTTGGCGCTGGCATTCAATCATATTATAGCCCAGTTAATTAGTGGTTATCGATAATCGATCATTTTATAAGTATTAGCTGAATGAAAACAATTCCAGGAACAAGATAATTTTGAATATACCTTAATGAATACGTCAACACATAACCCATTATTTTTTTTTGTAAAAATATAAAAGTAAATTTAAAGTCTATTCACTCAGTCTCAGGACTGAGTTTTAGTTGAAGTGGACCGAGCCACTGCATGAAACTTATTTCGTGTATATAATAGCATATTGTTTGTAGTTTTTTTTAATTGATTGTAATGTTTATAATATGGTTGTTGTACACAATAATGTGATTGGGGCTATGTCCTTTTTGAACAACCTGGTGCACATTTTATGTGTTAAAATCACAAATAAAATAAATAAACCCTGTATAGTGAAGGAGGTTGGACTCCCAGTCGACATGTTCACGATCGTATCCGGCTCCTGCCTAAAAGACATGTAAATTAAGGAAAAATATTATAATTATGTTTTTATTAAGTTTTATCTTTAATACGATCCAGTAAAAACAGAACTGACAAAACTTATACCTCTTTAACGAAGTGTTTGGTAAAAATAATGGTTGTTATATCAATCAAATCTTGTAAAAAAATTGTTGGTTAATTTTATTTCGTGTTTTATTCAGTAAATTACCCCTTTAAAAGAGTGGTTAATCAAGCTTTTGAACAAAAGGCAAAGTTAACAGGATAATTAGGATTAATTTACGTTTCAAAAGACTTTTTCAAAGACGAGTGTTTTTTTGCGTTATCATAATAATTATAAATCACAGCGCATTTTAATGTTATCATGATCACACAATTATGTTTCACCACTTTTAAATAATTTTCCTAAACAGTAAATTAAACTGCGAATTGAAAAAATTACAACATTAAAGGGGTATTCACCCGCTAAACGAAAAAAAATATATTTCATTCAGGTTATCTTGTTAAGAATATAGAAACTAACAGAAAAATTATTGGGTCGCCACTACCCCCAAAAAAATTGTCAAACTTGGCAAATCGGCAAATCGGCAAAAATCTCCCATAATAAATAACATGGGAACAATCTTTATGCCCCGTGACCTTGGAGGATTTTGATCCAAAAAAATATTGGCCATTATTGACGTACTTAACAGCCTTGTCTGTAAATCCTCTTTATTTTGTTTTGTAATTTGGGCAAACAAATGGTTCGGTCAAAATATGCTGATAACCAGGAAAGGGTGTGATTTTGGGATGCATATTTTTGCGTGTTTGAGTGTATAGTTATCCACAGTTTCAAGACACGATGTTATGAAGGGCTATTTTAGATTGGCATGATGCTCTAGTATCTATGTGGAACACAAAATTAGCAAGAAAAAGGATTTAAGAAATTCCCCAAAACGCCAATTTTCGACAATTTTTGGATGAAAAAACTTGAAAAATTCTTGCAAAATCACAGATACAAGATATCATTTTTAAATGGTAATTTTAATGTAGCATTATGCAATAGATTATGTGGTAAAAAAAAAAATTGGGGTAAAAGTCCATTTAAGTATTTTTCGCAAAAATAAAACACCGCAAAATTTTATCCTAGCCACTTTCCCAATATTCAATGGATCGACGAAGCAAAGCAGACGGAATTCAATAATCGCTCGAAGTGGCCAAGTCAAGTAATGCGACTCGTCCGCCGTTCTGTCTGGTAATAAACTTGAATCCGGTGGAAGGGGGGCCAAGCCTATTATTTCCACCAATCAATAGCGCCGGATTAGCTCACATTGAGAAGTGCTAGAAGGGCGATAAATTCAATTAGCTAACGGATGGTATATATATAGTCGTGCAATTCAAGTGAGGGAGAGCGCCATTTTAGAATTCTAGAAAGTAGAAAATTGAGAGTAATTTGAAGTGATTGAGAGCGGAGTAATGTTTAAGAATTCGATTCTGGAAGGAATCATTGATGGTGTTTACTGGTTTTCCCATTTCCTGTATAAAATTAAAAACATTGTCTATATTTACCATCTCTATAGCAGTTTTCACATTTTTACTTTCCTTATTTCTCATTGCTTTGTAAATTATGGCATTTTCTAAGTTAACCCTTTTCAAAAATACATCAACCAAAAGGTACAATTAAATGTTTAGTGTACGATTTAAAGAATATACAATAATTGGATGAGTGAAGCGAAGATTCCATTTCACTATACTGGAGAAAAAAATCCGGAATGTTTTTCTTTTCTTTCTGTTTGTATTTTTGGGTGTCTGTTAGCACGATTCCGGCTAAACTGATACTCCAATTGCGATAAAATTTTGTGGATGCCTTCAAAATCTCTGAACTTTGAACTACCACTTTTTTTTTAGCGCAATCGAAAAATTATTTCTCATGAAAAACGCAATTTACGATTGTTTTCTATTTTTTAAATTTCTTTGACTTATAACACTATCCGATTGTAATGATTTTTTTACAGAAGCTTAATTTTATGAATTAATATATTCGTGTGAAATTTGAGCGTAATCGAAAAATTATTTCTCGTGAAAATCGCCATTTTACTCTTTTTTCGTTTTTAAAAATTACGCTCATCCAACAACGCACCTGAAAAAGCGTTTGCGAAGCTTCCTAGTTTAGTATAGGCCTCTAAATGTATTCAAGATATGCACTCTGATAAAACCCTAAACATTAGCATATCTATCTTCAGGTCGCTATACAACTAAAAATTTGGTGTCAAGTTAAAATTAGGCTGTGTCTTTAAAATATTTCAACAATCATACACATATATCTTAGCTATAAAGTTAAACAATACAACAATACATTCCCACTCTAAACTCACCATGCAACTAGAAGTCCATCATCGCAAACACATTCCCTTCATTTTCATACCAAACACTAATTAAAATTTGTTTGTCAAGATTACTACAAGGAAAACGCTAAAGTCCCGCCGCGTTGATGGATGAGCGTATTTGTAAGTTTTTTGTTTGAGTTTTTTTGCGTTTGTTTGCACTTTTCTTTTGCAAGTGCTTTTTGAATGCATTGTAGGTGATTGTTGTCAAGTTTCTATTGTTACTTGTTAATTGGTATTATAAACCTCAAAAAACTCATATTAAAACCTTTATTTCTATGAATTCTAGCTAACTTTTTCAACCTTTTCTTTCAAAAGGTACTACATCACCATAATCTTAATGTCCATGTGAAATATGAACGTTGTAGCCCCACCCGTTTGGTCAGAATCGGCCCAAATGTGACGAAAATATCGCACTAAAAATCGCAAAAAAATCGTAAAAGTACGATATTCATAAGTAATATTTCTTCGATTGTACCCAAAAACAATACACCTCTAAGTTCAGAGAAAACGAAGGTCCCCTCAAATTTTCATCAAGATCGCTTATGCCGTTTGCCCGGAATCCTACTAACAAACAGACAAAAATACAAACAAAAAAAAAATCAAAAAAACATTGGAGCTAAATTTTTTGGGGGGTCAGTGAAATTGAAGTCTTCGCTTCGCTCGCTACGCTCATCCAATAAATTCACCGTCACGTGTGGTATACTTACAAAAACACAACAACATTACCTCCCTCCCCCGTAAGTAAACTAATGTGTAAGGTAGAAATGATAAAATCAAGGACCCGGCACCTCCACCAACAATGCTATTCTTATGGAGTAAAAAATTTTCTCGCTCTACCCGGCACCTCCACCAACAATGCTATTCTTATGGAGTTAAAAATTTTCTCGCTCTACCCGGCACCTTCACCAAATGCATATAACATTAATTGCTATTTACTAGGAAAACGCTTAAGTCCCGCCGCGTTGTTGGATGAGCGTAATTGGTGCATTGAGCTGCCATGTGTTATGCGGATTTTCTGTTGTTCTGTGAAAAAATCATTACGAAGTCTAAGATATTTTTAAAATTAAATTAAATTAAATTAAAAATTAACTTAAATTTAAATATTTTGTAATTAATCGTAATTTTAAAAAAGGAAAAAATCGTAAAATTGCGATTTTCATGAGAAATAATTTTTCGATTGTCCTCAAAAACGTGGAAGTTCTAAGTTTAAAGATTTCGAAGACCTCTTTAAAATTTCATCGAAATCGGAGTATCGGTTTAGCCGGAATCGTCCTAACAAACAGACAAAAATACAAAAAAAAGAAAAAAAAACATTTCGGATTTTTTTCTCCAGTGTAGTGAAATGGAATCTTCGCTTCGCTCATCCAATTATTGATTTCACTTGGGTTATTCTGTCATATTTTGTCAAGTAAGTACTCATTTATTTAAACAATTAATACCATAATAAACGTATACATTAAAACACTTAAGTGGATACAACTTTTTTTTATGTATAAAACAACAACTTTTCAGAAAACGTCTGTCATTTCCGTCATTCCATCACACAAACAAACACATCACAAAAAATAATTACATAAAAATCATAATAACAAACAAATACAGTAGCCAAGGTAGACAAAATATTAACAAAATATAATGGTTGGAAAACACAAGTTTGACAAACTAATAACCTTGTTATTCTAAAAAATATTATTTACCATCTCTCCATGATAAAATACTACACATAAAAAGTTACATTTTCTTCAATTCTTTCAATATTTTCTTTTGTTCGTGTAACATGTGAACATGGTCAACGAATCTGTCAGTAATGAAAGCAATAATTTCCCTTTATGTTACCTCAACTGTAATATTATGGTATATTAATTTCCACCACATTTCACAGCCAACACAGCACATTGATGTTTTGAGTAATAACGGGCTAAATTAAAAAGTGAGTATCTGATTTCATTTGATTTATTACGTTGTTATGAAAGGCTTTGTGTTGCTTTGAAACGCCGTGTTGTGTTATTTTTTAAACTTGTTTGAATAATGAAAATTATTCCTTTCACCACACAACTTAATTGTGTTTTTTGATGTTTTTTATTTTAACTTTTACACAGTAAATTATATTTTATTTGTTATGTATGACAGGCTATTGTAGGTTACATAACCAAAATCTTTTTAGTTTTTAAACGCACTTCCTCCTTATGTACCTAAAATAATATAATCTTTCACGGAACAAATATGAATACTTCGATAATTTTAAATTTATTTATTATAATTATAATACATTCAAAAATCCCTTTATATATTTTTTAAATAAGATATTTGAAAATTGCGTTTTGTGCTGTAGGTGCTTTGCTAGTCGTTTATATTTTTTTTCGCTTCATAACTGCTGTATTTTTGTACCGAATCAAATATTTTGTTCCATGTCGATTTTAATACTTTTCTACTTGTTGGTATCAAAGTTTTCGTTTTATTTGGATTTTATTCAACCATTATGACAATCATATATTACAAGTTACAGGTTCTTGATGGTGGTTTTAAAAACTGATTTAAAAATCATGGATTGGAAATGAAGGCGCTAAATATTTAAAATGAAAATGCTATTACCACACATCTCTCATTATTAGCACATTACATTCCCATGTCATTATTATTCAATGAGCCGACGTATTGGAACGTGAAAAAGACGGAAGGGGGAAAAGATAAAAGTTTGCTTCTGACACGAATATAAAGAAACCAGCCTCTATACATAATTCATGGTTCCGAATTGTTCCCTTGTGTCGCCGCCTAATAGCTTCAGTAAGATTCAACAACGGCTCCTAAAGTGCCAAGATCTTCAGCCCTTGGGGCTTTTAGTTTGGACCCTTCTTTACATAGTAGCACCTGAGATCCACGTTACCTTTTAAGGACTGCAGCCAGTCATACATATGTGACGTTTAGATAAACATTTTACTTTGTCCACCAAACACGAACGAATCAATGGGAAAATTTAATTGCTTTAAAGATAATATTTAGCCTGATTATTCCGTAAAACGATTGAAAGATGTGTTCTTAATTTAGTATATATGTATAAGCAATTATTTATTATTTAGGGAGAAAAATATCATCGATGTGGATGAATTCTTTTTTAAGTTTTAACCAAATTCAAATTCCTAAAAATAAATAGTTGTGTTGTACTGTTTATCATAAATCCCCGTAAGAATTAGACAATAGAAAGTAGTATAACTATATAAATACCTTATTGTTCACTCCACGACAGTAAAATGTGTTTACAACATTTGTAATACTTATTTACCAACTATAGTTGAAACCGTTACAACGTGAATTGTAATTCTGTTTTCCTTTAGATCGCTTATGTGATATGTCTCTTCAAACATTTATCAATGTTTGAAAATTGGAGCATTATAGTGCAAATCTTTTTATTATCCAATTCCACTAAAAACGAGGTAGACTCAAAACACAGATTTATTTCAATTATTTGAATTTGAGACAGTTTAAAAGGTTTCGTGTTTTTATTTTACATTTTATAAATGGTTACGTGTCCGTGTGTCAATTGCAGTCCGTATACTTCATGAGTAATGCTTTTAATGCCAGTGATAGATTATAAAACTAGGACGCGTTTGTTTGTGGGAGATAGAGAGATCCAATTATAGTGTTACAATGTCACGGTGCATACCAGAGTTGATTAGTTTGCGTTTCTTGCGATCCCTACATCCGAACTAGTTCCGCTATCGTATATGACGTGTATAATTAAGCATACAAACTTTAACACTCTATCGTAGTAATTTTCATTACAATCTATTGAATCGCCTTCTGACGTATATCTTAAAAGTCCAAGAAAGATGGCTGATAAAATGATATGAATAATAACAAGCAAACTTTTTTTGTGAAGGGCATATACTTTCTATCAACCAAATTAATTCAATGGTTGATGGGTTTACTAAAATTAAATTATATTGGTTAAAACTGAGGTTATGTCCTGCTTAAAAAATAATAGTTATGCTTTATTCAAGTATATTTCTTTCATGCACCCAACTTTTTTTATATATCGGTCTGAGGGCTGTCCAATATTATACATTATTTTAAAGATACACATAATTGTATCAATAGTGATCGACCCGCTTCAGTCGACAAACTTGTAACTAACAGCAATTAAAATCTGAGAATTATTGTCCAAATAATGTAAGAATTTAATCTCAATATTTCTCTATGACTGAGGCAATCTTTGGCTGAAAATGAAAAAAATCGGATTTATGGTTGTTAAGATCCTAACCGCCTTCACATATCGAATTTGATTTGTGCTTGAGCTACCACTATCGGGTGAGGCAATCTAGCATGTACAGGTGTTAATTCACTACAGCGGTTACAGAATAGAAAATTTGCGATTGGTGTCCTACGCCCCTCGCGAAACTTCCATCTACCTTCTCCACGAAGACCTAGAAATCTCCACCGCCCGCCAAGAAGAGACGGGAGTAAACAAGACCGTTCATACTATAAACTCATTTTTGCCCCCACCCATCATCACACTGGCGGGTGATCTGCTATTACCCAAATTGAACCCCCCATTTCCAATCATACAGTCTGGAAAAATCCACGACTCTGCGTTCTCATCATCAGGCACCCCCATCAAACCGTAATTTATGGCCATCAGAGGCTGGTATTTACATTTCAACTCACGGACAAGGCGTTCCGACGAAAAGAAGATAGGTGTTGTGTTCGGTACTGTTTATGCATAGAAAAGTTGAATAGATTAGAGCTTTATCAATAATTCGTCTAGGAATTGTTGTTTATTGTTACATTCAGTAAAATCTTACTTGCATTGGTCAGTTGATAAGAATTCTAACAACAAGTATTAATTAAACCACAAGTGTGAGGTAACTAAACTAAACAAAACCATTTAAAACAATACAAATACGTTATTCCAATAATTAAATACATGAACAAGTACGAACAAAATTAAAATATTTCAATAATAATAACTTGAATAACAAATTATGAACATAAAAAAGGCTGAAAACCCAAGATGAATGAAAAAAAGTGAAAAAATTCAAAACTATTGAAAAGGTGATAAGTGATAATTGAGTCTTGTTGGTAAACTGGTTGCTTTAAATGAGTGAAGTTTTATGTGGTTGATGTCAATTTCTGTATCAATGGCTAATAATTTGTTGTAAGTGTCTTGAATTTGGTTAGTTATAAGTATTGATTCGAACCTATGTCCTTTAGTACAATGTGGCACGTTACCACGTGCATGCGTACTTATGCCTAAGTGTAATCAGCCGTGATGAAAACAAGTATTTCTGATTGTGCAGTCATGTTTACATTGCCAAGTGTACAAATGTCAGTACAGAGACACAATTCAACTTGTAATTAGTGTGTACATGATCAGTGTAGCCAAACAACACTAAGTTTGTTGGCAAATGGTAAGTGGGTGTAGGTTTAATTGTATTCTAGGATGTGGAGTGTTTATCAAGGCGTTTTTGCTTGCGCTTCAAGATTCCGCCACCAAGTCAAGTGTTTCCATCCCTTAGCCGACTACTAGCGAGCTCTGTGCGGGAACGACGGAACTATCTCGGGCAAAAGTTTAATCTTTAAGATGATAGATAGGCGTTGGCGTGCAAAGTAGACGCTTTTGATACTGATACGAAGGGATTCCGTAATTTATTTCAATAACCATTTTATTAGATTTTTATCATTCTCAATAAAACGTAACAATCAATCAAAATCATCCATTTTATAACTTTTTAATACTTATGCAACTATAGAATCAAAGCACAACAGACTATTTTACGATTTTTTTAAATTAGCCATTTGTATAACTCATATGTATTGTATTCTTGCATATTTAAAAACAATTAATTTCTGATTTATTAATTGGAACTTTTCTCTCGTTTCCCTCAGTCCCTTCCGTACCGTCGCCTATTAGTATGCTTTTTTAGTTTGCTGTTTTACATTCTTTCCGTTTGTTATGCGTTTATTGGTTTAGGTTGTCCTTAACCATCGCATGTACTTTATTATTTTATGGGACCTAGTCCAATTCCTAAAATTCCCTATTTTGTCTTTTAGTCCATATAATTTTTATTTTTTTCTTATTATTTTATTTTATAATAAATATATCCCAGAAACATGAAAATGTTCACTCTGCAGCCGTTATAAAGAGTTTGTATCCTCTTATTATTCACTGTATGAATACTTTATTCCTTTCATCTACAAACAGCATTTACATAATGATCTGTTTTTGTATTGTTTATTTTCTTACATTTGTGTAAAATAATTTTTTTCTGCCACTAAACAACATTTTCCCTTGTATAATAAATATGTTTTGTCTGGCCTTTTTTAAGTTTTTCTTAAATACCGCTGTCAAGCAGTCGAAATATAATTCAATATTAATTTTATAATGTAACACGATAACAGTGAAATGGTTAATTATTTGTCGTCTAACAAACATGATTATAGATAACCGTGCATGTGAAACGTCTACTCCCCTCTATGACGGTGGCAAGCTTGTTACTGATAGTGTATAGTGTTCCCCGGCTCGTTACGACCTATACTAATGGCTAAGATAAGCTCGAGCGTCCCACCTGGGTAATTATCGTCCTGCTATCATTAGATCACGTGATATTAACAACCTGCTGCCGGGGAGAGGTAATTAAAAGCTACACAGTGTGCACTTGATGCTACTAAGTGTGCACTTGACGCTACTAAGTGCACTCGCGCTCGGTGCTCAGTGCGCTTGAGTGACGTACAGCACTTGACCAGGTGAAGGATTCTTGGATTACCTTGTACGGTAGAGATTAAATAAATAAATCAATAAATAAATAAATAAATAAATAAATAAATAAATAAATAAATAAATAAATAAATAAATAAATAAATAAAAAATAAATAAATAAATAAATAAATAAATAAATAAATAAATAAATAAATAAATAAATAAATAAACAAATAAATTAGTATTTAGAGTCTACCCGCTCAGTCATATAACTGATTTTCAGTGGGAGACAGTAAACCAAAGCAACCAAGCCAACCATGTAGGCTCCGACGCGATCGACGAGTGAGCGATAACCAACCAAAGATCGATATTATTTTCAAATACTTTTGGATTAGTAGTCGATTGACGTTTGGCAGTATAACTATAGTGCATCATCTTTATCATTCATGTTTTGTCTTTAGAATGAGTCGGGGGCTGCCCTGAAATTATTCTAAGTATTGTTCTAACGCAAAGAGTAAACGCATTATATTGGTAATACTTGATAATTTACACAGGAATATTTCTAAAACGTTTGTATAATCCCACTTTTGTCACCTTTGACTTTTCGTGTTTAATCTAGAAGTGTTATTTTTTTATGTTGAGTAATAACTTAAGGTTTATAGAAACAACGTTTCGGAAATCGACAGCCATTACCAACATTAGTCTAGTAAAAAAAATATTTGTAAACCTAATCAAAATATAATAAATGAAATCCTAAAATAAATTATGAAATAAAACCTTAACCAAAAAAACATAAAATCAAAGACTGCCAAGGTTCACAAAATCAACAATTAACCCACAACAATAAAAACGGCTTATTCGAGTTTACAAATCAAAGTTACATAAAACTGTATTCTATGTATTGAAGGAATCAACATTAAATAATCATGTGAATCATGTGTTGAAGTTTCATTTATATTTTAACACTAAGTCGTTTTTTCCTTATTGAATCACACAAGTTTTTGAAGCTTAGTTTGTTGCTTTGAGCATTTAATCACGTATGGTTGAACACCGTTAAAACAAATATGTCAATAATTTCAGTATAGATGATTAACGATTAAAAGGTGTTTTAAATTGGATTCAAATAAATCCACCCACATGTCCAGCCGTGGCCATGAGACTACGATTGTCATTCGGAACAATTAATTATCTTTTCCAGCGTTGTTACAACGGATATCACCCCCGTTTTGGATAAATTGTTTTGCGAAAGTTTCACTAGTGAATTCCGGGGCTTAATGGCCGATTACCGGAAAGAATGCCTCATCACGTCGGAACTCGAAATTCATTACGTAGTTGGATTGCGTAACGTTCAGAACAGTTGGAATAACTTTATCGTGAAATATCTGAGATCGGACTAACTTTTTTACAATGTTAAATGCCCATTAAAAATAGCTGAAGGCTATTGTAACCACCCTAGGGTCAAAACTTTAATAGTCCATTAGAGTTGGCTGAAATGAAAGAGTTCCTTTAATAAAACAGAAAAAAATTGGCGTGACATAGCCTCACTTATTGGCCTTTATATGTCGATTTTGACAATTTTGTAGCCTCCACATCTAGTGCAAAACTAAACTTTGAGAACGAATTTCTGGATGTAGTTTCTAAACACCTTAAGCTTCCTCCTTAGTACAAAGAAAAATGGATTTCTATAATAACAGTTGGTACACGAGTTGTTTTTGTCAAACGGTACAAATACGAGTTTTTGTTTTGTTTTGTACCGTCTGAAAAAAAAGTACACTAACTGTTATTTCAGAAATCGTTTTTTTCTTTTATTTAGGTTGAAGCTAAAGATGTTAAGAAACTATAAACAAAAAACTTACTCTCAAAATTTAATTTTGCACTACATGTGGAGGCTATAATCTATTGTCAAAAAAACGACATATAATGGCCGATAGTGAGGTTATGAACCGCAATTTTTCCTTCCTTTTTTACTACAGGTATTCTTTCATACGGCTTACTTTCATGGACTTTTAAGGTTTTTATCCTAGGCTGATTACAATAGCAAGTTCTAGCGAATTTCAAAACATTCTGGGCCAATTTTTGACCTCAATTTTCACCCCAAAAATATGCAAATTTGGGCGGTTGTTGGCAAAGGTTGTTTACATTACGCGATTAGAGAATATTTCAACATTTCAAATGATTGTCCAACACCACGCTCTGGAAATAATTTAATGCACACCTCTTTGGTGGTGTTTAAACGGTTAGTAACTAAAAAACTAAGCAATGTTTTGAAAATGAAAAGCTCACACTCTAACTTAACAAACTTGTTCAAACTTCAAACCACAACCCCATAGGATCGGTTTAACTTCAAAGTTTTCCAGGCGAAATCCTTACGTTTCTCAACGCCAGGTTGTCGACTTGAGACATGAATATATTTTATATCTTACGCCAAAAAAATGAAAATTTGTGATCATTCGGTAAGCATTTAAGTCGTGACATAATAAATCGTTGTTTTTATGTACATTTCGTTGAAAAATAATTATTTGTGCGTACTTCTTCATTGTCTTAAGCGATAATAATTATTTAAATATGTTAAACGAAGGCATTTATAAATAATTTTTCAACACAAAAACCACATGTTTGTCGGAAGGTCATGTTCTATTTTTTATTTTGAGACGCGACATACTCTTAGACGGACAGAAAGAAATATTATGCATATGGGGATGTAATGCCCCTAATAGTATTTATAGTTTTGACAACGACGTATTTATATGTAATAATACATTTTATGTACTGTAGTTTACATATTATTTGTAATATCAATGTAATATGTATGCGCGTGACGTCATTAAAATAAATTCCCGTACTTGTAGGCATGTTGTAAACGAACAAGTGACGTTAATCAATGTTAAGTATGTATTTTATTGTTTTATGTTGTGTGTTTTATCGTTTCATGACTTGTTATTTAATTAACGTTAAAATGTGTACAAAATGTTTTCTTTTGTATACAAAAAATGATGGCTTTATTATTTCAGAAACATATATACATTAACTTAATCGACAGGCATATAAAAACAATGAGTAATTCCATTCGATTGCCCGCAAGCTAATCGTCTAAAATAAATTTCCATCTCCCTTGATACGATATTTGTATTTATTTCGGATGGTCGAATCAACAAATGTTTGTGGTTACGAATCTCCCATACATAATATTTCCATATCCATCAAAACGATCTGAAAATAGATTTGCGTCAACATTTCAATAATAAAACCACAATAATTTATCATGTGTTTCCCTCTGTGTTGTTGTAGCGCTGTGCGATGCGTGACCGTTGACCTGTAGTTTGGGTCGCCTCCGCTAGATAGCGCCACCAGATCGTAGCGGATCTTTGCGACTCTATTTGACTTCCACTGACCGAAGTCTGGGAGCGCAGTCAGCTCAAATTTGTTACTGGATATCACGTTTTACAATTTCTTCTTTGATTTTCTGATTTCTTTCTCACTCTACCATTCCCATTGCTTTTTATCAAGTGATCTCTCTCTCTCTCTCTCTCTCTCTCTCTCTCTCTCTCTCTTTCTCTCTCTCGCATTATCATCACCCCAATATTAGTCTCTCTTCGCATATCAATCTTTCCCCTTTAATAAACTTTTCACCGCCCAAACCATCAAAAACCCCCATCTCTTTTTTCCATTTTCCATCATATTCCCAACTCATCGTTTTTATTACCGTAGACGAAGCCTGTGTTTCATTTCACGCGTAATTTTCGAAAAGTACCGAATTAAATCGCCTCCTTAATTTCAACGCGACAGAAAATATTTTTCTTTGCTGTTGTCGCCTTAACCAAAATGGAAAAATCTCTACTTAACAATTCAAGTATGCGACTTACTAACTTACAAAGCGAATTTTATCGGATTTATCAATGGAGAAATACTTACAATGAATATAAATCATACACAACATTTGTCACATTCTTTCTCTCGTATCTAGTATACAAAGTTAATACTATCTTTAGAAAAATTAATAACATATATTGTTTAACTTTAATCGAATCTTCAAAAATTAAACTGTTGAATAAAGGTATGTAAATAAAACATTTCGATCGTTAATTTTAAGCTTTAATATTTTTAATTCTGAGCAAATTTGGCATGACATACGTCACTTTTCTTCGCTCAGTCCGTCCATCTGTACGTGTGTCACGTCTCACGATAAAAGCCGAACATGACCTTCGATTGACATTGCCCTTTGACAAGGGTAATAAAGAATGTTTTTGGGTGACTTTGGGGTCATAAGGTGGAACAAGCCTACTACAAAGGAGTCCTCTAGCAACCCGGCACCTCCACCAAAAACACTTAAAACATTGTTTTACAACCTTCAACAATACTTTTATTACGTCGCTTCGCTCACTATTTTACAGCACGGCTTTATTATAATCCCGAGAGTTGTAACGTTATTTCACAATTATTTAGATAATATATTGGGTGTTTATGTCGTCCACATTTCGTCTTTAAAACAACTTTATACTACGCAATGTTCAAGTGTTTTCAATATTTTCTTCAACTAACCTTGCAAATATCCAAAACCCTTGTTAAAGTTAACCTTTCTTATTATTTAATTTCTCACATCATTTAGAATTTATCATTGCTATCTAGAATACTTCACCCAGTATAGTATTAATAAGCGAGCTAAGCCACTGCGCAACGGCGCTATCTTTAAGCTTGCTTAATCAATTTCATGAATATTATATTTTGTGTACTTAGTTGTTATAAAGGTATTAAATACGAATGCAAAATCAAATGTTTTGTATGAGTATTCTGACAGTGGAAAAAATAGCAATATTCGAGCAAACTTACGTAGCTTGGCAATAATGTAAAGTGTGTGACTTATCTAGATTTATCTATCTAGATAAAACCCGTTATCTATTATCTTATCTAGATAAGTTTTTTGACGTTATCCTTTCCTATTATCTAGATAAAATAAAGTTTATCTTATCTTAGCTTTTTAAGCTTTTAGATAACTTATTTAGATTAAATAATAAACAATAATGTAGACAAAAATATAATAATTCATAGCTTTTTTAAATGAAAAATACTTCTACTATTTGTTATTGTGCGTACCCGGGCAATGTCAACTTTTCAAGATGACAAATATTACGATTGACAAAAAAATTATTGTTGGGGAAGAATAATATATTAAAAAAGCACGTCAATCTCAATCATTATAATATTTTATCTAAATAAAATTATCTAGTTATTTTTATCTCTAATATTTTATCTAGATAATTTTCTGATTTTTTTTTTTTATTTTTATATAACTTTTTTTAGAATTATCTTTTCTTTATCTAGATTTAAAAACAATCTAGTCACATTACTGATAATGAGACACTCTCACACGCCAACTTCGTGACATTATGAAACAGGTAATGTAGTAGAATAAGTTCGTGAAGCGTATCTAACACGAACCATACTTCACGATGCTCTACATGACCTCGATGACAAATTCAGCGTTGTGACAAAATGGCTGCCTTTAACGACAACTCATATGTCACCAACAGACTGTATGATTCTACGGAGATATTCAGTGTCCTACAAACCCAACGAGCCACCTTCCCCCCTTCATTGTACTGAGGGACAATGTAGAATAATACAGATATCTCCCGTAGGAAACACGTAAGAGTGGGAGGAAAAACAATTTGTCGAGTGGGGTGTTCTAATAAGCGTCCCTAGTGAGTGATTACGCAAATTGCAGACACCTACGCGAGATATAACGTGCAATTTAAAAAATGCGTTGATGTGAATGTTTGTGCTACAATGTATTGTACTTTAAATATCGAGATATATGCTAGAATGAAGTTCATTGTCAGTATATTTTACACTAATGGGAGAGGGACTTCCTAACAGTGAAGCAACTTTAGCAACAGATCGTCGGAGAAGAAAACAAAGATGAAAATAATACGTCCTATTCCATTTTTAAAAAACATTGTTCGTTGAGGTGCCCAGTAA
The DNA here is from genome assembly GCA_024449915.1 of Sweltsa coloradensis. Lineage (NCBI taxonomy): Eukaryota > Metazoa > Arthropoda > Insecta > Plecoptera > Chloroperlidae > Sweltsa > Sweltsa coloradensis. Next base: position 1,255,135 of record JAMZAV010000242.1, on the reverse strand, counting down.
AAAATCTAAAAATACGTTTTGCTCGAGCATTGATGATATCTCGTTGTTGGCAGATTTAAGTTTTGGTTACTGTATTACAGACTTTTGACACTCTGAGAGAACATACTGTATCATATTTGTTGAAGTACAAGTACCAAATAAGTGTCGTTCTGAGTACGTTCGTTTTTATTGTTAGACGTGACACACTCACAGACTTACAGAAAAGTGATTCATATACGGGAGATTCGCTCCCTTTTTGTAGTTTTGATAACGATGTATAATTAATCACAAGTATATATTAATGGATTTAGTACGTTTAAAAAATAACCAGTCTATTGATATAAATAAATGAATACGAATTATTAATACTAATTATAGTATTAAAAAACCACTTACCTGAACTATAACCTAGGTTACTTACTTTAAATCGCGATATTTTGGAGATGGCATAAGCCAAGTTAGATGTGATTTACCGACCATTTGGGGTCGGTAATAAACAAAGATACCGAGAGATGTCTTGGCGTTTCCTTCCCTGTCCGCCAGATGAGGTCTACACGACAGTCGGGCATGGACGATGCTTGAGGAAGGAGACGGAGTCTCCGAAATATCGTGATTAAAAGTAAATTATACCCAGGTTAACTTATAATATACGTTTCCGGGTTATTGAGTTGTGCTAAATTTTTTTTATTAAAGTATTCCATCTTGAGATACATTTTAGATTTATATAATAAAAAAAACCATGATTATCGTTGTAAAGAAAAAAAAATAAATGTAAATGGATTTGTGAAAGTAATCGGTGGATTCACTCCATTATTATTAATAAAGATTCGACAATGATTCGAACTTTACTTCAAAACGAAAAGCTTCTACCAGTAGCAATAAAAGAAACGTCGTCCACAATGTTCAAAGATCTTAAACCCTAGTTTAATCGCCCCGTGCATAATTTAAGCACCGAGGTTGAACAATGGAATCACTGGGGAGTAATTAAACTTTGGTAATTCTCGAGTCTACACTTTTAATGCTTCACTTGATTATCAACACCCTGCTGGAGGCTACCTCGCCATCAATGCAACGACTGTCATTAACTCGAATCTACATAAATGCATAATCCCCGAAATCCGTGCTGAAATTATGCGCGTAGATGACGAGGGAGGGTCTATCGAGGTATTAATGGCTTCCGAATACCTTACAGTCATTTGCGTTTTTCAGGAATAAATTTAAGTTGAAATTTAAATGTGTAGGTGGACTTTAAAAATGTGTTTGGTTGACAAAGTGGTGAACATGTTTTTTAGGTCATATTTTTTCATTAATAGTAGAATCATTGGCCTAGTTTAGGGTACACATTTTTAATTTAAGTCAAAATTGCATTAAATATTGACAATTCCACACACGGGAGTATTTCCAGACTAATCATGCAAATCTAGAAATAATATAAACGGGATTATAATAATAAGGATGGTTCTGAACAAATTAATTATCAAGGTAAAAAAAAGTCTGGTACTTTGTAAAATTCACATACACGATGGTTAAGTATAGTTGATATACAAATTTTAGTAATTTCAATAATAGAATGTTGTCAAACGTATTTTTATGATGTTAATCATTTAATTCATTTATATTTAAGTAGCAACTAGTCTTTGTAATATGGATACGTCTAAAAATAATACATTTTGTAATAAATAAATAAATACTTAATAATAATAAATTAGTAATTTATTAATTTATTAATAAATAATAATATATATATAATAATATATATATTAAATATTAAATATAAATAATATTTAATTAATTATTTTAATTAATAACTAATCTTAAAATTAGATACTAATAAATAAATAAATAAATAAATAAATACGCTTCGTGTTAATATCAATTAACTAATCCAAAATAAAGATTATTTGTTTCGTAATATTTTAATGTCTGTGTGTGTTACTTTTTAGTTTTGCAATAAATAAAATATTCGTTTTGAATAACACGAATCAAAAGACTTTTTTAAACGTTCATTTTGAGGATTTTGTCTTTAATTAAATTCAATATACAAGACAAAACACTTAAACATACCCACATGTGCAAGTAAAGTTCCCCGCATCGAAACCTCATCAATCAAATATAATTTCACACCAAGTGTAATTCCACGAATTTGCCTTTCACACTCAATCCTCTATTCGAGAAACTCTCGATGAAAACCCGACTCTAATCTTCACACTTGATACGTCAAGAAAAGACGGCGGCAAAGCCTTGACACCTCGTGGAGCTCTTGATTAGCAAGTCGAGATGAAACGGAAGGTTTTCATGTGAGAGCTGCAGAGTTCACGGAAGTGTTTAGTAAGTCTTTCCCCTCGAGTTGACAACACCGCACAAAGCCACACTTGTAGTGAGCTGTGGAGAGAAATGTTGCAACGTCGCACGAGATTATTTCCGAGCTAATTACGAGAGCGAAAGGTTAAATGACTAATTTGGAACGTGCACAACACAAACCTAACAATTCGGTATGAAGAAATAGCTTTTGACCTTATTTCAAAATGAGTGAACTGATAACTCAAAAGGAAACTGCAATTTGACTCATTTGATATTCACTTGTTCATAGTTCTTTTGAATTTAATTAATATTTAAATCAGAATAATGAATTATTAAATTTTGAATATAGTTGTTTCACATTGCACGCTAACGTACAATAAAGTTTTGAATTATTTTCATAGTCTTGTTTAATAACAATGATTCTTTGCAAATTTTATTTTACTTTATTTCTTTACTAGAAATGTGTATTTAAACTGGTTTCTTGTGTGTAATATAATTGTATATTTAGATAGATGTCTTTTTTATTTTCATTATTAATTATTTTGATACACAAACAACAAATTAATAGATAATATCGGTTAAGCGGGTATATATTTTACTGATTGGGTAATTACCATGTTAAAGCTAGAAATATATTTCATACAAACCAAAACATCTAATTCTTTTCGTTTAATCTAGTGTAAATAAATATATTCTTATTGAGTATCTACCCACTCATTCACATAACTGAGTTTCAGTGCAGGTGATGTTAATTGACTGGGAGTAGGCTACGTTTAATTTAAAATGGAATTGAATATATTCTAGTGTTTTGGTGGAGGCGCCGGGTCTGCTGGATTTACGATATTTAAGTTTAAGTTGGATGTTAAATGAAATAGAATCCCAGATTTAGTTAGGGGATTTTGAATTGCGATTATTATTCAAACCATCTTTGGTTTGTATTTCGTAAGAGAGAAGCGTAATAGATAAGTGTGTTTATGTATTAAATAAATCGTGTTATAGAAATTGAGTTCACGTTATTAATATTTACATGCATGTTTTCACATAAAGCATTAAAACGCGAAGTGTCACCAATACCTCTCTGATCTTTGATGTTCTTCTAAATACTCTATGGTATGAGCATTAAACAATATTTTAATATAATATCTAAATGAAAATTATGATAAACTTTACACATTTTATCTCTAAAGATATAGAAGATATTACCAGTTCATCCTGTTGAACTGGTTTGTATTCAGAATAATAGAATGCATATTCACTTATATTTACTCATGTCACATACGATTACACGGACATCCTAGCATAACAAATTTTAAAATAACGTACATAAAACTTATAAACCAAACGTATACTTGAATCTGCATTATTGAACGCAATTAATTAAACCTCACAGTAACAAGTCCATCCCTTACCTCTCAATGTTCCATTCTCGTTCAAATGAAACAAACACATACTAATATTATACGTGTGTTGGCTGTTGAGCATTACACATGTGTGCACATGTGCATGTTGAGCAAATATTATTATTCTGTTAAGTTGGTGGAGGTGCCGGGTCAATAAAGTTCACGCGTACAATGTTTAAGATACATATTGATGTTTCCATATACCTGCAACACAATGAATGGCAGTGAAGTTAATACAATCGCAACCATTTCTTTGTAATAATTGACATCATATTGTTGTTAATGTATACTTGTGTAATATTGTGTTTCTAGTATTTTTTACCATTGATTCACCTTTCATTTTTATTTACTTCGAGAAAATAGTTTTTGGAATTAAATCTAGAACTTTAAAAATTCTATCTCAGCGGGGTATCGAACCCCGGTCTTCCAATCGCCGGTCAGGTGTTTTACCCCCATGAAATTGAGAAATAAACCCTCGCTCCTGCGTTTGGTAATGACATTGTTAATGGTGTTTAGACGTTCAGTTCAAAGGCAGCAGAATCGTTGCAGTACTCTTCTAATCTATTAAGATCTACAATGCACCAACAATCAGATGTTATGTATGACCGTCTTGGTAGCTTAGGGGTAAAGCAACCAATCGGCAATCTGAAGATCGGTGTTCGATTACCAGCTGAGATTGTTTTATAGATTCTGGATTGATTTTCACAAAATCAATTACACTTACGGGAGTGTTTCCCGATTAATGAAATTAAGAAATAATTTAGTTTAAGTTGACGAAATTCTTTATTTTGTTACAGAAACAACCTTTTGTTAAATTATAAGCTTTTGTCATCTACAGGGAATAACAAATTCTAAATATAAGATATATTTTTATATTATCAATCTTACTTGACTATTTTCTCTGGTTTCTTTTGATATGTTTTCAATATTTGTTTTGCTTTTTTATGGCCTGAGGCGGTAGAAGATTTAATTTCCCAGAACGTTGTTGAGCTTTATCTACTGTTTTTATAAAATACGAACTCTTCTAGCTACAAACAATAGAAGAATTGTTTTTATTTAAAGATGAATCTTTATCTCATCAACACCATATTTCATAACCATTAAATTATATATCAAATAACGTACATTTGAGAACTCATCACATGTCAGAAATTGCTTCAACCCTTAAAGCTATTATATCGTTTATATCATAAATACAACGTAACTAAACCCTTGCTTTACCAATACACCGTTAACCAGGATTGCCTATTAAGTTTTCTCCCCTAAAAGCGATCCTGGTTTCGGGTTTACCCCTACCAACCCTCAAACCCTTACATTGTTCGAATACTTGCCATCACCCCGCAGCGCTTTACGCGGCTAAATGACTTACTAACGGAGCAGGTTAATTCGAAAGCTACATCTCGCCTACGTAGAAATTGACGTTCCCTCATCTCAACTGGCAGATAATTATAGAATACCAACTATATGAGAATTTCGTAGCCCTCTATTCGCATTTTCGTGCTGCCCAAACATGCGAGGTTATGTATATTGTTTACTTTATATTACTTGAAAAACATAGAACGATGAAGGTATGTTGATGTAATTGCGTAGTCTTGTTTATGTAGGCATATTCAACATCAGTTGATGGTATGAGTACGGAATCATATGTTGAGAGAACGTAATTTTTCTAGATTAAAAAAGCATCCAGCTTTGAACTCGGGTAGGGGGTGGGAAGGCCCCACCACATTCTAAACCCCCGACACCATCCCTGACGTTTTCCCCACGATATTTTATTCCTCTTTACTATCTTCTTTACTCTTCTGCTCTTCACTTTCTTCTTCCTCAGTGACCTCCACCAGTATTCCCCATATTTTTTTCTTCCCACCATCTTTACTGGTTACCCCTCTCCCAAGTTGTGTTTATTCTTTTTACTTCCAATGCCATAACCTCTTTCCCATCTCAGTTTGAGCCTCGCTATTGTTCTCTGTATGTTTCCTGTGTTTTGTTCATACTGCATCTTCGGAATCCTTTCCTGCTTCATCCTCTTCATGTGTCCAAACCACCGCAGCCTTTCTTTAACCAGCTTTAAGTTTAAGTCTTTACTCCAAGTACCTTCCGTATCTTCGTGCTCTTCGTCTATTCATTCTTTGTTACTTCCACTACATTCCTTAAAGACATCATTTCTTCCGCTTGAATAAATATTAAGAATATAAAATAAAATGAGTTCAAGATACCAACAACCACAGTTTACTGTGAGAGGAATAGTAAAGCGAGATGAATTAAAAGAGAATAAGAGAAATGGGTAGAGAAAGAGAAAGGGAAGCGAGAATGTTCCATTAACCATCTCAATCTTAGAAAACGGCATATCCTGGACCAACTTCTGCAAGATTCAAAGCACTTAGTAATGATTGTCGAGATTATTACTATTGTACATTCGACTGTGAAACGGACCTTCCATAATAGATGGTAATCACATACACAATTGCCAGACCCGTCCATGTAATTCGGCCTTAGGGTTTGTATAGCTAAACTGCTCTAATGCTTTGCCAAATGCACTGCCATTTGATAGCAATTATAAGAAACGTTGGCCCTCAAAGGGTCTTGAACCCAGACTTAGCTCTAAGAGTAGGTGACTACTCCTTGAGTAACATCGAAGCCAACGTACCCTCTCGCTGTAAAGCACTTCTTCTTTGCGACATTTTGATTGTTTTATTTCAAATGACCTGATTTAAGCCAATCATTCCAAGCGAATTCTTCAACAAATTGTTGTTTGAAAGTAAGATTTCTGTGTATATAACTATGTCACGTATTGACTTTCATTGTTCTTTGGCAGATAACATAACATTCAAAATTCGAAATCATTTATCTCATTCTGGATAAAATATTCTTCCACCTCTACATTAAATGATGTTAAAGTAATAATAATAATAATTTGCATGTAATTGTAATTATTGAGGTTTATTTTACTGTTTATATGTTGTTACTCTATGTGTACCAACATCTCGTTGGAGATTTTAATAAATAAACACACTTTAAATAAAATTATCATTAAATAAATTCGCTGAACTCAAATGTTGTGAATACGATTTTTATTGATAATAATAAAAACATTATTATTGGAAATTGAATTGTTTAGTATTCCTTGAAACCTAAAACCAATGAACACACATTTCCGTTTTATAAAATTGCAATTATTTAAACGAAGGCGTGTCATAATAAGCTGTAAACAATTGTATGCTTGCAAAATAATAATCTTGATGAAACTTTTGGTGTGGGAGAAAAAAATCTAAAAAAATCCTAATTCAATACAGTTCTTCATTGGATGAGCGTAGCGAGCGAAGCGAAGATTCCATTTCACTACACTGGAGAAAAAAATCCGGAATGTTTTTTTTTTTTTTCTTCTTTCTTTCTTTTTTTCTGTATTATTGTGTGTTTGTCAGCACGATTCCGGCTAAACCGATACTCCAATTGCAATGAAATTTCTACTTCAAAGTCGATTACTGACGTTTTTGAGCCAATGAATTTTCTTTTAAAATCGCTATTTTAGATTTTTCATTTATTTAAATTTCTTGACTTCACCTCTACATCTTTATGATTTTAAAGTTTTAAAACATAATTTTGATTGATATTGTGAAATTTTGAGGCATATTTTAATGTTTTACGGTTTTATTCTTTTGTAACTACATTCTTGGACTTAATAAACTACATTTTAAATTTAAATTATTTCAATAATTAATTTCTGACTCAAATTTTCGTGAATTACGCATTTGAATTGATAATTATAAAACCATTTAATTTGAAATTATTTTTAATATTCGAAACTAAAAAATGTAAAAATTTAAGTTTTATAAAATTTAATTATTTAAAAAGCGTGTCAAATAAGCTTAAAGAATTTTTTGAAAAAAAAAATCGATTAAACATTGGAGCTGAAGCACAAATCTAAAAAACGCTCGAAATTCAATATACAGTCTAATGGACACAATCAAACTATTAACCTTTCTCTTTGTACTAGTAAAGTTGTGACATTGTACGCAAGACAATAACGGAATGGTACGGTCGCATCATTATTCACAACAAAACATGTCAATTAACGCTTTAATGAGCGTTCGCCTTGTGGCCTTAGGTTTATCGCTCCGTAAACCACATTAAACGTGACTCCTGTTGGGACTGGAGGTCTTAAAACCGTCTCCGTCAACACAAACATGAACATACCCTCTACCCGCAGAGCCAGCCGTCTTAAGCCTCTTAACCCGAGCGCATACAACTACTGTGCTTGCTGAGCGCAGCCAGGGTAAACCGCGGTTGTATTCAGACTAACCAGAGTCGTGTGACGTCATGCAGTGGTGAGTGGTCTTGCACCGTCTCGTGTTCTCTTGTACTCTCGAGAACTCACTAGAGTTTCTTGTTGTATGTTGTACTAGATTGTTCTCTTCCCTACTTTCTCACTCTCTTGTACTCTCTCGTACTCTCTCGTACTTTCTCAAACTCTTCTGTACTCTCTCGTACTTTCACGTACTTTCACGAACTCTCGTGTTCTCTCTTAGACTCTGTTGTACTTTCCCGCGTTTTCTCGTACTCTCTCGTACTCTCTCGTACTTTCTCAAACTCTTCTGTACTCTCTCGTACTTTCTCGTCCTTTCTCGTACTCTCGTACTCTTTCGCACTTCCACATACTCTTGTATTCTCTCTTGTTGTACTATCTCGTGTTCTCTCGTGTTCTCTGTTATACTCTGGTGTACTCTCTCGTACTCTCACGGGCAATACGCGAACATCCATGAATCTTCACCAACTAAACAATGCATGATAAAGTATACCCGCCTACCACTCAACAACAAACCGATCTATGAAGTATGCATTGTATACGAGTTTTCCGTACTCATATTTTGTCGTAAACAAACGCTGGCATAGAACGATTTATTAAATTATCATCGATATGACTTTATGTTGATCGTAAATTGTTTCACAAAAATAATTATCGGAGATGAAATTTATCAAAAACATTTGGTGGGTTGTACTCTGTGTTTGATGAGTAATACGTAACATACATTAGGCTGTACAATCTAATTTTTGGCTAATTATTTATCATAGAAACTGCGCATTTAAGATATCAAACATGTGTGATGCTAAAATAAGTGTTACAAAAATAATTTTTTTGTGCTTTTATTTTATCAAGTAAACATTAAGAGTCTTTCCTTTCAGTCCAGAACACATTTTCAGATATGTACTACAATTTAAATCAGAGCTTGCCAACCATGTCGGCACAGACCTATCGATCAGAGATTTGTATTTGAATTAGGAAATTGCTGCCCAATGGATGAGCACGATTCAACTACGGACGACGCAAGTATTAACAAGGCTAATCGCGAACAACTTTATAATTTATAATGCAACGTTGCTAGGACGGCTTCAAAGTCACCGTGTTCACATTACCTATCCAATCCTCACACACTTCAACGTACATTTTAGTAGCTAAACGAAGATAAAATTAAAGCTTTTCATGTTTCTTAAAACACATGTTAATGAATAAAATCCAACCAAAGTTAATGATAATTATAAATACACGTGATTAAAAGTAATTTTGATTCATTAACTTTCGAGAGCAATTTAAGGAATTTCATGTTTTAGGGGCTATACGACGTTAATTATCCATAAATCAGAGCTCCCTGGCAAAACCTACGGTATTTATAGACGTAGCGCAGGTTTGGGCAGTACGTTTATTAAGCCCCCCCCCCCCCCCTCCTTCTCACCCACCAAGAGCGAACATAACATCGGAGATTTGGCAACCGTCATTCCGGCATCGTGAAATCCTGTTATATCGTTACGACGCCCATAAAAGCGTGCATGAAGCTCGCCGGAGCGAACATTGGGAAAACATTGATAGCAACGTTGCCCGGCGAGGAGTTTGATGGAAACCGTAACCCTATTTACCGTAAGCAAGGAGCTGATATTATCTTGGTAATGAGTTTACTTACCTAACCGTACCAAGATTGCTTAGTGGTTTGGCAAAGCTAGTTAGTTTTTCCCGACCAGTAGCTGCTGTGTGTGTGGCCTGTTTGTAGAATGGTGGAGTCGCTTTATGGCCACAAATAGGATCATTATGAAAATTAAAGGTCCGTTTTATAGCGATTGCGAAGATTACGGGTAAAATGCTCTTCCTGTTCCACTTGCATTAATTTTCTTGTGTTAAAATAATGACATGCTTAATGTTAATATAAAAATGAATGTAAAATATAAATAAATAAATTTGCATATTATTTATGTTCGTCCATCTGTTACATCTCACGATAAAAAACAAATATGAACTTCGATTAATATACGTTTTTATCGTCATTTCTCGTCAACAACAGAATTTGTTTTTTATCTGGGGTTAGAGGAGGGAGGAAGTACCATGCAAAGTTGGAACTAACATAAATCCGGCAGCTCCACCAAGAAGACTTAAACACAAGATTTTAATTTGTGTTTCAACAATGTGTTGATTAAGTAGCTTCGCTCTCTACTTTGGATACGTACGTGCAGCTGCATGTCAAACTTGTGGCTTATATTCGTCTTGAAATATGTAGATGTCCCAGTCCAGAATTATGTATAATTCAAAATCAATGCGTTGTCATGAAACTCGAAGTAACACTAACATTTTCAGTCACTTTTCACAGATTTATCGCTAAACTAATAATCTATAACTTATTTGGACATTCGAAAGTAAAATACGTATGAAATTTATTCAATTACGTAGAATATCCTACTGCAAAATTATTAATTATTTTTCTTTGTTATGTGAACGCAACCAGTTTGTAACATTAATTGAAAAAAAAATGCTCTTTATAGAAAACAAAGTTTTCATATAAGCATCACTTTTCAGTCCGTCCGTCTGTATGTGTCACGTCTCTCGATAAAAACCGAGCCCGACGAGTGATTTTTGTGTTATCATCGCTCTTCAACAAGAAACACAGAATGTTTTTGACGATTCTGCGGGTAACGGGATGAGGTGGGGGGCGGGTGGTGAGCTTCCCTTAAGAAAGTTTGAAACTTTAAAACCCGGCACCTCCACCAAAATATCATCTCACTGCTAGTTATTTTATTTTTGTATTCATTCCTTGGATCTTTTGATTTAGTTGCTTCGTTCATTGTTAAAGGGTACTCCCGTATCCAAGCTTGTTTTATTAGTGTTTGTTTCTAACGATACATCTCAACAACCTCAGAACGTTCTTTTACAAACTGGCAGCTTCCAATCATTCCAAACATTTTATTCACGTCTAATTTTGGAATTAACATATACGAGTAATCATATTTTTCTACCTTTCATATTAAATTTTTTTCAATGTATAATTTTACCAAAATTATTGTTATTTTACAAAACCATTTGTAAATTTTTTTAGTAAACATTCAAAAGTTTTTTGAATTGCTGATTTAATTTATTAAGCGTGCTCCATGTGGTCACCTAAATGTGGCTGGTCAGCAGCATAATATATTTGTTTTCTCTAAAATGAATAACCTTTGTGCATGATAACTTTTGTTTGTCACATATTTGTTTTACATCGAGCATGCCAATAACGTGTATTTTGTGAGGGTAATAACATGAAGAACCTTTCAAAATAAAATATTAAAACACGAAAATATTAGCATTCGTACAATTTATATAAACATAACAGAACTGTATTAATATACAGAAGTTCAGTTTATTTGTAAACATTACATCGTTCTCTTCCTCTCTTGTAACATATATTACAATAACAAACCAACAGCAATAGGGCAGACGTAAACAAGTCCAGGTATAATGTTTCAACCGTGGACCCCCTGAGGGGACTAATGCAAATCTATACAATCCAAACAAGTAATTTATTCCTATAACGTTGGTGTTATTTGTGTGAGGTTAGCATATTGGAGGGTTTGTATCTGAGCGTACAGCATTGTATTAATTGAAAGAAGGGAAGTGAGGTTTTTAAGAGTATTACTCAGTATATACAGCGATGTGGGATTTAGACGGGATTTTAATTGGAGGTGAGAAGTCGGGAAGGAAGAGAAAGGAAATACCACAGTAAGGGAGGACTAAATACGTACAAAGTAAAAAAAAAGTTAGACTTTTTAGGTGAAATGTACGTAATTCTATTTAAAAAAATGTATTGTAAAGAAGGCCTCATTTTTAGCCCTATGTCTCCCTCAAGTATTCTTTAGTTGATGAGCCAAGAATAGAGACATTCATCTTTACGGTTAGTTCATCTTCCTGCCACTAGGGTCTCCAAGAACATATTGTATAATTCTTGTTACAGGGCAATGACATCAAAAACACATGTACATCAGAGGTCACGCTAGGTTTATATCGTGATATGTGACACAAACCGACAGAACCGACAGACCGACAGAAAAGCGATGCATATAGGGGAGATTTGCTCCCTAATTACAGCAGTTTAATATTTAATCGTAGGTATAACTACATAAGTCACAATCGACTGCAGATGGCAAATAGTTAAGCACGGTCTAATGATTACAATACAAAAATACCATCTATTTGTGATTTCGTCTCGATCCGATTAGAGAAAAAAAATCTGACGTCAAATAATTAGCTTTGTAACATACGTCGTTTAATCAAAATAATATTAAATAATATATTAAAAAACGGGCTGGCCTATGACAATTATTCAATTATTGATATCACTCGAAACATTTCGTATGATATCGATATGTTGTTTGTAAAAAATAATTAAAAATCATTTAAAAAAGAGGGGTCCTACTTTTTATATTTTGTAGCCAAATAGGGTTGAGGTTGATACGGTATCACCGAAAATGATTTTTACGATATTTCGATCTCACGATTGCGGGTTATGACCCGGCACCTTTCACCATATGAACCAGCAATTCAATTTCGACTACTTACCCGGCACCTCCACCAAAATTACGAAATTTTGCATTTTTTGTGAAAATTTTGATATTTCGATGAAGACAAAATTAATATTGACTCGAAAATACTCCCACTTATCGATATCGTATCGAAGTATCGATTTTTCTGCCCTCCCTAATATTCTATTATTATTCTAATTCGGTTGTTGTAATATTGGTATTTCAAATATTACTACTACACTTAACTATTACTTCATTGTTGTGTCTGCATCTAATGTAAGTAGATTTAATTTCTCCTTTGTAAATCCTTTTTTACCTGAATTGGATAGACATTAAATAATTTTATCAAAATAAAAAACTTAAGTGGATAAAAAGTCTAAAAAGTTAATTTAAAATAACGTTTGTGAAATTATTAACAATTTCTGTCGTCCAGTTATTTAACAAACAAAAATCATATTATTTGAAAATATCAAAACAAACGAAGGCAATAAACAAAATGTATTTCTCTTTGTTTGTTTTGACAAAGTAAAAAAATATGATTTTAAATTATTGTTAAGTAACCTGAAGTCCAAAATGGTTAATATTTTCCAAAACGTTTTTTTCAAATTGAGTTATTATAATAAACAGTTTTTGTTCACTAAATGAATTTAAATTGTGATAATATGAACCCTTCTTGCTATAAAACGAAAATAACATTACTAATATCTGTGTCGAAATGTCCCAAAACGGAAATGTGAATTCAAGTGTCTTTGTTCTCTTATAAACCCCACTTAGACCTACATCTGAATATAATCAACCCAGTGGCGTGTGAATGTAAGACCCAAATTCAAGTGGGAATTAGAGGTGCGACTCTGTGTAAGCCGATCTGTTGAGTGATTTCCACTTTGCTGACTTCTTTGTCGTGTTGAAGAGTTAATTTAAGTCAAAGTTTCAGTTGTTGAAATGTATAGGACTAAGACAGAGTTCATGGAACTTTACATTGGCTTATATGACAAGGGTTAAATAACTTCGTTTTAGAAGGTGGGTTAATTACCAAGACCTTTTTCAACCTCGTGCTTATTGCGAAAATGAGCTCATTTCCTTTTTTTATTTTCCACTATGCATATTCTAGTTTTAAGGAAATTTTCACTTTCGGAAGATTTTAACGATAATTTTGTGTTGCCTTTTTAAAAAACAAAACATTTCTTTCTAATTGAATTAAAAATAATTTTAAAATCTTACTATTTTACTGTAATTCAAACTTTGAATTTTCATTTTTGTCTCCTAGCATCATATAATTCATTCAAGACCAAACTAAGAAATAAATGTTATGTATGTGAAGTGTTAATGTGTATGTTATGTAATAAATATGTCCTTAAAAATATTATCAAGTAAATTCCAGTATTCATTTATGGGTAAAATATTCGAAGAAAAAATCTTTTTAGAATAAGGAATCACAATACAAAAAATTGGTGATTTTGCAGCATTATAAAATATGCACACTCCGTACCGTGGTCTCTTTGCTTTACTATACGCTCCTGATAAATAAACTCTACCATCGAAGCCGAAGAAAGATCCAATCTAGTCATTAAGCAGAAGAATAAGGAGAAGCCTTCGTTTAATGGACAGACTCAGGATCCGGGACTCCCCCCGATCCTTATTTTGATTGTAGCTGTCTCCCCCGGGCATATATCTGTGAGCTCAGTTCCACTTCCCCCAACCCATCTCGTCCTCCCGCGCCAACCGTTTGTGCCATGTCAAAGAGCTGGAAAAAGAAGCATTGTTATATTATTTTGTTCGGGCTCAATTTACGTGTTTTTCGTCGTCAGATGTAACTGCGAGGAAGTTCTTTTGAATCGCGAGGAAGGTTGACTCCTCAGATCGGTAGAGTATGGAGATAATAATCGGAAACTATATAGCCTGCCACTGGGCTTGAGCGTAGTAACAAAGGGTGGTCGATATTGCAAAACTGTGTAACTTGGCTGCAGGAGACATGCACATAATGGAGATAAAGCGAGGGATACTCTGTTATGGAGCGTATAAGGGTAGACGATGGTTAAATGCAAGATAAATTTAAATACAAAATAGAGCTGGTTCGATACTCAGGCAAAGACAGTCCAACCTTAGATGTTTTGTAGGTTTTCCTTAGTCATAAACGAATTTAGGTGCTAAGATAAATAAAGCAACTTTTTCAAAAAATATTTTCACTAATTGAATTTAACAACTGTGATTTTAGATGGGACCTTTAGAACTTTGAATCCAACTTCAACACATTGTATTATGAAAAATATTATTAATTTTACAATATATATCTTATCGTTTAAAAATAACATTCAAATTTATAACTATATTAATCATCTATTTGTAATATAACATCACAGAATTGCGAAGGTGTTATAGAAAAAATTAGTTAAAAGTTAATAATAATTGAGGTAAATTGTAAGTAAAAGTAGAAACTGTTAAACCTACATTAAAACTGACTCATAAAAACAAAAAATTACAACTAATCAATTCTTCTTAGTTATTACGACCTTGATTGAAAGAAAAATCGATTATAATCGTGGTTATAAAATAAATGTGAAACTTGCCCTGGGACAATAGCAAGCTTCTCTTTATGTGCCATAACTATGTATTAGGAGCTATGGCATTAGTTAACGTAATATCTAAGGTCTGATGAAGAGGACTAAATCCTTTGCATTTGCATTGAATACCGAAGAAAACCATGCAAAAACTTTCAGTCAGGATTGCCGGTGGCGGGAATCGAGTTCGTGTCCTCTCGAATCAGAGTCTCACAATTGACCCTTTGATCTACATCTGTTGTTAATAAAATTTAGAAATCGTATGAGATTTGATTAAGGTATAACATTTTTTCAAATAATTCACAATTCCTAAACATTACATTAACCACGAATGTGTCCAGGTCGAACCAAACCTTTTGGAATCTCTCCTAATTTTTTCCGATTTACTGCCCCGGCAATGAAATGCGGTAAAACGCTGGACATGCGACAATAACTCAGAGTGATTGCACACACGCAATGTAGGTCGACGAGTCTACTAGGAATCGGGTACTAGATGGGTTACTTCATTCTAATTGGTCCAAGAAGATTACTTGAAGTACTCTTTGTAAATGCTTAAATCGTGGAGGGGGAGGGGGAATTACCACTCTACCTGTTTTAACTAATGTTTTACTAAGTAGACATGATTAAGAGGTGCGCTGCAAGTTTACTTTCACTTCTTCTACCCCATGTGCAGCTTACAGTCATCTCTTCTACCTTGCTGTCATTTCATGTCAATTTGTCTACCCCACTATTTGTAATTTCATTTGATCTAAGTTAGAAGATGCATACTACCCGATTAAGACTACATAACCTTAGTGAGTGCTTCCACGCTACCCTACAGCATTGATAATTTGAAATTATTCATTTATTTTAATTTGTTAACAAATTGATGATATATTAGTCATTTATTTTAATTTGTTAACAAATGGATAATATATTAGTGTCGTGAAATGCGTTTACAATAAATTGTAATGATTCATTTATATTAAAAAAAAAGTATTTTGTTCAAATTTTGTCCTATTCATACATGTTCTAATTTTTTAAACACATTACATAATTTGTCATTATCTCTCAGTTGAGTATGGATCGATAACAATTTGCTGAAGAAAATATCGTTCGTTTAAAAATTCAAACCCCTTTTCGTATACGTGTTTAACATTTTGTAATTTTTCTTTATACTAAGATTTATGGAATAGTTTAAAAAGCTTTTTGAAACAACTTACTCAATAATTGCCCACTAAGTGTTAGTCGTGTATGTGAATAAAGCGTAGAGAAAAATATAAATTCATTTATGACGCCCTGTATGACAGTCCAGTCCGTTAATACCTAGATCTCTAGCTCTACTTGTGTTGTATCTCCTTTCTACCTAGCTCAGTTTCATCGATCCAATAAACAAAGGTGAGATCCTCGTACTAAGGTAGAGTTTCTACGTAGCTTTAGCTACTCTTGTTTCGAGAAATAAATGTCCTCCATTAAATGGAGTGTTGCTTACTGCAAGGAGTTGGATATCTCAGCTCAGACAATGCACTGCAAAAGAAACAAGTTATGGGTCGCCACTTTCTTATCGTGAGTTCATGTCTGTTGGTAGGAGAAGCCTTGGGCTGGGATGTTTTATTATGTGTGTCTGTGTATATGATTCTTGAATTTAGAGGATTTTTACCCAACTTCGCTTTGGCTGACATTTGTTGTTTGAAATTAAGATATTGTTAATGATACGAAAATGAAGGGCTTTAAAACCAAGCATTTCAAAGGTGAAGAGTAAAAATAAATTGTATGATTTTGAGTTTTCTAAAAAAAAAATGGCCAATGTCTTGGGATGTTTTTGACGGATTCACAAACGATATTGATAATCTACGACTAAGGGGCTGTTTATATATCATTGTTTACATAGTTTAATATAGATAAGACATTTCCTGGCGAAGTGAATAGCTATGTTCAAAATGACAAACGTAGAATGTATCTCACTCATAAAACACACTAGTAAAAATACATCTAGGCCTTGCGCACACAAAAGTGTTGAGTCAAAGGGTCCAACAGCGCTGCTTCATTCTTCATTTACGATTTGCACACTGTCAAGTTATGAAATCATGAACGGTGACCTGAGAGGAACTAGGAACTAGACACATAATAAATTCAAAGGTAATTCCAAATAAGCCTTGTTGATTCTGACGTCGCCCTTGGGTGGAATCGTGTCCAGCTTGTATGGTTGGTGTTTCCTATTTAAAATACCGGTCTCTAGCTGGTTATTGTTCGCTCTTCAAGGTTTTTCAAGGTTTTGGCGCCAACAGGGTTGGCTTTAATTTTAATCTCCCCTCCTGAACATCAGTTATGTGATTGAGTGGGTACGAAATACGAAATACGAAATACGAAATACGAAATACGAAATACGAAATAATTATTTAATTATGGTTTTATATTTTTCTTCGTAACATCAGCCTAATGACATACAATAAAAAACTAGACTCTCGTAGGCCGTGGGCGAGCGTGCAATAGAACACATGAAGGGAGAAATCTGTTTCTAATGTAGGTAATTTTGTCATATTTCAAATACAGACGGCGGTGCTCGCCTTACGCCTCAACAACAAACACAACTCTCACATTAAATCGGCAAGATAGCCAAGTAGCTGAAGCTTCTATGTTGCAGTCAAAAACTGATTTTCCCCCTTCATGATGGCTTCTAATCGGCACGCTAGCTCTCGGGGTGAAGGCTGGAGACTGAGCGTCTAGCGCTTTGCTACGTAAAACTTATGTCATTGCATCAGCCACTCTTTAAACTGTAATGCTGTTCTTTCTGTTCTATCTGAAAGATGTACAATATGCTGTACTTTCGTATCAAAATAAATAAATACATTAAAAAAAAAACAAGCTTGATGCACTCAATTTACACGAACTATACGATTCACTACATGAATTCTTGAAAATTCAATTCAGCTCCTAGTTTGTAAGCTTTATGTTCATTGCTATACCATACATATGTTTTAATATGTCTCTAAATCGTTGTTCACCCGAAAGTAGGACGATTCAAACATCCGTGATACCCAATTACACAATGACTACCCTAAACGATAATACCTAAACTAGCATTAACAGCTGATACGACTTCAATTAAACGTCATAGAACGGGGTTAATCTGTTTGCATAAATTCAATGTAACATCGAGCCAAGTGGATTTGTCCAACTTCTGTGACCCTGATCCCTTATCGCCTTACTATATCCACAGAAACCACGTTAACCTAACGCGATCCGTTAGGGAATTGAGAAGGTAAAATAGAAAAGCAATTTAGAGTGGCAAAAGCTTATACAAACAGGGTGATTAGATTTAAATTCGATTAATAACGTCTTCCACTTTGCCAAAGATTAAGGTTAACAGTTTCCATTTGTTAGGTAGATTAATTTAAACGGTTTAATTTTGGACTTAGAAATTGAATGTAGCGCATCTAGTTGATTGGCATAGGGTGTTAATACATCTATTACGTTTGAAAAATCTTGTGCTGTATATATTTTTTTAACCCATCCGTATAACGGTATATCTAAGTAAATTGATTGTTTTACATTACATTTGGTTTTTCGTTTAATTTAAAGTTAGGAATGGTTTATTTTCGGTTTCGAGGGGAAACAATTTTGGATGCAAAGACCAAATATTGGTTTATTATATTATAACCATTATTTTTTAATTCAATTATTTATTTCTTATTTTAAGTACGGTGTTGTAATTCATATATTAAACACTGTTAAACTAAAATTGGTCCAAATTATGGTGTAAATCCAGGAATAGAAAAATGGAGATCATTTACTTTCTATCAATTTAGTATATTTTTATATTATTATTTATTTATTTACAGTTTTAAATATTTAATTTGAATTGCAGGAGGTTTGACTTGGTTTGCTCTTCAGTTTCAATATTCAAAATAAACTATCAAAAGACATGTTCTCAGTTTTCACGAATCTTTTTTTTTTAATATACGTCTTAGCCCTAATCTAATTCTCAGGTAAAATACTCGAGGGAGAAACAAGAGAGACTCTTTATTGACAAATTACCTTTCAATTACATGTTATGCTTGACTTAAGACAAGCTTTCACAGGAAAATTATTAGTTTAATATATAATTACCTCAAAAAGTTTGAACTTGCTAGATTGACTAACCAGTATCCTTTGTGAGATGTTGCCAGCACAGCAACTACTGCAAGTTTATCATCTAAAATATAAAATATCAGTAAGAAAATAAGGAACTGTAAACAGGTAAAAAGGTGAAAAAAAACATGGGAACAGGGTAAAATAGAAAATAGCCAAACAAATACATTCAATTTGATTGATTTTACAATTTAATTCCTATCTTCAAACTTCTTTAAAATTGATCTCATTTTTCCTTCACTTGATTAACAAACTGCCTAAAATACTTTTTATTATTATTAAAATGTATTAGGAAATACAAATTCATTATATTTATTATATTATTGTTATATTAATCTTTGTATACGTTGCATGTGTTTATTGGCGTTTTTATAAATAAATATTGCGAACATTTGGTATACACTCAGATCATTAAAGAAAAACAGCTACATCTTGAGAATGATGGGATTGTAAAAGAACAGAAAACGATGTTCAAGTTTAATATCTACTATAAAGGTAGGATAAAAACTACCAGGACAAGTATTCCACAATGCAATTTTCATCCCTGTCATTATTAACACTTTACCGACTCGATTATTTAATGGAATAACTTGTTAATTAATTTACTCTCCACTCTACCTTTATAACGTAAACAAGCTGTTTACATCACTTGATAACTCATTACTTTCGCAAATAACTCTCATCAAAGCTTTGACTCGTGCCTTTGTTTAATAATAAACTTAACCGTTCAAAGTAACATAGACACAAGATCAATATGCATTCGTTAACCATGTTATGCACGAGTGGCTGTTGGAGGTAGATAAGCTAGGTAGCTAGGAAGATAGTGTCACAGAATGTGATCAGTTAGGTGAAATTGTGCAAAATACATATTCGTAAAATATTGATTGCTAGGTTTAAACTACACAACAGTTTCCCATTCTAACTATTTTAATTACCTATTTATTACACATCTATCTTATTGAGTTATACAAACTGATTTACAACGGAGGAGAATTAATATAACGAAGTACATAAAAATTAACTAAAATACATAAATAAGTGTTTATTGGGCATTCTTTGTGATATTTCGACTTTTATTCAAAAGTCTTTTTCAAACATCACAAAGAAAATATTGATAGAAAGCAGTGTTATGTCCAATATCCACGTTTTTAGAGAATAAATACATGTTTTACTTATTTCTTTTTTCTAAACAACATAAAACAAAAAGTTTAATATTAAATATGTTTTAAGATGAATTTTATAAAAGCAATCCTAACTAGGGGTCTGCATGGGCCTACTTCTAGAAGCCCGGCCGCCCGGAATTTCAGACCCAAGCCCGGCCCGGACCCGTATTAAACTAGCTTATCAAAGCCCGGGCCCGTCATAAGTGTAAGTAGGCCCGCTACGCCCAGCCCGTTCAGAGGTTAAACTCAAAGCAACAGCATGAGGATTTTTTTAGTTTTTACCATGGGATATATGAATGAACGTCACGGTGGGAATGAAAAGTACTATTACGAGAAACAAAACGTTTTGAAATTTTGGTCGAAGAACATTCAATGATCGCAATCGCAAATACCGATTTCAAATTACATCATAAAGTCCGAAAAAAGCCCGTCTCATTCAGCGAAAAGCAGGCCCGGGCCCGGCTTAAAATGCATAACAAGGCCCGAGCCCGGCCCGCGGGCCCGGGCCCGTGCAGACCTCTAATTTATATCCTAACGCTACGGCGGATAAGGTCACTAAAGAAAAGTGATTAAGTTTAAGTATAGTTGGGGTAGTGTTTTGTTTGTTTTGCTTTGCGTTTATACAAATTATAGAATTTAAAAATGAAGATGAAAAATAAACGGAATAAAAGAAAATTTAATAAAATATGTAATTGAAAAAACGTGTATTCAAAGAGAAAATCGAAAAGATAATAATACAAGGTATATCATCTACAATATTTAAAAAATATAGCAAACGAGAGAAAAAAAATCAATGGTTAAGACGGTTCCGACTGTAACGAATATTATAATTACAGAAATCAGAAACGCCAATCATAAAAATATAAGACTTATATGTAGTATAATTTTTTTTTTAGTATTGCCGTCTCCAATATAGTGAAAACTAAAACCGTCATATTCTGAAAACATGGGCACTCATCAATTGCTGTCAAGTGGCATGAGTGAAAATGGTGGCGTTGTGCACAGTTTCTATTTTCATTTTTCACGGCGGACATAACACTTATTCCGTTCTTGCAACTCCAGATAACCTCAATGCTAAACGAACCGTTAAGAAAGAATAAAATGACTCAACGTAGTTATACTTTATAGTGCAACAGTCCATTAGAATTCAATTTATACTGAGGACTAGACTACTTCTATATAACTTTCCAAGTTATTAGGGCAAAGTTTTATTGTTAAAAGAATAAATTAAAAAAGATTATTGATACAAACTTTTAATGCTTTCAGTCTTAATAACCTTAGAGAAAAGTTTTAATTAAAGTGCGGTGTCAAATGTGCAATTATTTTAGATTTATATGAACGTCATTTTTTCTGACAGCAGCTCATATCATTAAGATTGTTTAATTGCATCTGTACGTAAATGAAACAAATAATTATTTTAATAATATTCCAAATACATTTAGATGTTGCCAATCAAATTTTCAAAACAGGCAGGGCTAATTCTCGTAATTAGGTCTTACAATAGGAATATAAAAGTAAATAAAAGTAATATTTTGACATATTTTGATTAAGCTTAAAAATGAACGTTGTTGAAAGAAAATTACAACTACTGATGATTGATTGATTGATTGATTGATTCCTTACTCTGAGAAACGTAGGGTTACACATAATAATGTATCAAATTTGTATCAGTATTATCAATACAAATTGGTAAGCATGAGTACGGGAGTATCCAAAATAGGGAGCGAAGCGATTGTTGAACTTACAGATATTATCTTATAGATCAATCAAGAATTTGTTGGAGGTGCCGGGTAAGGATAAATTAACGTTTAAAATACTATCTCCGTCCCCTTGATCCTAAAAGACACCAAACATTCTGTAACCTACTTGTTATAAAGTGCATGTCATCGGACGTCATGTTCGGTTTTTATCGTGACACCACACAACTAAGTTGAAGATTTTTTAAAAATTAAATTAAATTAAATAAAAAATAAACTTAAATTTTTAAATTTTTTAATTAGTCATACTAATTTTAAAAACAAGAAAAAATCGAAAAATTGCGATTTTTACAAGAAATAATTTTTTGATTGCGCTCAAATTTCACACGGATATTTTAATTCATAAAATTAAGGTTCTGTGAAAAAATCATTAAAATCGGATAAAGCATGTAAGTGTTATAAGTAAAATAAATTTTCAAAAAATCGAAAAAAATCGTAAAATTTCGATTTTCATAAGAAATAAATTTTTGATTGCACTCAAAAACGTGAATTCAAGTTAGAGATTTCAAAGGCCTCCATAAAATTTCATCGCAAATGGAGTATCGGTTTAGCCGGAATCGTGTTAACAAACAGACAAAAATACAAAAAGAAAGAAAGAAAAAAAGAAAAGAAAAAGAAAAAAAACATTCCGGATTTTTTTCCCTAGTGTAGTAGAATGGAATCTTCGCTTCGCTCGCTACGCTCATCCAATAATATGGGTTTAATTTTACATTGTACATAATAAGTTGAAGAGCTCAACTGGAAAATGAGTTTGGCAAAATTAAAAATGCCCAGGAGAAGCCAAAATCTAATAGCCAATTATTTGATAAAAAATATGTCACTGTTGTTGGTAAATTAATTAATGCAATAAATAATTCATTAATATTCTGTAGAAAATTATGAATGCATAAAAAGCGTATCTAGTTTGAAAGTGGTATTATATAATATTTATAATAAATGTGTATGTACATCAATCACAGATAATGTTGAATGTATATTCATCATTATTCTATGGTAAAAATTATTTTAAATACATTAACTACTTCAAAGTACACTTTTTTGCAAGCTGATTGCATCACTTTGTAAAGAAATGGATATTTATCCATGTTCTGAGGAGCTTTTTTTCAGTTACAAGATATAGCAAAGTGAGCTTGTTTAGCTTGTTAAACTGGTTAATGTTACATTTGTCAGGGACGACCGACGGTTGTCAAAATTAAAATGTCAAATTATTTCAGTACAAAATGACTACAAAAAAGAGACAATAGTTTCCATAAGCGTATTTTTCAAAAATCGTGAGAAAAATGTATCAATTGTGCAACATAATGGAAATCGTAAACGTCTAAAAGTGAATTAACTTAAAAAGTGTAAAAGTTGAGATACGACTTTGTATTATAAATTAAATAATTCCTAACGGAAAATTCATTTACGTAATTGAGTTTACATATTTCGTACCGTGGGTTACTCATTGAAAGATTCCACCTTCCATCACGAACAATAACAAACCCAAAATGAATAATCCTGTTATTATTATTACATTCAGATTTCTGTTTGAAAACTTTGGGGAGCTTTGTTTGCAACTAACTGAATAACGCGCATTAGCCAATTCTTCAATAAAATGTTATTCTATTGTCTGTCCTCAATTTAAAGTTGTAATTTTCACTTCTTTTTCATATCGTTTCATGAATTCGAATAGCTTGTTTTTTAAAAGAATGTTCCTACTTCTTTTTCCTTCAATACCCCCGTTTTCCTTCCTTCGTCTATTACGTCTCCTTTTCTATTTTAACTATTTGTTCTGCTTGCAAATTATTCTGCCGAATGAATACCAGTAGCAAAATTATCATACCATCTTTGTTTTTCACCACTTTAAATTAATTTAAAATCTAAATACGCAATATTTCTGAAAGCTGTAATTATTGATTTCAAGTTAGTGCCGTTTGAATATTAGACAATGCACTTTCGGGATGAATTGTGGTGGTATATAATCAATTTATCTCATTGCAATCTCATGTTATTTTATTATATTATTAACCAAACTAGCTTTATCCTAAAATTTACAATATAATTGTAATTGTAGTAGTTTTTACCCTAAAAATAAGAGTACTGTATGATTTATCAAGTGCTACCATTCTCTTCAAAGCGAGAGGGAACCCCGATTTTATTTTGGTTGAGCCTGAAAGAAGTCCTTCATATTCTAACCTATAAATCAATAAAAATAAAATTAATTATTAATTTTAAATAAAAATAAGAAAAAAGTGTTTAGCGAAGGAAGAAAGACAAAAATATAAAAATATAAAAAAAGAAGGAAATAAAATAAAGATTACAACTTCTTCCTCTGTTTGGTTTGTATCATATAAACAAACAAACACAAACAATTTACCAAAGGTGCATTACGGGTCTCCGATTGTTTAATGGACGTAGAGCCAAATGTTCTAGATTCGAACCCCAGCCAGGACACATTTTAACGGCAATTTGGTATGCAACAAAGTAACATTAAACTTAGCTATTTTGGTTTTCAGTATAGAAGTATTACATTATTAAATCTGTATCACAATCGTGGTATAATAGGTCGTTCCCAACTTATTTCATTAATCCTTCTCCACACCCATCCCCAGTCACAGCCCCAGCCAAGTCTTACACGTGCGACTTTCCAGGACTCGCAGTGAACATAAAAAAGACCATGAACGAATTCATAAAACAAATACCCTTTCAAAATCCTAACTCCGCGTTTTAAACCTCCCCCGTCTAACGCCATAGAACAACACGTGCCTCTTAATAAATAAATTTGTTATTTATTGCTACATTCGATTTTATAAACGAATCTTTGTTAACCCAAATGTAAATTTAATTCGGTCAGAGATATATATTTTCTAGATGGTTAGTAGTAGGTCCAGCCATCGAGAGATGTTGGCTGGGAGAATGTGGTAGCTATGGCAACGGCGCATGCGCTGTTTAGTGTTTAGTGCGGCACCTAGGCGCGTCGCGCCTGCTGGCGATGTGTCCCGTGTTAACTCCCAGTGAGGTGGCTCGGGGAAGGTGATTGGAGATATCGGCGGGGTTGTTTGTGCTATCTTCTGTGAAAAACTACCCCAAAAAATTAATTATTACTACGGTGTAGATTAAGAGATTTTTCGTTTTTCGGAGAGGCAAAATGGGCGTTGCTATTATATTGTGCGGTCGCTTTGAGGGCAGTTACAGAGTTGTGCTCGCGAAAATGGGGGCAAGTAATTAAATTTAAATTTAAAATTTAACTTTAGGAATTAATTTAAAATAAACATGGATTTTATTAAAGAAAGTTTATGTTACTCTTTTGTGAAGTGTTTATTAAAATATTGACAAAATGCGGATCGTGTTAAGTATCGAAAATAAAATGTACTGTAGTAGTTTTTTTAAATCCTTGGAAAAACTATCTGGATATACTTATGTGTGAACGGACGCAAGTTTCAATGTACGAATAACGAAAATAGTTTCCTTCATAATGACATTGAAACAATTTAACTAGATGCCGTAGCAACGCCATAAAAACTAGATCTTCCTCATCTTCTCTATCTTCTTATTCCATTTCCTCATCGCCATATTTTCTATCTCTTTCCTCTAACTTCATTTGCACACCTTCCAATATTCCTTCAATCTCCATCCATTACTTTTCCCCCTTCGTTCACTTAATGATATTTCCTGCCATTGCTCTCGTCTACCGTTCTACGCCAGTAGTAATCTCTGCGGTCGAAATTTATACTAGAAAATATAGTGGAAGTCGTTTTACAATAAAGTTGTGATAAAGTGTCGTCAGTATGATTGTACGTATGAGAAGAATAATTCTGTGCGTTGCCATGGTTACCTTATCATGCTTGGGTGTGACCGAGTGCTCCCCGGTGTTAACACATCAACCCGCGAGGAGCGCTAGTGAGCACGACGGTGAAACGGTTAGCGCGTTAACAATAAACGAAAAAAACAAACCGGAATTAACCATCGGTTTACTCTTACCACATACAAATTTCGGCGTGAGAGATTATTTACGCGCCGTAAACACCGCGGTACAGACTTTGGGCAAGAAAGGAAGAAAACTGGGGAAATATTCCGAGAAATATAAGTTCACGCAGAAACAAGTCTTGAGCGAAATGTTCAAGCTCACCCCTAGTCCAACAGGTTAGTACTCCGCAAGGATATTTATTGTATATGAAATTCGGGGTTGGCGAAATGGGCAGAATGCCAAAAACCATCGGATACAATTACAGAGATGTGGCTTTTTCTTTTCTTAGCAAAATGTTGGACGACAATGCTTTCGAATTATCATCCCCTTACTACTGACCGCCTCTCAATTACAACCCCCACCCCTTCCTTTCCCCCCCTCCACTACCAACCCCAACTCTTAACTTCACAACCCGCTCATGGTTCAATAATTTTATGATAAACGCTTGATGAGTTTGGTGAATTTGCAAACTGATGTCACGTTTGCATGAGATATGCGCAGAGCTCCCTCGTCGACTGGAATGCAAACATTTCCACATATTGCACCAGATGGTAATTGAGTTCTTTGCAAATCGTTACTTCAACTTTACGACAGCACATTGATGTTCTCCTTATTTTGTTTATCGTTCAGGTATTTGCTATCGAACTTTATTTGAAAAGAAATTACACTTTTACGAGATGGTCGAATGGCGAATAATTTTAATTAATGTTTCTCTTTTTCCCGATGTAGCGTCGTCATTGTGTATGACATTTTCAGGTCATTGATGTTCTTCCGTTTATTTGCCTCTATTGCAATGTTCCATTCTTCTTGAAACTGCTAGAATAGCGGTGTACTTCTTTCCTTGTTTTTGTTGTTGTTACAGTCCTTGTAGATTTTATATTTAATACAAATGTATATATTTTTATTAACCACACCCTCAGTAGCAAGTGTTCATTTTCATAAGGTTACACAAAACTTATAAGGTTTATTATTGTTTTGTTTTTTTATAAACGTAGTGCATGACTGTGGTCTTGGAATTGTTTTGCATGTTTAAATGACTATTATTGTTAGACCACCCTATTGGCATATTCGTATCTCAATTATTAGTATAATTACGTACCATATACTTATTTTATATTGACGACTGAATAGTCGTCGAAATATTGTTACATAGTTTTCTTTATTTACAAGTGTAGTGTATAGTCCAAATAACTCATTACATTTTTAATCTCACCTGCTCTAAAACTTCCATTATTATATTAAATACTTATTTTAATATTGGATTTACATTATTTCATGAATTTTTTTAAATCCTTAATGTTTTATTTTTGTATCGTTTACTATAACAAACAAAGTTTTTTGAATAATTTTGCGTTAAGACGACCAAACCTTGCTTAGAGCCTTGAAGTTTGCATGGTTATTAATTACATTTGCATCTACATTTGCCTGCTGGTAAAACATTCAAACTGCCTGTGCTCTCAACCACTCCTCAATATGCGTGTTTCACAGCAAAATACCCTCCATTATGGGAAGATTATTTTAATATGAACAGATTAAATAACACTGACCATTTCTCAACAATGAATTACATTTTGAAATTTGTAAATTAATCTCATTATTGTTTATCCCGATATATTGTTGATAAGAGATTGTCCAATATTTTTTTATGTGTGAGTGTTCGAAATAATCGACAAAGAAAACATGTCAGTTCGCAATTTCTAGACGACGTATGCGAATCAAGAGTAGGTCCCGTCATACACCGCCGTTACCTTAACCGCCATTGACAAAATTAACTTTTCCAATATGGCCGCTGAGTGTTGATACTAACCTATTTTTGTAATTTATGTTCGTAGAATGGATAAAGGAAGTAAATATTAACATGGTTGGTGAAGGAGAGTATAATTTCAGTTGAGATGTGTTATCTTTTATTTTTAAATAAAAATCTAATGGCATGTGCACAAACGATCATAAGTAAATCAAGGGGTCTATGTTTGTTTCTACAGGATACAAGGGTGAACATTGAAAACATATAGGATCTCCACCGACCTTATTCAAACAATACAAATTATACACACACAGATTTATTAAAATACATAAATAACGAAATTCTTAGTTGAGGGGTTTAGGAATTCATCAAGGGAATACAAATACATTTTCTCCAGCAAGAACTGTTTAAGGGCAAACTTTAATGTGTTTTCTAATGCAAGATAATTGAAGAGAATACCTCAAAGATCTTAATACGAACGTGTAAATGACGGAATAAAAACATTACCTATATTATGTCTTGTATTATATTTCATACATTTCCCTCGATTTATATATATAGTGTTTGGTTTAGGGATTCTTGAGAGCAGCTGCATGTGTGTAGGGTTTTATGTCCTTTTGGACACTACCAATGTCTGTCCATCTGCATCCGACAAGCGACTTCAGCTGCCTTGTAATACCACCTTAGGGAATACATAAGAGACGAAATATAAGATAAGTGGTTTTACAAAATAGACATCCAACTTTAGAATATATGTTTTTTTATTCCGAAAATCTCTTAAGGATATACAAAAATTCAATATAAATAATCTTCAATCTTTTCACATATGCGCGTTATAGTTAAACATAATTTTACAACTAGACTTAGCAAAAAATCAATACAAAAAATATATATCATACAACATGTAAAATAACATATTAAAATATGAGATTTTTACATCAAAGCAGTGTTGTACACATATCCATTCAATAAAATGTATACATTTTTAAGATTATAAATTTAAAAAATAATTTTAATGCATATTTGTAAGTTTCTTTGTTAGTAATCGTAGCTATATAATATGTCGTTAAATAGTAAGAGAATTAATACATTATCGTAGAGCTCAAACTTATAGTTTGTGAAACTTTATCCTCTACGTTATAACATTCCAATATATTTGCGATTTCATATTCAATATATATTTGTGGACGTTATTGTTTATAATTACAATCAAATCGTTCTGAAGATGCCTTTTTCACAGCCTCCTCTAAAATCTAAATCAACACATTAAATTAACTCTTTTAAAATCAAAAGATGAAGGAGAATAACCTGTTTTTCTTTGTTGGAACGGTTGAAAATGTCAGTACAGAATTAAAATAAAACAAGTAGACCCATGGTAATTTCCTTTGCTGTGGCATTTTATAGCAGGCTTTACCTCAATTTGTACACAATTTACATGAGGACCTACGTCCAATGCCACTGGCGTGTATACACAAGTTTCCAATTGAAGCTCATACGAAATTGGTTTCGCTAGAATCTCTTTAAGTCAACTTTTGAAACGTAAACATAAAAGTAAATGTAGGAATGGGAGTGATATTAAATTATCATGGAATCGTATCCATCCTTTGCTGCCTCAATCCCCCTCCCCTTCGTCCCCCCCCCCAACATACACATGATAACGACCCTTAACATGGAACTGTCGCGTGCAGTTACACTTAGCTAAACGATCCAAGCAGTACTTTCATTCGTCCTTATTTTCTAACAAATAACAATGGTTTACGAACAACTTTCTTAATTAACTGGCTCGTTTTAGTAATATGTTTAATTTAAAATCGAAAACAATTTATTAAGAAATGACCTGGAAATGTATGACGGTTGAATATAAACGATCTGTAGAATAGACAGTTGAAGATAAAGGAACACTATAGCCTATACATTTGTGTAAATGAGAAATTCAATTAATATCAACTTTAATTAAAGAATTGTATTAATGAAAATATGGTTCGCATTTACTAACCTTGCATACTGATATAGCAGGAAGACATCACATTCCGGCTGAACAATGGTAGCTCATAAGTCCACGTGCAGCCATTCCTACATTTTTTACCATATTTCTTAAGCGTTATTTCATCCCTTCTCTTTAATTTACAAAATTTTTCCTTCTGTTTTAAAGCATTCCATAATCATTTTGCATCATCATTTTTACATGTTCTTAATCAATAATTTTCTTCGACTGGTCATATTTGTAATTGTATCATGTGATATAATTATGTACTTTAGAGTGATTAGTACGCTGGACTTCTGTGGTCAACCAATGTAATTTAGCCAACAAAAAATTTAATTAGTAGAAGTTTGTAGGTAGCACATTACAGATGGTCCAACTAAAGTCTTTATTAAACTATAACAATTAAAAGTCACACAACATATTATAGTTTCTTTATCAACAAAATCCATTGCTTAGAAAAGAAACCTATCAAAAACACATAATCTTATAGTGGTGTGATGGATGTATGTAATACGACTATTGATCTAGTGATGGTATTCAGGACAAAACCCTTCTAAATGGCTGGATACTCAACACTTGACACACTTACAGAACACAAGGAATCAAACCAGATCCCTAAAATTGTCTTGGGAGTAGCATCAGATTCGTGTTCCAATATAAAAGTTTTTCCAGATAAATGGATTTTAGTAAAGATGTTACTGATTTTTAGGTGAATTAGTTTAATTTTTTTTTGTTCTTTTTAAATTATTTTTAAAACTTAATTATGAAATTTTAATATATTCCGTTATAAAGTTTTGTTATTTGTTTTGAATTAAAAATATGAAGAAACAAATTGTAATATCTGATGGTGAATGTTAGTCCGCAAATATTCGAGTTATGTGTCGTCTCGCAAACAAAATCATAATATTTTGATAAACTTTCTTTGTATTTTGTTATTTTATAGTTTCTTACACTCTTGGTATGATAGCTCGTCCATTTACAATGGCGTCTTTTAGTAAGCCGCCAACCATAGATCGGTATTTGTAGCCGAGGCACACTGGTTGGCCATTATTCTCTCGCCGACAACGCCAACTTCGACCAGACTATAGTTAGGAACAACTTTATACAATGTGTTGTTCTTTGTTGATAACTTGGCTCCCACCGTTCAAACCTGACATCGAACATGTAAAGTTTTATAAGTTTCCCACCAGACTCACATGTCGAACAGCTGTTGAGTTTGTAGCCTACTTCAACCTACTTCCATAAGTTTCTCATGGCAGCATCACCCACTAACAAGATCTTAACTTACATCTTCGCTGGCTTTAATGCAATTATGGTATAGAAGTTACGGGTTCTCCAATGTTGCAAACTTTTGGAACTGAGATCAAATTATCGTAATATAATAATATAATCAAGTTTTAAAAAAAAGTAACGAATCAGAATCTGATTGTTATAGACGTGCTTAAATAATCAAGAAAGATTGAACTCAACTCAATCAATTCTTTTTGGACGGGACCACTAATGTATGACCTATTTCAGCACGACGCCACATTCTTTGCTGTCTCTAATTTCTCCCATGCAGGCGTCATCTTTTTATAATATGATGGACTCTTTGAAATTGTCAGTAGTAATTAAATAAATATTGTTCAATTACCGGTCAGGACACATTAATTGGAATATTTTATTTCATAATTTTATCAAATCTCATCAATTTGTTACCCACAAAGGCAACGAAATGTCCAAGTGCGTACAATGTTTACTCGCGACGCGGCGAAATATCCCAAAACTCATAAAACTTTGATTTAATTTCAATATTATTGATTCATCGAAATTGTAGTTTGCTTTGACTTAGATGCGACACTTCCTATGAATCAATACCAAAGGGTTTATACTTAAAAACAATGAAGTAATTTTTGATATTATTATCATATGTGTGTTTTGAATTGTTCTCTAGAGATGTTAATATAAAACAACATATTATACCAATACAGGTTAAAATAAAACTAACACAATTTGCAGTGATGTTTTACGTTTAGTACCTCAAAAAAAAATCAATGTTATTCGTTCAAAAATTGAGATAGTGATCATTGTTACTGTATCTTAACTTTAAACTTCAAGGCTTAATCTGGATTGAGTGTAATGTTTGTGCAAACACTCCCTTGATATTTTTAGAATACGATTGTGCGTGCGTATAATCCACACGCACAACTTGTTTATAATACACGAGCAAGTTGGTTTAACCCTCAAAATAATGGACCATACACTCATAAACCATCATGATTTATATAAAAACTTGAACACCGGCCCCCACTTTATAGGCATAGACGGAAGATTTAGATTCATGGCTGAATTCCAGACTAACCCTTTAAACCAGTGAGGGAAGAAAGATTATGGGACGTGATATGGATAGCCACAAAACCATATCTCATAACTTGTTGAAAGAATTCTCGATTTAACATAGACATGATTACTGGAGTCAAATACATTATAAGGAATTGATGATGAAATGTGTTTGCACTTAAAAAGTTGGGCGCCATTGTGACAGAACAACACAGAAAAAACACAGAATATTGTGGTCACGCTTTTATAACACACAATTTAGTTACCTCAGAGTTGAAAGGTTTTATTTTAATTATTTCTTGATGTTTGTTACATTCATTGATATAACGATTTCATCGATAGCATTCAAGGCTCCTTTCTTTCTTGAAGTTGTCGGTACAATTACAACCAGCCGGTAATTCCCATTAAAATTATTTCAACTTTGTCGTTTATCAAGAATCAAATCCTGACATTGAGTGTCATAGAAAACAATTTCATTGGCTGCTGACAACCACTGTTGGCTGACAAAAAAAGGATCCAGCTAATTAAAATAAATATAAATAATTTAAAAAAATAACTTATCTTACAGCAGTTGTTTTATAAATGGTTTTGTAAAATATCGGCCGAAGTCTCCAGAATTCAAAAGAGTAATAAATTATCTCCTATTATCGAAACAGGTATCAAAATTCCCGGAGAAAGTCCTGGAAGAAGTGAGGCACTGCTGCTCGAGCTCCCAATAACAGACCTTTCACATCCTAATAATTTTCTTGGATTTAGTACTAGTTTGCAACAATAACATAATTTGCACGCATGGTTCCTACTCCAATAAACATAATTGTTAGCTTTATGTAACGTTTGACAGACGATTCGTAGTTCTTTTCTCAACTCCGTTTTTCTTGTCGAAATATTAATAAATTTTATAAACTTCATTATAACATAATGTAAGTACACATTTACAAATTAATATTAGTATGCTGGATCCTCTTGGTCACCTAATACTACTATTGGCGAGCGGTAGTTTAATAAAGATAGAAAAAAATTAAAATATTCAAGTTTTCAGAAATCTTCAATGACTCGCTATTTAATTAAACAACGAATCAAACGCGCTATCTTTCAACGTTCGGTCGTAAATTACAATTTTGTTTGCAAAAACAAACAAACGAAGTAATATTTGTGTAAAAAGAAAAAAACGAATTAAAATAGAACATCGCTCTCGCTAGAAGTTCAACGGACTAAAATCAACACTGTCAATATTTGAATCTTGATTGAGAGTTTCATAAACGAATAAACATTAATTAAAAGCATATCAAACACGCTTTGCAAACATCGCAAGAACAAATGAAAAAAGTCAGATCTGCAAAGGACAGGAAAAAGTTCGCTTCTAAATCATCTGAAGCGCTTTTAACTCAAGTCCATAAACAATGATAATGTATTTACTTGAATGCAAATAAATCAGATAATAATATATGGCGTTTCCGGTATCATTGAATTTCTAGAAATTTATTTATTCGAGTCGACAAAATTAAATTGCCGTTAATCTGATACCGTTAGACATACTTTTCGGGAGGAAGGAGGACATGCAATATTTATGAAGTGTTATGTAAGTTACTTATATAATTTAAATCCAAATCGAAAATTTCTATTTTTGTTAGAAATAAGATATTTCTTATACATTATTATGTTGTTTTTAAATTGATCATTTTAAACGCTATTTTGTAACAAAAGGGACTTTTGTCACTTCTCTCTTGTTCTTTACCTACAATTTTGATTCTGAATCAACAACATGCTTTTTACGAAAATTTTTCCAAAAGTTTTGAACTTATCAATATCAAATTTGTTTTCACTCTTAAAACACTTATCACGGACCATATTCTTGCTACTTATGGGATTTAAACTCTTTCTGGCCCTTCTTCAACATCATTTAGAGACGACCGTCCTGGGGAAGTGACATATGTCTAAACGTGTGGCACAGTAGAAAAAAGGTCTCTAGAATGTTATCCATAATTAAGCTGACGACCAGGCTGACCGAGTGAAACCCGCAGGCTTCATTAGATTTGGCTGGGTCACATGTGGCTTGCGTTCAAAGTGTAATCTGGGTGGCGCAATTAGACCGAGAGGAGAAAAATATTACAATTATTAATGAATTCACTCTAGGCCTACACTGCCTCAACTCGTATTTTCTTTTTTTTATGCTGTTAACATGAAGTTGTATCACCGATCTCTGTTTACGCTTTGCGTGGATAGGTCATCCATGCCTGCCAGATATTGAGAAGTGAAGTCAAACTCATTTAACAGGTTTTCTTACTGAAAAACTAAAAACAACACGATTACTAATCTGTGAAAAGATTTCCCAAATCGAAAAGTCGTTTTGTGCACTTAAACGCAACGCACATAATCATGTTTGCCGTAAATATGTTAGTTAGCACCTCCAACATGGCCGATGTTAGCACCTCCAATATGGCCGCTCCATATGAAATAGCATTACATTTACAGCATAGGCCCACTGCATAGGATTATTATTTGGCTTCACGGTTACAGTATAGTATGCGCGATCCACGTAATCCAGATCGGTGAGTTGTATTCAAGTTTAATTTATATTGTTTGAAATGTTATATTTAATGTTATTATTAAAATTATTATATGCACCACTCTAATGCTTGTCCTTCTCTAGGGCGTGTTGTCAGGGCTCACGATTTAACCCAAACATGACCTTCGAATTACGTGTGATTTTTTTTTTACGTTGCTCTTCAACAAGGATGATACACAATGTTTTTGGAAACCCTGAGGGGCAGGGGGGCTAGCCCACCAACCAAAATTATATTTTATATCCATATACTCGTCACCTCCACCAAATGGGGCTGAACGCAGGTACAAACCTGGTATTACGAGGTAAGTTCTTGCTCCCTATAATAGATATTCTCGTTTTCGTGCTTGTTTCGTATATAATCGTTTATTATTTAATTTATTGCATGGCCGACAATTACATTTCCGTATGAATCTAGCCTCAGACTACTTGACCTACCTATAAGTTATCGGTAGTAAGAAACTTAAATAAACATTTAAGAATTCTTATAGTTGTCGTTTCACTATTATCTACATGTAAATTGTGATTAAATTAATTATTCAAATGATAATGTATGTTTACGGTATGTTTACTCGATTCTTGTCAAATTAAGATTCAAGGGAATTTGAAAATTTTTGAATTTGACAATATACGAGCAATCAGCCCACTTTACTCCCCAATTGTTCTAAAAATTCAACCCTTTCAATGATACAACTGTGATACATTGTACAACATTCAACGTAACAGTATCTTGAAGGAAATCTAAAGAGTGTTCTAAGATGGCGGAGAGTGTATTGTGATAGCGAGAATAAACACTCGCGAAGCTGAACACAAGTGTTATTTTAGAGGGCGGTGACTAACGTGGCACTGGAGTAGGGAAGACATGGCCATAAACACAGGGTCGACGTACGCACTAACATACATGCTTACACATAAAGCTACACTTTTGACTACCAAGGGTGAACTAACTTTAATTGAGAAAATTGTTCCCACTGTTCTCAAGTACTCCATCATCATTTTGCATCATCTTGGCAACAATGTTCATAAATATTTATTTCATACGTTTTTGTTATATATTTTGTCCTTGTTGTGAACATGTACATTGAACTGATAAGTACGCTGGATCCCCGTGGTAATACAATGATAATTAATGATTGATTGATGATTGATTGATAGCTATAAAATAAAGATAGAGTTTATAATATATCCTCCCAAATTTAATTAATTCACATAAACCATCAAACATGCTAATTTCACGAATCACAAAACTTAGATTTTATCTTAGATGCCAAAAATATGTCAGTTTAAGATAATAGTCTGTCCTTAAACTTGTAAGCTCATTTCCCCTACACCTAATTGGTAACTTTTATATTTTGTGATGTGTATTATAGAGATGTGTTATTATAATTTCAACAAACTTAATGAAAGTAGTTTAAGTGGCCCTGAGGGACAGGAGGTGAGGCAAAATTCACCCAATGATGGAACAATTTTAAACCCGGCTCCTCCACCAAAAATGTTTTCAACGAGTAAATATTATAACATGAGTTTTTTATATATTATATTATATATGTAAATGATCTATAATCAGGGTAAGCTTGTCTCCTTGTTTAAGGTCCATTCGTAATACTGCTCTGTTACGATAATAGAATCAAAGTTGAAGAGGATGGTACATCACGTCAGAAATATATAGGGACAAAGTATAAAATATATATCTGTAAATATGGTCGTACTTTCATTATTAATTTTGTTTGTAGTCGATTTTTATAATTGTGTCTATAAAGCGTGTAAACGAATTATGTAGATTGAAAGCCTATTCACCGCCGATTTTGAGTGTGATGATCGAGTTAGAATTAGCAACGTGCCTTATCATGAATTCTCATCTGGGAATCACGCAATACTAAGAGGCCTCTTGAGAGCGGGTGGCATTTCAGGCCTGTCATACCTCCCCCCTGTCGCTCCCTTCCTCCTTCTACCTTTCACTCGTCCCTTCTCCCTCCTCTTTCCTCTCCCTATCAGTCTCGCTCTCTCCTTCCCATTCCACTCCCTTCATCTCTTCGGCTTGTGTATGTATCTATCTCTGACTCTCCTTAATCACTCGATCTCTCCCTTTAACCTGTCCCCGAACTCCCTCTTTCTCCTACCTCCCCTCCCTTATCACCTCCCCTCCCCTTATCACTTGTTTAAATTCATCCTCCTCCCGCTCACTATTCCTCATTTCCACCCTTTTCCCACTTATCCTCTTCCTGACTCTCCACACTCCCTCTCCCTCTCTCTATCTCTACCCCTCTATCTCATGCTGAAATACCATACACCCTCACCCCTCCGTAACACCCTCACTCCCACCTAATCCCCCTCACTCTCTCTTTGCTCCTCTCTACTCCCACTCTACCTCATTCTTTCGCTTCCTTCTCCTTTCTTATCCCCTCATTTTCCCCTCTCTCTTCACGCCTCTCTTTCTAGTTCCATCTCAATTCCTCATTCCCTTACTTCATCCCCTCACTTACTCCCCACACTCCCTTTCCCCTCTCTCCCCACCTTTCTCTCATACCTTCACTCTCCCTCCCTCTCACTTAATCTCCCTTTCTCCCCACCTCTCTCTTACCTTCACTCTACCCTCCTCCCCATCACTAAATACCACTCTCTCTCCCCGCTCT
This sequence comes from Sweltsa coloradensis, assembly GCA_024449915.1. NCBI lineage: Eukaryota > Metazoa > Arthropoda > Insecta > Plecoptera > Chloroperlidae > Sweltsa > Sweltsa coloradensis. The sequence goes on along the minus strand of JAMZAV010000242.1, from coordinate 1,217,867 downwards.
CTCTCTCTCTCTCTCTCTCTCTCTCATACCTTCACTCTCCCCCACCCCTCACTTAATCCCCCTCAGCCTCTCACCTCCCATTCATCCATCTTCTCCACCAGGCGCCTCTGAAACACGATTATTAATTAAACGCCCAAGGGCCAGACGTAAAGCATCAGCAACCCTCACACCCCACCTAAGATTTCCCTTCCAAATCTTGGGTAGTTTATGATGGAGCTTGAGAGCCCCACAGGGAATACTTAGCAGCTTGGACAATGCTATGGTGCAGCGTCGGGAGGGAATGTCAATAGCAGTCACAATATGCGTCCAGTGACGCTGGACCTAGCTTTTGTTTGGAATGATTTTGACTCGATTGTCGCAATATGTTAATTTCGACCATAGAAACGTAGACAGACTTCAAGATAGAATGTTGCTTATGCCCTTGTCTACTTAAAGCAGGTCCGTAACCAGCTTCAAGAAACATGGGGGTGGGGTTAGAAATGGGTATGGGCAGACTCATATAATTATGTTTGGAATCGCATTGTTTTGTTGAGTTAATCTGGAACTTGCATGTATCAATTGTATATAATTCTTGCAAGAAAAATATCATTGATAAAAATTTAATTTAAAATAAACTAAGTGACGTGATTAGACTCAGCTTAAATGTCAATATATTGTGTAATGTTTCAATATATAATTGGATGAGCGAAGCGAAGACTTCAATTTCACTAACCCCCAAACATTAGCTCGGGTGGTTTTTTTTTTTTTTTTTTTTTTTTTTTGTTTGTTTTTCTGTCTGTTTGTTTTAAATCTCTACCAGGCAAACGGCATATCCGATCTTGATGAAAATTTAAGGGGAAACCCTTTGAAATCTCTGAACTTAGAGGTGTATTGTTTTTGGGTACAATCGAAGAAATATTTCTCATGAATATCGTACTTTTTACGATTTTTTTCGATTTCTAGTGCGATTATTTTCGTGACATTTGGGCCGATTCTGACCAACGGTGGGGCTAAAACGTTTTATATTATACATGGACATTAAGGTTATGGTGATGTAGTACCTTTTGAAAGAAAAAGTTGAAAAAGTTAGCCGGATATCATAGAAATAAAGCTATTAATATAAGTTTTTTTTTGATTTTTATGCGATATTTTCGTGCCATTTGGGCCAATTCTGACCAAACGGGTGGGGCTTCAACGTTCATATTATACATGGACATTAAGGTTATGGTGATGTAGTACCTTTTGAAAGAAAAAGTTAACAAAGTTACCCAGAATCCATAGAAATAAAGCTTTTAATATAAGTTTTTTAACGGTAAATAATAACAAATTGACAAGTAACAATAGAAACTTGACAACAATCATCTACAATGCGTGGGCAGCAAAACAAAGCAACAAGCACTCGCAAAAGTAAAGATATCCCACGCAGTCTAAAAACTTTATAAAAGCTCATCCATCAACGCGGCGGGACTTTAGCGTTTTCCTAGTAGTTTTAGTTTATAATTATATACTATGTATTTATATCTATTTGGTTAAAAAAAATTGTAATTGAGCTATTATATGGCTACACGATAAACCGTCATATTAATTCTAGTGTGCACGTTATTCGATATGCTGTGGTAGCTCTAGAGACTTTATTAGTCCCCGTTAGTATAGGTCTTGGTTTCGAGTTCAAGTTGAGATAAATTGTTATCTAGGGCGACGGTCGTCGCCCGGCAGACAAGCGAATGCGGCTGCTAGGCGACACCGAACTCCGGCCCTATATACACCTACCAGAGTTGGGGGGTTTTCAGCTATCTGCACACGCCGCCCCGAAAGAGTTACAATCTTGAAACTCGGTATATGACCTGGTTTGTGGTCCATGACATACCAAAAAAAAAATCAACCCGATCCGACAACTCGTTCTGTGTTAAAAAAGGCTCTCAACATCGTCAAATTCCTTAAAGCTGGGGGGGGGGGGGGTGGCTAGGAGTTCTCCGCGGAGAGTTCTTTAGCCTACAGAGAAAACGGTAAATCTTAGAACTATGAAACTTGGACCACACTTAGGTGTATTTCAGACGCAGTGCCTTTTGCTTTCAAAACCAAAATCGGGTAACAGGGACCGGAGAAAATCAAAATTTGGATGATAATCAAAACGCGTAATTACCAAGGCGTGGTAATTTGTACAAACTTTAAATTTAATATGCTATTAACCATTATAAATATCTTGCGTCCAAAACACAAGGGGCTAAATTTGGGATGACCATGGGCCCAAAAATGACAAAAAACATATCTGAACTTTAAGAAATGAATCATTCAAAGAAAACGCTACAACTGAGATGTTTCAAACGTGGAATACATTTTGATATCTCTCATTCTTTATCACTTTTGAATATGGAAAGCAAAATTGGTTAACGGGTACCGAAAAAAAAACAAAATTATCAAAAGTAGGTAATTCCGTACTCTTATGAATAATACGCTATACCGAGAAAACGGTTCATCTTAGAACTTTGAAACTTGGGCCACACTCAGATGTACCTCATATAACAAAACCGGGCAATTGGGACCGGGGAAAATCAAAATCAAAATCAAAATCAAAACGCGTAATTACTCAGGCGTAGTAATTTGTACAAGCTTGAAATTAAACATGCTCTTAACCATTATAAATATCAAGTGCTTATGCTAGTGCGTTGGTCTTGTTGTTAGCGTATTTGCGCTTCCAATGCAGAAGGGCCAGGGTTCGATTCCCGCTAAAGTCAGAAGTTTTTTAACTTCTGATTTGGACTTAAGTCTATCAGTTCTTGTCTTAGGAGTTTGTAAACGGTGACTTTGGAGCCGTCCTAGCAAAATCAAAACGCGTAATTACTCAGGCGTAGTAATTTATATACAAGCTTGAAATTAAACATGCTCTTAACCATTATAAAATATCTAGTGCTTATGCTAGTGCGTTGGTCTTGTTGTTAGCGTATCTGCTTCCAATGCAGAAGGGCCAGGGTTCGATTCCCGCTCAAGTCAGAAGTTTTTTAACTTCTGATTTGGACTTAAGTCTATCAGTTCTTGTCTTAGGAGTTTGTAAACGGTGACTTTGGAGCCGTCCTAGCAACGAAGCACATAATAAATTTCAGAGTTGTTCTGGATCGGCCTTGTTGATTCTGGCGTTGATCCGCGGATGTTCGCACTGTCCATACCACTGATTGATATATTTCCTATTAAAATATCGATCTTTGGTTGGTTATCGCTCACTCGTCGATTGCGTCGGGCCTGCAGGGTTGGCTTGGTCGCTTTGATTTAAAGTTGCCCACTGAAAATCAGTTATATATAACTGAGTGGGTAGACTCTAAATAAAAATTTATTTATTTATTTATTTAAGGGGTATCTTTGGGGGACCGTGGGCCCAAAAATGTAAAAAAACAACTTTGAACTTAACAAATTTAATCATTCAAAGTCCATCATTCACACCTTGATAGCGAACGAACAACAAAAAGTTGTGATATCCCCCCAAAATACAAAAATTTGTAAAAAAGACGGCAGCCAAGCTCTTCTTCAAAAGTCTTCGGCTGTGAATGCTGTGAGATATAGAAGTTGAGCCAAGCTTTTTATTCTTTCTCCCTAGTTTCGCTTTGAAAATATGTAAGATCATTTCGCCTGTTGACGAGCGCCAAGCCAACGATTTTTGTGGTAAAAAAGTAAAATTTTTAAACTCGAAATCATAAAAAAAATTCTTGGCCATGAACCAAATTCAATGGCCAAGTCATTGTTTTATGATTTCGAGTTTAAAAATTCTTGGCCATGAACCAAATTCAATGGCCAAGTCATTTTTTTATGATTTCGAGTTTAAAAATTTTACTTTTTTACCACAAAAATCGTTGGCTTGGCGCTCGTCAACAGGCGAAATGATCTTACATATTTTCAAAGCGAAACTAGGGAGAAAGAATAAAAAGCTTGGCTCAACTTCTATATCTCACAGCATTCACATCCGAAGACTTTTGAAGGAGAGCTTGGCTGCCGTCTTTTTTACAAATTTTTGTATTTTGGGGGGATATAATACTCAGTGATAATAATTAATAACTCGTTAATAATACTGATAATTTCATAATTATAAATTGCTCCCCACATTACCATAAATTATTTTTCAGTTGTGTTGGGGCTGTAAGCTGTACGTTCTTTTTGTTGTTGTTGTTGTTGTTGTTGTTGTTGTTGTTGTTTTGGTTTTTTTTTACCCAAAATCTAAATTTAAAAAAATGTTACAAGAGGTTTAGTTCTAAGCAGATAGTTTTTGCTTCAAGCCTTGCTTCCATATTGAAGAGAAAATTGCGTGAGTTTATATAATAAATAATCAAGGGCTCGGCACGATGTAAAAGGGGGGAAGGGTGATAATATTTAATCTACAGATCGCCGAAGAAGATTAGAAATAAAATAATTTCCTGAGCGTTCATTTTTTGGTGGAGGTGCCGGGTTTCGATTTTCAAATATTCTGGTTTGCTAATTATTTCCCTCTTATACCAGTGACCCAGGGTCACCAAAAACATTCTATATTATCATCATTTTTGGAGGGCAACATGCCAACCTAAACGCATGCCAATTGGATGACATGTTCGGTTTTATCGTGAGACGTGACACACTTGCAGAATGACGGACGGACGGAAATTATGCTAAAATGGGAGCTCCTCTCCCTAATTTATAAGAATTTACACATTTAAACGACATCAAGTATTTTTATCAAGCTTCATAGATTAAAGCTATTCAACTAACAATTTTATAAATAAACTAATATATAAATGAGGCTTGTAGCGATCAATTGAGCGTAGGTTGCCCATAGGCCCCAACCTATTGTCCTACAAAAAAACAAGGCCAAAAGAAGCGGAAATAGATTGATCACCAAAAGTGCTTAATGGCAATTCTCGCCCTCTAACGCAGCCAATTCGAAGTCTGCAGTGGAGTGCGACGTCGTACATGTGAATGGGATAAAAGCCTCTGGAGACTGCAGGAAACTCAATATACTCACAGAATAGACGCTTAGACGGTTTAAAGTCATTCTGTAACTGTGTTTCCAGAATTAACCCTATTACTATTAACGTCAAATTGAGAGGAGTCTTTGTTATAGCTAAATTGTACTTCTGTCTTTCTGGTTCTGTGTGTGAATGTTTATCAACCTTTACGGATAAGAGGATTTTGTAATTTGTTTTTAGTACACTGCGGGCCAGTAAGTTCTAGTACAAGATAACAATTGTCGTCTTCAATCTTCTGTCCGAATTATGTTCTTTTTTTCTATTTAGTAGCTGTTCTGCAGTGCCTTTATTTATTAGTATTTATTTTATTTTTTGTTTTAACTCATGATGCGTTATAGGTTGTTAGAAAACAGTCTAGCAACCCACTAAACATAATACTAATGCATTGCATTTAAATTAATTAAAAAATACATTTACACATTAATAGAAAACAACGAGGGTGTGCTGTGTGCATGTGTGTATAGGCGGGTTTAAAAGAGGGAGTGATGAAATTATGACAAACACGAATGGTATTGAGCATGTTAGTTTTGTTGAATTTAGTGTTATTTATGGTGTATATTTAGTGTTAACAAAGAGAATATATTGTATTAAAGTCATTTAAATGATTATCCATACCGACATGTTGGCTGGAGAGTTAGGCGAACGACTCAGATTCGGGAGGTGCCGAGTTCAAATCACGTCTAGCAATCCTGACTGATTTTTTCGAGGTTTTCCTCATAAGTTTATGCGAATGCAAGGAATTGAGTCATCATTAACAACCCTCGGACATTCCTTCACAATTATCCTAACTCCAATATACCTTCTTAACCACCTAAAGCGTGACATGCATTGCAACCCGCTCAGGTTTCCCACGAAAAATTATTTATTATTGATTATTGATTGACACTGATTTATTTACCTCAGTGTTGTTAGTCAGTTTTTTTTTAACTTAATAGGAAATACTTGTTTTAAATTTAACCCGTTCGAGAATCACACTATGTACTTTTATTCTGTACGTGTTCGTATGTAGCTTGGCCACTATAAAAAGCTCACTTCTAGAACATATTGTTGACTTTATTTGAATCATGCAGCGACTTGAAGAATGGAGTTTCCCTGACACCCTTACCGTATATATTAGAATAACTAAAAAACTTCCCACCCGAACCATGTTTCTATAAAATTGTACATGGTGCAGTTGTATAAAAAGTTTCTAGATGTGTGGGAAAATGTTGGACTTTCGAATGTCGATTGCTTTCGCCGTGTCAGCTTCTAGGAGTCTCACTATGCTGTTGTATTTACCCATGAAGAGAGTACGTGCCAGATCAGAAAGAACTACTTTACATATATGTGGCATTTTAAAGCATTCTACGTTGTTTTTCCGTTTGAAAAGTTACAAGCCAGCGGTTTAACCAAGGTACTTTAATCGGTTCCCACTAGAACACCGAAGTTAAGTAAACTCGGGCGTGGTCAAGGGTAGAATGGGTGACCGCTCTGCCCTGAAACTCACGTATATCGCTGGTTAGAGCAGATGGAGGGTTCGAAAGCTAGTGTAATGGCTTCGTTCTCCTCGACGTCTGCTCGGCAGTCCGGGTTAGTGGAGGAACCTATATGACTGTCAAGGTTACACCGTCCTTTCGGATGGGACGTTAAGCCGTTGGTCTCCTTGGTTCTTTTCGAAAAGAGTAGGCTACGTGCCGGTACTGGGTTTCCCCTCCTCCCTTCTGTTCATAATTCATCCTCATCTATCACCACTCATCGTCTAGAATATCCAAAGTTCACTAATATGAGACGTTAAGCAATAATATCCAATCAATCAATCAATTAATCAATTAATCAGAAAAGTTACACATGTTTAAAAAATTGCACTGTTATTGAGTTCTTGTTTTATTTGTATGTCAATGTATACTTCCTAGTTGCAAAATCAAAAAATTACAATAAAAATATTTTAAAATATTCGCGTTTTTCCGATTTCATTTCATTTTATTTTTTAAATTTAAGCTTTTATGCCTTTGAAAGGAATTGAGTCCTTTTAAACATCCCTTGGAGTTAAACACTCCCTTTACAATTCCCTAACCATAAAATATCTAATAAGGCTCTTGACGAGGGTAATTTAATTGTACCTAGGCAGATATCTTACGAGATATTAAAAAGTAATTTAAAAACAGCACGCTTAAAATATACACTTTATATAATATGTTGAGAGAATTTTGAGAGTGAAATAAACCCATTTTAAGGAGGAGAATGTTTGGAAGTATTAAACGTAGACAGTTAGACGACTTAAATACACATATTAAAATAAACGCTGGGGAAAACTACGACTTTAACGTGCCTCCACTTACTAATGACTTGGTTAAAAGTTTCAAAAGGCTCTGTTTTATTGAACACTTGCGTAAATAGAGATGTTAATTTGAAAGAGAAGAGGTAGGTACACGGGAATTAATGGCTGTGCTGAGAAAGCATTTGGTAAAGCCAAATATTCTAGATGGTGACTAGAGAGGGGTGGTGGGGTGGTGAGGGGGGCGTAGGAGGAAGAAAACTTAACGCAAACTATTTTCTGAAGTTCATTAAAATGTGTTCTCTTAGAATTCGTTAAACAGAGGTAAGCTAATGAGGACATTTATGTCCCCAGACTCATTTCTCCCGTATGTACTTCGCTGCAGAAGTGCCCGGGTTCGAATCTAACTACAGGCAGAAGATTTTCTACTTTTAAACGGTAAAACAGACATGTGTTGGTTTGAGCGCTATGCGCGTGATTCTAATTCGGGAGGTCCCGGGTTTCAAATCCCGTCGAGACCGTCAATCCTGACTAAAGGTTTTTACCAAGGTTTTCCTCAGTAGTTTATGCGAATGTAAGGGATTGAGTCCTCTTTATCAGCTCTCGGATTCGGACATCCCTTCACAATTGTCTTAACTCCAATATACCTGAAGAGGGGCATGCATTGCACCCTGGGCAGGCTTCCCACGAAATATTATTACTATCTAAATGGGCTTAAATCTATCAATTATTGAGTTGGGTTATGCGTTAGCTCTATATATTTTGGAGTCACCCTCAAAAGGATCGTTGACAACCAGCTTGGTCGGATTTCATATTTAAAATACCGGTCTCTGGTTGGTCATTGTTTGCGCGTCAAAGGACGTCGGCGCCTACAGCGTCGGCTTTTTGCACTTTAAAATTCTACTCTATTGAAAATCAGTTGTGACTGACTGGAAAATTCTAAATACGAATGTATTCATTTACGCATCTAGCACATGTAATCATGACAGTAGGCCTATATATGTTTGTGCTATGTTTGTGTGTGTTAATCTCAGCTATGGATTTATTTCTGAAAACGCTAAGCTGCAGCCTGTTGTTGTGAAGTGATGTGGTAATCAGCCGCGAAATAATGTAAATTTAAACTAACAGTTGTATACGGTTAATACGGCTTATTTCTCTTTACCACAATCATGTTTTAATGACGTAATAGAAAAGTTATTCGATTACGAATACAAATGTTTATATAGTTTTAACTTTTTCTCCTTTCATTTAAATAGATACGACCAATGAAATTTTTTTTAGAGTTTTTATCTCTCCAATCTAATGATTCTTCTACATCGTCCCAGATTTCATCATCAACCACCATTTTACACCATTTTAAAAGTCCACTTTAGCGCAAAACAATCTCAATGTTGTACTTTTAATCTCGTCACTTAAGCTAATCATTCTTTTCCCTCGATTCTCATCCCTCTTTCCTTTTAAATTTCCCAGAGCCTTCATTTTCAGAGAACAATTTTCCTTCTTTCTTCCTGTCCCTATTGTAGATGTTTATTGTTTATAATTGATAATTATAATGTCTCATTTTACCTCTAATATCCGCAGTGCAGTCTTCTGTTTTCGTACAAGGTAAAGAGTGTTTAATGGGGAATGCCCAAAGGCTGTTTGACAGGTGTCACTGACAGAAAATATGGAAAGGAAGCGAATTACTAGGGGCGGAAATTAAGCAAGGCGACCTCCTGTAGCGTGTCCGGTGTGGTCGTACAACGACCGCCATTGTAACACACAACAAGTGGTTTTCCTTGGAGTCTTCTATGCTATTCCAGATGACAGGGTGCAGATAGATACTGAGATGAGAACTTGATGAGAACATAAGTTATCTGTGTGTATTTATTTACTTATTTATATATTAATTTATTCTTAAACTGTTTAATAGTAAAAAAGTAAATACAAATACAAAATTTGTAAGAATAATATATTATTTTGAAACTTACAAATCCATTTCAAGATTATATTACATTCTATGATTGAATATGGGCTATTTTGTATTCATTATTCACAAAGTAAATTATTTAAACAGATCGTTCTATTGAATACTATTTTTTGTGCTTCTCTTCTGCAAATTATATTACGCCGGTGGAATTAACTCCCATTTTCCTTTCTACTCCACCTTCATTGTACTATTCGCGTGATAGAACATCTAATAATGAAACTATAAATATATGTACTCATCAACATATCTTTACACTTTTGTTGTGTTGAGTGTTGTGTTGAGTGGAGGAATATTGATAAATATAAGTGTGATGGTAATAATATCAGACCCCATGTCCATCAATGAAGCCGAGAAGAGGGGAGAGGGTCCCTATAAAGTCTTGGACCCCCGAATCTTTCAAAGTCTGCTTTAAGCTTGCTTTGCGCATCAACTTTATTGTCTCGTTCTAACCCTTTCTCGTCTACTTTCATTTTTCTCGAGATTTTATGATATTCTTATTTTTATTTGTAAAAAACAATTTTATAACTCGAATTTGAATACGAAATTGATAAAAAGAACCATAAGTACCGTTTTCATCCACACAGCAATAAATTTATCTATATTGCTGTAGTTGAAAGGGAATTTCAATCCACGTAAGTGTTTGGATTTTCTTAATGCTTCTAAAGATTCAAATATGGATGAGTTTTGAGAATTTTGAACCCACGACCATGGGATCGATATGTATATGTTTCGTGCCCCAGCTGCACAAGATCCGCGGAGTGGCTGGACATGCCCCATTTATGTGTAATCTTGCAAATGCATTGCTATATTCTTTTTGGAGACTTGACTTGACTTGACTTGACTTGACTTGCCTTGACTTGACTTGACTTGACTTGACTTGACTTGACTGACTTGACTTGACTTGCCTTGACTAGACTTGACTTGACTAGACTTGACTTGACTTGACTTGACTCGACTTGACTTGACTTGACTTGACTTGACACGACTTGACACGACACGACTCGCCTCTAACTCGACACAATACCACTCTTACTCGACACGATACGACTCTTCGACTCGTCTTGCCTTGCCTTGACACGACACAACTCTAACTTGACATGACTCGCCTCTAACTCGACACTACACAACTCTAACTCGACATGACTCACCTCTCTAACTCGACACAATTCCACTCTAACTCGACACGATACGACTCTAACTCAACTTGTCATGACTTGACACGACACAACTCTAGCTTGACATGACTCACCTCTAACTCGACACAATACGACTCTAACTCGACTCGTCTTGCCTTTACTCAATTCTAACTCGACACGACTGACGTCTCAAAAGAGTAGGTTTGATTGATGTTTTATTTGCAGTGTACGACTGTGTCTTACTATCTTTCTCTTTACATTTTCCGCCTTATAACAATATTTCAAAGCATATCACATTTATGACGTCGACTTTCCTTTGTATAATGCAGTTCAAGATGTCACGTCTTATCACATCATACAGCATGAACAAACTGACTGACACTTTGCAAATATGTCTTCTCTTATATAAGATGAATTCGGAAACGTAAATTTGCCTTCTGAAGAACAAACAATGCTTGCAAAGACCAGTACTAGTAGTAGAATATCACACAAGGTGATTTGAGAAACTACTTGTAACATTATTTACTGAACTGAAGAAGATATGAACGCCGCTGTACATACAATTAATTTCACCCTTAAATATCCAGGATGCTGGTTTCTAAATGAAATATGAGATTTTTTCAAAACTGACTTTGAACATGTCAAGTTTGTTTTTGGATGAGCGAAGCGAAGACTTCAATTTCACTGACCCCTCAAAAAATTTAGCTCAGTTGTTTTTTTGTTTTTTTTGTCTGTTTGCACGATTCCGGGTAAACAGCATAAGCGATCTTAATTAAAATTGAAGGAGACCTTCGAAATCTCTGAACTTAGACGTGCCACGTTTTTGGGTACAATCGAAGAAATATTTCTCATGAATATCGCACTTTTACGATTTTTTTCGATTTTTAGTGCAATATTTTCGTAACATTTGGGCCGATTCTGACCAAACGGGTGGGGCTACAACGTTCATATTTTACATGGACATTAAGGTTAAAGTGATGTAGTACCTTGTGAAAAAAAAGTTGAAAAAGTTAACCAGAATCCATAGAATAAACGTACTTTTACGATTTTTTTTAGTTTTAGTGCGATATTTTCGTGACATTTGGGCCGATTTTGACCAAACGGGTGGGGCTACAACGTTCATATTTCACATGGACATTAAGGTTATGGTGATGTAGTACCTTTTGAAAGAAAAAGTTGAAAAAGTTATCCAGAATCCATAGAATAAAGGTTTTAATATGAGCTTTTTTGAGGTTTATAATAACAATTAACAAGTAGGCCTTACAATAGAAACTCGACGACAATCACCTACAATGCATTCAAAAAGCACTTGCAAAGGAAAAGTGGTCCTACGCAAACTAAAAACTTACTAAAAAGCTCATCCATCAACGCGGCGGGACTTAAGCGTTTTCCTAGTGGTAAAATGTTTATGAAAATAAATGAGAATAGCTATCAACAATCTCAATGTACAGCAATTTAGTAAAAGTTTGTCTTAGGCCCCGATAGATCAATTGGTAGAGCATGGGTACGTGTAGCCGGAAGTTCTTGGTTCGATACCCATTCGGTGCAAACTTTTATGGCAATTGCTATCGTTAAATATTAATAAAAAATATAAGTAACAGAGTCTAAAAATATATCTGAGGATTGTCTATTTACAATTTAGGTAATATTTAATTCTTTGATCGTAAATAAAAAAGGTTGTTACTTGTAGGATTTTTACATTTTCACAGCAATTTGATGAGATAAAAAAAAGTTGTATCAGTTTTCTTCTGTATTCTTCTGCACAAAACATAACACTTGATCTTGTAAACAAATGCAGTGGAAAAAGCTCCCCTACCTTAATAAACCCCATTAATTCGTTTAACGTAGATGTTATTTCCAATTAAAATCGTGTAACTTTTAAAGAACAAAAGTAAAAATACCGATTATATTGGTGATGAAAATAAAATAAAAATGATTTAATAAATTTCAATGTCGACATGTCGACTTTGAAGGGTTAAAGTTTGTCTTTGGATAAAATTAATAGTCTCCTATGACTCAAGGGACCTGATTCTATCATCTCTCTCACTCTCTCTCGTGTATACATAGTGTGTTCAATCAGCCTGAACACGTCTCCATTTTGAACGAAACGAAGGCCTATACTTTCAAACGAAAATGTAATTTAGTCCCTATTCGCAAAAACCTTCTAACCCAAGCTAAAGTCTGTTGGGTTACGCCTGGGCCCATGTGTACATCAGAGATGGGGTGAATGTATGCTTAGGGATCGAGATAAGTCCTACGTGTATCTACATGGGACGACACCAACACACATTCTATGATGTTGGTACACCATTCAACGTATTCGTCGCCAAACACGTTAGAAGGAATCACATTCTAAGCAGGTACACATGTCGAGGGTTTGATCTCTTTGCATACAAAACACTTGTGTGGGCTCGACTTGATTAAGGTTTGAGATTGCAGAAAGCTTTCGAATATTCGGGATCAACAGTCCACTGATTGGGTTTGGTTTGGTGGAAAAACTTACAGCTTTTATCAAATTCCTTTGCTTTTATGGAGTTACATAACTATTTATTACGTCATTAGTTTTGGGTTTGATATTTTATTTTCCAATAATTAACCCTCATTTTAGAATATAACTGAGTCGAAAACAGAAATTTAAAATTTCCCTATAATTTACTATTCTTTACTGAAATGATTTATTAATATAACTGTTACAACTTATTTTTAAAATTGATTAATCAATATTGAGTGTTGCGTTCAAATATGAATTCTCATTAGTTTAACACTGACAATTATACATTTGTATATAATTATTTTTAAATGTATTAGAAAGTACCATTGATAATAAATATGATTAAATATTCTTTTCAATCCAAAACTAAGGGTATTTCACAGATTGTTTGCGGCTGAAGGTCAACTATCACTTCCGTAGATCCCATGATTTAAACTATCTATATTGGCAATTTAATGATGCCATTTTAATTTTAATTTAAAGAATTTTATAACAAAGTTGTATCGTAAAATAGTCACTATCTTAGCATCATGAATGGCATTCTGTGTTTCGAATTGAAATATAAATCTCAAACTTTATGGGGCTTCCATAAAAGTAGAAGATTGAAATAAAACCTCTTGTTCTTCGTTTTGTAAAGCAATCGTTTGTATTTGCACAACATTCTCATCCATAAAACGCAACAGATCTCATGACGCCGGGCGCTGTTACTCTGAGAAATAAATAAGATTTACTATATCCAACGTTAAAAAACTTTTAACAAAGAAAATCGATCAGCTTAAGAACAAAATCCGTTCTAATTTTCTGTTGAACACTGTAACTCAATTTGAATGCGTCATATATTTTTATGTCAGAGCAATTTCTAGTAATGGTATAGTAGTTGTACTGAAAAAAGTACATTTAAAGAAGTAAATATTGTGTCTGAAAGGTAGCCGAAGAACTTTGTGCAAATATAAATCATAGTTAATTTCTACAAAGGTTGAGATTATTTGTGTTGAGTTATTTGGGCATTGTTAAGTATGGCCTTAATAAATACAATATCAATAATTTAATATTTCAATAATTATTCAATTTTGTAACTACCCAATTATCCAACGATATATTGTGATTAACATTTTGCTTATTTAACAGCTATTTATTGAATTTTTTAATTTAAAAAAAAAATTGTATGCTATGATTGCCTTTCTCATTTCTACAACAGTTTAAGAACTTACGAGTATCAATTTAAAAATTTAATAACGCTTCGTTAACACATGTAATAAAACAAAGCATAAGTTAGTTTGAAAGGCTATAGGGGTCAGGTCAGAACCATAAAGACGCAGACAAGCGGAAACTGGGTGCATGTGACAACAAGGTGTGCCAACTGTTACATCCACACCCAGAAAGTTATACAAACTTGACAACGCGATTTACGACATTACGTACTCTAATTTATACTCCAAACTGTTAATTCGGTTGAGATTTATTTATTTATATTATTACTAGGTTGGTTATATAAACGATAAATTAGGCGGGAACATTAATTATTACACTATTGTCTTAACGGCCTATTTTCAGCGACACCTAACCAAACATATAAATGCCATCTAATTTTGTCGGATAAGCTTATGGACTTAGTCTTTCCTGTAAACATACCAACTGATTTATATCGCACAATAATTTATGAGGCTTACCCTTGTGTGTTTAAATAGGAAACAAGCAAAATTATTATTTCTCATTCTAAACGATAGGTCGAAATTAAACCAGTATTTTCGGGTTGAAACACACACAAGTCAAACGCAAGTAATGGATAAATTCTCTTGACCTAGATATAACTGATGTAAATCATCTATATTCACATCCCGTAGCTGAGTATGTATGTGCTTCGACCAGATCAATAAACATAATCTAAGTCAGTAAATGTAGAGATGATGTTGACGATGAAGCACCTCTTTTAGGAAGACCATCTAAATAGCATTGAAAATGGAATGTAATTAAGGCCATGTACACAAATGCACAAAAAACAAAAAAATAAACGCAAAATACAGTTAAAACAGTTTATCAAAAGATGAAAAGTTTATAATTAATATATTATATCATAATGTAACAATAAGTACCCAGTATATAATTTATTGCAATAATCTTTTTTACTACTTATCTATATCCACTCATCATTTCGAATATCCTTGGTGCATTAATATGAGACGTTAAGCAATACAAATCAAATCAATAACAAAATTAATTTCACTTCTCTTGTAGATGAAATTTATAATATATACTACAATACAGTTGTTAAAAAATCAAAATCGATCGGGGTTCGATCCAGGGTCACCCGAACGGATGCCTTAACCACTAGTCTTGTGCAATTCTAATTTTTGGAAAGGTATGGATTTGAGAATTATTTTCTTGACATTCATGACACGAACAATAAAATTGTAACATTCTAATTATGTACTCGGATGATGTTACCAAAGCGGTGTAGTTGGTGTCTTTGTTTCACAGAGCGTTTTCATCCTCATTAGCGAGGGTTTTAACCCGTTCTCTTCAATTACACCGAATGATCGTTACAGACGCTGCAACCAACCAACCAGACATTCATTATTGAAAGCTAATTTCACTTAGTTGAACGGTGCTACCTTCTCGCCGCTTCGGCTGCCTGGCTCACTCGATTCGCTAGAGGATTGCTCACATTTAGGGGTAGGGGTTGAAAGATTATGTTGGGTGATGTCAGAAAGGATGTTTGAGGTGGATAGTCGGTCACAATTAAGACGGTTGGATGATCTAGGGACAACTTTTTTTTACGATCTAAAATATGTCCATTTAAAAATTCGCTTCATTGGCCAATCCAGATAATTTCACAAACATTCTGAATTACTTTAGGACCTACAATTTTAATCCATTTTTTTAAAAATTTTATGAAGTTGTTTAAGGATTGGCGCATGGCGCGATAAGCGCCCAATTAAACCTTTAAAATAATTGTCATAACGCAAGCTTGAAAAATCTCTAGAAACTACCTGTTTGGTGGTTTATTTACGGTCAGATACTAGAAAAAATAAACACCAATTGGAAAATATGTTCTTATAGCGTTAAACACACACAAAAGTGATTCTTGACATTTCTGATAGGACAAACGATTGACCTTTTAATTGATCCAGACTATACCTCTACGTTCTACGTCAAAGCCTTGTTTGCTAGAGCTCATCCAAATTTCTTCACAAAATTCCCATTTAAGGTGGATAGTCGATCACAATTAAGGTTATTCATAAATGAAATTCCCAAATTTACGAAATATGTACAGGTACGGGTACTTAGAATAGTGAGCGAAACTACTTAGTCATCAGATTGTCCAAGAACGGTACGAAAATAAAATAACGTCCTATGTTTATGTGTTTGGTGGAGGCGCCGGGTAAAGTGGAAACCTCGGTTTTAACTAGGTTAAGACCGTGCCCTTACCCCAAGAGTCACCATAAATCATTGTGTATCATCCTTGTGAAGAACTACGTCAACAAAAAACAGCACATGCCAATCGTTGGAGATGTTCTGTTTTTCGTGAGACGCGACACACGCACAGGCGGGAGAACGGAAAAGTGATTCATACGCTTCTTAATACACTAGGAAAACGCTTAAGTCCCGCCGCGTTGTTGGATGAGCGTAATTGGTGCATTGAGCTGCCATGTGTTATGCGGATTTTCTGTTGTTCTGTGAAAAAATCATTACTAAGTCGAGATTTTTTTAAAAATTAAATTAAATTAAATGAAAAATTAACTTAATTTTTTTTTAAATTAATTGTAATTTTAAAAAAGGAAAAAAATCGTAATATTGAAATTTTCATAAGAAATAATTATTTGATTGCGCACAAATTTTACACAAATATATGAATTTATAAAATTAAGGTTCTGTGAAAAAATTATTACAATAGGATAAAGCATGTAGGTGTTATAAGTCAAAGAATTGTTTTAAAAAAGAAAAAAAAAACGTAAAATTTCGATTTTCATGAGAAATAGTTTTTTGATTGCGCTTAAATTTCACACGAATACCTAAATTCATAAAATTAAGGTTCTGTGAAAAAATCATTTAAATCGGATAAAGCATGTACTTGTTATAAGCTGAAGAAATTTTTTAAAAATCGAAAAAAAATTGTAAAATTGCGATTTTAATGAGAAATAATTTTTTGATTGCGGTCAAAAACGTGGCAGTTCTAAGTTCAGAGATTTCGAAGGCCCTTATAAAATTTCATCGCAATTGGAGTATCGGTTTAGCCGGAATCGTGTTAACAGACACACAAAAATACAGAAAAAAAAAGAAAAAAAAAACATTCCGGATTTTTTTCTCCAGTGTAGTGAAATGGAATCTTCGCTTCGCTCGCTACGCTCATCCAAAAATATAATTCTACCTTATGTTTTTTAAAAAGTTTTCTGACAAGAGAAACTAATTGTTTTTTTTTTATCAGGCCTAGTTTTGTTACCGGTTTCTTCCCTGTATTCGTCTACAATGATGAATGATGATCGTTTTTTTACGAGTTTATGAACTAGTCACAGAACAGATTTCAAAACAATGTTTATTTGAAAGACGTTAAAAAATCGAAGCGCGTATCGGTATAAAAACAAATAAATCCAACAGGTAAAAATTCGCATTTTTGGCAAATTAAATATTTTCAAGTGGGATGTGGGGCGTGGTTCATGGAAAATTAATACAGGGCCGCACTTATCCTATTTTTTTCAGAAAACAAAACTCGTAAATATTCTTGGTGTACAATAGGCATAGCCAGAATCCACTTCTGCGCTCTCGAAATTTTATTCAAACACTGTGACCAACTTAATGGCGGTTGAAAAGTCCACTGTTATCGAGTCTAGGGTTGGAATGTGAGGGTAAATTGGGTTGGTGAACCTGCATACGTCAGACGCACGCAGTTGTTTGGAGTTGATGATACCCCAGCCCTGGAGCCAAGTTTCATAGTTAGTGGAGTATAAATTCCTCGTGATTATGATTTAACTTGACGAATTCCAAAACTAGTTAAATCAGAAGCTACGAATATATTGTAGTTATGATGATAAGGTAGAGAGGTCATCAAAACAACAAATTCAATCGCCATTCAGAATAAATTTCGTGTGGATTCAAATTCTGGATGTTTGTCGGGAGGCACGCTAAATCCGATACAAATATTGTCACTCCAATGTGTGTTCGCTGGCCATGATCGACGTACTCTGATCTGCTCTAATCCACTCTAATCTACTATAATCTACTCTATTCGGCTACGAAATTTACGTTCGTCGTAAAGTAAAATTACTCACATGAACTTCTCAATTTCATTAATCGGGAAACACTCCTGTAGGTGTTATTGATTTTATGTCAATAAATCCAGAAAATAACAAACTCAGCTGAGATGAATTTTTAATTTCTGGATTGTTTTACATAATATCACACGAACTTAATCTTTTTTTCTGGACTATTTTTTATGTGAATTAAAAACAATAAATAATGATGACCGTAAATTAATGTTTTTTTACCTAATACAAAAGTTTTTGAAAGGATGAACATGATAAAATAATATTTAAAATAAAACAACACACTTTAATTACCAGACCCTTTACATAATTTTACTAAACTTTCCACCATAATACATCACCGTTCTTACTTGTTGTTACATTTTTGTAGATTGCATTGAAATATGTTTTTTAATATGTTCTAATATACATAGAAACACTCTTCAATCAATTCCAAGTTCAAACTAATTCACTCAATCTAATCGTTAATATGTAATATGTATAATGCGTGAGAATTCCACTAAGGCTTCCGTCTAGAGGGAAGCCGTACTTCCCATACGTTCACACTTCCATCATTTATCATTGTACAATATTAGGTTGGCCTGGTTTCTAGCACCCTGTCCAAAACCTACACGCAAAACTTTCAAACTAACTTTCAGGGGGTTGAGTGGGGCGTGGGGGGATTCACTACCAGCGCCCTCGCCCTACTGAATATGCGTGTACAGCAGAATCTACTTTCGTATGGTTGTGTCACGGATAACATGTTCGGTCCACTAAAACATTTCAGATAAAATACAATAAACAATTGACACTCATTTCTTACTGATAGTACAATGAGTTTGAACCGGCGAACTCAACCAGCGGTTTGGCCGGTTACACGACATGTTCAGAAAAAAAATATAAAAATTACTATTGTTTCTATTATCACGGTTTTGAGCTGGCCTGTTTAGCTCACGGGTTCCAACCAACTGTTCAGTATACCATTTTATGATGTATGCCTAAACGTGTTGATACTGTAATTAATTGTTAATTTTAAAAGAAAATTGTTGAGTTAAGATAAAAATGTTAAATAGCCTTCTTGCCACCATGTATAATACATATTTGCAAGGAATACAATAAATAAATAAATAAATATTACGGGCTTGAGAGACGCATGTATGTTCGTGTGAATGGGATCGATAAATCTTTTTTTAAATATATATTGTCCTTAATATTATTCGATTTGCAAAATTAATTTCATTTCAACTTTTGAGTATTAAATTTGAATATGATTTAAAAAATTGTTAAATTATTATTATTTTATTTTAAAATTTTGCAAAATTTTACATTTAATTTTTGTGCACCTATTTATTTTATTTTATTTAGTTCTCCACCTTTGTAAATCAGTACGATAGACATTTAATAAATAAATAGGTCGCCGGTTGGCCAATGATTTACGAGTCTATGCGAAGTAAATTTGTCAAAGAACAAAGCACATTTACTCAGAATTTAAAACGTATCCCAATATTAAGTAGATTGTGCAAAAATTAATAGCGATATTTTACATTGAACGATGAATATGATTTGTTTTGCATTCTCAAATACTAATCTGGTCATTTATACTTGGGATGTATTGTTTATAGTTAAAATTGGAAAAAATAAACTATGTTATCCAATTCAACTGATTAAACTAATTGCTTTTGTATGTTTTCTAGTTTAAGATTGTTTAGTCTGGCAACATGCTACTAAAAGGTTGCTATCATATTTTGATCTTATGGAAGAAAATATTGAATTCAATATAATTACTGTTCAGATTATGTTAGCTGTTTTTTATTATTCTAGGAAAAAGACAGGGACAAGCATTTTGATGAATTTAAGTTTCGAGCTTATTGGGGTAGCGTACTTAAAAAGTTAAAAAAACTTTATACTTTTTCACAAACTTTCTTGTCTCGAGACATAAAACACCCATTTTGTAATTTATTGCGGAGATTTCAAATGACGAGCTTAACCAGAATAACAAATGGGTAAAAACTACGAAGAATTTGAGAAAAGAAATTGTCCAAAGAGCTAGAAGAATCGGGGTTGTATCCTGCTACTACGTTGTCAAAATATACATGTACAACTTCTTCAGAAATAAATCATACAAATGGACTCTTTGGTTTTCTCCAATGTTTTCCTTACAAATTCGTAGTTGCTACGGTTATTATGTACACACCAACTCAAAATAACTAAAATTTTGTCTCCACCAACCTAAATTTCTGTTTCTATAAATATGGCAGCATAGAAATACCAAAACCAAAAGTATCGTGTGCAGTTAATAAACACATATGCATGAACATGTTTATAACAATATTTATTTGTTCATGTATAGAACATTGCGTGGATCTAATAAATAATAAATGATATGTTTAGTTAGTGAATGATGAGAAGAGACAATTATTTTGTTATGATGAAAGTTCTTCCGAAATAAAAATAATTGCGAAATATTGTATGAAAAATTGCAAATGTGCAATAATACTAATTGGTGAATTATTATACTCTTATAAAACAGAACCATTTTCAGAATTATTTGGTTTCGCCAAAGTCGCTTTTTTGGATGAGCGTAGCGAGCGTAGCGAGCGAAGCGAAGATTCCATTTCACTACACTGGAAAAAAAAATCCGGAATGTTTTTTTTTTTTTTTTTTTTCTTTTTGTATTTTTGTGTGTCTGTTAACACGATTCCGGCTAAACCGTTACTCCGATTGTGATGAAATTTTATGGAGGCCTTCGAAATCTCTGAACTTAGAACTGCCACGTTTTTGAGCGCAATCGAAAAATTATTTCTCATGAAAATCGAAATTTTACGTTTTTTTTCATTTTTAAAACAATTCTTTGACTTATAACACCTACATGCTTTATCCTTTTGTAATGATTTTTCACAGAACCTTAATTTTATGAATTAATATATTTGTGTAAATTTGAGCGCAATCGAATAACTATTTCTTATGAAAATTTCATTTTGCGATTTTTTTCTTTTTAAAAATTACGATTAATTAAAAAAATAAGTTAATTTTTTATTTAATTTCATTTATTTTAAAAAATCTTCGACTAATTAATGATTTTTTCACAGAACAACAGTAAAAATCCGCGTAACACATGGCAACTTAGTGCACCAATTACGCTCATCCAACAACGCGGCGGGACTTAAGCGTTTTCCTAGTTTAAGAAAATTTTAATTGGATGAGCGTAGCGAGCGAAGCGAAGATTCCATTTCACTACACTGGAGAAAAAATTCCGGAATGTTTTTTTTTTTCTTTTTTTTTGTATTTTTGTGTGTCTGTTAACACGATTCCGGCTAAACCGATACTCCGATTGCGATGAAATTTTATGGAGGCCTTCGAAATCTCTGAACTTAGAACTGCCACGTTTTTGAGCGCAATCGGGAAATTTTTTCTTATAAAAAACGCAATTTTACGATTTTTTTCGATTTTTTAAAAATTTCTTCGACCTCTAACTCCTACATGCTTTATCCGATTGTATTGATTTTTTCACAGAACCTTAATTTCATGAATTAATATACTCGTGTTAAATTTGAGCGCAATCGGATAATTATTTCTTACGAAAATTGCAATTTTACGATTTTTTTTAAAATTACGATGAATTAAAAAAATTAAGTTTTTTTATTTAATTTAATTTAATTTTAAGAAAAATATTCGACTAAATAATTATTTTTTCACAGAACAACAGAAAATCCGCGTAACACATGGCAGCTCAATGCACCAATTACGCTCATCCAACAACGCGGCGGGACTTAAGCGTTTTCCTAGTTATTTCGGGTCGCGAGAGTCGTTATAATCTTTCATACATTTATTAAAAAAATAACTGCACCACCTTACACACAGTGCAATTCTTCCTACTTTTCTTTTCATCTCATCGTCAGGCTACTTCCACCTAAAACGCCTTCAAGTCTTCTAAACGGCCCCTAAAAAGACTCCCGCACCACATTTACCCTTTCAATTTCACGGCAGTGGCTCTGACATACGCATAAGATAAGATGGCGCG
The DNA here is from genome assembly GCA_024449915.1 of Sweltsa coloradensis. NCBI lineage: Eukaryota > Metazoa > Arthropoda > Insecta > Plecoptera > Chloroperlidae > Sweltsa > Sweltsa coloradensis. The sequence goes on along the minus strand of JAMZAV010000242.1, from coordinate 1,195,792 downwards.
ATGGTGGGGGTAAGGGGGTTCCCCTGGGAGTAATTCAAGTGTCGGACTGACCGTCTTGGGACTCCCTCGATGGTTGGAGGGAGGTGAGCCTCTCTTGAAATCACAAACCGGACCCATTTCACCGACGACCGGTCAGGAACCGAACGCAATGAACTGTAATTTGACATGGAATTCAAAGTGGACATTCTTCAACAGAGCCTCGTATAAAAAGGAAGTCGTAACTTAGTTTTTTGTTCCGTGAAAATGTTTGAAGAGAACGCAATTTGAGTAAGGTTTCATTCAACATGCGACTATATAGGAAGTTTGGTAAAGTATGGGGTATTTTGAGAAACTTTGGTCTGGACGTGGGTACCCTTACGGATAGAACAGATGGAAAGGAACGTGCTGTGAGAGGCTGGGATGTAATATTGGAAAAGTGAACGAAAGAAAATGCGAGTTTTGTAAATTTTTTCCGCGAAGTTTGATCATTCCATGAACGCAGTTTCATATGTTTTGCCATCACAATAGTAGCAACAGTAATATCTTCATATTAAATTTGTTGTTTATTCATTTTTTCATTCAAGGAAGTGAGACAATAAGGTAACAATAATAAAATACAAAACATAAAATACAAACCATTTTAAAATCTCAAATATACGACACAGACTTCTGATACAACATCTGATCCTCTGCAATCATTTTCCAAACTGTGTAACAACCTCACAATTACAAGATTTGAAATGTTTAGAGTAATAAACCTTCACGTAACAGCACTAGTAGATTGTATTTATATATATCCAACCAATAAATATTTATCAAATTACATTTAAAGTTAATTTTTAAAAGAATTACATTCATGAAAATTGACCGTGAAAAGCATCACGGATGTGTTACAAAAGAGCATACGTATTTTAATAGGATCTATATATCTCTCTTTTTACTTTTAGCCAATGTGTACATATTTATATTTAACAATAATCGTTTGAATTTCACGTTTGTGTTTTACGTACGCAATTTTCAAAAGCAAAGAATTAAAATAAAACGATTCGTAAAGTGGAATTTAACGTCTTAAATTTTTATCTCATTTTCACACAAAAATGATTTGACTAGCACGTTTATTTCTTTGGGTGTGTTTAGAGAAGTTTTCAAAGAGATAAAGCACATAAAGTCTAATTATGTTTGCGTGTGCGTTTTATTTTATCTCAAAACCACCCTTGTGAGTTTGTTTACTGTTACGCCTACCTCAAAGAGTATCCATTTCACAGCGAAACTCTTTTCCTTGTACAGTGTTGACGAGATTAATAAATGAGCGATCTTTGTCGTAATTAGGAAAGCGAGCTCGCATGAAGTAAACGCATTTACCTCGGGAGGGCGAGTTGACAATACTCTCAGTTGGTCCAAGAAAAACAAACCGGCAACGCTGCTGCTGTCACCACTTGACCCGGTTAGAGCGGCAACGCTGTAGAGATAATGGCGGTAGTTGTGTTTGCTTGGCGAACAGCCATCCCCGTTTAGTGGGCTCAATTCAATGAGGGGACATTTTCCTCTGCAAAGAAGACAAACGCATCCAAAGAAACGGCAAATCACAATAAAATATAAATAATTTAAATAACTATTACTCAATTCAAGTTAGAATTATTCTAAGCAATGTTTTAAATATGCAATAAGAGAGAAAACCAATTATCTACTGCTGATCAACAATTGTTGGTTGACCACTGAGATCAAACTCATTAAAATAAAAAAATGTATTTTAATTTCATCTACAATTATGTAAGGTAACTATTAATTGCTCTATACATTGTCCACACTATTTTTGATATTATTTACTTAAATGTATTAGTCATAATCATTGTGTTATCGGGGAAACTTCTTTATCGACTCTGGTTATATTGTGCTTTTTATGTTTAATTAAAAAATATGTCGAAATTATCTTATTAGGTATCTTATTTTATTTTTATTATATTAGTTATTTAATCGTGTATTATTGTGTGCCATATTTATTGTTATACTTTGTAAAATCATTATCTATAGTACCTTTTGCCATCTGGGCTGTTTGTTGTTTTTCTAATTATTTAAATTGAGAAGCCCTTACGCACAGGCCGCAAGGCCCATGTAAGGATTCATTTTCTTAGAATTCTTAATTTTGTTGGTAAATATTATTGTATTTTCTTTAAATGTGTTTAAATATGTTTTCCTTATATTGTAATGTTTTGGTGTAAAACAAAATGAATAACGCTTATATTGAATCTGTATCTGAATATGTATATAAAAAAGTAACTAATAAGAGTTATATGAATTCTATAGTCACACGTGAAAAGAGAATTTACAAAATTTAATATTCGATATAATGATATTTTATTATTTGTATTTAAACTATTTTTAATTTATAAACACCGCTCAACTGAACTTTAAACCTGGGTTACTTACTTAAAATTTGCGATGTTTCGAAGACTACGTCTCCTTCTTCAAACATCGTCCATGCCCGACCATCACAAATTTTAAGTAAGAAACCCAGGTTAAGGTTCAGTTGAGTGGTTTTTATAATATACGTTTCCGGGTTAATGAGTAATTGTGATAATTTTAAAATATATTTTAAAGTTTGTTTACACGCAAATACCTTTTTCTGTAAAACGGAGTTTAAACGAGTGGAATACTTCCTGGAAGGCCATAAGAACTTTACAGACTTCAACGATTCTAAAAAAACGCATTATAACGAAACTGTATAGCACTAGTATCAACACAAATAAAAGAATCGCGATATATAAAGGGATATATTCCTGTATAAAAGAACAGTTAAAGCTATAAAACCAATATTGCGCTGTACTTATTCCCAAACGTCCGTATTTATTGTGTCTGGATCGACGTTTCCCGGATAAAGCTTTGTTCATTGTACGATGTCTCTTCTGAATTCTTTCTGAAGTAAAAGAAATACCATCTCTACAGGGTGTACAGATGTGACTACCTATTTGGATTGAAGGATATAGCCATTAATAATCACAGAAAAAATGAGTCACTTTATGTGTTCTTCCATATTTTTATGTAATCACTGCTTACCGAAGTGAAAGCAATCAAAGTTTTGGCCTTAAGTTTAAATCGAGAAGTTCGCGGCTTAAATTACGATTTTTTTTACATTATTTTATTGCTCTTTATTTACATTTCACAAATAAAACAAACTAATTATGCCATCTATTTCATATGCAACTTTGCATTGTGTACATTAGTATTAGTTTTAGTAGTGGTGTACAGGTACACGACATTTCAGCTAGATCGGTTAGTGGGGGCCGACCCGTTTGTCAAAAAATGCACCGGATTTTCGGGCGAAGAAATATATATTTTTGGTGGAGGTGCCGGTCCAGACATTTTTTTTAATAATATCGTTTATAGAATGTCTTTAAATGAAAATCCAGACAATAGAAAATGAATGGGGAGAAAATTACATTGAAACATTCTTTATAAGAAAAATTCGTTATTCATTTGAAAATACGGCATTATAACAGCCTACTTTTCTATACCCGACCCAACCCGACCCGAAAGCCCGAAGAATGTTGGTACCCGAACTCAATCCCAACCCGAATGTCAAAACCTCTACCCTCACTGCCCTTTTAATAATTAGAGAACTGATTTTATTGTTTTCTATTTTAATTTAATTTAAAATTGTTTATTATTGTGTCGCAAAGCAACAGCTTTGGCTGCCGAGTACTATTAAAGGTGTATTATTAGATATATAAAGTAACTATACATTATTCAATTCAAAATATAAACGTATACCGGTAGAATTTTAACTCTCTTAAAGTTCTGATATATAAGAAATAATAAAGATAAATATTATTATAATTATTTTAGTACGTAGGCCTATATCTGTCACATACTTTGAAGTGTTAATTTTTTTGTGAATTACATAATGCCACTTAGCAGCTCAACTACGTTACCCAATACATGATAGAATTCTCATTCTAAACTAGATATTAATGCACATTTTCTTAGAACCGAGAGTTTTCTCTCTCTCTCCCTCTCTCTCTCTGCTCTCCGCTAGATCAATAGCATTCGAATCTTTTACTGTCAATATTTGATAATAACGGCGATCGTCCATCGGTTTTCGGCAGGAAAGAAAAATAGAACGAAAAACGAAAAATGTAATAATACTGAGCGCCCTTGCGATTCGTGAATTGACCAATATAAAAAGCAGAAGATAACCAACAAAATGTAACTTCTTATTGATACAACTTAAAAGAACAAAATTAAGTTTTTATATACCATATCTAGTTAAATATTCTTTCGTTTATTACCCGACTTGTTTCAAAATGTTCTGAGTGATATTTATCATTGTCATAATGTTATATTTTACACAAATGTCACAATATTAGCGAAGGTCATACGCTATATAATATAAAGTGTTCTATGTTAAAAAGTTGATTTCATACCGTATTTCACTGTTAACATCAAAACACTTATAATATTTTTCCCCCAAAATGGGACTATCAGATAATACGTACAAAGTGCATTTGGTTAATTCTTAGTCTACGTGTTATCAAATTCTATTTAATTCAGTATTTCTTCGATGTCACTACGTTATTAATGGCACAGTTTGCCTTTAAAACCAGTGCACCTTTACTTGTTTGTAGTAGTTTATGGGCTCAAATAATAAAATGCATATTTTAATTAATACACTGAATAGTACATCTTTGTGCGTATTCCGTGCAAATACTTAAATTTTTATGTAATTCAATAGCCAAAACAATAAGTTTTAAAAAGTGTTTGCTAAATTGCATATATTTTAAAGTCATCTTCTTTTAGCAGAACATTCAACAAAAGCCATTCTTTAGAAACGTTCGGTTGCATATTGTGAAATAATATAAAAGTATTGATTAAAATTTAATTTTTTGGGAAAAGATAAAAAATCTTAATAAATTGAAACTAAAATTGAAATTGTTTCTGTGATAAAACATTTTCTCATTTACTTTGGAATTCAACCCGCCTATTAGCTGGTGCTCGCGAGAAGAGGAGAGGGTGGGAGGGGGTGGGGGGTTGCTTGGTTGGAATACTGACGAGCTGTGTCTATAGTGAACTACACTTAAATTATATTTAATGAGATGTCGAAAGTAAGATTAAGTCGCATTATCCAATCTCCTGCTCAAATGAATTCTACAATCCAAATTATTTGAAACTTAACTGTAAATCTGCCATTACGAATTTAAGCTAAACTCCTTTATACTGATATAATGTCTGCCATACAATGTATTTAGTTCTTTGATCTCAGTGATATGTTCCCTTAAATACAAGTTACTAACTTTTTAACAATTTTGCTTAATTAAAAAAGAAATTAAGTTGTCAATATTTGTTTTTCTTCTTTCTATTATAAATGCCATTTTAGTTATATTTTAAACTTTAATTTAGAAAACTTTTAAAAGTTTGTAACCAAAGTTAAATAAGTGTTTATAAAGTTATCAAACAAACCATTATGCACAAAATGATAATTAAACATGTGATCGGTAAGCTATGGGCGATTATCTCTAGTATAGTTTGAACTTTCAAAGTTCCTCTCGTAAGTTGTCAAAGTGAGCATGGCTCAACTGGCACATTCGCTCGATAATGTCACTGTCTTTTATTCCTGTATCCAATGCGCTGAGTCCAGGATTCCTGCCTAGTTTGGCTGGAGTTGTTATTTCCAGGGTTGACATGAGTACATCGATACAATAATTCGCCACGTGAAGGGAGAGACGTACAATACCTTTGCTAGCAATATCACCAAGCTAGTAATTTGGATTGTTGTTATAATATAACTCAGAACGGTTTATCACCACAATTCCACCTACGGGAGTGTTTCCCGACAAATTGATTCGAGCAATCAGATTATTATTTGTTAGGGTAATGATGGGTACGATGGAGGTTTCATATATAAGACACATCGAAAACTTACGCCAATATTGAAATCAACGTGTCGTTTAATGTGCAAGCAAAAAATATTTTCAGGAGATTCTACACGTAAATTTGCTTGTTATAAATATATTATCAATCAGTTACTAATGTAGAAAATGCAAAATGTTATTTATTCAATATTTTAAGACCGATGTATGTTTATATTTATTTATTTAACGTCTATCCTATTCAGTTATTAAAACTGACTCGGCTGGCGACCAGATTGTCCAGTGTACAATCTGCACAAAGTTTATTTTGATTTATTTAATACTTATTGTTGGGGCCAAAATTATGCAATTTAACGATTATGAGCATAATGGTGATACTGAAAAATATGGGACAATTTTATACAAGTGCCAATTCAAATTTTAATTTCAAACTAATATTTTGACAAAGTTTCCACTTTAGAATACACTTAACAAAAAGATTACATTAATCACCCAATCAATCTCAAAACCATCCCATGGCAACGAATAATAATCCTTGGCATATTATTACAGTCATCTAGCACATAATGTGGGATTATTGTGGAGTTTGTGAATTGGGTCAACAAAGCAATCTAGTAAATTACGAGAATATTAATGTTTGCTTTGTCGTTCGTTATCATTCGTTATTAAGCCAACCACAAGGATTATTTGAGTCTAATTCCAAATAATGGAATAACTAATTTGTTATCTACTTATCGGTGCAATAAAATATATAATGTATACAACTTGGACAAACATATAAAGCTTATTAATTGAATCGCTTTAGTCTATACATTGAATAAGTATCATACTATTAAGTAGGAGTTTTAAAATCTTATTCTATCGTGACCAGGCAAACGTAGTCCAATACAAAACAAATATTATAAATATTCAACATCTTTAATAACTTCTCATCTTTAAAACTAAGCAGTATGCTCTGTAATACAATGTGTTTTAGTAAATACACTCCGTTTAAAACATATCAATTTCATAGCATGCAGTTTGGACTTAATTTTCAGTAATATAATATGTATGTTATTAAATTTATGTACATTTGTTTTCATAAAAGTACATTAATTCTACACAAGGGTCTATACTTAGTTTGCCACTGTCTTCCTGTATGCTTTTATTATTGATACATATGCGTATCGGATGTATATAATCCAGACGATAGCGATTCGCATCTTAAAATAGTAAATGTATTTCTTTTGAAAATCTCACAACCGATATGAACAAGCAATCAATACTCTAGGCTATATAACAATTTGTAAACTCGTGTTTTAACAACTTTGATTAGTTTCGTAGTTTTAAGCTATTGTGTTTTATTTTAAAGTAGTAACCTGGATCTCTGTGGTCGCCCGACAGTGGTTGGTCAGAAGCCAAATTAATTGGTTTCTCGCTTTGTAGAATACCACATCATATTCAAATAGCTTCGAGAAATTTGTCTGCGACTGACAGTATTTAACTCTTATTTATTTTAAACACGCTTATACATAAACTTATTATGTTGTGGTCTATTGTTTCACCGACTTTTAATCGTCTTTAGAACACACATTAAATTAATTTTCGACTACTTGACCTCAAATCATAATATTTAATTTGTTTGTCTTGAATTAAGATTTTAAATTATAATAGTGCTGACGTTATTTTAATGGAAATTATTTGAACTAACCACAGTTCTTTCAAGAGATTTAATACTCTATTAACTATACTAAAGAACAGTGGATATCCAAATATTTTCCATTTTAAAAAACCATTAACCATTTCATTGTAATTATTTGGACTTGGACTGTTCTTACTATATTTCTTACTTTATTTACTTTTAGTGACGACCACTCGATTAGTGTCGAAATATTACAAATAAAGTATTTACTATAAGAACAGTGTATGTCCAAATAATAACAATTAAATAATACATTTACCTTTGTGAAACCAAGTTGACAAATAATAACGTATAATTATTTGAAGAATTCCAAAACTTATTTCAAAGATGATTAAGTTTCTATTCCACTCTCGATTCAATCAGTTAACATTTCCTCCCCCAATACAACATTGATTTGTCTGATGGTGTGACCCACTATACATCGAACAGGGCTGAAAATATTGCTTGCGTCTCGAGCTGTAGCTTTCCTGTTGAGAGGTTAAGGGATGTTCCTTGTCAGCCCTTCAGGCTCCATTCAGGCGTAGATGATTTATTGGCCTTGCGAAGTAGTGAGGAAACGGATATCCAGATGCGTAACAATACGCTTCAAGCGGTAATAAATTACACCAACAACAAACAACAGAATGATATGGAATTGTAATGGGGAAGTTTAAAGTCGGTAGTTGAGTTGGTCTTAAACTTCGAGACAAATTTTTTGAATAATGTCTGTATGAATTTGCGTCTAACTAATATTAGTTGTAACGTTATTTAAGATATTAACCTATTTCAAATTTAGTTTGTAAAATATGTTATTTTCCTATCTGTCTATGACTCAATTATTTGCGATACTCATTTCTGCTACTTAAATAAAATTTACCAAATACATTCAAAGTGTATTTAGATTTTAGTCAACACAGCCAGTGACGGAATTGATTTCAGTGGGACAAAAATAATATCGGTCCAAAAATCCTATTATCGTTGACGACATCGAGTTACGAATATTGGCTAACCAGTGGTCGGTAATTGAAATCGTAGTTGGCCATAATTCACCCGCGAGCGGCGTCAGCCAGCGTGGATGGACTAGGCTAGTTCGGAATAACTTGAAGCCTTGCATTCATTTTAAAACCCAATGACATTTGCACTAAATATTAAACATCAAAATACAAAATTGCAAACACATAAATAGTTATTATAAATGCATCAATGAATTATTATGTGTATGATATTCCTCGTTACAATGACGGCTCCAAAGTAAACTAACATATAGATTAAAGTGAAGGTTTGAAGGTCATACGATAAACAAAAGTTTTAAACTTTAAGCTCAATCAAACCCGAAATCGAAATCAGATGTTAAAACATTTCTAACTTTTAACATGAATCGAACTCTGGACCTTTTGCATAGGAAGCAGAGATTCTAACCACAAGTCCAACGAGCCACAAAGTGAATCCATAGCCTTAATAATAATAATATTTATTTAGAGTCTGCCCACTCAGATATACTGATTTCATGGTGGGACTTAAATCAAACGACGCCAAGTCAACCCTGCAGGCCCGAACAACCCGAATGAGTGAGGCGGATACCAACAAGATCGATATTTAATAGGAAATATGCAATCAGTTGTGGACAGTGCGAACACCCGCGAATCAACGCCAGAATCAACAAGGCGATCAGAACAACTCTGAAATTTATTATGTGCTTCATTGCTAGGACGGCTCCAAAGTCACCGTTTACAAACTCCTAAGACAAGAACTGATGGACTTAAGTCCAAATCAGAAGTTAAAAAACTTCTGACTTTAGCGGGAATCGAACCCTGGACCTTTGGAAGCAGATACGCTAACAACAAGACCAACGAGCCACACACAAGACCAACGAGCCACACAACAAGACCAACGAGCCTTGCTGATAAGTCCGTTCCTCTTATAGTTCTCTGGCTTTGAATCCACCCGTTTCCTCTCCTGGCAATAAACTTACTGGAGGCGACGCTGTTTATAAGAACGTTAATAGTCACAGTAGTAAAATTACCCCCATAAATGAGTATATTTTGTAGGTAGTTACATGCTGTAAAAGTAGCAATTTCATTGCATATTGCTTCCTAAAAGCATAAACGACCGAAACGGACATCAAAAGTAGGCTACATAAGAAACATTATTTACTGTAACAAGTTACTATTACACACAGTTTAACAGCTGATTGATGTTCGTCATATTTTACGAACGTAGCGTACTTTTTGTTTCCGGGCTGATCACCCATGGAACGACCTGCCGCCCGCCCTCAAAGACTGCCCAGTGAGTCACTACCTTCCCTGTGCAAGGAGCACTAGTGGCAGAACCTACAACATGTACCGTGTTAGTTTTGTGCTTCAGCAAGGCTCTTCGTGGCACGAGATTTCTTCATGATTTAAAGTGTTTTAGCAAAATGTTTGCGAGTGTCGACGCCGTTTCTTGTCGAAATAATTTTAGCTTCCTTCTTTGTTGAATGATATTATGACAAGTATAAACAATACATATCATATAGTAGCTATAATCGTAGCTAGGGAGCTTTTTCACGGTTTTTGTCCTATCAATGATGTACAATTTTCGGGTACACTAACAACCTTATCTTCTCCACTTTTTTTCTTGATCATCTTTGTTGTAACAATCACAAACTCATTACTATGATGATTAGTTTTCAAACGATAGTAACTGAACCTTTTGATTTTGATTTATTACCGATTGTATTATTGATTTTTTCAGATCGCTTATTTATTACCGACCATAGCAAGGAATACACAATTGACATAAAATGAATAATTACATAAACTTAAATTTAAAACAAATGATACACAAATCTCTGCAACCATTTACTCCAAATCTGTCCACATTTAATTTCATATGTTATAAAACACAACATTATTCTAAATGTATATTTTGTATTCTTCAAAAAACTTAATTGTGTGTGCTTGAATTACTGTTTATATCTATTCCAAAGCACTCATACAGATATTTTGAGAGTCAAAGGAAAATGGCTGAAATTTGGTTGAATGAAAGAGGAACTTCAATAAAAAAGTTTCATAGGCGCAATGCTAAATTTTGAGCTAAGATTTTTTATTTTTGTAACTCACCTTTGTCTCCGCCCCGAGTATATGGGAAAATAATTTTCTGACGAAATACACACACATACACATACAACTACAAATAAGAGTTTTGAACCGGTGGACGAAAAAATCGTACATCAAAGTCAAACGTTATTTCAGAAAATTATTTTCCCTTATACTCGTAGCGGAGACAAAGGTGAGTTTAAACAATTAAAAAAATCATAGCTCAAAATTAAGTATTGTACAGCTAGAACTCATTTTCTTATTGACCCAAAATTTGCATATAATGGCCAAAAGAGAGCTATTGTCCCGTAAAAAAAGCCTTTTTTCTTTTGTTATTAAGTTCTTCTTGTATTCAACCAACTATGACTTTGACTTTCATAATTTTGTTAAGAGTGCTATGGAATAGCCTTTAAAACGTATTGGATATTTTGTTAATTTAAATCACCTTTGAATGAATTTTTTATAAGACTCTTTTTTATTTGAAGATTTTTTAAGCTTAAATCATCTTGTTCTAGATTAGGTTATCACTAATTTAAAGGACGCTTAAAAAAAGATTTTCTTGGGTGGAGGGTAGAGGGGTGGGGGCTACAAGGGTGGTAATTGAGCTCCACTCTTCAAGACCAGATTTCCATAAATAAGTACTTTTAAATAAGGATTGATTAACTTGAGAATTAAAAGACCCGGCATTAGATTTTGAATCATTAATACTCGCCTTCACTTCCAAGTGAAAATTTAATTATTCATCACTGTCTAATCAAAAAGTTAAATTAAATGAACATTTTGAAAAAAAAGGAAATCGGAAAGCGTCTGGCTTTCTTCGAGAAGGAACTTTAACGTTGACGAACGCAAATTTCCTTAACAATGGAGATTGAATTTCCCTATTAAATAGATTTTGAAATACAATGCTTCTAAAAAGAACTTATTGGCCTCGGGGGATTTTCATGTTTAAAGTTGTTGTCAGATGACACACAATACAAAATTGTATATTTCAAATCCGTCTAAGCGATTGATACCTTGTCGAAGCTACAACGTTTCAAGATACAGTTTTTCATCTTTACTAGTAACATTAAATATTTTATGTGAAGGTAAGTCCTTCATTTCTTGGTTTTATGAATGTATAAACGGTGACTTTGGAGCCGTCCTAGCAACGAGGCACATAATGAATTCTAAGGTTGTTCAGAATTACCCTTTGTTGATTCTGGCGATGTCCGTAGATGGAAACGTGTCCAGCTTTTTTGCCCGTGTTTCCAATTTAAAATACTGGTCTCTGTAATTGATCACTATAAGCTCGTCAATGGCTTTGGCACCAACTGGGTTGCCTTGGTGTGTTTTAAACTTAATGCCACCTAAAATCAAAAATGTGACTGAGTTGTTATAGAATACTTATTAGGATTTTTTATTCATCGTAAATAATTAACCATATCAAAATTTAAGAATAATGATTTTTTTAAATTAATGCAAATGTAAATTTTGAATGTGTGATTTTATAATATTTTTCAAAACCATTGTAAAAAAATGAACAATGTAAGCTCATTATCACAATATCATCAACGTGGTGGAGAATGAATATTATATAATAAAATACCATGTCATGAATATATTACATGACACTAATTAACAATGTCATACGAGAGGAGATTGTTGTAGTTTAATATGATCATGAAATGTGAGTAACATGACCTAGTTAGCCACATAATTTGAGAACAAAGCTTCCTGGTTAGCATGCATGATCACCTCATTTAACACGGTTTACAAGGGCAATCTACAGGAGGTGCAAGTCTAGTGGCTGCGCGCTGTAGAAAGCTAACACTTAGCTTAGTTTTATTTAAGACGTTACAAATGAAATATTGTAGCTTCTAAATAAAAGAACCCTCTTTTCATTTATAAATTAACATTATTTATTGCTGGGTGGCCGAGTAGTATTTTATGATCACACGGCTAAAACATACTTTTCAGTTAAAATTACATTTTATATTAAGAAAATAACAATTTTACAACGAATGTGTGTGAATATTTTAAACAAAAACATTGTTAAAAACAATATAAAAACAATTGTTTAACAAAAATGTAACACTTGTTAAAAAAATTGTTGCATAGATGATAACTATTTTAACTATTCTTAAATTTTTTAGCCACAAACTGTGCTCGGAGTTGATTATAAGCGCAATCGTGTATATAGCAGTTGTATACCTTTTTAATTTTATTAACACACTTTATATTTTATTTATTAACAGAAACTCTGTGACAAAATAAAATTGAGAATAATATAATGTGATCTTAAAATTGAAAATAAACATCTTATATCCAAATGGTTAACGTTTACTATCTTCCCTGGACCATCTGCATTGGAAGCAGAGCCTCATACATCAGGACCAACAAGCCACTGCAATGAAATGACACTCGATCAGTCGCTATAGCTGGTCTTATGTCACGTGGTTAGTTTATTAACTAAAATGTATGTAGCAACTATATTAACACAGCTTTCATTGTCTGCAGGCAAAAATTTTAAACTGCATTTATATAGTGCCATCATTTATTTTTCTCTTATCAATTTGGAGCTTATCATCTCAAAGGATACCTTAGCTTAGAAAAACATGTAAACAAATAATACTTTTGTCAGATGACGTACTTTGTATCTATTCATAAAACGAATTCCTTTTTGGTGTTTATGTTGAAATTTTTCTTCAAGAAGAATAAACACGAATTTTTTGTTTACCTTGTGGATCAGAGGTTTAACAAGTCTAACCCAAAGTGGTATTTATATCAAACCCGGCACCTCCACCAAACCATTGCAGAGGCAAAGCGTGCCCTTTTTTGGGTACACCTATACCCATGCTTGTATTTGAATAACGTACGTGTTGAAAGTGAAGTCATATTTTACCAGCTCGAACACCGAAGTTAAGCAGCCTCGGGCGTGGTCAGGGGTAGAGTGGGTACGCTCTCTGCCCCTAAAACACACGTATACCGCTGGTTAGAGCAAATGGAGGGTTCGAGAGCTAGTGCAACGGCTTCGTTCTCCTCCACGTTTGCTCGGCAGTCCTGGGTCAGTGGTGGAAACTATGTGACTGTCAAGGTTACACCGTCCTTTCGGATGGGAACATAAAGCAGTTGGTCCCCTTGGAAAATTTCAAAAGGAGTTGGCTACGTGCCTTTACTGGGACTCCCCTCCTCCCTTCTATTCGCCCTTTATCGTCTCAAATAGCCTTATTGCATTAATATGAGACGTTAAGCAATACAAATCATTAATACAGTGGTAAAAATATTATACTGACTTTTTGCAATACAAGCAATAAAATGCACTATAACAATGGTTTATTTTGATTAAGGACGCGTCAACCGTTGGGTCATCATGCACCACTCTAACCTAGGGGGGGGGGAGGAGGCGCCCATGCTGGTCAGAACCAGCCACGGGTAAGGGGAGGAAGGGGGGTTTCTCACGTCGCGGTCGTCATTGTCTTTGTCATCGTTCGTGTTTTCATTGTCGTCATCGTCGTCGAGTTGCCAGAGCTCGCCTCTATATTCTGGGAGTAAAATACAACCCTTCATACTAGCTGATGTTTGCGAGATGGCCGTTTTTCTCTTGAATCGCCTTTTACGATTAGCAAAGCCATGCTCTGGGCCAATTCTACCCCGGGCCCAGACGGGGAGCACTATAACAAGAACGATAGTGCATTCAATTTGCCTAGAAAGCTAATTTCAATAAAGTTGAGTTATATTTTTATTTATGCAACATTTCATCTCATCTCATGTAACACTCGTGGTTGTTTTCATTGCTCTAAGCACCAACATGTTCAGTTTTATTACTCAATTTAATTTACCCCCACTCGATCACAAAACCAGAAATTAATTCTCTTCCCCCCTAGTTTTTGCTCGTACATTTCGTCACAGCCTTCCTAACTGCGGTGTATACGCTCTTCCACCGCCTGTGTGTGTAGAGTTGCGGTGCACCGCCGCTGAATACTCGCGAGTTTACAAGGCAGTGTTTGCAAACGACGCGTTGGGGGGGGGGGGGGGAGAACATTGACTTCATAAGTGCACATCTATAATGAAACCAGCTCGGTTTATGCTTTAATTCGATTTAAATTGAATAGCTCTTCATGTCATGCGGCTATCGACTTTCTATGAATGATGTATTTTCAGAATGGGAGGGACGAATGTGAAACTCAATTAAAGTTTTCATCGTGTTCAGATTTATGTGGTGTAAATTAAATTCGAGATAATTTTCATGACAGTAAAATATAATACTGTCAGCTCACTTATTGTTTTTCGCCGGTAAATATATGACTTTGCTGCGGTTGAGGGATTGATTGTGGTCTATTCATTTCATAATTCATTTACATGTCGGGGTGTGCGTGTGCGTGTGCGTGTGCCAATTTAAGTAAAACATATGAGATTTTTTTAAATTTTGAATATAGCGATTTCTAACATATTGTGTCAATAAATTCAGGCCTAAAATGCACCAACAATTCAAAAGTAATAATTACCATCTCGGTTGTTCAATTAACTAGGCGCCCATCTGAAATGTGAGAGACCCGAGATCAAATCCCGGTCGGGTTTGATTTTAAAATTCTGGATTTTATTAAATACTACTTACACATTGCTGTCTGTGCCTACTAATACAACATCTTTAACATTTATCTCAAAACAACTGGTTGATTCACACAGTCACATTTGACAAAATCCTTTATAAGAGCAGTTTAAACAAAAACCATTTTAAATCTTAATAATTTATTAAACTTCGTGAAATTAATTTTTAAAACTTTTTCTGGTTACAATAAATGAAATATAACAAAACTTTTTACATTTAGTAATGAACGTTCTCATTAAATTAATAGTAGTTTGTTAAGACATTCTCAAATTTGAACATTTTAATTGTTTAAAATTAATTTAAAATGACATTAGTAACGAATAATTCCAAGAAAGTTATTTGAATGAACTACCTCTAAGTAAGACATCAAAGAGAGAAATCTAAGAAATATGCCCACCTCTAGAAAAGCTCCGCAACTCATTAAGAACCTTTTGTTAAAATTCGAAACTTTAAGAGAAGAATGTAATAGAGACGAAAAAAACGTTCCTTTTTGT
The DNA here is from genome assembly GCA_024449915.1 of Sweltsa coloradensis. NCBI lineage: Eukaryota > Metazoa > Arthropoda > Insecta > Plecoptera > Chloroperlidae > Sweltsa > Sweltsa coloradensis. The sequence continues at coordinate 1,180,130 of JAMZAV010000242.1, read as the reverse complement.
AGAATCTCTAGGAGAAAGAATTCACTTTAATTAACAAGCAACTTCCACGAAACTCGCGTGCTGAGAAAACATAAACTTAGGAATGAAGATTCTTCGTTGTGAGCATAAGGTGGAATAACACGAACGATGCAGAAGACGCGTTATCGTCACGTTTGTATTTTCTAGCTCTTCACATTTGGAACTTCTTAGTTCAAACGTAAATATTTTGAACTTATGCTTGGGCTTTACTCTACAATAATAATCGTATTTCTAAATCGTAATCGCCGCTAAGGCAAACTTGTAACAACATCAACACACGCCCAAGTTTATCTGCGGGTGGTGAACAATATTGCCTACTCGCTAGAAAAGGCTGATAGTTGAATTGAAAAAATATATTCATTTGTTATGGTGAATAAATTGATTTAAGCACATTTGTTTGTTTCAAAGTAAATAATGGTAAAACTCGGGAAAAAATTGCTGTGGACATTTTTGATTCCCCCATAAATTGAAATGTGTTTGATATTATTAATTTCGGTTCGTCTACAATGTTTCAAGGAAAAATAACAACTGCCAAACCTTCATTGAGACAATCACAAAATTGTTATGAATTTGTTGCAAATTCCTTCACGTAATGTAACTGTTTACAAGTGCCGTCATATATTGCTTGGTCCGTTTGTAAAAGTCATATCGTGAAACGACCCTCTCGAGACATAGTTATCTTGGCAATCAAAACAATAATATTATGCTGTGCATTGTGCGCGACTTGTTACTTGTTACTGTCAATAACAATTTTCTTTCTCCTTACGTTAGAAATTTGCTCAACCTAAACAATATTGGAACTAAAGTTTTTGGATATAAATATTAATGTCTAGACATAACTCAACACATCGATCAAATTTCATTCTGAAAGTTATTAATGGTTATTCATCATTCACACATATTTTATTTTATAATCATTTTAATTGTCTCTGTATGATTTCTCCTTCACACTGTTACTTTACGAAACGACTCTCAGTTAGATTTACATTTAAATCAATTATTGTCAATTTTGGTGGAGGTGCCGGGTCAAAGATCCTTTTTTGTCAAACTTATCCATAAAAACCAAAAAAACTGGTGGATCCAATGGAGTTTAGTTCTCTATGACATCATAATGTTCTTGGCCATGAAGCTAATATCACGGGACAATTACAAGTATAGAAGCTGTAATTAAGATTCCACCCCAGGTAATTACAAATTATCACACAAGCATTGACCAGCTTTAAATTAAAGAGGATGTGGCCATCAGTTTTGTATCGTTCGTTAATAAAGGAGATTAAAGGTAACGTTTCAAAGTGCTTTTTATGAAAGGGCCGTGGATTTCAAAAGACTTAATTTTACATTTCAAAACGCTAATTTATTAAGAGTCCCAAATGGCCAATTATATATACGAAATTCTAAAACTGGAATTATAATATTTTTCCCTCTTTTATCATTTTTGTTAATGGACATGAAATGTGGGCCAAGGTAAAACTTACGATTTTATTATTATTTGAAAACATTAATAAAAAGTGATCCACGCATTTTTAATGCAAATACATTTTACACACTTCTCTGTTCATCACTGTTTTTTGTATCCTCTCAGTTAGGTCTATAATTCTTCGAACAAAACATTGTATTACAATACTACGTCGTTCAAAAATATTTTACGAGTTACAGAAAGAAAGAGTTGCTACAAACCGCTATTTTTTGTAATTATATAAATAAAAAAATACATTCTGTATTTCGCGAAGCTATAGAATAAGAAGAAATGAAATTCTACAATCTTAAAAATGAATAAAATCTAAATGTCTTAGATCTCCCAAGTCTCAAACCAGCCTCAAACGCGAAAGCTTCAACGGGTGCCACTTTAACTATAATCCAACGACGACGACTCGGGTTATTTTATTCGTCAAGTTGGTATAATCTAAGGAGACACAGATACAGTCGGATAGAAGTGGTATTTGACACTAATGGGGCTCTTGTTCACTTCGTTCATTGGGAACGGAATAACCTCACGAGGATTGTACTGGATTTAAATAAGAAGTTCTCTCTGCGTTCTAACTGTCTTCGGCTTCTGTGAAGGGGTTTGGGTGGAGGGGGGTAGGGCATAGGAGGGGGGCTTATATTAAGCCTAAAATTCAAGACTTTGAAGTTACAAACGATTTTCTTAAATATATATATTTGCGTTTTATTGCACGGGCTTTACCTTACCTTTCAGTAGAAGTATTACCTTAATGTTAAGGTAAGCGAAATGATATACAAGAAGAAGATTTAACTTAGGTCCATACAAGTGTTCTAAAGTCATTGTGAATAGATTCGTGTAAATTTAAAAATATATATTCACGCTTATTAACGGTAAAATGATAATAAAAAATAAAAAAAACTATGATCTTACATTATGAAATATCTTCATAAAATAAATAATGACAGCTTAAAATGCGGTATGTTTTTCTCAAGTGCATACTTCATTTCCCCAGGCTACTATTACCACTAACTTCACCATGATAGACGATTATTTGTGTACAAACTCCACAACAATATGTATCACTTTTCTGGCCGTCTGTCTGTCATTCATCCGAAGTGTGTCACAAATTCAAAATGGATATTACATGCAATTAATTTGAATCAAATATAAAAAAGAGATAAAAAAGGGAAAAGGAAAAGGAAAAAAATCATCAAAATAGAAAAACGGAAAAAAATGATTTATTAGACGATCCCACTCAAGCGAATATGAGGTTTGCCAAAAATCAGGAACAGCAAAACAGGGAGTAATCAAACTCTGATACACATAACAAAAAAATTATTTACATTTCGTTCAAAGGTATGATAAAGAATGTTTTTGATAAACCTTGGAGAAGAAGGGTGGTGTAAGCCTTTTAAAAGGATCATCGTCGTGTACCCGGCACCTCCACCAAAATCTATTTTGATCCAAAATAAAACTTGATTTGTTGGAACTCGGCACCTCCACCAAGAGGTTCCAGATAAACTCAAGAAAATCTGTTGCTTCTCTCCCTATTTTTGTAACTATCGTACCCGAGCTTGCCCTCAATTTAAGAATAGTCTCAAATGCATTAATATTAATGACTATTCCAAGACACGTGTCTTACTAATAAGTAATGTACCTAGCATAGCTAGTATTAAGTCAGCACTGATAATTAAGGTCACCGCTATCATTCAGCTAGACACAGCCCACTCTTTCACACTTGAATTCCAATCAACATTAACAAGGTAAGCAATCCGGAGTCTAATTACTCACAGACGGCTATGCTGTTCTGTTTCATGTGTTACTTGCTAGACGAGAACTCAATTCAAACAACTTAATACAGTTCTGTCTCGTTAGTAGAGCGCTTTGCAATGTCCCGGAGGGTGGTGTTTGCAATGAGGGCGATATGATTACTTGGTGACATGAAGATGTGTTGACTTTTGTTGTTCAAGTTTCCTAAGTTTGAAGTTACGTTGTATGCTATATTTACCTTCACAAATATACCCTCACATTAGTCATTATATTGACATATTCATATCTGAAATGCAGATTTCGAAGTGTAAATCATACATTTCTATGAATAAGATTATGTCGAAACAAAATTTAAGTGTATGCTCATTCTGAAAGTTTTTTTGTCAATTTAATGTTTAGAAACGTTATTTGGAATTAAAACTAGTTTCCTAATATTTAGGGACAGTTAAACGAACTTTTTATTTAAATTTTACAAAACATTTTTTAGAAATTTGCTATGCTATAAAATAGAGGGAAAAAAATCTTTATCAGATTTAACCCTCTCAGTATCTTTACTAATTTTCAGTGGGGGACAGTAAATTTGTATTTTGGTAAAAGATTTGAGTTTCGCATTCGCGTCATTGTGTTTATAAACATTTTCTTCCCATTCAGCCTACGTGAAAAATCCTTAGGCATTTCATTCAAATATAATATTCCATCTTAGTATTTCGCTCATGTGTTAAGAGTATTCACGAGACATTCAACGAAACTCGAGCTCTTGGCACAGGTTTTTAGATTTCTACCGTTCACATAACAATTATTAAATATATGTTTATGTCACAACATAGTTCAATCCACGTTCAAGGTTTTTGCCAATCATTTACGGTCCAATATGGAAATAAAGACTAAAAAACATATTCAGAACCTCAAAAATTAATTTTTAGTGTTTTTCTGTTCCTGAAGATGTTTTTATTTTCATTTACATGTTAGACCGTTGGAAATTATCAACAGCCTTCAATGTGGATTGAACTATATTACAACACTAACACATTTTGAATAATTGTTATGTGAAGGGAGGAAATCTAAATTACCTGTGCCAAGCGATCGAGTTCCGTTAAATGTCTCGTGAATACTATTAAATATGTTAAATAAAATGAGAATTTACCAAATTTGTACCAACAAATAGAATAACTGAAAAGGTGTCTATGGAAAGTATCATTATTGATGTAAAATTAGCTTCAAATCATATCCATTCCGCGTTAATCCAAACGTTTTATACCATGTAGGCTAAATAATTTTTAACTACTTAATAATTATTTAGCCAAAGTAAACTTTCACCCTGACTTTTTTTTTTTGTAACTAACATACTGAACAATATATAAAGGGTAAAGCTATATTTCTACGCCTTTGTTTTAGACTAAAGTTTATCTACCACAATAGAATTTGGTAGCCTCGAAATGACAAGTCTCGTGTATTTGTCCAGACTTTTCTGTTTTTCGTTCAACATTTGTCAAGAACGCACAAAGCTTGTCTAAATGTGACATCTAGCCAACGCCGACAAGTCTGGGCTTGCGAACATTCCCTCGAATTACAACTTCGAATCCTTTTCAAGATCGACATAGCTGATTAGTTTCGAGAAAGTTTCGCGAAATTATCACTCCTGTCTGAGTGGAGGGAAACTTTCGAAGCTGAAAGCTTCATTTCAAAAAGAGAGAAGAATAGAACTTTACGACTGATGTACACAAAACATTTATCTCTAGGACTCTGAGTTGTATTTTCTGTATCTCTAAAAACAAAATGGTAAGTTACCAAAATAGTCATATTTTAGGACAAATCAAGCAGGCAAACATACATTTTCAATTATTTTAACCCATATTGACGTTTATGGTATTGTTAATTAATTTATTGATTTAATGTTTGTAATATATATATTATTAATAAACTGATTTACAAAACAACGACGACAAGAAGCTGTCGCTTGTAATTGAGAAAGGAAATACAAAATCATATAAAAAATTAAATATCATGTTAATTTAATTAAGGGGGCAATTAAATATTATATTTATTTACATTAAGGTAGTTAACTTGAGTATGCAACTGTTAGATTGTACATCAAACTGCGTATTTATTAAACTACGGCGTTTTCTATGTCACCTTGATATACCATTTTTGAAATGTTACCTGATTCTTAATGTATAGCCACTATCTACTATCTACCATGACTATTGTTAATTTGTTCTTTAAATATAGTTACGATACATTTGTTTTTAAACCGGGAGTGCTAGTTATTTTTATCAACCATGTTTCTATTAATAAACTGGAGTTTTATCCACGCGTTTTCAAACACAAAAGTGAACTTTTCAAATTGCAATGATAAAATATCGACATGCATTATATTGAAACCATTCAATCTTAATTGTCACCTAACGACTTAACAGTGACAACAATAGTTTAAATGTGTCTGATATTCGTGAAACATTTATTAATTTGACATCAGTCACTTGAAACGGAGGGCACCTCGCATAGTGCACAAACGTGGACCTTATTTGTTGAAACTATTTACGACATTGTGCTTTGGCTTTGAAGGTATCAGTTTAAATTTGTGATTATCACATTTTTTTTGTGAAAACAAGATGTTACCCTCATTCATCAATCATTTGATAATTCATATTTGTACTTCATACTTCATCATACTTCATACTTTACAATTAATTGTAAATATTGGTTTTAAAGTTATAATACATATTGTCAAAATGTCAAAATTTAGTTTTATGAATACATAAATATTCAGCAATGGAAACTTAATATATAGAACGTGAATATTTGTTCACATATTTTAAAATGTGTAAATTATGCAAAACGGTCAACAAATAAATACATTTAAACTTGTTTTATTATACAGGATTATCATTCGATAGCACACTCATGATGGTAATCTTCAGTTCCAAAGATATAGTTGACTCACAGTCTTGCAGAACAAGGGTGGAACGCAAAGTTTGCTATAAATACGTTGATATACATTGACGCTGAAATTTCTCTGATCTTAGCCGTTAATTTATTTAGTAACTGATAGTAGTTTGCATAAATTTGCATCGCGTATCTAATACATTAGCTCAGGTTTCTTAGAATGTCGATCACTATTCACGCCAACATTGCTGTCTTGTTCCACTGGCATAGCGATATTCAGGATCTCTCTCTCTCTCTCTCTCTCTCTCTCTCTCTCTCATTTACTCTGCATGTCTGCGGTGGACTTCACCATAACAAATAGACGACTCGGAAATTCTCTAGAAAAAAACCAGCTGTACTTTGTAGTTGGTTTGCTTTCTAGGCAATGAATATTATGAGAATTGTTATTTATCATTATTGTTTATATTATTATTCATACCACAAGTCGAGACAAAACATATATTTACATTATTGTTTAAGTGAGTAAAAACAAAACTGTATTTATGGACTATGTCTTAGTTCAATTTAATTAGGTTATATTTAACTTAAGTTTTTTGTCACCGTCAGTTGTTTTAAATCTTGTATTCGTTACACGCATTTCGTAGCATTTACAATAATATAAGATCAACGATTATAACCACCATAAAACAATTAATTCTACATTCACGTACCTTTTATGTTAACAAATCACCATATGAAATTTTCCAATTAAAAAAAGTCTAGATACAGATGAGTTATGATATTGTGAATTTCTTGTTTTATGAAAGGCTTCCTGTCATGACTTTTGGGAACCATGGAATCTGAATGGAATTTGAGCTTTACACGATACAAACTCTCCATTCAATAATATAAAAGAGTAAATACAGCATCGATTTATGGTGTTTTAAATTTCCTATCCCAAGGTGTTCAGAGAACAAATACCCCGTGTTCCCCAGACTTTATGGTACTGTTATAATGTTATACTGTTAGATACTTAATAAAACACTTGTAGCATGTAGTGTAGCATCATGCTCGACTTATTTCCTAACCAGCTGAAACGTTTGACCCAGCGTTCCGAAACCCAAGTCTCAAGTTTGTCAAGCACACTCGAGATACCCGAGATTTCTGAACGAGCTTCTCAAGTGAGTTATTAAAGCGGTGTTTAAAAGAATGTTGATACATTCTTCACTTCGTTAATGGAATGTACGCTACAACAGGTGAACAAACGTGAATTCGCTATTATTATGAATAAAAATAACGCTTACTTCCTAAATTGGTTCTGTACCGTTGTTTAAAACGATTTACGTGCGTTAAAATGTAGATAATCTAAAAAATACTTTATTATATTTAGTAAGACATATTATGGAAATCAATCCAGAAATGGATTGATTTCCTTATTATGATCAACTACATCCCGTTAATGGAATCGAAAAAATCAATAGCCTACTTATAGTAAATGTTATCAAATTCAGGAGTATAAAAATAATGAACAGCAGACAATAAATAAATACATAAATTAAACATGGGTATTTACAAAATTATCGTTTATGACCAAGTTTCTTAATTTTTTTTTTTTTTTTTACTATTTTCATTTAAAAGAAGGTCGATTTCCGCAACACCAATTAAACAAAGTACTTTTCTATTGTAAACTGTTTGTAAACTCTGCCCGTGTATCACATAGATAAGAAACGCCTGCTTGGAAACTATGACCTAACTGATTCTTTGACGGACTGGAAACGCTAGAACCAAAGCGTTACTTGTATTTGAAGGGGTTTCGAGAACGTACCCTTGGGTCTGGATTACACCGTTCAGCGTGGTATCAAACTACAATCCCTGTCTATCCATCTCTCTACAAAAGGTCAGTTTTATTTCGACTTTCAGCGGCGCCGTTACATCTACAGACAACCACTTTCAATCGAAACGTTTGGCGATGTTGCTCATTCTTTTCTGTCTTCTTTTCATCGTGTATCAGCGTCTTAGCAATTTGTGTTTATTTCTCTCCAGAATATTGAATAGTTATAATCATTTAAAGTTAAATTGCATATTTTAATTGAGCATTTTAAGGTTTTTAAATAAATTTTCCTTTTTTCTGTTTTGTATTCTATTTCTATTGCGTTAATTAACAACGATAAAAAATCTTAGACTTTATTTTAATTAAAATAACTTATCGTGTTTGAATGTTGTGTTGCACTAACCACCTAGATATGGAAATTAAAATTTAGATATTCCGTATTTTAAAGTATTTTTACATCGGGTTCATAGAGGAATAACTAAAGCGCAAATAAGGAATAATACAGTCAGATGTAACTTGAGCGTATCGAGCGCGATTCTGATTTTGGCGGTCCCAAGAAACGACACCCGCCACCGGAAATCCTGATTGAAATTTTCATAGCGCATGGAATTTAGTCAGACACAATAAAAAGTTTTAATTAAAAAAAAGTAAACACGTAGATAGTGAGCGGGATGGCTCAAACAACACTGTATTTTGAACATAGAAATAGATAGTTCTGCATCTCAAGTTTACTAAAACATCTTTAGTAGTCAGAACCACATCTGTATTTAATATCAAGTTCCGTTGATAACTTGTCATAAACAACAGAACATCATAGAAACACAGGAAATTCCTCTGGGAACAATAGTTTTAGGAAATTCGTCGGAAATTAAGGATTCCCCTTTTGGGAACATTGCCAAAACCCGTCTGGATTCGCATACGTCATCCGCCTACGCTAAAAACACCTTCAATTTTTCTAACTCAAGATATCAAAAGCCAGACAGAGCCGTATTTTGTGATGCGTATCCACCCACTACCATAACACGAATCTATTGGCTTAGTGAAATATCTCTTTCGGAGATTCTGAGCCAAAACAAACTTTATCATTACGAGAAAATCTTTCTTGGCAAGTAACTTCGGGGTCGATAGAACCAACATTTTACAATTGTTCTTAGTGCATTTCAAATGTTAGTTCAGAACTTTTAATCTTGAGAGTAGAACACATGTTTTATTTACTACAATTAGAATTAAAAAAGTTTTAAGTTAAAGGTTGGGGCGGACTTTTTTAATTTCTGAATTGTAGTAATAAAAAACAATTACACCACGGGAGTGTTTCCCGATTAACCAAATCGAGAAATAGAACACATGCTGTTGGATAAATCTGTATCATACAAGGCTAATTAATTAAAATCGTTATCGATCGTTTACACATGTAACAGTATTTTAATAAACCGGTAGAAGATGGTTGATAAGCCATGAAAACAATGTGAAAAGTATTTATATCTTTTTTTATTAAGAGCAGCAGACAGTCCATATAATTACGTATTTATATTTTAATATTCAAATAGATAAATTGCAAATGAAATCCTACATAAAACGTTTTAACAAAATTTTGCATTTTTCACACACTTTTTATTTATTTGTTATTCAGTGCAACATAGCTGCCATTTTCCAATAAACAAGTAAAATTTATAACACGTATGTTATACTTATTAACACAGTACGACATACCTACATGTTAATATATGTTTTGTGATTTTTGAGGTGGCGAATCGATGATAAAAACTATTGCAGCTAATTAATTCTGCACTAATCGCTTGGGGTATATTATACCCCAGTGCTACAAAATCTTATGTTTCTCAGTAGTGTTCAACCTTACTTACCTCTCCTTTTATGTATTCTCATGTTACTATATATTCATTATCCAATGTTATTTTACAACCAAATGTTAAGCGGGGTTCTTAATTTTAACAGGAAAAATGTTAAAGTTGGTTTGGTGTAGGCCTATAGTCAAACAAAAACTTGAAAAATCAAATGATAATGAATTTTATTTTACCTGTTTAATAGTGCAAGATATGTCAACAAATTTAAAAAGAAAATATTGTACTAAGGAAATTTACTATTTTTCATTAGGACGGCCTACTTCATAATTTGAAATCGAATTGTGTAAAGTTTCAATAAAATACCAATTTAATTCTTAAACACTCCTTAATTGGTGTTTCTATCTAAAAAACAGTTGTCAATTCAGTCAAATGAACTAAAATATGTTAACCCTTCGTTCAAACACAACATCAGAATACAGGTAATTCAAGTATGGGGTTATATATTATATCCCAAGCGAGTACTGACGTAAAATAAAAAACGAGTAATGAAGAGTTAAAATAACTTAATTAATATCCTATACACATTTTACATCTAAGAGTTCGCCGTTACATAAAGTGATGTTATTTGTTTGGAAACTTCTTCCTCTGTGAAACATCCTCCTCGGAACAAGAATTAGAACCACAAACCTCACAAAAACTTTCCTTTAACTACCCCAATAAATCTAGCGTTTTACCGCTATGAATCTTCAGACCACAAACCCGCCTTCTTTCTCCTCAAACCTCTACCATGACTTTCATTCAGGCTGTCATGTCTCAACGAAAACATTTCCTCTGGTTTGTCCAAGAAGGTTAGAAAGGAAGGCTTCAATATTTTGACATATATCTCGTGTTTCCCTTGACTATTGACACATTTGCTTTCATGTTTTTGTTACGCATTGAGAGAAGAATGAAACCCATACAAGAAATAACAAGCTACACAATCTTTGAGTTATTTTTGTTCGTAAAATTTAATTGTTAAAAATATTAGTTTTTAAATTGTTTTAAATTAAGTGACGTATTATTGACTATTTGCGTTGAGGATTTTGCCTTGCTTATCATTGTTCTCATCTAAAATATTTACAATTTAAACTTACAATTTTAATTTCTCGATTCCATTTTTTTTTTTACAAATTAATTAAAATTTATCACACCTCACTCCTTTCTCGCTAGCCGAATTTTCCGGTTTTCCCCACCAACATCTCTGGATAGCAATACCTCAAGATACGAATTCAACTAAAGCATTTTCCCGACGAAAACATCCCCGTTTTCCACCGCCAACTTTCTCCCTTTCACCGACGTCACCGAGAACTCTCAACTCACTGAAGAACTCTCCAACTTTCCGTACTCTCCTCAACTGTCGGTCCCTTCACAGAATTTCAACCAAGCCCCTCGATTTTCCAGCCGACTATGAACCATTTTCTTTTTCGTTGCCTTTTCTAGTTTCCTTGCGCGAGGTGGGTCGACTCACACTAAATGTCACATCATTTTCTTTACGTTGTTACATAGACATCATTAAAGCTTTGTCCTTTCTTTCTTATGAACCGCCTAGGGGGTTCCAACTCTTTCGGTATTGTCGTGGACGAAATTTCCTCACCCTATGAACTTTTCTTTCGTCTAGGCCAGTACACTTTTCATTAATCTTTGTGGCCTAGTTTCTTGTTGCGTTCGACGGAGTGGAGAGAACAATAGTGGAAACAATTGAGATAACAGCCTCAAGACTCTGCTTGTTCGACGAGTTGTAACGTAATCAGGGCGCCTTTAATAACATTTCGAACCAATTGAAAGACAATCGTTTCCATCACATACAAAATACCAAATGATTTTCTGCCCTTAAGTTTAAATACATCATTGATACTAATTCCCCCCTCATTGACATACACTGATCTTGTTATTTATCTGATTTATCATGAATCATATATCTTAATATTTAAAATATAATGTTAACGTTATAATTGATTCATTTCGAGTCTAACGTTGAGCTTTTATGTTGTTATCAAGTACAATTTGAACGCCATTTAGAGGTTGTTTATAATTTTTATAATGATATTATCCTCAATAGTTTGAGATAGCCTGTTATTCATTTAATGTTTTAGTTAAAATAAAATATTTTACGAAGGTAAAATTAAATTCTCAGCCTTATAAAAAATAAATCATATTTATGCAACATTTTTATACACATACTAACTCAAAATTTAACTATTAGTTTCAATATAAGAGTAGATAAGGTTTAAAATTAATAAACAAAATTAAAAATTCGTATTTAAAATACTCAGTCACATAGAAATTTTGATTCAGGGACATAAATTTCCAAGCTGACCAAACCCACCCTAACCGCACCGACGCCATCGACGTCCATGCACATTCTCGGTTCGTATCCTAGTCGCGCCATACAATTGAATTCCATTTCCGTATTTCCATTATTGAACAAAACACAACATTAAAAGCATTGCATGTTCGATCTACATCTAAATACGCTGCTATCTCATCCCCTGGGGTATCTGTATTCGATTACCGTCCACGTCTGCAGTGGACACCCAGCGGTAAGTGGACGCCGAGTCTGTCAGGAATAGCAAGCGGACCGCTAGCACTCTGTCACGAGGAAGCTGCATTACACTGCCTGCTAATTAAAATAAGATACCGCGACGCGGCGGGTGCTAACGATGCTGACAGGAGGGACGATCTACCGGGTAGGGACGAGGATCTAGAATTACCGTCCACGTCTGCAGTGGACACCAAGCGCTAAGTGGACGCCGTGTCTGTCAGGAATAGCAAGCGGACCGCTAGCACTCTGTCACGAGGAAGCTGCATTACACTGCCTGCTAATTAAAATAAGATACCGCGACGCGGCGGGTGCTAACGATGCTGACAGGAGGGACGATCTACCGGGTAGGGACGAGGATCTAGGATGCAAGCGGACCGCTAGCACTCTGTCACGAGGAAGCTGCATTACACTGCCTGCTAATTAAAATAAGATACCACGACGCGGCGGGTGCTAACGATGCTGACAGGAGGAACGATCTACCGGGTAGGGACGAGGATCTAAGATTAAAAAATATATAAAACGGTTTTGTATGGATGTCCGGATATACCAATTTACTGGATGTGACTGTCCGTAAGTAAATCGGTTATTAGGGTGTAAGAGTTGTTGGTTAAGTGAATGTTCAAGGTATGTTTGAGAAGGCTCAACAAAATGTAATTTGATGTGATCATGAGGTTTATTTCAATGTTGAATTTGGAGCCGTTAAAGAAACGTTAAAATACTAAATATATTGACATTTTTCACTGAATATATGTTTATATTTGGGGGCTCAGCAGTCTTATTAAATATATGTATTACTGTTTTGTCCATAAGTCTATCCCATGACCGTGCAGATCGAACAGTTCAGTGTTATGGACATGCCCTTACCCTCTTTAGAAGAAACGGCAACAACATTAAAATTTAATATGTTTAACGAATACTATAGCTACTATAAAATTCAATGTCTATAAGCTCTTTTAATGAAATAATTAACTGTTTTTATATTCCGTCTATATACAACAAAATACTCAATTTGAAAAGCTTCTCATGATAATTGAAAATCGACAAAGTGTTTAGTTTGTATCCAATTTTAGGTATGGTAAGTATAGAAGAGGTACATTTATATTTAATATTTATATTTATATGTTCTTTTGAATATGTGTTATTATAACCAACATGGTTTGTACGAGCCTTGTGCTTCTCACCATCACGTAACTCAAAACTCAACACCACTCATTAGAACAAGCCTTACGGAACAGATTAATGGTGACAGAAATTGATGACGTCATCAAAACGTCGTTTTGTTCTAGAATAGAAACAGTTGGGTGTGTGTTGTGGATTGTAATTAAATTTCGGCGTTCTCTTCACAACGAGGCAAAGCACTACTCGGAGAACACGCTCTAAGCATCAAAGTTGGTTAGTAGCGTTGTACGTCTGGAATGAGTAATTTAAACTATCATTGTTCTTCGTAGTTGCTTATTTGTAGACGTTTTAGTTCTGTTTCGAAACATCTTTAGATAAATATCAGTTTATCACCAAATGTTTAGTACAGTTCGAAACTCTGATTATTAATACAAGGTACACACACAACAAATGTAAATTTTTGCATTTTATTTTCAATTTTCTGTATTTTTGTATATGTGGATTGTACATGTATGTGCCTTGGGTGGAATAATAACAAAGAAATTAATTATATACACATCGCAAACAAAATCGCATGAGCTGATATGACTTTATTTTACGATTCTTTGATTACATTTGTTTATAAATTATTTTGTTTATTTCATTTATAAGCACAATAAAAGGGTTCTACTTACGTATCAAAATAATATTGCAATGCCAATATAAACACAAATATAGTTTTATATTGCGACTACCATATTAAACCATTTAGAACACAAGTTATGTTAGAAGAATCTTAAAATAATTTTTTGTATTAGTTTATTAACTATGTTCATCAATTTGTATATGTTTATTTTATTAAATAAATGTATAATTTTAAAGAATGAGAACATGTAGGTTGGAAGACACATTTGTGCCCGTATTATAAACATTATAAACATGTGGGTAAATAAATAAAATTATTAATTAAAAATATGAACAATTATACTAACAATAATTTATTGTATTCAAAATTACAATCTTCAGTCAAATAAAAATAATTAAAAGTGGTAAATACAATATTTGTGCACTTGTTCAAGTACATAAGGTAAAATGTCCGATATTTCTTTGTTTCAGCGATCCTGAAAACACTATGCCAACAGTTCCTCTCTGCCAACGTCTCCGCCATTTTGTATCTGATGAACTACGAGACATACGGTCGCAGCACTGCGTCTGCGCAGTACTTCCTTCAGTTGGCCGGCTACCTCGGGATACCTGTGATCGCCTGGAACGCCGACAACTCCGGGCTAGAGAGGGTGAGTTTGAAACAATACACCCTTAATGAGGGGTGTCATTTCAATTGTTTGTCGTACATATATTTTTACCGTGTTAAAACACATATATTTAACTTCTCGATTTCATTAGAACAAAACTATGGGTGTCATTAAATGGAAATCAATCCAGAAATTTAAAAAATCCATTCTCAATCGGGTATCAAACCCGAATCTTAAAATTGCGGATCTGGTGTTTTACCCTAAGCTTATTCACCAACAATATTGAAGGTAATAAGCTAAGTGTCGCGGTAGCTTATGGGTAATAGAATTCTTACTGGCGTTTGTTGGGAGACCCGGGTTTGATACCGGCTGCGATGGATTTGGTAGTTTCTGGAATAAATTCCATTCTACCTTCTGTTCAATAAAACATTTAAAAATAATACTCAAACAAATATCAATACTAATTTTATGATAAAAGGATAGACTAGACTAGACAAGAAAGAAAGAAAGAAAGAAAGAAGGAAGGAAGGAAGAAAGGAAAGAAAGAAAGAAAGAAAGAAAGAAAGAAAGAAAGAAATATATTTGTTTATTAATTATTCAATACCATAGGTACAAAATAATTTTATTACTTTACTTTAAACTAGTCACCTGAAGATTTGAATAAACTATAGTAAAAACTATTGTCATACAAAAAGGCAACAATAATCCTCATAAACAAAGAACAGTAATGGAACAGGTATTAAGAAACAAAACAACGATTACAACTTGAGATTCATTTGTTATTCCAAATGTTTACTGAAAATGTTTTATGCCACTCTGAATGTTTTTTTCTCACCCGTTCGCTGGAGTTGTGGCTGGTATTTCAGTATTGTTCCCAATGGCATTGTTCCCAATTAAAGTGTTGGCAAACAATTAAAAATTTATCGCGAACGCAGAAGAGCTATTTCCTTTTATTCGGCTTCCTACACGTTTAACAATACGGCAATACTGGGGATACTTTTACTCTCTAATCTGCATTAATAGCCTTTGACTTTGTCACTTTTATTTTAAACGCACCTCTTTTGTCCTCTGAGCTAGGACATTGTCAAACAGAACTGTCTAAAAAAACGAACGCGAAAATGTTTTTCGACATCCTTTAATACTGTAAGAGGTAATTTAAATAATGTTATAAACTTTTGTTGTAATTTTTCATGACTTTTATTATATTTTCAAATACTAAAGTAAATAAACTGAAAAACATATTTGATGGAATAACATTATGTCAGAATTATAAGGACTGGACGGTGGACATGGAATAGCTCAGAACATATCAAAATTAAACTTATAAACTTATTTTTACTAAGATATTCCATTTTTGAAAATATTGTTTAAATATTGTTTATTTGAAGCACATGCACATGACCATTTTGTGAGGAATGTTTTTTTTATTTTTGTTGCCTTGGCTAAAAAAAAGTGTTTTCAGGATTCAATAATGTTAACTAGACATTGTTATGCAAGGCGTTGAAAAATACAAGCACCCTTTCGGGAATACCCAAAATAGGAATTTAAACTTGCCAATTAATCGTATATATTATGTTTGGTGGAGGTGCCGGGTGTGAAGACACTTCTTTTTCTGGAAGGAAAACATGATGTTACATTTTTTTGAAGGAAAATTTTGAAGGATTGTATTTTTTATTATCTGGTCAACCAATACAATACCGCTTGAAGTTTATTTGAACAAAATCGACATTGAAAAGAAAGTTCCACTCAATTTCTCGATTCTATTTCCGATGTTAAATTTAAATGTAAATTAATTGAACACCATTTTGAATTACCGCGTTCGTATACAGAATGAATAAGTTCTGCGTTTTCCAATTGTTTATAATCCTTCCAATTTACCATGTTAGTTCAGTAGAGTGTTCAAATCAAAGTAACGATTCTCGATGCTATTTCGTAAATTGACTTTTCTCGATACCGACCTGCCTCTGAATTTCACGTAAGCGATCGTTTAACATCCTTTGAACGATTTCCACCGTTTGGCGTCATTAAACAATGCTCTGGTTTGATTCATTGACCGGACGGTGTTGAGTGCTTTGATATGTGAGAGGTTGCTGGGCGGTGAGTCTCGAGGTATACGCTGCAATCGATGAGACGTATAGCGACTGAGAGAGAGGAGAGAGAGAGAGAGAGAGAGAGAGAGAGAGAGAGAGAGAGAGAGAGAGAGAGAGGAGAGGGTAGGGGTATATATATAAAAAAAAACGTAACTGTTTGTAACACAATATCATTAATAATTGTAAGAACATTCAAATTATGTTTATTTAAATTTAAATTTCATGCACTCACCGTCTAACAATCATGACTCGATAAAAATTATATCTTTAAGAACAAAACCATTGTTTTTAAATTAAATCCTTCAAATTTTTAACCCATTTTTCAATTTATTATTTCTTGTAGGTTTAAATCGCAACGGATTTTGCAATCAGTTCTCAGTACACTGGTCACGGATGTCTGTTTAAAATTTCCGCTAAATCGGTTCCGTTCGGGCGTATGGGATCGTACAAACATACATTTTACTGACATTGTCACAAGAAGACCAGTTCGACTTGCGTTGTAAGACTTATTCGCTGCGCTTACTCGTCAATCATTAATTCGTTCATTAATTATTAATTATTTTTGTCATTACGTGTTTTATATGTCAAAAAAAGATAACATTAAATTGAAATAACTTATTTTAATGTCAGTAACAAAAAGCAAGAAGTATGCGAGGAAGTTGACACATTCTACTCGAAATTCTAAAATTTGGTGGAGGTGCCGGGTACGCGATGTTTTACTACAGTGCGAATTAATAATCTTTTTTATTCGAATGATTACTATTATTTCATTCGAAATAAAAAATAAAAAGATAAAAGAGATAAAAAGAGATAAAATATCGTTGCTTGTTGATATTTATTTATCCGTTAATCTATATGCAAAACACCGTCTTTATTTCATACAATCCAATTTGTCATTGTAATTGGAAAATTTGTAATGTCAACAACAAAGATTACATTAATTTTAAAGCTGAATCATCTGATAAATGTAAATCATTAATTAAATAGCATTAACAAAAATAAAAAATTTATAATAATAAATTGGATTTAGAGTCTACCCACTCAGTTATTTAACTGATTTTCAGTCGGAAAAATATATATCTATTTTAATATAAATTTTGTATTTATTAACTTTTATTAAATTCTGTTTACAAAATAAGACACGTTATTTTGGTTAAGTTAAAACGTTAAAAACAATGAAAATTATGATAAAGCTAGTAGGTATTTGATGAGTTTTGATATAGCCTACATAAGTAGGTAACTGAGAGAGATAAAACAGAAGGGCAAACAAGTGTAAGATCTTAACATCCTAACCAGCGCCTGGCTGAAAGTACTAGACCAGACAAAACGATGCCCGCACGTACGCGGCTGTCCCTGGAGAACCAATGAAAAAGTAATTTGTTTTCCGTTGTCTCGTAGTTCGATCTTTGCTCACTACTACTCAACGATGTATTATTTACTGAATAGCAGTACACACGAACCGAAGCGTCCAGATTTAAGCTTTTGCTGTGTTCAAGATAAAACTCATACAAGAGATTGATAGTTACTGCATGTAGACATTTTTACAGAAAGTTTTAAAGAAAATTTTATATCTACGTCGTTCTTTTTTCCAATAATCGGGCAATAACAAGAAAGACACATAAATATTATTTCAGCCTAGTTGTGACAGTGTTGTTTCGTCTAACGTTTTATGTTGAACGTCATTTTAACTTAAATCGCTATTATTTATTGTGAGTCGGGAAATTGGTTCATTATAATTATGCAATGATTCTTCGGTCGTTAAAACGAATGGAAATAATTGTGTCCTCTTAAATCGTGTTTTTACATATTTTTTTTTAACGGGAATTCATTTTAAAGAGTTGAATTTAAAAAAAGTTATGTAAATCATAGAAAAATTAAATCCTATAATAATATACATTGTGTTATGTGGAAAACTTTAAACACACTCTTCCCTATTTTTACGATATTGCCAACCAAATTTCTCTAGAATCGTGTACATAAAAGATATATAGACGCAATATAGACGAAATAAAATCTCGCCAATCAACGACTTGAAATAGGTTAATGTTACGGACTAAAAGTTCTATGAGCCGTAACATTCAGTTTTACACAGACCTCAGCTAGAAGTTCTGTCGTTTCCAAGAAACTTTCTGTAAAACGCGTCAGGATTGCCACCAGATGACGGGGGAAATAAAATGCTATTCGTTTATAAAAATTGAAACCTTCGGGCGGAGTCGCGAAAGTGGAAAGAAAAAGGTCAAAATAAACTCACAGCTGTAACCGAAAATACGATTTTCGAGTTTTGTACAATAACATCATATTTTTATTTGATGACATTTTGTAATAAAGTCTTGAAAACATTTTTGGAAGGAAATGTAACAGTTGTCATGGTATATAAAACTAACGATCAAATAAATCTGATTTTTTTTTTTTTCATTAAATGATTACATTTACTATGGATAGAAAACATGAACGCGGCAAATCAGAAAGCAGATATTTAAACACACAGATATTATTCGAAAGTCAAATTTTGAATTAGAAAAACTGTTCTAATATCACATCCTATCGATATCCTTATTTCTAAATCTCGTGTGTATATTTGTTAATTATTTGTTAAGTATGTTAAAATGGCTATCATTTACAAAAAGTACATACACAAGGTTAGGTTTTGTATCAAAGGGTCATTGTATTTTATTTAACTGCTTAACGAAAAGATGCACATTAAATCTCTTATTATAATGACAAAAGAAATAATGGCGATTTGTAAACCAATTGTACAGTTGGGTTTGTTTTAAACATTATATATTATTCATAAATTTTAATGTACGTAAATAATTATAATCAACTTCATTCGGTTCAGAGATTTTCTAAAGCTCATATCATTATTTTGTTTGTTTAACATCACCATTGAAACTTTTTGTCCCTCGTTAAAGTAGCAAATCCATTATTGAGAATCGCCCAAAGGGGTTTCATTGTTAAACTCCGAAATAATGGAAAACATTTCTAGAGAAATCAAGTCTAGAGTATTTTATTTTTAACCCATTAGCCTGTCTCTGACAGGTATACACACGGTTGGACGGAATAACTGATGACGCAACATACGTAACTGAAGCGACATTTGGTTTACGCGCGATGTTCTAGAGCGACCATCAGGAAATTAAAACCACAACTCGTCCTTTTGAATTCTACAATTTTCAACGAGAACGTGTGTTTCATACGTGTTTCATACGTGTTTCATACGTGTTAGGTTTAATGTTACACGCTCTTTTCCTACGCGTAATCCACTCTCAATAAGTTAGTATGTGGAGGGATTTAAGAACGTAGCGTGTAAAAACAGGAGCTTAATCCACTTACTTGGCTGAATGATGTTGGGGATTAGGAGGCACCTCACACTCGAAGAATGAACTTCTCTTACGAAGTGGTTTTAGCTAGAAGAATATAGTTGCACCAAAATGTTATACTTGAAACAAATGATTTTATTCTAAAACAATTTGGAGATAAAAGATAAATGTAATGAAGAGTTATTTGATAAACTTTTTTCACAAGGAAGTTTTCATAACTTTGTTTTTATTATTATTAAAAATTTTAAACAAACAACGTTAATTTTTTTAAATAACGCACAAATACAAATTTAATAAACACTAGTTTATCAATTAAACATTTTTTGATTATCAGTACATTCACAAACACACAATACAAACAAAAACTGTGATTAAACATTCTCAAGCCCAAACTAAAAATATAACAGGCAATATCAATTTAAGTATCTACAGAAAACAATTGTCTGAGATAGACAATCTACGAATAATACATGTTAATATTAACAAAATATTTGTATTTACTAAGTTTGTGTACTTAAATTACTGTTTTGTATTACTATAAAACAGCACTGTATAACTTTCTATATGACAATTTTGATTATAAAATAGAGTTTATAAAATTTATCCAGACCGATAGAGTATTAGAATTAAATTTTAGATAACAAGAAGTTTAATTTACAAATTAGTAATATTTTGTTTGGGATAGTTCATTCATATTTTCAGGAACCGATTGTACAGTTAGAAGAAAGTATTTAAAATACGTTTGTTTATAATTTAATACTTATACTGTAAAATCTACATTTTTAATGTATTGAGGCAACATATTTGGCTTCAGAGACCAAACCAAGCCTTGAATCCTGATTGTAATCCGTGTGCGGAGTCTCGGTCGCTTTAGACACCGCAGACCGGACTTGCGAGCGAGGCCAGTGTAAGCTGCGGTCAGTTCTGCGGTGAGATGACGTTAGAGACAAAGAACAACTGAGTACACTTGCTAATAACGGTCAACCGTGAGGATTACGGTTTCAAGACAATTCGGTCATTTCATTTCCAAACAAACTTTCTTGGAGGGTTTCAAAGAAAAACAACACACTTTGGAATTCAAAATTTAGATTTATTTTATTTGTCACAAAACTAATTGATTACGTGGGAACTTTGGGATTAAAACCGATTTGCAAACGTTCATCAACTTAAACTCACTGCCAAGAGGAACGTTTGGACTGGAGACACCTCAAAAGGATATTTTCTGATTTATTTTTTAACCCATCTCTTATCGCGATTGGTGATGTGAAGGAAAATGTGAAAATAATGTTCGTTTAAGTTCACTTAAATTAGTTATTAATCAAACTCCAGACCCTTTTTCTAGCAACGAACTAGATTAACATAGGCATGTTGTATTTATCATTGTTATTGTCACCCATGACATAGATGTTTATTCAAATTTATGTTACAGTATTTAAATAGACAAATAACTGTAAGTAAAGAAAAATTATGCTCAATCTAAAGTTTGAATTAGCATTTTTATGTGTACATAAATTTTTCGTTCAAAACAAGTTTGACGTATTTCCTTTAATTTACTTTTCTCTATATGTACGGCTCAGTGTCCCTTTCTCTTTTTGTCTTTCCTTCTCTGTCTTTCCTTTCGTTTTTTTAGGACGGACAGCAGCCTTTATTTTTGCTGTACTATAAAACAACTAACTTTAAAACTATAATGTTTAATTACCTTAAATGTTTATGTTAAGTTATTATTCTTTGCTACATTGTTGTCACATTGTTGTTGTGAATAATAATCAACATAAAATACTTGAGAGCTTGACTCAACTCAAATGCGCGTTCAGGCGTTGACAATTGAAGCTGAATGGTTGGATACATCATTACCAAATTTTCGAATGAATGTTAATAGAGTTCCTTTATATTGATATCCACACCTTACCTTAACAAATCAATGCGAGAAGATTGATTAAAGATTGATTGATTGATGATTGATTTAAACATTGATATCCAGTATGAAAATTTGAGTTAACCATATTTGTACACTTGGAACAAATTCCCGCAGTTCACCAAAATTGAGTAAATTATGGAGATTTCAAGATTTTATTTTTTCAAACCCGATGAATGTATCTAAACTAGGAAAACGCTTAAGTCCCGCCGCGTTGTTGGATGAGCGTATATGATGCATTGAGCTGCCATGTGTTACGCGGATTTTCTGTTGTTCTGTGAAAAAATCATTATTTAGTCGAAGATTTTTTAAATTAAATTAAATTAAATTTAAAAAAATTAACTTAATTTTTTTAATTAAAAAAAAAAAAAAAAAAAAATTAATTTTTTTTTAATCGTAATTTTTTAAAAAGAAAAAAATCGTATACCTTCGTTTTCATTGAATATTATTACGATGGCTCAAACTTTATAATTATTATTCATCAAATAAAATTCGTAAAAAAATCATAATAATACCTTAAGTGTTTAGTCAAAGATTATTTTTTAAATGTAAAACCTGTAATTTGGAATAATAGAATAATTTCATACGCAAATACACGAATTGAGCTGACTAAGTCAATCTGCTGAAAAAGGTCTTGAATTCGATGAAGTGTAGGTTATCAATGTCGAGAAATTTTTAAATCGAAAAATGTAAATGGAGTTTTTTGAATTATTTTGATTGCTCCACAACTGCAGTTACAAGTTCAATTGCGGAAGATTGATAAATATTATCTGAGATTGATATTGTTAGCCAGGAATTGTGTTAACAAAACACAATAACAACGAAATTACAAAAAAAAAAAAAAATTGGATATTTTTCATGAGATTAAATGGTATTTTTCCTTCGATGAATGTTCTAATCGCTACGTCATCCAATACGTGATTGAATCCATAATTCATTTTATAACGCTGTTGTGAAATATTTTACCGATGTTGTTAACCGTTTACCCGAAAAAAAAACAACTGAAAGTTGAGTGTATAAACTCGTCTCCGCGCCAGCCCCAGCGACCCCTCTTAATATAAACCTAGGTTGGATGAACCTATCTATCTATTTATCTCTCGCAATGTCTCTCTCTCTCTCTCTCTCTCTCTCTCGTCGCCCCATCTAATACCGCGTCTAATTCTTCCACGTCCGTGGACATTCATTCCCTCCATCTCTGCTGGCTAGAACTCGAACGGACAGGACAGGACAAGTTTTTTAGTTATTTGTACTTCGTCTGTGCCGACATTACACGACGAGGGCCGACATCAGCCGAACGAGCCATCTCTCTAGTAGGATAATCATCTTATTACTCTGCAAATACGGGTTCCATTTCAACTATTGTCAATCGTGACTAAGGATATTTACCGAAGTGAAACTCTAATAGTAGCTTTTCTCTGTTCTTCGCAGAATGACGTCTCAAAATGTATGAAACTTTAACAGATAGAAATATACGTGCTGTCTCTTATGATGTACTTTGTTGTCGATTTTTCAAAGAGGTTACATCAAATCAGATAACATATTTTAAAGATGATAATTTCAGTTTCTGAAACGTTAATTATAAAAAGAAATTAAATAGTTACTTATATGATATGATACTATGTATGCTAAAATACGTTAAAATAAATAAATTTACTGGAAGATTCAACATTGTGTAAAAAAGGAAAATATAATATTTTTTGGTTGTGTCTTTCTTGATTTGTCTCTATAGAAAAACTCACAAAATTCTCTTTAAAAAACTTATTAGTAAAACTTTTTTTTTAAAGGACTATAAAAATACTTAAGTGTTGGTCCTTTCATAGGACAGTTGTGTCCCTTGTTGACCAGGATTCGGAAGCCACAGACTCACCATTATCTGTTTCACCATTGAACTTCCCACCGTATCCACTTTAACGCCCCCATTGTTATCAGGCGCCAACAGAGGAAGATTTAAGCTTTACTTTTTATTGAAAGCTCGCTCTGTTGTGATTTTTGTTGGCTTCGCGAGAAACGGGGATGAAACGTGTTATTATTCTACTTTTGGTTAAATACTTATTTCCAGTGAATATGTTAGAGTTTTAAACGAAACGATGATGCTAAAATATGGTGGGCGTTTACACTTTTTCTCCATCTATGTGCTCGAGTTTTGAATGTGAAAGGAAAACATGATTGCTTACCAAGCAGACAGTTAATACTTTACAAAGTTACGAAAAAGGGACATTGAGAATCTTGTTTGAAAAGTTTTAAATTTACTCAGAGAGACATAAATTCGTTGGATAGAATCTGTTTTATATTAGAAACGATGGTCAGGGAATTTCAAACAGTATTAAAAAGTTCTGCATAGTTATTATACTTCACGTTATGAAACATAGATCTCAAGAGTAAATGTATTTATTCTTAAATATTATCGATGGGCACATTCCTCCTAATAGTGTGTACCCAAAGTTGCTCAACGGCTAAAACTATGACTTCAAAGCGGTTTAAGAGTGATGGCATTCAAACTTGAAAGCGATTTAAAGAGTGATGACATTCAAACTTAAAAGCGGTTTAAGATGATGACATTCAAACTTAAAAGCGGTTTAAGAGTGATGACATTCATACTTAAAAGCGGTTTAAGAGTGATGACTTTCAAATCTTTAAAGAGAAGAAGAAAAGTCCATTTTCGCAAGTATATTATCATTCAATTTAATGCACATTTTTACACGGTGCTTGTAACTCAATTTCTTTTTCTTTGAAATATTTGTTTTGCAAAAAAAAAACGAAAGAGATTTTGTCCACGCCCTATACTCAGTTTTAATGCATTAATAATTAGCTCTTGAGTTCCTCTCTCATTCGTTTAAACAAAAGATCAAATTTATTTTCCAGTTTGTTAAAGGCATAAAACTAAAAAAAAGAAAAGAAAAACAAGGCTTTAATAAAATGCACACCTTTTACCATCTAAACATATTCTGTAAAATACATGAACGCAAGCCGGAAATGCGTTAACTTGCCAGTGTTTAAAATTAAAATTTGTCGTAAGTATTGTTTTAGTTTTTTTTTATGTCATCACTAAAAGCCGAGAAATAAATGATAAAACAAATAAATAACGAGGAAAAAAAGAAAAAAAGAAATACAAAACGATTTTGTTTTATACGATCCTACTCAAAACGAATATAAGGTATGCTCAAAATCAGGAACTGCAAATTAGGGGATACCTAACTTTCGCGGATATTCATTCTTCCGTTAAAATCTTGATAACCATTTAATTTAAAAGATCTTGACTAAGAATACATAAAAATATAAGATTTATAATTATTTATGATTGCACAAATCAAAAACTGATCACAGCAATGATTCAAGACACCTTACTCAAGATGTGCTCCGCTAGTGGATGATCAGCCTGTAACCGTCCACTTTACGGATGGTGTAACTCTGACTGTGATCCCCTGAACCATAAATAATGAATAACAATTGGTCCAATCAATACTCCAGCTTGGCCAATACACCTTTCACTGCTGTACTGCTGACTGATTTCACTCCTGTTTAGCCGCTTTCAATCGTAAAGGGAAAAACAAAGCAGTGTAGGTTATTTTTAGTACTTGCCTAGTATCAAGGATGGAATTCTCAAACAAATTTGTCAATTTTCTCATCCAATATTTATCACAGGTTTATTTTGAATGCGTTCTCATGAAGTATGCAGTTTCTATCATTCCACTCTTTCCATTCATGATTCCAGGGGGGAAATAAAAACTAAATTTGTCAGTATTCCGAATATTTGAAAAAGAAAACAACACAAACATTATTCTGACATTCTGATTTATTAGTGATTTGTTATGTCTGCTTTGATGGGGGTATAATATCCATTGTTATCAAATGCAAGAAAGTTGTATTGATATGTTGTGCTTCATGGCTGCAGGAGTAGGAACGCGCCTAACATCAAACCAGTCCCCACTTTTAATAGTGTACAGAAGTACAAATATTAACAAAATCAAACTATTTACGATAGTTTTAAAGATTTTAAATGACAATATTTTTTTCTTCTTTCTCCTTCACATAGAGAATACCAGACACAATAATATTTTATTTGTGTGTTCATTGTCAAAAATCTGTTGTTAACTCACTTCGCTCCCTATTTTGATAACTCCCGTAACCATGCGTGCACTTACTTAAACTACGAAAACGAAAAAAGTTTATATCACAAAGTTTTGAGTTTAGGTGGCATACGGGCTCGTCAACTGTTACGTCATAATGCGCCACTCTAGTCTGGGATAAATAGAAAACTGGTCACGTAGCATTATGCCTAAAAACCACAGACAACGAGCTTCATTTAAAATACAATTATCTTCTTATGGTAAAAGACTCGCTGTGAACTCCTGCATGGCGTTGAAGCGAGCGGGGTGAGGGTGGGTAGTAGGTAAGTTTATGCGATTTCACACTTTTTGTCTGATTCCATCTGTAATCTACATAACATTACCATAGTTTAGCGTCTGCCATTTAAAGCAAATGGATGATTGTAACCACATTTCAGGACTTCACCCGCACGGCGAGTGTGTTAAAAATAA
Source organism: Sweltsa coloradensis (assembly GCA_024449915.1). Lineage (NCBI taxonomy): Eukaryota > Metazoa > Arthropoda > Insecta > Plecoptera > Chloroperlidae > Sweltsa > Sweltsa coloradensis. The sequence goes on along the minus strand of JAMZAV010000242.1, from coordinate 1,153,605 downwards.
TTCAGCTGCTACTCGGCAACAGTCTGAAGCTGTAATTGATGTTCTCTTATTTACCTTCTTTGTCTGTGTGGATATAGTCTATGGGTAATCCAATATATTTTAAAGATACTTCCTAAAATCACCTTTATAAAACGAACTTTCTATACTCATAACGCTATTATAATCATAAAAATACGATGATAATTTATATTTTATTGTGAAAAAAACGAAAATATTAATTTTGTTGTTTAGTCTTTTAGTTTAATATGCGTACTTTTTTGTCTGTGTGATTGTGATTTATCGAAAAATGATTTTTTGACTAAATATTGTTAGGTGCACATATAAAGTTTTAAAAAAAACTTCATTGGTTCAATGCTGTTCCAACGTGATTTACAAAATATAAAAACTTACAAATAACTTTAATTGCCCTCGTCTGTATTATATTACTAGATTTTAGCTAGAACATGGTCATATTTATCTCGTTCACAAAAAACATTCCATTCCACTAGAAAACTCAAACAATTGAGAGAACATGAAAATTTTGTATCCAATACGAGTGTTGAACTACAAAAACTATGTATTGTAAACGAGCTTTCGACGTTGTTTTATTGGATAAAAGTTTATGTACAATTTTTAAGGGCACCGAAACGCAAACATTCACACAAAAACAGTGCAACCATTCGTTTACGAAACATGGTTGTATACTTTTGTGTATGTTTCAGATATTTTAATACAAAAATTGTATTTAAAGTATACAAGCTCAGTCATGTTACATTTTTTAATGGAGAGATTTAAAAAGCGGATCAAGCCAACTTCGTTAGCGCGTTCATTAACCAAATATTGAGATGTATATTTATGAGGGCTGTGTACAGAACCTTAAACGTAACCAAAACAGCTGATCTTCGATTAAAGATACTAGTCATAGAAGAACCTCCGTCTTATGATGATTCTCAAGCCAAATTGATTTTAAGAACGGAGTAAAGCTCCTTAAAGGGGTATTTAACCGCTAAACTCAAAAAATATATTTCATTCAGGCTAACTAGTAATGAATTTAGCAATTAACAGAAAAATTATTGGGGCCACCATGACCTCCCAAAAAATTGTCAAACATGACATTTTTCGAGCTAGGTCCCATCGGCAAAAATCTCCCATAAGAAATAACATGGGGACGATCTTTATGCCCCGTGACCTTGGAGGATTTTGATCAAAAAAAAAATTGGCCATTATTGACGTACTCTACAGCCTTTTCTGTAAATTCCCTATATTTTGTTTTGTAATTTGGGCAAGTAGTTCGGTCAAAATATGTTGATTACCAAGATGGGGTGTGATTTTGGAATGCATATTTTTGTGTGTTTGAGGGTATATTTGGGCACAGTTTCAAGACACGATGTTATAAAAGGGGCATTTTAGATTGGTACTATGCTCTTGTATCTATGTGGACCAAAAAGAAGCTGGTTAAAGCCAATTTAAGAAATTTCCCAAAACACTAATTTTCGTAAATTTCTGGATCCAAAAATAATGAAAAATTGGTTTTAAATCACAGTTACAAGATATAATTTTTTAAAACGGTCATTTAAGTGTAGTATTGTGCTATAGATCACGTGGTAAAAAATATTTTTTTGTTTTTTTAGCTCCTTTAATAATAATAATAATAATAATATTAATATTATGTTTTTTCATCTTTAATTGACTCAAACGAGCATTGGACAAGTCAATACGAACAATTACAGTTGGCTCATTGAGCCTAGACTCAAGAACATAAATCTGCAATCAATCACAAATTATCATATATTCAAGTATTCTTTTACTGAATAAAAACCATTATTAAGAGAAAACACTTTAGTTTACATACAAAATCATTTCCTGTTCAACCTTTAATAAATAAATAATAAATGAACAAATAAATTGTATTTAAGGTCTACCCCCTCAGCTATATAACTGGTTTTCAGTTTTAATAGATTGCTGTAAAGTTTAGAGACAGCTGATAAAGGGCTCTTAGTAACTAAAAATAAATTATGCGAAGGAGCCCTGAATTAAATTAAATATACATCGCGTGTCTAATTGTTTGTCCGTACGTCTGTGCGCGTGTCACGTCTCATGATGAAAACCGAACATGACCTCCAATTAAAATGTATTTTTTTTATATCTCTTTCCGATTAGGATGATAAAGAATGGTTTTCTAGACGGGAGGGGGGGGGGGAGGAGGGGGGGGCAAGTGGACAGGACTAAACTTACCCAAACTTGACACGCTCTTGGCACCTCCACTACAGCAAGATTTGAATGCTGGAACAAAACCCATTTTTTTCTTTCTTTTTCCTTATTCCACGATCTATTGATTGAGTAACTTCGCTTTTTGTTTAATGTTCTCCCGTACCCGTCCGTGCTTGTACAAATATTAAAGCGATCTTGACAGTACCCGCTAGGTCGGATAAAATTAAAACATTATTTTTTTATTTTCTCTTGGCTTCAATGTCAATAATTTTTCTGTATTAAGTTCAAAGTTCTCCTTAATTTAAATTCCTAGCATACAAAAGAGATCTAAATAAGTTTTTTCCCGAGAATTTATCTAGGTGGAGTAGATAGAATAGAATGTCAAACACAATTTTCAAGTTAGTAAAACTATGTCGAAACTTTCAATTCGGGATTAAACTCAAGATATAACGTCACGGAGTTTGAAGTTCTCTCAAAGTTCTGAGAGTTTAATTTTAATTTTTTATGTTGGTAACATTCCGTCTTACGCATATTGGTCTCGCGTCTTCCTCAGCAGGATTTAATTAACTCTTACATGTTATGTAGAGTAGCCCAAGTAAAGGAGACCCTACATAGGGTGGAAGACTTGGATCGTTTCCAAGATGTTACAGAGATTTGTTCATTTATTTGTATTTGTTCATTTATTTGTTATCTATTTTTAATTTCTTTTGCGATGATTAACAAAATGCATACATTCAAATAAACGTAATGTATAAATGATTTTACGTAAAGAAACAAAAGAATTATAATGAATATAATTTGTTTAAAAAAAGTATAGTATAATTGCGTTATTTTAATATGTATTTGTATAGTTTTGTAATCGAAAGTATTTATTTTGTACTTTATTAATGTATTTGGTGGAGGTGCCGGGTTTCTTAATTTTTGAATCCATTTAAATAAACTGTCCATAACTCGAATCCCGTTATAAAAGAAGATTGGTAACTTCTGATTTGTATTTAAGTCCATCAATGCTATGCCTAGAAATGTATAATCAGTGACTTATGAGTCGTATAAAAAACACAAAAATTCATCACAAAATATTGATTATTGTCTTATTTAAATATGTATGAAATATAATCATTTTGTAAAAGAAAGTATCTTAAAAGTGTTTTTGTTTTGTTTTAAAAAATAACATTGAATTAATGTAGTATTGGTGGAGGTTCCGGTTACATTGAAACAAAAATCTAAAATAATCTAATTTTATATTTTGTAAGATATTCAGAAGGAGAGGCGAGATTTAAAATAATGTAATGCAAATTACGTACCAGCTGTAGTAGTTTGAAAATTACATTAGGTCTTTCTGATCAAGTTTATGAAAAACAATATCATTAAAACGCGACACTGACACCAAAGTTTGGAGTAAATCTAATTGCTCGTAATTATGACTTCAGATTTCAACATCTTGTCGCTTTAATGTAACTAGGTTAAATCAAATTTGAGTTGAAAATAAAGTTGTTCCTTAGAACCTCGACGATAAAATCAAAATTACTCTTAATGTCTCTTCTACGTTATTGTACATTAAAGCAAGAACTTAACGAGATTATAGCTTTGATCTTGTTGTGTTTTATGACAATAAACTCTAATCTTTTATTGAATCGCAATCCGCCTAAGTTATTCAGAATAAAATTAATGTGAATCAACACATTACCTCAGTGTTAGCGTCAGCACTTGAATTCAAGAGTCATATACATTGTGATATTATTAATAAAAGTTTAATTGCTGTTGTTTTTTTAATATGATTTATTTAACAAAGTTTTGTTGAGTTTATCCTTTTATGTAGAGATCTAGATCTAGAACTAAGTTTTATTTGAACCAAATTATATTTAAAACAAATCAATGCCATTTTTAACTAGTTTAAACCCACATAAACAAATAATCGATTTTCATTGTGGACTTTAAACACCATACGTAAGACTGAAAACCCACACTTTGGCCAATCAAAGACAGATATTTAAACTAGTAAAATTAATAATGATAAAGTATTTTATGTTCTGGCTTGATTTAAAATAAAAAACACCTACGGGAGTGTTTCCCGATTAACGAAATTGAGAAATGATAAAGTTGTTGGGCAAGTTTCTTTTGCAGTCAAAGCCAGAATCAACATGCATGACAAACAACTGTTTACAACATGTTTACGATAAATTGTGTGTCACAAAGTGTGTCACTACAAAGTCACATTTCACATACTTCCAACCCAGAATATTTAGATATAAATACATTTTATAAGTTTTAGAACTGCCGTTCGAAGCGCGAGAATATAAAATATATAGCGGGAAAATATGTACCGGAAGCAAATACTTTAACCAGTAAATTTCGTTTAAAGTTTATCATAAACTGTATTTCTCATAATTTTGTCGAGAACCAAAATATTTCCCTCGTCTGTCACCATGTTTTTTTTCCTGAAAATTCTTAAAACTCTTGTCAACATCACAACTCTAATTAACTCGAGATCAGTTCTGGAATTAATTCCAGGGATGTTTGTGAATTCAAATCTAAGGCGAGTAATCGAAAGCCCTTGAATCTCTGGGTAGAATCTGTGGATAACTCCCTTCACATCGACCTGGATATTACGAATGCATTCCCAACCCTCCCCTTCCCCCTCCCTGAAACATTGCGCTCCTGTTGACCCGAATTTACATATTTCATAATTCGGTTTGCGGTTTAAATAGCTCAAACTTGGATTTAGTCCGCGCCACGGTCGTTTTAAAGCTTACAAGTTCGAATTGCGGGGATTGCATGGGGATATGTATACAATAGGAAATACAAACATGCATGTAAATGTATCTTTACTCGAAATATGAACTCTAAACGCAAAAGCAAGTTACACTTCATATAGTATACGAACGAAGTATAGGTGAAAGCCATGTTTATTAATCTGCCTGAGAAAGTGATAAAACTAAAACCAAACGTTTAAATATATTTCATTTAGGCATATAGACAATTACCTTAAAATAAACATAAAATAAATATATAGTTCTGAACAAAGAGACGCAAAGGTACAATAAATGTTCATTCTTTAAAAACAAAATTAGTTTGAATGAAAATGTTTCCAACCATTTACAAAAAACAAAAAGAAAATTAAAAAGAAAAATTAGTTTACGTTATTTATAATAAAGTCTCTGTGACCAACATCTAATTACAAGTTTTCTATATAAAGCTTTTGACCGATGTATTCGAATGCTCTATCATGATGTTATAGAGTAATTAATTTGCAAAGCAATTTTATGACTGGTTAGGATAATATAATATTTACTTTTTATTATTATTTAAAAATTTTGAATAAATAAAATAAATGACACCCTTATGGTTGTCTATAGTATATTAAAATAGAAAGCACATCGCAATGGAGAACCGTCTGTATTAAATCCCCTCATCTTGCAATGCTTTACTCCCATGCGCGCTCCCACGTTACATCCGTACATCAGTTTATGCAAAGCCATGTTCCTACATTTAACTAGGACAACATATAACATATGCATGTGTGGCGTAGATCATTCTACGTGTATAACTCAATTATCGATTATGTATTAAGTGGAGTTAAACCCTTAAACAAATTTATCACCATCAGACACTGTGTGGGACTGTTTACTCGAATGGCATAGACCACACACAGTTATGTGCATTATTACTAATTGCCGATTAAATCACTTATAATTATTAATAATTCATTATTATTGTTGTGGTAAGGCAGGTGTATTCCCACAAAGATTTGTAAACTTCTCCTGCTCCATTTTCTTTTTAAGGTTAGGCGAGACGATGGCCTACAGGGTTGGCTTGGTCGCTTTGGTTTAAGTCCCCCGCTGAAAATCAGTTAAATGACTGAGTGGGTAGAATCTAAATACGATTTTTTTTTATTGGATGGATAAATAGTACTGTATTTATTTAACATGGTGATGTAACCTTTTTTTTATAATTTAGTTGGAAAATTTGATTTACAAACGAGAACAACAACAAGGTTACGCGATTTCGTACAAATGAAATGAAATTATATCGGGGTGCGAAAGTATAACTTGTGAATTAATAACAAAAATATTTATCAATATATATACAATATAATATATTATTTATATATTCATTTAAAGCAGCTTTTTATGCCAGTTTGCCAATATGACTCATTAATCACCCTTATCACCTTTTCACTAGATAAGTATTTTATAACCTCAGTTTTTTATTCATCTTCGTTTTTAGTCGTTTTTTATAATATACTTTTGTTATTCAAGTCTTACTTATTGTATTTATTGTATAATTTTAACTGTATAATACTTGTTCATGTACTTAATTATTTGTACAACGTATTTGTATTGTTTTAAGTTGTGATGAATGTGTATATTTTCTTGTTTAGTTTAGTAGTAATATTGTTTGTTTACTTGTGGGTTGATAATTACCTTTTGCTAGAAATTACAAAAATCATACATAAATATTATCAATAACCTATCTTCAATCATAAACCATAAGTCGTCAGTCATCAGTATTCAATCATCAAATTTAAAAAAATGTTAATAAGATACAAATTGCTACTATTTGAAGGAATGAAAATAAATAAATAAAGTCAGTGCTACACCGCTCTACAATTATTTTCTGTTCAGCGTGCTACAAGATAGCCACGTCCTTGTAAGATCTCCGAGTTTCGATATTACTAAATTTCCCCATCAGCCAACTTTGTCTTATTGCTCTAGTTCGAGTTGCTCGGAATTAATATTTGCTATCGTCAGTATCAGACAGAAATTCGATTATAATTCGATATTCATAATTGCGTTATCTCTCTAATATTCAATTAAGATTGTTAGATGATTTCTGAAGAGGGTCAGAGGAGCTAGAATAATCTTGAAGTAGTCTCAGAGAGAATATTACAGAATTAAGAAGCCACATTGTATGAATACCTCTACATTATATCCTCACCACAACGCATTAGTGCATGTTTGCCCTACTAAAATACTTTTATCGTATAAAGCGAAATAAATTCTTGAATATTTTAATTTTTTGTGTTCAAGTTCATTTTTCTCTATTTCTTCCATTCTATTTCATTTCCTTGAAATATTTCATTCGCTCGTATTTTATTTACCGTGTGGCAAACATTTTACATAATAGTATTAAACATAATTTATGTGTCTTGATGATAAAGAGAAAATAATAAGTTGTGTGTATTGTGAAAATATTTCGTAAGAATGTAAAGTTTGTCTAGAAAAGGTGAATCTGGGACAAACATTACAGCTCAAATGTAAAAGCCATTTGGGTTCTGATTTGAAAACAAACTTTCGTCGTTTTATCGTCGTTACTTCCTTGAAGAGAATTTGCATTTTGTAAATGTGTATAAAATGCATGGAGAAATCTCGTTTAAAATCAATCAGATAAAAGCGTATATTTAAAAAACAACCATGCCGATCAACATTCAGTAATATAATATAAATACAAAAATTGTTTGAACAGTAAGGTTATATATAAGGAGAAGGCTACGTGCCGGTTCCGGGTTTCCCCTCCTCCCTTCTGTTCATACTTCATCCTCATCTATCATCACTCATCGTCTCGATTAGCCAAAGTGCATAAATATGAGACGTTAAGCAATAATCAATCAATCAATCATGTTTTAATAACAAAATTAATAAATTAAAGCAATACTTCGGAAACTTTCAGCACCCTTTCAATGGTAACAAACACAACATAAAACACCGTTAAAAAGAACATGATAAGTCCTAAAATTGTATTCACTTAATATGTTTTTTAATATATTCATAATCGTTTGACCCACTTCCCATCTGCTTCCACTTAAACAGTCTGGAGAAATTGACGTTTCGCGTTGCTATAAACAGGCAACCCCAGCAAACAGTATTTTAGGACCATTTGAGGTCGCCATTTACATTACATCTCACAGCCAAAGTGTTCTGATGAGAACAAAGCACGATTTCGTTTGACCATGGAGTTATAAATAGTACCATGGAGTTATAAATAGTACCATGGAGTTATAAATAGTACCATAAAGTAATAAATAGTACCATGGATTTAAAATAGTTCTCTGCTTGTTTGTTTGTTTGTTTGTTTATCCATAACAGAACAAAGTTCCAGAGATACATGGATTAGTTCCAGAGAAACATATACATCTATACTTGTAAAAGATTACTGAAATTTTTATTAGATAACTAAAGTTTAGTGGTAATATTGTTGATAATTACCTTTTGCTAGAAATTACAAAAATCATACATAAATATTATCAATAACCTATCTTCAATCATAAACCATCAGTCGTCAGTCATCAGTATTCAATCATCAAATTTAAAAAAATGTTAATAAAGATACAAATTGCTACGTATTTGTAAGGAATGAGAATAAATAAATAAAGTCATTGCTACACCGCTCTTCAATTATTTTCTGTTCACAGTGTGCTACAAGATAGCCACGTCCTTGTAAGATCTCCGAGAGCTCGATATTACTAAATTTCCCCATCATCCAACTTTGTCTTATTGCTCTAGTTAGTTCGAGTTGCTCGGAATTAATATTTGCTATCGTCAGTATCAGACAGAAATTCGATTATAATTCGATATTTATAATTGCGTTATCTCTCTAATATTCAATTAAGATTGTTAGATGATTTCTGAATAGGGTCAGAGGAGCTAGAATAATCTTGAAGTAGTCTCGGAGAGAATATTACAGAATTAAGAAGCCACATTGTATGAATACCTCTTCATTATATCCTCACCACAACGCATTAGTGCATGTTTGCCCTACTAAAATACTTTTATCGTATAAAGAGAAATAAATTCTTGAATTTTTTTATTTTTTGTGTTCAAGTTCATTTTTCTCTATTCCTTCCATTCTATTTTATTTCCTTGAAATATTTCATTCGCTCGTATTTTATTTACCGTGTGGCAAACATTTTACATAATAGTATTAAACATAATTTATGTGTCTTGATGATAAAGAGAAAATAATAAGTTGTGTGTATTGTGAAAATATTTCGTAAGAATGTAAAGTTTGTCTAGAAAAGGTGAATCTGGGACAAACATTACAGCTCAAATGTAAAAGCCATTTGGGTTCTGATTTGAAAACAAACTTTCGTCGTTTTATCGTCGTTACTTCCTTGAAGAGAATTTGCATTTTGTAAATGTGTATAAAATGCATGGAGAAATCTCGTTTAAAATCAATCAGATAAAAGCGTATATTTAAAAAACAACCATGCCGATCAACATTCAGTAATATAATATAAATACAAAAATTGTTTCAACAGTAAGGTTATATAAATAAATACAATTTTAGGACTTATCATGTTTTAATAACAAAATTAATAAATTAAAGCAATACTTCGGAAACTTTCAGCACTCTTTCAATGGTAACAAACACAACATAAAACACTGTTAAAAAGAACATGATAAGTCCTTAAATTGTATTCACTTATGTTTTTTAATATATTCATAATCGTTTGACCCACTTCCCATCTGCTTCCACTTATCAGTCTGGAGAAATTGACGTTTCGCGTTGCTATAAACAGGCAACCCCAGCAAACAGTATTTTAGGACCATTTGAGGTCGCCATTTACATTACATCTCACAGCCAAAGTGTTCTGATGAGAACAAAGCACGATTTCGTTTGACCATGGAGTTATAAATAGTACCATGGAGTTATAAATAGTACCATGGAGTTATAAATAGTACCATGGAGTTATAAATAGTACCATAAAGTAATAAATAGTACCATGGATTTAAAATAGTTCTCTGTTTGTTTGTTTGTTTGTTTGTTTATCCATAACAGAACAAAGTTCCAGAGAAACATGGATTAGTTCCAGAGAAACATATACATCTATACTTGTAAAAGATTACTGAAATTTTTATTAGATAACTAAAGTTTAGTGGTAATATTGTTGATAATTACCTTTTGCTAGAAATTACAAAAATCATACATAAATATTATCAATAACCTATCTTCAATCATAAACCATAAGTCGTCAGTCATCAGTATTCAATCATCAAATTTAAAAAAATGTTAATTAAGATACAAATTGCTACATATTTGCAAGGAATGAAAATAAATAAATAAAGTCATTGCTACACCGCTCTACAATTATTTTCTGTTCAGCGTGCTACAAGATAGCCACGTCCTTGTAAGATCTCCGAGCTTCGATATTACTAAATTTCCCCATCAACCAACTTTGTCTTATTGCTCTAGTTCGAGTTGCTTGGAATTAATATTTGCTATCGTCAGTATCAGACAGAAATTCGATTATAATTCGATATTTATAATTGCGTTATCTCTCTAATATTCAATTAAGATTGTTAGATGATTTCTGAATAGGGTCAGAGGAGCTAGAATAATCTTGAAGTAGTCTCGGAGAGAATATTACAGAATTAAGAAGCCACATTGTATGAATACCTCTACATTATATCCTCACCACAACGCATTAGTGCATGTTTGCCCTACTAAAATACTTTTATCGTATAAAGCGAAATAAATTCTTGAATATTTTAATTTTTTGTGTTCAAGTTCATTTTTCTCAATTTATTCCATTCTATTTTATTTCCTTGAAATATTTCATTCGCTCGTATTTTATTTACCGTGTGGCAAACATTTTACATAATAGTATTAAACATAATTTATGTGTCTTGATGATAAAGAGAAAATAATAAGTTGTGTGTATTGTGAAAATATTTCGTAAGAATGTAAAGTTTGTCTAGAAAAGGTGAATCTGGGACAAACATTACAGCTCAAATGTAAAAGCCATTTGGGTTCTGATTTGAAAACAAACTTTCGTCGTTTTATCGTCGTTACTTCCTTGAAGAGAATTTGCATTTTGTAAATGTGTATAAAATGCATGGAGAAATCTCGTTTAAAATCAATCAGATAAAAGCGTATATTTAAAAAACAACCATGCCGATCAACATTCAGTAATATAATATAAATACAAAAATTGTTTCAACAGTAAGGTTATATAAATAAATACAATTTTAGGACTTATCATGTTTTAATAACAAAATTAATAAATTAAAGCAATACTTCGGAAACTTTCAGCACTCTTTCAATGGTAACAAACACAACATAAAACACCGTTAAAAAGAACATGATAAGTCCTAAAATTGTATTCACTTAATATGTTTTTTAATATATTCATAATCGTTTGACCCACTTCCCATCTGCTTCCACTTAAACAGTCTGGAGAAATTGACGTTTCGCGTTGCTATAAACAGGCAACCCCAGCAAACAGTATTTTAGGACCATAAGAGGTCGCCATTTACATTGCATCTCACAGCCAAAGTGTTCTGATGAGAACAAAGCACGATTTCGTTTGACCATGGAGTTATAAATAGTACCATGGAGTTATAAATAGTACCATGGAGTTATAAATAGTACCATAAAGTAATAAATAGTACCATGGATTTAAAATAATTCTCTGTTTGTTTGTTTGTTTGTTTATCCATAACAGAACAAAGTTCCAGAGATACATGGATTAGTTCCAGAGAAACATATACATCTATACTTATAAAAGATTACTGAAAATTGTATTAGATAACTCCTCTTAATGCCTAATCGAACAATACCATAACTAGGTTCTTAATTAACACTTGTTTAACTTTTAAATGACTTTTATTTAGGTTATCAACTTATATGTTTTAAATATTGTAAAATTAACTATACTAACTTTAAATCAAAAATATAAATGTAGTACTTACAAAAAGTAAGAATACAATTCAATTGTTAGAAAAACGAAATAATCAACTCAAACTTGACAAAATATAAGTATCTTTTAAAGAAGCATAAAATAAATGTAAATTTCCATTTGTTACAATTTAGTTTTAAACTTTCAATGAAATAACTGAATGGGTGTTAAAAATTAAAGTAAGGCTCTCTAATGAATTGACATAAAGATAGATTTAAAGTAGTGAAAACTAAATCCATCTAAATCCATACTCGGCATTAATCAAGAAAGTTCTATGTTATTTGTTCTTCTCTCAAGTTTTGAAATCAATCTCGCAGCAAGATGTTTCTGACTCGATGCCGAATACTTACGCTGTGACCTCGGGCGAAACCGCCGTTTAGTATCGCATTACCAGAATTACTTTCCAAGACATTCTGTAAACTCATTTCGGAAAGTTTTAGACTCGCCCTGGGCTCTTCGATTAGTCTGCTTGCCATGACACCGGATAACTTTAACATCGGTAGATCAAGTTCTCGTTCTATTTTTAGATTTCTATTTTAAGAAAGAAAAAGTCGAACTATAAATTTCATCTCTCAGTTGTAGAACGTTTAAAGTGGAAAAGTATAAAGCAAGCACGGGTACAAGAGTAGGTAAAAGGGAGCGAAGCTACAAGAAAAACTGATCGCCGAAGAGAGAGAGAAAAAATTCACTTAGTGTTGACCTTTTTGGTGGAGGTGCCGGGTTAGCTTACAAATGAAAAGTTTCGTCGCTTGTTCTCGCATTTTGTAATGTTGGAGGTGCCGGGTCTTGAATGAATGTTCAAACTTTCTACTGGGTAAGCGACTTTCCCCCTCCCCCCTTTTTAAGGGGTAGGCAATGCCAGCAAAATACGCATGTCAAACGAAAGTCGTGTTCGGTTTCATCGTTAGACGTGACCAATGATATTAAACACCTACAGTAGGCTAGATTCCCATTCTCAAATACGTCCTTACAGACGCTAGCGTACCAAATTGAAGCGTCAATCTGACCTATTCAAGATGGCGATTTGGCGTTTCAATTAAGGCTTTACATTACGTTTTTATAGATGCGATTAAGAATTTTTCTGGATTGTTTGGTATGGTTTTAGCTTGTGAAGCATGGGAATGCACAAACAAAAACAATAATATGTTATTGCATAATGTAATCATTTGGTGTTAATGGCTTATATGCTCACCTGTCAACCTGAGAGCCATCTTGAAAAAAATTTGGCCTACAAATCGCTACAACCTAATTTAACATACAAACTGACCTATTCAAGATGGCTTCTAATTATCACGCCAGTGGACCAATGACTGGGGATCTAGAGTAGGCTAGATCCCCAGATGTTTTTATCATTGGACGTGACACAGGCAGACAGACGGAAATAAAACAATGCCTACATGGGAGCTTCCTTCCAAAAAAGGGCTTTCTTTCGTTATGAAACTGAATAGATTCAAACATAGAGAGTCTATAACCACTCATTAACAAAAATGATTTTTAGTAGATGACTTTATTCTTGAGCGAACCAACACAAAACTGTCGTCTTAGACGTCATCGTCGTGCCAATAATGGCCAACCAGCGACGGGTATTTGAAATAGGAAATAGTCTAAGGGATTGGGCACGATTAATCCACGGATGTCGCCAACATCGACAAGGCTAATTCCGGACAATTGATTTCACTACAAAATTTAGCATTTATTCGCTGCTTGGAATTCACTGTCCACATATTCCAAAACCAAATATAGATGGATTTGATGTCCATGTAAGGAGAAAAAAACTTTCATCCGGGACCCTTTTGTATTGAAATCTGTGATTCTAAACAGTAATATACGACTAGATAAAGTAAAATATCATGTAAAACTTTTTCGTTAATTTCAAAATCAATTGTAAGTTTTTTACCAACATCGATCAAGTATAGAATTTGTGATAGAAATAGATTAAATAGTGGAATAAAAAATGAGTTGGTACTTATAAGTCTTTAATCCCACCGTGAGGATTACCACTAGGTCCTTCGAGACTTAATCATTTCACGTCAAAAATATTTTGATGGATAGGCAATGGTATAGAATGGATATCGATTTTGAATTTATCAAGAATTGATGAAAAGTGAACAAAACATATTTAAATCCCACCAAGCTACGAAATCTCTAGAAAATTAGGAAATCATTAAATAAAACTTAATAAATATTAAATATCTACATCAGTTAAAAAATAAGACTTTAAGAGAAAATGATACATTGATGCTTTTAAGATTCATAATGCTAGATTGTTATCAAAAAAATATTGTTTGTTGTTAGGTCAAAACAATTTACACAAAACATTGATTAATTAAACAGCTTAATAGCAAGTTTTTTTCCATAAAATAACAACCCCCCCCGTCCCCCTCGTCTTGGACTAGAAAGGTTATCTACCCCTACTGGAGTATCGGATTCCCTAATTGAACTTGATTACAACCACTAGTAGGTGTTTGTAGTGTTGTTTGTGACGCGCTACAAGCGCTTGTAGGCGTGTGAACATATGTTTGTTTACACTGTACTTCAAACATTGATTTACGTCTCTTGATTGAACCTAGTTTGACATACACGGGTAGGTGGGGAGAGGTTGGGGTAGGTTAAGGGAGAACACTATGGAATCGGACAAAAAACTTTTCTTATTAACAAAACAAATAAAATACAATTAACATTTACCAATTTAACCAAAATTTTACTGTTACTTATTATAAGTAAGTAATATCAAGGTAAAATTGGGCCTTCATAGGCTATTGTTTATGCCAAAGCATATAACCTGATTGGTTTATTTTTTTGAAGTGTATTTTTAGACTCTCCGTGACTTGAGTTGACTCTTTTTGGATGTTGACTGTTGTTCTTTGGATAACTCTGGACCCAGGACTCACCTCCAAGTGCATATGTACTCAGCTGCCCTTGTTCCTGATTGGTGCTGAACCCCGTCCTTGGGACTCGACTTGAGCTCCCGATCCGCAATTCTCTTTTTGAAGCCAGTTTTATCTGGTTTTGGGAAAGTCCACTTCATCTAAGCTGTTGTATGTGTGAGGAATGTGGTGCGTGACATTTGGACATACCATTGTCACTAGCGCGTTACTGCACGTGCCTGATTACTGATTGTACAGGGCCAACCATTGATATTTAACTACTGTTAGGCTAGATTAGCAGTCGGTGGTTCACTTCCTTTACAATTGGAAGCCATCTTGAAATGACAGTTTACATGTTAATCAAATGGGAGCGATTTGAAGACCGAATATTTTTAAAGATGGCCGCCAGTTTGACAGCTGAGCATACTAGATTTTAACATCAAATGATTACTAAATTCCCTTATGCAATAACTTCTTATTGTTTCTGTTTATTCAATATCATGCTGCACAAGCTAAAACCATATCACACAATCCAGTAAAATACTTTATTGCTTTGAAAAAGCATAAATTAAAACGCCAAATCGCCATCTTGAACTGGATTTTCGACGCTTCAATTTGTTACGCTCGCGCCTGTGCGGAAGTATTGGACACTGCTAATCTAGCCTACTATAGGGGTTTAATATCAATGGGGCCAACACACAGTTTTATCTCTGGCTTCTCACGCCAAAGAATGTGTTTCGATTCCACGCTTGTATAGTTATTGAATATGACTTTACTGTTAAACATTGGCTAAAACTTAAACCAATCTAAATTATCAAGTGAATTACCTGTTGTGCTACAAGACATATCCAACGGTGTGATTATTTGTCCGTCTAAATAATAACTTTTTCATCCAAACTCCTTACAAAATGCATAAGATGGATTGTTAAAGTTAATATGGTTGTTTAATGGATATCATTATGCTTTCTTACGTTAAATAATCTTAAATTTTGCCTGCAATGTATTTTCGTATTAAATAAGTTGTACTACACATGCTTAAATAAAATGAAGATAATTTAAAAACGTTTTTAAACTTGGTAGTCAATGGAGAGGGAAATGGCTGGTTTACATAATAAAGTGGAATGAGAAGAATGGTCTGTTTAATTACCCAAGTGAATTTGTGAGATAAATTACTAACAGCACTAAACGAAATTACGAATTATATTACCGAAAACACCTTGCGAAAATATAGGTTTGACAATGATGAGTAGACAAATGCGAATTATGCGTCACATAATATGAATTATTATCATAGTGTTAGTATTAAATTAGTTAAATTGAGGAAGTAACATCTATCAAAACAAGATATACTACAAACAAATAAACAATGTGTCTGACTGTTCTTGATAGTGTAATATATGATATTCCAACCAGTGGGAATAGAGCAAAGCAATGTAGAACCAATATACGTGTGTGTCGGAGGGCGGGTGGATCTTGTATAGATAGGTTAAGAGTTTAAGTTTTATTTACCGTGTACCCATATATTAATTAGAGTTGCAATCATTTACGTAGCTTCGGAACTATTACGTTGGAATAGTAAATATATCATCAAATCCGGCCATATTCCATTTAAATCGTCCATCGTAAACTTCTACAATGTGAGTGTATTAAACTATGCTTTAACTTGGGATTCAAATAAACAAATGTAGGAAAACGAGAGAAAAAAAACGAGGAAAATAGAAAACTTTCTGAGACAAGATATTAAATATTGGAAATAATAGATTAAAAGAAAAGACAATCGTTAAATAGTGTTTTATGAAGAAATTGTGATGTAACTTTAATAGGGAACTGTCCTTCATTACCAAATTTGAATATGTCCCTACTAATAACCTTAAATACCGACCAGTAAAGTTTTTTATGCGTCCGGCTTTTATTAACGCTAACTGTGAGCGAGAAAAAATTTGAACCGGGCTTCGCGCCGGAAAACGGCCATGCGCCATTGCAGGTGGGTGTGACGTAATCGTGAGGTTCGCCGAGGCGGCGAGCTGGCAGTTCTGCCAATCAGCTTCCCCTCCTCACCTCACGATAACGTCACAACCAAAAGAGCGCAGACTTAAGTCTTTGTGCGGGAAGTCCAAACCCAGGAACTTTGAACATGCATAGAATCTACAGATTTTATTTTATATAGTTTATTTTAATTGCGATGTTTATTAAATTGAATGTTACAAATTACTAAATACGTGTAAGATATATTTGAAACCAAGGCCAGTTCCCTATTGTATGACAATGAAAAGGGGACCATCATCATAAATACATGCTATGATTAATGACAAAAAAACATGATTTCAAGACTGTATTTTTTTTACAAAAAAAATAATATCAATAAAATGGTCAGTAGCAAATTAATTTTTTGCATTTATACATTTTACAAGAGGGATTACACATTTAAAATAAAAATAATAGTTTGTTAACCTTTTAAACACATAATGTTAATTTTAAAATTTCATTTACAGAATTATGATTTTCAGACCTGCGAACTGTTAGATTGGCTTAACACAGAACCAACAAGAGGAACAATTTTAGGTTTTGATTTTGTATTTATGTTGTTTTTTTTTAATTTGTTTACTCAAATTTTTATACATTACAGAATGAGACAAGAAAAAAAGCCTTTGTGACCCATCCACTACAGTGATCCTCTCCCACCGTAAAAATTAACTAGGATAACGTTAAATTCGTTGTTAGACGAGTGAGCGAGTCATGTGTTAAATACCCGGTGTGTTTACACTAGGTCCGCGAACGAACAAACCTATAGGCTCTAGAGTGGCGCATTATGGCCTTACAATTGACGTGCACTTATACCAACTAAACTAAAAACCCTATCATTTATACCTTATATATCAATCAACTTAAATGCAAATGTTCTCAGGTACTTAACACATGACTCGCTCACTCCTTTAACAACGACTTTGGCGTATTTTAGTCTACAGTTGGCTAAGGCGCCTGTATACCTGAAATGTCGGATACCCAGGTTTAACCAACGGTCGAATTTGTTTTTTATTTATGGATTGTATTTAAATAATGGGTACGTTCCGAATGATGCTAACTTGCAGCTTGGGCGTGACCAAAGCATTCCGTAAACACCGCCGCCATCACAACGCCCGCAATGCCCAATGTTAAACCTCGGGCATCTCGGGCATGTCTGGGTGTTGTAAGCGCGTGGGAGCATCATTCGGAACGTACCTGTTTTGAAATGCAGACACAGTGAAAACATAAGACAGTACGAAATACTAGTAATGATTGCAATGTTTACTCAATCTCCGAGCGGAATTTTTGGTATCCTTGAGCGTGTAAGATTCGATACACCTTGGTCGCTTGCGACAAAAACACGGCCTTCTGCGATAGTATTTCTTTATTATTTATACTCAAGAAGGCTGTTGAAAAACAACAACAAACTATTCTCATTATCTATCGTATAACCTTAAAAACCACGCTGTGTATAATTAAAGGTTATTAATTAATTTCCCTGTGCTGAGTGGTTGAATTGTGGTGAGTAAGAAAAGACGCAACTGTGACGGTATGGCGGAGAATCTCGGAAACCACGCCGTAGAAGATCACACCATTCCATCCGATAACATCCAGACCACGGACTTGAATCTTTTCCAGACACTACCCGAGGAGCTACTGGTAAACATTTTCTCGTATCTCAGTCTAGATGAACTGTGTAATACTGTATCGAAAGTTTGCCAACAGTGGCAGAGAGTGCACTGGGATCGGCAGCTCTATCGCGTGCCTTCGGCTCCAGTAGTTGGAGATGGTGAGGTGGGTAGGCCTAGGCCTACTATCGAAGATATGCTCAGAGTACTGAAATCTTCAACACTTTTAGCATCTCCGTACTTTGATGAGGTGAACATCAGAACTAAAATCAAAACGTGTGAAGAGTTTCACAATGAGCAAGCAGACATGGGCCTTAAGAAGTTTCACAATGAGTGTTACAAAGATCTTACAATATTGCTCTCTCACTTGCAAGTGGTAAATATACGGTCATCTGAATGTTCGAACAACGTAGGTTGGACAAGGGTTATACAACTCATGAGCTTCTGCGTGCAATTGGATGAGTTAAAGGTTGAATGGGTCTACGGAATAACAAATTCCGAGTTGAAAGAACTATGTGGTCATCTGTGGAGGAATCTGCGTGTACTAGTCCTGACTTGCAATGATGACTGGACATTCGAAAGCGTTAACTCCATCACACGATGTAGCCAATTACAAGACTTGATCATAAACGCAAACTGGCTCTTTGATCAGCTCCCTCCTTCTGAATGTTTCCTACCGATTGCCAATAAGTCAAGTCTCCGTCATCTCAAGTTTGCTGGCTTTATCAAACCAGCAGAACGTACTTGGATATCCATGTTTTCAAACTCCGCGTTAAAAGACTTGACTTCACTCTGTCTTCACCAATGTAGTTTTAATGACGAGGTTGGTGTGGTAATAGGTACCCACTTAAAGAATCTAACTAGCTTGTACATGTCAGCTGAATATCCGAATGATTGGAACAGTCATTTCGGCGTCAAAGGAATGCAAAGCATTCTGAAAGGATGCAAGAAGCTCACAAAACTGACGTGCACATGTAAAGAGGATCTTCCCGTCTTGACGACCATCATGACGATACCCGAGTATCTGCCACAGCTCAAGGAAATAACTGTTTTTGGCCCAAAAGTAAAATCGCTGCAGTGGAAGAAGCAGCTCAAGGAAAAAATGCCAGACCTTGTCATTTCTGAGCCATAGTGCAGGTGAGAAGAGTTTCATTTGAGCCACGAACGACGCTTTGAACGATGAGTTGTAAGACTAAGGGCCGATGCACAATGCCCGGTAACGAGAACGGGAACGCGAACGGGAACGGGAAGAAAGTTGAATCACATGTTAACTTACGACACGATGCACAATAAAGCTTCCCGTTGCCGGTCGTTCCCGTATCCCGGCAACGACAACGGGACATCACCAAGTTTTAACTTTCCGTAACGTTCCCGTCCGTACGTTACCGGAACAATCGGAATCAAGATGTGCACGTCCTAAAACTATTTATCAACTGATTGATGGTTTATACGCAGTAATATACGAAATAAATTGAATAAACATGGCGGAATAACAAAACAACAAAATATAATTAACACACTTATTATTTGATTTGTTCCGTCGGCTGCTTCACGGGCTATTGTGCATCGAAGCCTTAACGTTAGCGTCTTCCGGTTCTCGTTCTCGTTCCCGTTCTCGTTACCGGGCAATTGTGCATCGGCCTTTAGAGGTGAATTATGTTCTTGTTATGCCTACTATGTGTAGGAGGATAATTAATGTTACCTACAATTGAAATTATTATGAGTATTCCTGTTTTATTGTTATTATTGCCATGTATCAGGAATTGTCTACAGTGCATTATGACTAAATGGCTGTGCCAAATATATTAAATTTTCAATGATTAATCTGATTGTGGATAAATATTGTTCATGTTCATGTTTTGGACTCTAATATTCTAGGTATACACCAAAGTCGTTGCTTTCCTCCCCCTGCCTTAGGCTTGACATACACACACTACAGTGGCGCATTATGGCCTTATAGTTGACGCGCCCTTATACCAACTAAACTCAAATCCTTATCATTTTTACCTTTTATATCAATCAACATAATTGCAAATGTTACCGGGTACTCAACACATGACTCGCTTACTCGTCTAACAACGACTTTGGCGAATTCCTAGTTTATGGTTGGCTAAGACGACTGTTTACCCGGTCGGGTTAGATAGAACATGTTTTGAAATAATAGGCCTACCTACGATGGAAAACATTGCCAGTACGAAATACGTGTTGAGATTTGCAAGGTTTACCTTTAGCATGTAAGATTCGATACAACTTTGTTATTGCATGCATTCACCGCCTAACAAACATGAAAAACAAAACCATTGTCGTTTAATCATATTTATAACTCCATAGTTTAATTAAATACTTCAAATTTTTAGCCTTTATTTCAATTAATTACTTCTTGAAGGCCTAGGTTTAAATCGCAATAGATTTTGCAAAACAAGGTTTATTCTTGTATATTACAGTATTTTAATATAACTTTATTTTCATTCTAAATTTGCTCAGGGTTTACTGACATGGAAGCCAGACTTGTTTTGGACTCGAGTTTGAAATTTTACTGAGGAAAATGACGTAATATGTTTTAAATTCATCTCTAATGGCGTGTAACGCTATTTAAGTCACTGGCCGCACTTTGTGAGACCTCACATCCGGGTACGAAGCGAAAGACAAGATTTATGTCTTCCTAAATACCGAGCAAGAATTCTTAATTTGTTCTGGGTTAAATGATAAGCGAGGTCCTCGGAAGAGGCGACTTGTGATATAAATGTTGGAACGTTTAAAACCGGAAGTGAGACGACGTTGAAACATCCGGATACCGGACGTGGCGTTTATAACCTAACATACATCGTTGAAAGGCATTTTACTACAAAGGACTTCATTCATTTATCATCATTTTATCAGTGCCCTATACTAACGTGATATATTTAAGGTGGCGGCCCTCACGTTCAACATCTTTTAAAACAACGTAATAATCAAATATTCAAAACTCGAGACACCAAATTATTTAAAGTATAGAAAAATGTATGATGTTCGCCGTGGATTTGAAACATATCTTAAGTCACACTTGACCAGTCATTAGTTAATTTAAATAAATTACAGAAGATAAAATGTCCCTTTAATCCGAAATTTTAACCCGGAACCTTCTGTTTATTTTGAATTATTGTTGCAAAATAACCGCAAAGTCATTATCAATAATCAATTTTATCATTAAGTATTAATTTTTATAGGTTTCTTCTTAAGTGTAAGGTAAAATGAGGGAGGCCTCCGTTATAATTCTGACCACATGTAATACTTTTTCTTAGCCTCCTACCACACTACCACGCGAATATTTTCATATTAAGTATTCATGAAGCTAAGTTCCACTAAATGAGTAATTTTTTGACGTCCATTCGTATATACGTGTATTACGTTTCACGATAAAAACCGAACAAAATCTCTGATTGCCATGCGTATTTTAGTTGATATCGTTCTTTAAAATGTTTCGGCTTTACACCCACATGGACACCACATTACCCGGCACCTCCACCAAATACTACCGCCACAATTATTGTGCAATCGTTGTATAATAAGTAGAGATACGTATTATAGCATTTTCAAGGGGCATTTTATTGCGTTTTGTAGCATCTATTTTTTGGCCACCTTCAAAAACTTGTGAATGAAGTTTTTTCATATTTTTATTTTGAAATTATGTCATCAAGGTTGAATCAATATCACCGGATTAAAAATGTGTATAGCAAATTATAGAAACTATGTAATATTTAATGAGGTTGGACTGGAAAACCATATTTTTAAGTAAAAAATTGCGATTTGTAGCAAAATTATTTTCACGTAGCCTATCTCTAGATAGAGTAAGCTTTGCTTCCTATTTTTAGTTTTGCCGTACTCGTGCTTGTTTATCACATTCTGAATCTCCATATCATCAAACTCTGCGATTTCACATTGAACATTACATTTTGAATTAAAACCTATCGCCAGAGGCAATGAAACCCACATTGAAATTTCCCTAAAAGCAAAATTAACCATCGATTTCGTCAACATGTTGAGCGGTAGTCCACGCTACAAAACCTCAATTACCAGGTCTGCCACCTTGATTGTTGACAGTGGATTTTAATCACGTTGGTACGGTTTGAAGTGCCGCGATGGTTTAGTTAGTTAGTCACTCGTTCGTTAGGATCGCTACCGTCGAGTGGGAATGAAATTAAGTTTGTAATTGCTGACGCGATATCATAAATATTGACTCGGCAATTAGAACTTTTACAAGTCTGGAGTTGACAGAAGAATTGATAGACGTTCCGGCTACATGTGCCGTAACGGGAATGAGATTTAGTTGAAAAACAGTCAGCGACAATTTTTTTGTTTTTTTACTCTGACTAAAATTACTGAGTTTTTTTGCGTGTAAACGTTTTCCGCTGATAAGCTATAATGTGCAAACATCATATCTAATTGATTTGAAGTTTTAAAAATGGTCTCATAATAAACCATTTTAATTTAAGAAATACGTGTTTATAGAACCTGTAATATGTAAATTTGCCCCGGTGTTTTTTGGACTGTTGCATTTTTGTTTTGCATTTATTTTGTCAAGTAACTAAAATTCATATTACAAATTTAGTTGTCCTCAAATCCTTCTTCTGCTTCTATCAATACTTTTTCGATTTTACCCCAACATCTTTTCCTAAGACAATAAAAAAGTTATACATTAAATATTTTTTTCTAAAAAATGTGTTATTATAATAAACTGACTTGTAGTCATTTTTAAACATTTTGTTGAAAGGGAGAAACTTTGTTATGATATACAATTTAAGGAAACTGTTTACTTTTATTTTTATTATACTGTGTTTGGTAAACATCTATTCTTTACTATGATAAAAATTCAAACCAAATTTCTATTTATTAATTGATTGAATTAGTCATCTACATAGCCTGGATTATATAATTTTGTACATAACCAATATCAACTCCCACGACTAACATATTATTATTGTTAAGTATTTCTTTCCAAAATCATCCAAGTTGTAATAATTTTCCTGAGTTTTTCCACGCAATTAACCAATTTCTCTTTCTCATCTCTAACTCGATCCACACAAAGTACGCTTTATAATCTCCGTGTATTTGCAACAACGTGTCTTCTCGTGTTAAAAGCACTTAGACGTAACACGGCCGATGAAAAGGCTGAACACTGCCTAGCACTAGCGAACACGCAGCTACCAGCTGTAAAAGTGTTGGCGATCAATCAACATCAATGGAAGTGGCAACCGACCGCCGGGAAAACATTGGCGATACGACAGATTTTCTTTCAAGGTAAAACTGATCGAGGGTATTGGAAATCTGTCTAGTTTGGACGTACGGTCTGAATTATGTGGTTTGTAAGAAAATTGCGTCTTCCGCTTCGAAGGCGGAGAATGGTGGGTTAATTTTTGGGGTTGGATGTGTGGCTGGGAAGATGTTTTGTGACATTATTCATGAATGGGCACGGGAGATAAGTTCTGGATATGTTTGGAGAAGATTGGTTGTGTACAGTAACTAGTATTGTGTTCGTTAAGATAAGCGCTCTAAAACAAAAAACTCAAACCTTTTGATATATTTCGCTATTTTTGAATGCCTTGAATGCCACAAATAACAAAACGATGTGATTTTAAAATCAACACAATAATAAATGTCAAATGTATCACCTTTTGTTCATTACAACTATTTAAAAAATGAACAGCTTCGAAATCAAGATATGCAATATTGCCAAATATGAAAAGAATTGGGTTAATTTGAAACAAAAATGGGTAACATAGATAAATTTTCAACTTGCATTTTCATTAAATCATTCAAATTTCATTTTGTTGTAATTTCGTTTAATTTCAGTAAAGGTTCGCAACAAATCGTAATAAAGGTCATTAAAAAACCACAAATAAATTGTATTTATTTAAAATATAATATATAATATGCATTACCGGCATAGGCATTTTATGAATGACAAACAGTGATCAAGAATGGTTATTCTAATATTCAAATTAACACAACTAGAACTCTTTTATGCTTCTTATGGATTCTCTTAGAGTTGTACTAGAAATGAGTATATGAATCTTCGAGTAGACATTACATCATATACATACATATAAATTCAAATCATACCTAAACTGTTACAAGTCAAAAACAGAATTAACATATTCATTCTAAGAATCTCTCTATTGTTAACTGTAGTTATAATGAGACACCAATAAAAGGCTTGTTAGTGTACTGTACTTATATTGAAATTGTTTGTATGCGAAGTGTGTAGTTAAATTGTGTATGAAAGAGAGTAATCTTATTAGTTCACACGAAACTGATAGCATCTCTACGTTTTCCACGTGTTCATATCTGGAAACGCTTTCCTTTGCAACATTTGTGAAATTATCATTGACTAGTTGCGGTTTTCTGTTTCTACATGATCAGTACTTTACAGTTTGAAAGTCTTTTTAAGGAATACTGCAGTATATCTTGACCTAAATAAATTACCATTTTTGATAAATTATGTTTTAAACTACAGGATAGTCGGTTAAGCATTGGAGGTAAATTTTCAAGCCCATTTTTTTGAAGTTGACATAGTAAATTTTAAGATTATTTACTTCGCTATAGAAATGTTACAAATATCTTAAAAACAAATCTAATTATAATATTCAAAATGTGGTCAAAAACAGAATTAAAAAAAAACGTACAAATTTATGAATTTCACTTGAGAAAATTTAGATTGAGACCAATAAACGCTTTTGAATGTTCTTACATTATTTGAAGTAATTTTTGTCTGGCGAATCGTAGTACGTTTAAAATGTGTTTGAAAAGACGAGTAATCGTTTAATTGAAGAATACAAAACGAAAACATGGATTTTGTTTATGATGATGTATCTTCTACGTTTCGTAGTGTACTATAATAATAAGGTCTTACATTTTACTAAACTGAATCACATTTTTACATATACAATTTGGCAATTATGTGTAAATAGTAATAATCATGGCTTAAAATATCAGTATTCCAAAAAAATGTATTTATATTTTCAGACTGGTAAACTGCTTGCTCGTTTAGTTGGGATTTAGATCTGTCCCTTATAAAGGTTGGTGCGTAGGTAAATTTACTGAAACATCCCAAGTAAACACTGAATTTTAGGAACATTTAAAGGATTTTATCTCGTTACTTATTCCATTTAGTTTTAATGTTTAACTTCCAATTTTAAGTTTTAAAATAGTAAAAATTCCAGAAGGCCCAAGTCAATTTTCTACAAATTTATTCAAAGACATGTCTTGCGACAAGACAACGTAATAAATATTCAATGCTGTGTCTGAAAACCGTAAGAAAATAGCGGAACGAAAACGTGACAAATTTAAATATACGACTAACAATATGACGCGGATTAGGATTGAGATCTGGAAACAAGTCTGGGAGAATCGAGCTTGTTTTTCTTAAGATGAAACGCATGTTGATGTCAACAATGCAAATTATGTCTGTGGCGAAGAAAGTTTTCAACAACGAGACTGTTAATGCGGAGTCTCTGGGGAAGTGGATTTGAATACCAGGGACGTGGGACGTGAAGGAGGATACGGAGAACGCCGGGAGGATTCGAGGGCGGCTGGAGGGGAGGGGGGGGGGATTCAAAACAAGCCGAAATTACAGAGTTCCTTATGATAAACTTAACAGTTCTTAGTGTAAAGTAAAATAATTAAATGTAACTTACTTTTCAACACTATTTTGCTGCTCTTTTTAACAGTGTTGTAAGAAATTACTGACAAGTTAGAGGCAGATACAGGAATTGAATTTGAAAAAATGAAGGAATATTAATGATCAGTAAACGGTTTATCTAGTCAACTGGCAAACATAGATGTACACAAAAATCAGCTGTTTTATTTAAATGTGCTATGAGTAGATTTTAATATTAAAATCAAGAAACCAAACAATAAAATAAATAAGGTGAACAAATCGTCTTTTTAAGTCAATTTACTTAGTCAATGACTTATTTTTGGTGGTTGACTTTAATTAAAAGATGACCGAACCAATTTTTCTGGCACCATCGACGAGCAAATGAGGCCAATCCGTGGCAAACATATTGCGTAACTCATCGGGCACGATTCACCTACGGGCACCACCAGAATCAGCAAGGTTATTCAGAACAACTCTGAAACAAATGTGCTTCAGTCAAGGACAGCTCCAATGTCAACAGACACACATTCCCAGCAAATATTAAGCAGAGTCCCGTACCAACTGGACCAACGAACCATACTTGTCCCGTGAAGCTGCCACCAATCTCGTCCATCCAAGTTCACCTCTCTTAGTTCCATCATTCCCCACTTCCTTCCTGGCGCTAGTAGCGGAACACTTTAAGATATAATGGAGCCAAACCGCAGCCCCAAACGTTAGCAAAGTGGCGCGTAGATATTGAACCGTACGCCACGCGAACCCTACACCAGACAAGCCAATAATGATGGATCTCTGTTAATGACTGCCACCGCTCACTTAGCATTCTCGTATTATGTGCTA
Source organism: Sweltsa coloradensis (assembly GCA_024449915.1). Classification (NCBI taxonomy): domain Eukaryota; kingdom Metazoa; phylum Arthropoda; class Insecta; order Plecoptera; family Chloroperlidae; genus Sweltsa; species Sweltsa coloradensis. The sequence goes on along the minus strand of JAMZAV010000242.1, from coordinate 1,126,764 downwards.
GGCGGGGAAACTTGCCTGGGTTAGGGGAGGATATTTGATCCCCCCCCCCCCCTCCACTTTCATAAGGTGTGCTGGCCTTCCACTCGTCAAATTTAAAAATCTTGAATTGCTAAATTATTTTTTTTGCGATTTAAAATATATCACATTAAACTGTAAAATTTACGTTTTCCTTCATGCATCATTCAAATTCATCTCCAGTCATTTGTAAAGAAAACGAAAGAAGCATGAATATTTTCGTTTTTGTACAATAAAATTGATATTGCTATACACAGTTGTCATGGTATAATTGTTTTTACAATAACCCATATGAGTCACCATGATTCAATTCAACAAACGCATTCTTTTTGCGTTTTAACGAACAAAATCGTTAAGAAGATAAATTTAACATAAACATCGTATAAACGATTATACATTCTGTGTTGTGGTAGTGGTGCAATATCGCCAAAACGAAACGTACTACTCGTTTAACTTACTTTTATAAGCAATCTGCGCCTACAATCCAGAAGTCATGAAGTTAACCGTCTCGGTAGCTTAGGGGTTAAAGCATCGGGAGAGCCGTATTGAATACCCGGCAGAGATGGACTTTTTAATTTATGAATTGTTTTCTACATTATGCAGTTACACCTACGGGAGTGTTTCCCGACCAAAGAAATCGAGAAATAATTCTGATCGAATCATTAAAAACACATGGATGGGTATGAATGAAACCTCTAGGTTCTGTGTCTACCATAAAATAAGACTGAGATCAAAAAAGAACTCGCTCTGATAAATATTACAATAGGCTTGAAACTGTTTCGAACATTCAAACAATCTTAGATTGTATTTTAGATATCGCGACTCGACCTGTTTTGAATAAATAAACGGATGTAACGTCACGTCAATATATTGATAATTCATGATTCAGAGTTTTTCTACCTGTTGCATCAACTCACTTAATGGGAACAGAGTTTTTTATTTGAATAATACAACAACGGTAAGAAAATACCGCCCTTTTTCAGGCTGGCATTTAGGCGCATTGATACACATGGCGTGAAAGCTTGGAATTAAGAGATCATCGTAGAAGCTTTTAGGAAATTGTTTCCTTGAGTCGCATTTTTCTACAATAAACCGCTAAACAAGAAATATATGTGAATGCTCTTATTAAAACGTTTTTCCTTAATTAAAGCGGTTTTGAATCACAGGTGAAATTATTTTTTTTAAGTTTGTGTTCGTTTGAGAAATTTTTAAAAACAATCACAATTCTGTAGCATTTTGAATATTATTATTAAAACTAATCCAAACGTTACCGTCAGTCGTCATTACTTTTAAAAAATACGCCCAACACCACAGACTGTAAATTTATTTTGCACAAAACCAAATTAAATTTGCATTTTTTCAAATACGAAGTACGCAACAGTAATTGATAAGATTTGATAGGAATCCAATTACTGCAAGTTTGTAGTCTGTTTTGATTAAATATTCAATAAGAAATCGAATAAGTAAAAGTCAAGACAATTTGTCGTGTGTGCCCTGTAGCCAAGAGCACAGTATCGGATGAACAGAATTGAATTCACCATCAGTCATAACTTGTATTTAAATACTTTTTATAAAATGCGAAATTGGAAACATATCAATCATGAATAATGGTGATAAAATGTATTTGTCTTTGTGTTTTCAGCGCGCCAGTCAGAGCAGCCTGCAGCTACAACTGGCGCCCTCCCTGGAGCACCAGACGGCGGCCATGTTAGGCATTTGGACGCTCACATGCATCAGTGATGTTGTCTTTGTGTTTGCAGCGTGCCAGTCAGAGCAGCCTGCAGCTAAATGGCTCTGAGCAAGACGCGGCCCTGTTGAGCATCTTGGAGCGCTACAAGTGGGATCAGTTCTCGGTAGTCACCAGTCCTATCGCCGGCCACGACGACTTCGTACAAGCTGTCAGAGATCGAGCCAACGAGATCGGTGACCGATTCAAGTGAGTGACTCCCCACAATACAGATCGTATTTCATAATTGATAGTTAATCGATTCCATTTCTCAATGACTGTCAATAAAAAAACGTCAGTCTGGATAATGAATGGAGTCACTGATACTGGAAGAATTAGAATTTCGACATTGTCAACGACAATATCGACCATAACAGATGGTTCGATTTACAAAGTGATAGTTTGTCGAGCGCTAAGCGCTAACTCGATCGGAGGTCCGTTTATTCGTCAATCGCATCCTGCTTGTTTCGAGTTTTCCATCGAATGCGAATGCAAATTATTGAGACCTCTTAAACAGCCCTCGGACATCCCTTCAAAATTGTCCTATCCGCAACATAAGGGCTTGTGAATTGCAACCTGGGCAGGCTTCCCACGAAAAATTATTATGATTTATTACAAACAAATTTAGCCTTTATTTTATTCCAGTATTATACAAGATCATTGAAAGTAAAATGTTTCAATCAATGATTTTTCCAAATGTTTCGCAACTTCGTTTTCTCTTTTGAAAATCAATTAAAGAATTTGAAAAGGGTAAAAAATTCAAAACAACACAATTAAATACAAAAATTACAATATTTGAACAGCTATCGACGCTTTTTCAGGTCTGTAACGTCATAATTGCATAAGTTGTAAGAAAAGTTTTTAAAACTTTGAAACATGTTAATGGAAAACATTTTTAATGCCGGAAATCGTCATTTTTTGGTACAGACTATAGTGGTTATCCTCTGTATCCTTACTCAAACGGTTAATTATTCTAAACGCTGTGTATGGGAGTATCGATATTAGTTTGTGTGATACAAGTCCGAAGTTTTCACTCTAGCAGCATTGATTCGTAATGAGAGTTGACTACAGCCCACTTGTATTGTGTTAACACTTGTTAACTACAAAATTATAAATTACTCTATCAAATCTTGAGGACATTCATGTAAAACCAATATTTTCTTAACTTTATTCAAGTCAATGCTGAAACTAAGTATTATATCAAGTTCGTCACTAGGTTGTCAGTCCTTTCACACATATAATTTAGAAAATATGTTTTTTGTTGTTTCACTTTATCAAAACGTTTGTCGATCGTTTTACGATCGCGACTAGAAGAAATACCCGATATTTCCTTTCCATTTTCCGACATTTACGATAAAAAAGATCGTAATAAATATGAAACTCGATTTTTCCTTCCACACTTCCAAAATACGCTTTTTCTCTAATGGCTCTGATATTTTTTTTATCCAATTTAAATTCGTCGTCGTCGCCGTCAAGAAGAAAGAATAACGACAAGGTGGTTGGGGGGGGGGGGGTAAGGAAGGGGAAATGGGGAGGGGGAAGGCTAGAAGGAGTTTTAGTCTTGATCGCATCATGTTCTAGAGCACTTTCCATTAAATTGGTCTTTCTTCTAATCCCTTCCAAGCGATTTTAGCGACATCTATCAATCTATCAATTCATCAATAATTGTCGAGAACCAACGTCTGACATGAACCTCGCTGTCAATAAAGTAATTTTGTTCATTTTCCACAAGATTGATTTTTCAAAGGGTTACACTAATCCCAGAAAACGAAGACTATTGCCTACTGTGATGTCAATTTAGGATTCGAGGAATGGTTAAACGTAATCACATGATATTGGATAATACTGTGTAAGGGAAATGTATACACCGTATTTTGTTGAACGAGATCCAATTTAGTAGGAATTGGAAAGTTAAATTTATTCGGCAAATGAATTCGAAAGAACGTTTATATCTTTAACTCTTGGTTATTCTACCTACCACTAACTTTCGAGAGAATGTTAATGGATGAACTCTTCGACTTTAAACTGAAACTTGATACAATGGTTAACTAAAGAAAATAAATAACTAATCAGGATTGCAAAGCAGTCGTTTTAATTGTAAATTAAGAAATTAGAGAAATAGTGCTTTTGGCAACTTCTTCTATTTATTGACAGTTTACGCAGAGAATGGAATATAATAATTAGTTTTTACTTTGTCTGACTAAAGATGAGTTGACGCAAGGTGGACGCGACTAAAGTTAACGCGATCTGGTGTTGATGAATGCAGCTAGACTGTAAGTAATATCATTGCCAAATTTTCACTTATGCTAAAAAATAACATTTTATTGTTATCCACTTTTTGTTGCGAAGAATTATAATTGAATCATTAAATACGAGACATTAGTACAGAAAACAGCAACTGGAAACTCCGAAACATGAATTTAAGTTTGTGTAATTCCCATTAAACCGTTTATCTAACGATTAACAAAATTAACCTGGGAGTTCTCATAGGTTGAAACGTTTATATCCAGTATAATGATTTTTGTAAACAAAATCAAAACAGGTGGAATAAATTCCCGTAGTTACTTTTTTTTAAATTAAATTATGGAGGTTTAACAATTTTTTCTGCGATAGCAATAAATTAATGGAGAAATACGCTGATTTGATCTCATAGATTGGTTATTTATCAACGTTTGTGTGAAATATGATAACGATGATATTAACCTTTTCCCGGAAAAGCAGAAAGCTGAGCGCTTAAACTTGTATCCGCGCCAGCCTCAGCCTAATGTTAAGATTTTATGAAGTATTTTAGAATACAGACACAACATCACCTCAACGGAAAACTGTTTTAACTCTTTTAACTTTTCGTTTTTTCGTGATCCTAAGGTGCAGTTACAAAATGATTGGTTTTGAGTCAATATGTACATTTTAAACCTCTACCGATGACTTATGACAATCAACTACTTATTTTGCGAGTTAACTTCTACTTTGTATTTAACCAAAAATCTTTCACATTCAGTGAAAAATGTTATATGGGTTATGAAGGTTGATAGGTAGCCTCGATATATTTAATAAAAGTATCGTGATTGTATAACTTAATTTCACGTGTCCAGAAAGTACTGTGAGAAAACTGCTAAATTCCTAAAACAATTGAGTAATGAAACCACTATGTCCGTACTCACTGTCCGAGATGTTCACTCATATTAAACCACGTGGAAAAATACACCAGCCAAGATTGACGCGATGTGTGTTTGTTGATGCTCCCCGAAATGGAAAGACGTCTCCTGGAATCCCATCTGAAGATACTATCCTGAAATCCCCGTTCGTGTTCGGGGACGCAATATCGGGACTCAACACCCCAGCAAGTATCAGACATAAAGGCGGTAGTGGTCGCAGCGTGGGCTGGGAGAGGAGAGATCATGTCAGACCGACTCCTGAGGGTAGGGCAGGAGAAAAACATCGCTCGCGTTTCTGATGTTTACAGCTAAACGGTTTACCATGTTCATACGTCAAACGTTAAGAGGGAGGAGGGATAGTCGCCAATATTAAAACCGCGCAAAATTACATTATTTTTTAGAATATCTCGAAAAAAGCCACACAAAATCTAAAAAGTGGATAAGATTCTCCACGTAGTTTTGTAAGAACTATACACGCAAAAAATGTTTTTCAAATATTTTGATCAGTAGTGATTTTAATTACGGATTAAATTAAATTAATTTATTCTGTAATTAAAAACGCCACTGATTATAATATTTGAAAAAACATTCTTGCAGGGTATAATTCTAACAAAACTACATACATTACAAAATTGCTATAACTGTACTTTTTAAAACATGTTCAATTATGTTCCAAAAGGTTGCAAAGTATACACGATTCAAACAATCAAGTTAGGCATGGGAAGAGAGAAAGGAAACACACACGCAGATGTGTTTTAATTCAAATCGGCCTTTTATACCTTTAAAACAATAATAAAAAAACACATTTTGCGTTCAAGTTTATTTTACTATACGCCAGTTTGATTTTCACAACCTACGCTAGGTTATTCAAAAATCTAGAAAATGATTGAGGTTTTTACTTATTTTAAACTCAAAATCGATTAATTGGTGTAACATCAGTTAATGTTGTCTTTAATAACGTTAACGCGAAATAAGATCAAACATTTTTTTCTGGGTAAAATAAATAAACTAAACGCTTGAGCTTGGCTGCGCGCTAGGCTAGCCCTATTATTATTATTATTATTATTATTATTTATTTTGAAATTGTACACATAATCGTTTATTAAGTTGTACAACTCCATAGAAAGTTAGAAAAGGGCCATAAGGCCCCAGTCACAATGTGTCTAACTTACTATGCCTAAGTTATACCTCTTAAAAACCACATTATAAAATACAATAAAATAAATTAACAAATATTATAAAAGGAGATAGTAAAGGGTGAACAATGATGGTATGGTACATATCATATGAAATGAGTTAGTAAAAGGGTGATTGATGATGGTGAGCAATTGATAGTAAAGGGTGTACAAATGATGATTAAACATAATATGATGACTTCCAGCATGTTACAACTTGATTAAAAAATGTAAATGCGTTCTCATTAAGAAATTTTGAAATGGTTCCTAACATCAATATTGAAATGTCTGGAAGTCTTCACGTCAGCCGGTAGAGTGTTCCATAACGATGCAGAACGACAGTAGAATCCGTTTTGGTATGATGAAGTTCGTGCACGAGGAGGGATGATCAAAGTACCTGGGTTATGTCTACGAGGTTTATTGTCTAGAGTGATGCGATGAAATGGATTCAAATCAGCAGAACCAGTGATTTGTTGTCGAAGTAACTTCACATCAGCTTCTTTGCAGAAATTTTAATGGAAAGCCCCAGTGAGCCCTCTTAAGCCACGGCATGATCAATATGGGATGACCAGCTAGGAAGGCGGTGAGATTCAAGGGGCCGTGTTGGGGCTAATCAAAATTTCGATGTACGTGTCGGGGGAGTAAGGCCACGGAGGCAGGGGTGAACACACAAGCAAGGGGTGACCGGAGTAATATAACGTGTTGTTTATTAGGCACAGTTCCACACTTATAAGGGGATAGGACTTGTGGGTCATATCGTTTTTAAATAGTCGTACGGAAAGTGTAAGCTTATAACAAATACGAAATTCTTAGTACGGACCAATCAGAAGTCGTTACCTGTATGACCGACAATTCAAAAGTCGCTTTATCACTTTGACGTGCCAATAAGATATTTCTTAGCAATCATGAGTGTTTGATTACTTGTTGAAAAACAATTCTTTGTTACTAAATCAATCTATAGTAACTGTGATTAATGATTCAATATATTATTTAAAATCCCATTTTTCAATGTGGGAAAATCATATATTTTACTTATTAATACAAAAACGAAATAGAAAAATCATTTATTTATCAAAACGACTTTATTTATTTTCTTATGTTATTCGACTAGTATAATTTTACATTGTAGATACGAGAAAATGAGCGGTTGGCACATGACCTTGTTGCATTATTGTGTGATATTAAAGATTAACGACGATAATAAACTTTTAAAATAATGGTATTTAGAGTCTACCCACTCAGTCACAATAGCTGATTTTCAGTAAAGGATATTAAATATAGAGCCGAGGCCGACTATCGACAGGCGAACTAGAGACCGGCATATTTAAGTTGAAAACACCGATCAATCAAACTGGACACGATTCCACCCGCGGACATCGCCGGAATCAACATGGATAATTCATTATGTGCCTCGTTGCTAGGATGGCTCCAAAGACACAGTTTACACATTCCTAAACCAAGAACGGTAGTTTTTTTAAGTTTAAAATTGCTCTGAAATTTGGAGATGAATAATATAGTATTAAATAGTACTCAGTAACATAACTGATTATCAATTTAAAGAGGACTGAGCTAACTCTGCCTTCACTGACGTCATCGATTAAATAGCGATTAAGTGATTGGCAACGATCAACTCTCATACCAAGAACCGTGGCAAACATAATAAAATTTTAAATCATAATAATACATTATTTTCAATAAGTGCTTTTGAAAGTATTTTGAATAAAAAAATCGTGTCATAATGTATACAGTAAGAGATACAGGTAAGGAAGTCAAGATGCAAGTAGATCGAGGAGAGATGGAATAAATTATGAACTAATATTTGCACTGTAAAGAATGAGTGCTCAACACAGAACGTTAATTGAAAATGTGAAAGGAACATATGTCAAGATAGTGCCTGTGGTGGACTATATCGGGATATGACTCCCCCAGTCATCATGAGGTTGTTGTTGTTGACACGTGCTCTCTCCTCCACAGACTGAACATCCTGAACACGATAGTGGTGACAAAGCGAAACGACCTCCTCGAGCTGGTCAACTCTGAGGCTCGAGTGATGTTGTTGTACTGCACCAGAGAGGAGGCGATCAAGATTCTGACGGACGCGCGGGAGCTGAAGATAACCGGGGAGAACTATGTGTGGGTCGTGACGCAGAGTGTGATCGAGAGTCGTCAGACGCCGCATCAGTTCCCCGTGGGCATGCTAGGTGAGTCAACAAGCTCTTTGCCATGCAGTTGTAAGCTCTTTGTAATGCTAGTTGTAAGCTTTTTGCCATGCTAGTTGTAAGCTCTTTGTCATGCTAGTTGTAAGCTCTTTGCCATGCTAGTTGTAAGCTCTTTGCCATGCTAGTTGTAAGCTCTTTGCCATGCTAATTGTAAGCTCTTTGCCATGCTAGTTGTAAGCTCTTTGCCATGCTATTTGTAAGCTCTTTGCCATGCTACTTGTAAGCTCTTTGCCGTGCTACTTATAATCTCTTTGCCATTCTAGTTGTAAGCTCTTTGTCATCTAGTTTTTCACTCTTTGTTATGCTAGGTAAGGATATGGTAAGCTCTTTGCCATGCTAGTTGTAAGCTCTTTGCTATGTTAGTTGTAAGCGGTTTGCCATGCCAGTTGTAAGATCTTTGCCATGCTAGTTGTGAGCTCTTTGCCACGCTTCTTATAACCTCTTTGCCATTATAGTTGTAAGCTTTTTGCCATCTAGTTTTAACCTCTTTGTATTGCTAGGTGAGAATATGACTAGCTCTTTGCAATGCTAGTTTAAATCTCTTTGCAATGCTAGGTGAAGATAATATGATGAGCACTTTGTTATGCTAGGTAAGGATATGGTAAGCTCTTTGCCATGCTAGTTGTAAGCTCTTTGCTATGTTAGTTGTAAGCGGTTTGCCATGCCAGTTGTAAGATCTTTGCCATGCTAGTTGTGAGCTCTTTGCCACGCTTCTTATAACCTCTTTGCCATTATAGTTGTAAGCTTTTTGCCATCTAGTTTTAACCTCTTTGTATTGCTAGGTGAGAATATGACTAGCTCTTTGCAATGCTAGTTTTAATCTCTTTGCAATGCTATGTGAAGATATGATGAGCACTTTGTTATGCTAGTTGTTTAATCTTTTGTTACGTTAGTTGAAGAAAAGATGTTGGAATTGTATATATGTGAGGATACGATAAGCTCTTTGCTGTGCTAGTTGTTAGTTATTTGCTGTGAATCTTGTAAGATGTTTGGGATGACAGGTGAGACTGTTATGAACTATTTGTTAACGTGCAGGGTGTGATATGGTCTTCGATAGGCTAGGTGAGGCTGATATGATATGCTCAATGAAAGCACCTGGCTACAGAGGAGAAAGTTTTGCGTAGGGGAAGCGATAACCCTCCATTTTAAGGATAATCCGGCAGAGATAATTAAAAGACTCGTTAAATTGTGCTTTTATGCTTTCAGAGTTTGTGAGCTCTTTACAGTCGACTTTAGCCTTTGAACATAAAAGCTTCAAACAAATTACAAAATGAAGTAAAATTTAATTATTTTTTATGTATTAGGGCTTTGTTACAAGATTTATTATCATGGAATGAGCAAATGTGAGTTTTATAATTTTTTTTTACATAAACAGAGCGTCCTAGATTCAAGGTTATAGTTTTCCTTTTAGATTGCAGCCATGTTTTCTGCTACCACGCCGCCATTTTGTGGTTGCTTCAAGATGATTAATACGATGTTTCTTCCTAGGCGTTCATTTCGACACGAGCAGCGCGTCGTTGGTGAACGAGATAACGACGGCCGTCAAGGTCTACGCCTACGGCGTCGAGGACTTCGTCAACGACCCTAGGAACAGTAACTACTCTCTGAACACGCAGCTCTCGTGTGAAGGGTTGGCGGTGACTCGAGGTGGAAGATGGGGGACAAGTTTTTTAAGTGAGTACGAGATACTTCATTAAAATTCTAGTCATTACGACTCTGTGGAAGTGCTGGTTATTTGTTTTTTTACAATCTAGAATAACGTTCGTGTATTTTGTTATATTTAAGCACATTAATTTTTTAAAATGCAAGTCGGTTATTTCGATACAATTTGAGCCAATTTGAGCCAACCCATTTGGCTTAACCTATATCGAAACGGACTTGTAATTAATGTACAAATTTACAGACTAAAGTGCTACTCAAGATTTTCGTAGATTTTGTTTCAGGAATTATTAAATTCTTAACAAAGATATTTAAATGCTATAATAATATCAAAAATATGTTCACAAATAATATAAATTATGCATACTAAATATTAAACGCGTTGGCATGCTTAAAATACATTTTATTAACTTTATTATTTTAAATTCGTTGATATTCGTATTTTTTTTTTTTTAATAATAATTCTAGATTCATAACATTCAAGGCAAATTCGAAAAAGTGCGACAAAACTAACATGTTATTTTTTATTTTATTGGTAAGGGTTGTGTAACGTAACTTAAGTTAACGGCAGAACTTAACAAGCACTACTAAAAAAGTGTGACTTTTCAATGTGCTGTAAATAAAACACATCTGCTACAAAGAAGCGAAAAAGCCAACGAATTACCCTTGTCAAGGAAATTCTTCGCTTTAAAATAACACATTCGTATTTTAGTGTCACTATAATTCGAAACACTTCCACCGAAGACATTATATTTTAGATCTTGAACATCTATAGGAGTTTATAGTCATAACACCTGTTTCACTAGATAAACGTTGTAATGGTTATTTGGAATAAAATGTTTGATAATGTCGGCTGAAAGCCAACTTTTACGTCCAAACTTCCGAACTTTCTATATTTTATTCTTTTATTGCATGGTTTTACTTTAATAATCCGATATATGGGTTGTAAATTAAATAGAGATGAATTTCAAACAATAATAAATGTACGGAATTTTGAAGAGTTTTCTTGAACGATCATATGAAAGACTTTACGTTTACTATTCCTGGATATAGCTCTAGAATTTTGTTTTTGATTGTTCGCTTACTCTTTATTAAATTTTCAAGAAACCTTCAACATTTCTTAACTTTGACTTTCAAGAGTTTGAGTGTGATCAAATATATATTTTTCACATGAAATATATATCAGCAAAAATTGTTTTTCACAAACGTCGCGTTTTTGTCACGTAGAAATAAAAGATTCATCAACCATTAAGCCCATCCTCCAACGCTAGAAAATAAGAGCAAATCCTTGTTCATCTCACGAATCTTGGTACGTTACTGTTAAAATATGCACACTGTCCTTTTATAAATAAATACAAATTCAGTCACACAACTGATTTGTTAAGACGACTTTAGTTTAAAGAAGACCAAATCAACTTTGTCGGCGCCGACACCATCGACGAGCAAATAACTACCATATCTGTGATATTATTTATATTATTTGATCTACAAAGTACGACTTCTTAACAAAATTAGGTACATAAATACATGCATAATAATTAAATATAATTAATAGTCGTCCCATCACTTGGCAATTCCACCTTTGAAATCTCTTTCCTGCACAAACAGCTGAAAACAAGTCAGTTCTAAGTATGAGGTAAGTTTGCAAAGTTTACTCAATCTCCCAGCGAAATTTTGAGAAAAGTTGAGCGTGGAGATTTAGTACACCTTGTTCACTAACATGCATTCACAACCTGACATTCAAAACATGTTTCGATAAAAAAGAATTCTTCAAGAAAACATGCTTTAGTCTTTAAATTAAATGTTACACATTTTCGGCATATTTTTAATTTTTTTTTTCTTGTGCGTTTGAATCGTTACATATTTTGCTGAAAATGTTAACAGTACCACTCTGTTAGATATGACTCCTTTTCTTCTCTTCATCTTCTTCTTTATTCTTCTAGATGACCCTAGTACCAGTGTCATTAGCCAAACCAGAGTTACCGGGCTAAAATCCCTGCCAAAAAAACAACAACATACAAACAAACAAATAAACAAACAAACAACAAACAAAAAGCATAAAAAGTCTTACATGTATCGGGATCACTAAATATCACTAAATGCATCTAGTAAATTAACGTGATTTCTCATCCAGGGGATTATTTATTGTACTAAAAAAAGGTCACATTGTTCCAAGTTATTATTTTTTGAATCAAATGCACATCACAGCCCTTAATTCTATCAATATGATACCTTATTGCCATTCATAAATGAATAAAATAGCAAACGTTATATGCTTTTGGTGGAGGTGCCGGGTAGAGTGAGAAAATTTTTAACTCCATAAGAATAGCATTGTTGGTGGAGGCGCCGGGTCCTCACTTCTTAAGATTTATCATTTTTCTATGTTATACATTCAGTTTAAATTACGGAGGGTGGTAATACTGTTGTTGTGGTTTTTTTTTAGTATAGCTCACATGACGGCGATGTTTGTGTGTTTTAAATAAATACGTAGTTTAGTCTTCTATAACTATTAAGCAACAAATCGCATCTCAGAACTTTTACTTGCTCTCACAACATTTTGGATATACATTTAACTCATTCAGACCACGTGTCATATAGGACATAACAATTTTGATTAAAAAAAAAAATTAAAGTTTTCAAATTTGGCCAACAAAAAATTCAAAAAAAATTGGGGAATTCAAATTGACATTTTTTTTTTACCTCATTGCGATAGGACGAATAGTACCGTTTTTAGAGGGATTTAAAATTGAATGTGTAAATACGGGCAAAAAAAGTGTCTTTGATTTTTTTTCCCGAAATTTAAAATATTACTAGTTTTTGCCAGTATTTGAGATATAGAAAATCCAAAATAATGCAAACAATTCCGGAAAAAATCAATTTTAGAAATGCACTTAAAATTTACATTTAAACTCAAACGTTGCTTTTATTCAAATCCAAAATGTCCCAAATTCTTAAATATTACATGAACAAATATAAAAAAATACAAAAATACAGAAAAATCACAGAATGTTACTTTTTAGCTTAAAATTATTATTCGTGCAATTTAATTATGGCTGAATGGTAAAAATATATTTTTAAGCATTTTTCTTCGACAATCATTTTATCCTGGCTTGACCACATTCAGTCTATTGGTTTTTACTAAAACTTATTTTAAACTCAAATGGCATATGGAAGAAACATGATTTTTTTTTGTAAGACTCAGCTTACTTTAATTTAATTTTAAATAATTGCCATCGTTGGGTTACATTTTCTTCTATTTTATTTATTGTAAGCTTAAATCGTAACGATTATTGCCAGCCCACAAAACTGGTCCCGGATGTCTGTTGAAACTTAGCACAAACTGTTCGGCGGTTCGGCCGTTTATTAACGATCTTGCTCACAGACAGACAGAAACAGGCAGAGAAAGTCTCATTTGAGTTGAGTGGTTATACAGTCGCGTCGCTCCCTCTTGTAATAATTAAATTGACGCCGTTGATAAAAACCAGGGCTTATTAACCGGAGACTGATATAGGAATTAAACATTATTATAACACAACGCAATCACCTACTGAGTGAAATTTCGGAAGTATCCGCCCCCTTTCCTCGAACGCGAGGATACATTTTTAAATGATGCTAGACGGCGTCTTGACACATACATTTCTCGCATTTGTGCCATCTATTAAATTATACTTCTCTAAGCTTATCTACAGTCAGGACACAAATAGTTTAATACCAAAAAGTTCTATATATGTTTATATAATTTGGGAACAATAGTCGAAAAGATATGTCCCGACCAGGGATCGAACTTGGGTCCTCCGCCTTTAAGTAGCACAACGCAAAGGCGGTGGACCAGGGTTCGATCCCCAGGCGGGATACAACTTTTCGACTATTTCTCTTACTTCATACCCGTCCTTACAGCAAGCTTACGCTGAAAATTTGTTATGTCATATTTTTAAATCCAGTCCCAGACCTGCAATATATTTTGCGTCATTAATCCTGTTTGTCACCACACCTTTCTGTTCCCTCTTCATTCTATCTCATCCTCCCCGTCCCTCCCCCAACTCTACCGGGGTACCACAACTACAACTAAAGTGCTTGCAAGGTGTTTTTTAATCCGTTACGGTACGCCAATTCTGTCGCGCCAACGACCGTTTTTTTGTGCCGACCTACGTTTCCTGCGCGCGAAGAGAAACGGTTTACTTCCGGTTTGAAGACAATATTACGATGATGACTATAACGAAACTACATTGTGCATTAGTGTTGTTCTTCACATACTATGTAGCCGGTCGTAACTGTCGAAAACTCTAAAGCTACGTTTATCTTTAATATCACAATTAACCAACTCCTTAAGACTTAAATTATTTAATGGCTTTCTTTTATAGTCATGCAAAAACTACACAAATTGCCGTGTTTTATCAATTTAAAGGTATCTTGAGTTTGCTACGCAATATAAAATATAAAAATAAATACCAACATCCCTTCGGTTTTGTTGCGACTTTTAATTTAAAAGTTTCAAATCTGTTTTCTAGCAGAAATAAAATAATGTATTCATTTATTTCTGCTTCTAAAAAAAACGTTCTAATAACCATATTTGAAACTTTTTAATTATGGCTGTTATATACCCATCACAGCGAAAAGATTGTTTATAATCATTTCCACGATATTGTGTACCTTTTTGAAATAATAATTAATCCGGACAATGTTTAATTAATCGTAATTATTTCAAAGGAGAAGTCTTTCCACCGGTACGTGTATACTAAAGTATTTTGAATATAATGATGCCAATTAATCTATTATTTTAATACGTTTTTAATCACAAGCCTGCTTTAAGTACATATTCATTATATTTTGTCAATTTTCTTGAAAGTTTGCCCTGACTAGTGATCGAACCGAGAACTTCCGCCTGTACTAACCGATGAACTAATTGAGTTATCGCGTATAATTAGTTTGATCTTCGGAACGCAGAGGCTAAGTTTCTGGTTTCGATTCTTGGATGGGGCACACTTTAACGAAAATTGGTATTAGTTCATGTTTATTAAAGGGGCTATTAACTCAAAAAATTATTTTTTACCGCATGATCTATAGCACAATACTACACTTAAATGACAGTTTAAAAAAATTATATCTTGTAACTGTGATTTAACACGAATTTTTTAATTTTTTTGATCCAAAAATTTGCGAAAATTGGTGTTTTGGGAAATTTCTTAAATCGGCTTTGACCTGCTTCTGTTTTGGTCCACATAGATACTAGAGCATAGTACCAATCTAAAATGACCATTTTTTACATCGTGTCTTGAAACTGTGCCTAAATATACCCTCAAACACACAAAAATATGCATTCCAAAATCACACCCCATCTTGGTATCAGCCTATTTTGACCAACACTTGCCCAAATTACAAACCAAAATATAGAGAATTTACAGAAAAGGCTGTAGAGTACCCCAATAATGGCCAATATTTTTTTGGATCAAAATCGTCCAAGGTCACGGGGCATAAAGAACGTATCCATGTTATTTCTTATGGGAGATTTTTGCCGATGGGACCTAGCTCGAAAAATGTCATGTTTGACAATTTTTTGGGAGGTCATGGTGGCCCCAATAATTTTTCTGTTGATTGCTAAATTCATTACTAGTTAGCCTGAATGAAATATATTTTTTGAATTTAGCGGTTAAATACCCCTTTAAGAGTACCCACTCAGTTGTAGAACTAGTTGGAGGATATAGGAGGAGTGAAGAGGGAGAAACTCTGAACCTGCGTAAACAATGTCGTAAAAGTCAGGTTGGTTTTAACGATGCCCGAGACAACTAAGATTATGTCATAGGTCGGTCTTTAAGGCTACGCGTACGACAGGCAGAAGAACCACGGTTCTACCTGGGCAAAGACGGGTGGCCGTAAAACTGACGAAAGGTGTATTAAGTTAAGCTAGACAGATTCAAGACAGAAAAAGCCAAGCAAATAACTTAAGGTAGCTGGGATACACAAGATAGGAGTGGTTTGAATTGGATTGGATATTGCTTAACGTCTCATATTAATGCACTTTGGCTATTCGAGACGATGAGTAGTGATAGATGAGGATGAATTATTAGCAGAAGGGAGAAGGGGAAACCCGGTACCGGCATGTAGCCTACTCCTTTCGAAAAGTACCAAGGGGTCCAACGGCTTAACGTCCCATCCGAAACTACGGTGTAACCTTGACAGTTATATAGGTTCCTCCACTAGCCCGGACTGCCGAGTAGACGTCGAGGAGAACGAAACCGTTACTCAAGCTCTCGGACCCTCCATCTGCTCTAACCAGCGATATACGTGAGTTTCAGGGTAGAGCGGTCACCCACTCTTCCCCTGACCACGCCCGACTTTGTTTAACTTCGGTGTTCTAGTGGGAACCGGTTAAACTACCTCGGCTAAACTGCTGGCTAGGAGTGGTTTGAAAGTAAATACAAGTGACATAAATTAATTTTATTTGCGCAATCACATTAAGACATGCGTCACAAATGTGAATAATTTAACATTCATAGAACGGAAAATAATACAGAAGGGAGCGAAGCTTGTCTATATACATAATTTTCCTATCCGTCCGTCCGCGTGTGTCTTGTCTTACTATAAAAAACCGAACATGACATCCGATTGACGTTGCCCATTACAAGGATGATAAATAACGATTTTGGTGTTATTGGGGTTTAAAGGATGGGAATAGAGCTACCCAAATAAGCATCAAAATTAGATTTTTATTTAGATAGCCGTTTCAAGGAATTCTGACCTTTTCTAAAAATAACGTATAGTTCGTCGACTTGTTGACTAGGTTGATTCGCTCCCTATTTAAGGGGTTCCCGTGTATGTTTAAAAAATCAATATTATTTGAATGTGTATGGTTGTGCTTGTTAGTAGAGAACGTGTAAAGTACTTTCGCCTTTTGTCATTCATGCTTTCGGTAGTGACTTTCCTTAGGGCAGACAATGTTGTCGTTCTAGAAAAATCGTTTTTATGGTAATAAATTGTAATAAAAACGTTCCAAAATTAGTTGTCTGTTTACTTTAAATTAAAATATGCTTGTTTTTCATTTCTTGAGGAAAACATAACGAGGGACAATTGCATGTCCGACAAAATATTTTGAAATTAGAATGTCCAAATGCTGTTTAAGAAGACTCAATCACTCTCATTCGCCTTGAAGACGGAAGAACTTCGAACAAGCTTTCAGTCAGGATTGCCGGTGGGGAGTATCAAACCAAAGACTTTTATTGAGCGAGCGTAGCGAGCGTCTCCACTTGACTCTTATGGCTCGAATGTCTGTTTTTTTTTTTTTTTTTTGTTTGTTTTTTCTGTTACTGCTTCGGTACAGGTCGCACCGTTTCTCCGATCGACCTGAAATTTTGCACACATGTACATACCACCTAGGCGGGTTGCTGTATAGTTTTTGAACAAAATCCGATCGTTGGTTAAAAAAAAATGTTCCGATCGTTATGAAATTTTGCAGGGTCAATAAGTTCAACATTTTCTCCTTTTTTACAAATTTTCAGCTAAATCGGTCAAGACCTTAAGTAGTGTAGATAGAAATAACAAAATTAACGTTACCATGGCAACGAAAAGTCGCACGAGAATTCTGGGCACTATGCACTGTCACCTAGAAGTAATCAAAATACTATCGAGGAAGCAGTGTATTATTTGTATACAAAGAGTTTTAATAGTTTTCCCAAAGAAATGATGTCAAGGTCCTCTAGATGGCAGTGGATTTTATCCATTCTCTCCTATTTGACAAATTTTCAGCTAAATATTTGGATGAGCGAAGCGAAGACTTCAATTTCACTGACCCCCAAAAATTTAGCTCGGGTGTTTTTTTTTTTTTTTTTTTTTGTCTGTTTGTTAACTCTCTACCAGGCAAACGGCATATCCGATCTTGATGAAAATTTGACAGGACCTTCGAAATCTCTGAACTTAGAGGTGTATTGTTTTTGGGTACAATCGAAGAAATATTTCTCATGAATATCGTACTTTTACGATTTTTTTCGATTTTAGTGCGATATTTTCGTGACATTTGGGCCAATTCTGACCAAACGGGTGGGGCTACAACGTTCATATTATACATGGACATTAAGGTTATGGTGATGTAGTACCTTTTAAAAGAAAAAGTTGAAAAAGTTAGCCAGAATCCATAGAAATAAAGCTTTTAATATAAGTTTTTTACGTAAATAATACCAATTGACAGGTAACAAAAGAAACTTGACAACAATCACCTACAATGCGTAGGCAGCAAAACAAAGCACTTGCAAAAGTAAAGATATCCCAGCAAACTAAAAATTTAAAAAGCTCATCCATCAACGCGGCGGGACTTTAGCGTTTTCCTAGTGGTATGTAACATTATGGGAATGTCGTACTCGGGTCGTGTTGCACGTACCGGTGCTCGCTCAACAACGCGACGGGACTTTAGCGTTTTCCTAGTACATACATTTACTACATTAGTCGGTATGCTTACGTCTCTGCAACATTCATTAAACAGGGCGTGATCGCAGTTTCGAAGAATGATAAAAACTTTCATTTAGGAGTCGTGATAAATGAGTTAAATCTGTCGAAGAGTTAAATCGAAACGGAAGTGGACGTTGAATCGTTCTGTCAACACAAATTAAATTCTGTCCCCTCTCGATGAGATTCAAAACCATCCAGTATCATCAATACCGCTCGCTGTTACCGCAAAGTTTGCATTTCCACTCCTAAAAATACTTTCACGGACATCGTTTGACGAGCAACATCGGAGTCGGTATCGATTGGCGTTTAAACAATGGAAGTTAAATTCAAAACTATTTTCGAGCGTTTTGAGAATTATACGTTAAACACATTATACTGCTGTATTTCCAATGATGTAAAACAACAAGGTATGCACTCGTATGGTACTATCCACTGACAATTATGAAAACATGTTATTGGTGTAAAGCTCTTAAAGCATTAAAGCCGTTTGTCATCATAATTGAACAGCGTACTTTGCATTTAAATAACAAAGTTAGTGCCTCGCGTTGTTGTGTAAACACCCCACCCCTCTACACAGACTATCAACCATTTATAAACCACCTCCCTACAACCCAGGGGTTACGTGTGTTATAATGGATGCCCCTGTAGAATAAGTATCGGTTAACCGGTGTGATTTTCTGATAATAATGCAGTTTTGATAGTTAAAAATGGAAAAATTAGCAAACGACTGTGATAAGAAAAATTTGTCATTGATTTATTTTTATCACGTATCGGAAAAAATGATTCAATTCCATAAGCTAAAATGTAAACAAATAAACAAACTTGTCAGTCTCAGTTGTCATAAATGTTAGCCACCGAGTTATGCAAACGTGACTCGGCAACATAGCCCGTTTTCTAAATATGAAACAATCAAAATTAAAAATTAAAATAAAAAAACAATGAGATAAGAAGATGAATTTGTATATGACTGTTTAAATATCGATGAAAATTAGCAGTTGTGTGCATCATCGTATAAATTACTATCCCAATGCTTGATACAGCACAGATCTGAATTTTAAATTATTGAATGTATTTTTAATATCAGAACTTCATGATAATGAGAGTGTTGGAATCTGTTGATGAGAATTGATTACGAACGTCAAACTGACTTGAACCTTCCTTCCAAACTATATATAAATCAATTTATTACCTGGACGTAGCGGACATAAATACAAACTACTCTGGTCGCTCGAGGCAGGTAGGGACATGGAAACGCGAAGTGAATAAATATTTTGTTGACGTGAGGGCGATCAGTTCCTCTGGAAATCACCAGTAGGCTGCATTATTGAAAACGCAATGTATCGCGAGTAAGTGGAAACGAGACGATTTTATAAAATATTAGGTGCGAAGCTGACCTACCTGCACCACTTTATGTCAATCAGTCTGCTTGTATGTGTCACGCCTTACCAATGATGCTTAAACATCTATAGTAGGCTAGATCCCCAGTCTCCAATACGTCCGCACAGACACGAGCGTAGCAAATTGAAGCGACAATCTGCCATATTCAAGATGGCGATTTTTTTAAATTTATGTTTTTTTTATTCAATAAAGTATTTTACTGGATTGTTTGATATGGTTTTAGCTTGTGCAGCATTGGAATGCACAAACATAAACAATACGAAGTTATTGCATAAGGGAATTTAGTAACCATTTGGTGTTTATGGCTAATATGCTCACCTGACAACCTGACAGCCATCTTGAAAAATATTTGGACTATAATTCGCTCCCATATACTTTAACATACAAACTGCCATATTCAAGATGGCTTCAAATTGTCACGGAAGTGGATTAATGACTGGGGATCGAGCCTACTATAGATGGTAAATGTTTTTGCGCCTTCCTTTAAAAACCGAACATGACCTCTGATTGATAAGCTTTTTTGTTGAATACACAACCCTCCGCAGATGAAATAAAAAATGGGGAAATATTTGAAAGAGAAATAACGAGAAAATAGAATTATGGAAAAGTTTAATAAAAAGCATGTACCGTTCCAAAAGATACATATTTAGATCTGATGGAAGATTGAAGGATATAAATTATTGAAATGTCAAAGTAGAACATAAACCAGGTAAACCAAGATTGGAAAACCTTTATAAATGAACAAAAATAATTGGGATGTATTATGTACGGAAATGAAAATACGCTTCAAATTTGTAGAGGTAACCCGGCACCTCCACCAAAAAAATATTATTATTTTGTTTGTATCCTTCGATTAACAAATTTATTGTCAAAGAATACACAAATAACACAAACAACATAGCAAATTGTACAAAAAATAATGTTACATACAAAAATAAATGTCACAAGTATATAATCAAAGAACCCACAAAGCCTGAAAATGGCTAAACTGTGGGGTGTTAAGACATATTATAAATTATATAAGACGGTGACAACTCAGAGAACGGAACATTTAACCAAATAAACGCGAAAAACAAGTTATATAAATAATCTGTTGTTACAATAGCTTTGCTCTCTATTTTTCTGTTTGTAATAATTATAGTAATGGTGTCTTACATTTGAGATGATATACCTACCTTATAAAGTTTTATATCAACCACATTCTACCTTGGTGTTTAAATTGGATTTGTGAAAAATTACATCTACAAATTTGATCCGTATTTTCATTTCCGTACATCGAATACATCACATATATTTTAGTTCATATATCAAAGTTTTCCAATCTTGGTTAACCTGATTTATATTCAACTTTTTCATTTCAATAATTTATTTCCTTTAATCTTCCATCAGATCTAAAGATGTATCTTACGGAACGTATCAGCTTTTTATTAAACTTTTCCATAACTCTCTTTTCTCATTATTTCTCTTTCTATTTCCCCATTTGTGATCCCATTTACGGAGGGTTTTAGCATTCGAAGGCAATGCTTCATCTTGCAAGTTCCTCACACCTGTTAGTATTTTTCCAAGAGAAGAAGTTAAATGTGAATTTATTTTTATCTATTAAATCCTTCAAGCACTGGTACGGGAAATAAACATCAATAGAGAAACAGTTATTATACAACAATAGGGAATGTTCACCAAGACCTAATATTGACGTGGATGTACGAAATGGATTTAAAAAAAACTCTTCTAAACCACTATTACTGCTATTTAAATATATTTTAAATATTTTAAATTCCATTGAGTCACTAAGTTTTTAGTATTTTATTTCTCTAGGAAACAGCAAGTGACGTTAAGATTTGGGTCTAGACGTTGTTGACCAATGCGCAAATCTGTTAATGTATTTGGATCAATGATTTAACTACCGTTTTCTAGGTAACACAGATAATATCACTGTGTTTGGCATTACCGTATTAATCGATTCACAATAATAGCTAATAGTGACGTAGTGGCTTGTTTTTACCGCCATTATTATTGGTGCTAGTTTCAGCTTACTTTTATAAATTAAAATCGTATATAAATAATACAAAATATGATTACGTTTACAGAATGAAATCCTTAATGTAGTGGAGTGATAAAACAGTTAAGGAACATTCCCTATTGCTACAATGTTGAGATGCTAGAGTCAAAGATGTCTACCCTATTGGTGAGTCTTGCCCCGCGCTTACACCCATGTCACCCTTAGCATTCTTTACCATCCTTGTTGAAGCACAATGTCAACAAAAACGCATGCCAATCGGACGTAGAATCGACTTTTATCCTGATGCTTCACACACGCGCGAACAGCCAGACAGTCGGTTACAAAAGTTATGTTTATAGGAAGAGTGTTTCGCTCCTTAATACCGGAGCCAATATTAAATAAGCTTTCAAATACTTTTAAAAACAAAGCCGGAGGTTCTGGGTTCGTATCCTTGCTGGGGTAATCATTAACGACAATTGTTATGAATCAATAAATATTTCCTTAAAGCTATACTTTAAAAACCTTGTATTCATTATCAATTTAAAACGCAGTTTATTTTCGTAAAACTTTATTTAATTTTAAGGCAAATACATGAAAAAAAATTCCGTCAAGAAAACTGACTTTAGATATTGCATCTAAGTATCAAATAAGGCACAATACCTTTCATTTTAATAAAACTAAACTCAACATAAGTAACTGTTCATGATAAATGATGTGTCAAACACATTTCCAAGCTAGAAATCCACTGAATACAGGCAGCGTTCAGTGACACCCTCGCAATTCTAGGCAAAGTTTCAACTTCGTTAATTCTAATTTGTCTTTAGTAGGACACCCCCATTTATCACTTGACCCTCGACCTGACCTTATCCCGTTGGTATTGGAGAAAGTTATTCTACTCGAAAATAAAATCGGGTATCGTATATCCTCGAGGTAGGATATCCTGATGTATTTTCAGGTCAATGCGAGCAAATCATCCTACTCACTCAGCAGTAGGATACGTTTCCATGGTAGTCCGGAGAAAATGTATCTTTTTAACCGATTGCAGGAATCGATCGTCTAAGTCCTTGGTTACTAATTCCCTCCTCAAACACGCACACACTCACACACCCACGCACTCACATTTACCCGCCTGGAATCTCGGGACCACTTCATCTACGCGCTGTTCATCTAACAAAGTGCTCATTTGGTATCGTGTAATGATATTTGTTTGGCAGTAAAGCTTAGTGTACATACATTTTCAATAATTTGAGTTATTATTTATTATTTTAGTGAATTTTACCTGCCCATAGGGCAGGAAGGCTAATGCAGGGCAAGTGTGGCCCTCTGTAGCCTGACACAGTGATTAGTGAGTTGCAATTTAAGATTAACATTACATCAAAGACAACAAGAGAACATGACATTTATAGAGTTAGACGAATTGAAAGGCAAAAGGCGGATGAGGGTACTTGAAGCGAGAGGCCTGAAGGCTCGAGGACGCGAAACGAGGTCGTGAAGCTCATTCCTGCCGCCTGCGTGAAGACGTTGCACGTAAGCCCCTGCGAGGGTGTCGAGTCGATAGCGGATACCACGGTTTACTTGGGTCTTATGCATTTAAATTACAACTACGCATTTAATAATATTGATAGGACACGTCGCCACTATAGTCAATAATACATAAATATACACGGTAATCGTAAAGCATCTTTTGTATGCACTTTGGAATGTTAAGTTTAGTTTTATTTTTACATTCCACAAGTTGTTGAAGATACAGATAGCAGGGTGACTGCATTACTAGGAAGCGAATCTCTCTTAGTTATTAGTATCGCTATTCTATCCGTTCGTTCGTCAGACTGTGCGTGTGTCACGTCTCACGATAAATTCTGAGCACGACGTTTTGACATTCTTTTTCGGAGTAATGTATATTTTTTAATAGAAGCTTACGAAATAGGGTTGGTTTGTCTGCCTTAAAAGAAACTCCCCCACTAAAAATCTGATATAAGACTGAGTGGGTAGACTCTTAATACGTATTCTTGAATTATATATTTATTTGAATCCCTAGGGGAGTTTCTACTTTTAAAATAATAACGTTTTCTGACACCCTTTGTTGGACACAATATTCAAATCTAGTTACCAAATCAACAACTAACTTCTCTTCGTCACAAACAGGCCGACCCTGCCAAATTGGCTACCAGAGAGAGGTCCGTTAGATTCCTGATTAATGAATCGCAAATGTCGAGCTTTTGATTAATTGCATAACTCAACACACGGGAATTTCTTATGGGGCAGCGGACAGCGCCCGTTGACAAAGTAGCAATTGATTTATGGGCGTGAGTCTAGCTTTATATTAGTTCATGAATAATTAAATACATGATTCCGGAAAATAATTAGAAAGAATATAAGTAATGGATTTTTATAGACGTCGTTCTATTACAAAGGTTGTGTTTAGCATAGCAATATGAATCACTTTTCTGTTTGTCTGTGCTTGTTATACGTCCAAACGCGGAATATAACATTCGATTGGCATGCAATGCTATTGACATTTCCCATACATACTTACAGAATGTATTTGGAGATCCTGTGGCTCAAAGGTCACAACTAGCCACGCCAAAAGGCCAAAATTATTTAAAATCGCCACCACTACGAAAGAAAATCGAACGACGGAGGCAAACGTTTCATAAACTTCTTTAATTTTTAATTTTAATTTGTTTATTTTACGTCCATCCTATTCAGTTAAAAACTGATTTACAAAAGAGGACAACTGAATAAATCTACTTACATAGATGAAGACACAACAATGAACTAACAGTTAAGTAAATATTGTAAATACTATAATTACAACAACTTTGTATTAAAATTTAAAACACAATAATTTTGGTGACAAATTCAAAAAGGATATTAAATGCAATTGATTAATGAACCAAATTAAAAGGGGGGGGGGAGAAAAGAAAAAAATTGTTTAGAATAAAAAAATAATAATATGAATCCGTTGTTGAAAGTACTTATAGCAGCAACCCACACCACGATCCCTTAAATTACATTTTTCAGAAAGTACGGTAACTAGTTACTTATTACACGTAATATATTCGTGTAATAAATTCATCACCTAGACGCGAATACACCTCTCCGTCCCTCGTTGCTCGAGTGATCTGGCGGTGTTAGCTTCAACTAAGCCTCGGAACACTGAAACGTTCGATTTGTTACGCCGAGATTAAAAACAAACACCGTTTTATCTCGTATGCCGGAGAGTTTCGCCGTGTTTTGCCCCTGTGTTGGAATGTGAGGTGGGTCCTCTCGAATGGTGTTCGCCTTTTTCCTCCTCGCGAGCAGATGATGTTTGTTTGTGGAATACCAGCTGAATTTGTACTTTGGCAAGGGTGATTACATTTATCAAAGATATAATGAGATAAAATATATTATTTTATTATTTAGTTTATTTTGTAAAGAAATCAATTTTTTATTAAATATGTTATTTTGAAATTAATACGAAACTATTATTAATTTTTTATAACTAAAATTACATTAAATTTTTATCTGCAAGAAAATGCTCCGTGTAGAACTGAAGCATGCAGACACTACTAAATATGATTCAAAAATGTATATTGGTGAAAAATATGCAGTACATATTTTGTTTAAAATCACTGCCACACAAAATATAACATTTTCAAAAATCTAGAAACAATAATTCTTATTTAACGTTTTTCTAACCATAAATTGAACTCGAAGCGCTCTTTATGTATAAATAAATTAAAGGAAGTAGCCAAATAAAAAATAACCACATAATTATTTTACTTACGTGTTATAATTTTAATCTTGTCTGAACTATTCATGTTTGCAGCCCTAAAAAGCATCATGCTCTATAATTAGTTCTTCATAATTAGTTTTCTTGAAGAATATGAAATAAAAAAGTTTAGTCAATATGTAACATAAAACTGTAAACTTTTATAAATGTTTTATAATAATTACTGCATTTAACTCGCTTCAAAGTAAAATTGTACAGGACAATGAAATGGCGTGTTTTATACACAGGCTATAGATTTAATGGACGTAACAAATTCGCAATCATTCTGTCAATAACAATTTATTTCCAAAAACGCGAATTACAAGATTTTATTACAAAAAGGTTAATGGACTGAAAAGCAGAAGTAATGACATGCCTGCTAATGCAATAAACACGATTTTAAAAACCAATTAATTAAACATACGAGTGGAGTGATTATTACAAGCAATTATTTCGCAACAAAGCATGCTATTTTTCAATAGAGAGTTCAAATGTCATGACCTACTGCTTCACTAAGCACATGTTTATCACACACCTGTTTCAACCGCACAAACAACAATATCATTTAACTACAAAAGTAATTGAAACAATATTCACAATTGTAATGTGCAGTGTGACTATATAAATAATTGTCTGCTATTAAAATAGTCATGCATTATTTTATAAAAACTAATTCTGTGGTCATATTTAGACTAAAACAGAATATGAAGTCGTTTTAAAAACTACAGCTTTCTCTAATATATTAATTATTACAAACTCGGAACTGAATATAAACCAATATTTCACTAGTTGTTGTGTACTTGACTCACCTACTAGCTAACTAGCACCTCTGTTCAATCATTTGTCAAGTCGTTATTTCACTTTGAAATGGTATCTTCTTTACATACACATCAGTTCGTATTTACTTTAGAGTAAACCCCGTCAGTCCCTTAACTCATCTTCAGTGGGTGACTTTATTGTAAAGCGGACCGAGCCAACCCTGTAGGCACAGATACACTTGATGAGGAAACAATGGTCAACCACAGATCGGTTTCAATTTGTTGGGCACGATTCAGACACAACAATTCAATCAACACAGTTACACAGTTACTTCGGAACAACTTTATACGATTCATTATGTAATTCGTTGCGTCTTCTCTTTTTTAGAGGGTTGTGGGGGGGGGGGGGGCAGTCATCTTCTTGACCCATTTAAGGTTAATGAATGAGTTGGAGAATATTTAATAAATAGATTAAAAAAAGGCGAATCTATCTGAACTCTTCAACTCTTAAATTCACTTACATATTTTATCAATGTTGTTCAAAACTATTATTTCAGTTCAAATGTTAAAAATCAAAATTAAATTATATATGCCACCTACTTTAACATTATTGGTAATTTGTGTTATTATTTTGTCCTATTACATTCATAGTAGTATTTATTGTCCTTGTTTATTTATTTATTGTCCTTGTTTATTGAAAATACTTAATAATAAAGTAAATCAATTGATTCTGAGTCTCGTCCTCCAAAGTGTGTTTTGTAGTTTTCTCCCAGAAGAGATAAGAAGTGATAAGGACGAATTGTGAAATACTACTGTAGCCTAGTTTCAAAGCTAGATATTAAATAATATGTAATTAAAAATAGTATAATTGATTTTATGTCACATCTTAAAAATTGTTCTTAAAAGTTTTGTTCTCGTAGAGATAAGAAGTGATAAGGACAAGGTATCATTCATACTACTGTGCATACGAATTTAAATCACTAGATATTAAATCAATCAGTCAATCAATCATCTAGTAAATCAAATAGATTCTGAGTCACATTTTCAATATCTTTTTTCTGGTTTTCGGGTCTAAGTAATAAGAAATGATAAGGATGAGGTGTCATTAATTTTACTGTACAGACGAGTTTAAAAACACTATGTTTTTTAGGAAATCGTCTTTCAAAGTTGTCTTGAGATTCCTTTGGATTCAATAGCAAAGCTCGGTTGCAAATAACACAGAGTCGTATTACTCCGGTGGCGGGCGGGAGGGGGAGGGGGGGGGGAGGTGTCAAAGGAACCCGAGACGCCCTGATTTAGCGCGCGTAGAAGAAGATCGACGGCGGAATGTCGACATTCCAGGATATGTGTGTGATTTATCTCTGCGACACGCGACACAAGAGGTGTTGTGGCGTGAAATGACAGCGGTGTGAGTGTGTTCTTCGAACTCAGGGAGATTCAATCAAACTCTTATGCTGTCTGCACACGTGGCAGATTGTGATATTGAAAAAGTGAAGATCGCGGAAGGATGACGTGAAATATGAGATGGGGAAATTAACTTCCAACGAAAAAAAACGTTTTAATTTGAATTTAATAAAATTTGAAGGTATAAAAACACAGACATACACAAGAGACTAATAATTAGTCTTATTATTTTTATTAATATTAACAGACATACACAAGAGACTAATTCAGGAGACGCCGGTCTTAGTAATGAATGTTTTTTTAAAGTTCTTTAAACAAAATTGCGCATTCTGGATTTTATTGTTTGATTTTTTGTATTTGATTACATAGAAGGTTTTGATGAATACATCTTTTCTTAGTCAATTTTTCCTAATATCCCCATAGACCCTATTAATTTCCTCTCAGATTTAGGGATGATCACAGTTAAATTAAAAATTATCGACAGTCGAAATAGTGGCGGCATTATCAATCAAAGGTTTAGAACGATCATATTGATTAACTAAATGTATGTTGAGACGGATAGGGGGGGATGGGGGGATGGGGGTATCCGCTATTCATTCTAATCCCCAGGTAATCAAAAGCATTCTGTAGCATCCTTGTTGAAGAGAGATCTCAATTTTTAAAATGCGTGTCAATCGGCTGTGATGTTCAGATTTTATCGTGTGACATCATAAACACACAGACCGAAACATTTCGCTGCTTCGCTCCCTGTATGTTTAAATTCATTCGCTAATTTTTGCTACTAGCAGCGTTTTGTCTATTATTCTGCGCGTTAATTCACAGCATAAGACGAGATTTCTTGTTGGTTATCTCGAAACCAAACACCTGATTGCCGCTTGGTGGTTCCCTCAATTACACCCCCCCCTCATCAATCTCCACAGCATCCTCAACATGAAAACCCCGGGGCGTTTGCTCGTCACCTCTCCCGCAATGTCGCGTAAACTTCCTTAAACATGATTACCGATCCATCAAGGCTACGTGGAAGTCACTGCAAGGATGACAAAACTAAATGATGGTACACTCTTAAGCAAAAGTTCATGTGCAGTTCCATGTAGAAGGCCCTGAGTTTGAATTCCGACTCATTTAGAACTTTCAAAACTTTTCTTTTGGACTTAAATCCAAGAATTATACGGTTCTAACGAATCTCATTAATATAGGGATTCAACCACAAAACCCCAAAAATAAATTTTATATAGACTTATTTGTTATGAATGTACTAGGTATCAAGAAAAATGTTGTGTTCATGAAAATTTCGAAAACGTTCATAAGAAATAGCAATGCGACGATCTTTATGCCCTGCGACCTTTGAGGATTTGGATCAGATAATATATTGGTCATTATTGGCATATTAACTAGGAAAACGCTAAAGTCCCGCCGCGTTGATGATGAGCGGTTTTTTTGTAAGTTTTTTGTGTTTGCGTTTTTTTGCGTTTGTTTGCACTTTTCCTTTGCAAGTGCTTTTTGAATGCATTGTAGGTGATTGTTGTCAATTTTCTATTGTTATACTTGTTAATTGGTATTATAAACCTCAAAAAACTCATATTAAAACCTTTGTTTCTATGGATTCTGACTAACTTTTTCAACTTTTTCTTTCAAATGGTACTACATCACCATAACCTTTATGACCATGTGAAATCTGAACGTTGTAGTCCCACCCGTTTGGTCAGAATCGGTCCAAATGTGACGAAAATATCGCACTAAAATTGAAAAACTAATATTAAAACCTTTATTTCTATAGATTCTAGCTAACTTTTTCAATTTTTTCTTTAAAAGGGTACTTGAACACCATAATCTTAATGTCCATGTGAAATATGAACGTTGTAGCCCCACCCGTTTGGTCAGAATCGGCCCAAATGTGACGAAAATATCGCATAAAAATCGACAAAATCGTAAAAGTACAATATTCATGAGAAATATTTCTTTGATTGTACCCAAAAACAATACACCTCTAAGTTCAGAGAAAACGTAGGTCCCCTCAAATTTTCATCAAGATCGCATATGCCGTTTGCCCGGAATCGAGCGAACAAACAGACGAAAAAAAAAAAAAAAAAAAACATTGGAGCTAAATTTTTTGGGGGGTCAGTGAAATTGAAGTTTTCGCTTCGTTCGCTACGCTCGCTATGCTCATCCAATTATATTTTCTATACAAATTACGTTTTGTTTTTGAAATTTGATAAAGTGCTTCAGTCGAAACACGCTGATGACCAAGATGGTGTGTAATTTTGGAGCCCATATTTTTGCGTTTGAGTGGCTTTCTAGATGGGTGTTATTCTTTAGCAAACATTTCAAAACAAATCTGTATCACAACAGGTAGAACCATTTTGATATTTTTGATTTTGATTTTACAAGACATGAAAGCCGTCGAATATTATTATTACGGGCCACAAAATCATTCTATCCTATACCAAGACTAGATTTTATCAATGTATAAAAACGATTTTTGAGTTGTTAAGTTTCCAGAGTTAATAAAAGAAAAATTGATAACGTTTTTGGTATAAAACTTTTCTTATTTTAAATGCCTCCCAGCTCTTTGCGCCATTTTCTTTTGTGTTTTGAGTGTTTCTTTACATTACATTCTGTTATTTACCTTAGCGTTTATATTCGATTCCACTATTTTCTTTCTCAGACACTCTCAATCGGAATCCAGCAGTTTCCTTCATAAAAAAAGAAAACATGGTTTTATTCACATGTTCAATTGGATCTTGACAGTTGAGCACTCGGTAGTAAAACTACATGGCGGAAAAGATTGTATTCACTCGATGCAAAACTGAATAGGGGTGATGTAACTGGCGGAGTGGAATGCGGTGTGCTATGGTATGTTCCATATAGAGGTTGCAGCACATTACCTTATGCCTTAAGGCATAGCACTCTGTATCTGGCTGCCAACTTTATATAGAATACACTGTAGGTTCATAGTGACTGAATGCATGGGAGTAAAGAGTTGACTGGCGAATTTTAATATAATCTTAATTCTTAGTTTGATAAAAGGACAAAAAGCTGCAAACAAACTCCACTCCTGTACAAGTGTACAGACATTTTAATAAGAATATAATTGAAATATGAAAGTTTATTATCTTCTTTGGGGAGTTTTTAGGACTTAAAGTGTTTTCATAAGTGCTGATAATCTAGGACTAAGGGAATATCTTGAAAACAAATAACCATGTTTAACGAAATAAACTTCTGGCTTTCACTTAACGAGAAATGATTTTGGAAGAATTAATCACAATTATTGACGGTATTGGTTTTTTGAACCAGGACAAACTTTTCCACATTTAATTGTTTAACAATGAATGTTTTGTGATAATATTCGGGATGAAATGTTTAAGTATACATTGTGGGACTTAATACGGGAATACCACTTTTTCTTCAAATATACCTTAGAAAATCTTCAGTCAGGATTTTTGTACGTGGATATCGATCCGACGATCTACCGAAATAGAATCTTATAAATATATTTTTGATCTTCCTCTATCGGTCGAACTACATAATTTATTTTATTTGAAAAGTTTTCGTCATAAAACCATGGATTTACAAGGCCAGTATAAGTCCATGATAAAACACTGTCGATACGCTATTCCACTATTTACGTAAGGATGTTTTTCTCTATCTGCTCCAATGTAAAATAAATGTTATACTTTATATTATGCACCTACACAATATATTATGTAGTTACAAAAATAATTCGTAATGAATCTCTCCAAGCCCTTAATGTATTATGTCTTATTTTTTATTATAAATTACCAGAACTTCCTGTTTAAATAAATAAATAAATTGTATTTAGAGTCTACCCACTCAGTTATATAACTGATTTTCAGTGGGGGACTTTAATCAAAGCGACTAAGCCAACCCTGTAGCCCCGACGCAATCGGCGAGTGAGCGATAACCAACCAAAGATCGTTATATTTTAATAGAGAAATATATAGCAATCAGTGGTGTGGACAGTGCGAACAACCGCGAATCAACGCCAGAATCAACAAGGCCGATTCAGCACAACTCTGAATTTATTATGTGCTTCGTTGCTAGGACGGCTCCAAAGTCACCGTTTACAAACTCCTAAGACAAGAACTGATGGACTTAAGTCCAAATCAGAAGTTAAAAAAACTTCTGACTATGGCGGGAATCGAACCCTGGACCTTCTGCATTGGAAGCAGATACGCTAACAACAAGACCAACGAGCCACATGCACACATGCATGAAATATTCCCCGCAAGCGGCTGTGGACATTATTTAACATATAACATGGTCGTTTCCTAACGGAGCACACTTTAGCGATCCCTATCACCCCTCTAAAACCATTTTATAAAACAAATATTTTGATTGAGGGCAAATTAACAAATATCATGAACTTGTGTCGACTCTTGATGTTATTTAACTGCGATGTGCCCACCCCTGACTATAGATTGAAACGTGTTAATGTGGTGTAGACAGAGTTGTTTTATTTGCGCCTCCCAAACAACAAACCAACCGTATTCCGAAGTGACACTAACTCTAAAAAGTTGACATCATCACTCAGACAACCCACGCAACTTCTCGGAACAATACGACTGCAAGAGAATCAGATAAGTTTTTACGACAAGCCACACAGAGCCACGTCATAACAGGGCAAGTCAAGTGACACCTAGCTACAGGTGACAGTAAAACTAGCTGCTGACAGGGGAGGTCGATATGAAATATTTTATATCCAGTAGTTTCTCAACTTAGGGGCTCGCATATTTAGTAAGTTCACTTTAATCAAAATTCGTTAATTGCAGCAACAAATCCATACAACAGTAAGTAATTTAATTAGTCAACGTTTCTTTGCTAGGAAATTAATTGAAAATATAAATACAAGTTAGTAGTAAATTACATTTTCTAATGGCATTGTAAGACCATGTGAGGTACTTAAACAGTGAATTTACATTAACTGTTAAGACTCGACGGTGCGATAATAATTAATCAAATCAATATTTGACCCTATTTCCAACCATGAAGTAGGGAAGGGGGGGGGGGGTTCCACCTCATTCTTGCATGCCCCCACCCCCAGTTTATCGAAGACGGCTATACATGGTTAAGGCTATATCCAATTGTCTCTTTCTACCTCTGTATTCTCATCTTCACTATCTTTTTCCTCCTCGAGGACCTCCGTCCATGAACCCGGCACCTCCACCAAAATAAATAAAAACTAAAGGAGATGTTATTTGTGTAACATTCTTCAATCTGATGATGAAGTAGCTTCGCTCACGATTTTGAATACTCCCGTATCCATGATTGTCTAAATAAAACAATTGCCTAGATTAAGAGTTACCCAATTTATTGGCTGCTGACGAACCATTGTTGGGTGACCACAAGGATCCAGCATAATAAATTAACAATTTTTTTTTTTTAAACTTATAACAGTTGTTATATAAGTGGTTTTCAAAATAATAAATAATGATATCGAGCCCTATATCCAACTAAGTCAAGTAGGGTGTGGGAGGTTCCCACCACATTCTTGGCTCCCCGGGCTTATCGAAGCCGGCTAGCCTGACGCTTCTCCCACATCATCTTTTTCTTCCTCTGCATCATCTACTTCACTTTCTTCCTCTACACTGTCTTCTTCCTCAAGGACCTCCACCAGTTTTTGCCATATTTTTCGTTCTTCCCAACATCTTTCGTAGTTAACCCTTTCCCAAGCTGCATTTCTCCTTTTAAAATCCATTGCTATAACTTCTTCCCATCTCAGTCTGGGGCTGAGCCTCCCTCTTTTTCTCTGATATGTCCTGCGTCTTTTTCATACTGCATCTTCGGAATCCTGTCCTTCTGCATCCTCTTCACGTGTCCAAACCACCTCAGCCTTTCTTTCCCTAGAAAAAATAAATCAAAATAACTAAGAAAAAATAACAATAAACTACAGTGCCAAAGTCGTCACGACCTTCAACATGCCACTCCTTGATATAATCGTTACTTACACAGTCACACACACCGAACCACCCAGAATGTAGTACATGACATCTGATTGACGTACGCTCGTTTTGTTGACATTGCTGTTCAAGAAGAAATGTACTGAATTTATTTAATTAACCCTGGGGGCATGGTTTGCCCCACAGAATATGTTAATTGGATGAGCGAAGCGAAGACTTCAATTTCACTGACCCCCCAAAAAATTTTAGCTCGGGTGTTTTTTGATTTTTTTTTTTTTTTTTGTCTGTTTGTTCGCTCGATTCCGGGCAAACGGCATATGCGTCTTGATGAAAATTTAAGGGGACTTAGTTTTCTCTCGAACTTAGAGTGTAATTGTTTTTGGGTACAATCGAAGAATATTTCTCAAAATATCGTAGCTTTTACGATTATTCGATCTAGCATGCGATTTCTCGCATCATTTTTGGCCTCTGACCAAACGCTGGTGCTTACACGTTCTATTATACTCCAGGACATCCAGTTTTGCATATTTATTCGTTCTTAAATCTTGTAAGTTAAAACCTTAGCCAAGATCTTATGAATAAAGATCTTTAATAACTTCTTCATTTTCTGGCGATTTTCGGCCTTTTTGCTCATTTGCCAACGGGTTTGTTACAACTTCATATTGTCGGGTCTTCGCATCTCTTTGCTTGAAATTACCTTTTTCAGAAAATTGAAAAAGTTACCAGAATCCATAGAAATAAACTTAATAAAGTTTTACGGAAACTAATACAACTCCTTGACATGAATCGTTAGACAATGACATAATCACCACAATCGCAGCCAGAATACATGCAATTGCAACGTAAGCGTTTTCTCGACATGTATCAAAAAAAAACGCTTTATCATTCAAGCTTGGGACTGTTGCGCTCTCTTCCTAGTATGTTTGTACTTGACACCGCCACCATAAGTGAAGGCTGTCACGAGTGAGGAAGAGTAATTAATTTTTATTGTATTTCTTTTTATACTCGGCACCTCCCTCAACAAGTGTATTAACTTTGAAATCTGGAAGAAACGTATTGTTTTATTTTCGTACTCTTCTTCGACTATCTGTTGCTTGATTAGTTTCGCTCCCTCTTTCTGTAACTCCCTTATCCGTGCATGTTAACCCTTTATAGGGCAGTGGTTTCCATATTTACCACCACCTTTCAAAATCTACACAATTAAATCCGCCAGTTTTTCATACTTTTAACCCAGTCAAAACGCTGCTTTGTTTTTTTCGGAATTGCTAGTATTTTTACTTACTAAATTCTAATGATTAGAACGATTTTTTCAATTGATCAAAAATCAAATTGTGTATAAAAACACAAAAATACACACATTTCCGCTTTGTCCCAGATATTTTGAGTGGCTGTCTGTAGTAGATACAATTTGAACATGCAAAAAAATGAAAAATGAAAAATTGTCAAAAAATCACATTTTTGATTTTTTTTAAAACTTTGGTACCAATTTGGAATTCAAAATCAGCATATTTTTCCCCGAAAAGATCAAGTAAAAAAAAAAAAAAATAAATAAAATTCTAAAAAATTATGAATGTTAAATTGTTAAGGAAGAAAGAAAAATGTTGGCTCCCAACATTATATGCTCTTATTCTGCATGCCTCCTGCTCGTGGCTGTTGTTTCAGAACACCAGCTGAGAGAATTCCCTCTGTTTCATCCCTTCTAATGGGCGTTGTGTCGGTGGGTCGTCTGTTACGTTCACGCGGTAGTAGCATTACCGAGTAGCGTTATACTCCACCGGCGACAGACAATCACGAATCAATACTATCTTGTTGAAACCAAAAGAGAGCACAACAAAATGCTTTGTGCAGCTTGAATTGTTTAAACCCATCGAGTTTGTATTAAATTAACACAACGCGACATGGTAACTCTGGTATGAAGTGAGAAGGAATATAAAATAAAGCGTATGTGAAAAGTATACTGAAAAAAAATCAAGTATATTTTATTATTTTTTATTTTTATCGTGAGCCTGTTATAGGGTGCAATGTATGCCTCTCTTTAGATTGAACTAGGTGTTGAAGATAGTGCAATTAATACTTTAAATTCACATTAATGACTGATGTAAATCTCGTAAAAGCCCTTCAGTCAGGAATGCTGGTCACGACGGGATTCGAACCCGGGACCTCCCGAATCAGAGTCTAGCACCTATAGCGCTCGAGCCAATACTTTTGGTTGTATATTTTATAGCAACTTCAGGGAGGGGTAGTACCCAATAGAAGCTACTTGTGCATCAAATTGTTGAAGAAGAATACAAAATGAATAATACTTTCTACTATTTTTAAATCTCGTTGTTGGTGGAGGTGCCGGTTATTTACAATGAAAGTCTACGGGATGCTATTAAAGACCCCCCCCCCCCCTTCCGCCTGAACCACATGGTAACATAACATTCTTAATCATCCTGTTGGAAGGATATAGATTTAAAAACAACAATCAGAGGTCATGTTCGGTTTTTATCGTGAAGACGTGACACACGCACAGACGGACGAACAGAAAAGTGATTTGAATACGAATTTTTAAACGGGTTATTGAGTATTCAATGTAAGCCCTAAAAACAATAACACAAATAAATAATCTAGATTTTGGTATGAAGTTTAGAACAGATGTGATTACTATTCATAGTCAGCACTAAAAATTTCTCTTTGACCAGTTAAAAATCATTTTTAAGAAATGGAATGTTTTCATCTCAAGGTAAACAGTAAACTAATTGACTATAAAAGAAGATTAGATAACAATATTTTGTTTGTTAAGTAGCTATTGATATAAATGAGGATGATATTATTTGCGACATTAAAAGGAAGTGAAGGTTTTAAGTGTGGCTGTTCAGTGTTCAAGTAACGTTATTTTTTAAATAACTTTATTTTTATTTTGCTTATCAAGTAGTCTTTTCAGCTACGAATTGCGATCTCCACACATACTCTTCTCACCATATCGTGTATAAGTATTCATTTTTTGGTCTCATCTTCCATTTCACTTATTATTTTTTTACGTTATTCTCTTTTACTTATCTTTAGATGTGACATTTTAAATTTATTTTATTTTTCCCTCGCATCTAAAGAAAAATTGTTTCGTTTCATGTGTTTTTATGTCTTTCTTTTCGAGATACTAAGTATTTTTTATCTGATAGATAAATGCTTTGCATTAATATTCTTGCCAGATCTTCGCCATGCAAACATTCATTAACCTGTGTACTTTATCCTGTTAAAAGCTATCATGGTTTAGGACCACTAAGTAAAATATATAATATAATTAAAAATTAACAAGCTTCGTTATTACATGCCATGTATATGTTACTGTTTGTATGTGGTTGATAAAATTTTGAATTATTCCATGTCTTTTTTATATCAAAACTGATGTGTGAAAGAGATTAGATGTACATAAATATTTTGATCTAGATTTTTAATCGAAATATCCCTAAAACTTACTTGCAACAATTTCATGCCCCAGTTTTTTACTGCCAAAACACACGTTATCTCAAACCCATTAAAAAAAAACTTGTCAGTATTACTTCTCAATCCAATCTGCAAGTCACTAGTAAAAATACCTTAAATAGTATTAAATATTTAAAATCGAGTGTATTTTCCTTCATTTATATATTTGGGTGAATCAACGTTTACAGTGTTCAAAATAGTTGATTTTCACTTTCTTAATATTAATTTAGAACAGATAAACTTTCACAATCTGATTGGATGAACTCTTCAAATATACAGACACCATCTTACCCACCACTTTACACTCACGTTCAGAGCGTTCGTAATCCCACCACTAAAAACATCCGCACGGATCCAATTAGCCGCTAGTCTTCGCTGTACTGCGTGCTGTATGACCTAAGAGAGCTCTTTCCTTACATCATGGAGTATATAATATGGGTTAGAGACCCTCCAATGCTATTATTAGAGATATCGTGAAATACCACCGAGTATATAATTCTGGTTAGTGACCCAACGCAGCAATATGTCCTCTTTACTTATATCACGGAGAATAAAATACTAGTAAGAGAACCAACGCCCTTCGAGGTTTTCTGTTGCGTCGTACTGCGTACTATCTGTCCTTAGAGAGCTCTGTACTTATATCATGGAGTATATAATATGGGTAAGAGACCCTACACCGCTAAAGAGAGCTCTTTATACTTATATCATGGAGTATATAATATGGGTTAGAGACCCTACACCGCTAAAGAGAGCTCTTTATACGAATATCATGGAGTATATAATATGGGTAAGAGACCCTGCACCGCTAAAGAGAGCTCTTTACTTATATTATGGAGTATATTTATTTTATTTTTTATTTATTTATTTTTTGTTTATCCTTGTTATTTTTACATTTTTTAACAACAAGAAAAGGCGTCGACGCTAGCAAATATTTTGCTAAAACACTTGATATCTTTGTGGAAGTCTCGTGCCGCGAAGAGCCTTGCTTAAGCACGTGAAACTAACACGGCACTTGTAGATGGTTCTCCCATAAGTACTCTTTACACATGGAAGGGAAATGACTTACTGGGCAGTCTTTGAGGGCGGGCGGCAGGTCGTTCCATGGGTTAACAACACGGAAAGAAAAAGCACGTCGGCCGAGCACTCCTTTGGCCGGAGGGGGTTGGAGGCGGGGGTGCCTACTATCGTCGCCTCTCAACACGCGGCCCTGGATGATGCGTGCGCACACGTCATAATCAGTGGCGCCACTGAGGCATCTTTTAAAAAACACCAGGTCGGTGTATTGCAGGTGCATGGTCATTGGCATAACCTGCTTCTGGTCACAGGGTGGGGGGATGTTACGGCCATGTATGAAATGCAATGCCCTTCTCTGCACCCTCTCAAGCTTGGTAGTGTTCTCAATGGTGGTTGGGTGCCATGCGGGGAGGCCGAAAGTCATGGTGGGCTTAACTAGCGACAGGTAGGCCATCCTCTTGACGCGCGGCGTGCACCCGTGCAGATTGCGGGCCGCAAAACCCAGCACCTGCGCCGCCTTGGCCCGCACAATATCGGTGTGAACGTTCCATCGGAGGTCGCTTGTGATGTGCATTCGAGGAGGCGCTGCTTGTCGACTACTCGAGTGGGACACCATCGATGGTGTACAGGAAGTATAGTGGGGTGCGCGCGCGCGTGATGTCCTCATCTTGCACTTGAGGGCGTTGAGCGACATGCCATTGTTGTCGCACCAAATCTGAATGTCGTCTAGGTCTGCTTGAAGGGCGTCTGCATCCTCTTGGGTGACCACGATGCAGTACAGGGTTACGTCGTCAGCGTACTGGAGCATTTGGATCCTTGAGTATAATATGCGTTAGAGACCTTACATAGCTATATGTCCTCTTTGCTTATATCACGGAGAATAAAATACCTACTAGTAAGAGAACCAACGCCCTTCGAGATTTTCTGTTGCGTCGTACTGCGTGCTATATGACCTAAGAGAGCTCTTTACTTATATCATAGAGTCTATAATATGGGTAAGATACCCTACACTGCTAAAGAGAGCTATTTACTTATATCATGGAGTACAAAATACTAGAAAGAGAACCAACGCCCTTCAAGGTTTTTCTGTTGTGTTATACTACGTGATATGTCCTTCGAAAGGTCTTTCCTTATATCATGCAGTATATCATTCTGGTTAGTGGCTCAACACCGCTATCTGTCCTGAGAGATCTTTACTTATATCATGGAGTATAAAATATGGGTAAGAGACCCAACGTCATCGAAGTGTTCTGTCTTGTCGTACAGGCGAACATATGCAGAACGTATGCCTATTGAATTAAGCTTCTAAATTATTATAATAAAAAATTAATTGATTGGGCCATTTATATTAAATTTATAGAAAAAAACTCACATTTATAATTTTTTTGAAATCAATATTTCTCTTATCTTGACTGCTTTAAACAAAAAGTATACATTTTCAGTGTTCCTGAAGATAATTAAAAGCACATCACATTGCTACTTTTTTAACTGAAAACTCATTTATCAATTTTATACTGTGATTTTCCTTAGATAAACTTACACTTTTAGCCGTATTAGGAAATGAATCAAACAAATAGACATAGATTAAAACACCGCTTAATGGGTCTATTTCATTTTCTCTCAGAATATTTTATCTTGTACTTTATTTAGAACGTTACGTACCTCATAAAGATATAATTCAAAACTTATTTTTATCTTTTAAAAATAACGTAATCATCCAACGTGGCTGGTGATGAAAGTATAGTCACGGGCAGTCTATTACTCACAACCACCAAACGACGTTATATAGATCGTGTATCTAGCGACTCCCCACACGCCGAGCTAACGCAATAACGTGATTCCTGTGATAGATATCAAGAACGTTTTCTGAAGGGTATCGTTATTGATTTCGCATTTTCTCACTTTGTGTCCCATAGAAATGTCTAAGATATTCGAGATTCTTAAATCCTTATAAGAGATGGAGTGGGGGGTTTCAGTAGCGCACACAATTGAGCGTCGGAGTTTGTTGAATATTACTAGAATACGAGATTTTCTGTTCGTGGTATTAAAAGAAGAGAGATTGGAGGAATTTCATTTCGGTTCGATGGGAATTATATAAAGTTCAAGTGGCGATGCTTCTACGAATTGTTAAGGATTCACAGTCAATTTGTTTTCTACAAGTTCGGTGGGGTCCCTAAGTAGTGGTATAGTTATTATGTTATCAGTAGGCCTATTGTATAAAAGCATCATTTATTAAACCTTAATTTCGTTCCGGCAGCCAATATAAACTAAATAATATGTAATGAATATTGTTTGTATCTTTATAACATTTTAACGAAATTGGAATTTAAGCAATTTGGCGTATTTTTGTGATTCGATAAGCAATTTACTTCGCAAAATTCGGTTTTGAATCAAATTAAAATGTAAAATGAAGGGATATTACAATAAGACAAAATTATAAGTACCAATTTAAAAAAAAACGATTAAATACAGCTACTGTATATAAATGTTTCCTTTGATTATTGTACACACAGACGTAAAATTTCATTCCTTAGCCAAAGTATACAAATAGCTGTTTTTGTTGTATTTTGAAACAATATTGTTTAATAATTATGGAACCGATTAATAGTGTAGAATATTACACAACCTAATTTTTGTCAAGTTGGCTCGAAAATCACAGTTTAAATTAAATTAAATGTCATATTTATAAAGGAAAATACAATTTAAAGATGTTTTAACCAAAGCCTATAGCTATCTGCATTTTGAGGGAGGAATTGATCCACATGACGACCAAAGATTAATCCCGTAGGAACCCTGTCATCTGAGGATTAGATATCCCTTTTCAGGTGTCTGTCTAGAATGCACTCTCAGTCAGGATTGCCAGTGGCGGGATTATAACGTATGACCTTCTTATTCAGCGTCTTACCCTTTACGCTTCAGCTCCATATTTGGCGCATACTGTGTAATTAATAAATAATTTAGAAAGTAAATGAGAAGTCTTACTAACCGTTAAATATATTTTCTTATATACCACACCAGAACTTTATGACAACATAATTCTTCGCAAGTGGTTAGAGTCCTTAACTAACAGGTAACATTTTAAACCTCCCCCCTTCCAAACATGTATCCTCATTTTCTGCTGTAAAACAAAAAAGGAGCACAATGGTATCACATTTTTTTCTCAAATTTCTCTCAATCTAAATCTGTGGATATAAATGCCTTCGTCCAGTCAGCCACTTTTCAAACCGTATCCCCACAAAGCACATCCAAAGAAGAAGACGCCGATCATCACAAAGAAAGCGGCTTGTCTCGTCAATCGTTGATCGAACTGAATCGGGTTTCATCGGGCGTTTTCGGTGTTTCTATGCCGATGCTCGTTCTCCAGGGAGAAAGATTAAACTCCGCTCGACTCAACTATACTAGGCCGGCCGCAACTTGGAGATACATTGACAGGTGCAATTCCCTCTTCACTTTGTTATCTCACTGACAACACAGCGATAAATCAACAGCATTGATAGAACAAAGAAACAAAGTGCTTCGAGAAAGTAAATAGGCATACCTCTTTACAACGCTTAATGTTGAGTTTGGATCTGTTACAAGAAGACAATATATTTTCTTTTCTTACAGTGCACCAAAATAAACGTATACCGCCGAAAAGATTTTACAGTATATCTAATACTTATTTTTTATTGAAACCACATTTTACGGGACTGTTAAAAAAGGGGGACCTTTTTTTGAAAGGGAATGCTCGCTGAAGAGTGTGTAACCCTCGTCAGGATCCATAAAAAGAGTTAATTTGGGAGTAAGCTGTTCTTAAACTATTTTAGAAGTAATATTTTGAATCCTTATAAATAGAAGAGGCTACATTTAGAGTTAAACGCCGAAAAGTGCGTATCTCTCTTTTATTGATACCGAGATGGGCGGAATACTCCTAAAATTAATTCGGTTTTTGGTTAACTTGATCCTCTTTGTGGCTCCGGTGACTAGATAGGTTATTGGGATTTTTGGGTAGTTGGGAAAGGAATATCCGCGGACTATTTAAGTGAACTCAATCCCTTACATTCTAATTAATGACAGAAGAAAACCTGAGAAAAAACTTCAGTCAGGATTGCCGGTTTCGACAGGATTCTCGCCCAGGACCTTCCGACTCGAAAGAGCTTACACTGTCGGTAAAGTAGAGAGTGAATACGACGCGAACAACGCGATCAAGTTATATTTGGTGGAGGTGCCGGGTATAATTATCCTTGTTGTATGGCGATATCAATATGTCATCGCGTCGCATATCAAACGGGGGTCATGTTCGGTTTTGTCGTGAGACGTGACACACTCACACACGTACAGATGGACAGAAGGGCAGAAAGGCACATATTTACATTTGTATTGTATCAAGTGCGCAATAAACTATATTTCATCTTTTATTATTAACAAAAAAAAGCTCCATCAGAAAATCTACTATATTTTAGAGATAATTGCACTAGGAATAACTTGTTTGATGAAAGAATTACTATAATAATATTGAAAAACCTAAAGGAGGAACCTATGACTTGCCAATATATTTATATTATTGTC
The DNA here is from genome assembly GCA_024449915.1 of Sweltsa coloradensis. Taxonomy (NCBI): domain Eukaryota; kingdom Metazoa; phylum Arthropoda; class Insecta; order Plecoptera; family Chloroperlidae; genus Sweltsa; species Sweltsa coloradensis. Next base: position 1,084,118 of record JAMZAV010000242.1, on the reverse strand, counting down.
CTTTTAAACAAATTATATTTTTGCGAACGCGTATTTACGAATCGAAGGAAAATTACATTCAGTTAAATTGATGACTTACTCGCTTTCAGTACAAACTTTATTGAACTTAGTGTTTCGCTAAGTTTGAGAGTTGTTATTTTATTTCTTACAATCTCTATTAAGGGAACAAAGACATGTGACTGAGGTAACTGACTGTAGTCTTTATCTCAAACGTTAGGTTGAAAGATTGCACTGTCTCTGTCCGAAAACACGGATCTGAACTTCCCGATTGACTTTTGTATTTTTTTCGTTATTTCGTGTGTCCGGAAAAGCACAATAACGATTTCCGTTAGCAAATAAACAATATATAGTATCAAGTTTGTGTAGTGGAATAGTGGAAGAATTTGATTGCTACACATTTTTTTTATCTCACCAGCGACGATGATTTTTATTGCTAAACGTCTCTATTAATATTCGAAATGATAAATGGGGATTGATGACGATAAAGGATGATTAAATCAACATTAGCCTTATACGGTATTCGAACCCACGACCTTGTAAAACCAAACGCTTTAGACCAGAGCCATAATCATATATGCCACCGCTTACGGCTACCTGACTATAGTTGCAACGTTGTCGAAACTAACGTTTTTTAATCAACATTCATCAACATACCAGAACTGTTGGTTTTTAATGCATTGTCGTTATAATATTACTATTTCAAATATATACTTAACTGTAGTTCATTGTTGTGTCTGCATGTATGAAATTAGATTTATTTAGTTGTCCTCCTTTGTTAACTAGTTTTTTAATTGAATTGGATAGACGTTAAATAATAATAACAAAATAAAAAAACATTCTGAATAAAACATGTGGATATTTGCGCAAAAGAAATTCAACGGCTATAACCCCAATATTTTACCACCAACATTCCACCTCCACTTTCGTAAGATCTATTATTTTTCACCCGCTTTTACACTTTTCACCCTCGTTCCTCAAAACATCTATAAATCACGCTGAGGGCCTACGTGGGCATAAAGTTTACTGCAGGTACGAGACTCGACACAATAAAGCATAATGCGGAAGATCAAGTTCTGGTTTATGTCTGCGATTCGGTTTGCGTTTTACGTTCGTAATAACGTATACATCACATTCAAGTGTATTTGTGAAGAGGTATTTGGCTGCATTTTTGTCTGTATTTTAAGGCACTTGACGAAGGTGGTATTGAGCGTGCACTTGTCTTTACGAGAGCATGTGCGATATTTGTAGGCTAGTAATAAATACACAAACTTATTTATTTTTTCGTCACGTACAGTTACTTATTTACACTGAAGGACATAATAATGTATCTGATCGAGTTACTGAGTGTCCTTCAAAGACACAGTTCAGAAAGTGTAGAGAGGTAAGAATCACATCAATGATTTAAGGTATATTAGTGCATATGTCAATATTTGATCTGGATTTGAAGTAATCACTAGCTGCATTGAAGCGGGTATAAACATACCATCGACCAGGTATGCATAAGCACAACCAACCCCAATGGTATAACAATGAGATTATATCATTGCACCACATATATATATATATATAAATATATATATATATATGACATAATGAAATTCTTTCGAGTTTCGAAAGAATTTCATTATGTCACATTATATCCGAGAAAATCTACGTAAAAACATATATATATATATATATATATATATATATATAGATTATATCATTGCACCATAGCCAACAAGAGGATAAGATGATGTTCCAATAATATGCTGTTGGTGGAGGTGCCGGGTTAGGACAAAAGTTGACTGTAGATAAATTCCTATGTATACCATGTAGACCTTACAAGTCCAAATGTAAACAAATATAAACAAAAATTAAAATGTCCATAGCCTACGTTTTTGGTGGAGGTGCCGGTTGCTAGGTACGAAACAAGTTGACTTTGTGTAATTAGTTTTAATAAGTGACAATAATTTGAATCCTTATAATAGAAGAGGCTTCATTTAGAGTTAAACAACGAAAAGTGCGTATCTCTCTTTTATTGATACCGAGATGGGCGGAATACTCCTAAAATTAATTCGATTTTTGGTTAACTTGATCCTCTTTGTGGCTCCGGTGACAAGATAGGTTATTGGGATTTTTGGGTAGTTGGGAAAGGAATATCCGCGGACTATTTAAGTGAACCCAATCCCTTACATTCTTATTAATGACAAAAGAAAACCTGAGAAAAAACTTCAGTCAGGATTGCCGGTTTCGACAGGATTCTCGCCCAGGACCTTCCGACTCGAAAGAGCTTACACTGTCGGTAAAGTAGAGAGTGAATACGACGCGAACAACGCGATCAAGTTATATTTGGTGGAGGTGCCGGGTATAATTATCCTTGTTGTATGGCGATATCAATATGTCATCGCATATCAAACGGGGGTCATGTTCGGTTTTGTCGTGAGACGTGACACACTCACACACGTACAGATGAACAGAAGGGCAGAAAGGCACATATTTACATTTGTATTGTATCAAGTGCGCAATAAAGTATATTTCATCTTTTATTATTAACAAAAAAAAGCTCCATCAGAAAATTTACTATATTTTAGAGATAATTGCACTAGGAATAACTTGTTTGATGAAAGAATTACTATAATAATATTGTTAAACCTAAAGGAGGAACCTATGACTTGCCGATATATTTAAATTATTGTCCTTTTAAACAAATTATATTTTTGCGAACGCGTATTTACGAATCGAAGGAAAATTACATTCAGTTATATTGACGACTTACTCGCTTTCAGTACAAACTTTATTGAACTTAGTGTTTTGCTAAGTTTGAGAGTTGTTATTTTATTTCTTACAATCTCTATTAAGGGAACAAAGACATGTGACTTGAAGGTAAACTGACTTGTTAGTTCTTTATCTTCTCAAACGTTAGGTTGAAAGGTTGCACTGTCTCTGTCCGAAAACACGGATCTGAACTTCCCGATTGACTTTTGTATTTTTTTCGTTATTTCGTGTGTCCGGAAAAGCACAATAACGATTTCCGTTAGCAAATAAACAATATATAGCATCAAGTTTGTGTAGTGGAATAGTAGAAGAATTTGATTGCTACACATTTTTTTTTATCTCTCCAGCGACGATGATTTTTTTTGCTTAACGTCTCTATTAATATTCGAAATAATAAATGGTGATTGATGACGATAAAGGATGATTAAATCAACACTAGCCTTATACGGTATTCGAACCCACGACCTTGTAAAACCAAACGCTTTGGACCAGAGCCTTAATCATATATGCCACCGCTTACGGCTACCTGACTATAGTTGCAACGTTGTCGAAACTAACGTTTTTTAATCAACATTCATCAACATACCAGAATTGTTGGTTTTTAATGCATTGTTGTATTATTACTATTTCAAATATATACTTAACTGTAGTTCATTGTTGTGTCTGCATGTATGAAATTAGATTTATTTAATTGTCCTCCTTTGTCAACTAGTTTTTTAATTGAATAGAATAGACGTTAAATAATAATAACAAAATAAAAAAACATTCTGAATAAAACATGTGGATATTTGCGCAAAAGAAATTCAACGGCTATAACCCCAATATTTTACCACCAACATTCCACCTCCACTTTCGTACGATCTATTATTTTTCACCCGCTTTTACACTTTTCACCCTCGTTCCTCAAAACATCTATAAATCACGCTGAGGGCCTACGTGGGCATAAAGTTTACTGCAGGTACGAGACTCGACACAATAAAGCATAATGCGGAAGATCAAGTTCTGGTTTATGTCTGCGATTCGGTTTGCGTTTTACGTTCGTAATAACGTATACATCACATTCAAGTAGGTCTTTGTGAAAAGGTATTTGGCTGCATTTTTGTCTGTATTTCAAGGCACTTGACGAAGATGGTATTGAGCGTATACTTGTCTTTACGAGAACTTGTGCGATTAATAAATACATAAACCAATATATTTGTTCTACCCATACCGTTATAAGTACTTATTTACACGGCAGGACATAATGATGTATCGGATTAAGAATTGAGTTACTAAGTTGCCTTCAAAGACACAGTTAAGAAAGTTTAGAAAATTTAGAATCATATTAATGAATTTAACTTAAAATATATTTTTAAAGTTCATATGTCAAGTTTTAATCTGGATTTGAAGAAATCACTATAGTTTGCACACATATATATTATACCATTGCACCATAGCCAGCAAAACGATAAGATGATGTGCGAATAATATGCTGTTGGTGGAGTTACCGGGTTATGCCAAAGTTGTCTCTATAGATAAGTTCCAATATGTGTACCATGTAGACCTTACAAGTCCAAATGTAAATAATATATAAACAAAAATTAAAATTAAAATGTCCAAAGCCATGTTTTTGGTGGAGGGGTCGAGGAATGCCAAAAGTTGACAATAGATAAATTCCTTTACGTGTACTATATAGACGTTATACATGTCCAAATGTAAATAAAATATAAACAAAATTAAAATCTCCAAAGCCTATGTTTTTGGTGGAGGTGCCGGGTAATGCCAAAAGTTGGCTGTAGATAATTTTGGTGGAGGTGCCGGGTTAGGACAAAAGTTGACTGTATAGATAATTTCCTATATTAAGTGTACCACGTACAAATACATGTTCAAGTTTAGATAAAATAAAAATAAAAATGTTCGAGGCCTTTGTTTTGGTGGCGGTGCCAGGCAAGGATAACTATTGACTGACATTGCTCTAACAATATGTTCTCGTCTTTGTAGGAACCTGCACAGTTTCAGAGCTGATTTAACTACGTCTTCATTTTTAAATTACAGACAGGCAGACGCGTCTTCACAGTTACCGATGATGTGCGGGTACCAACGAAACTTGAATCTAATTTAAAAAATCGTTGTTTCCAGTTTGTTAAAGCGCGTGTATTTATCTCCAGGTACCTACGTAATGTGAGCGTGGAGGGCGACCACGGCAAGCCCAACATCGAGTTCACTGCAGACGGAGTTCTCAAGGCTGCAGAGCTCAAGATCATGAATCTCAGGCCGGGAGTCAGCAAGCAGCTAGTCTGGGAGGAGGTGAGACCAGCCATTGATTTGATTCAGTTTGTTATATTGCAATATGGCTCTTCTTGATGATAAGTGGTGATATATGGCGGTGAAGGACACTAATACAAAACACATGCCATATGCGGGATTCGAACGGGTACTCCTAATGACATACGCTTCAACCGTAAAATCACCGGGGACGATGTGAGACCAGCCACTACAATCACACTAGCTAATATTTACAAATATCTATTTCGTTTTTTAAGAAAACACACCAGTAGAGGTAGTATAAAATTAAATTTTATAATACAAACCAGGAATTAAAAATGCAAGCAATAGACCCAGGTAAATCCACGGCAAAGCTGCGTTTTCAAGTTTATAGATAGATTTTACTTGTGTGTTATTGTTACTGAAAGTATTTTTTTTTTTTACAATCACGCATGCAAGATAAGTTTTCAATTGTTATGTATTAAAAAAAAAGTATGAAGTCTATAAACAATTAATCGTAATAAGTCGCAATGTAGGGTGCGCAAACTTGACCCAGTAACTTGCATATTTAAAATATAATATTTTTCCTGTAGGATTATATCGTGTGAATGTCAAAAATCAAAACTAAGATGCCCATGTTAAAACAATAATGAATTAAAAACAAGTGTTACCTTATGACGCCAACCAAATAATATATTTTTATAATGTGTTTGCTTCAATTCATTTCATAACGAAAATTACCGCAGTGGTTTGATTATTTGATAGAATTCGATTACACAAGAAAGCTTTTATGTATATTTATGAATGTAGATGAAATTAAATTTGTAAAATGTATAAATCTTGTAGCATGAAGTGGTCTAGTCAGGTCGTCTGGATCGCGTCTGGTTGTATAAAAACGTCGAGAAACAATCGACACTGTCTGGATTTTATAAACGTTGAGAGTAGTTCATCTAGCTGCATTGTCTTCGTGTAGTACAGTGAGTAGTTGAAATACGGGAGTAGAAAGCCCTAGACATTCACTCGACGTAAAGTTTTAAAATGAGTTTTATAACTAGTAAATTCATTTAAACATTGTGTGCTGAAATTATACTTGTAAAAATAAATTAATGACGAGAAGTTTAATATTGTTCAGAGATAATTAAAAAAGTTAATGTAGGTAGGACCAAGGCATTATCTTCTGTCTAACCTATAGTATAAAACCTAAAACAATTAAAACAGTCGTATGAAAAATTACTGATAGACAGAAATTAAATAGGGACTGATTGATCTATTTAGAACTTTATTTTGGGTACAATGACTGTGAGCCTTTTTTTCCAAAATAGAGCTTGAGACAATAAGTCAATGCGGTGCCCATGTCCATTTTGTTTATTTATTTATTTATTTATTGATATTTGCATTTATTTGTACAACATTTGACATATAGGATTAAAAATAAATGCGAGAATGTACATTAGTATTATAATACATCATGATACAATAACATAATAATTAAATCACACAAACTGGATTATAACCTGAGTCATTTATTTATAATGTGCAATATTTCGGAGTTTTTATATTTTTTATTTTATTTATTTATTTAACGGCTATCCTATTCAGTTAAAAAATCTGGTTTACAAAGGAATTTGTCTCCTAATTCTTCCTGAAGCAAAGAAGGATACGTTCTATGCTTGAGGAAGTATTGGAATAATACAAAATATTGACTTTTTATTCAAGATTTAAATTCATTGTCTGTGTGGTATTTTAATGATTATACATTAGTTATTCTTCGTGTGTATCTCTCTAAGATCAAAACCAATAAAATTTTAATACTCATTATTTTCAGTTAATTAAATAATTGCTTTCCTCAGAATACAATTAAAACGAATGTTAAAATCGGTACTCATAGTAAGGTTGTAAAATATGTAATTTATAGCGGAACGTGCACTAGAATTTTATATTCCTATTAGGAATGTGTAATTACTACTTCACCTTTGTGAAGATTTTACGAACGTTCCTTCGACTCGTTTTTTAATACAACTCTAGGTTAATTGCAAATGCACGTTCTGATTTAATTACTGAACGTTTAAACATAAAAAACCAAAAGTTCCAACTAGACTTCCTCAGCTCTTAGCACTTAATTAGCGTCATAGAATAGAACGACCTACTTTCGATATGCCAACGTATAGTTTCAAAATGTATAGAGATATGCATGATTCCATATTAAATACAATTTAAACGTGAGTAATATATAATAAACTTAAAGAGCAGGCAATAAGTACGGTCCGTACTGTTTTTATTGTTTTGTTTTTTTAAATATATTTTCCTGTAGTTAAAGTACCCTTACGGCAAGCAAGAGACCCGCGTTCAGTCCCCGGTTGAGTTCCTTTTATATTTTGATTGATTGTATTATTTGGTCTTATATATTGGTAAGCGGTCATTGACGTCAACATAAGGGTTGAAGTTACATGTCTATACTTGGAAACTGTTCCGTTACAATTTGTACCAAAAACCTTCAGACATCTATAAAATGTAGATGGTGTTTTTGTATTTGTATGGCTCATACATGCTCTTATAACGTTGGTAGCTTAATTTTTGTGAGGCACACCATGCAGTGTGCCGCGGCACACAGGTTAAGAACCTCTAGTTTAACAGATGTTTTAGTAAGATGATGATGATATTAATGTTTGAGGTCGTGTAAACTATACAGTTATTTACGCCACTATTACTAAGAAATGTATGTCAATGGTGCACTACATTAACCTGTAGTATAATATGCAGTTTTTATGTAACTCTTTTTTCTCTTTAAATTTTTATTTTATTTTAGTCGATGCAAAACTGACTGTTATTTTGTGTCTTAAAGTTACAGCTAGACTGCAGAGAGCAAAATAAAATATTTATGTGGAAAAAAAGAAGACCGTATGTGTAAACACGAATCGTTCTCCAAACAGCAATTTCACAGTCTGTAAATAAACGAGCAGGCAGCCAAGAATCGTTTTAAATCACCCCCACCAACAAACAATGACGAGCACAAAATTTAATTAGGCGTTTGTGTTCGCGCGTTAGAAAAAACATTTTCGGTGTCCTAAGGCTATCACCATCGCCGCATCTTCTGGATGAAGACATAAATTTAATTAAATTTTTAATGTTATTAGAGTGTACTTTGTGCGCCATTTGCCAACCTCTGTGGGTTTATCACGGTGCTGAAATAATGGATATACGAAAGGCTATTAATTCCAGAAGGAGGAGGGGTGGGGGAGATAAATTAAGGGCGTGATACAAAATACAGAGCCAACATTAATTGATGTTTTTTTCGGAGTAGGCTCAGCAGAGAATTTATGTTTGCGATAATTTTAACAAAGTAATCTAATTTTAGATAGTGTTTTGTGAAAAATGTACGCACATTTAAATACACGCGAACAACACGACAATAAGGAAAAATATTAATTAAAGTAGAGTTCAAACAAAACTAGCCACAGGTTATATTTTTTTAAATAAATAGAACGGGTAAATATCATTCAATAGTTGAATGAAACTTTTTACTGCTCTAAGGTAGAAATTAGCTTTATTAATGTAGCGATATTTTGAAAAGTTTGTATGAGTATAAAAGTTTGAGTGCGAGTTTTAATACTGAGACGAACGAACGGGCCAGAGTGGGTCTTTTTACAAAAGTGAGTGCGAATGAACTATCCTAATATTTACAAAAATACAAACAATTGACAAAAACAACACAGCTATGTGCTTTTACCTAAAAGAAACCTAAGGTTGTTAAAGAATTCAACACAAATGAACATTCTTAATTTATAGTAATTAAATTATCAAGAGCATGGAATCCAACCACATGTTCAAATTTGAGACACACAATTTAGTTCACATTTCTACAACTTTGCATTTATTAACAATTACAATGTTTTAGTTGGAAACATAAAAAAAAAGTTTCATATAGATTTATTGTTACACATTAAACGATTATACAAATTAGAAATAACTTATCAAACCGAAAGTGATAGGCGTTACGTTTCATGTTTAAAGCTTATTTATTTTAATTTTCATGTCATTGTTTGCTTAAATGTTGATTGTTTTAAATGATATCATGAAACTAACATTTATTTGTCACTTCCTACTGCATTGGTAACAACCATTCTTTTAAATATCCAAAAATAAACGTATATCGCTTGAGCCTAATACCTTGTGCGCTTCATCAAAAAGTTCAACAAAATGCATTGTTGACATACTTGACTAGACTACAGAATTTAAATTGCGCCGCCAACTTTAAATTGGTTTCACAAACCTTACACGAATTGTCGTGTCAATGGGTTTCTGCTAAACACTATCACCTTGGTTGGCGGCGGGTGTAGGATGTTCAAGGGCAAAGCAGAATTAATTACTTACTTTGAAACTGGCTTTCTGATTAACATTTGCAAGTAGGGCCTATGACGTTTTGCTTTGAAGATTTTAAAGGAGACAGTTTGAAGTGAGCCTAGTCTATATTCTACTGAAAAGCAAGTGGAGTACTAAGCGTTTGTCTCAGGCCCCGATAGCACAGACTGTTGGTAGAGCATCGGTTCGAAAAGCAGGAGGTTCTGAGTACTTTCACGACAATTGCTATCATTCAATAACAGTAATATTAATATTGAACGTGTTTTTACATTTACATGCATTATATAGAAATCTAATCGCATCGTAATGGATAAAACTATATTAAATCAATTACTGGGGAATATAAATTAATTCACATTTTGTGATTGATTGGGCTTTTCTGTCCCGGTGGTTTATTTTTTATTGCCAAACGTTTCAATGACCATAGCCAAGATAGACAACAATTTCACAATAAACAATACCCATAGATGTTGACAAATCAAGGTGATCGAGGATTGTATGTTATTGTTGTAAGGTGGGAATAAAACTATGATGGTGATGTGATGAGGATATTTCTTTAACCTAGGTATGACATTTCATGTAGTGATATAGTAAACCAGGGTATATATTTTCCTATAAAAAGAATGGTTTCTACTGAGAGAGAAGTGAAACTTAAATAAGTAAACGCCCTAAAACCTAAAAATAAGAAAAAACTTGTTGGCGTTACTTTACGATACGCTATAAAACCAGGAGACAGGAAACTCGGTAGCTTTTCTTTGTCGAGGAAAAACTGAGACTGCGAGTTTCTCTTTTAAAACTTTAACGAGGTTCACGAATCTCTCTAACTTTTATACTGAAGAACATATTTTAGGAATGAAATATCTGAAGACGAAAGTACATTTATTTAATCTTACCCAAGATAAAAATATTTAAAAAAAAACACCAAACCGAATTGAAACGTCTCATTCACAGATTTGGTGGAATTTTAAACAGTAGTAAATGGATATTGATATTTAGTTTTCAATTTTTAATTTAAATTACATTGACATAAAACAGACATGCACAGGTTTCTGTTGTTCTTGTGTTTCTATTTCTTAGAATGTTTCAAATTTGGGACAATGATCCCTTTGTTTGTCCCTGCTTCCAAAAAACAACCTACCCAGAGACAATTTTAATATGCCCCTCTCATATAAAACTAAATATTTTGGAATCATGATACGGAATTACCTCGAGCGGTTTAATAAGACAATACCTAGCATTCACAGAACCGACTAACAGAAACCTTCAAATAACTAACTCGTGATTGTCGTTTGTGACGATTTATCCGGGATCTACCGAATCAGAGTCTATACAGTAGGTCTCGAGTTTTACCCTCAGTTCGGATATAAAAATTACAAAAATTGCCTTTTATTTTCATAGAATCAACTTGCCTCACAATTTGGTTAATTCAAGTTAATAAAATCGTCCTCTTTAAAATGGGTATTGTTTGAAAGTTAGGTTTCGCCTTTTGAGATGTGTTATTCGTATGTTTAGATCGGCGTGTGGAAGTCTTGGCAGAAGGAAGGGCTGGACATCAAGGACATCGTCTGGCCTGGTAACACCCACACCCCTCCACAAGGGGTGCCCGAGAAGTTTCACCTCAAGATCACATTCTTAGAAGAACCCCCCTACATCAACTTGGCTCCACCGGACCCCGTCACAGGGAAGTGTAACATGAACCGTGGTGTACTCTGCAGAGTCGCCAAGGAATCCGACATGGTTAGGTGAGTCAAGTTTCCACCTCTCTCAAACTCAATTAATTAAATAATCCAGATTGTATTAGAATATTCATAGGATAATCAATTGGGAATTTATCAACTTTGGGGGTAATTTCAATAATTCGAGTACGACATAAAATGATAGGTGAACATTGTGAAATGATTCACAAAATTTTATTTTTTTAATGATTTCAGACTTTAAAAATGATGTCCGAAGTTAATAATTGGCCTAATAATATAAATATATGGGAAACCATGAGAAAATAGTTATGCTTTACTCCGACGTAACCAAATACACCGTTTAACTTAATATTTTCTACCATTTTTATAGTAATTAAATGCAACTTTACTTTTAAATTCATATTGTTGTAACAAAAATATACTATAAAATCGGTTATTATGATGATATAAAAATACAAATTATTGGACATTTCACAGTAACATTTTATTTAAATAAAAAGTTAATAAAATGTTATAATTGGGAAATATCCAATGCAAACATTTTAATTGAGATAAAAAGTAAATTTAATATGTGAACTTTAAAATATTCAACGATTTGTATTTTAATACACATTGTTGATAATCATCAACAAAATGTAAATCGAATTAACAAACTAATTAACTAACTGTTTGTGTAAACATAGGCGTTGCGTGCGGTAATTTGATGTTTGGTCGTGTGTGCCCGTTTGAAACTTGTGTAATCATGACAGACAGATTGACATTGATGATAAAATTTTAGTGGAATTAGGTTAACTGGATCCAATGAAGAGATCGCCTATTTGTGAATGAAGCTATTAACACGAAGAAGCTATTAACATAACTTCAATATAATAAGCTTACAAGTCACATTATTTGTATCAGTTAATGACTAAAATTACCACCATTAAATACGGGCTTTTATAATTAATATCTGTTTTCATTTACGTTAAAATTAAGGATATTATACGTTTAAAAGTTAAACTTTTGAATAAGTAAAAATTGAAGTAAGTCGTACTTTTAAAATTGTCAGAAAATTCTCAAATATCATCCACTTGTAAAATGTAAGAGTAAATAAACAATGTTTTTAACAGAACACAAATATGTGTATATATGTACAAAAAAAGGTGAACAAAACAAGTATTTACCACGATTAAATTTCATTAGTATGTAAAGGACGAATGAAGAGAAACTCTGGGAAGACAGAAAGAAATGGTGAGAACTAGTGGAAATGCCGGTCTTAACCGACAGCGAAGAAGAGGAGGTGCTGAGTCTGGCTAGCAAGCACTGATAAACTGTAGCCCGAGAAAATGGTGACTCGTCACCCCCCGACCCGACGAATGCTGGAACACGGGTCTGATATTATTATAATTATTTTTATGTATTCGTCATTTAAAACTCAAAGGTAGTTTAGAAAATGCTCGTACATTTACAACCCTTTTGCACTTAATCATTTTATGTTCGTATTCCAACCAATGCAGGCATTAAGTTACAGATAAGCAATAAGTAAGAACAGCAACCAAACGGAATGTTAAGTTGAGCGCATGCGAGATCTTCAAAGTATGCATCTCAACGTGATAGCAAGAAAACTGTAGGTGGATTTAAATAATATATACAATACAACTGAACTTGCCAGTTTTACGTTTGCCCTACTTGGTTTGGCCTCATATTAAATATGGATTTTGTTTAGGTGTTTTCTTAACCTCCAAAGGAAATATAGTTCCATGTCTTGTATAAGTTATGTCCCGGGATTCCTCAAGAGTGAGTTATGTCTGTGCTGACCTGTGTCGACCTAGATACAGGAGCGGTAGCTTTGTTTTGAGTGGATAATCTGGCTTTGTACGGGAAGGAGGACGATGCATGCTACTGTATATGAGATGTAGGGCTGCAACGCTATACGTCACACGCGGAATTTGCTAGAGTTTGCCAAAGTGAAACTTTTTTGTAAGGAATCGATGCTGAACTTATTAAGTGGTGGCAGCTGTGCTTAAAATTAAGTTCAATTTTTCAAAGTTGTTCACACATTCTCATACAGATTTATCACACAACCGGTATATTGAATTTAAAAAGATATAACAAACAAACATAATGTGCATATCCACTATCGATAAATAATACTACTCACTTACAACAAACTCACATACATTCATACATCCCAATGTGACCACATGCACATAATAACGTAGGTTGGTTGGTATTAGAACGAGAGGTCCCAGGTTTCACGCGAGACTGGGCACATACTATTGAATATTGTCATCGATAAATAATTCTAAATCAATGTAATTACACTTTATTTATATTTGCTTATTGCATCCTATCGGAATATTGCTATATTATGAGGTGTCTCATAGATGCATATGCATAGATGTTTTAGTGTGAATGTTTTAATTATGGGATTGTTAGAGAAAAAGAGCAGGTTTTGGTGGAGGATATATTAGTATCTTTGGTTTTGGTGGTTGGGAAGTAAGTTGTTTTTTGATGGAGATAAGGATCTGTCTACTGATATGGAAATGTACTGATAACGTGTTTGGTGCCTCTTTCTAGGAATTGTAATAATTCAGTTTAAAACTAACTTGTTCTATAATAATTGATACGTGTAGTTATTTGCTTCTCTTATAAATAGCCGTAGCAGAAGAGTACATATACAATACAACACATACAACACATACAATACATACAATACATCCATTTATTACTTTCCATCTTGTGGTTGTTTCTGAGCATGTACAAGCGAGTAAGTATTTGAGACGAAGAATAGTAAGGACAATTTAAAAAAAAAATCGAAGCCCGGTACTAGATCAAGAGTGGAGTCATACTCTCCAGTACCCGCCCACACAGATAACACACAAAGCAAAACGAGGGACAGAAAAGTAGCTCGGAGACCCAGAAAAACGCGCCTTCTTCCTGATTGGCCATAGAAAGAGTTCAGTGATTTACTCACCGTTCCGTCTTCCACTGTTCGTCGTGAGGGAATTACAAGAAGCGCGGTCAGCGGAACTTGACGATGAATCGCCGACACATTCCCGTGTTCATCACATAAACTAGGGAAAACGAGGGGGAAAACGTGGAATTTATCATTTCTCTCTCGATGCCACCGTTAAAACGTTTGTATTAATATCTAGGAAGGTCGTTAAACTACGAATACGTTTTACTTCGCTTTATGATGTATGAATAATACATCAAACGTACGTTTAATGTTGTGTATAAAGTTATGTGGCCATAACATGGAAGTTTTGCGTTTATGTCAATTTAGATCGGAGTTTTAATAATAACTTTGTAGAGACCAACAACAGTTATTTTAAACATTGGAACATAAAACTCACTCACATTATATGTCACTATAAATGAATGTAAAGGTTTAACACCGTAGGATACACCCAGTTATGATGCACAATGTATGTGTTTTAATGGATTCCATTTAAGTTCATTCAATGTAATAATGGGGTTGTGATTTTCACTGATGTTGTGAATTCGTGTGATTATGTGGATTAATATTGTGATGATATGTTTTTAGTTTAAAAATCTGACCTTAAATATATATTACGCACTATGTAGAAGACATTTTGATTTATTTACAATCATTAAATTTTAAATTATTTTGGCTGCAAATTAAGTTAAATTATTGATGCCGTACTTTTTTCGAAAATACTGCAACGAATCTGTTGCATTTGAACTGCCCACCAAGCGTGATTTATTATGTCATAACCTAACGCAGGTTTGACCGAGGGCTCGATTTGGTTTTTGGAGAACACACCCCCATAGGTGGAATAAATAATAGAAACCGCCCGTATGGAAGGCTGGAGACCCGGGCTCAAGACCCAGCCGAATTTGACTTTTTTAAATTTGTGGATTGTGTTGAGTATAACCAATTCCACGCCAGAGGTTTAGCCGCGGTCGTTTAGCCGGTTCCCACTCGAACACCGAAGTTAAGCAACTTCGGGCGTGACCAGTGGGGAGTGGGTTAACGCTCTGCTCTGAAGATGGAGGGTTCGAGAGCTAGTGTAACGGCTTCGTTCTCCTCGACGTCTGCTCGGCAGTCCGGGTTAGTGGAGGAACCTATGACTGTCAAGTTTACACCGTCCTTTCGGATGGTACGTTAAGCCGTTAGTCCCCTTGGTACTTTTCGAAAGAAGTAGGCAACGTGTCGGTACCGGGATTCCCCTCCTCCCTACTGTTCTTCCATCTATCTATCACCACTCATGGTCTCAAAAGCTTAAGTGCATTAATATAAGACTTTAAGCAATACAAATTAACCAATGGAAGTGTTTTTTAATCATTTGAATCAATGGCTATAGTTGCTATATTTTCTTCAACATTTTGATCTACTTCTTGTATAGAAAAAGAACACTTACCTTATAAAGGATATATTGTCACTCTTGGTTTAGATAGTTCAAGTAGATTATAGTAAAAGGTTCATCAATCTTTGACCTAGTCCGCAAAGATTAACTCGGCTGTGGAAATTGGAAAAGGCTTAACAGTTTCCCCGTATTTCACGAGAAATAACTTCGGAAAAGTCGATTAATGTCTCTACACAGCGACCCGGGATGAGCTAACTTTTCAAACGGACCATCACACAGAGTAATGCTCTCGTAAATGGAAGGTAGCGTAGATATATGACACTACTCTCTTATTGAATTTGTATAATAGCATCTCGGTTACTCCTCGACTAAAAATAAGAAAAATACGAATATAAAAGTTAGCACACAATGAGAATAGAGTGGCATTGTATTAAGTATTACAGTTGGTCTTTGTTAGAGGTGAAATATGAAAAGTACTCAAGTACATTGTCCATTGTTCGCTAGTTAATGGCGTCGGTGCCAACAGGGTTGGTTTGGCTTGGTTTAAATTAAGACCCCCACTGAAACTCAGTTCTGGATGTGAGTGGGTGGACACTATGTACAAAGTAACGATTTTTATTTAATTAAGTATAACGCAAAGTTAACCGAAATGTATATCATTGGTTACCAGAGTGAATAATTCGGGATGCTGTCGGTTCAATATTAGCCACTGGTAATCCTTACAGTATATTTGTTCAGAGGTGGACCTCAGACACGAAGAGAAAATTATGTAGTCGGTGGCTTTGTAACCGACAAGCAATGATTTAAATTTGTGCTCAGGCAAATGGGTTAGGATAAAAAAAATACAGGGAGGGTTACTGACCCCAAATACGTAAACAGCATTTTTGCATTACTTTGATTATGTATTACTGAGAACGTTATGTAAAAAAACAGCGTTTGATAAAATTGCGTACAAAGTTAAATTTGAAATTAATATAAAATCTAAAATTAAATTATCAAAACTTAAAATGTAAACTACTTTACTGAATGGTGTATCTACTTTACTGAATGGTGTTTCACTTCCTTGAACAATATAATATGTTGTTTTATATTCAATATATATTTATTTATTTTATTTATTTATTTATTTATTTATTTATTTATGAAGGATAAAGAGTCAACAATAAAAACATACTTTGTAAATTCATTGTTAAATAATAATTTTAATCTACAAAACAAACTATACGAAAAATCGGACTAAAATAATATATATATAACTCATCATCTTACAGAATCATCGTAAAATTGTAATCTTATCTAACGTTTCCTTACAATTGTCCATTTTTATATCTATTCCTGGAGGTGAAAAGTTTGTTTGTATATTTGAGAATAAGTTTTTTGTTTCTACAACTTGTTTTTGGATGAGCGAAGCGAGCAAAGCGAAGATTCCATTTCACCACACTGGAGAAAAAAATCCGTAGTGTTTTTCTTTTTTTTCTGTTTGTATTTTTGTGTGTTTGTTAACACGATTCAAACTAAATTGATACTTTAATTGCGATGAAATTTTCTGGAGACCTTCGAAATCTCTGAACTTAGAACTGCCATGTTTTTGAGCGCAATCGAAAAATTATTTCTCATGAAAATCGCAATTTTACGATTTTTCGATGTTTAAATTTCTTCTACTTATAACACCTATATGCTTTATTAGATTGTAATGGTTTTTGCACAGAACCTTCATTTTATGAATTAATATATTTGTGTGAAATTTGAGCGCAATCAAAAAATTATTTTCTTGAAAATCACAATTTTTCGATTTTTTCGGGTTAAAAAAAATTCTTCGACTTATAACACCTACATGCTTTATCCGATTGTAATTATTTTTTCACAGAACCTTAATTGTATGAATTAACATATTTTAATGAAATTTGACGCAATCGAAAAAAATTTTACTCATGAACACATGGCAGCTCAATGCACCAATTACGCTCATCCAACAACGCGCCTGAAAAAGCGTTTGCGAAGCTTCCTAGTTTAAATTACACTTCAAACCTCCTCTTGCCGTATTACTGTGATTTAAATTTACTTCATTATTTACTGAAGTAATATACGTTTTTCATTCCTCATTGCTAGATTGTTATGTAACCATTTCAGTCGATCCGCTAATTCTTTAATAGCGCTGTGTACGTACTTAGCTATCTTTATAGAGGTGACCTTTAATTTTCTTACTACTTCGCTTCTAGGTAACATTCATTTTCTAACAAGGCTTCGAATGCAAATGTTTTATTCCAGGTTCGACTGGTCGTTCTACTAAGTTCTCCAGTAAAACGTTGCCCACGTATCTTGAAGATTAACCAGGCGTATTATATAGCCACTTTCAATATGGTTTTATGTTTAAATGCGTAACTCAAACTACAAAATGTTGTAGGTACTTTATACTTTACGATACGTTTTGCATAGAAGAAATATTAAAACCGAAGCAATATAGTAATAAAGTCGAGTATTAAAAGCGTAGTATCCGCTCTTCAAGGTTCGAAAAATATAATATAATGAGATTGAGAGAGTAAGGAAAACATCCGACAACGGTTTTCCAGAAATAAAATAATAAGTTTTGAAGGAGGTGCCGGGTCCTTGTATGTTAATTTAGGGTAGCCCTAGCTCTGCCCCCCCCCCCCCGAACGGCCGGGTCGCCAAAATTATTGTGTCATCCTGCGGACAAGGGAAATACAACTTTTTTCCAGATGGATAGTACATGTAATTAAATTGAAATTTCATGGTTTTTACAGACACACGCGAGTCTGTATCAGACAACATTTCAAATAAATGTATGTTTAGCTTAGTATATATCGACAAATTGTCTCTTTTATTGCTTATTTACGTTTTTAAAATAAATTTTCAAATATATATTATAAAATTGTTAAAATACATTAAAAATTCTAGCTTGGCATCATGGTGCAAACACAAATCCTAAGGAAAGTTGGTAAAGCCTCAGTGATCCAGATTAAACTCTTGAATTGCGCAATAAAGCCTGGTTTGACCGAGATCGTCCAACAGTCTAAATGTTCTCCAAGGTTTCCTAAATCATTATTCAAAAACTTTATCTTAAACTTACACAATAGACCTTGAAAATTTCCTTTGCAACATTTCTCAGTACAAGGTGTTCGGTACAACTATATAGTTAGTTATACGTACACATGTGTAGGTTTTGTTTTTGATCTTTCTCATTATTTTATCTATACTTAAAGAACTATTTACTGTTCGCTCATGAATAAAGTATGTGTACTTAACGTATTTTATTTCATATTTGTGTAAAAATTAAAAAACCATATAAGCGTTAACATGAGTTTGTGCTTATAAATTTAAAGCGTCTCATCAATTACCTTGGGTTGCACCTAAATAGTATGAGTTCATGCATATTATATTAAATTCAACTGTTTTTAAATTTCCGCATCAAAGAAAACGATAAAAAACTTAGTTTAGCTAAAACATATTAATCACCTAATCAATTACCTTGCTGTAAGAAATAAATAGCTTGAATATCTTAAGAATGTCTATGGTATATTAAAATAATACATTTGTTCAGCATAATTCTTTACACTTCGCAATTTTTAGTACTTTCAGAATTAGATTTTATTTTAAATTTATTGAATGGTTGATGAGTAAACTAAAACTAGACCCAGCGACTTCATTTAGAAAGAGTATCCAACAGACTTGAGGAGTTAGCAAGAGGTTGATTAATGTATTGTCAATACAGCTCGAGTTTCAATATATAGGACGTCAGTAGTGGCTTAATGAAAGAAGTGATGGAATAGGTCGTGTCTAACTAAAGAGAAGGCAATTTAGTTCATCGGCTTCGTTGTATAGAGGCTAGAATATGTTGTGGTAGTCAACCAGACTTTGTTTAACGATACAGAAATGTAAAGTCGAAAATAGTTTCGTTCCAAAAATGTCTTCCAGTTTGATAAAACAAAAATAAACGAAGATAATGTACAAACAGTCACACAATTTGTATTTAGTTCATATTCTTGGTTTTATCAGCTCATCGAAGATTTTCATATTCTTGGTTTTATCAGCTCATCGAAGAACATAATAATACATTATAAAACACAAAAATAATCAAATCAATGTTACCGTACGTCCCTAGAGAAATCAAAGACTTGTATAAGTTTCAATAATAGAATAAAGGATTAATTTAGTAAACGTGTAATTTAAAATCGAACTTTTATTCTACTTAAAATTGACTTTATCACACACTTATTTTACCATATTCTTTATTATGATTTACTTATATTATTAGTGAGAGAACCTCACTTATAAGCATTAATTTAAATATCAAAAATGTTTAATTATTATTCCATTAGCCTATACATACTTGGTGGGAAACTAGCATTATGGGTGTGGTTCGCAATTTTCAGATAAAAATTGTATCGCTTTAATATTTTGGCAGTTTAAAATACCTCGCCATCTTGCGAACTTGGTAAATCTAAGATAATCAAAGTTTAGTGATTTATGTGTTGATCACAGTTTCGCTACTAAGGTGTCGTGCGAAAATCGCTTAACGTTAGCTTAAATGCCGTTGTGTGTGTTTTGGTATCGTTTACTGTTAAGGAGTTATCTATAAGAAACATTGACAACACCACTTCCAAGAATTTATAACCAAGAGCTCAAATGATAAGCTCAATACAGGCTTATCCTGACAGAAACCGATAGAAGTACCTCACACGTTACGCAAGAAACTCTGATTCGAGAGGTAAACATTTCTGAACACATATGCAGCACACCAATCAAAATTAGTCAGTTCCAAACGTAGAAGATTTGAGATACGCATGCAAGCAAAACCTTTCCTTATCTTTTCTTTTCACGGAATCATTATACTCTTAATATTGTTTGCATCAAAGTTCATATACGCCCAGTTAGTGTTATGAACTTTATGTTTTAGCTTTAGTCCTTTGTAGGATTATTGGTTGCAGAACGCATGAAAGTGTGAATGAGCCTAAGGTTCGCTGTCTACAACCTTTTTATAATGAGAATGGAAATTTATATTTTGAATATAAATAAATAAATTATTGTCAAAATATAACAACTATTCAAATCCTCATACACAAATTAAATTCACTAACAACACATATTTCTGTAATTTTATAACATGAACTTTGAATTTATATATAAGAAACACGAAGCACTGAAACGAAACAGACAGATAATAGAAAATATGGGTTGCGAAAGATTTACTTTCGTTTAAACTTTAAGGGGTTAAGTGAGTTTTGGCCTGTCAGACATTATTTATTTTGCATCGTGTATCAGTTAATATGTTTATACGAATGAGGTTTAAGTCTCACTATCAGATAAAAATAAAATAATAACTCCTTCATATTTTGGTTGACATAACGTTGGCTCTGAACTCGCCAAAAGTATAACGAAGTTATGTGGTAACTTATAAAAGGGTTATGAAGAAAACATAAAACAAGAAATGTCCACCTCACCCTACTCCCAATTCAAAGCTCTTTTTATATTATTTTCTGACGTGTCACCTCTTTTAAAATTGCTTAGACCATTAAAACGTGCCTTGATCCTAGTTTTTGCTACATCCTAGGCTATAAATGGGGTCTTCGAACCGAGTCGAAAATAGGATAAATGGACCATGAGACAGGAGTTTAGAACGCGAAATAAAGTATTAACTGATGGTTCTAGTTCTTACAGCTAGCTCCAATTTGCTAGGAAGTTTCTATAGGGGGACATTTAGAAGGACAAGACGACAATGTTATCTAGGAGACCAATTTGTCACAGTTTTGTAAGGAAAATTTTCAAAATTTAGTTTTAAATGGATGTTGACGAGCGGTGAAGGGTGAATACAATTTTAAAAAGGAACAATGATCACGTGTTTCCGCTTTTTTACGCGCTCTGTGATATTATTAATATTAAAATTATTGTGTGAAAGTAATTGGTAAATCTATATTAATACATGAATTAAAACACGCTCCTCAAATGGGATATTAAATTTTTTTATCTAAAAATTCTTCAAAAATAAACAATATTAAATATAGATATTTTATCATAAAACATGTCATCTTTTATGAAGATCCAAAAACCCGAAGAAGATAACAATTTGTTAGATAGTTCGAGGTTATGATTGATGTTTTCAAGGTGAAAACAAGCAGAAATGTGGATTATAAATAGATATTCGTGAAATTAGCGTTTTGTGAATAGATGCATCAAAGCGCTATTTTTTCATTTAAAACTAAGGTTTTCCAGTGCTTTTTTATTTTATTTTTCATGGTTTATATAATTTTTTTACACATATTTTAATTTTTTATTCAGTTGATATTAATTAGTTTTTTATAAGTAAATTCAAATCAAAAATATGTAAAAACTGCATACACAATTTTTTAGGGGCCAAAAAAAAAGATGCCACAATACGCTTAAAGAAATTACACTTGAAAATTCTATATACACGTACGTACCTGTAATTATAACGTAAAAATAATCATTTATGGACCCGGCACCTCCAGCAAAATCATTAAAAAATTGATTTTCAAGCGGACATACATTAACCTTTAAATGTAATGCAGACGTGTTTTATTAAATTTCTGTATTTTGAAAGTTGGGAAATACTCCCGTGGGAGGAATTGGTAATATTTAAAACAATTCAGTATTAATAAGACGTCTGCCTCGACGAGATTGTTTTTAATGTTTTAGCTTCTCGATTGTACAAAATATATTAATTACATCTCCTCAACTAATAAAATTGTGAAAACAAACTTCTTAATCTTATTAACCTAATGAATTTCAATAGAAAAGCCAAACACAAGCTGATTAATACAACAAGTATTTTACATTAATAACCCTTTTGTTCACTCACAATAGAAGAGATAATTTTTACAAATGTTACTGTTAAATACAATTTCTACATTATAACACAAACTGTATTAAACCAAGAATTGCTCAAGTTTTGCAATATAAAAATAACAAAACTTTGATTAATGCGAATAGTTACGAGGACTGAAAGATAAAACTTTTCCTATTGTTTCACATCACATGGAGGCGGCAATATCTTACAAATGTGGGTGTAATATGTGTCGGCGATGACTTATGATGCTGTTGTTAAAGAAGACGGCTAACAAGAAATCTAATTTTAACACGAAAAGATATCAAGAAAGATACAACTTGTATTGTTATCAGACAAGTTACTAAATACGTAACAAAAACGAAAAACTTAGTTACAATAACTTGTCATATCATTTTGCAAAACTGTTGTTTGTGACTGTTCTTACGTAACAAGAATAAAACAATCATTAGACTACTTTTTGAAACAAGGAATGACAGAATTGTTAAACATTTTCACTGAGCAATCTTTAAAAGTACCCAGATATAGAGAGAGCTCAGTGACACCATGAGAAGCTTTCAAAATAATTGTCACTGTGGAGCACTCTGAATGAAAAAATTCGTTATTCTACTTTGTCACCTTTACTATGCAGTAAGATAGCCTGACATTTGATCCGCGGATACTTGATTTAACATTGACCAACTGATATTGTATTCTTGACATTGTGTCAACTAACTACAACACACTCAACAGCTGAAAGTTACTACCTGACGTGTAATCACCTGGAATTTTAATTTAACCAAGTGACTTTCAGGATTACATTGTGCATTTTTATGCTGACTTACCCGTGTCGAACAGTTTATTTAAAAAAAAAAAATTATTATGACACGATTTGCGGCACATTTTTACTGCAATCAGTCAATTCAAAATAATTTGTTTTAAGCATGCTTTGTTAGATATTTTATTTATTTAACGTTTATCCTATTTAGTTATTAAAACTCATTTACAAAGGAGGACATTAAATAAAACTAAGTATTTATGCACACCATTAATGAACTGTATTTAAGCAAATTTTGACCATTATATATAAAAACGTTATCACATTTCAAATTCCAATTGTGAAATGGAATTAATTAAAATTCATCAACTAGAAACGGGGAGAAAACGAAAAGAAACAATAAAACATTATGCTTGACTTGCAAAATCTATTAACACGAGCTATATGTATTATAATTGTGTATTTATTTGTGTAAATGTGTAAAACTTTTATATTTTTGTCGACCACCTTCACCATACTATTCGCTTTACAGAACCCCAAACGTTCAAATATTGTACATTGTTTACTAAAACATAAATTTACTTCGCTGTTAGACCGGGTTTTGCGTACAAAAGCCTATCTAATAACCCGATTTCTTCACTCTGAGTGTACTAAAATAAATATTTTTGTAGGATGCCCGCTGTAGGGTATCCACATCTTATTTAACCGGTGTGACCCTCTTCTGGTGACTTACTAGGTATATTGCGGATAGGACAATTGTGAAGGGATATCCGAAGGCCGTTTAAGAGGGCTCAATCCCTTGCATTCACATTTACGACCGAGGAAAACCTCGGAAAAAAACTTCAATCAGGATTGCTTGTCTCAATGGGATTCGATCCCGTGACCTCCTGAATCAGAGTCGAGTGCTCGAGCCAACACTGTTGGTATGAGTGTTCTAGTGAGCGCCGCCGTGCTGAAGCGCACACGGGCAGGTATTGCGCCGTGTGGCAGTAACGTCGCGGTCAGGACGTGGGAATGTACAGTTGCGGTCGTGGTCAGTATTCACGGTGACATGTTTCACCCACCAGGTTTCACCATGCACTGCAGAATTACGAGAATTCGTTTGGAAATAATACCAATAAAAAGTAATTTGATATTATTCGAATTGTAAACTTTCTGAATTGTGTAACACACCTTCATAATTCGGCAATCAATGAGTTTCAGACTTTATCTTCAAAGATAGTTGATGAGCGTAAAATAAACAATTTGATGGGTAATTAAATAAATTTTAAGAATAAAATATAGGGCTGTTGATATGTTTTAAAACATCGGGTCTTTAATCATTAAGAGATGCACGATTTAGTTTTAAACACGTTTTTGATTTTTGTAAAATATTAATAAAACAAAAGCCAAAAAGAAAGAAGAAAGTTTGTATTTGAATTAGAATGATAGATCGAAATTAAAAATGTGTTTGAGTTTGAAAATAACAATATATCTGAGCTATATAATATACAAAAATAACCGTTTTAGTCTAACCCGGCACCTCCACCAAATAATTAAAATAATTGTTTTCACCAGTAAATTTAAAAAATCATATCAACCGTTGTTTTCCAAGTAACAAACATAATTGTATTCTATGCATTAATTTACAACAGCATTCATTTTTTTAAGTTTTCCATCACGATAAAATAAAATAGTCGGAAATAAATACAAGGATTTTGTGTTTCCGTTTTTTTTCGTTACTTTACTATGGTCAAAAGTAAAACAAAATCATCCTTGCAAATTTATATGGATATGTATGATGTTTTACTATTAGCATGACAACTTGATTTACAAAATTCGTCTTAAAATCCTAACCGGCACCCCTACCAACATTACAAAAAGTTTTAAATACTTTCATTTTACGTTTAAAATGGTACATAGTGTTTACTTAACCGATTACTGAATAGTATATATTTGTTTTATTTTATTTTCGAACAGTGACTAGTCCATAAATCTAGGTCCCCCGTTAGGGCGCCGCAGCCAAGCCGCGGTGCGCTACACACTCAAGCACCTTATACACCAAGCAGAGTTGGGGTGTTTCGAGGTGTTACCCAGCCGTCATGTAAAGTGATGTGAACTTGAAAACTATCACAATCGAGGGGATTTAGGTACCTGACAACACATGCAAATTTTATTGGGTACGATTTATTCCTTCTTGGTGAAAAATGGCTTGAAACATGCTCAAAAACACTTTAAGGTGTTAGCTACTCTACTGCTACTGCTACTGCTACTGCTAACATCTAAAACGTCGCCCGCGATTCTGACCAGACGGGTGGGAAATACCTGTTCATATTTTACATGGACATTAAGGTTATAGAAATATAGTCTCCTTTTGAAAGAAAAGTTAAAAAAATTTGTTGGAAGGCTTCCAAATAAGGGTTTTAATATAAGCGTTAAACAGGCATACAATCGACAAGTAAAACCATAGTTACTTGACACTTGTTGACGGTATAAGCAGAGTTAGGCGGGAAGTGCGATTTCGTTAACAAATGGCGGGCATTTTAAATTTTGCTTCTATGTGTGAAATGAGAAAAGTTGTCATTTACTCTCATAAAACAAATCAGAAACCGTCCCTGACCTAGGCCCCGATGTGGAAAAAATTTTTTATAATGCAAAAGTGTAGGTCTTAAAGTTCCATTTGGCTATAGGACTAGTAAAATTCATACTTACATTACATGTTTGACAAGCCTAGCCAACCCTATGCCAGCACAACATTGTTCTGATATGAGCTTGCTCATCTGTTTGTTTACATAATTGCAACAATCAAATCATTTTAACAACTCGTCTTTCGATTGGCCCGCGTTTTATGAAGGCACTGCCATCTAGAATAAATATAGAACTTTTCGAGCTCTTTGCCTATACGCAAATCTTTTTAAAATGTTTGGATTTCGTGATACTCTTTCAACCATAGACTCCTATAAATTGGGTAGCCAGCGTCGGTGGTCCCCCTTCCCAGTAAGAAGCAGTGCACCATAGAAGCTTCAAAATAATTGTCACTATGGAGCATCTGAATGAAAAAATCGTTATTTTACTTTGTCAACTTTATATGCAGTAAGATAGCCTGACATTTGATCCACTATACTTGATTAACATGACCAACTGATAGAATCATCGTCATTACATAAACATTCGAATTTTCGAGTAACACTCCTTACTTTCTCAAGCAAGGCTCCCCTCCCTGTCAACATTAACCTGCCCGCCAGCCGTAAGAGAAGAGCGCACGGACGTCAGTTAGCCTCTGCTTGAGGAAGAGTAAGAAAGTGTTACTCGAAATTCGCAATTGTTTTTTATGTTAGTGACCTTGGTTAATCTTTTTAAGTGTGTGTTCGTATTCTATTTCGTTCCGGGCCAATAAGCTTTCATATCGTTGACCAACTGATTATTGTATTCTTGACATTGTGACACTGGCTAAACACACTCAACAACTGAAAGTTACTACCTGACGTGTAATCACCTGGAATTTAATGATTTAACCTAGTGACTTTTAGGATTACATTGTGCATTTTTATGCTGACTAACCCGTGTCGAACAATTAATTTATTTTTTATAATATTATTATGACACGATTTGCGGCACATTATTACTGCAATCAGTCAATTCACAATAATTTGTTTAAGCATCCTTGTTAGATTTTTTTTATTTAAACGTTTATCCTCTTAGTTTTAAAAACTCATTACAAAGGAGGACACTAAATAAAACTTATTATTTATGCACACTGTTAATGAACTGTACTTGAGCAAATTTTGACCATTATATATAAAAACTTATCACATTCAATTTAATTTAAGAGGGCTCAATCCCTTGCATTCACATTTACGACCGAGGAAAACCTCGGAAAAAAACTTCAATCAGGATTGCTTGTCTCAATGGGATTCGATCCCGTGACCTCCTGAATCAGAGTCGAGTGCTCGAGCCAACACTGTTGGTATGAGTGTACTAGTGAGCGCCGCCGTGCTGAAGCGCACACGGGCAGGTATTGCGCCGTGTGGCAGTAACGTCGCGGTCAGGACGTGGGAATGTAGAGTTGCGGTCGTGGTCAGTTTTCACGGTGACATGTTTCACCCACCAGGTTTCACCATGCACTGCAGAACTACGAGAATTCGTTTGGAAATAATACCAATAAAAAGTAATTTGATATTATTCGAATTGTAAACTTTGTGAATTGTGTAACACGCCTTCATAATTCGGCAATCAATGAGTTTCGGGCTTTATTTTTAAAGATAGTTGATGAGCGTAAAATAAACAATTTGGTGGGTAATTAAATAAATTAAAAGAATAAAATGTGGGGCTGTTAATATGTTTTAAAACATCGGGTCTTTAATCGTTAAAAAGAGATGCACGACTTAATTTTAAACACATTTTTGACTTTTGTAAAATATTAATAAAAACAAAAGCCAAAAAGAATGAAGAAAGTTTTTATTTAAATTGGAATGATAGATCGAAATTAAAAATGTGTTTGAGTTTGAAAATAACAATATATTTGAGCTATATAAAGTACAAAAATAACCGTTTTAGTCTAACCCGGCACCTCCACCAAATAATTGAAATAATTGTTTTTACTAGTAAATTTAAAAAAAAATCATATCAACCGTTGTTTTCCAAGTAACAAACATAATTGTATTCTATGCATTAATTTACAACAGCATTCATTTTTTGAGGTTTCCATCACGATAAAATAAAAAAGTCGGAAATAAATACAAGGATTTTGTGTTTCCGTTTTTTTAGGAACTTTACTATGGTCAAAAGTAAAACAAAATCATCCTTGCAAATTTATATAGTTATGTATGATGTTTTACTATTAGCATGACAACTTGATTTACAAAATTCGTCTTGAAACCCTAACCGGTACCCCTACCAACATTACAAAAAGTTTTAAATACTTTCATTTTACGTTTAAAATGGTACATAGTGTTTACTTAACCGATTACTGAATAGTATATATTTGTTTTATTTTATTTTCGAACAGTGACTAGTCCATAAAATTGTTTATACTTAAGGCCCATTTGAACGGTTCAACGGTGAAGGTACCAAGCATTGAGTTCAAGGACAAAATGCAATCAAAGTACAAAACCTCTATTGATTCTTCATTTTTTAAAGTTTTCTTAGTTGTTCTAGATTCCTCAAATAACATATTACCTGCTTCGTAGTCGAAAAATTAAAAATTAAACTAAATATACGTACATATACTTGAAATTAATTATATTTACTTTGTACTACTAAAACTACTATCATACTTATCACATAATACTATCATACTACTAAAATGCATACAATGTTTTTTCTGTATCAAATTGGTCGTATTTAGTCCACTCGCATACCAAAGTATTTCAGGTTATTTATCTCTTTTGAGTTGATGAGAAGTTTCCATTAAGTACAAACGTTATATCTCCAGTTATACCGGTTGTAAAAGTGACATCAGCAGTGGCATCAAGTCATAAAGGTGATATCTATAGGCCATAAAGCAGACGGTTTTATGTTCGAAGAAGTCACCTTACGTTTAACCGATACACGTGGCAAATATTAAACAAAATATGTCGTTTCATCTAAGTACACTCTCATTTTATCGTACTGACACATTATTCATTAATAGAGATGCGTGAAAAAAGCGTATCAGACTGTAGGTGCTTTATATGTCAAATATTTTTTGAAAACGCTACAAAGTGCTATAGATCTGTTTATTAGTTTTTTGATGATCATTTAAATTCATTTGATATTAAATTTAGCCCATATGATAAAATATTAAAGTAAAATTGCAAAGAAACCGTTTATACTACCTATTTAAGATTGTTATAAAAATAAATGCGACAAAATGCATGTTTAAACAATGAAAGCACTATATATTCGAAATTAATATGCTTCTGTCACGTATCTCTAGTTATAACGATATGTTAGGTTTCTAAGTTGCTAGATTCACCCCCATTCTCCCCCTGTAGATCGTAGGCTCGATACTAGCCACTGACATCTGTTTTATGTCTAAAACTGGGTCACTAGCATCGAGAAACTCACCCTCTTCACTCGCCTCTACCTTTATCACTCCATTACTTTTTATTTTAGAACAGTGGCTATTCATAATCTGGTGCCCGTTGGGCGCCGCAGCCAAGCCGCGGTGCGCTACACACTCAAGCACCTTATACACCAAGCAGAGTTGGGGTGATTTCGAGGTGTTACCCAGCCGTCATGTAACGTGATGTGAACTTGAAAACTATCACAATCGAGGGGATTTAGGTACCTGACAACACATGCCAAATTTTATTGGGGTACGATTATTCCTTCTTGGTGAAAAAATGGCTTGAAACATGCTCAAAATCACTTTAAGGATGTTAGCTACTGCTACTGCTACTGCTACTGCTACTGCTAACATCTAATACGTCGGCCCGCGATTCTGACCAGACGGGTGGGACTACCATGTTCATATTTTACATGGACATTAAGGTTATAGAAATATAGTCTCTTTTGAAAAAAAAAAGTTGAAAAAGTTTGTTGGAAGGCTTCCAAATAAGGGTTTTAAAATAAGCCTTAAACACTAGGCATACAATCAACAAGTAACCATAGTTACTTGACACTTGTTGACGGTATAAGCAGAGTTAGGCGGGAAAGTGCGATACGTTAACAAATGGCGGACATTTTAAATTTTGCTTCTATGTGTGAAATGAGAAAAGTTGTCATTATACTCTCATAAAACAAATCAGAAACCGTCCCTGGCCTAGGCCCCGATGTGGAAAATTATTTATAATGCAAAAGTGTAGGTCTAAAGTTCCATTTGGCTATAGGACTAGTAAAATTCATACTTACATTACATGTTTGACAAGCCTAGCCAACCCTATGCCAGCACAACATTGTTCTGATATGAGCTTGCTCATCTGTTTGTTTACATAATTGCAACAATCAAATCATTTCATACAACTCGTCTTTCGATTGGCCCGCGTTTATGAAGGCACTGCCATCTAGAATAAATATAGAACTTTTCGAGCTCTTTGCTATACGCAAATCTTTTTAAAATGTTTGGATTTCGTGATACTCTTTCAACCATAGACATCCTATATAATTGGCTAGACCAGCAGTCGGTGGTCCACTTCCGGTACAATTAGAAGCCATCTTAAAATGACAGTTTACATGTTAATCAAATGGGAGCGATTTGTGGCCAAATAGTTCTCAAGATTGCCGCCAGGTTGACAGGTAAGCATACTAGCCTTTAACACCAAATGATTACTAAATTCCCTTATGCAATCACTTCGTATTGTTTCTTTTGTTTAATACCATGCTGCACAAGCTAAAACCATATCAAACAATCCAGTAAAATACTTTATTGCATTAAAAAAGCATAATTAAAACACCAAATCGCCATCTTGAAATGGGCCGGTTGAGTCTTCAATTTGCTACGCTCGCGCCTGTGCGGAGGTATAGGAGACTGCTAATCTAGCCTACTATAGGGGTTTAATATCAATGCTTTCAACTCACAACCCATGACGTTTTCCACGATACCGTTCAAGAATACCAATTCCTTCGAAAACGAAAACGACTTCGTTTTCAAATTGCGTTTTTCAACTCATCTCCCACGAACTCACGAATTGGGGTCCAGTCCTTATACCGTCGTTATACCATGGTTATACCACCTTTACCCAGGATGTACATGAATCCGGGTCTAGATATTTTACATCCTATATTGTTACTGCTAATACCATAGAATTTAAATCAACTTTGATAAAAATATTATATTTTAACAAATAATTTTTAATGGAACTTGAAAAAGTAATGAGATCACACACATAACAAAAACTTGTAGAAATACAGCCAAACCTTACACACTCAAAAGGAATGAGATCTAAAAAAAAAGGGCCAAGCTCATGTACCCTTCCACATAAACGTACAGTGTCCCATAACAGCATCCTCGAAAAGCTTGGCAAAAAAGAATTTGCATGTTATTACGTTTAAATTAATTAGAAAAAAAGAACTTGGATAAACTATTACGTTAAATTAATAATCGCAAATTCTATTTTGCCAAGCTTTTCGAGGATGCTGTTATGGGACACTGTACGTTTATGTGGAAGGGTAGATGAGCTTGGCCCTTTTTTTAGATCTCATTCCTTTTGAGTGTGTAAGGTTTGGCTGTATTTCTACAAGTTTTTGTTATGTGTTTGTTTATACTTCAGGCCCATTTGAACGGTTCAACGGTCAAGGTACCAAGCATTTAGTTCAAGGACAAAATGCAATCAAAGTACAAAACCTCGATTGATTCTTCATTTTTTTAAGTTTTCTTAGTTGTTCTAGTTTTATGAAATAACATATTACCTGCTTCGTAGTCGAAAAATTAAAAATTAAACTAAATATACGTACATATATTTGAAATTAATTATATTTAGTTTGTACTACTTAAACTACTATCATACTTATCACATAATACTCTCATACTACTAAAATGCATACAATGTTTTTTCTGTATAAAATTCTTCGTATTTAGTCCACTCGCATACCAAAGTATTTCAGGTTATTTATCTCTTTTGAGTTGATGAGAAGTTTCCATTAAGTACAAACGTTATATCTCCAGTTATATCGGTTGTAAAAGTGACATCAGCAGTGGCATCAAGTCATAAAGGTGATATCTATAGGCCATAAAGCAGACGGTTTTATGTTCGAAGAAGTCACCTTACGTTTAACCGATACACGTGGCAAATATTAAACAAAATATATCGGTTCATCTAAGTACACTCTCATTTTATCGTACTGACACATTATTCATTAATAGAGATGCGTGAAAAAAGCGTATCAGACTGTAGGTGCTTTATATGTCAAATATTTTTTTGAAAACGCTACAAAGTGCTATAGATATGTTTATTAGTTTTTTGATGATCATTTAAATTCATTTGATATTAAATTTAGCCCATATGATAAAATATTAAAGTAAAAATTGCAAAGAAACCGTTTATACTACCTATTTAAGATTGTTATAAAAATAAATGCGACAAAATGCATGTTTAAACAATGAAAGCACTATATATTCGAAATTAATATGCTTCTGTCACGTATCTCTAGTTATAACGATATGTTAGGTTTCTAAGTTGCTAGATTCACCCCCATTCTCCCCCTGTAGATCGTAGGCTCGATACTAGCCACTGACATCTGTTTTATGTCTAAAACTGGGTCACTAGCATCGAGAAACTCACCCTCTTCACTCGCCTCTACCTTCTATCACTCCATTACTGCCAATGTGGACGTCGCATGTAACCTTCATTTATTTTTTAGCATTATTCTATCCAAACTTGCCTGTAATTGTTTCTCATTAAATTATCGATTTATTAGACGAGGGAGGGCAGCGAACGGGTCTTACAGTACAGTACAACTCAAATTCCGCTGGGAGATTGGGTAAACATTGCAATCATTACGCGTATTTCGTACTGTTCAAAACATGGTCTTTAATTTTCTTAATACAATTCAGAAATAACCAAATCTATCTTGACCGTTGTTTGAACCTGGGTCTCCCATATTCCGGGTATAAAGACGCCTTAGTCAACTACACTAGAAAAACGTCAAAATTGTTGTTAGACGAGTGAGCAAACCATGTGTTGAGTACCCGGAAACATTTGCATTAAATTTATTTGATATATAAAAATATAAATGATAAGGTTTAAAATTTGTTTGGTATAAGGGTGCGTCAACTATAAGGCCATAATGCGCCACATAGCTAGAGAGGAAAGGGAAACTATACAGAAAATGTTGAGACATCCTTGGTATTTATTGTGTGAATCTTGGTGTATGGAGTAATTAAACGAGGACTGGTACGGAAGTAGACCTATCTAAATAGGGGGCAAATTTATTTCGCCAAACTATTGCATTATTTTACAAATTAATTTTGGCATGATTGCTCTTCTATCATTGACTTTGGCGTGTTTCATTTCTTTCTCGTGACATCAACCACAACACTATGTACGCTGTTTCTGTGTTTTTTTGGAAATGTCCATGGATAGGCATATGTCATTTGCTGCATTTTAGCTGCAAAGTCTGTTTCTCAAAAGTGATTTTGTGTCGATTTCACCAAAAGGGCAGTTGGTTGCTAGTACTATTGTAAATAAGGTGTAGGCCTATGTTATTACTTTGAACAAGTGATGTGATTTTCAATTTTGAAGTTCTACATTCGAATCTTATTGTCTTTAAGAAGATGAATTCAGTTCCTAACATCGAAAGCCTCCCTCGAGAGGTTCTCCTACACGTGTTTTCCTTCCTCAGTCCTGCCTATCTGTGCGAGACAGTCTCACAGGTATGTACGCATTGGGAGGAATTATGTGAAGACCCGTTACTCTACAGAGAGCTCAAGCTCAGAGAAGGCGAGGTAAGCGAGCAGACTGTCGTTAAGATACTCAAGGTAGCGCCGTTGCTCAAGTCCCTCACATTGGTCGACTGGAATGACATGGAGACAATCTTAGAAGTGGTTTCGCAACACAACCAAAAGATTCGTGCTTTAGTCTTGGAGAAAAGAGGAGGATTTCCACCTTTCGCTATCTCCTCTGAGGTAATGATGCAAATATTACAAAACTGTACTGAGCTCGAAACATTGATACTTAGCAACTATGTTGCACGTGGCAAGGAGTTTTACAATAACATTTGCATTCAACTGCCTCACCTAAAAACTATGAATGCTTCTGACAATGGAACGTTCCGTTCGGAGTTTTTAGTGCACCTTGCTAACAGTAACCTCGAACTCGAGGACCTGAAGATATATGACGGTGGGGCTTTTTACGGAGTCCCAGACGTCCACAATGCCACAGCTTTGTGCAACCGGTTCTGTAAAACCCTGCGCTCGTTAAAACTAGGTTCTCCCTCCTGGATGCGTCAAGAAGCTTACTCTGCGCTGCAGAAGTGCGACCGTCTGGAGACGTTGATCATCTCGTATCTTACGCAAGATGATAGCGACAATATTCTCGGCATCGGCTCGATACCCACCCTGCGTCATCTGGAGCTCAGTGTTTTCTGGTTGCCCGATACGATCCTGATACGGCTCTTTGCATCTGAGGGCTTGAAGAACCTTGTGTCGCTTGACATGCACGAAAGCAACGTCACAGACATGGTGGCAGCGGCTATCGGCGGTCACCTAAAGAACCTTGTGACACTCGCGCTTTATGGACTAATTTTGATGTGGGACACGTCGTTGACCATGGTTGGGATGAAAAGCATACTCATGGGATGCTCGAAGCTACGTCATTTGACGCTTTACAAGTTTGAACAGAAGATCACTGAAGAGGCTGTTGAGCTCATACCACAGTACCTGCCTGGTCTGAGGAGCTTGACAATCTTTCCTCGTGCTGATGGCGCTGTACCACAAATAAAGGCTCAAATGCCGGAGTTGCAGATTAAATACAAACATCTATAGGCCTACACCTAGAAGGACGAAGATTAACATTGATTTGTGACTGAACAAATAGTGACACGGATATTCTGTCTAGCAAGTTACAAAAAGGCCAATGTTAGGTAAATATTTATTCCAAAAAGTGAGTGACCCAGCTGATTCTTGTTCGTAAGCCCGTGTTAAAATATCCTGTCCTAGACGCCATCGGTAGTTTGGAAAGAGAATTGTTTCAGTTAGTGCCTACCTAGGTTTATATTTTATTCATTTAAATATTGTAGGCCTATCTCAATAAGAAAATTTGATATTACGTACTTTACAGAATATGTTGAGACATTCTTGATAAAAATGGAATTTATTGTGTGAATCTTGGCTTGTGGAGTAATAAAGCGAGGACTGGCACAGGCCTACCTTAAATAGGGAGCGAAGCCTACCGTTATTGTTCTACGCTTATTCTAACCTAAAGATAACCTTCACTACTTAATTGGAGGTACACAATTCACAATAATTAATGTACAAATCCTCAAGGGTCAAAAAATTAGTTCTGCATCATCCTTGTTGAAGGGCAATGCCATGTTAAAAATCTCATTCCAATCGAAGAGCATGTTCGGTTTTTATTCTGAGACGTGACACACGTCAAGACGGAAGATCATAAGGAAGTGATTCATATAAAGAGGGTTTGCTTAATATAATACATGAGCAACAAATATTTCTGGGCACAATCAGTTGCTGATTACCTTTCTTTACCCAAACAGTGATATTCAATAATCAATAATGGTCCGTAGTGTGACACCATTAATTAAAATGGCAGTCATTGGTTTAGTGCAGTAGAAGCTAATGTGTTCAATTCAAACAAGTGAAATAATATAAACCATCACACGACATTAAAACCGTCTGCATCTAGAATCTCGTTAGGGCGCCGCAGCCAAGCCGCGGTGCGCTACACACTCTGGCACCTTATACAGCAAGCAGAGTTGGGGTAATTTCGAGGTGTCATGAAACGTGATGTGAACTTAAAAACTATCGAAATCAGTGAGATTTAGGTAGCCTACCTGACAACACATGCCAAATTTGGTTTGTGTACGAACATTCCTTCTTAGTGAAAAAATGACCTGAAACATGCTCAAAATCACTTTAAAGATGTAAGCTACATGGCTACTACATGCAACTACTGGATACTACTTACTTATTCGTCAGATTCAGTTGGCCAGCGATTCAGACCAAACGGGTGGAGCTTCAACGTTCATATTTTACATGGACATTAAGGTAATGGTGATGTAGTGCCTTTTTTTAAAGGAAATGTTGAAAAAGTAAGCTTAAAGGCCTTCAGTGAGTACACAAATCAATTCTTTGGGGCACGAGAAATTTAACATCTTATTCTATTTTAGCAAAAATAATTTTGCAGTAGAACTTAAAAAAGGAATGAGATCCCACGCATAAAAAAATTGTAAAAAAACTGCCAAACCTTACACACTCAAACGTAATGAGATCCAAAAAAGGGCCAATTAAGCTCATCTTTCCTTCCACATTTGCGCATTCTTAATTCATAAACGTACAGTGCACTGTAAAAACATCCTTGAAAATCTTGGCAAAGTAGAATTTTCATGAATGATAGGTTTAAATTAATTGTCAAAATAGAATTTGGTTGAATTATTACGTTTATAATTTAATGAAAGTTTATAAAAGTTGCAAATTCTATTTTGCCAAGCTTTTCAAGGATGTTTATTATTTTATTTATTATTTATTTAACGTCTTTCCTATTCAGTTATAAAAACTGATTTACAAAGGAGGACAACTAAATAAATCTAATTACATACATAGATGCAGAAACGACAATGAACTACATACGTAAGTAAATATTTTGTTATTATATGAGTTGATTGTGCAACTGTTGGTGTTAAATTTAGGACAAAGTTTCATGCCTAGTGAGCTAATAATGTACACTTAATGAAACATTTTGCCACTAAAACTTCAAGTTAAACGCGCCAAATTAAAGTTTAGACATAAAGTGCTTAAAAGGAATAATTAAAACGAACATAATATTGTCGTTCCTACATTTTCTTTACATCAGTCGTATATTTAATCACAATTTGAAGTCGCCCCTACATTTGTAACATTTATACTAATTACTTTTTTAGCTTTGTCTTGAACACTATCTTTAATTATACATTAATTGTTTTGTCTTTCTTCCATTTAAAACTAGCTTTTAAGCGTTTTCTCTTACAACATTACAAACAGTTGCCCTAATTACTTCGTTCGGAAAATCTATTGTGCACGCTACCAATCAAAATAGTTTTGTTCAATAGACCTATAAGAGGATTAATAAAACCAATTATAAAAATGTTAATCCTCCTACATCTCTCAATCTCAAACGAAGAAACGACGACTAAAATTAATTATAAACGCAACCCAAAGAACTTATACAAATCACATATTATTTTAGTTCGTTATAAAAGAGTATTAACATTTTGTGAAGAATTGATAATGTTTGCTTTACCCTCATTTTGAACAACTTCTATCACTCAGCATCTCCTTTTATCTGTTACTTTCATAAATTTGATTTTGTAAAAGTTGGGGAGTGAAGCTTCCCTAAATGCATCTTTTTTCCGTCTGACCGTCTGTGGGTGAGTCAGTTTACGATAAAAACCGAACATGACCTCCGAATAAAATGCGTTTTGCTATAGACATTGTCAATATTTAATACAATTCAGAAGTTAAAGAATCCATCACGATGGGGGTTCGAACCCGAGTCTCCCACATTTCAGGAAGGCGCCCTAGCCAACTAGACCACCAAAACAGTAACTATTTAACTTCTGAATTGTAGGTGCATTATAGATATGAATGGATGGTAAAGTACTGCAACGAATATCTTTTGCCTTTGAACTGACAAAACAAACATTATTTATAATGTCATTACCTTACGCAGGTATGAGTGACGGTTTATTTCTCGATTTGGTTAGTCGGAAACACTCCCGTAGGTAAAATTGTTAATATTTAATACAATCAGAAGTTAAAACATCCATCCCGATCGGGGTTCGAACCCGAGTCTCCCACATTCCAGGGACATCATCTATTACAATTATCACATATCAATTACAGATCGGGATAAATTTTTTAACTTCTGTATTGTATTAAATATTAACAATTCCACCATCGGGAGAGTTTCCCGACTAACCAAATCGAGAAATATACATTTGTCGTTCGACAAGGATTATGTATAATGCTTTTGGTGATCCTTGTGACGGTTATGGGCTTCCACCATCAAAAAGAATAATTATCAACTCGGCACCTACTCCAAGAGATTTTAAAACTGATTTAATTTAATTTTTATCACATTCATCATCATCATGTAAATAACGTAGTTTCACTCCCTCTTTTTGCTACAATGTACCCGTGATTGTCTTTATTTCAAACATTTCCCCGGGAAAACAATCAAACCCAGAATCTCCGACTATAGAGACTGTACTTGTATTAATTTTGCATGGCATAAGTTGTGTTATTGCTGTTTTCAAGCCAAAGCACTCTAAGTTGAATAGGAATTTAGCAAGGTTTTTGTTTCACGTCTCTCTTGTGTGCCATTTAACACTGCAAACAACACTTCCTCTCTCTCTCTCTCTCTCTCTCTCTCTCTCTCTCTTTCTCTCTATCTTACTCCATCTTATGCATTCTCTGAACTAGATAATCAAGCATTGTGCATATCACTTGAAGGAAACATTCAAATTAGCTATCCATGCCAAGGAATACACAAAGGATGGAAATTCAAAAATGCAGAAAATGTTGAGAAAATATACTTGAAGTTATTTTTAAAAATTTTCATTCAAAGTGTGCAAGTTTTTCTCTTTGTTGTAGGAACAAAGAAGACGTTTAAATGTTGTCGGAGGGTGTGGGTTGAATTCAGATATATTCACGCACCTTTACGTTTTGAAATACTGTTATGCTATATGCGACAAGGTATGAAATATTTATTTTTCTATTCAGAAGGATAAAAACAGAATCTTTTTTATGAACGCACGTTTTGCGGTACACATTTGATACCAGAGAATACCTCTTAACATGTATGTGGATAAATCCATGCAGGCAATTTATATTCTAAAGGAATCAGAGAAGTGGAGGTCAGGATGAGTAACGTGTTTTCTATGACTTAAAAAAACGTTGAAAATGATGCCTTTTTAGAGATATAAAAGATAGATTTTGACCTAAATTCTATACGGTTTTGTAGCCACATTGGCAAAATTTGTTATGAAAACTCATGGGGAACACCGGGGATGAGCTACTGGCTTCACAGTATTGGTCTGTT
The DNA here is from genome assembly GCA_024449915.1 of Sweltsa coloradensis. Taxonomy (NCBI): domain Eukaryota; kingdom Metazoa; phylum Arthropoda; class Insecta; order Plecoptera; family Chloroperlidae; genus Sweltsa; species Sweltsa coloradensis. The sequence continues at coordinate 1,045,518 of JAMZAV010000242.1, read as the reverse complement.
CGGGAAGAGAATGTCCAATTTGAGAGTCGTCCTTTGTAAACTTATCATTATACTGTTCTAGTTTTTTTAAAATAAGTTTTATGTTTTCTTTAAGGGCAAGGGTCACCACCAATATTAAAACCACGCGAAATAACCTTATTTTAGTAATATCTCTCAAACCCGTAACGTAAATTCGAAAAAGGGGCTAATAGGTCTCACGTAGTTTCGTAAGAACTACACCCTGAATGAAAAATTATTTAAATATTGTAATCAGTAGCGCTTTTAATTACGATATACATTAATATATTTTAAACCTTGATTAAAATCATTGCTGGTTACAATATTTGTAAAAGGTTTTATGCCAGATATAGTTCTAACTAAACCATATGGGACTTATTATCCACTTTTTCATTTTTGTGTAGCGTTATGTGAGTTATTACTAAAATAAGGTTATTTCATGTGATTTTAATATTGGTGGTAGTCCTTCCCCTTAATTTAAAAAGTATTTTTAGAGGGGTGACGAGTATCGCTAAAGTGTGCCCCGATAGTAAACTATCCTTATGTGTTGTCACTCTGCCGCTTGCGGAGAATAATGTTGAAACAAGTTCTGTTGCTATTTAAAAAAAAAAAAGTAGAATTCCAAATGTTGTGATATTTAATTTTTACAAATAATTAATGAAATTAAATAGCGAAATTCATTAATCAGATATATAAACCAGGATGTTTCGTCGCGTCGTAGTTATGAATTCCCTATACACTTTATTTCACGACGTAGCGTCGTCACTGTGCATGACACTTTCAAGAGATTGGTGCTCTTTCGTTTATTTGCCTTTGTTGCAGCGTCTCACTTCTTCTTGGAATTGCTATAGGATAACGGTGGACAGCTCGACTCGTTCAGGACAAAACATCCCGCCAGAATACGAATTTTATCTTTAAGTCACAAAAGTATAACAGCTATAATGACAAATATATGCCATTTGTTTACAATTTATGTTTACACATTTTTCTTACATCACAGTTTACAAACAAAATTTTATAAATATATTTCACTTTGCTTTACTCTTTCATATTATATAACAACGTATTAATTTTTATTTGCATTTAAGTTATTATTTTCACACTATACATATAAAATAATCAATAATAATAACTATTTCTAATTAACATGTTCGCGCGTGGAATCGTGTCTAGATTGTTTGGCCCTTGTAGCCTAGTTAAAATACCGGTCTCTAGTTGGTCATTAATTGTTCACTTGTATATGATGTCGGCGCCAACAGAGTTGGCTTTGTCTGCTGTCCCCCACTGAAAATCAGATATATGACTTGAGTATGTAGACTATTAATACGAATTTATTCATTCATCGAATGTGTATAAATATGGGTATTTGTGAGCTACAAATTTACGTTGAACAACTCCCAAATGCATAAAGAATAGTGACGTAACGAAATTAATATTTAACGCTGTGTTGAGAAAACGATGAAAAAGTTAAAAGCAGAATCAAGATTATATTTCCACAGTGGCATCGTGCAGCTATTCAGGCGTACCACAACGACGCGAGATAAAAACCAACTTGTTGTTCGACCACTCTAGGGCCACAAGTGACGGTCACGTCGAGGCATGTGTGGTATGTTATAAAGAGCAGGACTTTTTGAAATGCCATTCCCTTTGCAGTGTTGAATGTGATATTGCGAAATTCTCGCTTTGAACTTATAACCGTGGCTAGACTATGAAGACTCGGATGTCTGACCTATATTCACATTCCTTGCCATTATTAAAATGAATGTTTTATGCAAAAGGTTTTACTGAATAACTCTAGAATTCACTTCAAGTTCTGATTAATATGAAGTTTTGTCATTGAGCTACGTATTACGAATAAAAGCTTATATTATAGTGAGCTTATAGTTTCATATTTCAGAATTCAAAATTCATCTAATTACGTACATGAAAGAAGAGTTTTGTTTATATCTGTTTCCAAATGTCGTAAATATATATATGTAGCAAAACACCGCAGTTACAAAACTAATTTTATATATGCGTAATATCTAAATAGACTATGTTATGAACTGTTCATTATTATTATCTTTGCATTAAGGTTTAAAAAAATAACCTATAAGCGCGGTATAAGTCAATATTTTTAAATCAAAACTTGAGAAATATTTTTTTAATAGTGTAATAGGCTACTAAACATTACTTGAAAAAATCCCGGTATTTGGAATAAAGGAACTAAATTTACGAGAAATGAGTAAGTTACGCATTAATTCGTCAATTTGTAACTTGAAGTTTTTAACGTGATTTAAAATAATGTATACTGCATAACTCCTTTGGTTTCTTGAGTGAAGTTCTCAAGAAATATGGTACATATTATCTTAGTTGCCGTTGAGCGACAAACTTTATATTTGTACTCCGCTCGCCTCAGCCAATCCAAAGATGCATTTTTATTTTTTATTTATATGAATATATGAAGAGGATGGATATGGATAGGATCCCAAGACGAGACTTCGAAGCAGGAGAGGAAGGTAAAAGAAAAGTAGGAAGACCGAGAGAAAGATGGGGAAGATTGATCGAAGACGTTGAGAGAGAGGTGAATCGTGGAACCAGGTGACGGAATTGAAGCTGTGGGAGGACAGGAAAGAGTGGAGAAAATTGGTGGAGAAGCAGATGATGCAGGATGAAGATGACGATGAAGATGATGATGAAGAAACGCTGAGCCTGGCAATCTCGGCAAAAAATAGTTTCGTGCCCTAGATATCGGTGTGAAGAACACCACTCAACCTGACATTGTTGGAAATGAGTTTTGATGATTATTATTATTTGTTCCACTATAACAAACAGTTCTTACGAGAACAAAAAGGTAAAGCAGATAAAACAAAGTTTAAATAATTTACGAACAAAGCACAACATGAAGTATAGTTTACTTCATAATTCATATAATTATATGAACTTATTAACATAATATTATGATAAAGCAATATTAAACACCATCAACTGAGTGTGAGATACTTTTACCATCGTTAAAGCTTTTAAAGTAACGTAAGTATTTTAAATATCGTATTTTTGGATGAGCGTAGCGAGCGAAGCGAAGATTCCATTTCACTACACTGGAGAAAAAAATCCGGAATGTTTATTTTTTCTTTTTTTTTTTCTTTCTTTCTGTATTTTTGTGTGTTTTGTCAGCACGATTCCGGCTAAACCGATACTCCAATTGCAATGAAATTTTATGGAGAACTTTGAAATCTCTGAACTTAGAACTGACACGTTTTTGAGCGCAATCGGGAAATTTTTTCACATAAAAAACGCAATTTTACGATTTTTTTCGATTTTTAAAAAATTTCTTCGACTTATAACACCTGCATGCTTTATCCTATTGTAATGATTTTTTTACAGAACCTTAATTTCATGAATTAATATATTCGTGTTAAATTTGAGCGCAATCGAATAATTATTTCTTATGCAAATTGCAATTTTACGATTTTTTTCTTTTTAAAAAAATACGATTAATTAAAACAATTAAGTTAATTTTTTATTTTATTTAATTTAATTATAAAAATTAAGTTAATTTTTTATATAATTTAATTTAATTAAAAAAAATCTTCGACTTAGTAATGATTTTTTCACAGAACAACAGAAAATCCGCGTAACACATGGCATCTCAATGCACCATATACGCTCATCCAACAACGCGGCGGGACTTAAGCGTTTTCCTAGTAAATACATAACATTTAAACTTCAACGTACATTTGTGACTGGGAGTGGGAACGAATATTAACGTTTCAACAATTTTAGAGGAATGGTCTTCAAGTTTAATGAATTGTACGAAAACAATGGGATTAAAATAAATATACCATCATTACAGCGTCATAGTCGCCTTCTATTAAACCAAAGTTAAACAAAATAGATTGTGACATTTAAATGGCAATCATATGCCGTTTAATATATTTTGGTCGTCGTTTTGACCCGTTAACTTATAACTATTGAAGTCAATAAAGTATTGAAGTATATTTTAAAAAATCATCCTGAACCGTTACATAAACTCAAGCATCTCCTCTCTACCGTCAAGACTCCAGATACCCAAATAGCGTATCTAAAAATATATATTCAATACAATTTTGATATTTTGTCGTCGAAATATGCTTATGAAAATTAGTTATGAAAGGTGTATTGCGGTTTAGCCGCGGTCGCTTAGCCGGTTTCCACTGGAACACCGAAGTTTGACAACCTTCGGGCGTGGTCAGGGGGAGAGTGGGTGACCGCTCTGCCCTGAAACACATGTATACCGCTGGTTAGAGCAGATGGAGGGTTAGAGAGCTAGTGTAACGGCTTCGTTCTCCTCAACGTCTGCTCGGCAGTCTGGTTTGAGCGTAGGAACCTATATGACTGTAAAGGTTACAACGTCCTTTCGGATGGGACTTAAAGCCGTTGGTCCCTTTGGTACTTTTCGAAAGAGTAGTACGTGCGGTGCCGGGTTTCCCCTCCTCCCTTCCTATTAAATTCACTGTGATAATATCCGTGCAAATAAGACTAAATTTAATTATTTAAAAATTTGGAACTTGTTTGATCCCTTACTATATCCTTTATCAAGTCAGATTGAGTCTAGATAAATTACTAAGGTTACATAAACAGCACTTCTCGACAATGCACTTCCAGATATCCCAAATACGGAATCACGTTATAGAATCATACAATTTTGATAATGTTGCCGTCGGAAGTTCGAGTAGAGTAAGAGAATGTTTATTTAGTTTTGATTAGCTGCTTCACATTACCCGATTTTCTGTTCTTGAACACGGTTTCACCTCGTTTTCTATTCCCAGATATGCTTACCGCTACTGGAATGCTAAACATGGTATTAGAATCAAATTTTTCCAATCTGTTCGAGCATGGCCGGATAGACCTAATAATTTCACTCAACGCCAGGCGACCGTTCATGAGCGGGGATTTGCTTGACATAATTTCACCGTTCTTCTTGCATAACTGAAGTATGATTGTTTAACAATTGTCTTTCGAAGTAGGTAACGTTTTTCGGTTTTGCCGTCAATCTCTGTTAAAATTACCGTGATACAATAATTCCGTGAAAGACAATGTTAATAATAATCTTTTAAAGCAAGTCCATTGGAAAACATTAAATTTGTCCCAAAGGTCCTTACACCGTATTACCCGTAATGGAATGAGATGTGGCACTTGAGTAATAAGGGTCGAACTTAAACCGAGGCTTTATTGACAAGTGCATTGAAAAATTAAAAGGAATCAGCGTTTTGAATCAACATGTCGAGTTGGAAGCCCTTACAGGTTTACGAGAGAGCAAGAATGTTTTTAGTTAATAACATGAGGGTAGGTAAATCTTTAATCTTTCGTTCTTAGATCTTCGGACATGTACACGGCACGCCCGTAAGCACTCAAATTCAGATGTACAACTCTCCGGAGAAAAATTGAAATGTCATACGTGAATTCTAAAATGCTCAAGACACAGATTGTTTAATGCTAAACAACATTGATTTATGTGCGTAATAAACTCTACTATATACAATTGTTACGCATAAAGTCGACGCAACGAGAAAAAGAAGGGTTTATTACATAAAGCAATTCTGTTTGTTGTGTGTTCTTCTGCATAATTTTTTTTGTGTTTTGTGCATTCTAGAATTCACGTATGTCGTTTCAATTTTTCTCCAGAGCGTTGTACATCTGAATTTGAGTGCTTACGGGCGTGTCAAGGTCATATTTGCCTATACTGAAGACTCTTAACTGTTTGATATATATATTTTATCATCGTTGTATTTGTTGTTGTTCTAATGATAGTTGCAATGTTCAAAATGGATCATAGGTCCACTATTTGCATCAATTCGTATTATTATTTACTACAATTCAGAAATTAAAAAAGTCCGCCCCCACCGGGAATCGAACCACGGATCTTCCGCATTCGATTGTTTGTTGTGTGATTGTTGTTCGATTCCCAGTTGAAACGGACTTTTTTAATTTCTGAATTGTAGTAAATATTAACAATTACACATACGGGAGTGTTTCCCGACTAAACAAATCAAGAAATCAATTTATACGCAATTAAACAAAATTGACAAAATAATATTTGATCACCAAACATTTATTATCGATTTTCTAGTAGCATAACAATGCTTCCGATAAAGAAAAGAAGATTTTAAAATGTTTCCAGAGGTAATATGGCGGATGTTCGTTTTTCTCTCGGTATAACCCACCCAGCCACTCATATAATCAACCCTCTTTCATCTCCAGCTGATTGACTACGACAGCTGTCTCTTTCTTTTTACCGTGGTGACGTGGTAATTAGGTTTGTGTCGCCCCCCGTTCCTGCTGTAACTCCCTCAATGGATTGCTACGAGAGGTGGTATTTTATATGTCTTACGGTTGCATGACCTGCTAGGGGCAGTATGGAGAGAGAGAGAGAGAGAGAGAGAGAGAGAGAGAGAGACTTTCAAGAGACATCCATCACATATACGTCCAGAGCCCAAAAATTTTATTTTAAATTTGCAATGTGTTTCCATTTTATTTTAATATGAGTTATTTTATTTAGTTAATTTAGTTGGAAATAGGGCTCGATATTTTAAAAAAATTACTTTTTTATGTATTTTATTTATTATGGTGGTGGATAACCTCTTTACGATTCGAGAAGATTATGTGTGCGTCATTTCCTTCGACCACCGTCACTGCCTTCAGCAACGAAGCCCGCCCAAGGAGCTTAATTAGGCCTACTGTAGTAACCGTGTCTTTTCGAACGTAAAGTCTCCCAATGCTTACACTCTACTAAGCCTACTTGTCTGGCCTAGATGAGTAATGAGAAAAAAAGGAAGGAAAATGTTATTAGAAATGCATGATCAGAAACATGACCACACGAATAATAGCAAAACTTTATTGCAGCAATACACCGTAATTGATGATTTCAATAACATTCAATACCAAAGACATTGTTACAAAACTGATTTTATTGTGGCATGTGAAAGTTGAAATTGGTAGAAGTTTTCTTGTAAGTTTCTTATAATTTTCTGTAGCCAATTTTCATATAAATTATGAACAAGTAGGCATAGGCCTAATGATAGATTCCAGACATAACTCAAACAAGTGTAAAAGTACGTGATTTTAATCAGTAGCAAAAAAAGTAACGTCTGAGTTGTTATTATAGTAAAATGTCTTAAGCTCTGGCATTCGTGGCTGTATTTCGTTAACAGATTCCCACTGTAAGTCATTATCCTGGTCGATGATCAAGTTCTTAAGCTGAGGCAGATACTCGGGGATGAGCAGAATGGCCTCTTCAACAAACTGGTCCATAAAACGGAGACGAATCTTTTGTAGCTTCGTGCATCCCTTAATTATGCTCTTTAACCCATAAAAGGACACCCCAATCTCGGTAAAATCCTTCTCTCGTCCACTCACGTCGATAGCCATCAGGTTCTTGAGGTGTGCGCCTACTGCCATGGCCACGATGTCCGTGGCGTTGCACCAACACATTGTGAGCGACACGAGGTTTGTCCAAGCGGAAGTTTCAATCAAGTTGATCAACGTATTCTCCGGTATCAAACAGCCAAGGAATGTCAGATGACGTAGATTGGACATGGAACCAATAGTGAGTAGGGCCATACAACACTTGGTTTGCGTGTCGAAGATGGATAGATCCTCCAAGCGGTTACACTTCTGCAGCGCGTGGAAAGCTTCTAAAGACCAATCACCATGTTGCAGCGCCAAGCAGCGTAGAGTCTTGCAGAACCGCTCGCACAAAGCTACGACATTGAAATTGGTGTCGGTTACCTTCAAGTATTCCTCAAGCGGTATATCGTCGAATATCACTAGTTCTTCGATATTGAGGCAACTGTTAATAAGGTGCGGCACTACCGTGTAACTAAACTTTCCCCCGTTTATTAAAATCAAAGTTCTCAGATGGGGGAGTCGAACGGTGAGGTTTTGATAAAATGCATCATTCTGCACGAAATAATTTTGAACTTTCAATATCTGTAACTTGGTACAGTTTTGTATTAATTCATTCATTACAGTTGCCTTTAAGATATTAGGCAAGCCTGTAGTGTTGTTGTCCAGGGCAAGGACGCGAATCTGGTGGTTGTGTTGGCCAACCTCCTCTAAGATTCTCTTCACGCTCTTACGCGGACGGTTGACCACTGAGAGTTCCTCCAACAAGGGTGCTCTCCTGAGCAGCTCAATGACTGGAAGCTTCGTGTCTCTTTCGATCTTGAGCGACTTATAAAGATGAGGGTCTAAATGTAAATCCTTCCAATAGGAACACACCTTAGGAACTGTATTGCATAGATCATCCATACTCAGAAATGAGAATATGTGGATTAGCAGCTCTTGTGGAAGGCTTTGGATGTTGGCAGACTCTAACGTCTCATGTTCTGGCTGTGAAGGTCGAGGGGTACTAGAATCTTCTTCATTGGGTTCTATCTTCTTTAATTTAGATGTGGCTCCTCTACGTAACACTCTCATTATAAATACTTTATTGTAAATATTATCAAAATATATTTTTAGATCAGGCACTTATTGACTTGTAAACACGATTCAAAATAATATGCAAATGTTTCTATAACAACCGCCTTAAATTAGTCACTACAATCACGAGGACTAGCAACAGTATTACAAATAACATACAACACAGGAATACTAGCACTAGCTACATAATAACAGAGGAATGTACGCAAGACAGATCAATAAGTACTCGTGAAACATAACCGATAAAGAAACATCAATCATGCCGTCCCGGCACTCCGCTCACGTGGACATTCAGAAGACCTTGGTCAATTTTGTTTTGATATTTGTTCCAATATCTCTCCCTATAGTGGAGTAAAGATGTCTGGTGCAAAATGTGATACCATGCATTCAAATTTACAATCATGTAGATATTGTAATTGTCATTTCGAAAATAACTGGCTCTACGATGATAATAATAAGTAATTAGTAATTTAACTATTAATTGATCAACATTAATTTTTTAATTGGGTCCACAAATTTCAAAGCAAGGATAAATTTGTCATGTTAAGTATCAATTGAAAGTATTTCTCACCGACATTAAGGGAAAATAAGTTTTGAAAAATATATTGTAAATGTTTTAGTTAAATATTTGGATTTTGTTGATTTTTTTAGTTTTTGAACCAGAAGATCAACTATAAATTTAAAATATCTTCTAACCAATGATAACACAGTGTTCACAAAAGAAGGAAAACGCCAATGCCGGTGTTAGACGAGTGAGTGAGCCATGTGATGAGTACCCGAGAACATTCCCTTTCTTCCCCCCATATCTAAGGCCTCACTAGCGGTCAGGGGTGGACAATTGCCGGTCGCCCGCTCGCCCGGGCGAGTAAAATTTTCATGCTGGCCCCAACATCATAAAAAAAAACTTACAAGCACCTTGCAGCAGATATTGGTGAGTGTTTTTCATTTATCGATGCAACATTAACTATCTACTTCCACAAGTTATTACTTATTATTGATACAAATTCGCTTTAAATCGCGTTTTTAGGCAATCAAACGTTATGCAATACTCAAAAGAATTACATAACAACTAAAACTACTTTATAATAATTATCCTGATTTAACAGAAATAATTTAAAAATAGAACTTGAAAAAGTAAAGAGAACCCACTTCTACTAAAACCGTAGTAATCATTGGACTGAAGTATTAAAAATAGCTCATCCATCAACGCGACTAGAAAAAGCGGCCTCGAAGCGGCCTAGTAAACTAAAACATATCTGCCAAATATAATTGGATGAGCGAGCGAGCGTAGCGAGCGAAGCGAAGACTTATTTCACTGACCCCCCAAAAAATTTAGCTCGGGTGTTTTTTTTTTTTTTTTTTTTTTTTTTTTTTTCCCGTCTGTTTGTTCGCTCGATTCCGGGCAAACGGCATACGCGATCTTGATGAAAATTTGACCGGACCTTCGTTTTCTCTGAACTTAGAGGTGTATTGTTTTTGAGTACAATCGAAGAAATATTTCTCATAAATATCGTACTTTTACGATTTTTTTCGATTTTTAGTGCGATATTTTCGTGACATTTGGGCCGATTCTGACCAAACGGGTGGGGCTAGAACGTTCATATTTCACATGGACATTAAGATTATGGTGATGTAGTACCTTTTGAAAGAAAAAGTTGAAAAAGTTAGCTAGAATCCATAGAAATAAAGGTTTTAATATTAGTTTTTCAATTTTTAGTGCGATATTTTCGTCACATTTGGGCCGATTCTGACCAAACGGGTAGGGCTACAACGTTCAGATTTCACATGGACATTAAGGTTATGGTGATGTAGTACCTTTTGAAAGAAAAAGTTGAAAAATTAGTCAGAATCTACAGAAATAAAGGTTTTAATATGAGTTTTTTGAAGTTTATAATACCAATTAACAAATAACAATAGAAACTTGACAACAATCACCTCCACAATGCATTCAAAAAGCACTTGCAAAGGAAAAGTGCAAACAAACGCACAAAACGCAAAAAACAACTTACAAAAAAAACGCTCATCCATCAACGCGGCGGGACTTTAGCGTTTTCCTAGTCTATGCAAAATATAAATATGTATTTGTTTTCTATTATAAATTATTTTCCGTCCTTAATATAATAAAAGTAATCCTACTGTTTTTTCCAACAATGAAACCATGTAGGTAAATATTTGTATTTGTATTGCAGCTCTCAATTGAAGTAAAAGATTGCGCGTAGAAAATACAAATGATGTTAGTTTACGAAATCGTGGTTGTAATTGCTTTTATGTTTCTTAGAGATGTTCTGGTGGAGGTATTATTATCCTGGGAACTTTTGTATGTTATATATTTGCAAATGCTTTGTGAAAAACTCGAATTCTTGTTATTCGGTTATTTACGTGTCTGGAATCTCAATTGCTCTCAGCTGAATCCAATTCACCAACCAAATAAACTCCAGTCATTATTATCAAGCCATAGGCATCGTAAAGAATTCCTCTTCTACAAAAAAAATATTAAAAAAACTTCACCTTTCATCCTTTTTATTTATTATCGAACTTATACCAGATTCGATGAAGTCTCAAACTTTCGAGATTGTAACGCGTTCAATATGTCAACCCATCTCTTTGAAAAGATGGCGAATGTATTTGGAATTCTCTTCTTTACGTCTTGGACGTAAACCAAAGCTAGAGAACGTCCTGTAGGATGCAAGGGGACATGAATAATGGACTAGGAGGCTGAGGTTGTCACTTGACATGATGGGAACCTGGGTTTTATTACCAAACATTTGTTGCACTCATGAGTCTGCGGGGAGATGGATACCAAGGATGTTGTTATTGTCATTTGTTTGTCAACTCTGACACTTTCCATGGTCATTACCATATTCTTTTGCATTGGTTCACGTTCTCAATAAAAACTTTGATCACAAAGTGTAATAATAATGGCCCTTTAATATTAAGTTTAATGTTTTAAATAAAAGATGCTCAGTATCGAAAATTGTATTCGATCTGTTCATAAACTAGGAAGCTTCGCAAACGCTTTTTTTAGTCGCGTTGATGGATGAGCTTTTTAATTATAAAATGTTAATTTTAATTTAAAATAATAATAAAAACATATTTACACGGCCCATACAAAGCAATCATTAGGTCTGTTGGATCTTTGATTGTTTGTAACAAGGCTGTGAGTAAGATATAAAATCTCCTGTGAAGTTTCCATACAAGGCTGTGAGAAAGATCTAAAATCTATATTTTCGTGCTATTTGGGCGGATTCTGACCAAACGGGTGGGGCTACAACGTTCATATTTCACATGGACAAACAGACAGAAAACCGAAAAAAACAAACAAACAAACGAAAAAACATTGGAGCTACATTTTTTGAGGGGTCAGTGAAATTGAAGTCTTCGCTTCGCTCATCCAATAAATTATTAAAATAACAAAAATGTTGTATGCAATTGGTGGAGGTGCCGGGTAGAGAAAGAAAATTTTTAACTCCATAAGAATAGCATTGTTGGTGGAGGTGCCGGGTCTTTACTTTTGATTTAATATTTTTACGTTGTACTCCTGTACTGAGGGTGGTATTATTGCTGATTTTTTTTTATGTATAGCACACGTGACCGTGAATTAATTGGGTGTGTTTCAAATTATGTAGGTCAGTGTACTGTAAACAACAAATCGTGTCTCAGTACTCTTACTTACTATCACAATTATTTTAATACATATTTAAAAAATATACTTTTTAAGCCTTTTCTTCGACAATAATTTTATCCTAATACTACCACATTCAATGCATTCGTTTTTACTAGGCCGCTTCGCGAACGCTTTTTCCAGTCGCGTTGATGGATGAACTTTTTTTTGGAATATTTCTGTGCAATGATTACGTTTTTATATGGATTCTCCTTACTTTTTCAAAAGTTACTTGATATTACTTGTTCATTATACACCTGTAAAAGGCTTATATTAAAACCTTTATTTCTATGAATTTTGACCAACTTTTTTTTTACTTTTTCTTTCAAAAGGCACTACATCACCATAATCTTTATGTCAATGTAAAATATGAACGTTGTAGCCCCACCCGTTTGGTCAGAATCGGCCCAAATATCACGAAAATATCGTATTAAATACCGGAGAAAAAATCGTAAAAGTACGATTTCTAGAAGAAATATTTTTCAAATGTCTCTAAAATCATAACATATATGATTTCAGTGATTTTAAACGTTCCTATAAAGTTTCATCATTATCGGAGTAGCCGTTTGCCAAATATCACGAAAATATCGCACTAAAAATCGAAAAAAATCGTAAAAGTAAGATATTTATTAGAAATATTTCTTCGATTGTACCAAAAAACAATACAGGTCTAATTTCAGAGATTTCGAAGGTTTTCTCCAATTTTCATCAACATCGCATTTGCCGTTTGCCCGGTAGAGCGCGAATAAACAGACAGAAAAACTAACAAAAATAAAACACCCGAGCTATTTTTCTTGGGGTAACGTGAGTAAAAAACAAACAAACAAAGTCAAATTGAAGTCTTCGCTTCGCTCATCCAACAAAATATTTAAAACATTTTATTGGAAAACAACTCTTTATTATATAATAAAACAACGTTATATTTTGTATTTTATACTTTATTTATTATTTATTTTTATTGTTTTTTATGTATTTTATTAAATTTTAGCTATATATTTTTTATATGATTTTTTGTTTTTGATAAAAAGCTTGATGTCGGAAATAGTTTTTATTATTTTCCCCTGCTTTGTTTTTAATTGGATGAGCGAAGCGAAGACTCCAATTTCACCGACCCCCCAAAAAATTTAGCTCGGGTGTTTTTTTTTGTTTTTTTTTCTGTCTGTCTGTTTGTTCGCTCTCTACCGGGCAAACGGCATAATATGCGATCTTGATGAAAATTGGAGGGGACCTTCGAAATCTCTGAACTTAGACTTGCCACGTTTTTGGGTTCAATCAAAGAAATATTTCTCATGAATATCGCACTTTAACGATTTTTTTTTATTTTTAGTGCGATATTTTTGTGACTTTTGCGCCGATTCTGAACAAACGAGTGGGACTACAACGTTCATATTTCACATGGACATTACGGTTATGGTGATGTATTGCTTTCTGAAAGAAAAAGTTGAAACAGCTAGCCTGAATCCATAGAATAAAGGTTTTAATATGAGTTTTTTGAGGTTTATAATAACAATTATAACAAATTAACAATAGAAACTTGACAACAATCACATATCATGCATTAAAAAAGCACTTGCAAAAGAAAAGTGGTCCTACGCAAACTAAAAACTGAAAAAAAGCTCATCCATCAACACGGCGGGACTTAAGCGTTTTCCTAGTATAAAATAAAAGCATTGTCTTCCACTTAATGGTCAAAAAATACTTTAATTAAAAAAACTTAAAACAAAAATACTTTAACAAACTTAAATAATTGTCAGGTACATGTTTGTGCAACTTTATCTCTATAGTAATTGTTTTATTATTTAAAAATTTCATCTATACAGCTTAAATTGAAAAACTCTACTTATGTTGTAATGCGATGTTTTATAACGAACTGCTTTCTACATTAAAAATTATGTATATTTATTTATTTATTTATTTATTTATTTATTTACTATCAAACATACAGGGAAAAAACATGTTTGCATAGCAGAAAAAAACATGTCTGCATAGGTAATGCAGTTGTCAACAATGTAAATTCAAAATAAACTATTTTAAAACACAAACAAACATCCTAGCTCTTGCTTTGCCCTAATCCCAAACCTGGCAACTAGGGTCGCTTCTCAAGTAGGAACTCGTCCGCACTGATGTTCCAAGATATTGATCAAACTCTTGCTGCAGTCACTTTATTATGCCATTGTTGAGAGCTAGATGATAATTTGCAATTTACGTCCATTGGGGCCAACAATAATTTACTATAAACTATTCATCACCCTCCCTTACCCTACCCAGACCCTTCCCCCTAACGCCTGGGAATACATAGTATTATACACTATATTCATCAGTTAGTCCGTGTCCATCACACATGGTAACAAACAAACACGATTTTAAATTATGTATGCGTAAATCACTTAAATGTAATTGTTGTGCTGACATTTAAATAATTCCAAAACTTGTTCATTTTTACACGATTTTTTACAACAGTAAAATTTAAAAAGGAAGCTTTATCTTGTGGAATATTTACGATATTACAATTTTACCAAGGTTGCCACAAACTTCAAAATTAATTGCTCAGTCCTGTAAGGCACTTCCTATCTACCATAAAACCCTCCAATGCACTAAAATGGCAATGTCGTCATGTTTTCAACGTCGTCGATCCCATCTCTGAAGTGAGTGAGCCCAGATGTTGTGTTTTTAATACACGTGAACTTTAAAAGATGAAAAAGAGTATTCCCAAGATGGCCGCTCTACACGAGAATATTCAGCTACAACACTCTTGTGAATTCCAGGGGGATTTCTCCTGGCTGTTACCCCAGACTCGTTGTTTTTGTTGTTGCTGTTGTGAACTTTAAGACATGGGCTGGAAGGAATTGTGTTTAGTTCAAGGTTCCTGGGAGAAAATGAAAAATATTTTTGAAATAATTTGGTTAAAAGATAACAGAATTAAAAACGGGATTATTAAGAAATAGTTTACGAAAAGTAAAAAATGTACCGATGGAATAGAATGTTTTATTGATAAAAACTGTATTAGTTAGTATAAATATTTTTCCTTGCTAATTTCTTATTGCCTGTCCCATGTTATTTATTACTCAGAATACTATACAATTAAAAATACTACAATATGAACAATTAATGTGGTTTCATATTTATAATCTGGGTTTCTTGGCCAACCCACATTCTCCCGACCAAATCATTGTTGCTTCTTTAAATATTTCTTTGACTTCTTACAATTCTTTGTTATACCATTGCTTCCTAATTAATTTTCGTTTTCACATACTATTCCTTTCTCTGTGATTTTTCTATATTATTTGCTTTATCATATTATATTCTTTTGACCAATGTATTTATTACTTCTTATTTCAACGTTTATTTCTCGATGATCTATTATTGATTAATCTTATGTTATTGATCCCTAATAAGTAAAACTTGACGTCCTCTTAAACAACTTTGCTTATATATAGTTGGCTTGCCTATATTACAATCAAATAAGTATTATATGTTTATATCTTCTCGTCTTCATGAACGTTATTGAAATCCTTAGACTTTACTCAACCGTAATTTCTTTCTCGTTACAGTGTGGACATCCCCATGGCCCACCGCAACGGTAGCTTCTATCAATGCTGCTCGGGCTTCTGTATTGACCTCCTGGAGAAGTTTGCCGAGGAGTTGGGCTTCACGTACGAGCTGGTCCGCGTGGAGGACGGACGCTGGGGGACCCTGGTGGTGAGTCTACCCTCCTTGTATACCCCCACTACCTCCTACCTGGCCCCATGGCCCACCGCAACGGTAGCTTCTATCAATGCTGCTCGGGCTTCTGTATTGACCTCCTGGAGAAGTTTGCCGAGGAGTTAAGCATCACGTACGAGCTGGTCCGTGTGGAGGAACGGACGCTGGGGGACGCTGGTGGTGAGTCTACCCTTCTTGTATACCCTTACTACCTCCTACCTGGCCCCATGGCCCACCGCAACGGTAGCTTCTATCAATGCTGCTCGGGCTTCTGTATTGACCTCCTGGAGAAGTTTGCCGAGGAGTTGGGCTTCACGTACGAGCTGGTCCGCGTGGAGGACGGACGCTGGGGGACCCTGGTGGTGAGTCTACCACTCCTTGTATACCCCCACTACCTCCTACCTGGCCCCATGGCTCACCGCAACGGTAGCTTCTATCAATGCTGCTCGGGCTTCTGTATTGACCTCCTGAGAAGTTGCCGAGAGTTTGGGCTTCACGTACGAGCTGGTCCGTGTGGAGGACGACGCTGGGGACCCTGGTGGTGAGTCTACCCTCCTTGTATTACCCCCACTACCTCCTACCTGGCCCCATGGCTCACCGCAACGGTTAGCTTCTATCAATGCTGCTCGGGCTTCTGTATTGACCTCCTGGAGAAGTTTTGCCGAGGATTGGGCTTCACGTACGCTGTCCGTTTGGAGGACGGACGCTGGGGACGCTGGTGGTGAGTCTACCTCCTTGTATACCCCCACTACCTCCTACCTGGCCCCATGCTCACCGCAACGGTAGCTTCTATCAATGCTGCTCGGGCTTCTGTATTGACCTCCTGAGAATTTGCGAGGAGTTGGGCTTCACGTACGAGCTGGTTTGCGTGGAGGACGGACGCTGGGGGACCCTGGTGGTTTAGTCTACCCTCCTTGTATCCCCACTACTCCTACTGGCCCCATGGCTCACCGCAACGGTAGCTTCTATCAATGCTGCTCGGGCTTCTGTATTGACCTCCTGGAGAAGTTTGCCGAGGAGTTGGGCTTCACGTACGAGCTGGTCCGTCGTGGAGGACGGACGCTGGGGGACCCTGGTGGTGAGTCTACCCTCCTTGTATACCCCCACTACCTCCTACCTGGCCCCATGGCCCACCGCAACGGTAGCTTCTATCAATGCTGCTCGGGCTTCTGTATTGACCTCCTGGAGAAGTTTGCCGAGGAGTTGGGCTTCACGTACGAGCTGGTCCGTGTGGAGGACGGACGCTGGGGGACCCTGGTGGTGAGTCTACCCTCCTTGTATACCCCCACTTCCTCCTACCTGGCCCCATGGCCCACCGCAACGGTAGCTTCTATCAATGCTGCTCGGGCTTCTGTATTGACCTCCTGGAGAAGTTTGCCGAGGAGTTGGGCTTCACGTACGAGCTGGTCCGTGTGGAGGACGGACGCTGGGGGACCCTGGTGGTAAGTCTACCCTCCTTGTATACCCCCACTTCCTCTTACCTGGCTATACCCACACAGCCCCTACAGCGAGTCTGCCTCAGCCCACCACATAGATAGTGAGGAACCATTCCCCTCCCCAATGTCTTAACTACCGCTCTTTTCACTCCATTGAGTCTTCCCCATTCCCCCCTTCCCCTCCGCCCCTCCACCGACACGTAGCTTAGTTAATGTTATCTGGACCTACATTACAAAAAAAATCATATAGTGTGTTATACTCAGGTTACAAATGCATGGATCTGTGTAAACAATATGGTTACACAACTTAAAATAATCAAATTTCTTTAAAATTATTCTTATTCCAATACATCACAAGGCTGCTAATAAGAATATGCTTATGACGATCATAATAATTCTAGAACAAGTCCAAATTTTCATCAATGTCACGATAAAACTATTGCTAGTGTAATCATAATTTATACACTTTAGAACATTGTTTGATTTCTGCACCTTCAGTCAACGTTTAAACGGCTAAATTGAGTTTTTCTTCCCATACCTCCTCCAACACGAGTCTATACCAAACTCCCCATACAGTTACGTTAAAGCAATAGCTTGGATTACCATGGGTCATGGACTAGACGACGATTGTAATGTTATTGGAAGAGAATTACTGTCGCTATAAGCGTTTACCAATATATTGGAATGTTTGATATGTATTTATGTTGGAAAAACGTTTACTACTTGTACACATTTCGAGCTACTGGAACAAAAATCACAAGCACTTTTTCTAAAGAGAGCAGTGAAATATGTATTTGTTTCCTGCATTTAATATTTACGTTGATTTAAATTGTTTTGGCTTCGATCGTTGCTAAAAAACTTTCAATTTAAAATAAATATTAGTTTTATATAATAATATTCACATAAACTAAATCAGCATTAAATACAAAGAAATACGAATAAAATTATTTTAATACAATTCACATATTGTTTTCGTTAACACTGAAAATACATGCAGATGAAATATTTTTTTCGTGATAAATCTACATAGGGCTCCCCTTTTCAGGTAATCAACTTTTATTTTAATTTGGAAAATATTTATCGAAATTATTGTGAAAGGAGTGCCCGAGGATAGTTTCAGAGGTCTAAATGCCTTTCATTCTTATTGATGATGCTGAAGAAAGCTCTGGTGGCGGAATACGAACCCAAGACCTCCCAAATTAGTCTCGCGTTTTACACTTGAGTTATCACTGTCGGTCACATAAGGACGATCAGAGTGTAAACTTACATACACGAAATTCTGTATTTGCTTATTTAATTATTTTCTCTATTTAATGAGTCGGTCGAAGTGACCTCTGGTACGTGAAAATATAATCCGACTTAATGGGATATTTTAATTTATACATTTTAACAAGTGTTCATGTTCCTGAGGGCTTGTTTCACTCACCAAATGATATGTTTCAGTTAAATTTAATTATCTGCCAGTTACGTAGATGAGGTATTCGTCATTTACCATCCAAAGTACAAGAAACACCTCACATTTAGGGTTTTGTGGAATGTAAAATATAGATTCTATACGAAATGCTTAATTTGAACAAATGAATGCTATATATTCTTAATTTAAATGCTTTTAAAACGTATTTCCAAACATAAACCAAAACTCTCTCTTTCTATCTCTCCATTCTATTCTATTCCTAGTGTTTCTCTCTCCCCATATTACCTCTCCCACTCACTCACTCCCACTCTCTCTAATTCGTTCCTGCCCGGTGTATGGCATACGCTCCTCTTATTACTTACTCTCGACGGCACAATGTGATATGAATACTAAACTAAAACTGAAAGAGTTAAATGTAAAAGTGAACCTAATGTTATACTATCTCGCCTACATAAGGTAAATACTCTCCTTCAAATAATTTACATCAGTGTTCTAGAAAGCAGCGTTGATTGAATTAAAAACCCTAAGTTATTGGATGAGCGTAGCGAGCGTAGCGAAGATTCCATTTCACTACACTGGAGAAAACAATCAGGAATGTTTTTTTTTCTTTTTTTCCCTGTATTTTTGTGTGTTTGTCAGCACGATTCCGGCTAAACCGAAAATCCAATTGCGCTGAAATTTTCTGGAGGCCTTTTAAATCTCTGAACTTAGAACTGCCACGTTTTTGAGCGCAATCGGAAAATTATTTTTCGTGAAAATCGCAATTTTACGATTTTTTTCGATTAAAAAAAATCGACTTATAACACCGACATGCTTTATCCGATTTTAATGATTTTTTTACAGAACCTTAATTTTATGAACTAAGATATTCGTGTGAAATTTAAGCGCAATCGAAACATTATTTGACATGAATATCGAAATTTTACGGGTTTTTTCTTAAATAGTTCTTTGACTTATAACACTACACGCTTTATTTTATTGTAATGATTTTTTCACAGAATTTTAATTTTATGAAATAATTTATTCGTGTTAAATTTGAGCGCAATCGAATAATTATTTCTTATGAAAATTGCAATTTTACGATCTTTTTCTTTTTTTAAATTACGATTAATTAAATTTACAAAATGTAAGTTAATTTTTTTAAATTTAATTTAATTTAAAAAAAAATCGAGTTAGTAATGATTTTTTCACAGAACAACAGAAAATCCGCATAACACATGGCAGCTCAGTGCACCAATTACGCTCAACCAACAACGCGGCGGGACTAAAGCGTTTTCCTAGTTATTGGAACTTTGTTTATGTTCATAAATATAATGATATTTTTACACTTAAGAGGGTACGCTGAGCTTGGCCCAACTGAAATGCGCGCAAACAGGTGGTGATGATTTCTGCTAAACGGTTGGTAATATCATTACCAAATTTTGAATGGATGTTAATAAAGTACTTTTATATTGATATCCGTAATTGGTTGCACAAAATAACCCTTAAAGATTCATTGCGAGACATAAGTCCAAAACGTGAAAAAATGGGAAATCCAAAACATGGATTACAAGTCTGGAAATTCCCACCAAACCGTTTATCTTACGATAAAACCAAATTGACCTGCCCGTCCACATGGATTTATACGTTGTTATCCACTATGCAAATTTGAGTTAAAAAAATCTGTACACTTGGAATGAATTCCCGAAGTTGACCAAAATTGAGTAAATTTTGGTGATTTCACTAAATTTTAATTCAAAATCAATGAATTAATTTAGAAATACACGTAATGGATAACATATTTTTATACTTTATGAACGTTAGCGTGTAACTTGATAATGGTGTTATAAACCGTTTACCCTGAAATTCCAGAAATCTGAGCGCTTACATTCGCCTACGTTCTAGCCTCAGCATACCCTCTTAACTGTTTTTAAGCACATTTGTTAGGTAAATGAAATTAATATTGAAGATCTATATTGATTGAACACTATGAACATCCGTAGGAATATTTTTAAAAAATATCAAAAACTTTTAGCTGAATTCGAAATGGCAGCTAGACATTTCTCAAAATATGTGTAAAAGAGAATAACATCAGTTAACATAGTAACATCAGTCTTTTGGGATGATAATGACTATTCTTGTTCTTGTTTATTTCGTTTCGAAAAATACGTTTTCTTGGAAAGTGAATCTTTCCTTCCAGAAATAATTTAACTCGTACTTTTATCTATAAAGACAACCTAGAAAGGGATACAATCAATTTTCGATGTAAGAAAGTGAACTGAGTTCTTAGAAAACAATCAGAAGTTTTTTTCCGAGAAAACGATAGGGAAAAAGTTAGTGTCTTAACTTACTTTTTTCACAAAATGGAGAGAGTTTGTAACACGCCGTAAAATAAGTTTGACAGAAGTGTTGGAAATTGCTGATGGTTATATGATAATACTCAGCTGTGTGAAGCGAAAATATTACCATAAAACATGTTATAATGTGAAGATGATTTATGTAAAAGAAAAACTTGGTAAACTTGAAATTGAACTTTTTGCTGCTATGATGACACTGAACTAACTATTTCGGTACATGTTGTGTCAAATTACCATTTCATTTACGAATATCATTCTAAAGCCTTCCCGCTGGTCATTATATTCATAAATTGTTTTTGTATAGTTATAATATAACAATTAATTATATTTTTGTGTTCAAATATTTATTTTAAATTTATTATATTGCTTTACAGAAATTACTAACATTTTGTACAGTACGAAAACTAGGATTATGTTTTATAACACGTGAAAACTATTAAGTTTAAATATTTGTTCATACTACAGTTGGTTTCTACCTTTACTTACGGAAGAAAATCTTATCAGATCGAGTTTAGTTTCATTGTGGGGGTTTTGTGTGGCTCGTTGGTCTTGTGATAAGCGTTTCTGCTTCCAATGCAGTGGGTTCGATTCCCGCTATATAGGCAGAATTTTTTTAACTTATGATTTGGACTTAAGTTCATCAGTTCTTGGGTAAGGAATAAGTAAACGCCGTCCTAGCAACGAGGCAAATAATAAATTCAAAGTTTTTCTGAATCGGCCTTGTTGATTTTGGCGTTGATCCGCGGGTGTTCGCACTGTCCATACCACTGATTGCTATATTTCCTATTAAAAATATTGATCTTTGGTTGGTTATCACTCACTCTTCGATTGCGTCGGGGCCTACAGGGTTGACTTGGTCGCTTTGATTTACTGTCCCCCACTGAAAATCAGTTATGTAACTGAGTGGGTAGATTCTACATACAATTTATTTATTTATTTATTTATTGTAAAATATAGGCCTACTCTTGGAAACAAGAAGTTTAACCTGTTACCCACGCGGATATTTGCATATTATTTTTATTCCCAATGCCTCACTATTGAATATCAAGGAATAACATGTATACTCACGAACAGAAGTAAACTAGGCAAACGCCAAAGTCGTTGTTAGACGAGTGAGCGAGTCATGTGTTAAGTACCTGGAACATTTCCATTTAACGTTCGACAATTATATTGGTATAAATAATATGGTTTTAAAGTTTAGTTGGTATAAGGGCGCGTCAACTGTAAGGCCATAATGCGCCACTCTAGCCTATGATAGGCTAGAGAGGAAAGTCCTATGCTGGATCCAGGCTGGAAAGGGAATGTAACAGTGGGTACTCAACACATGACTCGCTCACTTATTTAACAACGACTTTGGGGTTTTCTTAGTTTTAGTCCGAGACTTTAATTTGTACGACGCGCTTTGTCTTGACGAGCTTCGCTCATGCGTTTCGAAACCTACAAGGTACGTCAACCGGGGCTACTTTAGACCCACAAAAATTGTGTTTTCAACAGTCAATCAATTTCCAATCAATTAACAAAAATGATTAATATTTTAGTTCTAGGTTGTATCAAATAACATCCATGAAACTAGGTCTGCATATTCCTAGGCCTAGGCTTAGGTAACTTAGAGCAGACCCTAGCGTACCATAATTACCTAGGCTACCTTAGGCCGGTTCCCAAAAGTTTGGTTTAATCTTGAAAAATTTTTATTGTTGTTATGTAACAAGACATCGATATTGATTCTTTATTGTTCGTGCTGTCATAATGAAGTAACTCTTTCATTGGTCGTCGTATGATAACAAAACGTTTGTGGTTCATAAGAATTTTTAGTATAACGTAAACAATTTCTAGGACCAAAACGTTTACAATTTAACACGTATTTTCTATCCCCGTATAACAACCAATGTTGGAACGCGCTTACAATGCCCAGAATTGCCCTACTTTGCTTGGCTAGGTTGCACCTGGATTAGATTATAAAGGACGATGAAATGCCCGTAACGAGAACGGGAACGAGAACGAGAACGGGAATACCAACGTTAAGGGCTTCTGAAGCACAATAGCCGTGAAGCAAGCGCAACAAATCAAATAATAAGTGGTTATTAATATTGTTGTTTGGTTTTCCGCTCATGTTATTAATTTATATCATTTACCGCGTTAACATCATCATTGAAAATAGTTTTAGGACGTGCACATCTTGATTCCGATTGGTTCCGGTAACGTTACGGAAAGTTAAAACTTGGTGATGTTCCCGTTGTCGTTGCCGGGATACGGGAACGACCGGCAACGGGAAGCTTTATTGTGCATCGTGTCGTAAGTTAACGTGTGATTCAACTTTCTTCCCGTTTTCGTTTTCTCGTTGTCGTTACCGGGCAATTGTGCATCGGCCTTAAGAGTGTGGGCAATGCAGTTCTAGGTCTACCCAGAGCAAAAGTCTAAATCTACATCCACGGTAAACGCAATTAAGCTAAATTTTAATTAATAATACTATTTTATTATAAAACAAACAATTTATGCTGGCGAATACAATTTTTTTCAACGATACTTACTTACTACCCGGGAGAAAGTATTATGGGCTTTCCTTCGAAAGAAGACAGACTAATGAAACACTACAATGATTTTGCAGCCAGTTTTGTAGAATACTATCTGGGTGAAGAAACTGTGTTGGTCTACACTGACAAATCACAAGAATCTTCATCCACTGAAGGTGATAAAATCATTTTACAATTATGTGTTCCGGATTCAGCCAAGGCATGCGTGCCTTTAATTGTGCTGCGGCTTCTTGTGGACACCCGCGTATGTGCAAGAACGTCCAGCCCAGGCAGATGTTCCGGTATGTGTTGACAGATCTCTACAAGGGCGTGCTCTAAGTTCTCAAACAAAACTTGTTCTAGTTTGGAGCACCCCTGAATCACACTCTTCAACCCCCTTGCGGTCAATGTCGGCTGCCCCTCTCCAATGAATCCATCCAGAACGATCCTTTTCAGGTTCTTGAGATGATTGCCGATAGCAACGCACACCTCGTCCGTAACGTTACTCTCGCACAGGTCTAGAGACTTGAGGTTCGTCCAGTCTCCAGATGTAAACAGACGGATCCAGATCGTCTCCGGCACTTTGCAACCTTCGAGCGCTAGCCCACTCAGGTTGGGTAACGATGCAATAATCGGCAGATCCTCATTAATTAGGCTTCGAGGATGATAGATGTGCAAGTTCTCTAGGCGTTCGCAAGTCTTCAGCGCGGAGAAAGATTCTTGAGACCAAACGCCATAGGTATTTAACCTCCGCAGGGTCTTACAGTACCGCTTGCACAAAACTATGATGTTGGGGTGTTCGCTGTTACTGGTACTGTCACTGGTGAAGTCATTGATGACAAGCTCCTCGAGGTCGAAGCAACTGTTGGCAAGGTGCATCACTTCTGAGGCACGACTGTAAGTCCCTTGCAAGTTAAATTCCAGGGTTTTTAGGTGGGGAAGTTGAAGGCTAAGGTTGTTTAAAAACACACAACCATGTTGGCCTACGATACATCCTTGAAGTTTCAAGTGTTCGATCTCAGTACACTTGTCCATTACTCTCTCCAAGACCGATAACTCAATACCGTAAGATTCACGTTGTTTCCACACGGACAAATAACGAATCTTGAGATTGTGCTTGCTTACCACTTCTTAAGATTGTCTCCATGTTCTTCATGCCCACCAGTTTGAGTGACTTCAGCAATGGCGCGCGCCTAAGAAGCTTGATCGCAGTCTCGGTGGTTAGTGCTCCTGTTTTGAACCTTAGTTTTTTATAGAGCAACGGATCTTTACACAGATACTCCCAATACATACATACCTCAGCAACTGTCTCGAACAGAAACGTGGGACTGAGGTACGAGAACACGTGCAGGATCATCTCTTTAGGGAGCCTTTCTATGGTAGTGATTGAGGCGGCCATCTTCTTTGATCCTTCTTCAGTTTTGCACGGGCAACAATGCTTCCACCGCCTTGTAAACTTATCTTTCCCAATCTTCCCAAACGAAGTTTATAATCCACAGCCTTCTTGATGTATGTAAAGGTACAACCTTTACATACATCTAGAAGGCTTTGGTATTGGCAGTACCGGGATATACGACTATCCTCAGGCGTTTCTAAACGCACAAGGTAACTAGAAATAAAGTGATCGAGCAACTGACATTATGCATCTCTGTTGACATTTTAACCGAATAATCAAAATAAAGTTTTGCCTATTTAGGAATTGTTTTATGTATGCAAATTGTATCTATGTATCTCGTTGGTCTTGTGGTTAGCATCTCTGCTTCCAATGCAGAAGGTCCAGAGTTCGATTACCCGCTAAAGTCAGAAGTTTTTTTTACTTCTGATTTGGACTTAAGTCCACCAGTTCTTGTATTAGGTATTTGTAAACGGTGACTTTGGAGCCGTCCTAGAAACGAGGCACATAATAAATTTAAGCATATCTGCTTCCAATTCAGAAGGTCCAGGGTTCGATTCCCGCTAGTCAGAAGATTTTTAATTTTGATTTGGACTTAAGTCCATCAGTTTTTGTATTACGTATTTGTAAACGGTGACTTTGAAGCCATCCTAGCAACGAGGCACATAATACATTCAAGGTTGTTCCCGCGGGTGTTCGCACTGTCCATGCCAGTGATTGCTATATTTCCTATTAAAAATATCGATCTTTGGTTGGTTATCGCTCCTCGTCGATTGCGTAAGTAAGTAAGTGTAGTTTTATTCCCGCACTAGCTTTACATTATAAAATTAACACTTTGTAGACCTCTAAGATTATATGTCTGGATAGTATTTATTTACTTATTCTAACAAATAACTTTGTTATTGAGGTGTGGAAAGGCAATTGCTGATCAAGCAGGATGCAAATTGAGAGATACCCGTCACATTTATCTAAAATAATTTACTTGATAATTAATGCCTTAGTCTAGTTTGTTCATATCAAACAATTTTACTGTGGCATTAATAGAATTTGAGTGCCTCGTATATAAGAGAATACGAATGAAACGATAAGACAAATATTTGTCTAGTTTTTCTTTGGCCGAGATTGGTTTCAATTTAGCAGTACATAAAACAAGATAAGACATAAGAGACAAAAAGGCAACAAATATTAATATATAATCAGACTTAAATGAATCTAGAGAAATAAACAACTATAAGACAAAAGTTAAGACACAGACAAAGAAATGGGCCTACCATACAATATATCTTAGCCTATTTGTGAATACAAACGTAATAATAGTACATATATCTATACCGATTAGGCCTATTAAGAATTGTATATACAGATAGGCCTAACAGTGTTAGTAGTTTGGCCTACAGGGTTGGCTTGGTCGCTTTGGTTTACTGTCCCCCCACTGAAAATCAGTTATATGATTGTGTGGGTAGACTCTAAATAAATGTATTATTTTTATTAATTATCTTACAATTTTATATAATAATTGCAGAACATAGGCCCATCTCCAACTGAAGAGACAGTGAGGAAGCCAAGTTAGCTTTGGGTTATACAAACCCTCACATTTAATTTGCAACTTTCTGTTTCCTTAGGAGGTTATCAACTTATTGCATCGGGACGGCAGACTTAACTGGACTTAGAACGAATGTACGCATGCGCCGTACAATTAAAATCTTACCCTCAATTGCGACAAAGTGACAAAGTTGGTTCGGAACTGCTTTAATTAAAGTCTCCTACTTAAAATCAGTTTGTAACTAAGTGAATAGACTCTTAATACAAAATTAATGTGTGTTTGTGCATGGTTTATTTGTTGTATTCAGATATTGGCAACGTGGTGTGTTTCAGAACGGCAAGTGGAACGGCTTGATTGCTGACCTGATCAACCGTAAGACTGACATGGTCCTGACGTCCCTGATGATCAACTCGGAGCGAGAGGCCGTGGTCGACTTCACTGTACCTTACATGGAGACTGGCATTGCTATCCTGGTGGCCAAGCGTACCGGCATAATCTCCCCAACAGCCTTCCTAGGTGAGTTGTTGTTGTTGTAACCGTAAGACTGACGGGCCCTTTCGTCCCTGATGATAAACTCGGAGCGAGGGGCCGTGGTCGACTTCACTGCCCTTACAGGGGAATTTGGCATTGCATCCTGGGGGCCAAGCGTCCCGGGCCCAAAATCTCCCCAACCCCTTCCTGGGTGAGTTGTTGTTTTTTGTAACCGTAAGACTGACATGGCCCCTGACGTCCCTGTTTGATAAAACCGGAGCGAGGGGGCTGTGGTCACTTCACTGCCCTTTCATAAAAGACGGGCATTGCAAATCCTGGTGGCCAAGCGTACCGGCAAAAATCTCCCCAACACCTTTCCCTATGATTTTGTTGTTGTTGTAACCGTAAGACTGACAGGGTTTCCTGACGCCCCTGTAAATAAACTCGGACGAGGGGCCGTGGTGGGACTTCCCTGTCCCTTACTTTGGAGCTGGCATTGCATCCTGGTGGCCAAGCTTACCAGCATAATCCCCCAACACCCTTCCAGGGGATTTTGGTTGTTGTTGTAACCGTAAACTGACATGGTCCTAAAACGCCCCCTAAATGATTAACCGGGGGCGAGGGCCGTGGTCGCTTCACTCCCCCTTACTTTAGACGGGCATTCCCTATCCTGGGGGAAAGCGTCCCGGCATAATCCCCCCAACACCCTTTCCCTAGTGAGTTGTTTTTGTTGTAACCGTAAGATTTGACAGGGCCCCTTAACGCCCCTGATAAATAAACCGGAGCGGGGGGCTGTGGTCGACTTCGCTGCCCCTTACATGGAGACTGGCATTGCTATCCTGGTGGCCAAGGTCCCAGCAAATCTCCCCCCCCAAAAAAAAGGGCCCCCTTCCTAGGTGAGTTTTTGTTTTTTGTAACCGAAAGACTGACATGGTCCTGCGTCCCTATGATCACTGGGAGCGGGAGGCCGTGGTCGACTTCACGGTCCCTTACAGGGGAGACTGGCATTGCTATCCTGGGGGCCCAAGCGTACCGGCATAATCTCCCCACAGCCTTCCTGGTGATTTTGTTTTTTGTTGAAACCGTAAGCCGACATGGCCTGACGTCCCTGATGTTTAACTGGGAGCGAGGGGCCCGTGGTCGCTTCACTGTCCCTTCATGGAGACTGGCATTGCTACCTGGGGGCCCAAAGCGTACCGGCATAATCCCCCCAACAGCCTTCCTATTGATTTGTTGTTGTTGAAAACCGTAAACCCCAGGCCCCTGACGCCCCTTTGATGATTAACTGGGAGCGGAGGCCGGGGGTCGATTTTAAAGTACCTTACATGGAGACGGAAATTGTTTATCCTGGGGGCCCAAAGCGTACCGGCAAAATTCCCCCCACACCCTTTAAAAAGGTTTTTTTGTTGTTGTTGTACCGAAAGACGGGACATGGCCCCCTGACGTCCCTGATGTTTCAACTGGGAGCGAGGGGCCCGTGGTCGACTTAAACTGTACCTTACATGAGACTGACATTGCTATCCTGGGGGCCCAAAGCGTCCCGGGGGGCATAATCCCCCCAACACCCTTCCTAGGTGATTGTTGTTGTTGAAAACCGTAAGACTGACATGGCCCTGACGCCCCTGTTTATCAACTCGGGGGCGAGGGGGGCCGTGGTCGACTTCACTGTACCTTCATGGAGACTGGGCATTGCTACCCTGGTGGCCAAGCGTCCCGGCATAATCCCCCCAACACCCTTTCCTAGGTAAAGTTTTTGGTTGTTGAAACCCGGGTAAGACTAAACAGGGGTCCTGACCCCCCTGATGATAAACTCGGGCGAGAGGCCGGGGGGTCGACTTAAATTTGTCCTTACTTTGGAGACTGGCATTGCTATCCGGGTTGGCCAAGCTTTACCGGCATAATTCCCCAACACCCTTTTCCGGGTTGAGTTGTTTTTGTTGAAACCGTAAGCGGGGCATGGCCCCGGGACGTCCCTGATGATAAACCCTCGGGGGCGAGAGGCCGGTGGTCGACTTCACTGTACCTTCCCTGGAGACTGGCGGGGGCCTATCCTGGGGGCCCAAAGCTTCCCGGGAAATCTCCCCAACACCTTCCCTAGGTAAAGTTTTTGTTGTTGTAACCGAAAGGACGGGACATGGTCCTGACGCCCTGTGATAAACTGGGGCGGGGGGCCGGGGCCCGACTTAAACTGTCCCTTACATGGAGACTGGCTTTTGCTACTCCTGGTGGCCAAGCGTACCGGCATAATCTCCCCAACAGCCTTTTCCTAAGGTTGAGTTGTTGTTGTTGTAACCCCGTAAGACTGACATGGCCCCTTGACGTCCCGATGATCAACTCGAGCGAGGGGCCCCGTGGTCGATTTCCCACTGTACCTTTACAGGGAGACGGGCATTGCTACCCGGGTTTGCCAAGCGTACCCGCATAATCTCCCCAACAGCCTTCCTAGGTGGTTTTTGTTTGTTGTAACCGTAAGACTAAGGGTTCCTGACGCCCCCGGGATGATCAACTGGGAGCGAGGGGCCCGGGCCCGATTTCATGTACCTTACAGGGAGACGGCATTGCTATCCTGGTGACCAAGCGTCCCGGCAAAATTCCCCAAAAACCCCTTTCCTGGGTGAGTTTTTTTGTTGTTTTTAACCCGTAAACTGACAGGGTTTCCCTGACCCCCCCTGATGTTAACTCGGAGCGAGGGGCCCGGGGCCATTTCCCTGAAAACCTTATTTGGAGATTTCATTGCTATCCTGGGGCCAAGCGTAAGGCTAATCTCCCCAACACCTTCCTGGGTATTTTGTTGTTTTTTTGTAACCGTAAGACTGACAGGGCCTGGACTTCCCTGATGATCAACTCGGAGCGAGAGGCTGTGGCGACCCCACTGTCCCTTAATGGAGCCCTGGCATTGCTATCCTGGGGGCCCAAAGCGTACCGGCATAATCCCCCAAACCCCCTTTCCAAAGGGATTTGGTTTGTTGTTGTAACCGTAAGACTGACATGGTCCTGACGTCCCTGATGATAACTCGGAGCGAGGGCCCGGGGTTTGACTTCCTGAAACCTTACAGGGAATTTGGCTTTTCCTTCCTGGGGGCCCAAGCTACGGGCATAATCTCCCCAACGGGCCTTTCCCCTAGGGGGTTTGGGTTTGTTTTTTGTAACCGTAAGACTGACAGGGGCCTACCCCCGATGATAAAATCGGAGCGAGAGGCCTTTGGTCGCTTCACTGTACCTTAATGGAACTGGCATTGCTATCCTGGGGGCCAAAGGGGACCGGCATAATCCCCCCCAACAGCCTTTCCTGGGTGATTTTGTTTTTGTTGAAACCCGAAGCTGACAGGGTTTCCCGGGGACGCCCCTGTTTGATAAACTCGGAGCGAGAGGCCGTGGCCCGATTTTCACTGAAACCTTAAGGAGACGGGGCATTGCTATCCTGGGGGCCAGCGTCCCGGGCAAATCTCCCCAACAGCCTTCTAGGTGAGTTTTTTGTTTGTTGTACCAAAACTGACTGGTCCTGACGTCCCTGATGATCAACTCGGAGCGAGGGGGCCGGGGGTCGTTTTCACTGTCCCTTTACATGGAGACTGGCATTGCTATCCTGGGGGCCAGCGTACGGCATAATCTCCCCAAACCCTTTTCCTAGGTGAGTTGTTTTTTGTTGTAACCGTAAGACGGGGACATGGTCCTGGTCCCGGGATGATAAACTCAGAGCGAGGGGCCCCGTGGTCGACTTCACTGTCCCTTTACAGGGAACTGGCATTGCTATCCGGGTGGCGCGTCCGCAAATCTCCCCAACGCCTTCCTGGGTGAGTTGTTTTTTTTTGTAACCGTAAAAACTGACATGGTCCTGACGCCCTGATAAAACCCGGGAGGGGAGAGGCCTTGGGCCCGACTTCACTGTACCTTACATGGAACTGGCATTGCAAACCCCCTGGGGGCCAGCGTACCCCCAATAATCCCCCAAACCCTTCCTAGGTGAGTTGTTGTTGTTGAAACCCGTAAGACGGACGGGTTTCCCTGACGCCCCCTGATGATCAACCGGGGGCGAGGGCCCTGTGGTCGACTTCACTGTACCTTACTGGAGACGGGCATTGCTATCCTGGGGGCCCAGCGTCCCGGCAAAATTTTCCCCCCCACCTTTCCAAAGGGGATTTTGTTGTTTTTTGTAACCTTTTAAGACTGACATGGCCCCTGCGTCCCTGATGATCAACTGGGGCGAGGGGCCGGGGTTTAAATTCACTGTACCTTCCCTGGAGCCCTGGCATTGCTATCCTGGGGCCCAACGTCCCGGCATAATCCCCCAAAAAACCCCTTTCCTAGGTGAGTTGTTTGTTGTTGTAACCGTAAGACTGACATGGTCCTGACGTCCCCTGATAAATTAAACTGGGAGCGGGGGCCGGGTGGTCGACTTCACTGTACTTACAGGGAGACGGGCATTGCTACCGGGTGGCCAAGGGGCCGGCAAAACCCCCCCCAAACAGCCTTCCTAGGTGATTTTTTTGTTGAAACCCTAAGACTGACATGTCCTGACGCCCCTGATGATCAACTCAGAGCGGGGGCCGGGGTCGCTTAAAACCTGACCTTACATGGAGACTGGCATTCCCTATCCGGGTTGGCCAAGCGTACCGGCATAATTCCCCAACAGCCCCCTAGGGGGTTGGGTTTTTGTTTTTAACCGTAAGACTGACAGGGTTCCTGACGCCCTGAGGGTTAAAACTCGGAGCGGAGGCCGTGGCGACTTCACTGTACCTTACATGAGACGGGGCATTGCTACCTGGGGGGCCAAGCGTACCGGCATAATCCCCCCAACACCCTTTCCTAGGTGATTTTTGTTGTTGTTGTAACCGAAAGACGGGCCCATGGCCCTGCGCCCCTGATGATCACTCGGAGCGAGGGGGGCCGTGGTCGACTTCACTGTCCCCTTACATGGAGACTGGCTTTTTGCAAACCTGGGGGCCAAGCGTCCCGGGCAAAATTCCCCCCAAACCCTTCCTAGGTGAGTTGTTGTTGTTGTAACCGTAAGACTGCTGGCCCGGACGCCCCCTGATGATAAACCCGGGGAGCGAGGGGCCCGGGTCATTTCCACTGTCCCTTACAGGGAGCCCGGGCATTGCTATCCTGGTGGCCAAGCGTCCCGGGCTAATCTCCCCAACCCCTTTCCCTGGTGAGTTTTTGTTTTTTTAACCGTAAGACTAAACAGGGTTTCCTGACGCCCCCGATGATTAACTCGGGCGAGAGGCCGGGGTCGACTTCCTGTACCTTCCCTGGAGACTGGCATTGCTATCGGGTTTGGCCAAAGCGAAAGGGCATAATCTCCCCAACAGCCTTTCCTGGTGGTTGTTGTTTTTGAAACCGTAAGACTGACAGGGCCCCTGACGCCCCTTGTTTAAAACTCGGAGCGAGGGCCCGTGGTGACTTCACTTTACCTTACGGGAGACGGGGGCATTGCTATCCTGGTGGCCAAGCGTACCGGCATAATCTCCCCAACAGCCTTCCTAGGTGAGTTGTTGTTTTTTGTAACCGTAAAACGGGAAAAAGGGTCCTGACGCCCCTGATGATAAAACTCGGAGCGAGGGGCCGTGGTCGACTTCACTGTCCTTACATGGAGAGGGCATTGCTATCCTGGGGGGCCAAAGCGTACCGGCATAATCTCCCCAACACCCTTTCCCTATTGTTTGTTGTTGTTTGTAACCGTAGACGACAGGCCCCTGACGCCCCCTGATGATCAACTCGGAGCGAGAGGCCGTGGTGGGACTTCACTGTACCTTACAGGGAGACTGGCATTGCTATCCTGGTGGCCAAGCGTACCGGCATAATCCCCCCCACCTTCCAAAAGGTAAAGTTTTTGTTTTTGGAAAACCCGTAAGCTGCCCGGGTCCTGACGTCCCTGATATTAACTCGGAGCGAGGGGCCCGTGGTCGATTTCCACTGTACCTTACTTTGGAGACCGGGGGGAATTGGGCTATCCTGGGGGCCCAAAGCTTCCCGGCATAATCTCCCCAAAACCCCTTTCCTGGGTTTGAGTTTTTTTGTTGTTGAAAACCGAAAGCTGACATGGTCCTGACTCCCTGAGGATTAAACTGGGAGGGGGGGCCCGGGTTGGGTTCGACTTCACTGTACCTTACATGGGGGCCCTGGCTTTTGCAAAATTCCTGGGGGGCCAAAGGCGTCCCGGATAACTCTCCCCAACAGCCTTCCTAGGTGAGTTGTTGTTGTTGTAACCGTAAGACTGACATGGTCCTGACGTCCCCTGATGCAACTCGGAGGGGGGAGGCTGTGGTCGCCTTCCTGTACCTTACGGGGAACTGCATTGCTATCCTGGTGGCCAAGCGTACCGGCATAATCTCCCCCACAGCCTTCCTAGGGGATTTGGGTTGTTGTTTTTAACCGAAAGACTGACAGGTCCTGACGTCCCTGATGATCAACTCGGAGCGAGGGGGCCGTGGCCCGCCCTTCACTGTCCCTTTTCCATGGAGATTTGGCTTTGCTATCCTGGTGGCCAAGCGTCCCGGCATAATCTCCCCAAAGCCTTCTAGTGAGTTGTTTTTGGGTTGAACCGTAAAAACTGACATTTTCCTGACGTCCCTGTTTGATCAACCTCGGAGCGAGGGCCTTTGGGTCCCCTTCACTGTCCCTTTACTTTGGAGACTCCCATTGCTATCCTGGGGGCCCAAAGGGCGTGGGCATAATCCCCCCAAACACCCTTTCCCTAGGTGAGTTTTTTTGTTGTTGAAAACCGTAAGACTACATGGTCCTGACGCCCCCTGTTTGATAAACTCGGAGCAAAGGGCCCGGGGTTTCCGCTTCACTGTCCCCTTAAACAGGGGGGATAGGCTTGCTACCCTTTGGGGGGCCAAAGCGTAACCGGAATAATCTCCCCAACACCCTTCCTGGGTGATTGTTGTTTTTTTGGAACCGTAAACTGACATGGTCCTGCCCCCCCCTGATGACAACTGGGAGCGAAAAGGCCGGTGGTCGACTTCCTGTCCTTACATGGAGACTGGCTTGCTATCCTGGGGGCCCAAAGCGAAACCGGGCATAATCCCCCCACACCTTCCTGGTGGTTGTTGTTGTTTTAACCAAAGACTGCATGGTCCTGACGTCCCAAATGATCAACTCGGAGGCGAAGGCCGGGGTCGTTTTCACTGACCTTACAGGAGACGGGCATTGCTACCTGGGGGCCCCGCGTACCGGCAAAAATCTCCCCAAAAACCCTTCCTGGGTGATTTTTGTTGTTTTTTGAAAACCCGGAAAACTGACATGGCCCCTGCGTCCCTGTGATCAACTCGGAGGGGAGGGGGCCGGGGTTTCGACTTCACTGTCCCTTTTACTTTTAGACGGGGCTTGCTATCCTGGGGGCCCAACGTCCCGGGGCAAAATCCCCCAACACCTCCAGGTGAGTTGTTTTTTGTTGTAACCGAAAACTGCATGGCCCCTTACGCCCCGGATGATCAACTCGGAGCGAGGGGCCGTGGTCGCTTCATGTCCCTTTACTGGAGCCCTGGCATTGCTATCCTGGGGGCCCAAGCGTCCCGGCCATAATCCCCCGCCCCCCTTCCTAGGTGAGTTGTTTTTGTTGTAACCGTAAGGACTGACATGGTCCTGACGCCCCTTTGATGATAACTCGGGCGAGGGGGTTTGTGGTCGTTTTCACGGGCCCTTTAAACATGGAACTGGCATTGCAAATCCTGGGGGCCAAGCGTACCGGCCCATAATTCCCCAAAAAGCCTTCCTAGGTGAGTTTTTGTTTTTTGTAACCGTAAGACTGACGGGGGTCCTAAACGCCCCTGTGTTTAACTGGGGCGAGAGGCCGGGGTCGCCCTTTCACTGTCCCTTCCAGGGAAAGAGGGCATTGCTATCCTGGGGGCCCAAGCGTACCGGCATAATCCCCCCCAACGGCCTTTCCCTGGGGTGATTGTTGTTTTTGTAACCGAAGACTGACTGGCCCCTGAGGGCCCTGATGATTAACTCGGAGCGAGGGGGCCGTGGTCGATTTAAATTTTGTCCCTTACTTTGGAAAATGGCTTGCTATCCTGGGGGCCAAAAGCGTCCCGGGCCAAAATCCCCCCCAACCCACCCTTTCCCTGGGTGTTTTGTTGTTTTTTTGAAACCGTAAGACGACATGGCCCCTGACGTCCCTAAATGATCAACTGGGAAACCCGAGGGCTGGGGTTTCGACTTCCTGTCCTTACTGGAGACGGGCTTGCTATCCTGGTGGCCAAGGGGTCCCGGGCTAATCTCCCCACACCTTCCTAGGTGAGTTTTTTGTTTTTGAAACCCGTAAGACGACATGGTCCTGACGCCCTTTAAAATTAACTCGGAGCAAAGGGCCGGGTCGACTTCACTGTACCTTACATGGAGACTGGCATTGCTATCCTGGTGGGCCCAAAGGGGACCGGCTAATCCCCCCCAACGGCCTTCCGGGGGTGAGTTTTTTGTTTTTTGAAACCCCCGTAAAACTAAATGGTCCTGACGCCCCCGGGATGATAAACTCGAGGGGGAGGGGCCCGGTCGACTTACTGTCCCTTTACGGGAGACGGAAATTGCTATCCTGGTGGGGCCAAAGGCGAAAAGGGGGCATAATCTCCCCAACAGCCTTCCTAGGTGAGTTGTTGTTGTTGTAACCGTAAGACTGACAGGGGTCCGGGAAGCCCCTGATGTTTCAATTTCGGGCGAGAGGCCCGGGGGCGCCCTTCACTTTTCCTTTAACAGGGAAACCCATTGCTATCCTGGGGGCCAAAAGGTTAAAACCGGCATAATCCCCCCAACGCCTTCCTAGGTGATTTTTTTGGGTTTTGTAACCTTTAAACGGGGACATGGCCCCTGACGCCCCTGATGATAAACCAGGGGGGGGGGGGCTGTGGCCCAAATTAAACTGTACCTTACATGGGACGGGCATTGCTATCCGGGGGCCAAGCGTACCGGCATAATCTCCCAAAGCCTTCCTAGGGGGATTTGTTTTTTGTTGTAACCGAAAGACTGCATGGTCCTGACGTCCCTGATGTCAACTCGGAGCAAAGGGGGGCCGTGGTCATTTCCCACTGTACCTTACGGGAAATTTGGCATTGCTATCCTGGGGGCCCAAAGCGCCCCCGGCAAAATCTCCCCAACGCCTTCCTAGGGGGTTTGGGTTGTTGTTGTAACCGGGGGGGGGTAAGACTGACATGGTCCTGACGTCCCTGATATAAACTGGGAGCGAGAGGAAATGTGGTCGACCCCCCACTGTCCCTTTTAACATGGAACTGGCATTGCTATCCTGGTGGCCAAGCGTACCGGCATAATCTCCCCACCAGCCTTCCCAGGTGAGTTGTTGTTTTTGTAACCGTAAGACTGACTTTGGTCCTGACGTCCCTGATGATCAACTGGGGAGCAAAGAGGCCGTGGTCGACTTCACTTTTACCTTCATGGAACTGGCATTGTTTATCCTGGTGGCCAAGCGTCCCGGGCCAAAATCTCCCCAACCCTTCCTGGTGAGTTGTTGTTGTTGTAAACCGAAGCCCTGAAAATGGTCCTGACGTCCCTGATAAATCCCCTCCGGAGCGAGAGGCCGTGGTCGACTTCCTGTACCTTCTGGAGACTGGCATTGCTTCCTGGGGGCCCAAAGCGAAACCGGCAAAAACCCTCCCCCACCCTTCCTAGGGGTTTTTTGTTTTTTGTAACCGTAAGACTGACAGGGGTCCTGACGCCCCTGATGATAAACCGGAGCGAGGGGCCGGGTCGACTTCACTGTACCTTACATGGAGTCTGGCATTGCTACCTGGTGGCCAAGCGTCCCGGCATAATCCCCCCCCAACACCTTTCCCTATTTTAGTTTTTTTTTTTTTTTGTTTTTTTAACCGTAAACTAAACTTTGGTCCTGACGCCCCCTTATGACCCAACTCGGAGCGAGGGCTGTGGTCGACTTCACTGTACCTTACATGGAGACTGGCATTCCCTATCCGGGTGGCCAAGCGAAACCGGGCATAATCCCCCCAACCCTTCCTGGGTTAAATTTTTGTTTTTGGGTAACCGTAGACTGACATGGTCCTGACCCCCCCTGATGATCAACTCGGAGCGGGAGGCCGGGGTCGACTTCACTGAAACCGGGAAACCATGGAGCTGGCATTGCTATCCTGGGGGCCCAAGCGTCCCGGGGCATAATCTCCCCAACACCCCTTTCCTATTTATTTTTTTTGTTGTAAACCGTAGACTGACAGGGTCCGGTCCCTGATGATAAACTCGGAGCGAGAGGCCGTGGTGGGCTTCACTGAAACCCTTTAAACTTTGGAGACGGGTTGCTATCCTGGGGGCCCAAAGCGTCCCGGGCATAATCTCCCCAACACCCTTTTTCCTAGGTTGATTTGGTTGTTGTTGTAACCGTAAGACTGACAGGGTTTCCCTGACGCCCCCTGATGATAAATCGGAGCGAGGGGCCGTGGTCGACTTCACTGTACCTTACATGGAGACTGGCTTTTCTATCCTGGTGGCCAAGCGTACCCATAATCTCCCCCAACAGCCTTCCTAGGTGAGTTGTTGTTGTTGTACCGAAAACTGACATGGCCCCTGACCCCCCTGATGATCAACTCGGAGCGAGAGGCCGTGGTCGACTTCACTGTACCTTACATGGAGACTGGCATTGCTATCCTGGTGGCCAAGCGTACCGGCATAATCTCCCCAACAGCCTTCCTAGGTGAGTTGTTGTTGTTGTAAACCGAAGCTGACAGGGCCCCTGACGTCCCGATATAAACTCGGAGGGGAAAAGGCCGGGGGTCGACTTAAACTGTCCCTTTACATGGAGACTGGCTTTGGGGCTATCCTGGGGCCCCCAAAAGCGTCCCGGCATAATCCCCCCAACACCTTCCTAGGTGGTTGTTTTTTTTTGAAAGGGGGGGGTAAAAACGGGACTTTGGCCCCTTGACCCCCTTATGATAAACCCTCGGAGCGAGAGGCCGGGGTCGACTTCATTTGTACCTTACATGGAACTGGCATTTGTTTAATCCTGGTGGCCAGCGTCCCGGGCCTAATCTCCCCAACAAGCCCCTAGGGGGTTTTGTTGTTTTTTGAAAACCGGGAAAGCTGACTTTGGTCCTGACGCCCCTTTAAGGGACCCAACCCCGGCGAGAGGCCTTTGGTCGACTTCACTGTTTTCCCATGGAGACTGGCATTGCTATCCTTTTGGCCGGGGGTCCCGGCAAAAATCCCCCCAACAGCCTTCCTGGGTTGAGTTGTTTTTTTTCCCCCGAAAGACTGACATGGTCCTGACCCCCTGATGATAAACTCGGAGCGAGAGGCCGTGGTCGACTTCACTGTACCTTACATGGAGACTGGCATTGCTATCCTGGTGGCCAAGCGTACCGGCATAATCTCCCCAACAGCCTTCCTAGGTGAGTTGTTGTTGTTGTAACCGTAAGACTGACATGGTCCTGACGTCCCTGATGATCAACTCGGAGCGAGAGGCCGTGGTCGAAACTTCCGGGGTACCTTACATGGAGACGGGCATTGCTATCCTGGGGGCCAAGCGTCCCGGGCATAATCTCCCCCCCAGCCTTCCTAGGTGAGTTTTTGTTTTTGTAACCGTAAGACTGCCATGGTCCTGACGTCCCTATAAATAAACTCGGGGGCGGGACCGGGGTCGCCCTTCACTGTACCTTACATGGAGACTGGCATTGCTATCCTGGTGGCCAAGCGTACCGGCATAATCTCCCCAACAGCCTTCCTAGGTGAGTTGTTGTTGTTGTAACCGTAAGACTGACATGGTCCTGACGTCCCTGATGATCAACTCGGAGCGAGAGGCCGTGGTCGACTTCACTGTACCTTACAGGGAGACTGGCATTGCTACCTGGTCCCAAACTTACCGGCATAATCTCCCCAACACCTTCCTAGGTAGTTGTTTTTGTTTGAACCGTAAGACTGAAGGGTCCGGACGCCCCGGTTTGATAAACTGGGAGCGAGGGGCCCCGTGGTCGACTTCACTGAAACCTTACAGGAGACGGGCATTGCAAATCCTGGGGCCCCAAAGCGTACCGGCAAAATTCTCCCCAAACACCCCTTCCCTGGGTAGTTTTGTTGTTGTCCCGTAAGACTGCCCATGGTCCTGACGTCCCTGATTCAACTCGGAGCGAGAGGCCGTGGTCGACTTAAACTGTCCCCTTCATGGGACTGGCATTGCTATCCTGGGGGGCCAACGTCCCCGGCCCAATCCCCCCAAAAACCCTTTTCCAGGTAAAGTTTTTTTGGTTTTTTGTAACCGTAAGACTGACATGGTCCGACGCCCCCTAAATGTTTAAACCTGGGAAGCGAGAGGGGTGGTCGCTTCACTTTTACCTTACGGGAGACGGGCCCTTGCTATCCTGGGGGCCAAGCGTCCCGGCATAACCCCCCAACACCCTTCCTAGGTGATTGTTTTTGTTGAAACCCCGTAAACTGACATGGTCCTGCCCGCCCCTATGATAACTCGGGGGCGAGGGGCCCGTGGCCCGACTTCACTGTACCTTCTTTGGAGACTGGCATTGCTACCCTTTGGGGGCCAAGCGTACCGGCAAAATCTCCCCAAACACCCTTTTCCTAGGTGATTTGGTTTTGTTGAAACCGTAAGACTGAATGGTCCTGACGCCCCCTGATGATTAACTCGGACGGAGGCCGGGGTCGACTTCACGTACCTTACATGGACGGGCCTTTGCTATCCTGGGGCCCAAGCGTCCCGGGCCATAATCCCCCCCAAACACCTTCCTAGGGATTTTGTTGTTTTTTTGTAACCGAAAGACTGACAGGGTTTCCGGGGCCCGCCCCTGATACCCAACTCGGAGGGGGGGAAAAGGCCGGGGTCGATTCACTTTACCTTACATGGGGACTGGCTTGCTATCCGGGTTTGGCCAATTTTTAACCGGGGCCCATAATCTCCCCAAATTGGGGGGGCCTTCCTGGGTGAGTTGTTGTTTGTTGTAACCGAAGCCTGCCCTGGTCCTGACGTCCCAATGATCAACTCGGGACGAGGGGCCCGGGGTCGATTTTCACTGTCCCCTTAAAATGGGGGCTGGCATTGCAAATCCTGGGGGCCCAAAGCTTCCGGGCATAATCCCCCAAACCACCTTCCTAGGTGGGGTTGTTTTTTGTTGTAACCGTAAGACTGACATGGTCCTGACGTCCCTGATGATCAACTCGGAGCGGAAGAGGGCCGGGGTCGACTTCACTGTCCCTTACATGGAACGGGCATTGTTTAACCCTGGGGGGCCAAGCGTCCCGGCATAATCCCCCCCCCCGCCTTCCTGGGGGGGGAGTTGTTGTTTTTGGGTTAAACCGAAGCCCTGACATGGTCCCTGACGTCCCGGGATGATAAACCCCGGGGGGCGAGGGGCCGTGGTCGACTTCACTGAAACTTACATGGAGACTGGCATTGCAACCGGGTTTCCCCAAGCGTACCGGCATAATCTCCCCAACAGCCTTTCCCTAGGTGAGTTGTTTTTTTGTTGAAACCGTAAGACAAAACATGGTCCTGACGCCCCCCTGTGATCAACCGGAGCGAAAAAGGCCTTTTCCCGGACTTCACTGTACCTTACAGGGGAACGGGC
Source organism: Sweltsa coloradensis (assembly GCA_024449915.1). Lineage (NCBI taxonomy): Eukaryota > Metazoa > Arthropoda > Insecta > Plecoptera > Chloroperlidae > Sweltsa > Sweltsa coloradensis. The sequence continues at coordinate 1,005,078 of JAMZAV010000242.1, read as the reverse complement.
ATTGCTACCCTGGTGGCCAAGGGGTCCCGAAAAATTCTCCCCAACAGCCTTCCTAGGGGGTTTGTTTTTTGTTGAAAACCGAAGATTTGCCCAAGGGGGCCCTGAGTCCCTGAGACCCAACCCTCGGACGAGGGGCCCGTGGTCGCTTCACTGTACCTTACATGGAGACGGGGCATTGCTATGGGGGTTTGGCCAAGCGTACCGGCAAAATCTCCCCCAACACCCCTTCCCTAGGTGATTTTTTGTTGTTTTTTTGAAACCGAAAGACTGACAGGGTCCTGACCCCCTGATATCAACTGGAGCGAGAGGCCGTGGTCGATTACTGTACCTTACAGGGAGACGGGATTGCAAAATCCTGGTGGCCAAGCGTACCGGCATAACCCCCCAAACCACCCCTTCCTGGGTGAGTTTTTTGTTTTGGGTAACCGTAAGCTAAACAGGGCCTAAACGTCCCTGATGATCAACTCGGACGAGGGGCCCGGGTCAAACTTCACTGTACCTTACAGGGAGACTGGCATTGCAAATCCTGGGGGGCCAAGCGTCCCGGCAAAATCTCCCAACCCCCTTCCTAGGTAAAGTTGTTGTTGTTGAAAACCGTAAGATTTACATGGTCCTGCGTCCCTTATGATAAACTGGGGCCGAGAGGCCGTGGTCGTTTCACTGAAACCTTACATGGAGACGGGCATTGCTATCCTGGTGGCCAGCTTACCGGCCCAAAATCCCCCCAACAGCCTTCTGGGGAGTTTTTGTTTGTTTTTAACCGTAAGACTGACATGGTCCTGACTCCCGATGATCAATTTTTCCCCGGAGCGAGGGCCCTTTGGTCGACTTCACTGAAACCTTTTGGCAAAACTGGAAAATTGCTATCCTGGGTGGCCAAGCGAAACCGGCATAATCTCCCCAACACCCTTTCCCTAGGTGATTTTTGTTTTTTGTAACCGTAAGACTGCCATGGTCCTGACTTTCCCTGTTATCAACCGGGCGAGGGGCCGGGGGTCGACTTCACGGGTCCCTTTACATGGAGACTGGCTTGCTTCCTTTGGCCAACGAAACCGGGGGGGGAATAATCCCCCCAACAGCCCCCCTAGGGGGGGTTGTTGTTGTTGTAACCGTAAACTAAACTGGCCCTTTACGCCCCTGATGATCAACTGGGAAGCGAGAGGCCGTGTCGATTTCCCCTTACCTTACATGGAGACGGCATTGCTATCCTGGTGCCAAGCGTACCGGCTAATCCCCCCCCCCAAACACCCTTCCAAAGGTGAGTTGTTGTTGTTGAAACCGTAAGACGACAGGGTCCTGACGTCCCTGATGATCACTGGGGACCCGAGAGGCCGTGGTCGACGCACTGATACCTTACATGGAGACTGGCATTGCTATCCTGGTGGCCAAGCGTACCGGCATAATCTCCCCAACAGCCTTCCTAGGTGAGTTGTTGTTGTTGTAACCGTAAGACGGGACATGGTCCGGGCCCGTCCCTGATAAATCAACTCGGAGGGGGAAAGGCCTTCGACTTCACTGTACCTTACAGGGGCTAGGCTTGCTATCCGGTGGCCGCTTCCCGGGCATAATCCCCCAAACCACCCTTTCCCCTTTGAGTTTTTGTTGTTGAAAACCGTAAGACTGACATGGCCCCTGAGGGCCCCCGGGATGATAAACTCGGAGCGAGGGGCCGTGGTCAACTTCCTTCCCTTACATGGAGACTGGCATTGCTATCCTGGTGGCCAAGCTCCCGGCAAAAATCTCCCCAACATTTTCCCTGGTGATTTTTTGTTTTTTGAACCGAAAATGACATGGTCCTACGTCCCTGATGATTAACTCGGGGGGGGGGGGGGGGGAAAAGGCCGGGTCGCCTTCACTGTCCCTTTACTGGGGACGGGCCCTTTTGCTACCCTTTGGGGGCCCAAAGCGTACCGGCATAATCCCCCCAACACCCCTTCCTGGGTTGGTTGTTGTTTTTGTAACCGAAAACTGACATGGTCCTGACGCCCCTTTATATCAACTCGGAGCGAGGGGCCCCGTGGTCGATTTCACTGTACCTTACGGGGGACTGGCTTGCTATCCTGGTGGCCAAGCGAAACCGGGCCCATAATCTCCCCAACAGCCTTCCTAGGGGAGTTGTTGTTGTTGTAACCGTAAGACTGACATGGTCCTGACTTTTCCCTTTATGATCAACTCGGGGGCGAGGGGGCCGGGGTCGATTCACTGTACCTTACAGGGGAGACTGGAAAATTGCACCCTTGGGGCCAAGCGCCCGGGCTAACCCTCCCCAACAGCCTTCCTGGGTGATTTTTTGTTGTTTTTAAACCGTAAACTGACATGGTCCTGCGCCCCTGATGATCAACTCGGAGCGAAGGCCGGGGTTTCACTTCACTGTCCCTTTACGGGGAACTGCCTTGCTATCCTGGGGGCCCAAGCGTCCCGGGGAAATCCCCCAACCCCTTCCAGGTGATTTGGTTTTGTTTTTTGTAACCTTAAGACTGCTTTGGTCCTGACGTCCCGATACCCAACCCTGGGAGCGAGAGGCCGTGGTCGATTTTCACTGTCCCTTACATGGGACGGGCCCTTTGCTTTCCTGGTGGCCAACGTCCGGGCATAATCTCCCCCCACCCTTCCCTGGGTTTGAGTTTTTTGTTTTTTGGTAACCGTAAGACTGACAGGGGTCCAAACTTTCCCTGATGATCAACTCGGGGGCGAGGCCGGGCCCGACTTCACTGTACCTTCCCATGGGACGGGCCAATTGCTATCCGGGGGCCCAAAGCGTCCCGGGCCCCAAAATCTCCCCAACAGCCTTCCTGGGTGAGTTTTTTGTTGTTGTAAAGGGAAAAAACGACAGGGCCCCTGACGCCCCCGGGTTTGATAAACCCTGGGGGGCGAGGGGGCTGTGGTCGACTTCACTGTACCTTAAATGGAGACGGGCATTGCTATCCTGGGGGCCCAAGCGTCCCGGGCATAATCCCCCCAACACCCTTTCCCTAGGGGGTTTTGTTGTTTTTTGAAACCGTAGACGGGAAGGGTCCGGACGCCCCCTGATGATCAACCGGACGGGGGCCCGGGGGTTTTACTTCACTGTCCCTTTACTGGGACTGGCTTTTGCTATCCTGGGGCCAAGGGGACCGGGCATAATTTTCCCCAACGGGCCTTTCCCTTGGTAAAGTTGTTGTTTTTGGAAAACCGTAAGCTGACATGGCCCTTTGACTCCCTGATGATTAACTCGGAGGGGGAGAGGCCGTGGTCGATTTCACTGTGCCTTACTTGGAGACTGGCATTGCTATCCTGGTGGCCAAGCGTACCGGCATAATCTCCCCAAACACCCTTTCCCTGGGTGAGTTTTTTTGTTGTTGAAACCGTAAAAACTGACAGGGTCCTGACGTCCTGATGATAAAACTGGGAGCAAAGGGGCCTGGTCGATTCACTGTACCTTCTGGAACTGGCATTGCTACCTGGGGGCCAAACCGTCCCGGGCAAAATCTCCCCAACAGCCTTCCTAGGGGGTTTGTTGTTTTTGTAACCGTAAGCCCTGCATGGTCCTGACGTCCCTGATGATCAACTCGGGGGCGAGATCTGGGGTTCGACTTAAACTGAAACTTACTGGAGACGGGCATTGCTATCCGGGTGGCCAAGCGTCCCGGGGGGGGGGCATAATCCCCCCAAACACCCCTTCCTAGGTGGTTGTTGTTGTTGTAAACCGAAGACTGCCTGGCCCCGACGCCCCTGATGATAAAACTGGAGCGAGAGGCCGTGGTCGATTTTCACTGTACCTTTCCCTGGAGACTGGCTTGCTATCCTAGGGGCCAAGCGTCCCGGCAAAATCTCCCAACCCCTTCCCTAGGTGGGGTTTGGGATTTTAATACATGTTCTCAAAAATTAATATCTCTTCCCCAAAAATATTTGGGTTTTTTTTCGAAAGTTTCAAGAGAGAGATAGTTTTGCATAAAACTGCTCAAAAATGCGATAGTTTAGCAATGTCTCGTGATTTCGATCTCCAATATACCGAAAAATTGTGTTAAATAATCCTTTTATTTCGTTGGAAAATATGCACGAAGAAAGTTTCGAATATCCTATCTATTGTTATTATAATGCTTTTTGAAAAATTTTGAAAAAATTAAATAAGGGAATTTTTGGGTTTTCTGCAACCAAAAAAGATTGAAAAATTTTGAAATAGTTTTCATGCTGTTTGTAGTTAAAACTAAACCACAGTTCTCTAGGATAATTTATATTACTTTTTATCTTTCATAGTTTTCTTGAGATATTATCGCGCACAGTTTCAATTTTAAAATAACCTCTTCATCACACCATTTTAGAATGCATAAGTTATAAGTAAACAGTTTACAAAGATGATGTAGATTCAAGAAACTTGGTTATGTTAGGTTATCTGCTCAACTTTTGTCCAGCATTTCGTACGCGTAATATGTAGGCCTAAAGTTTTATTTTCCCATTGGATGGATAAAAGATTTTCATTTATTATAAAACAATACCAATAAAGATTTTACTAAAGCAATGTACAAATAGCACTTCTTAAAATGTCTTAAAATACCATAAATAATATGTAAACATAACATTATCAAACAACAAATATGCGACCAACGAAATATAACAAAGTATGTGTAGCATTACTCTTCTAGGCTAATTTCAACGAGTGAAAGTATTATTACAAACTTCGCTCTTTGAAGGAAATATGCAGGCTTTGAAGAAACCAATCCTTTGAGAAATTACGAATTTAACATAAAATGTTATCTATAAAATTAAAATTGGTATGTTCTGGGAATGTGAAGTATTACATTTTATAGGAAATATCTTGAAATCCTCGCTTTTTGTAATAACAATTTGCGTACAATTTGAATATCCAATAAACTATAATATTTTACAAAGAAATGCCTAGATTTTAATTTCAACTACCTAAACATGAAAGAGAAATGCCACAAAGAATGTTGGAGTGCGTAACGGTTCTTTTGTGGTTCACAAAGAGTAGAAAAACACTTGTTGCTCTGCTACCTGCGCAATATTCAGAGATATTTCTGCCTTTGAAGTTCGAGTGGGTAGACTTGAAGAAGACTGAAATATTTTGACGAGTTGAGATGTTTGGAGAACTCTCGTTGTTAATAGGAGAACGAAAAGCACAAAATTGACCGAAGTTAGTTCATAAAGTTGATGATGTAAAGAATAAAACAAATATCTTGAGCTTGAACAAGAAAAATATTACATTTTATTATTAGGCGAGGAAAAATGAAATGAAAACAGATTTGTAGGTTTTGAAAATTGTTAATTAAAAAAATACTATTCATTGATAGTATCTTGAGAATTTATTTCCCACATCTTCTTATCAAAATAAACTCAATATATTCTATATAGTTTGTCCAGGTGGGCCAGTAGGGTTTATGAACGTCGAGACCGGCAATCCTGACTGAAGGATTTTTCCGAGGTTTTCCTCAGTCGTAAATGCGAATGCAAGGAATTGAGTCCTCTTAAACAGACCTCGGTCATCCCTTCACAATTGTTCTATCCGCAACATACCTAGTTAGACACCTGAAGAGGGGCATGAATTGCACCCTGGGCAGGCTTCCCACAAAAATTAGTATATAATTATTATAAATTAGAGGGTTATGGACATGCCCATGTTCTTTTTAACATTGGATGTGAACACAAGTAAAAAACATTGCTGACTTATCGAAATTGATGTAAGATTTCTCCAAGGGTCAGTGGGGGTTATACTAGTATCTATGGTCCAGATGATATGAATTATTCTTTAATATTTTGTTGTTTCTATATTTTGCTTTTGCTATAGAGTAACAATCCAAACAATGAAATCAACTATGTGGAAAGTAGCAAGTGAGAAAACAAGAGCAAGCAAGGAGAATTTAGAGTTGCCCATAGTGACAAATTAAATGTGCATCCAGACTTTTTAATTTTAGAACTGGGATACAAACAAAAATATAAGAGCATTCACAAAACTTGACATAAAACATATTTTGCTGTTTCAGAACCTTTCGACACGGCCTCGTGGATGTTGGTGGGAGTCGTGGCGATCCAGGCGGCAGCGTTCACCATTTTCTTCTTCGAGTGGCTCAGTCCGTCTGGGTTCGACATGAAAGTAAGCTCATTACATAATATTTAATTATTATTCGATAATATTCATGTTTGCAATGCAAGTGTGTGCAGTAACGAGGTCTGCGAGTGATCGAGTGAGGGGCGAAATCGGGTGAATAAAACATATTTCACTCTTTACGTGTGCCTTGATAGTTACATGACGCAACCGAGGGGGTTGATGATGGGAGATAGGAGGAAAATGCTTCGTTTAAATAGTGAATCAGACATTGTATGTGTAACTGAAACATGGTTAAATCAAGATGTGCTAATTAGTGAAGTCCTTAACTCGCTAAGCTATATTGTGTGGGGGCCACATTATATAATGAGCCGTAGGCTAATGGCCTGGAGGAAATGGTATTATTTGTAACTGAATCAAGCAGGAATGGAATTTGAGTTGGGAATTTATTTAGTTTGAAGTTTTGAATAAGGCTACCAATACATTCACTAGACCTTATCCAGGGGGTCTATTTACTAAAAGTGACAGTGACAATGACAGCGACAGCGACAACGTTAGTGACAATAGTCAATCAACGACAATTCAGTAAGAAGAACAAATGAGAACTACCACCTCGAATTTTTATCATACCAAATTAAATTAAACCATATTAGTTAGTTTCACGTGCTTCAACAAGGCTCTTCGCGGCACAAAATTTCCACAGATTTTGAGTGTTTTAGCAAGATATTCGCTAGCGTCGACGCCGTTTCTTGTTGTAAAATGTAATAAACAAGAATAAACAATAAATAAATAAATTACTTACATTTGCTGTATGTAGTTGTTTATTTCGCTAAGGAAACATTGGCAGACGGCATTAAAAGTGTTTAAAGTGTTGTTGCCAATTCAATACATAGCTTATAAGCTTGTATAGCTTCTCACTGTCACTGTCACTGTCATTCTCACTGTCGCTGTCTCTTAGTAAATATACACCCAGCATTTCTAGGGTAGGAAGAAAAAACAAAACATAATCGTTGCCAGTTTTAAATTAAGTAAATTACTGCCAAATGAACAATGCTGCTCATGTGATGTATCAAATTGTTTATTGTTTGTGTTTGTAGCAAGTGGCTCCCTCGCCCACGCACCGCTTCTCCCTCTTCAGAACCTACTGGCTGGTGTGGGCGGTGCTGTTTCAAGCGGCCGTCCACGTGGACTCGCCCCGTGGCTTCACGGCCAGGTGAGTTGTCACAATCTCTGATGCTATCTTCACATCTATTCCTCGGACTCATAAGGATGCTCGCTGTAGGGTACACTTCAGAGCTAACCGATGTGACCAATGATATTTAACATCTATAGTAGGCTAGATCCCCAGTCATTGGTCCACTGGCATGTCAATTAAAAGCCATCTTGAATAGGTCAGTTTCTATGTTAAAGTTGGTTGTAGCGATTTTTAGCCAAAATATTTTTCAAGATGGCTGTTAGGTTGACAGGTGAGCATACTTGCCATTAACACCAAATGATTGCTTAATTTCCTTATGCAATAACTTCTTATTTTTCTGTTTGTGCATTACCATGCTGCACAAGTTAAAACCATATCAAACAATCCAGAAAAATACTTTATTGCATTAGCACCAAAGCGCCATTTTGAATAGGTCAATTTGGTACTCGCGCCTGTGCGGACGTATTTTAGACTGGGAATCTAGCCTACTATAGATGTTAAATATCTTTGGATGTGATCCTCTTCAGGGGTGACTTACTAGGTATGGAGTTAGGACAATTATTGTGAAGGGATGTCTGAGGACTGTTAAGAGGACTCAATCTCTTGCATTCGCATTAACAAAAAAACTCAGTCAGGATTGCCGGTCTCGAGGGATACGAACCCGGGACCTCCCGAATCAGAGTCTCGCGTCTTACCCTTGAGCCAGCCCTGTCGGTCTGAGCATACATTCCTATCTGTGACCGGACTAAAAGCTCTCTGAGCTACTACTACCAAAATGACAGCCATGATGTAAAAACAATCTTCATGAAATCCTTACCGCGATCCTAAAATAACATTTCAGGCTATATATAACAAAATAATTTAAGAAATGAGTTCGCAAAGTGTGACGTTTGCTACCATTTTGAACCCCAACTTAAATTCTAGATGTAATGCCGAAAATAAAAGCTGGCATCTGACAGATTACATTTCAATGGCATATTTAAACCCCATCTTACCTCAATCGGTTACACCACTATTTCTATCACTACATCACATGACACATGATTTATCGATACAATTTAACAAGATGTCCAAGCAATGAATTACGACACCATCATACAAATATTTCCTTCTTCCCAAACAAATACATTTTATATGTGGCATCAGCTAAATTATAACTGTTTAATGTTGTATATCAACTTGCATGTAAAATCACAGAAGGTTATATGTATTGCCATATTTATTTTAATAATGTAAACCTGCTTGTTATGTCATTATAATCTATTCATAAATGAAAGTATATGTTCTTTCATATTAAAAGTGCATATGAGTTCACAAAGCTGTTTCAGAAAATTCAAAGAATGTGTCATTCATAAACGTTTGTAAAAAATATTAACGTATTCGTGATCTTTACGTTGAATAGAGTTAAATTTACCCTTTGCAAATCACAACAAAAGTATCTCATCATACGCGCATCTACCACCACCGTTAAATTAAATTGTCTGGAAGTGTAGTAGTGTAGTGAATTGATAAAACCCCCTAGCCAACCTCCTGAACTGCAATATCTGATGTTTACGAGGTACTCGAGTTTCTGTGTACTCGTCTTTGTATTCATCATGAATTATGGCCGAGGCAAACCACACGAGTAATTAGCTTTCTTGTTGGTTTCCATTCTGAATGTCTAGACTAAACTGAAAGCACTTTCCATCAGAATTTACCACATGCTTTGGCATAATGTAACTAACATGCAAAGTTTCATAATATCGCAGAGATTAAATCCGAAGTTCATACTGTACGCGTCTTTGAATAATTGCATGCTCTTTATCACTAGTTGGGGGTTATTTCTCATGCAAACAGTTCAAACAATCAGGAGTTACATGAAGTTTGCAATGTAAAGTACAGATGTTCTTAGGACTGTTGCAGAAGTTTAATTATGTTTTAATGTGAAGTTTACTCTGTCAAAAACCGCTCAGTTCTTTACACATATAACCGACAGTGTTGACTCGAGCGTTAAGCGTGCGACTCGATCCGGTCGGTTCCGGGTTCGAACCCCGTCGAGACCTGCAATACTGACTGAAGGTTTTTTCCAAGGTTTTCCTCAGTTGTTAATGCGAATGCAAGGGATTAAGTCCTCTTAAACAACCCTAGGATATCCCTTCCAACTGTCTTTTCCGCAACATACCTAGTTAGACAAGAGGGGCATGAATTGCACGCTGGGCAGGCTTCCCACGAAAAAAAACACAATATAATGTGACTCTATTCACGAATGATACTAATCCGTAGATGAAATTTTAGTGACAACAAAAAAGTTCACAGTAAAAGTAGTACCTCATCGGCAGAACATCCCAATCAATCACAAAAATAAAACTTATTGTGTTTAATACATTCCAGAAATTATAAAATCTAACTCGTTTAGGGAAACATTCATATCTTTAAATTATCCAACAATTAACTAATTATGTTCCCGATTCGGTGATCGAGTATAAAGACGTCTACATGGCAAAAGGGACATCCGGGATTGATTCCCGGTACAGTTGGATTTTGTAATTTCTGGATTGAATTAATTCAAAACCATTCCACCTACGCGTGTGTTTCCCAACTAATCAACACGTGATAATAATCATGGAATTACTTCATGGAATAATTCTCTGTTCTAGATTCATGACAAACGTGTGGGCGATGTTCGCCGTCGTCTTCCTCGCCATCTACACAGCCAACCTGGCCGCGTTCATGATCACCAGGGAGGAGTTCCACGAGTTCAGTGGTATCGACGACCACCGGGTGAGGCAGTTAGTATTATTGTAGTTTAACTGTCCCATGACGGAACAGTTCGCTTACCTTCGCATCTTCAGTATGCTTACTTGACTGCGTTGTCCGCAGTCTCAAAGCGTATGACAATGTTGGAGGACGTGGGTTAGAATCCCGCAGAACGCATGGTCATTTACCCTCATCAATTGTGCAATTGTATCAATTGTATATTGTTTTAAAATGTGGATCGTCTGGGTGAAAATATGAAGAAGAAAAAAAAGCGTAACAGCAGCTTTTGCGCCCTCAAATATAATGATTTCGGAACAATATAGTTATCTAACTCAATTTTGACTCCCTATGTCAATGTGTACGACAGAATATTATAACATCGTAACAAAATTTCTCATTTTGTTACATTTCTACTTCATTATATTATTATTTCGTAGGTCTATCGTATTTTAAAATTGTTTTCAAACTACATCAGACACACGAATTTTTCACAAAATATAGAAAGTTAACGACCTTATACAAACACCTTAATGTTGTGTGTATTTGAGTTGTGGTAGATATTGGTAATTGCAAGGAACACGTCTTCATAATTTATCAATATTTATGTATGTTTTATTTATTAGACACAAATACAGCGATAGGGCTTTTTACATTGTGTCATAAAACATTACAAAACAAGACAAAACTATAAAATTAGCTAAATAGGAAATATTTTTAGGCGGATGGTGGAGGTGCCGGTCCAGACCTAACATTAATCGTGTGCTCGGATAGAATTGATTTCAATTCGATGCTCAGTCATATGTGGTGTTCAAAAGCAAACATCGAAAATATTCACGGATTGTTACGTTAATAATGATTGTTACTAGGAAAACGCTTAAGTCCCGCCGCGTTGTTGGATGAGCGTAATTGGTGCATTGAGCTGCATGTTATCGATTTTCTGTTGTCAGTTTTAATAATTTACTTTATTGACGATTTTTTAATTAATCTAACAAAATTATTGTAAAAATTAAACCTTATTTTTTGATTTTTATTTAAAAATTTTTCCAAATACATCAAAACGAATCAGAAAATATTAAAATTACATTCATACAAACACCTTAATTTCGTGTGTATTATTTGTAATATTGGTATTTGAAGAAATTTCAATTTATCAATATTTAGTATGTTTTATTATTAGCACAATACAGTATTAGGGCGTTTAATTGTGTGATAAAACATTACAAAACAAAAAAACATAAATTAGTAAAGGAAAATATATTAGGCGGATTGGATTTGCTTGTTCCAGCCTACATTATCTAGTTCGTAGTGAATGGTTCAATTCGCTCAGCAGTTTGTTGCAAAACAACATCGTAATATTATGATTGTTACGTTATAAGATCTAATCTTGTTTCAGCTTCAAGCTTCAGAACAAACCAATGTAAGTTCGGATAGTCTTGGACCACAGGATTCACCTGAAGCAAGTACTTCAACAGATCAACAACATGGCAATACATCGGACCACCGTGGAACGGGCATCGAGTCGATTCTCTCTGGGTACGTAGAACATTTTATATACATTTCCTCTGTCAGATTATAATATCGTAGGCAATCTTTCTTTCAATTTATCAAATCATAGATTGAATATGATAAACAAACTGTATGGAAGCACTTAATGGAAATTTTTCGAATTCAGTGTTTGTTTCATGATTAAAAAATCCAGCTAAATTTAAAAGCAATGAGAATTCATTAAATTTATACTACATACTGCTAAACTGATCATCTCTCTGCCCAACCCTTACGTTTTTAATCTGCTACATAGGTAGTTATTTTTTACAAAATTATTGTGGAAAAAAAGATATGAGAAAGTTATTTTCTACATTATTTGTTATATTTCACATTTTTGTGTAATTACATCTAGATGATTATTGTGTAAATCTTAAGGTTTACATCTGAATAAGATAAACATGAACAAACACATCTCAAACCACGTGTATGCTTGTCTGTTTAGCGAGCTGGACGCGTTTATCTACGACGGTACCGTGCTGGACTACCTGGTCGCTCAAGACGAAGACTGTCGCCTGCTGACCGTCGGCCAGTGGTATGCTATGACCGGCTATGGCCTGGCCTTCACTAGGAACTCCAAGTACGTCCAGATGTTTAACAAGAGGATGCTAGACTTCAGAGAGAACGGTAAGATATAAGTTGAAAAATATGAGAAAGTATTTTTGCTATATGACCCTTGTACTTAATTTCGAGTTCCTATTATCATTACTAGAGGCGTGTATTTTGCATTTATTTTTTGTCCACCTTAAGAAACTTTTGTGTGAAGTTATTTCATATTTTTATTTTTGAATTATATCATCAAGTTTGAATTATTAATATTTAGTGACTAAAAGTGTTTATAAACAAATTATAGATACTATGAAAATTTAAATAAAATAGGACTTGAAAACTATAGTTTTAAATAAATTGTAGCATCTATTCACAAAAAGCTATGTTACGTACTTCTCATCATTACCTAATAAACTTTTATCATATTCATATCATTCCACAAAAGTTGTTGTCTTAATATGCATTGGTGAGGTATTATTACTATTTCAAACTTTACTTCTGTTTTTGATGAGCAAGTGGTAATGAGGAATGTATTATTAGGTAATATATTATAAAAGTAGTGTGCTGGGACCCAGAATATCAAGATGGATCGGGTACTTGAGGCAGTCCCGATAGTCAACAAAAGTTATAATAATGTTTGGGTGATGGTGGAGGGGCTAGTCCAGATTTTATAGATTTTTGGTGGAGGTGCCGGTCCAGAATTAACATTACTCTCATACATTTTTTATCATAAAATATTTGATTTGATTTTTGTTTCTTGACGTCTCCATTTTAATGCTGTTCTAGAAGATCAGTGGTGATAGATGACCATGAGGGACGATAACTAAAAAACATGACTCATGCGGGATTCGAACTCACCTCCCCGTAAAGAGATACGCTTAGGATCAGGGCCATAATCGTACGTGCCACCACTGGTGGCTCTTTGGTCTAGTGGTAACTGCGTCTCTTCTTCCGCCTTGCTTTCTCTACTCGATTCCTGCCATACGCAGAAGTTTTCATACTTAATAAGTATGATTTGGACTTAAGTCCATCAGTTTTCGGCTTAGGAGTTTGTAAACGATGACTTTGGAGCCGTCCTAGCAACGAGGCATATAATAATTTAAAGTTGTTCTGAATCGTCCTTGTTGATTCTGGCGTTGATCCGCGGGTGTTCGCACTGTCCATACCACTGATTTCTCTATTAAAAATATCGATCTTTGGTTGGTTATCGCTCACTCGTGATTGCGACTGTAGGCCCTACAGTGTTGGCTTGGTCTCTTTGGTTTAATGTCCCCTACTGAGATTCTAAATACGAATTTATTTATTAATTTTTACTGTTATATATTTATTATTTTAATCATAATAAGAGTAATAATTATCATCATAATAATCATCATCATAATAATACTATATTAATTTTTATTATGTTGATTTTAAGTTGTTTCCGTAAATGGAATGTCAAATTGTATATTATTTTCTTTGTGTTTTATGTAAATTGTATTCGTCCAATCCTTGACTATTTGTTGTTTTATCAAATCACATTTGTGGAATTGTATGATTTTATTGTGTATTTATAATAAATTGATTAATTGTTCAAAATTGTATGTCCTTTTAGGTGACCTAGAACGTCTGCGACGCTACTGGATGACCGGCACTTGCAAACCCGGCAAGCAAGAACACAAACACAGCGACCCCCTCGCCCTGGAACAGTTCTTATCCGCCTTCCTCCTGCTGATGTCCGGCATCCTCCTCGCCGCCCTCCTCCTCCTGTTCGAGCACCTCTACTTCAAGTACTGCAAGTACTAATTGTATATGCATGTGTGTTCTCCAGGTGACCTAGAACGTCTGCGACGCTACTGGATGACCGGCACTTGTAAACCCGGCAAGCAAGAACACAAACACAGCGACCCCCTCGCCCTGGAACAGTTCTTATCCGCCTTCCTCCTGCTGATGTCCGGCATCCTCCTCGCCGCCCTCCTCCTCCTGTTCGAGCACCTCTACTTCAAGTACTGCAAGTACTAATTGTATATGCATGTGTGTTCTCCAGGTGACCTCGAACGTCTGCGACGCTACTGGATGACCGGCACTTGTAAACCCGGCAAGCAAGAACACAAACACAGCGACCCCCTCGCCCTGGAACAGTTCTTATCCGCCTTCCTCCTGCTGATGTCCGGCATCCTCCTCGCCGCCCTCCTCCTCCTGTTCGAGCACCTCTACTTCAAGTACTGCAAGTACTAATTGTATATGCATGTGTGTTCTCCAGGTGACCTAGAACGTCTGCGACGCTACTGGATGACCGGCACTTGTAAACCCGGCAAGCAAGAACACAAACACAGCGACCCCCTCGCCCTGGAACAGTTCTTATCCGCCTTCCTCCTGCTGATGTCCGGCATCCTCCTCGCCGCCCTCCTCCTCCTGTTCGAGCACCTCTACTTCAAGTACTGCCGCAACCACCTTGCCAAGACCGACCAGGGCAACTGCTGCGCCCTCATCAGTCTCGTGAGTCAAGTAAAACCAGGAACACATTTACTCTAAAACGTCACGTGATTCACTGTGTAGAGTCGAAACCGTAGACGGACTTCGAGTGTTTCTTGTGTTCGTGTGGTCTGTTCGTTCTTGGGGGCGGCGGAAGGATTTGAGTCGATTGATTGTGTTTTCAATTTTAAATGCATTATATTCCTGCAAATATACGTTACATCAGATAAGTAATCAATACAAAGTTATGAGCATACCTGTGATGACAAAAAGATATTAAATATACACAATAGGAAGCTCGCGTAAGAGAAAACCTCTTGTGTGCGGGCTGTCAAAATTAATACACATTTCACATTCACATTTTTATATATATAACAATAAGTAATAGACATAGTGCTCACAAATATATTAATACATAGAAATTAAACACAATACACAAGGCATAAACAATTTTTTTTAAGTCAATTTATAATTAATTAATAATAATTTGTTTTGGATAAAATCATTGTCATCTCCTTTCAGAAAAGAAGTACACATTAAATATTTTTCAAATACCGTATCTCCACACTAACATACACGGCAAAAAAAGGATGGTAAACAACGCTAGAGGTTTTATCTAATATAATAGTTTTTTTAACAATACTTGTAGATCAGCTTTACAATTTTATAAACAACAATTTTAGTTTAGGATGTTTTAACGCTGTGGCTCACAAAGCTCTATTTTTGGGAATAACTTCGAGAAACTAAGAATATTTATCCATAATCAAAAACTTTTTAAGACAATATCATACAGTTGACTGTTATTTCGTCATGATCTTAATATGATATGCTATATGTTTGCAATGTTTTGACATTTGTGATAGGCTCCCGTTTAATATTAAACTTTCACTTTCGACAGAATGGTTTTTCGCTCTATATGATAACACAGATTAATAATTAATGCAACATTCTAAAATTTGATAGTACACATAAGTATGTTATTTTAAAATCGTGTAAACATACCATTTTGGTCAATAAAGAGTTAAAAAAATCAATATAGAACGAAAACAAAATTATAAAATGAAATGTTAAACTATGAAAGTATAATGTCCACACCTGTTTTAAAAACAAGTAAAGTAACATGATAAATTGTCTCAGTCGTTTCGTTGTTAGAATGTACGAATGGACCATACTTGAACAATTTCTAACAGATTGGCATCGTCTTGTGATCGTTAACTTATCTTGTTTTGGCCTAGTTGGCATTTTGAAAAAAAGCATTTACTCTTTTCCATTTTCCCGTTCTGCCTGATTTTATCTACCTCGTTAATAATATAATTTTGAATTTTGAATTTTAAGCTTCTATTGTCTGTTAATTCTTCGTGTGTTTGTTTACAATGAGTGTTTCTTATATCCATCATCATTTGGTTTCTTTGTCTCTGTTTTATCTTTCTTAATGTGTTATTGTTATGATTATTCAAACGATTTCCACTGTAATGCATATTTTCTTCTTTCTCAAATCATGTTCAAAATGTTTATCATGATTAGTTTTAATACTTTCTGCTAAATTTTTAACCATTTATTAACAAGTTTGCAAACAATTTTTCTTAAAAAAATATCACAATTAATCCCAAATACACGTTTATTAGAAACATCAAAAGAGTTTGCTATATTTTTTTTTAAATCTTTAAATCCTTCAGTTATTCTTTTCTTCCAAAATCTGACTCCACATTTACTTTTGCTGCTTAATGTTGGCTCTCCATATACCCTCTTCTTTCTAACCGTAATAATTCCTATTTTTCTGCGGAATTTTTGTCAAATGCATTCACAATATGTCACGTTTTAGAGTTGACATATACAATATATGTGTAGTATTAATTTATTGTAGACACACTGAAGTCACATTCGTCAGTAGGTATTGGAATTGCTATGGCAGTTGTTGTGTGAGTAGAGAGTGGGGAGATAGCCTCACAAATGATTGTTAGCGGTCAACCTTAGATTGGCCTAGCTGTTAGCTGTTTTTATGTTAGAACTATGTACTGAATGAGCTCAAGCTAGAATTCAAACACGTTTATGAAAGTAATCAAACATTTAAAAGCTGTTAGCTGTTACAGATAAATTGAAAATCATCATTATTCACAGACTTTCTTCTTTCAAAGATATACAAGTATTAAATCGTTACACTAAATTCTTTCAATATCCACGACAGTTGTCTGAATATTTACATCGATACCATTAACTTTATTTTCATAAATGTTCGATAAATTTTGAATTAATTTTAGTAGCATCAAGGAAATTAAGCTCGTATACACGAGTGTAAGACTTATATGATTGCGCTTGGCCCACTAACGTATGTGTTCAGGGTAAACAAACATGGTCGGCTGCGTACCAAATGTCTCAAGGGAGAAGTCTGTGCTGCCAACGTAATTACAGGCTGTGAGTTTCCAAACCTTTTTTAAAACACACCAAATTTGTTTTTCTTTTAAATGTTGTATTGCGTGACAGAAATATAACGTAATTTAATTACAGTTCTGACAGCTGATCTCAAAAAACTACTGACAACGGAATAATTTCTATATTTTCAGCTTAAATTTAAATTCA
Organism: Sweltsa coloradensis; assembly: GCA_024449915.1. Classification (NCBI taxonomy): domain Eukaryota; kingdom Metazoa; phylum Arthropoda; class Insecta; order Plecoptera; family Chloroperlidae; genus Sweltsa; species Sweltsa coloradensis. The sequence continues at coordinate 987,985 of JAMZAV010000242.1, read as the reverse complement.
TGTCGATCAGGAGCTTTAAAAATTGCCACCAGTGTTTTTGAGCAATAATTATTAACTTCATTTCAATTCTCTCAAAAGAAAAATTCGTATGGTCTTCTACCTTCTTATTGTGAACACGATCGATGTGCCATTTTGCCAATTCATACACTCGTTTCAATTGCCATACGCGATTTGCCAAGAGCGTCCAACATATTTTCGTTGACGGTTACTGCAAGCTTAACATTTAAGTCACTGGTGCATCCTTTGCTTGTATGTTTAATGTTACGATAACAATGTGATTAATTAACATTTACCAAACTCCTCATTCTCACAGCAAAAACGGTTAGTAGTTGAGAATATTTTTAGAAAGTCATAAAAAAATAAAGTTTTATCTAAAATTCTCTTTGCGTTAATGTCAGTATAGTTATCAATCGATCAGCCAACTGCCGTGGATAATATAAATAGGACTAGTATCGAACAGCGAAAACATCTTGGCGACAGAACATCACGAATTTTAAAACAATGAGTTATGACACTCTAGTCAATTTTATATCATGATCCCAATTTCATTACATCATTTTATTTCATATACCTACCATGATGTATTGCACACGCAAAAATACATTTCAAACTCAGACTCTGGATCTTAGCTAACACAATGTGTGTTTATTACTAACAATATTAGACAGAGCAAACACTTGGTTTAACATACAAAATTGTCTTCTCAAAAGACGACTAAATTCAATTCAATGATCTAATCCGTGTTATGTGTTGTCAAGCATGCAATGCCAAGACACAACGCGTATGTACCTGTGTTATGTTCCGCGTAGAGTATGGGCAAGTCCCTTACGTTCCGTGGTGCCGTGTTCGAGGCGCAAGACATACTGAAGAATCACAGATGCCGTGACCCGATATGCGACACTCATCTTTGGAAAGTTAAACACGAACTGGACCTGGCGAGGATGAAGATAAAACAACTACAGAAGGATCTGGAGTCGCACGGGATTAAACCGTCGTCGAGGTGGGCAATTACCTATTTTTTAAAAAACATTTTAATGATTTTAATTTAAACAATAGGGCAATGCCAAGCTGGTTCGCCCGGATTCTCCGCCAGGATCGCGTGATCGGGGTTTGGTCACAGGATTCTTTTGATTGTGGTTCCGGTGGAACTTACACATGGTGGTGACCAAACGTCGATCGTTCTGCACCCTGGTAGGACATCTGTCTACCACCAAAACAACTCAATTCTTGTAGTAAAAAAGTCACATTATTCCAAGTTATTATTTTTAGAATTAAATGCTCATTTCAGTCCTTAATTCTACCTAAATGAAGTTGAATTCACCGCATTCTGTCATAAATAAACAAATAAAATAACAAATGTCATATGAAATTGGTGGAGATGCCGGGAAGAGAAAGAATTTTTCAACTCCATAAGAATAGCATTGTTGGTGGAGGTGCCGGGTAGAGAAAGAAAATTTTTAACTCCATAAGAATAGCATTGTTGGTGGAGGTGCCGGGTCCTCACTTTTGATTTAATATTTTTACGTTGTACTCCTGTTCAATTACTGAGGGTTTTATTATTGTTGTGGTATTTTTTTTAAAGTACAGCACACTTGACGGTGAATTAATTAAGTGTGTTTAAAATAATGTAGGTCAGTGTACTGTAAACAACAAATCGTATCTCAGTACTTGTACTTACTCTCACAATTTTTTGTATACATATTTAAAAAATATACTTTTTAAGCCTTTTTCTTCGACAATAATTTTATCCTGGTACTACCACATTCAGTGCATTTGTTTTTATTAAACGTTTTTTGTAAACTCAAATTGCAAGATCATTCATTATAGGTAATAATAAAAGCGGCTTAAAAATGTATAACAATTGCAATTCTATCGCAATGTGTGTTCATATTACATTCGTTTGAACTAATCATATAATTCTTGTATTTAGCTTGTGTGTGTTCATTTTACATTCGTTTGAACTAATCATATAACCGTTTCTTGTATTTATATTTTCTTATTTTCAGATAGATTTATTTTAAAACAAGAAGTGCAGTCTATTGTGCTAAAACTACTGTGTTTATGGAAATTTGTTCCAAGAAGACTGTCCAATTATTATGGATGTAGACTGAATCGTTACAAATCTTGTCAGAATCCATTGTCAGTCGAAATATTATTTTATTTACTCGACTACTAAATAAATTGAATTGACTAATCAGGCGTGTGCAGTCTGAAGTGGACTTTATTATCAAATGAATCAAAGCAATGTAACACTTAAAGAAGTGCATCAGGGACCTTGTGGTTCACAATATCTCATCTATGACCTTGACCCCAGACAATGGCCTCCACCTCCACCCACCCTCCTCTTGTCGTTTGAATGTTTAAATGTCTCCTCAACTACTGCCATCAGTCTTCAAATTCCTATAATAAAATACATTAATGTCCTCCCATTTGATTACCTAATAAAACTGCCGTCTCGGTCCTGGAACAGACACAAATGTCCTCGACAAACACATTACCTTCTCTTATTCCGTGGATTTGAATATTCTGATCGTCCTTTCTGCCAAGAATACATAACAAGAAAACAACCAATTAAGATAACACAACGGGATAACCAGCTGTAATTATCATTAAACGAAACCAAAAGTTATTGTCTAAATTTCAACACAGATAAGAGGGCTACTCTTAAGTTATTTCGAAGGCTTAGTTTAACTTAGTTTATTGTTGGTTTTCGCTACATTTACGTTTAGATAACATTAGTCTGGAGCGTTTTTGGATTCGATCCAAAACTGAAATTGTAGACAGGAATCCTAGACACATTTTTTATGAGGTTCGTTCAGAGTGAAAGTACGAATCGTGTGTGAATGGAACTAGAAATGCTGGCTCATTTGATGATACACGCGGGGAGTAAGATAGTATACAATAACAGATACTACAAAAACGTTTAGCGCAGCCAAGCCTACTTTTTTCTGATTAGGTCTAGAGCTAAATATGACAAATAAAAATGTATCTAGTATTAAGAGATATTACCTAATTAAACGAGGGAGCGGAGCGACTGAGTGTCTCCATTCAACTCAAACGGCTCTCATTCTGTGATTCTGTCTGTCTGTACGTCGAAAATCAGCCGAACCGCTGAACAGATTGCGCTGAAATTTTAAACAGACATCCGGCACGAGTTTACTGAGAACTGTTAACAAAATCAGCTAGATCCATTACGATTTAATCCCTGATATTTTAAAATATCTATATCATTTGTTTAGTAGCAGCTAGCGGGACAAACTCTACGTGTCTGCCATGGCATAGTGGTAAGCATAGAGCTTACCGCACGGAGGGTTGGGGTTCGATACTCGTTAGTTTTGAACTTTTTTATATGTTTACACCTACATATCATTTTTGAGGGGTGTGAAATGGGAAATAAAAATTAGGTGATTTTGTTTTATCTTGGAAATTTGTTAATGTTTCACTCTAATACGTTTTGAACACGATTCGCAAATTGAATGTTCAATTTAAACTAGGAAAACGCCAAAGTCGATGTTAAACGAGTGTGTGAGCCAAGTGTTACCTTGAAAATGAAAAAAAACCTAAGAGTACCTGGGAACATCGCCGTTTCTCCCATATACCTAAGGCACGATCTAGCCCAGTATGGAGAATGATACCGGGTACTATACACATGTTTCACTCACTCGCTTAACAACGACTTTGGCGTTTCCCTAGTATTAAAAAACATCAATAAGTTTACTTAACCTTAAAGGCCGGTGCACAATTACCCAGTAACGAGAACGAGATCGGGAAGACGCTAACGTTAAGGGCTTCGATACACAACAGCCCGTGAAGTAAGCCGACTGGAACAAACAAAATAATAAGTGGGTTTATTTTTTTATGTTATTTTATTATTCCGCACATTTTTATTTAATTTGTATCGCATATTACTCGCGTACAAACCATCAATCAGCTGATGCATCTTGATTCCGTTTGGTTCCGGTAATGTACGGAACGGGAACGTTACGGGAAGTTAAAACTTGATGAAATTCCCGTTCTCGTTCCCAGGATACGATAACGGGAAGCTATATTGGCATCGTGTCGTAAGTTAACATGAGATTAAACTTTCTTCCCGTTCTCGTTCTCGTTCCCGGGCAATTGTGCATCGACCTTTTCGCTTATGATACAACTAAAAGATAAGTAACGTTATCTACGGCCATGTAATTTAATTTAATTTATCTAAGTAATCTTAACATAACTAACAACAGTGGTTATCAAAAATAATTCTTTTATCTGAACTTTATCTTTAACTAGAGGTAAACATGTCATTTAAAGTCTTTAGAAATATTGTCAGTGATTTAAAATTAATATTTTATTATTTTCGTATACTAAAACCCATATTTGCCACTCATAAGACTTCTCTGTCGTCTCCTTGAAGAGACAGTGCAGCTGCTGACCAATATGGCCTCGTAAAACCTTGAGACGTGTCAGCTGACGTCAAACTTCCTCCTCCTGTAATTCCTTCCTCCGTTGCTTCCTGCCGCCAGAGTCGATAAAGAAGTCTCCCCGCAGTCATAAAAAATTCCCCTTATTCACTATACAAAACATTTTGACTATTAGATCCCGCTGGTTGGAGAGACAGTGTCTAGCTGGACATATCCTCAAGCTACTGACTCGCAACCAATCTTTCCACTAGTTGGGGATTCCCCACCGATGCCACACTTTGGGAGTGCTCGATCGAATCTCCCATAAATTTCGGCCTTAGAAAAGTTTCTTATAACTGATTCAAATTAATTACCCCTAGTTTGTGCAAATAGTGCCATGTCCGTGTGTGTTTCTTCATGCGAAACCTTGGCAGTCCCGACGTCCTCATAGCACGTGACATGACTCGCAACCACATCTCTTCCACAGAGTTCGGAGGATTCCCCAACCGAGGCCAACACTTTAGGTACGTATTGGTGGACCACGAATATTATTCGATCGACATCATCCACATAGCAATCTTTTCGTCCTTCGAAAAAGATTATTCTTTTAACTGAATTCTGTAGAAAATTAATTACATTAACATTTCTTATGAATTTTGATAATATTATATTTAAATTTAAAACCAATTTGAACTATAAAATTTACTACTACTTATTACTTTACTAACTTACTTTTACTTCTTCTTATCAACGTATTTTTTTCTTGTCAAAAGTAAACTTCATTTTATACTGCTTCGTTTATATGTTTTGTACATATGCCCGAATTGAAATTGATAAATAAACTTTTATATTTAATTAACTATTCATCATACATCATCATCAACATATGACTGATTTCGTCATTTTACGAAATATTATGTATATTCAATTTTATGGTTATAACAATCATTACAATATCAGTCCAAAAACTCAGACACTTTATAGAATGCACTACCCAATTGATATTCCTTAAAAACATACTTCAAACGATGAAACGAGCCAATTTTGTAATACGTATTTGTATCTCATATCTTTGTGTTTCTTGCTCTTGCATTTATCGATTAAATCATATTTATAAAAGGCTGTAAGGCTTGTTCATTCTTATCTGTATCTAAAGATTGTAAGTAAATTATATGATTAAAACAAAAATGAGTCCTTCTTTTCCACATACCATTCATAATTTGAATACGAAAGATAGTGGGTTTTGGCGAAACGGCGTAAATGAGAAACAAACGGAAACTCACAAAATAGGAACTCTGGTTCCCTAAAAAATATGTGTAAATGTAAAAGAAAAATCAGAGAAAATTGAGTGTATTTTTCAAAATATTTTAACAGTTTCTATTCATGGTTTTTAAACTTATGTTAATTAAGCTTAAAAATTATGGTAATAGTCTTCTTATTAGCACATTTTTTTGCAAAATGTCAACTTTACTCCCCCTATTATTTTTGTATGCACCCGGAAACACCACTGAACCCAGTTATATTTAACATCTATAGTAGGTTTTATCCCCAGTCATTGGTCTACTTCCGTGACAATTAGAAGCCATCTTGAAAAGGGAAGTTTGCATGTTAAAGTAGATGGGAGCGATTTGTAGCCCAAATATTTTTCAAGATGGCTGTCAGGTTGACAGCTGAGCATATTAGCCATTGACACCAAATGATTACTAAATTACCTTATGCAATAACTTCTTATTGTTTCTGTTTGTGCATCCCCATGCTTACAAGCTAAAACCATATCAAACAATCCAGAAAAATACTTAATCGCATCTAAAACATAATGTAAAGCATAATAAATTGGAAGCACCAAATTGCCATCTTGAAAGGGTCAATTTGGTACGCTCGCGCCTGTGCGAACATATTGGAGACCGGGGATCCAGCCTACTATAGATATTAACTATCATTGACTGAACCACTGAACTGTTTACCATGGTTCCTTTTACTCTGTCTGTTATTGTGATTTGATTGTAAATACGTTTTCTTTTTATTTCAGACCATGCAGAACAGAAATCGCAGAAATGGAAACCGTTCTGTGATGTTAGTAGCATTCTTTGATTTTCACCACCGAGTTTCTACAGGAAATATTAAAATAAGATTGACAATGAGTTACATAAAGGTATCACGCTTTGATTCCGTATTATCAGCACTGAAAATGAGACAAACTCATTCAACAAAACGTGTTCGAAAATTAAATAAATAGAATCGGTAATTTTTTAAATGATAAAAGTCTAAAAAAAATCAATAGAACTACAGTTCAAAACAGATTGTTAGGTAATGACTGTGATTTTATTAAATGACTTTACATGTTCCAAAATTTGTGTACCTATAAAATACAGTGTCGTCATAGTTAGATTAGCTCAATGATGTAGATTAACAACTTGCAATATTATTTATAATAATCATCAAAGTAAATCATTAGATTCATTATCATCCACGAGAAACAAAAATCTGTGCGAATAATATACAAGAATAAAATTATGAATTGAGTTTTGTGGGAAAATGTAACGTTTTATGGAAATCCAAAAGTGCTCAAGAAATCAAACGGTGCTACCCATAAAGTATTGCATAAGGTAATGTACCACGTAAAAACCGAAACAATTAAGGTCGTAGGTATAGAAAAAGAATTATTACATAACAGCTGGATGTATTACAAAAATATACAATATCACGTATTTGTTATGTTGTTAAAATGTTGCTATTTTATTGTTAATGCTATATTCTTAGACCATTGTTATTGATGTAATGCGTTTGTGAAAATAGAAAATCTAACTATGTTAGATAATCTAAAGTTTATCGACGATCTAGTGGAAAATGTATTGGCCTATCCAGGGAAAAGCTTTGATGCAATGTTTATTTGGTATCTACATCTAGAATGTGTGTTAAGTATAATGCAATTGTAATATATTGGTACAACGTCGGCAATATCAACAAATTGTGAACATTAGGTCTCCAAGTCCATCGCAAAGTCCAGCATTTTATTCGTTTAGAAAATCAACCACTATAGTCAAACAATTTTAATCATTGTTTTGAATGTTGATAATTTTATAAGATTTGTATTTCAAATACATTTTATCGTGATCTACTTCTACTTTTATTTGAAATTTGCATTCAAGCATCAAAGTAAAAATAAAATGGTACTGGGAAATTTGAGTTTGAATTCACATGTTAAATTATTATTAATAGTTAGAACTGATTTAAATATTCGTCATAAAAATAAAGCATTATTTTATTGTATTATTGCGAAAATTGAAACGTCCAGAAAGTACTTACAAATTGACTTTGTGTAACACATTTTATGTTAACTAAGTTCAGTGTTCTTTTCTATAGATTTAACTGTTATGTCAACAATAAGTTTACCGACAAAACATATAAATGAAACGAACTTTACCATTTGTAAATTCAAAACAAATATGTCAACATAATGTCAAAAATACATACCTCAACTTTATTTCGGGAAGCTCGTCCTCTGGTGTTTTCTTCTTGAGGAAGGTAGCATAAAAATTCCCAAAATATATTACATGATTACAGGATTTTTGATTAGGTGCTGTACATTTTTATAAATGCTTATTTGTATGACCTTTGTAATTCTTTCTCGTTACAATTATTGTTTTAATGATTCAATCCACGTTTACAAGACATTTAATAAAAAGGTTTAATGATTTAACGGTTTAAAAAAGGGATCGACGTCGTTGTAATAAGGTTTTGTATATTAAAAAAAGGGTTTGGCTGAACACAGTAGTTGCGACTTTACTTGTTACCGATATGTTACGTATTTTATGATATGTATTTTAGCTTCAAAATTGATTTTCAATTAGTTATATAATTCAATATTCAGTTGACAGTTTTAATAATGGTGGTTTACAACTTGCGTTTCTCAATATTTTCATCATTGGAATAAAAAAAAAGTTTCGTCAAAGCTTGATTTCGTATAAATAATTGAAGCAAATATGAATATAAATGTTGTTTTAAAATTGTTTTGAGGTTGAAACGAAAACTAAGTGGGGTTTAGTGTAAACAGTGAATGAACCTTCCTTTAAAGGGGTTCAGCCTGTTTACTTGTGAACAACAATACAATATCCATCTTGCATATGGACGATTCATGGTAGCAAAATAACGAAATAAGTTAGAGTTTTCTAAACATTAACTGGTGTTAAAGGTTATAAAATAAATGCACGTACAGGAGTAATTAAAGCCTAAATGAGTTTAGTAGTAACTGATATGTAGATGGGGTATAAGGATCACCAACTGCCTACCTGTGAATGTTAATTGGTACCACACCCTAAAAACCTAATTTTTATTTGAATTTTTATATAAATATTTTTCAAGTTTTTAAGTTGTTTTTCAACTGCGTCGTTTCGTATAGTTCACTGTAAGTTCTACAAAATAAAATATATCATTTAGTATACACAATTATCATAATCATCATAATCTTAGTTAAATTATCATTAAGGCTGATTTAAACTTTGGGGGTGAGATCGGTTGTGTAACAATAACAGAAGTTCGTGTCCATATGTTATTATAAGTAAAAAGAAAGTGAATTGTTCATGTATTTTATTGTTCAATACTGTATATCGATAAGGAAATAATGTTCTATTGGTTCACTTAGACCAACACGATAGATGATATCTTTAATAATGGTTCAAGAATAATCATAACATCTCTACATACTCACATGAATACATTTCATCTACCCCATTGCGAAAACATGGTAGGTTTTTCATACTTCCCCTGCTTTCGAATCGAAATTTCTCCTGTAAGAAAGAACCACTATCTTACAATAGTTTTAAACGATACAAAGTTTCAATATGTATGCTGTTAATGTATTGATAAGTAAAATAATATATTAAATGTCAACTTATGATTACTAGAATACCTGTTCTTTAGGTAAACATATTTGTTTGTGTAAATGATAAAAACGAACTTGTCGCCATTATGAAATTATATTTATGTATGTACACTATATTTTGGGAGTATAAAGACGTAAATAAGAATAAGTGGTAAAATATTTCTTTGTGTAAAATTGTGTTCGTATATAAGAGAATTAATGGATAATAATAAATAATAAAACCATTTCTTATAGAAATACTAGAACATTTAACCATAAGTGACTAGATGTTCCCAATAACCACCACAGTGTAGGACATGTCACACATAGGCAAACGTCTAGTTGCATATATGTGTAGACGTAAAATATAAACAATATTTTCAATATAATTATGTTTAATTGTTGAGTAGGACAAAAAATAATTAGAATACAATAAATGAAATGTAAATACGAATTTTAAATAAGCCAGTAAAATAAACAAATGGGTCGTCTATATATACATATATATTATCGCTTTCTGTGTAAGAGTATGCCTGACTGAATGATGTGTAATAAATATCATGTCTAAAAACCCAACTAAAATCAAATAAATTGTAGTTTACCTAGACACTAAACCATTCTCACATAACCAAAATAAAAACACATTTAAAGCATGATTATTTGTAATTACGGTTTTTAAAAGGCGATACGGTTAATAAACCTAAAGCTGTTAATATAAGTAACAATCACGTATTGTACCTGATGAGTTATTGTCTTCTTACAAACTCCTGTTATTTGTGCATCTAAAATTATCATTGGATGAGCGTAGCGAGCGTAGCGAGCGAAGCGAAAACTTCAATTTCACTGACCCCTCAAAAAATTTAGCTCCAATGTTTTTTGTGTGTTTTTTTTTTTTTTTGTTTGTTTTTTTGTCTGTTTGTTCGCACGATTCCGGGCAAACGGCATAAGCGATCTTGATGAAAATTTGACAGGACCTTCAAAATCTCTGAACTTAGACGTGCCACGTTTTTGGGTTCAATCGGAGAAATATTTCTCATGAATATCGCACTTTTACGATTTTTTTTCGATTTTTAGTGCGATATTTTCGTGACATTTGGGCCGATTCTGACCAAACGGGTGGGGCTACAAAGTTCATATTTTACATGGACATTAAGGTTATGGTGATGTAGTACCTTGTGAAAAAAAAGTTGAAAAAGGTAACCAGAACCCATAAAATAAACGTACTTTTACGATTTTTTTCGATTTTTAGTGCGATATTTTCGTGACATTTGGGCCGATTCTGACCAAACGGGTGGGGCTACAACATTCATATTTCACATGGACATTAAGGTTATGGTGATGTAGTCCCTTTTGAATGAAAAAGTTGAAAAAGTGAGCCAGAATTCATAGAATAAAGGTTTTGATATGAGTTTTTTTGAGGTTTATAATAACCATTAACAAGTAACATTTAGAAACTTGACAACAATCACCTACAATGCATTCACAAGCACTTGCAAAGGAAAAGTGGTCCCACGCAAACTAAAAACTTACAAAAACGCTCATCCATCAACGCGGCGGGACTTTAGCGTTTTCCTAGTCTTAAATAATTTATCTTACGTTTTTATAATGCACTGATGATAATAGCCAAGTGTTCGTTTTAATATTATTTTTTAAATTTGTTTATTGTAATTTTGTTGATTTTTACTTATACGAAGAATTTTGTTGTTTTTCAGATTGTTATTCACGGCCAATGAAATTCATCCAAAGGTATAATATACAATAAAATAAAATAATTATATGATGTTTTGAGGATTATGTTTAAACAAACGAACAAAAACATAATATATTACCAATCACAAACTTTAAACAACGAATTATATGTTTCAATGAATACGACACGTGAAATTAAATGGACGTGCTTAAGGGGAAGGATTACAACCAATATTTAAACCACGCGAAATAACCTTATTTTAGTAATATCTCTCAAACCGTAATGTAAAATCGAAAAATGGCTACAAGGTCTTACGTTGTTTTGTTAGAACTCCAACCTGCATGAAAAATTATTCGAGTATTGTAATCAGTAGCGTTTTTTGGATGAGCGAAGCGAAGACTTCAATTTCACTGACCCCCAAAAAAATTTAGCTCGGTTTTTTTTCGTTTTTTTTTGTCTGTTCGCACGATTCCGGGAAACCGGCATATGCGATCTTGATGAAAATTGGAGGGACCTTTGAAATCTCTGAACTTAGACGTGCCACGTTTTTGGGTACAATCGAAGAAACATTTCTCATGAATATCGTACTTTTACGATTTTTTTCGATTTTTAGTGCGATATTTTCGAGACATTTGGGCCGATTCTGACCAAACGGGTAGGACTACAACATTCATATTTCACATAAACATTAAGGTTATGGAAATGTATTGCTTTCTGAAAGAAAAAGTTGGGAAAGTTAGTCAGAATTTGTAGAAATAAAGCTTTTAATATAAGTTTTTTGACTTTTAGTGCGATATTTTCGTGCCATTTGGGCCAATTTTGACCAAACGGGTGGGCCTTCAACGTTCATATTATACATGGACATTAAGGTTATGGTGATGTAGTACCTTTTAAAAGAAAAAGTTGAAAAAGTTAGCCAGAATCCATAGAAATATAGCTTTTAATATATGTTTTTACGGTAAATAATCCAAATTGACGGGTAACAAAAGAAATTTGACAACAATCACTTACAATGCGTAGGTAGCAAAACAAAGCACTTGCAAAAGTAAGATATCCCACGCAAACTTAAAATTTTAAAAAGCTCATCCATCAACGAGGCGGGACTTTAGCGTTTTCCTAGTAATTACGGAATACATTAATTGTATTTAAACCTTTATTAAAAATCATTACTAGTTACGATATTTAAAAAAGGTTTTATGCCAGATATTGTTCTAACTAAACCACATGGGACCAAGTATCCACTTTTTCGTGTTTGTGAAGCTTTTGTGGAATATTTCTAAAATAAGGTTATTTCGCGTGGTTTTAATATTGGCGGTAGTCCTTCCCATAGCAATGCTACAGTACAAAGTAAGAGTTTAAGGATAAGATATTGTTCATTCTGGTGGAAGTAAAGTTATTGTTTTATTGGAAGTTGACTTTCACATTGACAACAATCACACAGATCAACGATTTGATTTAATTTTTTTTGTCAAAACCAGAATAATCGGACTGATAAAATTAAAAAAACTGGAATATTCCATGTCTATTCTCCCTTTATCATAGGGGAAACAATTTTCCGTAGGATTTCACATTGTAGCACAAAAATAAGTATTGTTCTCATTTGTAAAATGTACAGTTTATAAAGGAGTACAGATGTTAGATACAAATAATTTAATTAAACTTATAAAATTGTTTGCATTTTCCAAGAGAAGTTCAATTATCGATAATGAATTTAAACGGTTGAATTAAATAAAAGGCCAATTATTTTTAACTTTATTTTGATTTCACGTATATATGTACATTCATTGACAAGAAAGAAAAAATAACAAAAATTAACTGAAAATTCTTTATAACTTTTACAAAGAAATAATACTATAAATAGAACTCGAGAACACATCAGGATTAATTTTAAAACAAGAGTTTACTAACATGTTGAACACATACATGCTAATCATTTTTGCATAGGTGTTTGTAGGAGACTTTCCATTCCTTAGACAAAACTTAGAATGACCCAACCCAGTCGTTATTTTATTTCTCCAACTAAAAGTTAAATTACTTCCGTTTTCGATTCAATTCTTGTTTAGATGCTTAAGCAAAATGTATGATCATCATTCGTCACACACCAAGCGCAAGGTAAGTGAAACATGTAACTAAGTTTCTCAAGATTAAACTCAACTTTTTTGAATATTTATACTGAATGTAAAAGACCTAGTAATTGTTTAGCATTTCTCAAACATGTGATGAACCGGTTTGATATTGGTTATATATTATATGATATGATATTGCTGGATGTTGCTCACCCTTACACTCGGGACTCTAAATTGGAAGGTTATTGGCTAGATACCAGTCATCGACAAACCGGATTGAAGAGTATTTCCCTGGCTACTCTTCGGTGTAAAGCCAAATGCTTGAATTTGATCCTATGAGAAAGACTTTGTGATTTCCTTTCCCACTATCTCAGCCAAACTTATAGGAATGGTAAATAACTTAGTCTCTAATTATATTTATACACAAGCTTAATTTCAACATGTTTAAAAGGCACTATAAACTTAAGTAAAAATAATTTATTGAAAGAATGTTTTAAAACTTGGCTTCCATAAAATATACGATTTTTTCAATTTAACACCAAATTAGTGACTCCTTTTATCGAGATATTAGCTAATTCATTTGTATATTTGGTGCAGAATACAATCGTGGAGCTAAAATTTGTGTATTTTTTAAGACAATAACTGTCAATCCTTTTTTGCATCGATTTAATCATATAAAAAACACTCCTAGGTGAAAAATGTTGATAGAATTTAATCAAATTTAAAATTCCCGTCTAATTATTGGATTTTTCAATTGATGGATAAAATTTTATATATTTTACGTTGGGACTGTTTTGCTATGACAAATTTGAGATTATTTATTGGATGAGCGAAGCGAAGACTTCAATTTCACTGACCCCCAAAAAATTTGGCTCGGGTGTTTTTTTTTTTTTTTTGTTTTTGTTTTTTTTGTTTGTTTGTTTTTCTGTCTGTTTGTTAACTCTCTACCAGGCAAACGGCATATCCGATCTTGATAAAAATTTGACAGGACCTTCGAAATCTCTGAACTTAGAGGTGTATTGTTTTTGGGTACAATCGAAGAAATATTTCTCATGAATATCGTACTTTTACGATTTTTTTCGATTTTTAGTGCGATATTTTCGTGACATTTAGGCCAATTCTGACCAAACGGGTGGGGCTACAACGTTCATATTATACATGGACATTAAAGTTATGGTGATGTAGTACCTTTTGAAAGAAAAAGTTGAAATAGTTAGCCAGAATCCATAGAAATAAAGCTTTTAATATAAGTTTTTTACGGTAAATAATACCAATTGACAGGTAACAAAAGAAACTTGACAACAATCACCTACAATGCGTAGGCAGCAAAACAAAGCACTTGCAAAAGTAAAGATATCCCATACAAACTAAAAAATTTTAAAAGCTCATCCATCAACGCGGCGGGACTTTAGCGTTTTCCTAGTAGTAAAGCACTTGGGATTTATCTTACGAAATCTGCCCAAAGACAAAGCGATCGTTTTCTGCTGTGAAGAATTGGAGGGTTTATCCAGAGGATCGAATAGAGTATCGTGTGTAAAGCTTGAGCTACCCCTATAGATTGAGAAATGAGTATTAATTAAAGCGAGAACTTAACGACATTATTTAGTCATTACGATGCTAATTATTCTCGTACTTCATCACCATGACGTCACAAGGCCTCAACGAACGTCACTTCAAAACGAAAACAAATAGAACACAACCTAGACTTAGATTCCTATATTATACATTTAATTGTTGAAATCTGCACAAAGAGAAATGTAGTTTGCGAATTAAGTTTGAGGGGATTCCGGAGGAAATCGAAGTCAGCATTGTCGTTTTTAAATAAACTTGAGTCCCCTATTAGTATTGTGCTCGTCGATGTGTGCTTAAAGCTGAGAACTGAATAGCTTGTTATTCTGCGTCATGTCCGCTGCTGAATCTTCATTATTGCTCGTGTTTCCTACATGAATTCCAAAGTGCTCAACGATCGTCGATGTCGCGACTACAGCAGAGAAAATCCAACCTGTGAATCGTGTCCGCTAATCTTCACTTTTGCTCGTGGAGCTTTTCCTACAGAAAGCGAAATTATTGTATAGTGTTGTTTCACGAAACCTAGCTTGTTATTCTGGCTCTGTCCGCGGAAGGAATCGTGTCCAGCTTGATTGCTCGGTGTTTCCTACATAAATATACCGGTCTCTAGTTGGTCATTGTTCGCTCGTCGATGGTGTCGGCGCATACAAGCTGGAGTGCTTAGTGTGCTTAAAATTCAATGTCCCCCACTGAAAATCAGTTATTTGACTGAGTAGGTTGACTTTTAAGTGTAAACACTATTTATTTTTTATTTATGTTAAAATTAATAGAGACATGTAAAAAAAAACTCGCGACGCGCTCGAAATCCTTTAAATGTCTACAGTGAATACACTTAGCTCCCTGTGACTGCAAGGTATTCGCTAATCTTGTATGCTAAATAAGTCTTTCTCCTTTAGGCGCCGTTCCTTTCATCAAATGAAATGAGTCCTGCACTAAGGGGATTGGATAAGCTCCTAAAGCACTTTCCTTATGGAGTTACACCACGGGTATTGCAAGATGGCGCCAGGCAAGACTCAGGAAGAAGAAGATGGGTTAGGGATACACACGGTTATCTTGGGATCTTCCTCATATTTGAACCAGGTGGTAACATCTAAGATTGTATGTTCTTTCTTTAATTTTCATTAGTTCGCTTAATTTTGATTAAAAAACAAATATTTTATATTTTCCTTACATAACATTTGTTATCTTAACCTTACACTTAACGAAATTGTTTGTTTATCTAAACTATTGTTTATTTATTCAAATTAAATCGCGTTTCTATGGTATAAATTTTTAAATATACCATCTTCATCGGTAAGTTGTACTACCTTTATTACATATTCCCCTAAAAAGTATAGTAAGTAGATAAATTGATTTAATACTTGCTTTACATAAAACTAAATTATAACTTGTAACGAGACAATGAAATTGGTAATGAGGTGATATAAAGATAGACAGGTACTATTCCAGATATATTGGACATCGTTATGGTTTTGCCGAAAGTCAGGCTGCGACCGTCATAGCGCGTGATCTCTATTCGGGACGGTCTCGCTTTGACATCGTCATAGGTCCTCCTGACTGAAGGTTTTTTGCGAGTACCTTAAACGAGTTTAAAGCCGATACAAGCTAGTCACCCTCCTATACAGCCCTCGACTTTTACTTGGTCTATCGCAGATGACCGTTCGCAAAAGCTACCCTGACCCCTGCATCGCTTACCTCGGTGAATAAAAATATATTAGTATTTTATGATTTATGGTACTTCTTTTACATAAAACTATATAACAGTTCGAACTATAACCAAATTAAATTTAATGTGGTCGAATCTAGAGTATATATATCCAACCTATCAAATATATGGATTCATATTGTTTGCCCGTAAGTGTTGTCACTAAATCAAACGTGTGCGGTTTATCTTCTCGTTCAAATCCTCAGACCGTCAATCCTGACTGAAGGTTTTTTCGAGGTTTACCTTAGTCGTTTATGCGAATGCAAGGGATTGAGTCCTCTTAAACAGCCCTCGGACATCTCTTCACAATTGTCCTATCCGCAACATACCTAGTTGAAAAAAGGCATGAACTGCACCCTGGGCAGGCTTCCCACGAAAAATTATTTTTAGTATTTTATGTAATTCCATTTTAACTTCATTTAAAACTTCGCCACTTTATCTATTTGGCCCTTATTAGTTTGCCAAGGATTTAATTATTGTGGGCTCCTGATGTCATGCTCTATAGTGGTCCCAACTAAAGAATGCAGGTGGCTCGAAATTGTCTTCCCAACATAACAACTTTGTCAACTAAAAATCAGTTATATAACTGAGTGGGTAGACTCTACATACAATTTATTTATTTATTTATTTATTTATTTATTTATTTATTCATTTATTTATTTATTTATTTATTTATTTATTTATTTATTTATTTATTAATTATTTATTAATTAATTTATTAATTTATTTATTTATTTATTTATTTATAACTCTATTCACGCTAGATCAGCGTGGATCTTGCTCACGGAGGAACTCTGTGATCTAGAACAGATAAATTTTGCTTGGGTTGGTAAAAGATATTTCTCTTTCATACACAAAGCGACATTCCATTTACCGTGCATTCATTCTACCCCCACCACTACCAAGTATCTGCATTCTTTCGTTGAAGCAAGTATAGACGGTTCCCCCACAGTCTGAAATCGACGATTTAGCGATTCTGAAGATTCGACGACGAAGAAGCCTTTAACCATTAATTTAATTAAATTCGAGGTGAAGTTAGTGTCCTATCAGATTCCAGCAAACCACGACGAACATTCCTCTTGTTTGTGTTTCATGCTTGCCGTAGACGATAGGTCTTCGTTTTGGATGCTTTTCATGGAAATAAACGTTTGATTAAATAACCTAAAGATATATGACAGAAACACGCAATTATTAATTATATTTATTTCTCGTAGATGACTTGAAACGAGACAATTGCGTGCTCTTAGTCTTACATGCACACTATAAAATGTCAACCGAGATATATGTGAATTGCTGATTTATTTCTAAAGTCTATTCATTCTTGAAGTACAAAGTGACCATCGACGGACGCGTCAGGTATAGGTCGCCCCCGTTTCCCTAAATAGACCATCTTTGAAGCTGAGGGTTTTCTACCTGTTGTATTCTCTTCCTGTTCTATTGTTCTATTGTTCTATTTATTTATTGATATTTTTTTGTTTAATTGCAAATATCTAATAACGTTGTTAAAATATAAGGCGTGCGTCTTGAACTTAATTATTTTGGACGAAATTCTACGATAAAAACTGACTGAGTTACGGATAATGCTTATATAATATATTTTAATAATATTTTATAATAATATATTAATATTTATGTATAAAATCAAAGGTGTAAGAGTTTCGGGTTATTTCGCCGCGTCGCGAGTAAACATTGTACGTACCTCGACGTTTCGTTACCTCTGTGGGTAACATATTCATGAGAACTGAGGCTGATTAGTTTGTTTCAGCCTCAGCCGAACACTCCTCCGTGGTGGTGTCTTCTGATTGGCTCGGGTGGCACACGTGGTGGAGTGGGGGTAGTTTTCTCCCCTGGTTGGAGAGGGTGACGTCAACACTTGTTGTCGTCGATGTAGTTGTAGCTGCGGTTGTTGTTGTTGTTGTTGTTGTTGTTGTTGTTGTTGTTGTTGTTGTTGTTGTTGTTGTTGTTCTGTGTTGTTGACGTTAATGTTGTAGTTGTTGTAGTTCCTTGTGGCGTTGGGATGCTAGTTTGATGACTGGGGCCCAGGAGTTACTCAGTTTATAGCCGCCTACGTCACCGTTGAAGTTGTTAGGTGATTTAGCTATTTCTATTGACTCCCTGATTAGGCGTGGTCATAGGGCAGGTTCGTGGCATATTATTCGGGTTTCATCAAATAGTATCTCGTGGTCCGGATTGCTGACGTTGTCGACGGCATGTTTGGCAACAGCTGCTGACAAGCGACGCGGCGAAATAACCCGAAACTCTTACACCTTTGATTTAATATTAACGGGCCGCGAAAGTTTAAAATGTGAATTAATATTTATATATTTCAGTCAGTTTTGATCGTAGACACTAGGGGAAAAAACGCATTTCATAACTCAAGCTACACATTTGAACCACGTTATTAAATATTTGCAATTATAAAAATAATATTTCGCTGAATAAATTATTTTCATCCCAATAGATTTGAAGTGGGCGAAGGCAGGTAGAAAAAAAACATGTTAGCTCCCAAGTTCGGTCACAAATGCACCCAAAAGCTATTATAAAGAATATCAGCAGGCAGACAATTAACGGGACGACCGATCCCGGTCTCGTCCGTCGATGGTCACTTTGTACTTCAAGGATGGATAGACTTTAGTTACCTTGTGCCTTTTGAAACCCTGAGGGCACTGAAAAAAAAGAACTCATAGAAGAAAGTATCTAACGGACCTTGCTAAAATCATTCAAATAAGTTTCTATCTTTTCCACCGCCTGCTCGAATGGGATGAATTGGGTCCATCCCATTCGAGCAGGCGGTGATCTTTTCATTTTGACAAAACAAATAAATAACATTGTTGCAAGTGTTTTTCATGTAAAAAGTTTTATTTCACTGATATGAAATACCACGATTCTAAAATATTATGAGAATAAGTCAATCATTTCAGCTCGTGTTCTTGAATATTAGTTTAACAGTCTAGAGTGATCAAAGATGACCAAGCATACCATAGAGCTCCGAAGAGATGCTCCATAGTGTTCTCGTACTCGTCCCACGTTTTTGTCGAACTTTGCCAGTATGTAGTATTGGAGGATCTGTTAAAACCGTTACTTATAGTCACTCGAATTCCGTGAAGACAAGGTAGGCACCGAGACTGCGATAAAGCTCCTCAGGCGCGCGCCATTGTTGAAGTCACTCACACTGTTGGGCACGAAGAACATGGAGCAATCCTAGACCTAACGAATAGTGTTTCCGTTCTGTCTCATTACTGGTTTGTTCTTATTCTGTCTGATTCCTGGTTCTGTTACTGATCCTCATGCATTTTATCTTAATTTATTTATGTAATTATCGGACGTATCGTGTAAAGCCGCCAGTTTATCTAAACAAGATCAGTTCCTTTCCGATTCCTTGTTCCATTCCGATTGGCGAGCTCGATTAGCGCTCGACTATTCGGAGCTACTAGCTACGTCATGGTTCATGACGTACGGTGACGTAAAACGAGATGAGACCAGGAATGAACGCGTTTGGACTTTTCGATAGTCTTAGAAGAGGTTAGCCAGCACAATCTCAAGATTCGTTTGTTGTTATTGATGAAAAAGCAGGAACCTTACGGTATTGAGTCATCGGTCTTGGAGAGAGTAATGAACAAGTGTACTAAGATCGTCACCCTACAACTTCAAGGATGTATCGTAGGCCTACGAGGTTGTGAGTTTTTAAGCAATCTTTGCATTCAACTTCCCCGCCTAAAACAACTGGGTTTTGACTTGCGAGGGACTTACAGCTGTGCCTCGGAAGTGACGCACCTTGCCGACGGCCTCGACCTCGAGGAGCTACTCATCAGAAACTGTACCAGGTACAGTACCAGTAACAGCGAACACCCCAGCATCGTAGTTTTGTGCAACCGGTACTGTAGGACACTCCGTACTTTTGCAGTTTGGTTTGGCGTTTGGTCCCGAGAATCTTTCTCTGCGCTAAAGACTTGCGAACGCCTAGAGAACTTGTACATCTTTATTCCTCGCAGCATATCCAATGACGATCTGCCGATCATTGCCTCGTTACCCAACCTGAGTGAACTAGCGCTCGATGGTTGCAAAGTGCCCGAGACGATCTGGATCCGTCTGTTTACATCTGGAGACTGGACAAACCTCAAGTCTCTAAACCTGCGGCTTAGTAACGTTACGGACGAGGTGTGCGTTACTATCGGCGATCGTCTCAAGAACCTGAAGATTATAATGCTGAATGGATACATTGGAGAGGGCCAGACGACATTGACAGCAAGGGGGTTGAAGAGTGTGATTCAGGGGTGCTCCAAACTAGAACAAGTTTTGTTTGAGAACTTAGAGCACGCCCTTGTAGAGATCTGTCAACACATACCGGAACATCTGCCTAGGCTGGAGTTCTTGCAGATACGTGGCTGTCCACAAGAAGCAGTAGCCCAAATAAAGGCACGCATGCCGAAGCTAAAGCTGGAACACATCAAGAAATGGTCATATCACCCACAGTGGATGAAGATTCTTGTGGTTTGCTAATGTACACAATTACCTCAACCAAATTGTCTTCTACTAAGCTAGTTGCAAATCATTGCAGTGTTTCATTACGTAGTCTATCTTCGTTGAAAGGCAAGCCCATAATATTTTCTCTCATGCACATTTTGAAATTTAGCATAAGAATCTTTGAAGAAAATTTGTAATCGTAACCAAAAATGGTTTGTTCAAAAATAATAAAATAATATTATAGGGCCTAACCTACATGAGAAAATGTTACCTTCATTGTGTAGGCAAGATCAAGACCGTGGATGTCCAGATTATTATTATTAATATTATTTTTTATATTATTATTAGCCTACCTATTTAATTATAGCAAGTGTCGTAAAAGTGTGTCTTGACTAGGGATCGAACGCAGAACCTCTGTCTCAACGCGCCATAGCAAAGCAAAGTGGGCTTTTGCTTAAAAACATAGTTTTCATTAAAATGTTATTATTAATTATTTCAGAAGTTGAACAGTACTTGACAGATTTAGATAAGGCAAGGTATAGGCCTATAACTGGCCATGACCATACGCCAATAAATTTAAATTCAAGTTTTTATCATGGGAATTAAACTTGTTATAGGGTGCCCCTTTTCAGGTGAACTACATGTATGTTGCGGATAAGACAATTGTGAAGGAATGTCCGAGGGCTGTTTAAGAGGACTCAATCCCTTGCATTCGCATTATCGGCTGAGGAAAACCTCGGAAGAAACCTTCAGTCAGGATTGCGGGTCTCGACAGGATTCAAACCCGAGACCTCCCAACAGTCGAGCGCTTAGCGCCCGAGCCAACACTGTCTGTGATACACCGATAGTTTGGCTGGTGCAAACCAACACCAAATTCTGCGAAGGCCCTGGGCATATTTAAATTTAAAGATCTTAGCAAATTATCACATAGAAGGGCTTGATCTTAGTGAGTTCTTGAAATATTATGCAGACCTAATTTCAAGGATTTTTTAAACGACTTAAATAGATTAGTAATATTGTTTTCAATTAGTAATAAGTTAATTAGTAAAGTGTAGCTCGTTGGTCTTGTGGTGAGCCTACCTGCTTCCGTTGCAGAAGGTCCAGGATTCGATTGCTGCTAAAGTCAAAAGTTTTTTAACTACTAATTTGGACTTAATTCCATAAATTCTTGTCTTATAGGAATAACGGTGACTTTGAAGCCTTCCTAGCAACGAGACACATAATAAATTTAAAGTTGTTCTCGGCTTTTTTGATTCTGCCGTTGATCCGCGGGTGTTCGCACTGTTTATACCACTGATTTCTATATTTCTTATTAATAATATCGATCTTAGGTTGGTAATCGTTCACTATAGTCGATTGCGTCGGGGCCTACAGGGTTGGCTTATTTGCTTCGGTTTAGTGTCCCACACTGAAAATCAGTTGTGTGACTGAGTGGGTAGACACTAAATACGGATTTATTTATTTATTGATTAATTGAAAATGGATTAATTGGTGTAAATTGTTTGTAGGTGGAGGGTGGGGTGAAACGAGTGTATCTAGTGTAAAAATAGTGTAAAAAAGTAAAAAAAGTAAAAAAAAAGACCCAGTTGACAAACCTTTCAGGCTTCGACACGCATGGGGGAAGCTTGGCACGACTGAGGAAAACCTCAGAAAAAACCATCAGTCAGGATTGCCGGTCTCGACAGGATGTGAACCCGGGACCTCCCGAATCAGTGTCGCGCGCTTAACGCTCGAGCCAACACTGTCGGTTCATAAGTTTGCTGAAATCACGCACCAAGTAAATTTGAAATTATTTACATTGAGATCATGATACAAAAAAATAATAATTTGAATGTTTTTTAACGAGTTTAAAAAAACATAATCACTGCTTAGCTAATGCATATCTCAAACGAACTAATAGTGTGTTAAACCCAAAGAAAAATTGAGCCGCATTGATTATTTTTGTTAAACACTGTAAAAAGAGCTTTGTGTGTGTTTACTAAAGCCATCTTGTCTAGATTATAAATAATCCTTGTTTCAATATTGAACCTGCTCGCGCGGTGTACATTGTCAGGGTATTCGTTGCTTAATTTTGGAGTATGGTCCATGTCAGGTGACTTGGTGATTGTTTGGGATAATCTATATTTAGGAAAGACAAAGTGCTATTCTAGGGACGCTGTCTGGACCCGGGGTAGAGTACTAGGAAAACGCTAAAGTCCCGTCGCGTTGTTGAGCGAGCACCGGTACGTGCAACAACGACCCGAGTACGACATTCCCATAGTGTTACATACCTATAAGTCTTTAAGGTCTTGACCTATTTAGCTGAAAATTTGTAAAATAGGAGAGAATGTTGTACTTATTGACCCTGCAAAATTTCATAACGATCGGAACATTTTTTAAATTTTTATAACCAACGATCGGATTTTGTTTAAAAACTATACAGCAACCCGCCTAGGTGGTATGTTCATGTGTGAAAAATTTCAGATCGATCAGAGAAACGGTGCGACCTGTACCGAAGCAGTAAGAGAAAAAAACAAACAAAAAAAACAGACATTCGAGCCATAAGAGTCAAGTGGAGACACTCGCTACGCTCGCTCAATTATGTCCTAGCTCAGATAATAATGAACGTGTCTGATGTATTTACTGTTGTGTGCCCTAAAACCGCACACTAACTACTGCTAGTACTATACTCTCATGCACAGTGTTGGCTCGAGCGCTAAGCGCTTGACTCTGATTCGAGAGGTCCCTGATTCGAATACCGCCGTGCCCGACAATCCTGACTAAAGGATCAGTCGGTAATGCGATTGCAAGTGATTGAGCCGTTCACAACACATCCCTCCACAATTGTCTTATATGCAACACACATAGTTCACCTGAAGGGGCACATTGCACCGTATAACAGGTTTAATTCCATCCATTTAAAAGAAATGTAAAACGTGGGGGAATCTGAATCAGAAAGTCACCAGATCTATACCTGACATGGGCAATAATAACTAGGCCGCTTCGCGAACGCTTTTTCCAGTCGCGTTAATGGATGAGCTTTTTTGGAATATTTCTGTCCAATAATTACGTTTTTAAGGGAAATCTCATTACTTTTCCTATAGTTACTTGAATTACTTGTTAATTATACACCTGTAAAAGGCTTATATTAAAACCTTTTTTTTTAATTAATTTTTACCAATTTTTCAACTTTTTCTTTCAAGAGGCACTATACATCACCATAATCTTTATGTCAATGTAAATATGAACGTTGTATCCCCACCTGTTTGGTCAGAATCGAATTAGAGAATTATTTGATAAGTTTTTATTTGGTCAATTAGGAGAAAGCTGCCCTCTGAAACATTTATCGGACATTCTATCTAAGTTATCATCCTACACTAAACGTAGGGGCCAGTTGTCCATTGGCAATGTTCCCAAAGTCACTTTAAAAACTTTACCAAAATATGTTCACTTATCACAAAGAATAATCCAAATGAATGGCTATTAAATAATTAATAAATTAGATAATGTATGTTGCTTTTTCTTCAATCGTACTCTGCGACGTACGTGCCGTTCATAGTGGTTCACATCGTGTTGTTTCGTAACTCAACGTGTATAACCAAACTATGAGCCGTGGCACATACGATTAGGGCGCTGGTTCTAAGCGTATGGCTCGACGAGGACGCGGGTTCGAATCCCGCATCAGGCATGGTTTATTTGTAATCGTCCTTCATTGTCATCTATTACCACTCATCGTCTCGTATAGCCCTAGAGGATTAACAGACAGTTTAGTAAAGAAAAAAATTATCATCGTATGGAACCAAACGATATAGGTTCGAATCCCGATAAAGTTGTGTTTTAAATACCTCTTCGTATCACATCGATACATAATTAAAATAACAGAGAAGTTAAGCAATAAATTAAATAATCGTTATTTAGAGTCTACCCACTTAGTCACACAACTGATTTTCAGTGGGGGACAGTAAACCGGATTAACCAAGCCAACCGATAACCAACCAAAGATCGATATTTTAAATAGGAAATACAGCAATCAGCGGCATGGACAGTGCGAACACTCGCGGATCAACGCCACAATCAACAAGGCCGATTCAGATCAAATTTAAATGTATTATGTGCCTCGTTTCTAGGACAGCTCAAAAGTCACCGTTTACAAATTCATAAGACAAGATCTGATGGACTTATGTTCAAATCAGAAGTAAAAAAACTTCAGACTATAGCGGGATTCGAACTCTGGACCTTCTGAATAAGAAGCAGGTAGGCTAACCTCAAGACCAATGAGCCACACAATGCAGCTATACTCATACATTCGAATGCATTCCCAATCGTCGTGATTACGCATGCATCGAATGTCTCTCTACTCCGCCTCACAACCTTTGGACTCGGGAGAATGCAAGATGCAACTGCACCCCACACCACACTTATCAAGTCACGTGTCATCTACCTCTCTCTCTATTGGTCAACAGGAATCGCCGAGTTGCACCTTGTCAAGGCCTACTTGTCACGGCCAGCAGTAGTCAGTCACCCTACTCACGGCCCACGCGACGCTTGATGTGATGTAGGCTCGCGGTATATGTGCACCTTCGTCCGGTTATGGTTGATTATACTAGTTATCTTGAAAAAGTGGCGAATAAACGCATTGCGTAAGTGATTGTGATTGTATTCAGCAATATAAATAAATATTGTGATTTGTATCGTACAACGTCGGATTGTATTGTCGTTTGAGATATAAAGGTTATATAATCTTTGATGGAAACATTTATTCGTTTATAAAGCGTTTCAGCCTCTTATAGAGAATTACAAGATAATATGCAGGTAGGTGGACAATATATTTAGTTTAGAATATACTGACGAAGGTGCCTGAACTTGCTGCAACTTGAGCAGGCTCGCTGCACCGTCTTCACTCTAGTGGAAGTGTGTTAGCATTATCTGTGCCGCACCTCCCGAATTTGAGTCTCAAATGCATTACGCATGAGCTACTTCTGATGGTATCTGTGCATCACTATGTGGCTCGTTGGTCTTGTGGTTAGCGTCTCTGCTTCCAATGCAGAATATCCAGGGTTCGATTCCCGTTGTAGGCAGAAGTTTTTTTTAAACTTCTGATGTTCAGTTGTTGGCATAGGAATGTGTAAACGGTGACTTTGGAGCCGTCATAGCAACGAGACACATAATAAATTATAATGTTGTAATATTATAGTGTTGTTTTTAATAAGCATGGATGTTTGGCTGTGTGCGTGTTTGGCGTGGCCTAATGTCCACGTATGGAATCGTGTCCAGCTTGTTGATCGTGTGGTCTCTATTGTCCTGATTGACTGGTTCATCGTTCGCTTGTCGATGGTGTCGGCGCTACATGGTTGGCTTGGTCTGCTTTAAATTTAATGTCCCCCAC
Source organism: Sweltsa coloradensis (assembly GCA_024449915.1). Taxonomy (NCBI): domain Eukaryota; kingdom Metazoa; phylum Arthropoda; class Insecta; order Plecoptera; family Chloroperlidae; genus Sweltsa; species Sweltsa coloradensis. The sequence continues at coordinate 961,883 of JAMZAV010000242.1, read as the reverse complement.
TGAAAATCGGTTATTTGTGACTGAGTGGGTAAACTCTGAATACGAATTTATTTCTTATATTTTTTTTACTAGAAAGCATACCTTGTGTGTTCTTTAACAACTTTAATTCATAATATGAATGTCTATCATTAGCCTCCTTGTAACTTTTCATTGTACTTAGGCCTACTAGTTAATTAACGTGAATGTTCGGCTAGAATTGTGATAAATACATGCTCAATGCGTTTGTACATTTGGTTTTCTCCTATGTGAATCACTACAAATTTATACCTGCATAGAAAATTTACTAAAAATATATTAATTAAAGGTGTGTTGGCAACACTCAATACCGTGTGACATTGTTCTACTTTGACTAAGAAAACCATTAACAAAATCCATCAGTCAGTTTTGCTGACGGCTTGGTAAACCTGTTATAGGGTGCAATTAGCCCCTCGTCAGGTGAACTAGGTATGTGCGGATAGGAAATTATGAAGGGATGTCCGAGGGCTGTTTAAGAGGACTCAATCCCTTGCATTCGCCTTAACGACTGAGGAAAACCTCGGAAAAAACCTTCAGTCTGGATTGCCGGTCTCGACGGGATTCGAACCCGGGACCTCCCGAATCAGAGTCGAGCGCTTAGCGCCCGAGCCAACACTGTCGGTTAAGTCTAAGCGATGTGTTGGCTGCAAGCTTCCTCTATCGGTGCACGTGCTTTGTTGTGACACCGACATGTTGTTTTGTTGATAACACTGTGAGGAAACGCGAACCTCTTCTATGTCACATAGCTCGTCACATAACGTGTAGTGGCTAAAGTCCACAGCCCTGGATTTCACTGCCCTCAATTAAATTTTCGCCTGTTACCGTTGCTGATAGTTCGGTGGGTAGGAGTAAAAACGTGGCAATTTGTGATGCAAGCAAGTCGCATGGTATTTAAGCATTTTAACCTGCAGTTTATTATGTGGGGAACGTGTGTGTGTGGGGGGGGGGGGGGGGGCGAAATTAAAATGGGGGAGTGGAGAGAGTCTTGAGTGTGATCCTTTTGGTCGTCTGAGAGCAGAAATTAAAGAAACTCCGTCTACGTACTAAACGATATTTTTTTTAAATTATTGTAGGATGCCCGCTGTAGGGTATACACATAAGATTTAACCGGTGTGACAGGTATATTGCGGATAGGACAATTGTGAAGGGATGTCCGAGGGCTAACGATAGCTGACGAAGCATCCTATATGTTGTTAGACGGAGGCTTCTCTAAATTAATGATTTCTGATCTCCAACGTTCATGTCAGGAATTCAGCATCAGTTGACATATCCGATGACGACTATTTTCATTTTATTGCGTTTTGTCTGGTTGGTTGGCCTTCTGGTTAGCGTATCTGCTTCCAATACAGACGGTCCAGGGTTCGATTCCCGCTACAGGTAGAAGTTTTTTAACTACTTATTTTGACTTGTCTATCAGTTCTTTGCTTAGGAATTTGTAAGCAGTGACTTTGGAGCCGTCCTAGCAACGAGGCACGTAATAAATTCTAAGGTTGTTCCGAATCAGCGTTGTTGATTCTGGCGCTGTCCTCGGGTGGAATCGTGTCCAGCTTGATTGATCGGTGTTTCCTACTTAAATATGCCGGCCTCTAGTGGGTCGTTGTTCGCTCGTCGATGGTGTCGGCGCCTACAGCGTTGGTATTGTCGGCTTTATAAATGGAATGTCCTACACTGAAAATCAGTTCTGTGACTGAGTGGGTGTACGAATTTAGCCTATGTTTTTATTTTTTATTTGACGTCTCTAATATTGCAATAATATAGACGATGAGTGATGCTTGATGAGATTGGAGGAGAAAATTACAAAAAAACATTCCTGATGCGTAATTCGAACCATCTATAAGCATTTTTGTGCAAAATTTTGGCTGGGGCTGTCCCGGTAATACATTTTGCTTTTTTTTACAATTTTATTTGTTTAAATGTTGTATTTTTTTCGTTAATATATATAAGAAAACATATATAATATTTAATGGGTTATCTCGCTAAGATCATTTATTTCAAACTACTACCGTTTCAATACGAATGTGCCTCAGATATCTGCTCGTAAAATGTATGATTTCTCTAATATTTCTGGCTTTGAAAGTATACAGTTTGAATTAATAAATATGTAAATATTCACACTTTTTGTAATTCAAGCCGTCCGCGGTGGCTCATACTATTAGGGCGCTGGTCCAAAGCGTAAGGCCTACGAAGACGTGGGTTCGAATCCCGCACAAAGCATTTTTTGTTTGTTTTCGTCCTTAAATAAATAAATAAATAAATTGTATTTAGAGTCTACCCACTCAGTTATATAACTGATTTTCAGTGGGGGACTTTAAATTAAAGCGACTAAGCCAACCCTGTAGGCCCCGACGCAATCGGCGAGTGAGCGATAACCAACCAAAGATCGTTATTTTTAATAGGAAATATAGCAATCAGTAAGATGGACAGTGCGAACACCCGCGAATCAACGCCAGAATCAACAAGGCCGATTCAGCACAACTCTGAATTTATTATGTGCTTCGTTGCTAGGACGGCTCCAAAGTCACCGTTTACAAACTTCTAAGACAAGAACTGATGGACTAAAGTCCAAATCAGAAGTTAAAAAACTTCTGACTATGGCGGGAATCGAACCCTGGACCTTCGGCATTGGAAGCAGATACGCTAACAACAAGACCAACGAGCCACACACAAGACTAACGAGCCAACTATCACCACTCATCGACTCAATAGATTAAGTGCATGAAAAGAGATATAAATCAACAAAAATCCTCATCATCATCATTGTAAACACACAAATTTTAATGTTTGTGGTTTCAAAACAGATAAAAATGTCGATTTCCTTATTTAAGTATCAACTCTGATTATCTCTTACTATGGCTCACTATAACATTGTCGTTTACATTTTTATTTTTACTGAAATAAATCGTAAAATACGTGCTGGATCTTCCTTCAACCCGATAAGATGCTCAACTACACTTCTTTGTAGTAAAAACTTTACTGCCATCTTCGAAATCTAATAAAAATGCTAGACGCATCAATCGAACATTCTAAACCATAGGCCTACGTTACTCGTCGTCACACAATCTTTATCGGATTCTGCAAAACTTGGTCGTAGAAACCATTCAGGGCAGATCAACCAAGAAAAGCAATATCGGCACGACGAAAGATTTAAGTATTGGTTTGATTCGGGTTTTATTAATATCGGTCTCGTATCAAGTAAGCTACTTCAAAAACGATCAACAGTTATAAATTAATATATTTTCAATACTAGGTTTAACGTCCCAATAATGTTTTAAAAGTTTATATTTATTACTGATTTAGAAAATGTGATAAGTTATGGCCGGGTATTGCAAAAACGTTCTTACAGTCTGGAAAAAAACATTTCAAATTATATGTTTGTGTTTCTTCACAATTTAAATTAATCGTGAAACATTCCCTTGGGTTGAATTGATAAAACGGATTTTAATCTAAATAATCGTACTCGAAGAGGTTCTTGAACCTGGGTCTACCGATTGCCTGACACGACTTTAAACAAGCTCACTGTAATCAGAGTTATTTATGGTAAAAAGGAAATAATTACCGAAAAAAACTTTAAATTATGAATAGAAATCCGTCTACATTAGCACTTTCAATTATCATGTTATAGCATTTTATAGCAACACTTGTTTCATCCATCTTAAAAAAACTTCCTATAAGGTTTTCTTATGTTTGAATTATTTTGTCATCCAGTTAGAATTAATATCATCTCAACTACAATTTTTCAGACAAATTATTGTTGAATTAAATACAAATTTGACTGAAAAACATTAGGTTAAGTTTTTCTCGTCATAAGGTATTAATAAACAACCGCTATTCAAATGCCGGATGTGAAGTTGCGATATTTTTAATACCTAGTCTTTTATTATCATGCATCATCAGTGATTACATAAATATATACAGTTATAATTAAAATTACACAAATCAATATATTGAGCATCCGCAATATAAACGGAATTATTAGGTTGCCGGCTGGCGAAAGCTCTCGGCATAGTCTGCTATACTTCACCGCGCATGAATACCCCTCCCCTCCCCTTCACCCCACTCCGCCGCGACCCTCCCCGCGACGCCAGGTAATACGCGCCACGCAACAAGTTGCTCAAAGCCGTCGCGACGCTCGAGAGGGGAAATTATCACCGCGGACGACGTCTCACTCAGCGAAATCGAGTATCGCGAAGTTTTCGGTCGGGAAATCCGACCTTTCCGGACTTTCCTTCTTAAAATTGTCACATAATCATGCAAATAGGACACTTATACATTTTTTGTTGAAAGGATTTTTTGTCATAAATTTTTTCGTTTTTGTACAGAAATTTGGAGTGTTTTATTTTTTAGTGTCATTTATCCAATTTGATAATAGCACGAAATATGAAAATAATATTACCAACAATAGGTTAATGAATGATTTAATATTTTTAAATATTATTTCTTGAGAATGGAAATTAAAAAATGTGTTATTTCATCAATACTGATATTATTGACGATTTACTTTTCACATCCGGTAAACGGCAATATGAGTGTTCCGACGACAAGTGTACCGATCAAAAGTCCCGTGCGTTTAAGACGAGTGAATATAGGCGCGATTCTTCCGTACTCGACGTTTCGTACGAGGAACTATCGAAGCGCGATAGTGACTACCTTGCAAAGCTACCAGAAGATGAAATCACCTTACTTGTTCACAACCAGATACGAAGTTATGTACAATATGGTGCAGATCAGCCGCCGACCGAGTCCTACTGGTGAGAAAACCGTTTTTTCTATTACTTTATGGATCAAATCTGAGTATTTCTATATTTCATTTATCGGGAAACACTCCCATGTTTTTTTTTGTTTTCATTTACACGTTAGACCGTTGAAAATTATCAACAACCTTCAACGTGGATTAAACCATGTTAAAACATTAACGTATTTTTAATAATTGTTATGTGAACGGAGGAAATCTAAATAACCTGTGCCAAGAGCTCGAGTTCCGTTGAATGTCTCGTGAATACTCTTAACGGGATTCAAAAGGAGTCACGTCATCAATTCAACAAACTTCGCAAATCGCGAATGTTCATTTGTAATTCTTTTTTTTAAACTATTTTGTTTTCATCTAGTTTCTTCAAGCAAACATCGTACTGTATGTCTACATTAATGAAGCCTCTACTTGTTTTTAATGAGAGAACTTTTTTGTGAAACTTCACTAAATAAATAAATTCGTATTTAGAGTCGGAGAATATTTGATTTTCAGTGCTAGACCCTAATTTAAAGCGGACGGAACCAGCCATGTCGGCACACACACCTTTGGCGACCGTTAAATTTATCGGTATTTAAAATAAATAGTGACCACTGGCTGGGCGAGACTCATCAGCGATCAGAAGCGTAATACGGGGGAGAGAGGGGGTCGAACGCCCTCCCCCCCCAAAAAAAAAATTGGTCAGAGGGGGCGAGGGGGGACACTATTTATCTGATATAAGGTATTTATTGAGATAATTTATGGATATTGAGATATTTTTCTTATTTTCCACATTTTTTATACATTTTGTTAGGTTTTGTCAAAAAAAGTTATTAAAATACTCTTATTTCACTCTAAGAATCGAAAAAAATTCTGGTGTTGCGCGCCCCGGATCGCATTGAGATTGACCTCCCCCATAGATCCCCCCATTGCCCCCCAATCATGTACTCTACTCAGAAAAGAGCGTATACCCATAAATTATTTTTGGATGACACTGGCTATACCCACATGCACTTTTCACTAGTCTTGCTGACCATTGATCTTTTGAGGTAGCAAAAATGTTCACCCCCCCCCCCCAAAAAAAAAAAAAACAAGGGCTTGTTACGCCACTGCCTGCGATTAAAGACTAGAACCTCTAACATTATTGTTATGTATTATTAATTCAAGATTTAAAAAAAAGTTATTATATAAAATATTCATATCATTAAAAAAATTGAACGTGTAGGTCAGAAGTTGATGGTATTGTGTTGAAGTAGAGGAAATAATTCCAATTGCCACGATAATACACAATGAGTGAATTATTTGATTTTACCAACTGCCTTTTCCCAAACTTTCCACAGTCCCCCTGAAATATTCAACAAACACAGCTGCTAAATTGAAATTTAATTGAAACGAGGATCAAAAACTCATCAATTCCGCTGGAAAAATGAAATCCATTCACTCAAAACTACAATTCGAGATAGACTGTGACAGAAGATAGAATGTTTTGTAAACTGGAATATTTTGCGTATAAAATGGTCGGTTGGACATTTATGAAAATATATTAATAAAAAAGTCATTATTTTTTAATATGACTGCTGTGTACCTGCTGTTTAATTGTTGCTTCTACTGAAGCACCGAAGCAAGAATTTAATATCATTTTCAGAGCAGCATCAACCATTAAATTCAACATTATTTTTACATGCTATCAATTATTAATGCTGTGATGACGTTTTTGTTATAATATGCTCTTTGACATGTCGGCTGTGATATATTTTGGCTGGAATTTACACATATGAATGCCAAAGGTAAAACATGAGTTATATCTGTATTTTGTGTATATATAAATTCTAAATTGTACCAAATTTCCAGCAATTGTATAATAATTTGACATTTCCAACAAACAGTTGCAATATGATTTTGTTATATGACTGTGTCTGCCCCCATTATACACATTATTAATTTAACTATTTAATCCTACTTTATCAAAATAATAAATTAAAATTTGCAATAAAACAAATACACTACAAAAATTACAACAAACAAACATATTAAAACTATTACAAACAAACATATTACACCAATTATTAAAAGTTGGATTTCACAAAATCAAATTATTTTGGTGGCATTTATTAATCAGTTATTATTCGTAACTAACACTGGAGACTGTTTTACTTTTAAAAAAACCAATACAGGTACGGGTGTCCTAAAATAGGGAGCGAAGCTTACAGTTGTTACCCCATGCTTGATCCAACGCTTAACAATGATGTAGGTGCCGAAAATATAAATGTATTCACTTTATCGTGGCGAGTCTAGCAATCTTATCCCCTATGGGTCACCAAACACTTTCGGTATCAACGTTGTTGAAGGGTAATTCCAACAAAACAATGCAAGCCAGTCAAAGGTCATGTTCGGTTTTTACCGTGAGACGTATACACGCACAAACGGACGGACATGCGGAAAAGTTATGCATATAGGGAAACTCTGCTCCCTTATATACTAACGTACTAGGAAAACGCTTAAGTCCCGCCGCGTTGTTGGATGAGCGTAATTGGTGCATTGAGCTGCCATGTGTTATGCGGATTTTCTGTTGTTCTGTGAAAAAATCATTACAAAGTTGAAGATTTTTTAAAAATTAATTTAAATTAAATAAAAAATAAACTTTAATTTTTAATTTTTTTAATTAATCGTAATTTTAAAAAAGAAAAAAATCGTAAAATTGCGTTTTTCATAAGAAATAATTATTCGATTGCGCTCAAATTTCACACGAATATATAAATTCATAAATTTAAGGTTGTGTGAAAAAATTATTACAATCGGTTAAAGCATGTAGGTGTTAAAAGTCAAAGAATTGTTTTAAAAGAAAAAACCCGTAAAATTTCGATTTTCATGAGAAATAATTTTTCGATTGCGCTCAAATTTCACACGAGTATCTTAATTCATAAAATTATGGTTCTGTGAAAAAATCATTAAAATCGGATAAAGCATGTAGGTGTTATAAGTCAAAGAAATTTTTAAAAAATCGAAAAAAATCGTAAAATTGCGATTTTTATGAGAAATAATTTTTCGATTGCGCTCAAAAACGTGGCAGTTCTAAGTTCAGAGATTTCAAAGGCCTCCATAAAATTTCATCGCAATTGGAGTATCGGTTTAGCCGGAATCGTGCTGACAAACACACAATAATACAGAAAAAAAAAAAAAAAAAACATTCCGGATTTTTTTCTCCAGTGTAGTGAAATGGAATCTTCGCTTCGCTCGCTACGCTCGCTACGCTCATCCAAAAAACTGTGTGACTCCCGAACTATTCATTTATTTATTTTATTATATATTTATTTATTTAAATTTAACTTATGGTATTTATTTACTCATTTCTTTCTTTCTTTCTTTCTTTCTTTCTTTTTCTTTTTTCAAATTATTATTTGTTTAAGGTCGCGAGTTGTTCTTCATTCAAGGTTCTTTATTTTTCTAAGTATGTTCTTTAGAAGTTATCTATTTACTTTGAATTCATTTTCTTCGAAAATGCGTTAATGTTCACAAATTTTATTTGACAACATATGGCATTTAAACGAATTAAAAAAACTTAAAATCGAATAGTAGAGGAATAGCTACAAAGGTCCTTCACAATTTAATGTTTACTTCAGTGACGACAGAGTTGGCTTGGTTTGTCTTACATTAAAGCCCCCACTGAAAATCTGTTGTGACTGCACTAGTACAATCAAAATATGAATTGAATAGTAATTGTTAATTAAATAATAACATTTTAAAGAAAACTATTTATAATTCGTGACACACTTTTTTTATTTCTCTTCATAGTAGGCCTATATACGTTGAAGGTCAAGAAAGTACGGTTAATTAAATGACAAATAATCAACGTTCTAATAACTATGGATAGTTTTGTCAAATGTCCGCCAACCATGTTCATTTATCGATTTCGATAGTCCAAACACACTCGAGTAGGTTAAATTGATCAATTTCTTTCAATCCATAAATTTAAACAGTTTTTTTCGATTGTGGATTGAATTTTTGTATGGTATAAAATTACAAATATATTTACTTTGATTATGCTTCACTCGTTTTGTATGCTGTGTAATAAGAAACTAACTAAAAACGTCAAAACATTTCGTAGTAAATACTTCGTCCGGCTTCGCTTCTGCATATTATTTAAATTCCTTTCACAGAATTCCAACCACAAGGCTTGGACTTCTTGTTTCCTGGTAACCTGTGCACATTGCCATAGAACAGTAATATTACCTCTGAAAGAGATCTACGAGCAAACGAAGATTTATCCAAACAAAGACAACACAATTGTGCTCGAGAAAAGTTCCAGGTTTTTGTTGTAAGTCTCTGAATAACAATTGCTATTACGTACCCGCACCTGCTTCTGGCTGTTTTAGATTGTTTGGTTACAATTTGCAATCTGTTTTCAGAAATAGTAAGAGATTTTAATCTAAAACGAACAGTTGATGAAGTCATAAAACTGGAGAAGAATTAAAAAGTAATTGCAAAAATGAATGTGTAATTGCTTGAGAAACATTATTTTATTTGTATGACTAAAAGATTGTGTTTGTTTACGCCGTGAACATAGTGATAATTATTTTCATATTTTTCTTGGTTGTATAAAAATATATCTGTGCAATTAATAAAACATGTGTGGTCTTGTGTATAATAGAATCTAAGTGAAGGATACCACGATAGTAATGGCCGAATGAAAATGGTCGAAAATTGTTTTTCAGACTAGGTCCCTCAGAAAAAGTTATTATAAAATATGTAAGAAGTGACGTTACAAATTGTTTTAACTTACGGTATCGAGGAATGGTTTAAGCTAGAAATACATAATAAATACATAAGGTGTAGTAGTCCCTTAAAACTGTATATATTTATTGATATTTTAAGGCTCAGTCTAAGTAATGTAATTCTTTTACCTGATTAAGTAGGCCTATAAATTTCAGTCATTTCAAGGTTTTCGCTAAGAAAAACAAACATTTTAACTGTTGGATTACAGTGTTGCAATTATTATGTTGAAACTTCACGGCGGTGTTCTATAACATGTGTTCTACGCGAGTTGGCGGACGCAGGTTGCAACGATGGTTGAGGCATAGATATCAATAAATTATGTCTGCGGTTGAGGTTCCCAACCGCGTTCCGACCACGTAAACCACTGCTAATATAAACGGAGCATGTAACATCTCAATAAACCCCAATAGGATTTAATAGGAATAGGAAACGCATTTTGGATTATTTGGTGAAAGATAATTTTAATTTTGCACACGTTCCCCCCCCCCCCCCAACATTTGTTGAATTTAAGATGGGCCTTAGTTATAATCATAATCAAAATCATTTTTTAATTTGAATAAAGTATATTTGTATAAGGTAGTATCTTTTTCACATCCTAAGGCCCAGAACAGCATGTGTGTACAGTTATGAAAACAACTATGATTTTAATTTGTGGGACTTATTACTGTTAATAATTACAACACTGGATGGCAATCACTAATCATCACCCTTCCACAAAAGTATACACACAACTTTAAAACATGACTGCAAAACAGAATAGGCTTCGAAAAGACAAAACACTGACATCAATCCTATTTATAATGTTAATATACGTGCTAATAAAGTTAAAACATGTTTATTTATTAAAAAACGTGTGATATCTTGCGAGTTCAAAACTTTATGCCCCTTAAGGCGGACCTTAATTATTTGCCGCAGACGGTGAGTTGTAAAAGTAGACAGGCGATGATCTAAGGTTTATCTTAAACAATCCGACTCTGAATAGAAAATTGTTTTACTTTTTCGCAAATTTGCTTTGTCAACAATTATTGTATATTTTTAAAACAAAAATCGTAATTCACCAACAAGAAAACTTTGCTTTATGTTTCAAACTTGTTTCTTAATCCGCCATTTTGTCTTTTGCATTCGCCATAATAAATACCTAGTCCATGTGAAGATTTAAACACGAGCTGGTACGAGACTGAGAGAAGCAACTTAGTTAAAAAATAAGCGGAAAAAAACCGCACACATAGAATTTGTTCAAGCAATTCTCTTAGTGGAGGTGCCTAGTATATAAATAGCCCCTATTAGAAGGATAACCCCGCAGACATGTTTCCAAGGGTCTACAAAAACATTCTACACCATCATATTCATGTTTATGTCAATCGGAGGTTATTGTAAGTTAAGGACAACATTTGCATTTTCCATCAGATATTTAAAAAAACAACGCCCTTTCAATGCTCAAACGTGATTGGTCACTTATGAAGTTGAATTTGTAACTTTGTCGCAATGTTTGGAGTTTGCATACATTGCTACCAATCTTAGTAAAATTAGAGTTAAGTTAGATTTTGAAAGCAAGCACTATTTTCCGTATTTCAAAACATTGTTATAAGTTAAAGTTATGGCGTCTAAGTTGGTTTGTGAGTGGCCCTCAATACCCATCAATTAATTTGCATAACGTATACTGTTAGTAAAACGTTGATGATAACGTAGAAAATTGGGGGTGGGGGGGGGGTATTTGGAAAATATTTTGCTACGTGATCGAAAAAAATCACTTTAATGCTAAAATAAAATAAAGAAGCATCCAAGCATAATAACTATTGCCATGGCAATCTCGAGTACGGCAGTAATTTTTTTTTTAATAAGGACACTTGCATAAAGTTATTTTGATGGTGGCGCCGGGTGAAAAATATCCCGGTTAAAATATAGCTGGCCAGTTGAGCCAACAAGTGGGGGGGTTCCCCCCATTCCCCCGTTCCTACCCCACTAGTGGTGCATTATGACCAAACGGTTGACGCGTCCTTAATCCAAATAAACCAAAACCGATTATTAGGCTGAATATAAGATGAACAATTTTCCCAATAAAAATGAATTTGAAAATATAATAATAATAAATAAATAATTGTTCATTATTTATTTATTTTTCAGTTTTCGTGATAGATAATCAATTAAAATGGTTGTTAAAATCATTTTGTTTATTTATTTTATCTCATTTTTATTTTTAAATCAGTTTTATGAATTTTTTTTACACCCTTATTCATCGAATAGCGCGCTATCGGCCAGTTCAACCTCCCAATAAGAATCCGACAAATAAGCAGCTCCTATTTTTAAGAATAGTGCTATTTGTCGATTGTAAGACCGAAATAACGCTATTTGCTACAGTTAGCTTATTTGTTACAAATAACTTTCTTATTTGTTGATTGTAATACCGGCCCTAAGGCATGTAGGAAATTGTTGCTTCCTACCACTGCCTCCTAGATGTTCGTCGCGAGGAGCCACGACGAACATCTAGGAGGCAGTGCTCCCTACTAACCCTATTAAGCCTGAATGAAATGTATATGTATATATATATATATTGAGTTTATTGTGAATACCTATTTAAATGACACGTATTGATATTTATGTACAAACAACGAATAAACGCCTTCCGTAAAGTCATCTTCAAAGCTACCTCGTAATCAAACATGGCAGCTCTAAATACGAACTCGCCACAGAACCCCCCCCACCCGTCGCCAACTCTACCTTAGTATAAACAAGCACACTCATGGTCATTCAACTCTCTGAAGCTGTGTACTTAGCAAGCCCTTAGGGAAAGCTGGAGTTCCGTCCGTTATCTAAACAACATTTGGGTGTCTGGTTGTTTATTTAAATACGCCGAATTCAGGTCGTCAGATATTGGTTCTAAACATGGTAGAAACGAAGTGAATAAAATCTTATAGAAAAACTGTTTTTAGACTTTCTAATGTGTGTTTATTATTGTAAGTAACAATAAAACGGTATAAAGTGATAAAACTAGGAAAACGCTTAAGTCCCGCCGCTTTGTTGGATGAGCGTAATTGGTGCATTGAGCTGCCATGTGTTATGCGGATTTCCTGTTGTTCTGTGGAAAAATCATTATTAAATTGAAATTTTTTTAAATTAAATTAAATTAAATTTAAACGTAACTTTTTTTTTAATTAATCGTAATTGTTTAAAAAAATCGTAAAATTGAAATTTTTATAAGAAATAATTTCTCGATTGCGCTCAAATTTAACAATAATATATTAATTCATAAAATTAAGGTTCTGCGAAAAAATCATTTCAATCGGATAAAGCATGTAGGTGTTATAAGTCAAAGAATTGTTTAAAAAAAGAAAAAAAAACGTAAAATTTCGATTTTTATGATAAATATTTTTTTCAATTGCGCTCAAATTTCACAAGAATATCTTAATTCATAAAATAAAGGTTCTGTGCAAAAATCATTATAATCAGATAAAGCATGTAGGTGTTATAAGTCGATTTTTTTTAAATAAAAAAAATCGTAAAATTGCGATTTTCACGAGAAAAAAAATTCCGATTGCGCTCAAAAACGTGGCAGTTCTAAGTTCAGAGATTTCGAATGCCTCCATAAAATTTCATCGCAATCGGAGTATCGGTTTAGCCGGAATCGTGTGGACAAACAGACAAAAATGCAAAAAAAAAAAGAAAAAGAAAAAAAGAAAAAAAACATTCCGGATTTTTTTCTCCAGTGTAGTAGAATGGAATCTTCGCTTTGCTCGCTTCGCTCGCTACGCTCATCCAATTATGTCAAAATTTTATTCCCATGATAACACCAAATCAATTTTTGTTTATTTCACCACCAAATTCTCACAAACCAATCTTATAACAGTTTACCTTTTTTCGAAGTGTAATAGATGTTGAAGGATGTGTTCAAGAACCTATGTAAGCCATCCCTTGTATATGAACTAATTTCAACTTTGTTTGGAAGATAAACGTTGACTCAGTCTTCTTGAAATTCAATCGTGTAGTCGATTGATGGATTGCGTTAAAGTAATCGAATTTTTACACTAAATTTCATCGGATAAACCTGCTATGGGACAACTTTTCCTTCTTGAGGTGACTAACTAGGCATAGGGTTAAGTATAGTTTGGGTTAGGATATTTTAGAGGTCTTGATCCCAGCATTTGCGCTTTTCTCCGAGGAAAAAAACTTTTCGTTGGTTTTGCATTTGACTGGCATCGAACTTAAGGCCTTCCAAACTAGAGAGCTAGCTTCATTGGTACAGATAAACCTTATTGAATTTTTAAACGTAATGCTTTGAAACAATTGAGACAATAATTTGATAGTTATTTTATATTGCTTTTATTTTACAAATACACTTTCACTAATATACCAAAGTAACCCATCAATCGACCCTAATACACTTATTCTGAATGAAGGGAGCGAAACGCAATGGTTGTACTGGGAATACGCCAAAGTCGATGTAAGACCAGTGAGCGAGCCATGTGTTAAGTACATGGGAAAAATCCATTTCCTTTCCGTTCCCAAGGCTGGATCTAAACAGCATTGGTCTTTCCTTCAATCTTACCGGGTACTCAACACATGGCTTTCTCACTCGTCCATCAACTCTTTGGCTTGTATCTGATGCATAATAAATCGAGTTGCATACATGTACTTCTGTGATATTGAGAGTGTGGTGTCGGCGCCACTGGTTTGAATGGGCTGCCTTAAATATTATAATGTCCCCCACTGAAAATCTGTTATTCAACTGTGTGGGTAGACAACTTAATTATTTAAATTCATTAATCACAATTTAAATGTACAAAGCACTGCCTCCTAGATTCAACATGGTGGTTCCTCGTAACCGAATAGCATCTAGGAGGCAGTGGAACAAAGTATTCACAGGACCTTGTCCAATGACGTACATAAGCTTTGCGTAGCGAAGCGCTAGACGCTCAGTCTCCTATCCTTCCAACCGAGCGCTAGCGTAACAATTTGAAGCCTCTTGAATAGGGAAAAATCACGTCACTGCAACATAGATATTTCATCTAGTTGAATGAACTAAGATGCAGTGGATTATTTGAACGTCCCGGGGATAAACAAATACGTAAACAAATGGCGGACATTTTAAATGTTGCTTCTTTATGTGAAACGAGAAAAATTGTCATTACTTTCATAAAACAAACCAGAAACCGTCCCGGGCCTAGGCCCAGATAAAGAAAATTATTTATAATACAACAGTGTAAGCCTTTAGTTCCATTAGGCTATAGGACTACATTCAATTAATGCTAACATTACACGTTTGACAAGCCCTAGGCCTCTCCTAGGCAACCCTAGACCTGCACGACCTTGTTCAGACACACATCCCGCACAAATAACTAGTTTTGATTACTAAAAGCCTAATGCAGATAGACAATAGTATGATAGTCCACCAACTTGAATTGCTTTGTTCGGAAATCGGAGTAACTGAGAGATTTGCGGAAGAAAGACTGTTTTTCTTCAATAATATCAGAGTCGATAAAGAAGTTTCCCCGTTGGGGAGGTCCTCCAACTCCCTATACCGCCCTGGGTTAAATAAAAAGTCGGTTTTTGGCGTTTGGAATCTAACGTTCCGCGCGACATCTGTGTGATGATTGATGGAACTACTTCAATAAAACTACGTCACTTTTCTACTAGTAGTTAACAGTCGATGACGACAAATGGTGGAAACGTCAAAATATTAAATACGATCGAATGTTGGCGAATGTTTTGGAGTAAAGCAAACTATCTTTATTGATGAGGATATTTCTGATGGAGTAGACCTAAGCTTAGGACCTAGGCCGACAATATGTATTGTTCAAGATTTCGATTTGAGTGCCTAGGGGGTACTTACGTCTGAAAACTGTATTGTGGCCTTGGGCCTAGGCTACACTTACGTCCGTTAGGCTTGAACAAGACATATCTCAAATTATTTCGCACGAAAATGTCAGTGACGCCTGCGCAACACTTTATAGTACAATAATAAATCAAAAGTAAATCGTTTTAAAAGACTAGGGCCCAGGGCTAATATGATTGAAATAAAATTGAAGTTTGACGTTTCGTCTGTTATTTGTTGATTTCAGCGTCACTGCACATCGATAATCTACTGACCGTATTTAGCGTGCAGTGCTTTTATTAGTTTCACATTTAAGCCGCCCTCAGCGCGCAGAGCGTTAGATTCCGTTTTGACTTGGGAGTAAGGGGACCTCCCCAAAGGGGAAACTTCTTTATCGACTCTGATAATACCGAGAAATCGCCATCTTGTGGTTTTGGTTTTACACCGCTTGTTAACACAAAGGCTGCTAAATTTAAAGGTACGATACATTTAGATGGCGGTTGGTTTTTCCCTGATCATGATGGCTCCAACATCCACGCTCCCCACGGCCCTACCAGAGTCGATAAAGAAGTTTCCCCTTTGGGGAGGTCCCCTTACTCCCAAGTCAAAACGGAATCTAACGTCCTGCGCGCTGAGAGCGGCTCCAATGTGAAACTAATAAAAGCACTGCACGCTAAATACGGTCAGTAGATTATCGATGTGCAGTGACGCTGAAATCAACAAACAACAGACGAAACGTCAAACTTCAATTTTATTTCAATCATATTAGCCCAGGGCCCTAGCCTTTTAAAACGATTTACTTTTGATTTATTATTGTACTATAAAGTGTTGCGCAGGCGTCACTGACATTTTCGTGCGAAATAATTTGAGATATGCCTTGTTCAAGCCTAACGGACGTAAGTGCAGCCTAGGCCCAAGGCCACAATACAGTTTTCAGACGTAAGTACGCCCTAGGCACTCAAATCGAAATCTTGAACAATACATATTGTCGGCCTAGCTCCTAAGCTTAGGTCTACTCCATCAGAAATATCCTCATTAATAAAGAGAGTTTGCTTTATGCCAAAACATTCGCCAACATTCGATCGTATTTAATATTTTGACGTTTCCGCCATTTGTCGTCATCGACTGTTAACTACTAGTAGAAAAGTGACGTACTTTTATTGAAGTAGTTCCACCAATCGTCACACAGAGTCGCGCGGAACGTTAGATTCCCAACGCCAAAAACCGACTTTTTATTTAACCCAGGGCGGTATAGGGAGTTGGAGGACCTCCCCAACGGGGAAACTTCTTTATCGACTCTGGCCATACTGTGTGTCTAGCGCTTAGCTTATATTACGTCATTGACCTTGTCTAAAAGCCACTGCCTGCTAGATGTTGCTCGTGGCTCCTGAGCCACGAGCAACATCTAGGAGGCAGAGCATCAAACAGTCTCGCTCCTAATGTTATTGTTGCGTTTGTTTTTATTGACAGGTTATGATTTCGTAAAACTCTGCTTTATTTATCGATTTTATCGCTTGTAAACTGGGTTTAAGATGTGCTGTAGCTCTAACATCCATAGTCTCCCTCAAGAGGTCCTCCTCGAAGTGTTTTCATATTTCAGTCCCACGTTTCTGTGCGAGACAATATCTAAGGTATGTATGCATTGGGAGGAACAGTGTAAAGATCCGTTGCTCTTTTCAACGCTCGAGCTCAAAGGAGGCGAGGTCAGCACCGAGACGGCCATCAAGCTTCTCAGCGGGCGCCGTTGCTAAAGGATCTCAGACTAGTTGACCAGAAAGACGTGAATAAAATCTTAGAGCAGGTCTGGCAACACAACCACATAATCTGTGCATTCGAACTAGATCAGTCTTACATAGACTGCGAACCTAGGCCTACGTCTATAAAGTTGTCTATCGTGATGGAGATAACACAAAACTGTAGCAATCTACACACTTTGAAACTTAACGGCTATTATGTGTGTGGAGACGTTTTTTACAAATCAGTTGTTAGTCTCCCCCATCTGAGAACTTTGCATTTCATAAACGGCGGAGAGCAAAGCTATCGAGTAGTGAAGCACCTTGCCAACAATAACCTTGATCTCGAGGACGTGCGGATATACGAAGACAATGTGAGGGATATGGCTTTGTCTTTTATTTTGTCCGACAAGGAGATCATAGCTTTGTGTGAGCGGTTCTCTAAGACACTACGCTTCCTAGCTTTACAATTTGGCACCTGGTCTCTAGATGCTTTCAACGCGCTGCAGAAATGTGACCACCTAGAAGAGTTATCTATTTACGACCCTAAGAGTGTGTCTTGTGAGGGTTTGCTCGTCATCGTATCGATGCCCAGCCTGGGCCGACTGCATTTGAGAGAACAAAACAATCAGATTAATGCGAATACCTGGATCCAGTTGTTGGCACCTGGCACCTGGACGAATATCGTGTCGGTCAAGATAACGAAATACTCCATCGCATTCGGGGTGGCAAAGGCAGTCGGCTTGCCCCTTAAGAACCTGAATGTATTTTCGATGACTGGATGGAATGACGATGAAAACATGATGATGATGTTGGTGCTAGAAACCATAATCAAGGGATGCTCCCAACTTCAAGAGCTGCGTCTAATCGACATTAATTATAAGGCACAAAAGGCAATTCTTCTCATCCCAGAACATCTTCCTCATCTTAAGAAATTGATGATCTTCCAACGTTGGCCATGTCTTTGGGAGTCTGTATCTCAAATAAAGACCCTTATGCCTAAGCTAGAGGTGGAATACAAAGGCAGCTAGACAGTAAAATTTCCTCTTAGAAATTGAGTCAACACAAGTTGACGGAAATGGTACAGAATCATTTAGTAACTTGAAGAGAGCAACAAGTTATTCTGTAGTCTCATGGTAGGCCTCTGGAAGTTGTAGCCATTTAGTATTGTCTTCATTTAAACTTCATATGTTAGTATCACTTAAATGTCGTTGCATACAAATAAAGATTTTAACATGTTTAAGATTATTTTATGGAATGTTATTTTGGATTTTATTTCGCACAATTTCAAGTTATTATATTTGGAATAACTTGCATATCACAGTCCTAGATTCTATTATAATGAAGTCAAATTAACTGTATTTTGTCATAAACAAATGTTTCAAATAACAAAAATGTGATATTTGTTTGGTGGAGGTGCCGGGTAGAGTGAGAAAAATTGAAACTCCATATGAATAGCATTGTTGGTGGAGGTGCCGGGTCCTCACTTCTTAATTTTATTTCCTGTGTTTTGTATCCATTTTTATTAGCAAGGGACGTACTGTTGTTGAGGTATTTTTATTTATCAAGCTTGTTTCAAATGAAGGCCAGCGTACAATAAGCAACAAATTGCATCAAAGTAGGGGGAAGGGGGCGCACCTTTGGACAAGTTTTGTCAAATGCAAAGCAATGCCTTTCGCGGCACGAGTTTTCTTCTGATTTTCAGTGTTTTAGCAAAATGTTTGCAAGCGTTGACGCCGTTTCTTAGAATACACATAAATTAATAGAAAGTTTGTTGATTATTGGATGAGCGAAGTGAAGACTTCAATTTTTTTTTTCACTTACGTTACCCCAAGAAAAATAGCTTGGGTATTTTGTTTGTTGTTAGTTTGTTTTTCTGTTTGTTCGCTCTCTACCGGGCAAACGGCATTTATGCGATCTTGATGAAAATTGGAGGGGACCTTCGAAATCTCTGAACTTAGACTTGTCACGTTCTTGGTTACAATCGATCAAATATTTCTTTTATTTCTTATTGCTTATCGAATATGGCTTATCCTTGGGCTTTTTAATAGTAGGTTGAGTAAATATATTATCTCTATCTGGCTTACAACAACAGAAAATAACTAAAGGCATAAACTTATTTTGCACATGTGTGTAAATATCATGCCCACATGTGGCCACTAACCCCACTTTTGGCTTGTCCATCACATTGTCAGCGCGTGAACCATAGCTCCACTGCTAAGAATAATGGATCTCTGATATCGGCTATATTCACTAGATCTTTATTTAATTTTTAACTGTCATATTAATAAACTGTATCATCTATTTCAACATTATCATTATCCTTTTTTTAATAAGAGGATTTAAGTTATTTTATTAATGTTAAAAATGGAACAGGATCACTGCGGTGCATGGGCTACAATAGGCGTGCTTTCCTGTTTCATTCTGTAATTTTTGTATAATGATTGTGTACAAATTACAGAGAAAAAAAATAAAAAAAAATAAAAAAATGCATTAATAAATAAATATATAAATAAATAAATAAATAAAAATAAATAAATAAATAAATAAATAAATAAATAAATAAATAAATAAATAAATAAATATATAATAAATAAATAAAATAAATAAATAAATAAATAAAAAATAATTAAATAAATAAAAAAATAAACTCACGCTTTCACAAGGCAGCCCAACGCATCCTATGACTTTCCCCGCACAGATCTCGTAAGAGAGAGGAGACGAGTTGTCACTGACGCAAATACGATTACACAATCGGCCAGGTTGATGTAAACACTTGGGGAGGTTTTATTGTTTTGTTCGTTTCCCCATCGCCAGGTTTAATTAATTGCGTTGCGCAAATAACAGGCGCCTCATTCGCAAACTAAATCTATCGACATTTATTTGTAAGCAAGCCGAACTTTTTGTTATGTAAATTTCCTGGAAACTAAAGCAGTTATCCAATTGTAGGTCCCATGTTAATAATTTTTTTTTTAATGAAAGCTTCAATTAAAAATGTTTTTTTCTTTTAATAATGTGTGTTGGAATAATATGTGTTGGATAAGCTTAACAAAAACTATCATTTGTCAAAATAAATGTTGTATGTGTGTGTTTGTTAGCACGCGCGTGCAAAACGCAACCAAAGATCGATATTGTTGATAGGAAATATAGCAATCAGTGGTATGGGCAGTGCGAACATCCGCGGATCAACGCTAGAATCAACAAGGCCGATTCAGAACAACTTTCAATTTATTATGAGCCTCAATGTTGGCAATGTCCTTTAACAAGGATGACACAGAAAGTTTTAGGTAAGTAAATTGTCACGCAAAAAGTTTGAAAATTCGTGTGGCGGCGAAAACCACTGTTATTAATGCAACAACTAGAGCGGACTGTGGAAAATGTTTAATGGTGGTTAAGCCTCGACTTAACCCGGCGCCACCACCAAAACTATCGACAAGGTGAACTTTGTGTTTGTATTCTTCTTCGACGATCTGTTGATAAAGTAGCTTCGCTCCCTCTTTAAGGTACTTCCGTACTGGTGAATGTTTAAGTTATGTTTACATTTGAGGAACAAGTACTTTTACATGTATAGTACCTAAAACGCATTAACGAATTAATATATTATGATTAAACAAATTAAGAAACATAGTAAGCTCAAAATATTGAAGAAAATCAGAAAGGGCCCCATAGCAAGTAATGTCCGACTTCCGTCATACAACTTAATAAAAATATAATAAAATTAGTCAATAACTAAACAAAATGTTGAGGTATCAAAATTTGGTAGGCCTAAAATACAACATCTTTTAAATGACAATTTAACTAGCACGTTTTTTATTTTATTGAATACGTATAAATGGTCACACACAATGTTTATAAAAAAAAACTAATAACAAAAATACAATTTTAAGTACAAAAGCAATAAATGAAGAAAGCACAGCTTTTATTTTTTCATTTCTGTCCAAGATTTTTAAACCCAAGTCTAATGATTCATTTGGCCTCATTTTCTCTGATTGCTCCAAGGAAACATTGCTCTCTTAAAGTCAGAGGTGGCTTCTGTGCGTGTGGGCGAACAACAACATCTAGATAATGAGAGGCTTATTTTCAGAGGGTTTGATTGGTTCGTTTCTAGAGATGAGTTTGTGGCTCGCTGAGTAGCTGGCTTCAAGAATTTAAGCTTCATCATTAGAGGGGTTTTAACTAATGCGCAATTTAACCTAAAGGTTTCCACGAAAACCACACTCTATTGCCCAGATAATATTTTAAAATTATTCATCAGTTAATTAAATTTATCTTACACAACAATTTATGCCATTCGATAGGCTGCAAAAGTAAAATATTGTAAGTTTTAATAATTCGTATTTATCAAGTTGTTAAATCGTTATCACGTCTGGGCCCGGGGTAAAATCGACCCAAAGCATAGCTCTGCTAATTGTAAAAGGCGAGGAAAAAGAGATAAAGTCTATCTGGCAAACATCAGCTGGTATAGGGGAGTATAATGTTACTCCCTGAAACTACATGCGAGCTCTGGCAGTCGTCGTTGGGGACCCGACATCGTCATCGACGACGACGACAACCAAGACAACACGAACGATGACAAACAATTACGACCGCGACTTAAGAACTTCCGATCTTTCCTCCCCCTACCTGTGGCTGATTCTGACCAGCATCAGCATGAGCCCCTCCTCCCCATATCCCGTAGGTTTTAGTGGCAAATTTTTACGTAACGGTTGACGCGCCCTTAATCGAAATAAACTTTTTAGAAATTTAAAAATTTGTGTCCTTATAAGTAAGGAGAGAGTGTATAGATCTCAAGGGTCAAACTCTCTCAAACTCTTTCTCATTGTCATGAAATTTTTCTTTAAGTTTATCTCAACAGAAAATCCTTAACAACACAGAAGACCCGGGTTCGAACCCCGGTCGGGATGGACTTTTGTAACTTCTGAATTGTATTGAATTGAACAGTCGTCTAGTTATCCTCTACGGCTTTTATTGCTTCTAATCCTCGTCTATAAATCTCTTCTTTTTATAAAGAATTTTTAAAAATTCCCTCCATTCAATATCACTGCGAGTTTAGCAACATCAACCGAAAAACGTTTAAAATAAAATAATGGTCAGACGTGTAAGTAGCGTTTCTCGATTTAATTGGTCGGGAAACACTCCCGTTTGATTTGTTTATTTCTAGATTGTATAACATATTATAAATTGTACTGTGTTAAAATATAGCTCCCATTCTTCATTTTGTTGTAAAATTTAAATTCATATGAGAACGTGACGATTAAACGAATTGATATAATTCAATATATACTCAGAAGTATTCTGAATATATACAAGCCAATCGAGAAATAGAAAAATGGAGCACGTGAGAGTACAAACAAGTTAGAAACTATGTAGCTATACCAATTAAAGTTTGCAATTCCACTTCATATTAACAAACTTTCGTACGGGGTCAGTCAAACCATATCTAACAAACTAACAAGGTTGAATACTAAGTTTAATTACAGTTTCGAGACTCAATGTTTGTAACTATAGTTATGTGAAACTAGTGAATACGAAACATCAAGTTTACTTGAAACGTTGGCTTGTTTGAGATTTGAGAGTTGTTGAACTAAATGGGTATTTTATTTTAGAACTATTTAGTTTGTAACTTGTGATAATTTAAACTTTAATCATTTTGTGATAAATCTTTTAAAAAAATACAAAATTGTACTTAATAAGAGTTAATTAGTTAATTAGAGTTAGTTAGTAGGTAAAAGAGTAATTCTATACTAATGTTAAATGTTAAAAGCCAGATTGTGAAGAATATGTCTCGGAATTTTTCTATTAGTACTGGTCAATGTACAGCAATTTGTTTATATAATATGCCCTAAAGAGAAGTTAAAACTAGGTGACTCGTCAAAATAATAACCGTCAGTAAAAGATCAAACCCAAAAATTGCAAAATCCAAAAAGGACTATTTTTTAAAACTCAAACGACAACACTTGTATCCATTGATATCGACTAACTAAATGAAATCCCAGGCTCATCGGGGTATATTAAAACATTTTAGCGTTCCTCTATAGAATACGTTTACTTTCGGGCTCTATTTAATAAGTTGTCTATGTAAATAGACAAATTGAAATTTGAGTTAGTAAATAAACCTTCTAAACTTTTCTTCGATCATGATTTAAAATCTGCTATTACCCAACTCCATCCAAGGCACACAAAATGTTGCCATCTTTCTTAAAATAACAATGAGAATTCTTGTTATAAAGCCCATGTTTACTTTAAATCAGACTCGTGTTCCATAAAATATTACCTGAGATCCCTTTTTATTACAAAATCGCAGATCCTTCATAAAACGTGTGTGGGATGTGAAGGGATACAATACCTAGGGGCAAACAGGTGTGTGTAGGATGGGATTCTATGAGCGACGCTTAGTAATATGAAGGCTAGGTCGCTTAGAGTAATAAACCACAAACCTCGACTGCTTCCCTGAATAAATAAAGAGATCCTTGGCCACATATACGGGAAGAAAGGCTTAGGTGTGCGGGCTTTCGGTAGGGGTGTGAGGGATGATTGTAAAGAGACGGGGCCATATTTATGAAGGCAAGTGACGCGAGTAGTTATTCACAGATGGCTCCAGATCTAGGCAACGCTACCTTGTTTTAAGTTTAGTGTAAAGCATCATTCACTTTACATAAATTCACATCAAGATAATTGTATATTTTGTCACATGTTAATACAAAAACTTTTTATCGCGTGATTTAATAATTTTTTTATCGATTAAAATTTTAAATATAAACTTTGTACTTGTTTAAATTGTTTAACCTTTCTTACAATATTATTCACATAAAATATAAATAATGTGTCTAAAATATATTAATATAACTAGTCCAAAGATTAGAATTTAATAATGTGATGATTTAATCACAACAGTAATTTTGATAGCCATTTCAACATGAATCAGTAAAATTTCTGTATTTTCAAACGATTTAGCGCTATCTTTGTCTTAGATCCAAATATGGAGTAGAAAGTCATTTAAATAATCGAATCATGTCATTAAATATCATTAAAATTCTTTCAGATGTCATCAAAATCTTTCCTGCTGATAATTTTAGCAGTATGTCACTCTGATACAACAAACTCGGTCAATAATAGTATTGAATATATTTGCAAAAATTTACCAAAGTTATATAGGCCAACGGTGTAAATAGTGGTTTTATATCGATTAAAATACAAAGACAACTGAACTTTCACCGTTCAAACAATAACATAAAAATACAAAACATTTATTTATAACAAATATCGATTAAATAATAAAATGATAGTCCAAATTATAAACTATACCCAATCAAATCAAAAATGCATAAACAAATACATTTATTTCAAAAGTTAAACTTAACAGAGAGATTAAAATTATGTACAAATTGCACTTTAGCGTGGTATCACGAGAAATTATCAAGAACAAACTTCTTATCATCCCAGTCGAGTCCAGCGTAACCCAAATAGGAACTGTGTTAATGAGAATAGAAGGTGGAGCTACCTATACTACATAATACAGAGTTACTTTGCACTCGACGATAACACGGTTCTGTAGTTGAGATTACTGCCACCAGAGCAACGGGAGCCAGGTCCAACAGGGGAACTTATATAATACGCAAGATTTAAAGCGAAGGTGTCAAATATGTCTCACAATTTAAAATTAATAGGTTTCGTGTGAATTTAATAACATAGGGCGAGGAAATTTCTATTGATTCGCCTTATGGTAGAAATATTCTTGGATGATTTTATGTTATCACAGCTGCCTGTCAAGAAAGCATTTTAAGATTTATTTTTTTACGTCGTTCTTAAATATTATTATGGGACAACGTTGTATGTGCGATAAAATGAAGCTATATTTCAAGATTCCGAATGAACATTGAAAAACAAAAAATGTGTCATACGTAATACAATAGAATTTATATCTTGTGACATGCCGGTTACTTATCCTTAATCCTTAATTCATGTTAAAATTACATTTTCCTAGTGCTGATTAACATCATCATATTCACAAAGGCTCGTAATAAACAATGCATCCATATGTATGCATGAAGTTAAATACGTGATTACAAACAGAATCTATCAATACTGAAATGCAAACTTGACTTAATTCTTAATCTTTAGCTACGTTTAATTATGAAAAGTACAAAAGAATTGTTGCATTAAAGTAAGTGCAGTAAATTGATTCAAAATGCATTCAAAAAGTTTGAGATCCTTAGTTGAAAGCTATAACTTTTGACATTAAATCCTGAAAGAAAACGATACTTTAAACCACAGGGTAAGTAAAGTAAATGATTGTTCAAATTTATTAAAAAAAGTTTTACATAAATAAATATCATGTGGTGTTTTAAAGAGTAGCAACTGCATCGCAATAGACGATTTTACAAAATCACCAACGCCCTCTATATCGCGCGCGCAAAGAATTACGGGTGAAAGGGCATTTACACGCTAAATGCCATATTTTGCCTTTCAATTCGTCGCTCACTCGTCGATTGCGTCGGGGCCTACAGGGTTGGCTTGGTCGCTTTGGTTTACTGTTACCCACTGAAAATCAGTTATATGACTGAGTGGGTAGACTCTAAATACGAATTTATTTATTTATTTGTTTGTTTTTATTTAAAAAATCTGCATGTCATTCGGATGTCATATTCGATTTTTTCGTGATACGAAACACAAGAACGGACGGACGGACATGTACTGCATTTTTATTGAGTTTCGCACCTTTGAAGTTTTGTTTTAAATTTTGTCAAAACGAATAATTTTTTTATCATTCTATGATCAATCAATATTAAATTGTTTTTGACCTACGATGACATGCGAGTCATATATCATTGCTTGAAACCAATGCAAAGTTTATATAGAGAAAATCACTATTTGTTCCTGGAATAGGTTTCTGATCATGCCAAACCCTTCCAATGACTTTCACCAAAGTTAGATTACTGCAAGAACGAATCTCTTTCGGGTGAAGGCGAAACAACTGTCAAGGAAGCTTACGACTAACGTTTTGTATAGTGGACACAAATCTTTTCCAATCGCTTCCACGTATAGGAAGTGTCCTCGGGCTACAACTCGGTAAAATAACCGAGAACTTCGGAGCTTGATCAGGATTTGGTGTACAGCACACAGTCACCAAGATCTACAAGAAATATTTCCTCATGGCATCAGCTTTATTTATTTTTTACTGTTGGATGAGCTCAGGCAAACCTGAGGAAGTGAGGCACTGGGGAAGTGGGAAAGTGGGAAAGTGGGGAAATAGGGAAGTGGGGAAGTGGGGAACTGGGGAACTGGGGAACTGGAGAAGTGAGGAAGTGAGGAAGTGGGAAAGTGGGAAAGTGGGGAAGTGGGGAAAAAATGGGAAAGTGGGAAAGTGGGGAACTGGGGGACTGGGGAACTGGGGAACTGAGGAACTGAGGAACTGAGGAACTGAGAAACTGAGAAACTGAGGAACCGAGGAACTGAGGAACTGAGAAAATGAGAATCCGAGGAACTGATGAACTCAGGAACTGAGGAACCAAAGAACGCAAAGATTTAGTCTAAATCACTTTAGGGGAAGTGTTTTTGCGTAAGAACGTCAAGTTAGAATGTGTTTTTGGCGCAATCAGAGCATATTTTAAAAAAATATTGTTAACTTAAGTAACCGAAGTTAAATAGGCCACCCAAGAGGTGTTTATTAGGAATTTCTTCAGCTAATGAAGGATATAATTATTTAAAATGTAAAAAAAGATCCCTCAATGCGCATAACTTTTGTTAACAACCTTTCAAAATCTCAGAATTATTTGGTGAAATATTTAGGTCGAAAAGAAATCCAGGCGGTATGTGGAATTCGCTTAACTTGGAGATCAACTGAATTTTTAAATTGACATTTAAAATTGTTAAGAAATATCTCAAGCAAGGACAACTAGTTGATAAGAAATTAAACTGGTGACTACGTTAATGGAAGAACGATAAATCAAAATAGGCTACATGAAACCACACATTACCAACTCAAACAAACGACAGATGTCGATCGGTGGTGACAACTTTGTAAATTTAATAAATCATGCTAAAACTTATCAATCGACATTGACAACTTACTTAATAGACCAACATTGCTAACATTTGTTTCCAGTAACACGCAACAATGTTATATACTATTGCGTAGCGCACGAGTTTTTCTAATTACAAAGTTTTCGCTGTCAACTGTGTCAAATCATATTCGCAAATTAAGATTTCAGCTGTAAGTAACAAAATTAAAACGTTCCATTTCTTTTTGTTTTCAGCCATTTTGAAGAACCTCTGCACGGAGTTCATCGCTCACAACGTGACGGCCATCTTGTTTCTCACAAACTACGAGACGTACGGACGAGAGACGGCGTCTGCGCAGTACTGTCTCCAGCTCGCCGGCTACCTAGGGATCCCGGTCATAGCGTGGAACGCAGATAACTCTGCCTGGAGAGGGTAGGACAGATTCATATTACTTAGTTACTCACAACGTGACGGCCATCTTGTTTCTCACAAACTACGAGACGTACGGACGAGAGACGGCGTCTGCGCAGTACTGTCTCCAGCTCGCCGGCTACCTAGGGATCCCGGTCATAGCGTGGAACGCAGATAACTCGGGCCTGGAGAGGGTAGGATAGATTTAGATTTCTTAATTATGTTTACTCGCATTTCGGTTGTATTGAAAGATATAGAAGAAAACAGTTGACTTTGCTTTTATTTTATACAGTCCAGAAAATGAAGGATTAAAACTCGGGTATCGTTCCGGATGGACCTGTGTCAAATGCACTAGGCCGCTTCGCAAACTCTTTTTTTAGTCGAGTTGATGGATCATCTTTTTTTAATATTCTGTCCAATAATTTCGTCAGAATCGGCCCAAATATCAAGAAAATATCCTATTAAAAATCAAGAAAAAATCGTAAAAGTAGGCCTACGATTTTTACGGAAAATATTTCTTCTAATGTCCCTAAAAATATAATATGGTTTCAGTGATTTTAAACGTTCCCATAAAGTTTAATTATGTTTGGAGTAGCCGTTTGCCCGGTCGCGAGCCAATTATCATGAAAATATCTTATTGAAAATCGAAAAAATCGTAAAAGTACGATTTGAACGATTGTACCCAAAAACGTGACAAGTCTAACTTCAGAGATTTCGAAGATCCCCAATTTTCATCAAGATCGCATATTATGCCGTTTGCCAGGTAGAGCGCGAACGAACAAACAGACAGACAAACAAACAAACAAAAAAAAAACACCAAAGCAAATTTTTTTGGGGGATGGGGGAGGTCAGTGAAATTGCAGTCTTCGCATCGCTCATCCAAAAATAACCCTACATTGTTCAGGACATAAAATCTGAATGCCACGATTTTGGCATTTAAAAATAAAATAGCTGTTTATTAATTATACATAATTATAAGGATTTGGATTTGGAGAAGTAAAAATTTAAATTTTATCTTTCAAAATAAGATATGGCACAATCTCTAATTGATTAACATGAAAAGTGAGAAATCAGCATCGCCAGACTGAAGAGTCGTTTATTTCGTTGACAAAACTAATATACCTACCAAATTTGTCATTTTTGCATGTTATTTTTATCAGTGTTATATCATTCGAATAGTAATTTTACAAAAAAGAGCCATAAAACAGTTCAATTTAATCCTCCAATATAAAATTAACATTCAGGATAGGCGGAGCATTATCTCAAGGGACAGGGGTAGGTTGGCTTTCTTATGGTAAGCCAGACCTGACACAATTTATTCAACCTCCTCTTTATCTGGTTCTCCCATATTCTGATGCTTGTTTACCAAGTGTTCCCATTTCTTTCAAAAGTTTTTTATTTGGTATTTGTTTATTTTTGGAAATGAGCTTGTTTTAGTTTTTTGCCTGTTACTAAAGTGAATTATGTTACCCGGTCCGACAATGTGTGACCGACTTTCCTCGGAACTTGGCCTCCATTAGCTCCTGTTGATGTTAATTACTGCGACATGTTGTTTTGCTATTTAGTTTTGCACTATACACAACTCTGCATATAGTTACTAACCTAACTTTGTTCATAGTTTTGATGTTGCTATAACGTAGAGCTCTAGAGAACTCCGAACAAACTACTGCAGTGTATTTACTCATAATGTAATAGTGCACAGGCTTTTGTGCGCCATCAAACGATTTAGCGAACACAATTTATGTCAAAAACATGAATAATATAGTGAAGTGAGAAACCACTTGTCGGCGTTTAGCTAGGAGCTTCATGGAAAGAATAACATATTTTATGCTAGAGTAAAAAGTCTTCTTAAAAAAATTGTCAGTGAAATATTTTGCTTTTAAAAATTATATTTGCGATTAACAATTAATTGAACCTTCAAGAATGTTTAAATAGATGTTCTACGATAAGAAAAGGATTCCTAAATTGGGTTAATCTTTTAACTAATTCTTAATGAATGATTTGTCTTTATCGTAGAGCACTGATTAAAAACATTCTGGTTTTGTAGCTTATCACAAATGACCGTTTACTCGCTCGCTCATCGAAAATATATTCTACATTTTAAGCAACGTTTTTATATCATTCAATTTTTAAAAATTTTTTTTCCTTAAATTTTTGTACATTATATTCTTCCATGTGCTTAAACTCACATATTCATACATTAAAACGAAAACAAAAACACCACGTTCTGGTATTTGTATTTAGCTCAACCATTTGTTTCAAACGCTAATAAGCTTCCCCATGCACATGCTATGGAAACGGACAATTGTATTTTCAACTTTATTTTTATACAATATCACACGTTTTATTTCGTACAATTAATCCCTAAAATTATTCGTGTTAATTCAGTCGCAAGTTTATATTGTATGTAATACTAAGTTCTAAGATGTGCATTTTGTTTATGATAGTATTGAGTTTAAACAAAAGTGAACTGAACGTCTTGTTTAATCAATAAATTTACATTTGTGTGTTCGCAATGAGGGCTGGTGGGCCTTGATACAAACAACCCCTGTTAATAATATTTTAATTGAGTCGTGGGGAATATTATTAAAGAGCAACTTTCAATCCTTATTTTCCAGATTCACGGACATAAATGACCCGGCAGCACTAAGAGCATATTATACAGGTTGCATTTTGCCAATTGTTGAATATTGTTCCCCAATATGGGCAATGGCTGCTGACACTAATCTAAAACAGCTTGACCGAGTGGTATCATTTTTTCTTGCGATTGTTAAGAATCGAGTGCCTGCGTTCAGAAGTTGCACTAAGCAAGAAATAATGAAATCACTTAATATTGATACGTTAAGTTCTCGTAGATCAAGGTCGGACATGGCTTTATTACATCGTATTGTGAATGGCAATATTAGGTCAGATATTTTGTGTCACTCTTTCCGCTTAGAATACCTTCCCGAACTACAGGGCTCAGCAGTCTGTTCCACATCCCCACCCCCCGACTCTCCGTCACTAAAAGATCTCTTCTCTTCCGCTTTCCCACTACTTATAACTCATTGCCTCAGTCTTCTTTGTTTGACATATTTGCAAATAACTTCCGGTCATTTCTTACTTCACTTCGCCACTACATAAACCAGACGCAGTCGTAGTGGTAGTTTGGGCGATCATCAGAAACTGAGACGTATAAATATATGTATAAATAAATTGAATGTATGAAATGTATGAAATGTGTATTGTATGTAGATGGTTTGTAAAATGTAAATGTATAGTCTGTATAAAATGTATTTTATTATGTTATCTTGATTTAGTCGAAAGTTTATAAGGTAATGATAAAGAAAATGTAAAAAATGTTGATTTTATTTTATAAGATTCAATGTAAAATGGCTGTAAAGCTGTATTTAAATCGTAAATAAATAAATAAATAAATAAATAAATAATAAATAAATAAATAAATAAATAAATAAATAAAAATGATTTAGAAACTATTCTTCGTTAATGGTTTATTTTTTTAAAATATTTTTCTCAATTTCTATAATACCTAATTTTATTTATATATATATATATATATATATATATATATATATATATATATATATATATATATATAAATATGAATATAAGTTTTTTAAGCATAAGCCCGCTTTATATATATATATATATATATATAATAAATATATATATTATGTGTGTTGTGTTGTATTGAAAATGTTAATATGTTATAGTAATATTGCACTTGTAGGACACATGTCCTGTTACAATGATCACAGAGTAAAATAAAAAAAGTGTATATAAAATATTATTACGTATTTATTAAAAATCAAAATCACAATGACATTAAAGAACAATATTGTTGGAAATTATGACTGAATTATGAATACAACAAATAAAAACAATATACAGTCGGTAACAGATGGTGTTTGTTGCCATTATCGAGTTTAAAACAACAGTGTTTTCATAAGTTTATTTTGTCATGCACAGCTGAAATTGAAATAGAAAAACACTGTCCCCGTATTAATTAAGTGTCATGTTGAAATACAAGAATATAGTACACGGAGGCATACGCCGTATCAACCGCGACCCATATACGAGTACCCAATGTTTTAACAAAGTTTTCACAATAACCATTCAATTCAATATTATAATAACAGTGCATATGAACATAGTTTTTTCAGGTGTTTGGATGATTCCGTTCGGAGTTTAATTAAAGTTCTGAAATGCACATGTCGATTTCAGTATGTGAGATTTGTGTTATGCTGTGATCGCTTCAACCCTTATTATATTATATAATTATTTGTCTCAAACAACAGGTATATCCACCCACAAGCGTCAGGTATCACAATCTAAACATATTATAATAAACACACTTTGTTTTAAACTTTCTCAAGAATATATTATATTTTATATATATTAGAACAATATTTCTAAGCTACTCCAGCTTCTTCATCGGGTTCTCTCTGTTATTTTCTTCTGTTCTTAGCAATAAAAACATATTTATTTTAAAATTGTATTTCAAAGCACTGGTGAGTCTTAGCTTGGTTGATTAATTGAATTTGGATGATTATTTATTACAGTGGCTTCTTAGATTTTCCTATTTAACAAATTATCTTTCTCTTTAAAAATAACCGTGGTTCCATGCCATTTTATTGAATACAACAACAAATATACCATCTAAACAATTATAAATACACATTTAATCACAATTTTTAATAACAATACAAATACGTTATACAAATTATTAAATACTTAAGTATTATAAGATTAAAATTATACAATAAAATAAAATAAGTAATAAACAGAAGTGTAAATATACCAAAAAACAACAAAAAATTAAAACAAACGAACCTCTAATACCAAAGGTCATCAAAAGCATTCTTAATCATATCTGTTAAATAGCAATTCCAACCAAAAAACATTTGTCAATCGGTGGTCGTGTTCGGTTCATATTGTGAAGCGTGACATACGCACAGGTGAACGTATTAATGGACAATCGGAATATAGATGCAAATAGGGCACCTTCTCCGATACTTCAACCAACACAAATATATTTAGAATCTAGTTGCGTATAGTTTATCGACAAATGTTATTTTATAGTCATATTCACTAACTTTGTACAGAACTATACATTCATGACCATCATTGTTGGATAACTTCTTGTAAGAATTTTTTACAATCCTAATTTATTTTAACAATGCCATCAATTTGCTTTCGTTATTTAATCTTTAAGCTTCTTATTGTGCGGAAAATAAAACAGCATTGTCTTTGTTTCATAAAGTTAAAACATTTTAAATTTGCTTGAATGTATTATTAGATAACCTACTTCTGTGATGCATAATGCAAAACATTCATGCCAAGACTTTATCACAATGGAAAATTGCTTTCAATTCATTAACAATAATCGTATTACGCAGTAATAATGAAGGAAGAATAAATTCTCGACGTTTTAAATCTAATTCATTTGTCAGGTCCTGACGTAATATCGGAAATTGTACTTCACTGTGACTCTTGCCTCCCCCACAGTTTCTGCCAACCACGTCACAATATCTTTTCTCAATCAAATTCTAGATCTCAATATAAATCCCAGAAGACTTCCTTGAATGTCAAATTTAATGAGATTTCAAGCCAATCTACAAATATGATTTTCATTATTATTCAAGGAAATTCCATTTAACTATATATCGTAGTACTTACTAGATAAGGACAAGACAACAGTCTTTTTGAACACATAATTTTGAGAAATTTTCAGAAATATGGTAGGGTGGGGTGGGGGGGGGGGGCGTGTTTTCATTTTCAAATATAAATTCCATTTTTTCGGAAGTTTACGAAACTAGATGTCAAATCGTTAGAACTAGACTATTGTTGGGCAGTAGGATTTGTTTTAGACAATCTACAATCAGTTAATAAAAATCCAAACCACTTTTCAATACCTAAAGTCAAAAAAGTGTCGTTCACTCGTTGGTATATAAAAGAAGCTTAGTGTTGTCTTTGTGTTTGCAGCGCGCCAGTCAGAGCAGCCTGCAGCTACAGCTGGCGCCCTCCCTGGAGCACCAGACGGCGGCCATGTTGAGCATCTTGGAGCGCTACAAGTGGCATCAGTTCTCGGTAGTCACCAGTCCTATCGCCGGCCACGACGACTTCGTACAAGCTGTCAGGGAGAAGGTGCTGCAAATGCAGGCGCTTTTCAAGTGAGTGCACTAAACGCTCTTCACTTGCTAGCATAGAACTTCCGCTCCATGTAAAGCAACACACTGCTCTGTCACATCTAATTAAGTTAACAATTATGAAAAACTTAAGGCTATTCCAGAGCACGCTTACCGATATTTTGAAAGTCAAAGAAAGATGGCTGAAAATTGTTTGAATGAAAGAGGAACTTTAATAAAATAGAAAGAAAAAATTGAGACGGGACAATAGCTCCCTTTTGACCATTATAAGCAAATGTTGGGTCAATAAGGAAAGTTAAAGTTCTTTATTGGTTCAATATTTCATTTTGAGCTGTGATTTTTTTATTGTTCAAACACATCTTTGTCTCCTCTACGAGTATAAGGGTAGTTTCTGAAATAACGTTTGACGAACGATTTTTTCGTGCACCGATTCAAAACTCTTATTTGTACCATGTGAAAAAAACGCACATCGAACATTATTTCAGAAAATTATTTTCCCTTACACTCGTAGCGGAGACAAAGGTGTGTTGAAACAAAAAATTCACAGCTAAATAAAGTATTGCAGCTATAACTTTAATTTTCTTTAACACAAAATTTGCATATAATAGCCAAATGAACCTTTTGTCCAAAAAAATGTTTTCATCTTTTTTATTGAAGTTCCTCTTTCATTCAACTAACTTTTAGCAATTTTCATTTGATTTTAAAAATATCTGTCTGAGTGCTCTTAAAATAGCCTGAACACCAAGAGTTGCTAAGCTTTGAAGGGAAATATGGAAATAATGCTAGCGGCATTTTCAAGATGGTGGTTTACTGTGAATTGTAAACGTCTTCAAATTAAAAATAATACCTCCAGGCAAACACGATCCTATTAATATTAATTACTTTTAAGTGCTTTCAAAAAGTCACAATCAAGAATTAAATAAAATTTAAATGACAATTATGTTTTCATTAAAAGATTGTGTTTTATTTTTATCTGTGTTTTGTGGTAAAGAAGGAAACATAAACAGATTACAAATGGTGAATTTAAAAACAAATTTGTTTTTTTTAAGTTTATTCGCTAGAAGCATCACTTAATTATCACAGGTTTTTCCTTTCCCAGTTTCCAATCTGAATAATACAGTTACTCTCATAAAAATGGTAGTTTAGAGCCAGGCTTTGAACGGAAATAGAATATAAAATGAGTATGCACTTCTGAAAGATAAAATGAGGAAACATGTCTTGTAAAATGTTATCGTAAAGAGAACTGTCAAATACGGTTAAATAACATTTCCTGCATTACAAGCCAGACTAATCTTAAGCTATCAAACAATAATCACCCATGTCGACGTCAACAAAATATCAAAGCTTGATACAAATTTAATTCGTGTACTAACGTAGTAGTCTGCAATATCAGGGATTTATTCAGGATCGCTTTCTGAAGCCAGTATTCTATCAGTACCATACAAATTTTGCAAAATGGTTTAATCGTGTATATAGCCTTCCATAGAGAACATTTTTAAAAAATCACAAAAAAACACACAATTGTTTTGTGGGTTATCCGTAATAATGTTTAGTAGAATTTGACTATTTAATAGTGACCATGTCCTTGCTTGAAAACCACGCAAAAATGCAAATAAATCAAATAACTGAATGCAGGAAAAGTTCTCCCAAAAATGTTAAATAGGAAGAAGAGAAAAAGAGAAGAAGAGCATAAGCAAATGAAAGAAATAAGAGATGGTTTTCTGTGAAGTAAAGAAAATTACGAATTGTGTACGTTTAAAGCCGTATTTTTACCAACTGATTCTCATGAAATCAATTTGCGTAGGCCTACGGTTTTATACAAATATATAAATATGTAAATGTTTTATTTATTTTATTATCGAGTTATATATTTGGTGAACAAAATACCATGGTTGATAGCTAAACTTGGGTCTAAAACATCAGTTTTTAAAAAAAATTCAGTGCCAGTTTTGTAGTTGAATTCGAATAAATATTAAATGAACAGACGTCTCAAATGCTAGTAAAATCCCAAACAATTATTTATTCTGGCGATGTTAAGTGAGCAACAAAAAAAAGTAGCTTAATTGGGCAGTGAAGGCCCGAGTTTGAAAGCGTGTAATTGAGTTTTAATGAGGTATAAAATGGGAACAGACCAAACAAAGCGTTAATGTTTCGAGGTAAAATTGAATTCAATTAGAAACATATTACGAGTAAATGTGAATAAAGCTTAAAACTAATTTTAGTTAATAATTACTTGAACGATTTCATCTCGTTTACGGTGTTGAAAACTTCCACCTAGTCTCATGTAGACACTTATATTCTCATATAAATATTAATTGGCACATAGTATGTACATAGTTGTGTGGCTCAGTTCTAAAACGCGATGTGCTGAGTGCGAGGTCGTTGGTTCAAGTTCCGGCGCGGGCAATCCTGTCTATTCTTTTGATTTTTTTGATATAGAACATCCCTGGACTCTTTAATACAAATACCATGCACATATGATTTAATATCTTTGAATTATCAACAATTTTTTAAATTTTCGAAAAAATTGCGTCACTTTTCTGTCTTATTCTGTCTTAACCAAAAAGACGATTTAAAAAGTTATATGTTATGACAGTGGTAGTTAACTCGAATTATTTATGGATTTTTGTTGATATTTTAATTGTTTTTAATGTATTCACGCTCATACTCAACAAATTCATCCCGAAATTACATCATTTTTTTGTTAATCATCATAATTTGACTTTATCATGTACCCAATATTTTTATAAGTAATATCCTTCAAAATCACTGGTCCTGAAGATCGTCGTAATTTTTTGTTCAGGGTAATTTTTTCCCGAAGGGACTTAGCTGCTTGAAAACAAGTTTGACTTTTCCCATAAGTCGTTGTGAACAAGTTTTTTTTCATTTAATTGGTGAATTCATGCATAAGTAGCCTGAATGAAATACATATTTGTGGTTTATTGGGTGAATACCCCTTTAAACAAGGACAGTTTCTAACCTGGCACCTCCACCAAATACATTCTCAATGTGTAGATTGGTATTTCTTTGAATTCTTTGCATCTTGCAATACAGGGAGTCCTGGATTATAGTTCTTCGAGATTTGTTTATAGATCTTAAAATATACAATAGGGAATATTCCACTTAATATTTTATATTTTATTTTAATTCTTATTCATGTCCTAATAGTCACTGCACTTTTTTTTATTAAAAAAAATGTTTTTTGTGAAATTTAAACAAGAATTAAATGGGTCCCCCAGTTTGCGCGCCAAAAACGAGCGTGCGCCATCTTTGGACGGTACTACGTCATAACTGTGTTGAGTCAAGGCCAATTGGAAACTAAATGTACGTATGTTTGTACATATTTACATACAGACGGCGGTGCTCGCCCATCCGCTCAACACAAACAACTCCACAGGGATGTACATTTTCACCGTCTTTTGTTTTTCTTTTTTCGTATGTGACAGGAGATTTCGCGAGATCATTGTGATAAAGAATAACGAGCATTTTGTCTTGAGTTTTTGCATAGCCTAGGACTATCATGGTATTCTTTATCTACAATAGGCTTTAATTAGTCATCAAAGTAAGGTTTTGTGCGGGATGTGTGTCAGAACATGAACGTGCAGGCCTAGGGTTGGCAAGTTAAGCCTAGGGCTTGTCAAGTGAGTAATTTTAGTATTCACATACCAATGCCTATATCCTACAGGAACGATTGGCCTAGACTGTTGTATTATAAATAATTTTCTACGTCTAGGCCTAGACCTAGGACTGTTTCAGTTTTGTTTTTTTGATTGCAATGTCAACTTTTCTCGTTTTCTGGCTAGGCGTTAAATGTAAAATGTCCGCCATCTGTTTACATTACTGTAGGCTACGCTAGGCGCTGCTTTGTTTAAAACACCGCCGTCTTGATGTATATCTCGATCCTACTATAATACTATTCCAACATCTTTGGTCTGGATGTATGTTTATCCAGACGGCGTTGGATCAACACAGTTCTGACATCACAGTCGTTTTTGCCGCTTTAAAAAAGTGCTGCTTTTAAAACGGCTATAAATCACTGGATTATTATTTCACGGAAAAACAAAGTACATATTTGTAATCGGGACGAAATACTTCTTCTAAAAAATCTATTCGTACAGTATTTGGCGGAAGTGGAATATTCCCTATTGTATCTATCAAAATAATATGGTTGGTTTATGCAAAAATTGCATGGCTTTGGCATAGTCTTTTTCAGATAATAAACGTCATAATAATGTCCCGTAACGAAAGTCGTTTCCTGGGGAGCGAATGATGCCCTAGATTTCGAAATCGCTCATGGATATTCCTGCACAATCAGTCCCTTAGTTCGTTACCCACTCAAAAAAGTATCTATTTGTTACAAAAATGTTATTCCTTTTCTAGATTCAAAATTCCATTACCTTACATAGTCTGTCGATCAAGCAAATAAGTAACCGTAATTTCTCACATATTCTATAACTGTCTCTTTTTATGACGCTGCATTGAAAACCAATTTGTTTTGTCTCCATGTTCTTTTAATATAAGAAAGCAAAGATATTATCTTTTTGAAAATCGGTCTGTCTGTCTGTCCGTCAATCAGTACGTGTGTCACGTCTTACGATGATAACCGAACATAACCTCCGATTTAAAGAAAATGTAAGGTGAAGATGAAGAAACGCCGTTACACGGTTTGGTGCCCTACATATCGGTGTAAAGAAGACCACTCAACCTACATGGTTGAAGATGAGTTTGAAATTCTTGTTGTAGACCAAGTTAGAAGTGGCAGTACCAAATAATAAATGATGTGCACGAGAGAAATGAGTGTTGAGAAGAAGTAGAATTTGAAAGACTGTGGGAGGACATAAGAAAATGGCGTGAGCTGGTGGGAAGATGAAATAAAGATAAGGACAAATACAAAGAGAAGAATAAATGAAATACAAAGAAATTGATGGAGAAGAGGACATGACAGGCCTGGCAAGCCGATCTTAGTCAAATATAATTTTTGTAGGAAGCCTGCCAAGTGTGCAATTCATGCCCCTATTCAGGTGTCCAACTAGGTATGTTGCGGATAGGACAATTGTGAAGGGATGTCCGAGGGCTGTTTAAGAGGACTCAATCCCTTGCATTCGCATTAACGACTGAAGAAAACATCGAAAAAACCTTCAGTCAGGATTGCCGGTCTCGACGGGATTTGAACCCGGGACCTCCCGAATCAGAGTCGCGCGCTTAACGCTCGAGCCAACACTGTCGGTGATGTTATAAACTCTATGTACCCAAG
This sequence comes from Sweltsa coloradensis, assembly GCA_024449915.1. NCBI lineage: Eukaryota > Metazoa > Arthropoda > Insecta > Plecoptera > Chloroperlidae > Sweltsa > Sweltsa coloradensis. The sequence goes on along the minus strand of JAMZAV010000242.1, from coordinate 923,014 downwards.
AAAACAGATGGTTGGTGTTATTCACATGTTGTTTTGTTTTCAGGATGACTATTATCGACACTGTGATTGTCGGAGATGTGGTCGACTTGACACAGCTCGTCAACTCCGAAGCGAGGATCTTTCTACTCTACTCAACCCAAGAAGAGGCGAGAGAAATATTTCTAGAGGCCAATCGGCTGAAGTTAACAGGTAAAGCATTCTAATTATTACTAGCATTCATATGTATTAGCAAATTTCATTCATTGCGTGTTATTTATTTCAGTATTTAAATTATCATTTAATGACAGGTGAATTGCCAATAATTACGTTATAATATGGAAATTAATCCAGAAATTTAAAAACTCGTCTCTGTGGGGTATCGAACCACGGTCACCCGATTGATTGGTTGATTGATTGGGTGGGTGGGTGTCGGAAAAAAACATGTTGTACACAGCATGGTGATTCAGTATTTATGTAACATTTTATTAAATATTTTTTTATTGTCTAATCGCCTTTGAAAACTAATGATATTGGTTAACAAAAAACGCATTCCACTGATCGTAAATCCACATGGAAACGACGTTTATTAAATGGCAAAGAAAAAATAATTTCAGTATGACAAGAGTGAAATGGAGCTTCGTCCTATATACCTATATATTGTTTGGCAGGGATTACAGAAAGTTTTTATTTCGCAGCTTAGTAAAATACTAAAGAGTTTACGGCAACCTCTTTCAATATTCTAATGATAGTCTGTAGACTTAGGGTATTCAAATTTGATGGAAGAATACGAAATTATAATATGTCAAAGTGAACATCTGATTATCATACGATGATTGTTATTCTATTCTGCAGGGAAAGGAGAATAGGGACTTAAATGTTTACTATACAAAACAGTTTTTTCGTTTTCACTGTGTTTTAAGTCAAGTTGCTGTACTTTGTGAATAGTACTTTTGTACAATATAACAAAATAATAATTGACATAATATGTTAAAAAAACGTCAGCGAATATAAAATTTCAATATTTCGCTATCAACTTTCTATTGACACGTAGACATTAAGTTAAATACAAATATTTTTTAAACAAGTGGAAATTAAGCGTGAAAATCATGTTTTAATAAGTTAACCCACAACGAAAAGCAACCAAGAATATGGTTGCAGGAGTTGACTTTTCCATAATTCCACAATATTCAAATATGGAGGTTAAAAAACAATAATCCGTTGCCGTTCACGTAGGTTTTTTGAAAGGGACTCGACTCCATATAATTTGTATTACCTTGTTCCTTAAGGTACGAGGACCAAAAATAATAATTAAGTATTAATTAACACAATTATTTAATTATTTAAGGTTTTTTATATATTAATTTAACGTATATCATATACAGTTATAAAACTACAAAATATAAATAATTATGTATGATGAAGAAACGTTCAGATTTCTGTCTTTTAGTCAATGACTTCATTCAACAATAATATTTCGAGGAATGCTTTTTAATAACCGCCTGAAAAACCTTTAAGTGCCGCGCTTTCTCAAAGCTTATATATAAGAGTACAATGAGAATTGTACACGCAAAGTAATAATCAGTAAGTTACCAATTTACCTCATCAGAATTAACTGCCAGCAACTAATCCATCCAGTATAATATTACTTCTCAAACATCACTCGGTGCCCGGCAGAATAATAATAAACACATTTTGGAAAACATTAATAGTATTTATCGAAGGTGCTTCAAAAAAGTATTTTTTAAATAGCGTCTATCCTATTGAGTTATTTAAGCTTTTTCCAAAGGAGGACTACTAAACGAAACGAATAAAATAAATACAGGCATAATAATGAACAGTAGTTTAAGTAAAGTTCGAAATAGTATATTATTATAACAAAAACAGTGTAAAGTAAGACAACAATCTTAATAAATAAAATAAATAATAAATAAATAAATTGTATTTAGAGTCCACCCACTCAGTTATATAACTGATTTTAAGTGGGGGACAGTAAATCAAAGCGACCAAGCCTACCCTGTAGGCCCCGACGCAATGTCAATAAAGACGCAATGATAAAGATATATTTAGAGTTCCTCTCCCGATCAAAAGTATGAGTGAGTCTGTATACCAACATATAAACATCATTCGTCTACCAACATGCCGGAGAGAAGTATCGGGTTGTCGATTCTCCGGTGATGGGCGACTGCTGCGTGAGTTGTCATGACGACCGACTCCATGACAACCAATTCCCAAGAACTTTAATATCGAACTAAGAGCTGTCACGTCAGACTCGCTGTTGCGTAATTAGTAGAACGTGTTGCGGAAGAGAGATTATCAGCGCTGTGACATAAGTTCTGTTAACACCGCAGGTAAAACCTTGAGAATAATAATGTTCCAAATAAAGCTTGATCAATTGTTGATGACATTTTGAGTATAATCTTAAAAATAGACGATGGCAAGTTTATTTATTTATTATAAATATGAAGTCTTTTATCACTAATGACTTTTTACAAATACCTTTGATATAAATAAATAAATTGTCCTGAAGAAAGTAACATGATTCAATTAAACATTCTACATGTCAATCCTAATTAAACACAAAACAAATAGGCTACGTTATACGAACATAAAAAAGGCAAAAATTGAATAATAAATATGTAAATATAATTTTTTTAAATTAATGAATGAATTCTACCCACTCAGTCATATAACTGATTTTCAGTAGGGGACATTAAACCAAAGCTACCAAGCCAACCCTGTAGGCCCCGACGCAATCGACGAGTGAGCGATGACCAACCAAAGTTCGATATCTTTTATAAGAAAATATAGCAATCAGTGGTATGGACAGTGCGAACACCCGCGGATCAACGCCAGAATCAATAAGACCGATTCAGAACAACTTTGAATTTATTATGTGTCTCGTTGCTAGGATGGTTCTAAAGTCACCGTTTACAAATTGAAAGAACTGATGGACTTAAGTCCAAATCAGAAGATAAAAAACTTCTGCCTTTAGCGTTAATCGAACCTTGGACTTTCTGCAATGGAGACTCTAACCACAAGACCGACGAGCCACAAAAACACGAGTGAAAGTTTGCTTGTCTTCGTTTCTCTCGCTACGCTCATCCAACGAGTTCGTGAGGTTTTTGTCAGTGACGTACGGAATCTAGGGGCCAACAGTAGGCCTAAGACCTGCGTTGTCAGCTGGATGCGTGGTTTACCTTTACAACTCGATGTTTTACTTCCCTTGCACGTGTCCAACGTGACTCTAGGGTTCTGTTAGTGGTAGTTCGGTTTATATTGCTCCGATCTGATGTGTGGTTGATTACCGTCAGAATTATCCTTACTGGATTAGTTATACTGGTACACTCATGGGCGGACGCTGTTACACACATCCCTACTCTGTTTTCAAATAGTGATTAATTAATATATTTATAGTAGATATTTATTGTTGTTATCTGTTTTTAAATATTAGGTTGGCTGTCACTTAGTGTGTTTGGAGCTATGCTTTTTATTCTACCGAAGTGACACATTTATTTTTTTAATGTGTTGCGGAACAAATAATTAATAACAATAAAAAAACAACAATTAACTCAAAAATTTTGAATAAGAAGAATAGATGGTCGTGGGCATGGGAAGTATCAAAGTGATTAAATTGTAAACTTTCAAATACATTCGATTCTAAATTGCAACATTTTAGCTTGTTCGTATCGTAGATAACCTGGGGCTTGGTCTGTTTGTCCTCGTTTCAATTAATTTGTATAATTGAATAGTGTTATTTTTGCTAGTGGCCTAAAGATATGCATATTATTGACCTGTGTTGAGTGTACATTTACATTTACTACATTTAACCGTTAATTAGACGACAGATGAAGCTCTTAAATAATAAACGAGGCTCTGCTTCGGGAAGTATCGGTTAGACTCCCGTCACGAACATCCTGACTGAAAGTTGTTTACAAGGTTTTCTTTGGTTGTTCATGCGAATGTTTGGGAATGAGTCCTCCAAAACATCTTTGGGCATTTTATTCACTACAACCCTATCTTCAAAATACCTAGTTAGCCATCTAAAGAAAGTAAGGCTATATTCCCAATCTTAAATCCTTTGTTTTGAGTTTCATATTTGCACAACGATCAGTCAAGCAAATAATTAAAAACGTCGTCTGAATATTATTTCTGAAATGTATATTGAAAGACATACACTTCCAAAATTGTATAATTAAATCCTTTATAGTGATGCTCTCTCCAATACACAGAACTCGGTTCCTGCCCTTTACTTGTGGTGCCTTCTCCCCAACTCCCTCGCCATTCTTCGCACTTACGCTCTATGAGCGGCACCATAATGTTTGTGTACACTTATATGCAATCAATAATACCTCGTATGCAAGCTTGATGTAATAACAAATAATTGTGTGGCTCGTTGGTTTTGTTGTTAGCGTATCTACTTCCAATGCAGAAGGTCTGGGGTTCGATTCCCGCCAAAGTCAGAAGTTTTTAACTTCTGATTTGGATTTAAGTCCATCAGTTCGTGTCTTAGGAGTTTGTAAATGGTAACTTTGGAGCCGTCCTAGCAACGAAGCACATAATAAATTCAGAGTTGTTCTGAATCGGCCTTGTTGATTCTGGCGTTGATCCGCGGGTGTTCGCACTGTCCATACCACGGATTGCTGTATTTCCTATAAATCGATCTTTGGTTGGTTATCGCTCACTCGTCGATTGCGTCGGGGCCTACAGGGTAGGCTTAGTCGCTTTGATTTACTGTCCCCCACTGAATATAACTGAGTGGGTAGACTTTTAATGCAATTTATTTATTTTATTTATTTATTTTTTACTACAATGAATGTAAATGTTATTTTTTTATATAAACAGGCTTAAGAGGGCATGTGCCCCGCAGTAGCCATCCCGATCGTTGACTGGAAAGGATAAAATAAAATAATAGATAAATAAATACTCGCATATTTACTTTGCATATTTCCTCGCATATATGTGAATCATATTGGAATCCCAATAGGCCGTGAGCCAGAGGAAAAAAGTGGCTCACTAGAGGTGAATAAACGTGGCATACATCGTTGGATTCCTCACACCCTACAGAAAATTAATCAAGATGGTACTTTGTCAATATCGGAAGGGAAAATAGCGTCGCGACGCCTTAAAGTCTGGCGACGTCCAAATTTCGCTCACGCACATTACTTTACATTAACTAGGTTAAAATGTTATTGGTTCAAGATAATGACATGATTTCTTTTGCATTTTACTCGTGTAGGATATATATTTCATTTAAAGTAACACACATTTGAATATCTAGCAGATAAGTAGTCTGTTTTATGAAAAACAAGACCTTTACGACAAGATTTTTAACAATTGCCGTACTTTGGATACCCCTAAAACCTACATTTATGATTTTTTTTCGATAACTCTTTTTTTATGTATTTCAAGCATCAATGTTAATATAAATATGTATGGCATCCATAACTCAACTAAATATTGATAGATTTTTGACGCCTCGAAGTCAAGCGATGTACATATTTTGCTAGCGCACATTCGTCTACATTAACTGAATAAAATAGTTAATGATTGCAAATAAATTTAGAAATTGATTACTGTTTACTCGTGTGAGCTATTATATTTAATTAAAATCAACAAGAAGTTAAATATCTACGAAAAAAAGAGTCTGTTTCATGAAAAAATAGACCTTTCCGACAGGATTTTTAACAATTTGTACTTTCGAAACTCCTACAACCTCCGTATATTTTTTTAGACAACAATTTTTTTGTAAATTTTAAGCATCGATTTTAATACAAATAGCATGGTATTCCTTAACCGACTGAAATTTAAAAGCGTCTCGACGCCTTGAAGTCAAGCGACGTAGACTTTGCTTTTGCGTACATAAATCTACACAAACAGCATAACACTTTTACTCATTAAAAATAAATTTCTGTAGTCGTGTTAGTTAAATCAACTCCATTTTTATCAACATAAATTTAAATATCGATTAGATAAGTAGTCTGTATAATGTAAAAATAGACCTTTCCGACAAGAATTTTGGCTTAGAATACCCCTAAAAGCTTAATTTATGATTTTTTAGACAAAACAAGTTGTTGGATTTCACATATCAATGTTAATACAGATATGTATGTAATTCATATACCAATTGAATATTGATTGAGTCTCGACGCTTCGAAGTCAATCGACGCACTTTTTCTACTTATTACATGAAGTCATTTAAACTACGATATATTGTATTGATTTGAGATTGAGGCATACAAAAAACTTCAGTGTACTAGTTATGGTGCTGGATACTTTATTAAGAAACACAATTCTCGAACATTTATGCACAATAAGTAGTGTGTTCGGTTAATGTTGACCATTTTTACCATTTTTACAAGTGTTAACAAATTGTTGTACTTTGAGTTTCAGTAACCCAGAAAACTAAATTTATAAATGCAATTATTTTGAGCATTTGTGGTAGGATTTCACACTTAAATGTTAAACAGATGTGTATAACTTATAAAACAACAAGACATTGATAGAGTCGGGCTGCCAAGGCAAGTGACTTCCATTCTTCACTTGAGCACATCAGACCATATACATACGGTGCCATTTTTCTTTTTGGTAACAGACATGGGTATACAATAAGCTGCTGTGTACTAGTTGGCCAAGTTTTTCTGGATACATTTTGAAAGTTTTTCGTTAACTTAAAACATTGCTTTTAGCGCAGTTAAATAGTTACAACCAAATTGTAATCTTACAATCGTATAACACTTTCATCATCTAATGTAACGACTATTGCAGAGTATTAGATTAATTTAAATAAAATATGTAATGAAGACAATGCCATTCGCATAGTAGGCACTTTATTTACACTTTATAAAACATAATGAACATACCTATGAATTTATAAAAAAAATATACCAATCTTCCATTAGACTTTTCACTACATTATGTATTGAATATTAATAGAGATGCCCACTTACACATATCACTGAAAGAGGTAACAACAAACCCCATAGGTCTAACCCGATAAAAAAGTTTTACCTTAACTTCACACAATTGTCACGTATAAAGATCTCGTTTGTTCAGATCCAAATAAGAGCACAAAACAGTTTAGAAAATACACCGAACATAAATCACTCGAAAATAATAAAATACATGTAAACCTAAACTTAAAAGTAAAATCCCTTTATAAAGATAGCATTACTGATTGCGACACAGTTGTTCAATGTTCATGATTAATCTTCCTCGGAGTCGTCATCTGTACAACTGGAGACGCTGACGTCGCCTTCTGCATCATGTCCGTTGTCACTAAGCGGTTTAAAGTTTGTGCAGTCTTTAAAATTACACATGTCAGTGCAATACAATTTAGAATTTACACAGGGGCACTTTTGTGAGTCACACTTTGCTCGACACGTACAAGATAGAAGGTCCAAAACAGCTTCAGGCGCTGGAAGACAATCCATCCAGTCGATCTCCATGGATGGTGTCTTCTTCCAACCGTGTCTTTCTGGAGATGGAATCACAGGCATTTGCTCAAGTGAACGTTTCCATATATCAGCTTGATAATTACTTCGTAGAATGTGTTTCTTTAAAGCGTCTTGACATGGTGGCAAACTGTGTGACTCAACGTGACCATTTTTGGAGCAAAACAATTTGTAGCGAAGTTCGTTGACACTATTTTCGCATTTACCGCCGTACATTTGGCATACAAAAGATTCTACTTCTGCAATCACGCTATCTGATATATCGAAATTTTCTCCCAAATCAGCAAGAGGTGATGAAGTGTTGTTATGATACCTAGATAACAGTTTGTATGCATGTGATTTGCCACGACCAGCAAATGAACTCACAGAATCACAACCAGTGATTGCGTGAAGACCTATGAGGGAATTCGTGATCGTACTACTAAGGTTTCGTGACAGATCTGTTATATTGATGTATCGTAGTCGATTTAAGGTACCACATTTAATGATGATGTGTCCACCTGATTTATGTAGAAATGAGGCAAAATGCAGTGCAACTACTACGACATCAGTATCATCACAGTGTATTACGACATTTTTATAGCCATTTAGAATTGCGTGATTAGAATGTTGTAGAATTCGTGTGTCTGCTTCTTCATGGTTTGAGAATAGTTCTTGAACATCAATGGCCTCATGTTTGGTTATTTTCGTACAACGTTCACCATGTGTAACGAAAAGTTCCTTTTCGACTAGTTTTTCACGATTATGAGGCTGCATCCACTCTAACGCAAGGAATTCTATTAGAGCAGTTTTGTTTGGTGACTCGGAGAGAAACAATCTCCAGTTCTTTAAAGGATGTGCTGCAGATAAGTTATCAAATCGTAATCCTGAGATTGTTCCAGAGTGTTTTTTTTTTTGCAATTCGCGTTCCAGGTTTTTGATTGAATCATTTAAGGGTACGTTCCGAATGATGCTTACTTGCAGCTTGGGCGTGCCCAAAGCATTCCGTAAACACCGCCGCCATCACAACGCCCGTAATGCCCAATGTTAAACCTCGGGCATCTTGGGCATGTCTGGGTGTTGTGGGCGCGTTGGAGCATCATTCGAAACGTACCCTATGTAAACATAAAAAACGAGTTATTTTTTTAGTTTAACAGACTGCAGTGGCGGATCCAGGGCGTCGGGGGACCGTGCCTCCAGACACCCCAGCCTTGCGTTACGCCAACTCAATCACCCAAAACTCCTTTCAGAGGTCCTGGAACCGGCCCAGATAGACTGCTTATACATTATTATTTTAAAATATGTATTTATTTAGTACAATGTCCAACATTGAAATGTGAAATCCAACAACTAGTTGTGTCTAAAAAATCATAAATCAAGCTTTTAAAGTATTCAAAATCAAATTTCTTGTCGGAAAGGTCTATTTTTAAATTAAACAGACTACTTATCTAATCGATATTTAAATTTATGTTGATAAAAATGGAGTTGATTTAACTAACACGACTACAGAAATTTATTTTTAATTAGTAAAAGTTTTATGCTGTTTGTGTATATCTATGTACGCAAAAGCAAAATCTACGTCGCTGGACTTCAAGGCGTCGAGACGCTTTTAAATTTCAGTCGGTTAAGGAATACCATGCTATTTGTATTAAAATTGATGCTTGAAATTTACAAAAAAAATTGTTGTCTAAAAAAATATACGGAGGTTGTAGGAGTTTCGAAAGTACAAATTGTTAAAAAATCCTGTCGGAAAGGTCTATTTTTTCATGAAACAGACTCTTTTTTTCGTAGATATTTAACTTCTTGTTGATTTTAATTAAATATAATAGCTCACACGAGTAAACAGTAATCAATTTCTAAATTTATTTGCAATCATTAACTATTTTATTCAGTTAATGTAGACGAATGTGCGCTAGCAAAATATGTACATCGCTTGACTTCGAGGCGTCAAAAATCTATCAATATTTAGTTGAGTTATGGATGCCTTACATATTTATATTAACATTGATGCTTAAAATACATTAAAAAAAAAGAGTTATCGAAAAAAAATCATAAATGTAGGTTTTACGGGTATCCAAAGTACGGTAATTGTTAAAAATCTTGTCGTAAAGGTCTTGTTTTTCATAGAACAGACTACTAATTTGCTAGATATTTAAATTTGTATTACTTTAAATGAAATATATATCCTACACGAGTAAAATGCAAAAGAAATCATGTCATTATCTTGAACCAATAACATTTTAACCTAGTTAATGTAAAGTAATGTGCGTGAGCGAAATTTGGACGTCGCCAGACTTTAAGGCGTCGCGACGCTATTTTCCCTTCCGATATTGACAAAGTACCATCTTGATTAATTTTCTGTAGGGTGTGAGGAATCCAACGATGTATACCACGTTTATTCACCTCAAGTGAGCCAAATCACGTGAATTTGGTGCCCTGGCTCAAGGCCTACAATGGGAAATTGGATATCCCGATCGTTGACTGGAAAGGGTAAAATAAAATAATAAATAAATAAATACTCGCATATTTACTTCGCATATTTCCTCGCACATATCTGAATCATATTGGAATATTTTTCATCTAGAACACCAACAAATTCCCTTGTTTGTGGAATCCCAAATAAACCAAAGCCCACATGTTAATTAAATGTGAAATATCAACACAGTCATTGGTCTAAAACAATCGCAACGCAATGTCATGAATCCAGGTTAATTCGAATATCAATGTTTGTTTTGTTACAGGGAGTAAATACCTGTGGATTGTAACTCAAAGCGTGATTGGTAGTTCAGTCGAAGCACCGGACGAATATCCGGTTGGAATGTTGGGTGAGTACGCGGCTTATATCAACCCCACTTACTGAGTTCACTTCAGTTCAGAGTGTGGTGTATTGTATAGAATGATCCTTTCCTTGCGTACGTAATCTAATCCACTAATCGGAAATAATTACGAGCCAATTAGTCTCAAAAGTTATTAAATACTGAAGGTAGATTGAGGAAATGAATGAGATAATAATTAGTAGAATATTCTTATCTTTATAAAGCTTCAATTAAACATTCAAACGTTGGTTCTCAATTATAGTAAATCATTCCTATTAATTGCTCACGAATTCCTCATAAATATGGTTTTCTTTTATCACCAAAGACATTAAAAATATATTGAAATTAAAACTTATTGAGGGAGAGATGGTTCTAGGACTGGTTGCATATATTTACTAATGTTGTAAATAGAACTAATAAATTCGAGTGTTGTTAGAACAGCTCATGGTTAATGATTAAAACCAGTTTAGAGTATATTTTCTCTTTATGACTTAATATAAAACAACGTTTCTTAGAAGCCTGATAACGGAAACGTCTGGTTATCTCCAAAACGTTGTTAAATTATTATGTAATAAAGAGTAATTACACACTTAACTGTTACTTAACGTTGTAAACATCAAGATGATATTTTACTTATAACTAAAACTAAAAGATGTAAAATCAGTCAGCTAAGATGAGCAAGATCAAAGGCCTGAGGAGAAAACAATTTCAAGCGTAAGATGGGTAAAGACTAAAGTGTGACAGGTAAATATCATAATTTGTTAGAAAATTAATAACTAAAATGGTTGGCTGTATAGCGTATTCGTCCGAAAAGAAGCGATATTATTTTAAATTTAACAAAATTTTTATTTCATAACGGTCGATATATTTATTAGTTTTACTTATCCTGTTAAATAATATGCGTCATTGCTTAAAAGCAATGAAGAACCCTCTATATTTTATTTATATAACACGTTGTCGATATATATGTTCTCATTAATAACGAAACGTCGACTGATCACTTATGAATTCAAGTTCACGTAAATTATGAACGAACCTTATAATTGGATATCAAAGGACGCTCACAATGCAATTTTAATTTGAGTAAATTGAGTGTTCTTGTATCTGCGCAGGTGTACACTTCCCCACTAACGAGTGTTCGTGCATCTGCGCAGGTGTACACTTCCCCACTAACGAGTGTTCGTGCATTGCGCAGGTGTACACTTCCCCACTAACGAGTGTTCGTGCATCTGCGCAGGTGTACACTTCCCCACTAACGAGTGTTCGTGCATCTGCGCAGGTGTACACTTCCCCACTAACGACGACCACCTGACGACAGAGATCGCCCGAGCCGTCCGCGTCTTCGTCAATGGCCTTGAGTTGCTGACCCTGGACCCTGACCAGAATGTGGACATGACCCCGCGCCTAGCGTGCGACGGCCGTGGAGAGTCGCGTTGGAAGCATGGGGAGACCTTCTACAGGTAAGTGCGTATAGGGACCTTGATTTGGAAGTACGGGGAGACCTTCTACAGGTAAGTGTGTATAGGGACCTTGGTTTGAAGGCACGAGAAGACCTACAGGTAAGTGCGAAAAGAGACCTTGATTTGGAGACCTTCTACAGGTAAGTGTGTATAGGGACCTTGGTTTGAAGGCACGAGAAGACCTAAAGTAAAAGCGTATAGAGGTAATGGTTTGGAGGTACGGGGAGACCTTCTACAGGTTAGTGTTTTTAGGGACCTTGGTTCCGTATTGGAAGACTTTCTACAGATCAGTGTCTATATGGACCTTGTTTTAGTCACGTTCGATTCATGGGGATACCGGGTTAGTTGTGCAATGTGCATATTGACCTTGGTTTAGTTCCATACAGTGAGACCTGCAGGTAAGTGAATATATCAACCATGGTTGTAGTTACGAGATTCTTTAGTAATTAATGAATATATCTACATTGGTTTAATAATTAGTTACCTTTTGCAGTCCAGTGTATAGTGCCAGTGTACATGCCATGGTACGTGCCATATTGGGAGACCATTTGAGCATGTACGTGTACTTTTTGCTGTAAATTTTTGTTGGTAATGACTTTTATGCCAAACTGTTATTTGAAATGTGTGCATTCTAGAATGCGTCAACAAATTATAATAAACATAATTATAGGCCCGTGGTAAACAAAATAAAAGTGCACCCATAAAAATTTCAAAATTAATAATAAGGCTCTGCGGCAGCCACAAGTGTACCAACCATCGTAAGATTAAAACGTGTGAACCATTCGGATTCTTGGAGACGGATACGGAGAATCGTTAGTTATAAAACTCGGCAATCCCCTACGTATTTTCGGATTCAATGTTGAGATTGGCAACGTGTCCATTAGGCGTAATGTCAGAGAGTTCCCGAGGGCTTGAACGTGGTTGGTCGTCGCTCGACGTCCGCTACTTGTTGACATCTTGGAGGATTGCGAAGGTTCGAGAGCATTTACTTCGTCACGTGGTCGATGTGACAGGGATGGGAGGATCAGGGGTGAACAAGATGAAACTCGGCTCGGTTACGACAGTCTTAGTTATACGTATTTTGTTTTTAAATATTTAGATTTTAGATACTACCCATTCAGTCATGGAATCTTTAGTGGGGTACCAAGACAACCCTGTTGACACAGACGTCATCGACGAGCAAACAATGGCCATATAGAAATCAGTATTTGAATCAAGGTCTATTTTTATTCTTTCATTGAGCAAATGTAGCTAATTTCAATACAATATATGTTACGCATTTTACACAAATTACTATTTTAAACCAAAATACATAAAAAAATTACTATTTAAAGTTTACCATTTGACAAAATGTACAACAATTTAAGGTGTGAAGTAATAATACGTTAAGTAGGTATAGTGCTTCGGAAACATGATTGGTTAATAAGAGAAGGTTGTTTCAATAAAATCGTGAAACTTTTATGGCATAATCAAAATGTCTGGAAAGTTCAAGGGCTTTGGTAGAGTAAATGGTAGAAATGATTATCTTTTCAAAATAAAACTAGATTTTTATTTTTGAGGTAAAGCTACCATTTTTTTTTTTTTTAAAGTTGGTGGTTTCTTGGAAAATGATACTTAAATAACAACGATTTTTTTTTTTTACGAAAGTATGAATCAACGTTTCGGGAGATACTTAATTTTACAACTGAGTAGACTTCCAGACTTGTAGGCTTCCAGGCTTGTAGACTTCCAGGCTTGTAGACTTCCAGCTTGTAGGCTTCTGGGCTTGTAGGCTTCCAGGCTTGTAGGATTCCAGGCTTGTAGGCTTCCAGGCCTGTAGGCTTCCAGGCTTGTAGGCTTCCAGGCTTGTAGACTTCCAGACTTGTAGACTTCCAGACTTGTTGGCTTCCAGGCTTGTAGGCTTCCAGGCTTGTAGGCTTCCAGGCTTGTAGGCTTCCAGGCTTGTAGGCTTCCAGGCTTGTAGGCTTCCAGGCTTGTAAGCTTGTTGACTTCCAGGCTTGTGGGCTTTGAGACGTGTGATTCGTTTCACTTGCTCAGCAACACTAGGTCGTCGTATATGTTATGTTAGCAGAGTCTATGTCGTGCCAGGATCAACTAAGACTAATACTACGTTTGTTCAAGCACAAGTTGAAACGTGTCGTGAATTAAACCCGCGGTTTAAAATTTAGAACTTGAATTCGTAAATACGTGGCCTTCATAAGATTTAAATATTATGATAAACATGCGTTTCTTCTGCTATAAAATTTGTTACACATGCCTTGCTGGTGTAGATAGAATGCTGCTGTGATTTCACAAATATATGTTGAGGACGTTTATTGAAAATCTGATCAATCATTCTATAAGTCCTTGCTTATTTCCTTGGAGAGTATCCTCCCAACATTTCAAATGCGTTCTAAGTAAATTGAGTTTAAAAAAGGAATATCTTCTAGTTAAATCTTCATGGATTTCGAGATAAGGAGACTCATAAATATGAAATTTGTTGTAACATTGACAAATCGTTTTCGTAAGTGCAAGTTGTATTATTTATTCCCTTCATCGCTAAACGTGACGGATAGATTTGTCAATGCTTCGATATGAATAAGTTGAATACGACAATTTTGAGTCTTGAAAAGTGGATTGAGTGTTCCTCTTTAATTTGCCAAATACACTTTAACTGACATCTAGTTTGTTAAATAGATTGGTAACTTAATTTAAACATACGACCAGACATAACACATAGTTTGTGCACTTCTTATACATGCACTATGCAGAATATAAATTCTGTAACCTGAGATAATCTTATCATAAGATTCACTGAAGACATGCTTAAGGTAAACACTAATATGATGGAAGTTCCCTCCGCTTTGCTGACGTATATAGTGACGTGTGATGAAGGCGTTTAGCGTAGTTTAAATTGACAAAGTAATCTGCGACGTGTGAATAATGAACTGGTTTAATTTTACAAACAACCTTTGGAAACTAGGCTTTAATTGACTGCATCAATCAATGAATATCGTTCACTTGGTGGAGTGGAACATTTAGGTTATGGATTAAGAAAATCGGAATATACCAAATAATAAACATTTGACACGTTATTTAGAAGAGAAATTATAGAGTGTAGAGGAAATACATTGAAGAGAGACTAGAAAAACTGCTTAAAATGAGCCGTATTTAAGTGTGTGCAATTCTAGAAAATATTAATGATCAGTTTTTCATGTAGAAATCAGAGCTAAAAAAATTGCCAGCAGATGTAATGGGGTCTAGATATTTACAAAGCTTTGAGTTAGAAAGAAAAGAATGGATTTAAAAATATCGGGAATAAATAATGTAAAATGTGCGTCTATGTTAATAGAGAAACTGGTTAATATATTATGTGAACTTTAAAGTAGCAATATAACTGAATAAAGTAAATTAATACAAATACAAATTAGTAAAACCATGTGAATACAATCAGAAGGATCACGTCATCGGCATTGTCCCCTTCCCCTCTCAGTATATGTATCCCTCCCCTCCCCTCTCCCCCCACCCCCACCTCAAGCAGGATCAATCTTACATCGCAAATTCATCTTCACGTCTCCAGACTCTCGTCAACTTCTCCATCAACAAAAGAATCTCGTTCTTTAGGCTCTAAACGCGCGCGAGTGCCATCTTGAAAGTTGGTAGGCCTGCACGCTCAGGCATACAAACTTAAGCGAGAGTAAACACGCTAATGCATCGTTCAACATTGAACACTGTTTGCTCTACTCCGTAGAATCGTAATTTAGACACTCACGCGTGTTATGAAATTTGAGATGTTAATCCAAAAACTCTTTTATTCGCAAGATGGAGCTAAAGTAATTGGTCGAAAAATGAAATTAATTATTACTTAGAACCTGTAGAAGATTTAGAACTTCTTAGAAAATTTACAAATTATTGTATGCCTGTTGCATTTTTTAATATATTTTATCAAATTTGTTTAAGACTGTTTGACGAGCTCGAGATAACCAAATATGCCACCAAACAGTTAATTTGTAGTAATTTCCTAATTTTGTGTAAGAGACAATTATTTGAAATGTCAAAATGTGCACTAATAGCGACATGCGCTCATCCTTTCTGAACAACCTCCCAAAAATGCTAATTATTAATATATTGCAAATATATACAATTGCGTAATTCAAAAACATACTAGAATCGTATTTTTGTCATATTTTAAAGAAACAACCCAAACTACACCACTACTTTTGAACATCAATACAACTATCAAACTACAATATTTCCAATTTATTGTTCTTTCCATATATAATACCATTCTGATGATTGAAAATTTAATTGGGTCAATTAGTTTTATTTAGTTGTCCGCCTTTGAAAATAATGTTTTATATCTAAACACGATATACGTTTAATAAATAAATATATAAATTATATAATACAAGTAATCTTTTAAGAATAAAGAAAGAAAGAATGACATGTTCAAATTTCTCTTTAATATGCAGATATTTATTTTCTATCGGTTGTCAACAAAATTTCATATTCTTACGTTCTTTCGTATTTTCTTAATTCCTTTCTTATTTACTCACTAAACTCGCTAACTTACTCATTTATGTGCAAACTTAAATTGATATGAGTACGAGTTTATGACACACGATTAATGATTGGGCAATATTTAGCAAACGATTCTGAGCTGCAAGTAGTCTGAAAACATGGCCACACACAGTTAACTACATTTATTTATTACCTTCTTCTTGGACATCGATGCAGTCACGTGACACGACTCTTCCGGCAGCACGTGTTTGTTCAGTAAATTGACCCCCTCCCCACCCCCTTCTTCAGCCGCTATAAGATAAGTGCACGATATTGACAACTCTGCACACTAAATCTTACAACTAGGGCATCGTGTTAATGTCGCAGCTGTTATCGACGACCTTTCAGACGGTGTTAGCATTATATAGGTCGTGAAAAAGAAATCTTTTAATAAAATCAAACTGTATTTAGTGCTCACTTTATCAATTTTAAGATTTTCTGTGGGTGACATTCACTAACATGTACCTTTTCATGGCTTTCATATAGTTCCTTTTCTTATAGATATAGTCCAGTTTAGAATCGAATATCCGTTTGCATTTTGTTGAGACAGATTTTATGATTGATTATTGTAGAGGGTCACTAGTAGATGAGAAATCGCGAGTATATATTTTTTCTTGTTGGGTTCTTGGAGCCAAATTTGGATTTGTTTATTTTCAATACTTTGGCGATAACTCTCCAATATTGCGTAAATCGAAAAAATTTAAATTGCATTTCCATTTGATTGTTCAATAGAAATAAGATAACAACGTTAGATTTGGTTATAGTTTGAAATGTATAGTCATGACAAAAGTTCTGATAACATGTGTTTATTTACAATACACGACCTGTTCCTAATGTGGAAGTTTTTGCGAATTATCATTGGAACTATAATTCATGAAATCTAATTAGTATCTTTGATGGATAGCGTTTTTGTATCTTTAAACTATGGAAATAGGGTGTTTAGAAATCTCGTCGATTTTGAGCATAGAGATTTTATGCTGCAAAATCTCAAACCTGTGTATCTTTTGAGAGGTTTGGTAGTATTCAAGAAGGCGGTGGAACTCATTTAGCAAAGTGATTGTTGTAAAAAGACAGTTGAATGATGGATGGTAATGAATACGCAGGAAAATGAATTTAAATGTGAAATAGGCCGAGCCTTAATTGGTAAGATGACCATTAATAATATGTATTTTAAAAGGGACCACAGGACTTTCACTAGTTTAAAGCTATGCGTTTTGACCTCACATGTGTTTAAAATTTACATAAACTATCTCGCATCAGTTAAAAATACTTATGTTTGTAGCATAAAGATTAAGTTTTTATTGTAGCTATAGTCCGGGGTCTATACGCAAATTTGAGGTCGAACCTTGGACAAATTGCAACAGAAGCGAATTTGGTATCATTGGATTCAGGAAAAAAACTAAATAACCCATTAAGAAACCCCTAAAATCTCCAAAGGGTGGGTGGGTCTAATCATCCCCTAAATGAAAGTGTAATAAAATTGAATTTAAAAAAAATGAGTTTATGAAACCTAGTATCCATTGTATGTAATCAAAGCTTTTTCAAGGGTTTTTCGAAAAAAAAATATGACAATTTGTTCAAAATTAATTTTGTGTCCTGCAGAGGTCAATGAAGGTAAAATTTTAAATTTTTTCAATGTGATTTGGTAAACGTTTTTCTATGGGCACAATAATGTTTTATGATTGTCTCATTGTTGTAAATAATTAGTAAATAGGCCACACTTGATACGGTTTAAGTCAATCATGGCAGAAAAAGGTTATTATTACAATCTGTAGGGCCATGAACCTACGAGTATGTAGTCAAAAATCTGTTTACTTACGTTAAGGCGCACTCAAATCATGTTACGTAATAATGTAATTCGCCGATAGAGGTTTCTCAAGTACTACACATCAAGACTATATTTTGGGACTTACCTGGATCAAAACTTACACTTTAAAATCCTTACTGAAGATTTTATTCATGGATTTTCTTAAATATATTCGTTAAAATCACAGATTAAGCCCCTTAATATAGCCCTAAGATATGTTGTTTCCACCAAATTTACACCCCATAAGTAGTAGGCATTGAGGTTGTCTACGGAGAGATTTTATTTCGCAAAATCTAGTACCTAGGTGCCCGCTATAGGGTACTGTACACTCGGGAACCTCGTTAAAATACAAGTTTTTGCGTTTTCGGTGTGTTTCCAAGCCTCCACAAAACGTGAAATAAACTTTGAATAAGTCAAAATCAGACCTATTTAGGTACCTGGCAACCCATGCTAATTTTGGTTGGGGTGCGATCATTCCTTCCGAGTTAAAAATTGGATGAAAAATTATCAAAATCGCTTTTTTAATTCCTCTGCCAGGTGCCTAATTCAAAGGAGTTAAATAAGCGTTTTTTGATAATTTTTCATCCCATATTTAACTCAGAAGGAATGATCGCACCCCAATTAAAAATTAACATGGGTTTCCAGGTACCTAAATAGGTCTGATTATGACGTATTCAAAGTTCATTTCACGTTTTGTGGAGGCTTGGAAACACACCGAAAACGCAAAAAACTTGTATTTTAACGAGGTACCTGAGTGTACAGTACCCTATAGCGGGCACCTAGGTACTAGATTTTGCGAAATAAAATCTCCCCGTAGACAACCTCAATGCCTACTACTTATGGGGTGTAAATTTGGTGGAAACAACATATCTTAGGGCTATATTAAGGGGCTTAATCTGTGATTTTAACGAATATATTTAAGAAAATCCATGAATAAAATCTTCAGTAAGGATTTTAAAGTGTAAGTTTTGATCCAGGTAAGTCCCAAAATATAGTCTTGATGTGTAGTACTTGAGAAACCTCTATCGGCGAATTACATTATTACGTAACATGATTGAGTGCGCCTTAACGTAAGTAAACATATTTTTGACTACACACTCGTAGGTTCATGGCCCTACAGATTGTAATAATAACCTTTTTCTGCCATGATTGACTTAAACCGTATCAAGTGTGGCCTATTTACTAATTATTTACAACAATGAGACAATCATAAAACATTATTGTGCCAATAGAAAAACGTTTACCAAATCACATGAAAAAATTTAAAATTTTACCTTCATTGACCTCTGCAGGACACACAATTCCTTTTGAACAACTTGTCCATATTTTTTTTTCGAAGAACCCTTGGAAAAGCTTTGATTACATACAATGGATACTAGGTTCATAAACTCATTTTTTTTCAATTCAATTTTTTAACACTTTCATTTAGGGGATGATTAGACCCACCCACCCTTTGGGGATTTTAGGGGTTTCTTTATGGGTTATTTAGTTTTTTTTTCCTGAATCCAATGATACCAAATTCGCTTCTGTTGCAATTGTCCAAGGTTCGACCTCAAATTTGCGTATAGACCCCGGACTATAGCTACATAAAAACTTAATCTCTATGGCTACAAACATAAGTATTTTTAACTGAGCGAGATAGTTTATGTAAATTTTAAACACATGTGAGGTCAAAACGCATAGCTTTAAACTAGTGAAAGTCCTGTGGTCCCTTTAAAATACATATTATTTAATGGTCATCTTACAAATAAGGCTCGGCCTATTTCACATTTAAATTCATTTTCCTCCCGTATTCATTACCATCCATCATTCAACTGTCTTTTTACAACAATCACTTTGCTAAATGAGTTCCACCGCCTTCTTGAATACTACCAAACCTCTCAAAAGATACACAGGTTTGAGATTTTGCAGCATAAAATCTCTATGCTCAAAATCGACGAGATTTCTAAACCACCCCTATTTTCCATAGTTTAAAAGATACAAAAACGCTAGTCCATTCAAAAGATACGTAATTAGATTTCATGAATTATAGTTCCAAATGAATAATTCGCAAAAAAACTTTCCACATTAGGAACAGGTCGTGTATTGTAAAATAAACACATGTTATCAGAACTTTTGTCAGTGACTGTACATTTCAACTATAAACCAAATCTAACCGTTGTTATCTTATTTCTATTGAACAATCAAATGGAAATGCAATTTAAATTTTTTCGATTTGCGCAATATTGGAGAAGTTATCGCCAAAAGTATGAAAATTACAAAATCCAAATTTGGCTCCAAGAACCCAACATAGAAAAAATATATACTCGCGATTTCTCATCTTCTAGTGACCCTCTACAATAATCAATCATAAAAAATCTGTCTCAACAAAATGCAAACGGATATTCGATTCTAAACTGGACTAATATTCCTGTGCTGAAATTGTGCTACCTATTTTTTTAAAGCTAAATTGAAATTTGTAGAACATTAAAAAAAAACAAAAAACAAACAGTTTCCTTCAGATAAAATGAAAAAAACATCAAAATAAAACACAAATAGAAATGATCTGATGTATACTTACAAGCATACATAAAAATTTTAAAAAAGAAGCCAAGCCTTACACACATAATAGCGTTGTGATTTTAAAAAAAGAAGGACCAAGCTTTTGTTTGTGCTCTATAAATGCAGAAACATCACTTTGTATCTATCGTGACTGCATTCTTGTTTAGGTTGGCATAACTATAGTTGCATATAGAATACTATTGCTTTATTTAAAATGTTGTTCTGAATCGGCCTTGTTGATTTTGGCGTTGATCCGCGGGTGTTTGCACTGTCCACACCCCTGATTGCTATATTTCCTATAAAATAATAGGCCTATCGATCTTTGGTTGGTTATCGCTCACTCGTCGATTGCGTCGGTTCCTAAAAGTTTGACTCGATCGCTTTGGTTGGTTTACTGTCCCCCACTGAAAATCAGTTATATGACTGAGTGGGTATACTTTTAATACGCTTTTTTTTAATGTTATTGTTCAAACGCAATTTTATCAAAGTAAACATAGTATCAGAGATTAGCCTAGTTGCATAAATATGAGACGTTAAGCAATATAAATAATATTTTCCTTTAAACAAATACTTATAGCACACATCATTCAAGCAAAGGAAAATTTAACATGACTATTTTTAAAATAGAATAACGGTTATTATTAAATTTTTCGTAAACAAATGTCAGAACTTGCACACATTCCTCTTTTATTCTGTAATCCTAGCACACATTCATCCTATATTCTATAAACCTTTCAAAGGTAGATTTTAATGCGATAAAAGACATAACAAAAACTCTGATGTTCTCTCAAAGCTTCACTTCAACAACTCTGAACTTTGCGAGGAATTATGGAAGATTTTACACGGTAAAAAACTAAATATTCATTCCCTTTTTGAAAAACGTTTTTCAGATACGTATACTAATAAGTAATGCGCATCTAATTGACATGTCCTGAATTCACATTGAATTGAAAATCTCTCTACCTCTGTTAATTTAAATTGGAATGTTAGTTGTCAACATCCTAGATGTAGCTGTCATCCAATATGGTAATTGGCGCTGGTTGATAATATGTAGTCAATGTTTTTTAAGAGAATAGAATAATATCTAGTTAAATTGCAATTACAAATTTTGAAATTGGGTGGAATTACAATTACAAATTTAATTTAGCATTTTTATAACATTGTCCATATTTGTAAGTAGAAAATGGCAGAATGCCCCAAGTACATGGTGACTGCCAAACTCTTTAAAATTAAATATATTTGTAAACAATATACAACTAATAATAACAATATCAGGCGCTATTTCTTACAGTGAAGTCGAGACGAGAGAGGGAGAATCTCACCTAACTCTTATCGAATTCGACTGTAGGCTTGCCTGAACTACCACCCGTAATTTTTATATAATAATGAAACTTTTAGAGCAGGTGAGGTTAATAATTGTAATGAAATATTTAGACTATACACAGCACTTGTCAATAAAGAAAAAACTTGTATCATATTTGGGACGACTATTCAGTCGTCTTCAACGGGTTTAATGACATTAGACAAATTACAACAGTTAGAAAGAAACAAAAATACAACATTTTTAACGAACACATACATAAGGTTTTCTGATGAAATTGAGATGGCAGTATGTATTTGTTTTTAATTTTTTAATTTTTGTTTTTTCTTACTGTTGTAATTGTTAAATAAATGATTAAACGCGTTGAAGCGACTGAAAGTCCCGAAATTTGTTACAAAGGTTTTTCTCTATTTACAAGTGCAGTGTATAGTTAAATATTCAAATATTACCACCATAATGTTTTTCTTCCCCCCTTTAAATCTCTCGTCCTATCTTTTCCTCAGTTTCCATATTTTCGCAATATTTTTATTGTTCATTGTTCCCGCCACTTATTCTCTCCGTACTATTCATATTGTGTCTTCGGAAACCTGGCCTGAATCTTACAATCATTCCGGTGAACGCGTTTGTGTCCAGTCCGCGCATTGACGTAGTTAAATTTTCAATCTTTCGCGAGCCGGCTAAATAATATAAATTAAATTAAAATAAAAAAATAAAAATAAAATAAAATAAAATAAATAAACAATACATTGTATTTAGAGACTACCCACTTATAGTTATTTAACTGATTTTCAGTGGGGGATAGTAAATCAAAGCGACCAAAACAAACCTTGTGGGGGCCAACCCAAGCAACCCCAAACAACATTGTTGGTGGTTTGCGATTTTTGTGATTGCAAAATTAAATTAAATTATTATGTTCTGTGACTTGATACTGGATTTTCTCATTTGTAACAAGAGATATACAGCGTTTCAGCGTATACCCTGATTTTTCTTTTCGGTATACGGAAGGGTCAATATTTATTTTTGAGCATAACGCCGTATACCCCCCCCCCCCCCCCCCCCATTACACCACGGAAAGTAATTAAGACGCGGAAATAAAACCTTATAAAATCTCTAGCAATCTCCTTGATAGTTGATTATGATTTATTTGTAAATCAACTTAACATCGCCCTCCTCTAAAGCATTATGAATAAATGCACACTCACGAATATGTGTTTCCGTTGACATGCTTTTTCAGTGGACGATCTTTGTTTCCTGTTGTTTTATCTCATTCAGATGCACATTCGCGTGAGTGAGAATATTTTAATATTTTCTCAGTCAATGTAGGCGTAAGATCTTTTGATTGACTCTAAAAAATGTAATTAAGCGACGTGAAGTAAAGGCATAGTCGAGGGTTTATAACTTTTTTTTTACTTTCTTTTTTCAACTTTTTTTTTTTTATGCAATAAAATTATCATTTGGGTACGCAAAACAAAAAGTAGGCTCACCGCCTTTTATAAATTACGTCTACGTACACTGACGGGCGTTGTTACACTCGGGGAAAAGTCAACATTTTATCGTCCATACGTCCATAATACTAAACCCACTAACAACAACTAAATTCACTTCGGGTGGAGAATTTTATTTTCTTAACACAAAATCGAGCGAACTGTTAACACTTTTCACGAACGAGATAATATCTGGACCACGGTAGTGTTCCATAAAGACTTCTAGTCATTGAAGCCATAAGGAAGAATACACACTGATCTGAGAGATCCAGATAGAGATGGGGCACATGAAACTGTTTTGATTTTGAAGTTGAACGTCTGCAAGTTGAGATATCGTTTTAATTAAAACCATGCCAGCTTATTGCTAATGGAAAAATGTCCTAAGCTGTCACTAGCACAGTACCAATAAACAATAATGTGTTTTATACAGCAAAGGGCCCCGACGCGGTCCACCAAATAGATTTGGAAATACATAGCGAAGCAATGAACACGTGCGTCTTACACGGCCCCTGTGATCTTGCTGACGTCACACTCGCGGCAGAAAATGCGCAGTGTCATACCTAGCCACACAGAGTATCATTGTACCATGATCATGGGGAACTAAAGGAAATGATGCTGGACTCTTTCAGATCCCTCCTTAGTTTCAATATTTTGGCAGCTCAGCAGTAGAATTTAGCGAGGTAGGCACTGCTACAACCAAATTATTCATACAATGAAAACTTAACAACAAATGGGTGAAGTGTAGAGCTCAGCGTCCAATGCAGAAGGTCCTGGGTTCTATTCAGATTAAGCACGCTAAGATTTAGCACGCTTTTATTCAACTTTATGATACAAAAAATACATTACATAGAAAATCAAACATTGATTTACATATGAAGGTGAATGCCCACATAGCGAGCTTGTGTGTGGGCGCTAATATTTTGTGGGTATTCAGGTTTAGATGGCAGATGACGTTGCATATTAGTAGGTACACGTGTACAACCTAATATGTAGTATTCAATAAGAGTATATAAATGTATGTGTATAAAGTATATAGTGTATCAAATAATAAAAGGTACCAAATAGTAGGTATCATGTAGGCTACATAGTACTTATAAATGGATTCTTAGTGTTACATTTTAACAATATTATCATCAACTTAATTACTTTTATATGAATGTTATGTTACTTATGCTTTAAAATTACTTATTATATGGCTATTTATTAAAAATGAAGTAATATCCTAGTTGACCTAGGTGTGTTATATTTGGTTGTGATTTGTAAGATAGGATAGATAATCATTCTCGGTTTACCTAATTCCTTTGCATACATAACTCTTTTTTTAAATTATGTCTGTGACATGGGGAACTAAACATGTTCTGAAATCTCTTCACACTTTCACGGGGGAAAATAATTTCCATTTTTGAAGATTGACCTTTTAGTCAGATTTAACGGATCAACTTGGTAGAATTTAAACAAGCTCTACTAGATGTGTAGACGTACCTTCTAGCACACGTCTGGAAAGCTGACATTCGCGCTCGGCAGGTTCGTAAATATTACATACGATCCACTTTCGTTGTTAGAGTGAGCGCTCAGAGGCGAAAAGAACGAGTTAAAAATGTCGAAAGAGCTCAGAACTTTTTCAATAATTTGATGGGGCTGGAACGACATAATAAGTATAGTTGTGATAAGCTAGGGTAGTCTAAGAGTGTGCAAAATGTGTGGGTTTATTCCACGACATTTTAAAATATTATTCAACCTAAAATTATAAACTTTAAGAGGTCCTTTAGTAAGTTTGTGCGCATGACTATTGAAAATAATTTTATAATATTAAGAAGTTTCTTAGTAACTGTCCGTAAAAATATCAATAATAACACATTAATTGAAATTTTGCAATGTGGTCTGACAAAGCCATACCCTTCCTAAACTAGGAAAACGCCAAAGTCGTTGTTAGACGAGTGAGCGAGTCATGTGTTGAGTACCCAGGAACATTCCATTTCCTCCCCCTACATAAGGCTGGATTCATCATGGGTCATTCCTCCCTAGCATATCATAGGCAAGAGTGGCGCATTATGACCTTACAGCTGATGTGCCCTTATACCAACTTAACTCAAAACCATATCATTTATACCTCCTACATCAATTAACTTAAATGCAAGTGTTCCCGGGTACTTAACTCATGACTCACTCACTCGTATTAAACGACTTCGGCGTGTTCCTAATTTGGTTGCTTAAAAGTCTGCAATAGTAATGATTTTTTCTGGAACTCTTCCTGAAGCCAGTTTTTATCAGATTGTTATCAGACTTTGCACATAGCTTATGGTCATGTATATACAGTCTTCTATAAAGGCACATTTTTTTAAACAATTACAAAAAAAGTAAATACATGAAATGTATTTTGAGAATTTAAGATTTTTGTAAAATCATCAAAATTAATAAATTTTGGAATTTATTTGTGCGTAATGCTTACCATAGAAGAGTGACTATATTCTTTCTTCACAATTATGCACAATTGCATATCGATCGGATGACAACAGGAAGCATGAATAGTTCCCAAAAAAGTTTCAAATAGGTATAACTGACTCTGAAGTCGCCTTTGTATCTGTAATGTTGGAGACCCGGGTTCAAACAACGGTCGGTGTAGATTTTTAATTCCTAAATAATCTCATAAAGTTTATTTTCTTCGGGTGAAAATTAGAGTTCATAAAGTAGTCCAAGTAGAGAATGACTAGAAATTTAGATTTCAAGATTTTTAAAATGCAAATAGAGTTTAAAATATGTCCCTGGTCACTTGTAGTTGGATTGCAGAATCAGCAGAATAGATTTCTTTTCGACAAATTATTTATTCAGGTTTATAATGTGACCACAAGTACTCAAGAGCTCAAAACGCTAATCAAAATAATACCACAAATACTTAAAAGTTCAAGACACTGACGTTGAATAGAAAATAACGATCTGGGCTCACGTCGTCTTTTCCTGCTGGTTAAATTGCTTTAATACTAAAAAAAATAAACGTATACCTTTCATTATTTTAAGAATAATTATGTGATAATGGAGAAGAAATCTACCTTACACTGTATATCATTAAAATCCTTTCTATTCGGTGTGGAAGAAAGAATAAAAACAAAAATCTCAACAAGTAGCTTTGACAAAATCAAAGCTACTTCCATTGTCCGCCGAAAAGTCGATAGGCGTCCATATAGGGTTGTTTGCATAATGAGGTGAGAGGTTTCTTTCAGTGCGTCCATGGGTCCCTCGAGGAGCTTGTTAAAAGACTGTCAAAGGATCACGCATGGGTTATTTTTTCGAAGATGGCCCAAATCGCTGATATCATTTTGTGTAGCACTTTCTTAAATGTATATTTCGGAATTATCTTTCCAATGATCAAGATTTATACTTGGTCGTTTCATCAAATTTCATTATATTTAAATCATGAAAACAACACCGGGAAAATGGTTTCTGAGTTGAATATTCTTTCACTCGAACTATAGACCATATGCTTAAGTTATTTAAATAATTATTTTGTGAATCCTGTTTAGTTATAAAAACTTATTGACGAAATAGCAAACAAATAAAAGTAGGTTTACATAAATGCACACAAGTAAATAAACATTAATTTTAAAACTTCAAAAAGTATTATGTTAAAAAAAATATGTCATAATAATAATAACAAATAATAATGATGATATTTCAAATTTATATGCTAACAAATGAGAATCAAGAAAAAATACTATACAAAATTGTAAAAAAAAAAGTACAAGCAACTTATGAAAGAAAATAAACAAACAAAAAGATTGAAAATAAAACGAAGAAATTTTAATTGAGCGAGCGAAGCGAGCGTCTCCACTTGACTCTTATGGCTCGAATGTCTGTTTTTTTTTCTGTTACTGCTTCGATACAGATCGCACCGTTTCTCTGATCGACCTGAAATTTTGCACACATGTACATACCACATAGGCGGGTTGCTGTATAGTTTTGTGGCAAAATCGTTCAAAGAGTTAAAAAGTTACATTAAAGTTAATCGAAAGTTTTTTTTCAAACTCAACGGCGCCAACATCTGCGGTGGCCAAATCATTTAGACTGTCCGTCCGATCACGAATATGTTACTTTTATTTTGATCCGATAAGTAGTGTAGTCGGAAATTACATTTATAACAAAGTCCCGTTACCGTGGCAACGGAAAGTCTCTCAGCTTTTTTGGCTCATGATAGCGGTCGAACGGAGGCTCGGATCGAGTTGAAATTTTGACCATCCGCAAGTTTCGTTCCTGATTGAATGCCATTAGTTTTGTGGCAAAATCGTTCAAAAAGTTTAAAGTTACATTAAAGCTGTTAATCTTAAGTTTTTTTTTTAAAACTAAACGGCGACAAAATCTGAGGTAGCCAAATCATTTTGAATGTCCGTCCGGTCACGAATATGTTAATTTGATTTTGATCCGATAAGTAGTGTAGATAGAAATTACATTTTAACAAAAGTAACGTTACCATGGCAACGAACAGTCGCACAAGAATTCTGGTCACTATGTACTGCCACCTAGAAGGAATCAAGAGTTAAAATAGTTTCCAAAGAAATGATGTCAAGGTCCTCTAGATGGCGGTGGATTTTATCCATTCTCTCCTATTTAACAAATTTTCAGGTAAATCGGTCAAGACCTTAAAGACTTATTTGGTATGTAACATTAGGGAATGTCGTACTCGGGTCGTTTTGCACGTACCGGTGCTCGCTCAACAACGCGTCCAACTGAGCGTTTTCCTAGTAAAGTATAACTACACTACAAGAAAAAAAATCAAAAACAGCAATCTTGCATTTTTCTTAATACGGTTATTAATTGATATACTAAAATAAATTTACTCATTTTAAATTTTGAGCTGCAAATCAAGTCCGTTTGACCACAATCTTTGAGGATTTCCTTGCAATTTCTATGTACGATGCAGTACAATATTTCGCGTACGAATAACTTTTCGGTGCAGTGTAGCATACATGCATATTATCTGGGTGGGCTAGAGGTCGAACATCAATGAAAAGAATAAGTAATTATTATCTCTTTTAGAAGTTTTAAAGCCAAAGAAGTTTGCATTAGAGAAAATAATACATTTTCTGCAGCCAAATCTTGAGTTGAACAAATATTTGATTGAGCTCATTGAGAAAAAGATTATTGGATGTTGATATTCGGAGAGTAAAAAAGTATTTTAATTTCAAATTCTATGGAGGCTCGGAGGGATCTATGTGATTAAAGTTCTTATTATTAAGAATATAAAAATCAGACTTTGCCGGGTTTTGTTTACATTACTTTCATCATCGTTACGTTCCGTTAAATTACCGATTTCTTTCTTTACACGTCGATAACTGAACCCTGTTTTATAAAATAGTTATGAAATAATAATAATATGACTTTATATTATGAAAAACACATAAATATTTTACAAAACGGCAGGGTTCGAACGTACAGCTTGCTCTTCCACATAACCCTCATAACGGTTTCCGTGTTCATACTACGAAATAAACACATGTTGTAAATCTACATCCAACAAAACCATACTATGCAGACAAATACCATGCAAACCCAATACATGTCATCGGATTATTTGTTGGTGCAAGAGGGACAATCCCAAAGTTTTTTGTTGATTATTGCAACACTTTTAAGTTAGGCAAAACACTACAAGACATTTCGATGGTGGCATTAAAAGGGGCCATTTCCATTCTTAGGAATCACCTTAATGGTCTAAACATTTAATTTTTTAATTTTTTTATTATTATTACTCATTTCTTGTATTGTATTTAAATTTTAAACCTCTTTATGAATTGTTATTAATCAATGAATGTTATTTTTATTCTGTGGCAATTGTATTTGTACAACAGAGTTTTGTTTTGCCTAAAAAATAAAAGTTCTCTCTCTCTAGTAATGTTCAACATGCGTAAGCAGTCAAACAACAATCAGGCTGTTCCAAAGTACAAAACTTCCTTTGGTATTTTGTATATGTCGTCACGTGCGTATGTTATTTGACATGTGAATTTAAATAAATGTACTTCCGAATTGAAGAAAACTAAATTTCGACTCTTCTGTTTTGTATTCAGGTACCTGAGGAATGTGTCAGTCGAAGAAGAACATGGAAAACCGAATTTGGAATTCAATCAAGATGGCCGCCTAAAAGCGTCAGAACTTCTCATAGTGAATCTCCGCTCGAGTCCTGTACAAGGAAGTCATAGTACTTGGGAACAGGTGAAAAAATATATACGCTTGGCAATATTCATTTCATGTTAACAAGATACAAACAGCAAATAAAATGTAAGAATGGCGAGAAACTGGAGATTTTATTATTCGTATTGTAAAAAAAAAACTATGTGAAAAAAGCAAAGCAAAATTTAATGTTTTTTAGTGCTAAAATTTACACACAAAATTACATATAACCTGTAGAAATGTGTTTGTTAACTTACTTTCATATTTTATGGCAATCCATATAAAATCACTTTCGAGTACAATAATTTGATGAAACTTTTACATACATACCTAAATCAATAAATGTATTTGTACATACTAGGAAGCTTCGCAAACGCTTTTTTAGGCGCGTTGTTGGATGAGCGTAATTGGTGCATTGAGATGTCATGTGTTATGCGGATTTTCTGTTGTTCTGTAAAAAAATCATTACTTAGTCGAAGAAATTTTTGTAATTAAATTAAATTAAAAATTAACTTTAATTATTAATTTTTTTAATTAATCGTAATTTTAAAAAATAAAAAAAATCATAAAATTTGGATTTTCATGAGAAATAATTTGTCGATTGCGCTCAAATTTCACACGAATATTTTAATTCATGAAATTAAGGTTATGTGGAAAAAATCAATAAAATCGGATGAAGCATGTAGGTGTGAAGTCGAATAAATGTTTTAAAAATCGAAAAAATAGAAAAATTTCGATTTTCATGAGAAATAACTTTTCAATTGCGCTCAAAAACGTGGCAGTTCTGAATTCAGAGATTTCGAAGACATCCAGAAAATTTCATTGCAATTAGAGTACCGGTTTAGCCGGAATCGTGTGGACAAACACACAAAAGAAAAAAAGAAAAAAAAACATTCCGGATTTTTTCTCCAGTTTAGTGAAATGGAATCTTTGCTTCGCTCGCTACGCTTGCTACGCTCATCCAATTATTAATACATTAATTTAAAAAGTACCTGAAGTAAGTATTCAGCAATTTGGATAATAAAGCTAGTTGATTATGGGTAGAGGTACGTGTATATAGCATTTTCAAGTGTAATTTTATAGCGGTTTGTAGCATCTAGTTTTGGCTACCTTCATAACCTTGTGTATCAACTTCGTAAAAATATTTAATTTTAAATTTGGTCATCAAAATTGAATTAATATCAACTGAATAAAAATGTGTATAAACAAACAAAAATATACAATGGAAAATAAAATAGCATAGAACCGGAAAACTCGAATGTAAGTGAAAAATAGCGCTTTAGTAACGTCACATCTATTCACAAAACGCCATTTGCACGTACCTATAATAATATGGCACGTTTATAGCTTTTTCAAGACTACTTCTCATTTTGATTAAGTTATTTTTAATCTCGTCACTTTTGTATTCACTTCTCGAATTTTCAGTATACATTTGATAACGATAAACACAAGTACGCACCACCTTCCCTGGCAAAACTAACCCAGTCATTTGAGAATTAAACAAAAAATCAAAATAGCACAAAATTCCAAATTAAAATATCATATTTTTTGTCGTTCATAAACACAATCATTTTGGTTTAGTTAATTAATCCTCTCCATTAAGGAAAAAAATACCACGATATATTTTTTCATAAACGGTTGCAAAGTGTACGAGCTTGCTCATTTTGTCCTACCTTCTGACGTCCAGAAGTATGGAAGCAAATTATAAATACTAGAGAACGTGTAAATTGTGTCTTCAAAGGCAATCCATACCTTTGAGTAGAGGTGCAAAAATAAAAACTAGTTTAAACCGTCGCTATCATAACAGCACGTAATTAAAGTATCTTAATGAGGGTATAATTAAAGCTTGACCTAATTAAGAGACTAATTACCATCGTTGTTTGTAGTCTCTGAATAGGGGTTCTTTGGTTGAAACGAATCAGGGTGTAATGGTTAATGGCCAATTATTTTGAGGGTTGCAGACTATACACTTTTAAGGGTTGGTTTAAATGGACGTTTAGTTTGTCAGAGAGATGAAAGGATTGTCGATATGGCCTAGATGGTAGTTCAAAGAGAGGCCGCTAGGGAGAGTAACGAAACGTTCTCTTAGTTAGGAAGTTGGTATTTGAGTTTTGAGTTTAGTGGTTGGTGAGAGGAGGTGATGTATGGAAAAGCTGTGAGAAATAATTCTGTTTACTTTTTGTTATTTTATTTGTAAACTGTAAATACACAGAGACAACTTTTTTCTTGACGATTGAATAAACCCTGAACAGGAGGTCTATTTACTAACTTAAGTGACAGTTGTCTATTGACAGCGACAACTTTGTAAATAATATAAATCATTGTCATCTCGGTAGTTTTGACATTTCTGCATGCCAGTGACTTAAATATTAGCACTGTGATTCTATTTAATAAGTTGTCACTGTCATCAATTGACAAGATGTCACAAGCGTTGTTTATTTTACAAGGTTGTCGCGACGATCCACAATTGTTGCACATGTTAGTAAATAAACTCCCCGAGAATATTATAAAAGTAATTAATTGTGTATTTAAAATAAGTACAAAAACTAACAAAAAGTAACTATCACTTAGATTGGCGTGTGGAAGTCCTGGAAGAAAGAAGGGCTGGACATCAAGGACATCGTCTGGCCTGGCAACACCCACACCCCTCCACAAGGGGTACCCGAGAAGTTTCACCTCAAGATCACATTCTTAGAAGAACCCCCCTATATCAACCTTGGTCCTCCAGATCCGGTCACAGGGAAATGCACTATTAACAAGGGAGTCTTCTGCCATATAACTAGAGACTCAGAAATTTTTAGGTAAATATAATAGAGAAGATTATTTTATTTAACTTGTTAAAAGGAGATTTTTAAATACATTTTCTCATTCATTTGGTGGAGGTGCCGGGTTCGGCAATTATGAAATTACATTTTTCAATAAATTTAATTGAGTTTTAGAACACTAATTTTTTGTAGAATTTCTTCAAGGACGTTCAACCTTCTTTATAATTAGTGGTTGTTTCATGTAGATTGTAGAGGTACTATTAAAAATCATTAATCAAATATTACATTATTTCAAAGTTTTATTCAACAATTATTTTGAAACAGTTTGTCTGTAAACAAGACCGCTTGTTTGTTATCATGAAATTGAAACGAAACGGAGTGAAAAACTGTTTCCTTATAATTATGCACTGCTCTTGTAATTTGTATTCGTTTACTTGGATTTATTATGTTGTCCTCAATTTGTGAATATATATTTTGTTTAACTGAATAGGATATACGTATAATTCAAATACATCACAAAGTCAAATTTTGTTTATGTAAAAGAAAGATGGTCGAGTATATAACTTATGAATAATATTTTTCTGACCAGAACTAGGTATAATACTTGTTGTTTGTATGTACCAATAGCTAAATGCTGATTAATAATATGACTTTAAACTATTATGAAACACAGCGTGTAATTTGTAATAGAACAACTTTTCTTTAGGATCATCTAGTCCGAAAAAGCTTTTTATCAAAAATTTTTACCTGCTTAAGGTTAAGCTTATTTTTAATACATTTGGTTGACTCACAAATAATTGGGATGCATTTATCAGAGCGTAAATTCCCCTGTATGTACACATATATATATGTATATATATATATGGTGGGGCCGTGGCCTTGAGAAAATGGTATTTTGTGGACTGTAAAATTGAATTTAGCAACTGAACTTACCCTAAGATGTAGTGCGGGTGTGAAATGAAGTTCAGAGCAGGGTAAGCGTGGTGACGTGTGGGTGAGCACACCACGTAACGATGGGAAAAGAATAAAGAGCTCGAGCTTGGAAGGAAATAGAATGAAGTAAAAAAATGTGCCTGGAAGGCATCGAACCCAAGACTGCGTATGAACTGGATGGCGAACGAACAGTGAGCTTGAGTGTGGACGGGAAGTCGGGCGAACTTTAGAACGGAGATGAACTGGTGCACTGTCACTTCGCACTGAATATGACTGAGAATCGAAGATTGATTTGCTCTCGGAGCAGCCAAGAGCACAGACTTCACCCTGTGAAGGTAGACGGGCAACTAACTCGCGAGGTCTAATCGCGAGAGAAGAGATGACAAAAACTATCAAGAAGAGGGGAAAAGAGGGGTAACCAGGGTGAATCAGATCACAACGAAAAAACAAGAGATGATACGCGAAAATAAAACAAACCTTTAGAAACTATACTATTCAAAAACAAGAACATGGGCGTGAACATATACCGCCCACCAAAAATGAAAGGAAAAAATTTTTTTTTAAACTGAACCAAGAACAACAAGAAAACTAACAATATAAAACGAAGGAAAACGATACGAGCATCTCTCTTGGCAGTTAAGCACAAGGGAGGGTTACCAGTTTTTTTAAACTGGTCGGGTAAGACGCCAGACGCCGAACGAACGGAGGCGACGCGGGGAACACCATCTCGACCAGGAAAAGAGCTTCCACTCGCCCGATGGGCCAAGAGAGGGGCTGGAAGTGGCCGGAAAGAAAAAAGGGATGTCTCCAACTTTGAGATCGGGCTCCCACGAACCCACTTGTTGCGTTGCATCAGTGTGTGGAGGTTTTTCGGTTGCCCAACGGTGCCAAAGGATTGGTGAATTTGCTGAATACGGTGCCACCGAGCTAAGGGCTTGATTTTTTTCAACCAACGGTGTTCGGGGGAAAAGCAGGGAGTGCCGATCAAAAAATGGGCCAGGAACTGAGGTAATCGACCACCTTCAGCTGGATCTTTTGAGGAGGCGCATAAAGGACGACTGTTGAGCACGCTTCAATGCGGGCGAACAACGTAGCGTACTCCTCATGAGTGAGGGAGGTGTCTCCGATGAGACGGTACAAGAGTGATTTCGCAGACTTTACTACTGCCTCCCAAAGGCCGCCGAAATTGGAGCATACGGAGGGTTGAAGTGCCATTGGACACGACGGGAAGCGAGAGAAGTAAAGATCGGCTCTTTAGAGAGTGAAAGAGAGTCGTGGACTTCACGCAGCTGTCTAGCAGCTCCCACATATTTTCCTCCCACAGTCGGAATAGATGTGGGAGGGAAGACCTCTCCTCGAAGAAAGCGATCGAAGCAGGCCAGGAAGGCTTCAGTGGACAGCTCAGAAACCATCTCCAGATGAACTGCCTTGGTGGCCATAACACACGAAGATGCAGAGATAACCTTTGGTGGAGGTGCGTTCCGGCGAGTGCTGGTTTTCCCACCATAAAGGGCCCGCAAAATCGCCCCGACAGGGGAGAAAACTCTAGAGCTTTTCACCCGGGGCGGGGGAAGATCGGCCATCGGAGGTTGGAGAGGCTTGGCACAAATTTATGACGGGTGAGACAACGATGGATTCGTTCCGAAGCAACCGCGCAAGGACATGATCCAGTAGGATTGCTGGATCAATGCCTGAACGGTTCGGGGCCCAGAATGTAATGAAACCTTATGGTAATGATCGCAGATCAGGAGCGATAAGTGTGTTTCCCTTTTGGGGAGAAGGAAGGATACGAGCGTCTTCGTTAAGAGAAGAATGACGCAATCGTCCGCCCACCCTGAGAAAACCGGAGGGGTCGACAAACGGCTTGAGAGAGGCGAGCCGGGATGACAGAGGTTGATTTTCGCGAAAGTTGGCGGAACTCCAAGGAGTAGTAATGATGCTGGGTGAGTCGTAATGAAGAATCTAGAGCATCCTTCAGCTCTGGGGGTCCCACGGGACCAGGGGGGGGAGGTCATTTGAATGCTTCGCAAAAAGGGAGTCGAGCGAAGCGGAAAACCCAGGCAAACACACGTTGAGCCTTGAGGAGACTGGAAAACTTCTGAAATTTTCTCCAAGAGGGGGTCCGGGTCTTTAACGCGAGCGACGAGAGTGACCGCGGGCTTCAGATCGAGGAGCTCAGAATGGGAAACCAATGAAAGTTGGGGCGAGGCCATTGCTCAGAGCAGAGCCGAGGAAACCAGGTCCAAAAAAGCCACAGAGATTGTTCAAGAAGCTAAACCGGGGGATAACCTCGAGAGGCGCAGTCTGCGGGATTTTCCTCAGAACGCACGGGGGCCCAGTCAGTGGTGACGTGCTCTCGAGTACTTCAACGACGCGAGTAGCAACGAAAGTCTTGAGTCGATGAGGAGGGGTGGAAAACCACGCGAGAACGCCCTGCGAGTGGGTGAAGAGATGGACCGAGTTTATGTCGAGAGGGAAAGCGAAGGCAAAGTAGCGAGGAGCAACCGAGAGAGAAGGAGAGCAGCTGAAAGCTCTAGCTTGGGAACGTCAAGGGTTTGACGGGGGCAACTTTGCTTTCGCGCGCACGAGACTGACGTGGGGAAATGGAGGAACTAGTCTGCGAGTGCAATACAGCCAGCAGCGTAGGCCTTTTCCGAGGCGTCACAGAAGCCGACGACACAATGAGAGTGCGAGGCGCGGGGAAAGGCGCGCGGGACTTGGAAGTTGGTGAGCTGATAAACTTCAGCAACGACCGAGAGCCAGCGTTGGGAAAGCAGCTCGGGCAGCACATCATCCCACTGTACCTGAGAGAACCATAGCTGTTGAAGAAATATCTTCATCCAGCAGAGAAGGGGGTGAAAACCTAAAGGTCGAAGATGCGTGCGATGTATGACAACGCTTCCTCTTAGTGACGATCCCTTTGAACGGCAGGGTGTGAAAAGAGAAGTTGTCCGAGAAGGATTCCACAGCAGACCCAGGATCTTGATTCCTCGTTCTTCTTCACTGGAGAAGACGAGGGAGTTTCAAGATGGTCCTCGGGAAGAGGGGTTCAAAGCAACCGGATTGTTGCTTGCCCACTTGCGGAGCTCAAACCCACCACAAGCGGTGAGAGCTTAAAGCTGACTTTGGAGCGCGAGAGCTTCAGAAAGAGTTTTCTCGCCAGACACGATGTCGTCAACATAGGTATGCGAGAACGAGGGCATGAGCAGCCAGAGGGAACTTTTTCCCCCCTCATCTTGAACCAGTTGTTGCAGCCTCGTTGGGCTTGAAAAGCCGAGGGAGTCAGCCCGTAAGTGACAGTGTTCAGCTCGTATTCCACAACGGGGGAGCTGAGAGAGGGGCGCCAGTAAATGTGTTGGAAAACCGATCTGAGGGATTGACGAGGATCTGGGGGTACTTTTGGGCAAATGTCCGCGCAGATGGCAATAGTGTGCGTTTCGGAACGAGGTGATAACGCACGGGAGGTCACGTTGGAGTTTCGGACCGCTGAGGAGCAGCTGTTTAAGAGACACGCCCTTCTCGTCCGGAGAAGAGGCGTTGAAGACAACTCGCATCTTGGTGCTGGAGCTGGTGGCTTTTCGAACGCAATGATGCGGGATGACGTAGTTAGCAGGAGCAGAGGCAGGTTGCAAAGTGCTGCAGCTGCTCATAGTCGCGCATGACCCTTTGATAAGAGTCATGGAGCTCGGGATTCCGTTGCAGGCGTCGCTCCAAACTAAGGTAGCATTGGAGTGCGACCTCACGATTACGCCCGAGAGGAGGACGAGATGGCTTAAAAGGGAGAGCCACAGAGTAACGCCCACATGAGTCGCGGGAGTGAGACTCGAGAAAAATGACGTTCACAAAACTGATCCTCGGATCCACTTCCGGAGGGCGAGGAGTTTCTTCCGTCTCCCAAAAGAGGCGCAAGTTGCGCTCGAGGGTCGAGGAGCAGCGAAGAGAGACACAGGAGGGTCGGAAGACGTTAAATAAGAGCGGTTGGGGGCCCAGGACTATCCAGCCGAACATGGTGTTGATGGCCGTAGGGTTGTGTCTACGGACCTGCTCACCGGCTCTATTAAGAATCTCTGGATAGGGTCGGCGCCAAGTAGAAAGTCTACTTGATCAGGCATGTGAAAACGATCATCAGCAAGATACATGCCACGGAAGCGTTCGAACACTTCGCGTGCGACTTGAGAAGTCGGGAGGTGACTGGTGATGGTCGGTAAAACCAGAGCCTCAACATGGAAGTACGGTTGGGAGAGAGGCGGGAAGCGATAGTGCAGCGCACGTTGCCGCGAGCAGAGGCGGCAGCAAGACCTATGCCCTGACAGATCGGAGCGCAGGGCTGCATCTTCAGGCCTAGCTTCCTCACCAACGACTGAGAGATGGTGGAGACCTGAGAGCCAGGGTCCACCACCGCGCGAAAAGGGTTGAAGGTGACCAAGAGAATCCCGAATGAGGGGCGCGCACGGTACCCAGCAACACTGTGGGTTGACTATCTCGGTATCGCGATAGTGGCACGAGAGTACTGGTTCGAAGAAACCCGGCACTGGGAGGTGAAGAGCTGACGTCAAGAGATGATGATTGGACGTTTCCCCAGAGAGAGGGCATTGCCCGGAGAGTTTTCCGTGGGGTACAGCAACGGTGGTCGAATGCAACATGGGTGGTGACGATTGCTGCCACAAGTATTGCAGACACTCTTCGAAGTGCATTGATTTTTCAAGTGCGAGCCTAAGCAATTGAAGCATCGCTGCAGGTGTCGCAACGTGCGGTACTTGTCATCAAGAGATTGTTTGCGAAAGACCTCGCATTGATAGAGGGTGTGAGGTGCTTTGCGAACAGGGCAAGAATGTTGCTTAATACTAGGTCGCGTGTGTCAGAGGGCACGCGCCAGGAGGCAGAGGGGGGAGCGGTTTCTTGAGCCGCGAGAAGAGAATTAATCCTTTGAGGAGATTTGACACAACTAGTCGGTTGTTTGCCTACCGCGCACAACTCAAAAGTACGAGACTGCTCTTCAATGAAGCCAATAAAGGAGCTGTACGTCGGTGTCGTGTGCGAGGAGTGTTTTACTCTCGAAAGCTTTACGAGTCACGGGTCAAGGTTGGCCAACGTGAGCGAGAGTAACAAGAAATCCACCCAAGTCGGGTAAATTTTAAGGATTTCAGAGCATCGACAGAATTCCTGTGTACTGCGAGGAAAAATTTGCAAACCTGCGTGAGATGCGGATTTCAAAGGTGTGAAATCTAAAATCCTTTGAACGTACAGACTGGCTAACAACCGACTGTTCTGATATCGAAGATACCAAAGCTTGAAAAGCGAGCGGATAGCCTTCGTTGGAGATTTGACAACCAGATATTGTAGCTAGTGCAGCATCAGATAAAGAGGTTTTCAAATAATGACATTTCTGAAAATTTGTTGAGAGATTCATTTTCGTCAAATTTGAGATTTAAAAAGTGAATAGAATTCTGGCCAACGAGAAATATCTCCTGAGAACGTAGGAAGATCAATGGTAGGCAACGTGATTGAAGATTTGGCTATCGTCGTTTGAGCCCCAGCTGCAGCTGCAGTTATGGACTGGCTTTGATCGAGTTTTTTGGCGGCAAGAAACCTAGATTGAGCTGCTACAACACTGTTTTCGAAAGAGTCCGTATACCTTATCCACCTCAATGGGCTTAGCAGGCGCAGTAAATTGGCATTTAGTCAGGGGATTGCCAATTGAATTTCTTGAAAATTCGATTCAA
Source organism: Sweltsa coloradensis (assembly GCA_024449915.1). Taxonomy (NCBI): domain Eukaryota; kingdom Metazoa; phylum Arthropoda; class Insecta; order Plecoptera; family Chloroperlidae; genus Sweltsa; species Sweltsa coloradensis. The sequence continues at coordinate 884,060 of JAMZAV010000242.1, read as the reverse complement.
TGTAGACAAATCTTCGAACCAGGTCTGACCGAGTCAACCTCTTCAGGTTTGAGATTTGCGAAAGCATTGTAAGTTCGCTGGACGGAGGCAAAAACGAGTTCACGTCTATTTACGAGCTTCTTCTGTTCCAACGAAGTTGTTCAGCCTTGTGAACAAAAAAATACAAAACAACAATTTTACAAGAAAGTAGAGAAAAAACGAGCGAGAAATACTAAACATGTTACCCTTGTAACTAGACGTACATCAAAAAGAGGGATCAATGACCTGATGTCATAACTGAGCGAAAATATTACGTATAAATCGTAAACAAAGGACGAGAAAATAGTAATGCGCCGAGAGACGGGGAAAGACGTGTCACTACAATGAGAGTGCGCGTGTGATTGCGCGCGACGAGAAGAGATCGAGAAAATTTCACTAAGACATGATTAGTGACGAGAATATAGCTTGCATAATAAAACTGAATTATGCAAAGCATACAAAAAACAAGAAAAGACAGATCGATACAATTTAATTAGAATTCCCGTGATTATCACGGACAAACGAAGAACAATGGTTCACACGCCAGAGAGAGCGAATGTGAACCATAATGCGTACATCATAACGAGAAATGAACATGGGGCGTCTTAGCCGGAATGAACAGGAAAAGCACAGTGCAAACGAGAAGGATTACCAAAGATGATTGAAACTGATAATATCCGGCCCGGAGGACCAAAACTTGATGGGCCGTGGGCCCTTTAGAAAATGGTATTTTGTGGACTGTATAATTGAATTTAGCAACTGAACTTACCCTAAGATGTAGTGCGGGTGTGAAATGAAGTTCAGAGCAGGGTAAGCGTGGTGACGTAGTTGGGGAGCACACCACGTAACAGATAGGAAAGAATTAAAGAGCTCGAGCTTGGAAGGAAATAGAATGAAGTAAGAAAATGTGCCTGGAAGGCATCGAACCCAAGACTGCAGTATGAACTGGATGGCGAACGAACAGTGAGCTTGAGTGTGGACTGGAAGTCGGGCGAACTTTAGAACGGAGATGAACTGGTGCACTGTACACTTCGCACTGAATATTGACTGAGAATCGAAGATTGATTTGCTCTCGGGGCAGCCAAGAGCACAGACTTCAACCCCCGTGAAAGGGAGACGGGCAAATAACTCGCGAGGTCTAATCGCGAGAGAAGAGATGAAGAAAAAATAGTCAAGAAGAGGGGAAAAGAGGGGTAACCAGGGTGAATCAGATCACAACGAGAAATACAAGAGATGATACGCGAAAATATAAACAAACCTAGAAACTATACTATTCTAAACAAGAACATCGGCGTGAACAATATATATTATATGTTTGGTGGAGGTGCCGTTCTCATTAACTTTAAAATGTGGCATTTACTGATAAATTAATTCTGACTATTTGTTTTTTTTTATTATTCCTCTTATTGACTTGCACAAAACATTGTGATTAGGACGTCATGTTAATCGTTGAATACATATTAGCTCGTATGTGTCTCGTTTTGGGGCTAAAGGATTAAATACTCTTTCAATGCAAAATGTTTTCCCGGCTAAGTTCTTAGGCCCACAGGAAAAAGTGTTTTTAACATAAAAACCCTCATATCAATTATCATATAATGTGTTCATCATGGGAATTTAAAACATAATTTTTGTATCAGTCGGCGTAAAGCATAAGAAAAAAGCAGAATTTTGTATCCTTCAGAAAAACACTTGCTAAAAATTAATTAAACGAGGGCCCTTTTGTTTATAAAAATGCATATAAATTCATTTTTTATGGTTAAAAGGGAAACTTGATTTAAACGATTTTTTTTACTCTGGAAAAACGTACTTTTTGGAAAAAGAAAATAAATATTCTAGTTTCAAAAATAACCAATTTTAATTGTGCATATTTCGTTTCGTTGAGCGACTTTCAGCTTTTAGCCTTTTTGGGCAATATAACTTCATTTTTTTCCGTCTTTTCTGTTTTTTTGAACCCAAGCTTTTGCAGACAGATGAAATGTTTATTTTTTTTTGTTGGCACTAAGTATTGATAAAACTTCTCACATCTTCTGTGAATTGATTTTCTTAATATTTTTGTTTCGTGTTTTTCAGTTTTGACTCTGACATGTCAATCAAGAAAAGCAACACTCACCAATGCTGCTCCGGGTTCTGCATAGATCTCCTGGAGAAGTTTGCTCAAGATCTAGGCTTTACCTACGAACTTTTCCGAGTGAAAGATGGAAAGTGGGGAGCACAGACGGTATGCTTACATTTAAATATTATAATATATTCTTCTTGTCATTCAGATTTCAGAGAAAGAGCACAACTCAAATATTCATATATCAAAACACCTAAAAAGTAATTTTGTGTAACAATTCATTATCATTGATTTGTTTTTACATAAAAACATTTTTTTTAACGTTGCCAATTCAATTTTTTGTTGGACATAATATAAACATACCTTGAGTTTCAAAGAAAAAAGTAGATTTATTACTAAGATTCACAAAGCAACATTCTAATAACATCTCATATGATCTCGTTTCTGTAAAAAAAAAAAAAAAATCAGCTATTTTATTTATTTTTTTTCAATTAGGCTAAGTAGGAAGTGAGGCAGAAAAGGGCAGTATGACCCAAGCACAAGGTGTCTGCTAGCCTCTTCACAACAAATTGTGAGAGGAAACAAACACGTATTTTACATTGAATCATTGTTAGAGACACTGAAAATAATTCACACTTGATGACATTAATTCAAACTACATACACGAGGAAATTTCATACACAAGTGTTTGAAGGTGATAATACAGATGCTAAAAAAATGCTTTTTTTGCTTGAAAATGCTATGTCCACGTACCGCTAATCATTGTTTCCTAAACTATAAAGAGGACAATATCCCTACTTTAATGTCCTAAGATCAAGTTCAGGACAATGGACGTACCCTTAATCTTAAAATCTTAAAGCCTCTGCTTTTGGTCTACAACTTCAAGGGTACATAACATCAATATCTCTTAAGCATGCCTGAGGACAGGGTCAAATTCTTACTCGACATTCCTAGATGTTTGAGATTTCTTCGCTTTAAGAACCGTCTAGGCTTTCTCTTTGAAGTGTTCAACTCAAATACGTTGGGAATTTTTAGAATTTTACCTGCAGGTTATTCATTATTATTATGAAATTGAAAGTAAAATTTAAATTTTCTGCATATTGCAAAATATTACCTTATTCTTATGGTCACTCAACAACAGTACGGCAATAGCTTCCCTTATCGTTATAGTTACCGTGCAATGTTAAAGCATAGCCAATATTCCCTTAACGTTGCCGGCCTCATTCCCGGACTGTTGTAGAGCAATTCTTGAACTTCAAACACTTCTTTAAATCGATAAAAACAGATTTGTGTTGAATAAAAAAAGTAATTGGATGAGCGTAGCGAGCGTAGCGAGCGAAGCGAAGATTTCATTTTACTACTCTGGAGAAAAAAATCCGGAATGTTTTTTTTTTTTTTTTCTTTCTTTCTTTTTTTTGTATTTTTGTCTGTCTGTTAACACGATTCCGGCTAAACCGATACTCCGATTGCGATGAAATTTTATGGATGCCTTTGAAATCTCTGAACTAAGAACTGCCACCTTTTTGAGCGCAATCAAAAAATTATTTCTCATGAAAATCGCAATTTTACGATTTTTTTCGATTTTTTAAAAATTTCTTCGGCTTATAACACCTACATGCTTTATCCGATTTTAATGATTTTTTCACAGAACCTTAATTTTAAGAATTAATATATTCGTGTAAAATTTGTGCGCAATCGAATAATTATTTCTTATGAAAATTTCAATATTACGATTTTTTCCTTTTCTTAAATTACAATTAATTTAAAAAAATTAAGTTAATTTTTTATTTAATTTGATTTAATTTAAAAAAAAATTTCAACAAAGTTCTGATTTTTTCACAGAACAACAGAAAATCCGCATAACACATGGCAGCTCAATGCACCAATTACGCTCATCCAACAACGCGGCGGGACTTAAGCGTTTTCCTAGTTTAAATTAATAGGCCTAAATATGTTCGAAATAATGCATTATACCCGAGAAAAAAAATACTTCGTTCCGTTATCAAAGCAATGTATATTCGACTGATATTTAGCTATTTACATTTATTTTGAAAGTATTACAAACTCACGTTCTATGAAAAAAGACACACACTCTTTTTCCTTTTGTGTCGAAACTCCAACAAAGCGATCCCCACTCAAAAGTATTCACTGTCACTCATAGATGACAGCCACGCTTTGTTCGATGACAGTTTTGATTCGCTCATGCGGGTGTGAACCATATTATTGACACAAAAATGTCAATCGCGCCTTGTGAAACTTCCAGAATGTTGTAACATTCTACGTAAAAGATTCGATATCGTTTACCTAGACAAATACACTAGCGATTGCTTTACGGTGATTTGGGATTGTTGTTTAAGCTTAAACATTAAAATCTATACCCATTTATACACGATTGATTTTTTTATTATATTGGAAATAGAATCCCGAATTCATACTGTATCAACTGTCAACGCACATTTGGCACATGTGACAGATGCAGACATAGTGACACAATTAACAGTGGCACTGTCAATGCACAATTAGTATTCATTCGAGTTTTTTTTATTGACTTACATCACATTAACCAATTCTAAATCCACCATAAACCTAGTTAGGACAGTATCTTAAATGATCGCAAATTAATTTTGTTCAAAAAATGTGCAAATATGTTTAATTTTAGCAACGTAAAAAGGTCGGGATATGATAAGAGGGTTACTAGTTCAGAATCAATACACCAGCTGATACTAGTCACTACTCTAGTGATTTTGACTCTAATGTTCGATACGTTCATTAGTTCCTCCCCTTCTTCATTCTCTGTGGCGCTTTACCACAGAATTAGATTCCATTCACTATATTTCCCAGGTCTAACCGTACTAAGCTCCCCTAACCACACGATATAAGGGACACTAATTTAGCTACTATCCAAAATGGTTCTGTTTGCGTTGTTGTAACAATTAATTCTAAACTATATCTGCGATATCCTAGGATTTGAAAACTAAAATGAAGGATATTTGTGTTTATTGATCCTATGGTAACTTTCACTACGTTCATCACGTGGATTATTCTAACTCCACCGTTCTAGTGATGTTGATAAACTGCAATTTAGCTTGGAAATGTTTGACTAAGTCTGAATCCGAATGTGACTTAAAACAAGTAAATAGTTTATTCTTTTTAAAATAAATATAAATAAATAAATTGTATTTAGAGTCTACCCACTCAGTTATATAACTGATTTTCAGTGGGGACAGTAAATCAAAGCGACAAAGCCAACCTTGTAGGCCCCGACGCAATCGACGAGTGAGCGACAACCAACCAAAGATCGATACTTTTAATAGGAAATAAAACAAGCAGGGTATGGACAGTGCGAACACCCTCGGATCAACGCCAGAATCAACAAGGCCGATTCAGAACAACTCTGAATTTATTATGTGCTTCGTTGTTAGGATGGCTCTAAAGTCACCGTTTACAAACTCCTAACACATGAACTGATGGACTTAAGTTCAAATCAGAAGTTAAAAAACTTCTGACTTTGACGGGAATCGAACCCTGGACCTTCTGCATTGGAAGCAGATGCGCTAACCGCAAGACCAACGAGCCACACAAAATATATTAAATTAAATTAAAATAAATACACTAATCCGATTTCATTGACTATTTTTATCCAGCTGCTAGATGCTAGATACTAGGTTGATGAAATTGTTAAAACTTTTTAGCTTCCGTCATTTTCGTATTCTCCTACTAAAAATATCGAATCACGGAAACCAATGTAGTTTAAATCGTTTAAATGTATGTGATAAACATGAGTCTGTGTTTGTTGTTGAACTACCCACACTTCGTTCCAAACCGATGTAGATGATCTGTCACAAAGTAGGCCTATTGACCTACATCCCACATTCTTACGCCGTTGTGCAACTCCACCTTCATCTTCCATTTCAATTTTACACTTTATTTAAAACAATTTTTAATATTAATTTTTAGATTTAGTTTTAAATTTTGTTTGAAAATTGACATTTTTTATTTTGTTTATAAGATATACTAAATAACATTTACAGAGTTAAGAAGATAATGTAAGCATATATAATTTATAGTAAAGCCAACTATTGATATATACAAGCAGTCGTGCTTAGGCCGAAAATCGTCAAGAATATTAACATATTTTGGATTTATTGACATCAAATATTATTCACTAAGTTAGGGGTAAAGTATCCGACCTGCAATCGGTAGACCAGGTTTCTTTACCCTGCTGTCATTTTTTTATTTTTTTTATTTTTGGATTGATTTCCATATTTAAATAATTGTTTTTCAACCACCACAGAATGGCAAGTGGAACGGGCTGGTCGCAGCTCTCATCAACCACCAAGCAGATATGGTGATGACGTCACTCAAGATCAACTTCGATCGTTCTCAAGCAATAGACTTCTCACTTCCCTTCCTGGACACCGGGATCGCGATAGTCGTGGCTAAGAGGACGGGCATCATATCACCCACGGCGTTCCTAGGTGAGATTTGTCATGTCACACTTACTTTAATATAAAATCATCTCTTTACAACAATGTTTATAATTAAATTTATAAAAATGACTAATTAGCGTATTGTTCGGCATTAATATGATAATGGGTGAGGTAGTTCCACCCGAAAGTTCGTTTATGTAAGCAGTGGCCTTATAGTTAAAAGTTTTTAATTTACGTTTTAATGTTTATATTTGTTAAAATTTTTGATAAAATGCTGTCAACATTTAAAGAATTGTATTAATTTATAAAAATACGAGCTTTGTCCTGATTACGTACAATTCGAATTTCAAATGTAATTGGTCAATCAATGATGGTTGACCAGCCTCGATCAGTTATTTAAATGCCTCTTGAGAATGACGTTACAAACAACATAATTACTATCTAATATTGTTCAGGAGAGTAATAAAAATGTTCAACAAATCAACAAATGACGTACAGCATAACAACTGTTAATTCGTTATAACTATTGAAATAACCTTTTAACCTTATTGAAATAATTATGTTATGTTTAAAGAATATTTATTACTTTGAATATAATAACTTAGGTTTAAACCAAGAGATAATAAAAATCAGATCCGGAAAAATAGAGGTCTCTCTTAAAAATGTAGGAATACATTTTCATGTACAGATTTCATTTTTGGCAAGTTTACAATAATATATACAAAATATATACTTGATAAAATGCATTATATATTTGAAAATAAAAAGCACACAAATACTTTTAAAAAAGCTAATGAAAACTATGCAAGGCGTAATGAATATACCATACAAAAATGCAAAAACTTGCAAAAAAGGGGCCAAGCCGAAAACGAGGAAGATACAAGTGGCTCAACTGCATAAAGTGGTGGGATCTAGAAGTGTGGCCAAGCCCATTATTTTGTTTAAAATAATAAATTTATTTATTAATTATATAATAAATTAATAATATATCAATATCGATATTATTACTTACTATAATTATGAAATAGATATATTAACAAAAATAACATAAACAATAAATAAATTTATTGAAACATTTACATGTGGAAATATCAAAATTAACAGACGCCATTCAAACTTAAAAGCTTGGTCGATGGATTTGGATTGGTTATGTTTTGGTTAGTCAGTAACGACAACCAAGTTAAAAATTCATGGAGCAAGCTTTCAATTTTGAATAGCGTCTGTTAATTTTGATATTTCCACCTGTAAATGTTTCAATAAATTTATTTAATGTTTATGTTATTTTTGTTAATATATTTATTTCATAATTATAGTTAGATAATAATATCGATATTGATATATTGTTAATTTATTATATAATTAATAAATATATTTATTATTTTAAACAAAATAATGGGCTTGGCCACACTTCTAGATCTCACCACTTTATGCAGTTGAGCCACTTGTATCTTCCTCGTTTTCGGCTTGGCCCCTTTTTTGCAAGTTTTTGCATTTTTGTATGGTATATCAATAATTTTTTTTAGAATGTATACGGTATGGATGTAAGCTTCCAAGTAGAGAAAATTTCTTATTTACAATTATTCAAAATAAAATCTCACTCGTTGATAATTAAAAGGTTTGAGCATTGCAGTTATAATTTTTTTTTGCATTATCTAAGCTTCCGATCATCTAATCCAATGACCGTTTGTACAGCACATGGCCACTGAGATGACTGACATCGGTGCAAATTTTGGCTTCTCTAACATTATCCATTGAGGGCCCACAAACATATACATAATGCGTCAGCCAGCCAGCCAGCCAGCCACCTACCCACCCAGCCCAAGAAGAAAGTTATTTCGAACGATCTTGACGTCTCAATAACTTCTAGACGCATCATCAGATCGGGATGAAACTTAAAATGGGTCATCTCATAGTAAAAGCCCATCAATTGAAGCAAGTTGAAGGTTTTAATCTCACATGGTTTCGCGTCGGCGACACCGTGTTAAGTGCTAATGTAGGCGTGCGGTAATGACGCTAGTGGAAGCGGAGCCGCGCGTGGCTTGGCCCGGTGCGCTTCCGCGCACCTTGATACGAAACCAATAAAGAAATAATTATTGCTTTTAATTTTCGCACGATTTGTGGTATTCGCTCTACACCGGGTAAGCTTGTTGACACGTTTTTTAATCCAATCGAAGAGGTATTTATCATATTTATCACACTTCAATAATCTGTTTTCGAAAAAAGAATGCAAGGGGAATTACAAATACCCTCATCCACCAATGTTCAAGTTAATTTCTAATGTTATTAGTTTTGTTTTAACATTACGTCCTGCATAGTTTTCTATTTGCATTTTTAAAAGTATTTATATGCTTTTTATTTTGAAATTTATAATGCATTTCTATCAAGTATATTATAGATGATACTAAAAAGTCTACATATAACGCGTAGAACTTTCTCTGTCGTCGATTGGTATAAAACATAATAATATAATATAATATATCAAATTCATGGTGCCAAAGTAATAATGTTATACATTATACATAGATTAATTCAAGAATATGTTAGAAATCGAGATGAAGTGTGGGTGCATGTGGCAAGAGTAAAGCTGTGTGAGGAAGTGGAGTAAATTGGTGGAGAGGAAGGAGTTTGATGACAAAGAAGAAACACTGAATCTAGCAAGCTTAATATCTAGAGTTTCATGTCCACCTAGATAACGGTGGAAAACCACCATTTATCCCGACATAACTGAAACTTTAAAAATTAGACATAACAAAAATAAGTTTTGGTACTAAGGAAAATGAAAGTAATTCTTAGAATGTGAAGTAATACTTTTCCGGTTTTCCATTTCAGAGCCATTCGACTCCGCGATGTGGATGTTAGTTGCATTGGTGGCGATTCACGTAGCGGCCCTCGCAATCTTCTTCTTCGAGTGGCTCAGTCCCTATGGTTACGACGGGAAAGGTGAGTGAGTGAGAGAGTTAGTGGGGGGCAACATATTAAATACTTGCCGCTCCTTGAAGGACTTTCCTATAGCCTCGGAATCCTGATAAATACTCATTCATGGTAGAGGGAGAAAAGTCGACCGTGCTGGCTCGTTATACCAGAGCATTGTAGGCCGCAGAGCGTGGGTTTATTTGTTTTCTGTGAGCTGGCTGTTAATGCACAAGCCTCCAGTAATTAAACGATAATAATGTAGAGGCAGCTAGCGTAATGAGGGGAAACTAATTAGCTAGTTTGTGATGAAACATTAATATTATTCTAAGTTCTCAAGGATTTTGTAATATCAAAATAGATTACAGTCGTCTTATGGTCACAATCGGTTGAGGGAGTAATGATTGATGAAGGAATGGATAATACAATAATGTGTGTAGAAGGAGATGGAGGCCGACAAAATATAATTATATGTTATCATAAAACAACAATCTGCAGTGCAAATGTGTTGATCATATTAATAAACATTATGTTGTTTGTTCCTCTAAGAATTATTTCCCTCTTTTATGCAGAAACCCAACTGAAAAGTGTTGGCGCCCGGCATTATAATTAAACATGATGTACTGTCCAAGTATGAGCTTTTTTTGGTTTTAAATTTGATGGCCTGTCACAAAGCTACACCCGCCATCTTGTCTCTGATTGGATGACCTGTCACGAGGCTACACTCTCCATCTTGTCTGTTTGAGTGACCTGTCACGAGGCTACAGCCACCATCTTTGTTTGAGTGATCTGTTACGAGGCTACAGCCACCATCTTGTCTGTTTGAGTGACCTGTCACGAGGCTCTGGCTGCACCCGCCATCTTGTCTCTGTTTGAGTGACCTGTCACGAGGCTACAGCCACCATCTTGTCTCTGTTACAGATGGTAGCCCCGCGTGAACATCGCTTCTCTCTCTGTCGCACTCTCTGGCTAGTGTGGGCGATTCTCTTCCAAGCCTCCGTCAACGTGGACTGTCCACGAGGCTACACTGCGCGCTGTATGTCCAACATCTGGGCAATGTTTGCGCTCATCTTCCTCGCCATCTACACAGCCAACCTCGCTGCTTTCATGATCACCAGGGAGGAGTTCCACAACCTATCCGGTATCAACGACACGAAGGTAGGAACATTTTTTGCCATTTTTTAAAAACGAATTGCAGGTCCAAAATCCAAAATTTGAAAATTGCTTGATTTTACAGATTGGCTTGATTAATGTTCGTGTTTAAAGAATCCGAATGTTAAGTGACATCGTATACATTATTGAACTATTAATTCTAATAACCCATTTAAAATGGAAGAACCGCCTTTCTTCCATCTGCCCCTACACACAAACACTGACTTCCGTATTTGGATAATATTATAATCGTTTTTTTTTTTTTCTGTTGTTTCTGGCAATCTGTGATAAATCCACGCTAGGGTACATAATAATACTATCTTTGTATCAGCGATATGTAAAATTGTGAATCACAAAATAATATCTCAAACTTCAAGTTAACCGTAAATCCAAATGTTTATCATTGGTGGGAATCTGCGCACAGTATTCTATAACATTATCAATAGACTTTGATTGAACCGAAAGGTAGTAAAAAGTAGTTTGATAATGATATAATGCCATATTATTGATGGGCTTTTTCACAACTGTTTTAGTATTAATATATTGTTTAATGTACATGTTTGCGAAAAATAACGTTATATTGATTAAATCGCAACGTTTATTTCATCAATGATTATTGATTACATACTATTATATCTTTTGATGCACGTGGAACATTTAAAATAAATTGGAATTTGAGTACATTCCGTTTTTTTTTCAAGCGAGTACGCTCAACCAAAATGTGACAAAAATTAGAAAATAATAATACAAAACGACGAGACTAGAAACTAATCTAACACTCGGGGCTCTTAACTTTACCATCAGCTGCCAACTGAAAAGAAGATTGTGAATACTCAACGATATTTTATAAGGTTTGTCATCTAAAACTTTTTAATCATATATAACTTTGCTTGTCTCTTCGTCATTGAGATAGTTCGTGATTGATTGATCAAGTGTTTTAAAATTCTTAAAATATCGAATCTCTTTTACACAATTTGTCATATAATACGTCATCGTATAAAGTAATTAGAGGCTTTTTAAAACGTACTCTAAAAGAAATATAATTAACGTTCAACTTAAGTTTTACGCTATATTTTAACTTATTTAATATTCCTCTCTTGTTTTTATCCGAAGCAATAGCAAAGCATAGCATACATACTGTTTTATGCATTCGCATGCCCGTATTGGGAATAATTGTAATAAATTAAGATTCTGTTCTGCGAACTCCTGATAAATGTTTAAATGTTTGTTACGTAATATAACTATTGATAAAAGAAAAAATCACATAATTATGTTAACATAATAACTATTCAGGAAGAACATTTAAACCCATTTGAGGAGGGGCGTCATGCAAGAAGATGATAACCGCCGTTATCCCCTTTTTGCATATAACCACATTTTAAGATTCGTCTTTCTAGTTGTTAGCTATAAGCAAACGTTAGTTCTCAAGGTTAAGCGTAGACAGCAGCGCGAGTGCCGATTGCAAGCTGTAAAAGTCACACTTTAGCATGCTAGTCGTTTAATTTGCCGTGCGGTAGCTCAAGACTAGAATATTGCAGTTACCCCCTTCTTGCCCCTCGATTTTGGTACCATGCCACTTCGTTTGCTACGAATAATATATCACAACGGTAACGTTAGGCATATGCAGCACGACTGATCTTTAAAGATTCCCAGATAATAGTTATGCCAAAATGTAACGATATTGACAATCTTTAACTTTATTGATTTGTTTAAACTATATGATCATATTTATGATTGAATTTCTTTTGACTCGGTATTTTTCGGCCAGTGCCTCTTAAGTCTAAGACTGAAGGCTGGATATGCTTAGGCAAAACAAGTTTAAAAGCAAGGTTTAGTCTAAATTACTTATCGGCTAAGATTCTACACACTCTTCAAACATTTAAATGCCATGTAAGCACCCTACTTATTAAGTCTGCTAACCGTATGTTTGATGTAATTACCAGAAAAGATAGTAATAGCTTCAATCGGAACATTTCTGGGAAACTATTGAACTCAAAGTATCATCATACATAAAAATCTGATTGAAAACGCCAAAAGGCTTAAGAGGCTTAATGACTGATACTTTTGAATAACATGCAAAAAAAATCAAAAACGTCTTCTCATTTCACACAAGTGGCTGATAGCTAAATCCTTATTTCTCTAGCATATGTTTACCGCCAATGTAGATATTTCTTACAGCATATTGCACTTGCTTAATATATCGTCTAAAAATGAAGGCCTCATGCTATTTACAAATGAAGGCCTATGAAGCTAGATCCGGTGAAGCAGGTTTTGTGCTGACAAATAGTAGTAACCTTAAATAGAGGACTTATGGTGCGCTACGATGCGAGATATATAATATTTAGAGAAACTAGATGGGATGACCAAGTAAGTATATATTGATCATTTATGGAATTTATATAGATTTGTAAGAATAAGCAAAACAAAACGCACCAATTTATATTTATTGAAGATAAATATAATGTTATTTCAAAAACACTATCAACTGACAATTTAAACAACTAGTCAAAAAAATAATCTTATTTTTTATAATCTTCAAAACGTGAAAAGTGTTTCTTAAATCTACTGAAAGTTAGAGTCTATTTCCTCGGCAGACAAGAACTGGTCGTCATCTAGGTCCAACTCCCTCACTGCCCTCTCGACGTGGTCCATCGAGTACCCCATGTCGGCCACTAGAGCGTGCGCCTCTTCCAGACTCATCTGTCCGTCCCCGTCAGCGTCGGCCCGGCGGATGACGTCACGCGCGTCTTTAGCTACGTCGCTCATGCTATTGAGAGGGTGGTCTTTACAGTCACCATCGCGGCATCCGTCAGCACAGTGACAACCAAAGACGTTGCAAGATCCATAGCCACACCAAGGTGTTCCAGAAGTACAGTCGCGGCACTTTCCAAAGAGCGGCCTATGGCAACATTCGGCTAGTCCTGAAAATGGAAATCCTAAAATAGTAACATTTACTAAAACGAAAGTCTTAAATATTGGAATTTCACAGGCACGATGTTCGCAGCAATTAAAATTTGTTTGTCATTAAGGTTGGAGTGGCAACGGTATCATGTGCACTCTCCCTCAGCCTAATTGTATATTTTTGTGTCATTTTTTCACTCTTTCGATAGACTTCCTCGCTCGAGTAACTCAGTGCATCTTACCTTCACTAGGCAGCTGTAGGAAAACCACCGTCTCCACAACCAACTTTACCAGAACTTGCATGATGACTCCCTCCAAAGTAAACCTTGGTTACTGCAGTATAGTTATTTCATTAAACTTATTTAAATATATTAATTCAGTTTAAGGGCGCGTCAACCGTTAGTAAAAATGTGCCACTCTAGCCTAGGGGATATGAGGAGGAAGGGCCCATACTGGTCAGAAGCAGCCATGGCTAGGCCTAGGGTTGAGGAAAGGGGGGTTCTCATGTCGCGGTCGTCATCGTCTTTGACATCGCTCGTTGTGTTATGTCGTTGTCTTCGTCGGGGAGGTCTTCAAGGCAAGGGAGCATTGTCCCCAAAGATGACTGACAGAGCTCACCTCTAGTTTTGGGGAGTATATACTACCCTTCTTACTATCTAATGTTTTCGAGATGGACTTTTTCTCTTGAATCGCCTTTTACGATTAGCAGAGCCATGCTCTGGGCCAATTCTACCCTGGGCCCAGATTGGGGGTGCGGTATAGTAGAACGTGAATCCTATATAGCTTGCACATTTTAAAATATTCGTTACTCAGCGCCTCTCACCTTCACTAGGCAGCTGTAGTACAACCACCAGCCCCACAACCAACATTGCCAAGGCTTGCATGATGACTCCAAACTAAATTCAGGTATAGCAGAACAAGAAATGAAATATTTGAGCTTATTATTTAAACTTGGCATTAAAGCTGTAATTTAAAGTCGTATGTAATTAGCCTATAGTTTCCGTGGAAACGACTTAATGTTTCCCTGATAATGTTACATGTCGGTGTGATGAGTATTGACCATGGATACTATTATACATAATATGTATTAACAATAGACAATAAGTAGTGACGTCACGCAACTGGTTGCCCTTAGCAACAAAAAAAAATTTACTCCACACAAACTTTGACTCCTGCAGTAACCAAATACAGCAATACTTCATAGACTCATAACTTGAACATAATTACTCAAAAATGATAGGCCAATATGTAATATTGTAGAAGTAGATTAGATATTTTGATAATCAAATTAATAGAAGTCTAAGATAAGTTAATCTTAGCTTTAGACACATTCTAAAATATGCAAACATAACCTACAAACTAGGCCTACATTTTAATGGAAATAAAGCATTCAAACATTCATGGAATTCAAGTAATTATATTTTTCCCTCGTTGTTATAGGTGTCTTTATAAGAAGTCGTGACCAGTAATGACGCGAAACAGCGCAAACGATGTTCGTCTGGAATAATCATTTCCATTCCGAATATTGTTCGTAAAAAGGGATCAAAAAGTTATTCCAACTGTAGCGAATTGTCTCTCTTGATTTATCAATGGTTCACTTCTGACCTAGACTTGTCTTCTGAAAGTGAGGTAGATAATGAAATATCATGTTGCATTTTCTGACATCCTAGCTTAGCAAGGTCTATGCATTCTCGTTTTCTTTGCAAGACAATCGTCCACCCATTTGTCATGAGGCTATGCAATAACTCCTGGTAACAATAATTCGTGATCTTTTAATCTTTCGATTGCAACATTATTAATAAATGCTGCCACCGAATCTACAAAAAATGCTATCTTCCTAGTTTCAGTAAGTATCCGTGTATGATCTCAGCTTATTTGAATGCAGTTATTTCGCAATGAAATGAATTGCTTTCTTTTCAGTCATGCAGATTCTGAGCACTGAAACTGCTCACAGTAAACCCAAATCCAGTAAATAGTAAACACAATATTATTAAATTACTTTATTATATGCCTAATTACAGTAAGTGTGATTTTAAATCGTTTTTATTTGTCAATTTCTTATTCCGTACAAAACACTTTCGTTCATTATGTTTTTACTTTTATTTCAAATGTATTCTATGGAATTCGAATTTTTTCATTTTAAAATTCAATGTTTAATAATTTTGATTAACAATATTGTAATGTACACTTAAAATATATTATTATAAACATTGATGACGTCGGCACGAGTATTTTTTTTACCTTGATAACTAGGGCATGGACATGTTTTGTGCCAAGGATTTGGAGACATAAGTTTAACAAACAACACACCAGTACACATAATTTATAATTCATAATTTTATATTTCAATTACATATTACCTTAACTGACTTTAACACAAGATATTGTCAAACATTATTTAATAACTACTATAGTCAGCACGATATGTAAGTGTGGATTATCAAGATCTACTTGAACTCTGAGTCTATTTCCCCGGCAGACAAGAACTGGTCGTTGTCTAGGTCCAACTCCCTCACTGCCCTCTTGACGCGGTGCATCGGTAACCCCATGTCGGCCACTAGGGCGTGCGCCTCTTCCAGACTCATCTGTCCGTCCCCGTCAGCGTCGGCCCGGCGGATGACGTCACGCGCGTCATTAGTGACGTCGCTCAGGCTGTGTGCCGCAAACCTCTTCCCATTGTTTCGTCTGCGACATCCACCATCACAGTTGCAACCAAAAATGTTGCAGGATCCATAGCCACAATATGGTGTTCCCGTAGAAAAGTCAGAACATAAGCGCCAGGGGCCAGTTGGGCAACACACAGCTAATCCTGAAATTACAAATCTTATTAAGTGACAATGAGTGTTTGACCCACAATGTATATTTTTAAATAGCTTTGTCATGTCACTCTGCGGACGTCAGTAAGATTTATTAGTTTCAAACTTTATCGGAGCATTAAGTAATAAATCGCTTACACTAAGTATTTGGGCATTTTAAGCAGCGCTTTATAGGTATTGTTCCTACTGAATTAACTTATGAGCTATATATGGGGGGAAAAACTGATTAGAAGGCCCCAAGTTCAACACACCTTGGGTAAATTGCGATTAATTAATCACATGTCGTGCAGGGTCATGCGGATTAAGAGCCTGTGGTTGACAGTCGTTGTTAATCAGTTTTTCTGACTAGAATATACCTTTAATACATAAATAAATAATTGGATGAGCGAAACGTAGATTTCAATTTTACTTTCCCGAGAAAAATTGCTGTGGTGTTTTATTTTGTTTTTTGTCTGTTTGTTCGCCCTCTACCGGGCAAATAGCATATCCGATTTGATGAAAATTGGAGGAGACTTTTGAAATCTCTGATCTTAGACCTGCCACGTTTTTGGTTACAATCGAAGAAACATTTTTTATAAATATCGTACTTTTACGATTTTTTCCAAATTTTTAATATTTTTGTGATATTTGGGCCGATTTTGAACAAACAAGTGAGGCTTTAACATTCATATTTCACATTCACATTAAGGTAATGTTGATGAAGTGCTCTGTGATTTAAAAAAAAATGAAAAATGTAAGCCATAATTCATAGAAAGAAAGGTTTTAATATAAGCCTTTTACAACTGTATAAATATAATAAATTAGTTATAACTATAGAAACTTGACAACAATCACCTTCAACGCTTACAAGAAGAAGAAGTCTTTGGGCCTCGAGATATGTTAAATTCTATTATTGATTGCTATTACCATAGCAATTAATACTTCTTTATAAAATTATTTACACCTTAACACAAATTATTTTGTTATGGAGCTTAAAAAGTTAGGAGATCCCACACATACAAACAACTTAGTAATCATTGGACAAAAATATTCAACAAAAAATGCTCATCCATAAACGCGACTAAATAGCGTTATCGAAGCAGTCTTGTAGGGGATAAACCTTAATACGAAGAAATGCGAGTATTTGCACCTCACACTGAATATTATAGTAGACCTAGCCCGGTTTTTCAACTTTCCCGGGGTAATGCATCATACTAGGCATATAAGAGCTAAGATAAGACAACTTTGAAGGGATGTACGAGGGCTGTTTTAAGTTGCTTAATCTCTAGCGTTTGCATTAAACTACTGAGGATATTCTCGGAAATAACTTCTGTCAGGATTGTCGGTCTAGACGAAGTTTGAATCCATTACCTCTAAAATCAGTGTCGCGCGCTAAGCGCTCGAGCCAACACTGTCGGTACAGTGAGCGTTATTATAATGTGTGATCTTGTAATATTTACTTGTCAAGATCTGTCACCTCGCGTGGACTTAATTTGATGTTCTTTACTTAAACGAGGGAGCGAAGCGACTGAGTAATCTACATTCAAGAAATATGGCACTTCCGTGATTCTGTGGGTCTGTCTGTAAATCGAAAATCAGCCGAATCGCTTAACAGATGGCGCTGAAATTTTAAACAGACATCCGGTACGAGGAAACTGAGAACCGCTTATAAAATCAGCTAGATTCATTGCGATTTAAACCTAATAGGAATAAAAATGTGATATTTTTAAATATCGATAGCATTTGTTTAGATTTTTCATATGTAAAAGAGACCACAGACTGCGATATAAAAACAACTATGAAAGTCGCTCGCTATCAGAATTCAAACTGGGTGTCTTTTTCATTTGGTTTTGTTGATACTTTGTTAGTACCCTGTCATTCTCTAAAGCTCTCTAAGCTGTCAGTATTCTTGTTTGATTTATCAAATATTTAATGATGCTTGTAATCCATAAGAAACAGTGCAATACCGCAGTATTACGCCGTATAAAGGTAAAATGAAAATCGTAGTCTTGACCACCTATACTTTATTCTAACCTACGCCATGAATTCTAGATAATATATGCCTTTGGTGTACGCTTTACGTAGGCCTAAGCTTGGCATGGTCGGGCATTAGGCACAGAGCATGGCTCTGCTAATCGTAAAAGACGAGAAAAGGACGAAGTCCATCTCGCAATCATCAGCTGATAAATATAATTAGATGAGCGAAGCGAAGACTTCAATTTCACTGACGCCCAAAACATTTAGTTCGTTTGTTTTTTGTTTTTTTTCTGTTTGTTCGCTCTCTACCGGGCATACGGCATATCCGATTTTGATGAAAAGTAGAAGGGACATTCGAAATCTCTGAACTTAGAGGTGTATTGTTTTTGGGTACAGTCGAAGAAATATTTCTCATGAATATCGTACTTTTACGATTTTTTCCGATTTTTGGTGCGATGTTTTCGTGCCATTTGGGCCGATTCTGACCAAACGGGTGGGGCTCCAACGTTCATATTTCACATGGACATTAAGGTTATGGTGATGTAGAAGGCCTACCTTTTCAAAAAAAAAGTTGATAAAGTTAGCCAGAAACCATAGAAATAAAGCTTTCAATATAAGTTTTTTAGGGTAAATAATAACAATTGACAAGTAACAATAGAAACTTGACAACAATCACTTTCAATGCGTAGGCAGCAAAGTAAAGCACTTGCAAAAGTAAAGATATTCCACTCAAACTAAAAACTTAAAAAAAAGCTCATCCATCAACGCGACTAAAAATAGCGTTTGCGAAGCTTCCTAGTATTGATAAATGTAAATTGGAACCATTCAAAATTTGTCTTTAAAGGCCTAAATATAATATACTATTTTTTTAAATTTAAATCATATTATGAAATGCATTTTATATTTCCACTGTAATGTTTAGGACAATGGTTTACTCTACTATAAGATTGTCAAGACTGTCAAAAGTATTATTATATAATGTGCAAAATGAACAAGGAAGATTCGCAAACGCTTGTTTTAGTCGCGTTGATGGATGAGCTTTTGTAAGTTTTTAGTTTGCGCGGGATCTCTTTATGTATGCAAGTGCTTTTTGAAAGCATTGTAGGTGATTGTTGTCAAGTTTCTATTGTTACTTGTAAATTGTTATTATATTCATAAAAAAACTCATATTAAAACCTTTATTTCAATGGATTCTGACAAACTTTTTCATTTTTTTTCTTTTAAAAGGCAATACATCACCATGACCGTAATGTCCATGTGAAATATGAACGTTGTGGCCCCAACCGTTTGGTCAGAATCGGCCCAAATGTCACGAAAATATCGCGCTAAAAATCGAAAAAAGTCATGATAGTACGATTTTTATGAGAAATATTTCTTCGATTGTACCCAAAAACAATACACCTCTAAATTAGGAGATTACGAAGGTCCCCTCTAATTTGTGTTAAGATCGGATATGCCGTTAGCCCGGTAGAAAGCAAACAAAGATACAGAAAAAAACGAGCAAAATTTTTTGGGGGTCAATGAAATTGAAGTCTTCGCTTCGCTCATCCAAAAAAATATATCGAGAAATAAACTCAAACATTGCTTATTAACACTGTACTTGGCTCCAACATGAAGACGTGTATAAAAAAACCTTGGAGAAGTAAAACGAGGACTATAGCTTGTACAACAAAATAAGTTTTAACAAAGCGCATCATACCTTCACTAGGCAGCTGTGGTACAACCACCAGCCCCATAACCAGCATGACAAAACTTGCGTGATGACTCCAAACTAAACTCTAGGACAGTAGGACGAAGACTTTAGCTAGTATTAAAATAATATTGTAACTCAGCACATCTTACCTTCACAAGGCAGCTGTAGTACAACCACCATAGGCAGCTGTAGTACAACCACCAGCCCCACAACCAACATTGCCAAGACTTGCATGATGACTCCAAACTAAACTCTAGTACAGTAGGACGAGGACTTTAGCTAGTATTATAATAATATTGTAACTCAGCGCATCTTACCTTCACTAGGCAACTGTAGTACAACCACCAGCCCCACAACCAACATTGCCAAGACTTGCATGATGACTTCAAACTAGACGACTCTGGTAGAGTAGAATGAAGGCTAAAATCTCGGAGTTAGTAATGAGAACCAGGCAGGGCAACTGGTATTTATATTCAAATGTTATCAGCCCTCGTTTCCTATTGCAACGCCCTTACACTACCCATAGAGCATTGACTTCAACTAACCTGACTAATTTTTATTGCGATATTCTGCATTTTTCTTTTGTTGTTGCCTTGAGGAAATGCGCATAATATTGCAACTTCCTGTTATTTTTATTGCACAATTTAAACTTATTAATAAAAGAACAATTTTTGCTATAAAAAAATTATTTACACCGGGCAACGCACCGGGGTCTCCTGATTGTCTGTCGTTCAATTGATGATGTTTTTAAACATTTGTGGCGAATTTTTCTGTGAAATATTAATGGATAACACAAATATTTTAGTGTTCCCCGAAAAATTATTTGATTGATATCTAAATTCTTTGCTTAAATCTCTTTTAAGACTCATAGGTGAGAAAGTGTTACGACAATTCCTACTACAACGTCATATCATCGAGATATGTTTTGTAGTAGAAAAAGAACTTAATTCATTTACATTCAATTCATGCGATGTTAAAGGGTATTCACCCGTTGAACTCAAAACACATATTTCTTTCAGGCTAACAATTAGAATTTAGAAATTCACAGTAAAATTATTACCAAGATGGGCGTGTGATCTTTAAATGCATAATTTTAGTGTTTAAGTGTATACTTGTGCACAGTTTCAAGACACGATGTTTCGAAAAACCATTATAGATTGGTACGATGCTGAAGTATCTATGTGGAACAAAAAAGAAGTTAATATCTACTACATTCTAGAAATTACAAAATCCATCCCGATCGGGGCTCGAACCCGAGTCTCCCACTTTCCGGGTGGACGCCTTAGCCAACTAGACCACCGAAACGGTAACTTATTAACTTCTGTATTTTGGTTACATTATAGAACTTGAATGGATGGAACAATAAAGCATCGAAAAACTGTTGCTGTTGAATTGACCAAACCAACAAATTTATAATGTCATTACCTTACGCAGGTATGAGCGAGGGTATATTTCTCGAAATTTGGATAGTCGGGAAACACTCCCGTAGGTGGAATTGTTAATATTAAATACAATCCAGAAATTACAAAATCCATCCCGATCGGGGTTCGAACCCAAGTCTCCCACTTTCCAGGTGGACGCCTTAGCTAACTAGACCACCGAGAAGGTAACTATTTAACTTCTGTTTTGTCATAGTGGGCATGTGGCATCCCTCTTGATCCCTATTCTCTTAAGGTGTCTTTATAAGAAGTCGTGGCCAGTAATGATGCGAAATAGCGCAACCGATGTTCGTCTGGGATCATTTCCATCACGAATATTTTTTTTTAAAAAGGGATCAAAAAGTTATTCCAACTGAAGCGAATTGTCGCTCTTGATTTATTAATGGTTTACTTCTATTCTCGACTTGTCTCCTGAAAGTGAGGTAGATAATGAAATATCATGTTGCATTTTGTGACATACTAGCTTAGCAAGGTCTATGCTTTCTCGTTTCCAGGACTTCCACAGTGGCTTGGATTCCTTTGCCAGTCAATCGTCCTAACATTTGTCATGAATCTATGCAGTCACTTTTGGCAACAATTTTTGCGATCTTACAATCTGTTAATTAAGACATTATTGATTGTAATCTTGCCATCGTATCTAAAAAATTGCTTACTTCCTAGGTTCAGTAACTATTCTCTTCCAGTCCAGAGCTTATTTAATTTCAGTTATTTCCCTATAAAATGTATTGCCTCCAGTACATGCAGTTTCTCTGCACTGAAACTGGTCACAGTAAACCTCAAATCCAGCAAATCTTAAACACAATATAAAAAAAATATTTATTTTTAATGACAGTAAGTGTTATAAGTCATATTTTATTATAATATGCTTCAAAAATCATTTTTCTTTCCCTTTTTTCAGTACCAAACACTTTCGTTCATTAAGCTTATTTTTTTTCAAATGTATTCTATGAAAATTTATTTTTTATTTATTTTTCAATGTTTATTAATTTTGATTAAGAATATTGATGTTCAACCAAAATTAATTATATTTAACAGTTTTGATGTCGGGTTGAGTATCGTGTTTTCACAACGATATTTAAGACATGGACATGTTTTGTGCCAAGTATTTGGAGACAATTGTTTAACAAACAACACACCAGTACACATAATTTATTATTCATAATTTTTATTTCAATTACATATTATCTTAACTGACTTCAACACAAAATGTTGTCAAACATTATTTAATTACTACTATAGTCAGCACGATATGTAAGTGTGGATTATCAAGATCTACTTGAACTCGGAGTCTATTTCCCCGGCAGACAAGAACTGGTCGTTGTCTAGGTCCAACTCCCTCACTGCCTTCTTGACGCGGTGCATCGGTAACCCCATGTCGGCCACTAGGGCGTGCGCCTCTTCCAGACTCATCTGTCCGTCCCCGTCAGCGTCGGCCCGGCGGATGACGTCACGCGCGTCATTAGTGACGTCGCTCAGGCTGTGTGCCGCAAACCTCTTCCCATTGTTATCTGCGACATCCATTATCACAGTTGCAACCAAACATGTTGCAGGGTCCATAGCCACAATATGGTGTTCCAATAGTTTGGTCAGCACAGAAGCCATGGGAGTTTGGGCAACACACAGCTAAACCTAAAATTACAAATCACATTTAGCGACAGATAATGGGTGTTTGACCCCCAAAGTATGTGTTTTCAATAACATTGTCATGTCACTCTGCGGACATCACTGAGATTTAGCCAGCGGTTTAGCCGAGCTCGTTTAACCGGTTCCCAATCGAACACCAAAGTTAAGCAGAATCGGGCGTGGTCATGGGTAGAGTGGGTGACCGCTCTACCCTGATGGATGATGGACTACACTGCGTTATATGCATTTCAAAACATGTTTTAATTATTTTTGAAATACAATCTAGAAATTACAAAATCTTTCCCGACCAGGGGATTGAACCCACTTCTTTCACATTTCGGCAACAAGGGCGCCTTAGCCAACTAGACTAGGGAAACGCCAAAATCGTAGTTAGACGAGTGAGCGAGTCATGTGGTGAGTACCCGGGAACATTTGCATTTAAGTTTGATTATTATATTATTCGTATAAATAATAGTTTTTTGAAGTTAAGTTGGTATATGGGGACGGGCGCGTCAACTGTAAGGTCATAATGCGCCTCTCTAGTCTATGATAGGCTAGGTAGGCCTAAGGTAGGGGGAAGAAAAGTAATGTAATCGGGTACTCAACACATGGCTCACTCACTCGTTTAACAACGACTTTTTCGTTTCCCTAGTGTTATTAAGGGGAGCAGGAATGGAACTTATCGTCAAAGTTGATTTTTTGAGTTGAATATGTTATATTGTTTATCACAATTAAATTTAAAAAATGTAAAAAATATTTTTGATTTTTTTTTGCAAAAATTTAATTTATTTATGTTGCTTTGACAACCATCGTATATTAACGACTTAAAAATCAATGTATTTAAAAAGAACGAGTAAATTCTTTTAAATGAATTTAAAAATTGTTAGCAAAAACTATGAACTGCTGAATTTAAAAAAAATCATATCTCTTTGTTGAATACCCTCCCTAAAAATGGTACCGGAAATGTCATTAGTGCACATGAAGTACACCGTAAATATTAACTTAAACACCCGTTTACTCAAAACTATACTTTCTTAAACTACGGTACATATAAGTTAGGCAGTTTTGAAGCTAGAGCCTTGAAATTTTGAGGACTTCTTAATTAAGATATTTTAGACAAATAGAAGTTGGAAATTTTGATAAATTATCGGGAAAAAATTATAGCGCATGCTTAGGTCTAAAAATTAGCGCATGCTTAGGTCTAAAAATTGCCCAATTTTGTTTTGACAATATATATATATATATATATTTTGTCTAGAATATACAAATCTAAAAACAAACAAAAATCCTAACTACTGTTTCTTACTATTGGCTTAAGCTACCCAAAAAATCAAAATTTGTGTCTCTAAGTTAAAAAGTGTTCGATTAAATGGTACCGGAAATCTGCAAATTTAACATGGGGAACGTAGGCCGTTCCTGCTCCCCTTAAACGAGTGAGCGTAGCGAACGAAATGTGTGTATGTGCGTGTATGTGTGTGTGTGTGTGTGTGTGTGTACGTTTAAAATCAGCCGAATCGCTGTACACATTGCGCTAAAATTTTAAACAGACATCCGGTTTGATTTATTGAGAACTGCTAACAAAATCAGCAAGATTCATTGCGATTTAAACCTACAAGAAATAATAAACTGAAAAAAAAACTTCCAATGTTTAGAAATTATTTTAACGACAATGTTGTAGATTTTGAAAAGATATTTTTTGTTTGTTATTCGCCTGGCCGTGAAATGCTGTGCACATGCAAGGTCTGTCGAATGTTGCACGTCAAGGTACCCCCAAATTCCCCTCGTAGATTGAGTAAACCTTCAAATATTTTCACGTATTTCGTACTGGCTATGTTTACCATAGTAGGCCCTATTGCCACAGATGATGGACTACACTACGTTATACGCATTTCAAAACATGTTTAATTATTTTTGAAATACAATCTAGAAATTACAAAATCTTTCCCGACCAGGGGATTGAACCCACTTCTTTCATATTTCGGCTACAAGGGCGCCTTAGCCAACTAGACTAGGGAAACGCCAAAGTCGAAGTAAGACGAGTGAGCGAGTCATGTGGTGAGTACCCGGGAACATTTGCATTTAAGTTAGATAATTATATTCGTATAAATAATAGTTTTTTAAAGTTAAGTTGGTATACGGGGACGGGCACGTCAACTGTAAGGTCATAATGCGCCTCTCTAGCCTATGATAGGCTAGGTAGGCCTAAGGTAGGGGGAAGAAAAGTAATGAAACCAGGTACTCAACACATGGCTCACTCACTCATTTAACAACGACTTTGGCGTTTCCCTAGTAATATTAATAAAAGTAAATTGGTAACATTCAAAATTTGTCTATGTAAATATTTAAATTAGTTTTAGTAGATCAAATTATGGAATGCTATTTTTATTTCCAATGTAATGTATTGTACAACGGTTTATATTACATTTAGATTGTCAAGACTGTCAAAATTATTATTATATAATGTGCAAAATAAAAAATATATTGAGAGATAACCTCGAACATTGTTTTTAAACACAATAATTGGCTCCAACAAGACGTGTAATATACAAAACCCTAGAGTAATAACGAGGACTAGAGCTTGTATTACAAAATAAGTTTAAACTCAGAGCATTTTACCTTCACTAGGCAGCTGTAGTACAACCACCAGCCCCACAACCAACATTGCCAAGACTTGCATGATGACTTCAAACTAGACGACCCTTATACAGTAGAACAAGGGCTGAGATCTCGGAGTTAGTAATGAGAACCAGGCAGGGCAACTAGTATTAATATTCAAATGTTATCAGCCCCCGTTTCCTATTGCAACGCCCTTACATTATCTCTAGAGCATTGACTTCAATTAACCGGATTACTAACTGTTGCGATATTTTGCATTTTTTTTCTTGTTTCCTTGAGGAAATGCGCATAACATTGCAACATCCTATTATTTCTTTTGCTCAATTTGACATAATAAAAGAAAACAAATTGCTATAAAAAATCTATTTACACCGGGCAAAGCACCCTGGTCTCCCGATTGCCGGTCGGGCAATTGATGATTTTTTTTAACATTTGAGGCGATGTTTTCTATGTAAATATTAATGGGTTACACATTAAAATGAGAGTGTTACCCGAAAACCAAATTAAAAAAGATTGTATTTAGAGTCTACCCACTCAGTTATATAACTGATTTTAAGTGGGGGACAGTAAATCAAAGCAACTAAGCCTACCCTGTAAGCCCCGACGCAATCGCCGAGTGAGCGATAACCAACCAAAGATCGATATTTTTAAAAGAAAATATAGCAAACAGTGGTATGTACAGTACGAACACCCGCGGATCAACACCAGAATCAACAAGGCCGATTTAGAACAACTCTAAATTTATTATGTACTTCGTTGCTAGGACGGCTCTAAATTCACCGTTTACAAACTCCTAAGACACAAACTGATGGACTTAAATCCAAATCAGAAGTTAAAAAAACGTCTGGTTTTGAAGGGAATCGAACCCTGGACCTTCTGGGTTGGAAGCAGGTACGCTAACAACAAGACCAACGAGCCACGCAATTCATCAATTAATAAATATCTCATTCGTTTGCTTAAATTTAACTTTATTTTTCAAGACTCATAGGTGAGAAATAGTTATGACAATTCATATCATCAAAATATTAGTGGCACAAGAAGTAATTAATTCGTTTACATTCAATTCATGCAATGTTAAAGGGGTATTCACCCGCTAAACTTAAAAAATATATTTCATTCAGGCTTACTAAAGTCTATCTATCCATGAAGTACAAAGTGACCATCGACGGACGCGTCGGGTATGGGTATGAGGCAGCTGCTAAGGGTTGTCGCGTGTAGTCGTAAAATAGACCATCCTAGAAACTGAGGGTTTTATACCTGCTGTATTAATTAATTTATTGATTTTTTTGTTTAATTGCAAATATCTAATAACGTTGTTGAAATATTAAGCGTGCGTCTTGAATTTCATTTTTTTGGACGAAATTCTACGATAAAAACTGACTGAGTTACGGATAATGCTTCTATAACATATTTTGATAATATTATATAATAATATAATAATATTTATGTATTTCAGTCAGTTTTGATCGTAGACACTAAGGAAAAAACACATTTCATAACTCAAGCTACACATTTGAACCACGTTATGAAATATTTACAATTATAAAAAAAATATTTTGCTGAATAAATTATTTTCATCACAATAGATTTGAAATGGGCGAAGGCAGGTAGAAACAAACCCATGTTCGCTCCCAAGTTCGGTCACGCCGAAAAAAGGTGGAAAGGGAAAAATGCAGACAATAGACGGGACGACCGATCCCGGTCTCGTCCGCCGATGGTCACTTTGTTACTCAAGGATGGATAGACTTTAGTTATGAATTTAGATATTACAGAAATATAAAAAGGTCCACTATGACCCGTTTTATTTTGTCAAACTTGTTTTTTTTCGAGCTAGGTCCCATCGGCAAAAATCTCCCATAAGAAATAACATGGGGCAATCTTTATGCCCCGTGACCTAGGAGGATTTTGATCCAAAATAATATTGGTAATATTAACGTACTCGACAGCCTTCTGTAAATCTTCTTTATTTTGTATTGTAATTTGGGCAAGTTGTTCGGTCAGAATGTGCTGATTACCAATTAGGGGTCTGATTTTATA
The DNA here is from genome assembly GCA_024449915.1 of Sweltsa coloradensis. Classification (NCBI taxonomy): domain Eukaryota; kingdom Metazoa; phylum Arthropoda; class Insecta; order Plecoptera; family Chloroperlidae; genus Sweltsa; species Sweltsa coloradensis. The sequence goes on along the minus strand of JAMZAV010000242.1, from coordinate 856,413 downwards.
GTGCATATTTTTGCGTGTTTAAGTGGATTTTCTGGACACGATCTTAAATAGTGCCATTTTAGATTGGTACGATGCTGTAGTATGTACACACACATAACGAAAACTTGTAGAAATACAACCAAACCTTACACACTCAAAAGAAATTAGATCTAAAAAGGGGTCAAGCTCATCTACCCTTCCACATTTGCGCATTCTTAATTCATAGACGTACAGTGTCCCGTAACAGCATCCTTAAAAAGCTTGGCAAAACAGAATTTGCAACTATTAATTTAAACGGAATAGTTCATCCAAGTTCTTTTTTCTTATTAATTTAAACGTAATATCATGCAAATGTTTTCGAATCGAATCGAAATTTCGAATCCTTTACAGGAGCCCCCTGTAGACTCCTGTAAAGGATTCGAAATATCACATTTTTAATAAATATATTAAAAACAGTGGAAAGTCCTATGATTTTTATTAACAACGTGACTACCTGTTAATAGTTTCATTTTGAATAATGAAAAATCTCCATTCTTCACCACAACGATGGGAGCGAATAATATGTCACACGAAAATATTTTAATACCAATATTATTGAAGTGGAATTCCCAGCCCCCCCATTTTTTTCTGTGACCCTATTGCTTCAGAATGTTTGCCAATAAATACCCAGTAGTAGGATTACACCCCCACTTATAAAAAAACACAACAAAAAAAGTAACAGGTTTCAGATTTAAAAATTTATCTCAAAAGTCTTTGGCTCGGAGTAGATTTTCGTTGGTGAGAGTGAAAATCATAAGTATTATCGAGGAAAACGAATGGTATGATCTTTGCAAGAAATTATGTTTCGATTTTAAAAACTCTGCAGGTCTTATTTGTTTATAATTCTAGATGCTCTTGGAAATTCTTCAATGTCGGACTAGCCACAAGGCAAGAATGTTGCTAAGAATAACACATGTCTCGATCTTTCTTGTCTCAGAGTGATCAAAAGTGTTGTCTTCACTTCGCTCGCTACGCTCAGTTATTATTAATAAGTTGACATTATTTCATTTCATTTTGTAAACACAGGAGGAATATTTTTAATGATTTTAATTCCAGAAAATAGAAAAATAAATTTATCAACAATAATAAAATAACATTTATTTTGCAACTTCTAGCATTGCGTAACAGGATATGGAAATAGTACACACATTTTTTTTCCCATAGCGACAAACAATTTTTCTATATAATTAAATAAAATGCGCAATCGAGGCCATTGATTGGCATACTCTGATAGTTTAAATAACATTATGCAACAACAGGAAATACAAACTTAAAAATACATATTTCCAGGACGTCTCAATGTAAAAATAAAAGATATCAGAGATAATTAAATGAAAAACTTCTGCAAATAATTGCATTTTGCAAGATCAGGAAGTTGAAATATCAAAACAATATTCAAATCACATGAAATACGTCCCCTAATCTATTTGAAACCGATAGCTTTTAATTACATTTTGTAACAGAAGGATGTGGCTTGATTAAGTTCGTAGTTCCTCAATTAAATATTTTATTTAATCTATTTATACACCGATTACGTTTAATTTCATTGTGTAAGGATGTGGTAACAGCTATATCAATTGTTTCTGAAGAAATTCTTTACATATAAATAACACAGATGATAAAAAATGCGTCTCCGAGGTCATTGCATTTGGATTGAATACGAGTGTTGCTATGTCAATGATGCCATTTTAATTGTACCCAAAAATGAAAAAACGTTTATTGTCGTAACACAACCTTGTAACAGCACAGCTTAGACGACACTTAAAAATACGTATTAAACACATTCTAAAACGATATAAAGGAACAAGTTTTAAAAAACACAGTACAACTGAGTGTGTGAGTGACTGAGTGAGTAGTCTCTTAATACGTTTTTTTTGTACAAAATCAAAATTTTAATATAAACGCACTATACTAAAACTAAAATTTATTAATAAAAAAAAACAAAAACATAAACGATAAAGTAAAACATAGCTTAATTAATAATAATTGGTTCACTTATCTCCAAGTGGACCTGGCTCGTCGACTCTAAATAGGAGAATAATAATTGGTGATCGTCGAAATATTAAGTTGCATATCACTTTCATTAATCAGAAATTCAAAAATCCTTCTCAGCCGGGTTGTAATTGGGAGACTTGCGTTTGATACCCTGATGAGATGATTTTTAATGTTTCGATCGGTTTCCTTATAATTATTAGGGATATAAAAATTTTAAATCTCTTGAGACGGATATCAAACCAGATCCCCCGGGGCCCCAATAAAAGTAAAAAATTTTTTTAATTGGGATTTTCCGTAAAAATTTGAAAAAGCAAAAAATTTTTGGGGAATCAAAAAATAATTTTTAAAATAAAATTTAGCCCCAAAATATTTGGATAACCTAATCCCTCAACGGGAAATTTGGGGAATTTTTTAATTTAAAAATTCTTTTTAAACCCGAAAGGGGAAATCATTTTAGGAAAATTGGAAATATATCAATTTTTAAAATTTTTAAAAATTTTTAAAAAAAAAAAAACCCCCCCCCAAATTTTTTTTTTACGGTTTTTGGGAGGGTAATGTGCTTTTAAACCCAATGAGTTTTTTTTTTTGGAAAAACAGCAAGGGTAAAAAATGTTTTTTAAATTAAAGTTTTTTTAAAAAAGAAAAAACGTTAAAAATAATTTTTTATAAAAAAATAATTATTCGTTCAAATTTCAAAAATTTAAAATTCAACAAAAATTTAAAAAAAAAAAAAAAAAATTTAAGATTTTTAAAAAAATTTAAAATATAAAATTGGTTTTTTTAAAAAAAATTTTTTTAAAAAAAAAAATTTAAAATTGTATTTTCGAAAAATAATTTTTAAATGGGTAAAAAACTGGTTTTGGGGGGTTTTTAAAAACCTAAAAAAATATTTTCAATTTTTGATGGTTCCGGAATTTTTAAAAAAAAAAAAAAAAAAACGAAAAAAAAAAAAAAAAAAAACAAAAAAATTAAAATTTGGGATTTAAAAAAAAAAAAGTGTAAATATTAACAAAAAAAATTTACTGGAAAAAAAATTTTTTAAAAAAAACGAATTTAAAATTTTGCAATTTTAAACTGACCCCAGCGAAAAAAGTCTTTAATTGACCCCGGGTTACTTTTGGAAAAAAAAAAGGGGTTTTTTTCCCCCATACGCCCAAAACCAAAAAAAGGTTTAAAAAAAATTTATAAAAAAAAAAGCAAATTTTAAACCAAAGTTAAAAATAAAAAAATGGTTCATTGGGGCTGTTTTTTTACGAAATTTTTTCCCTTTTAAAAAAAATACTGCCCATAGTTTTTATTTTGTGATGGGGGGAAAAAAAAAAAAATTTTTTTTTTTTTTCCCCCCCTAAAAAAAGGGAAAAAATTTTTTGGGGGGAAAAAAACCTTAAATTTTTTTTTAAAGTTTTTTTTAATGTTAAAAAGGGTTTTTGATTAAAAATTTTTAAATTTTTTTTAAATCAACCTCAAAAATTTATAAACCGGGGGGAGAACCCCCCCCCAAACACCTTTAAAGGACAAAAAAAGGGGAAAGAAAAGGGATCAAAATATGGATTGTTAAAAAAGGAACCCCCTAGGGTAAAAAGTTTGGAAAATGAAAGGGTTTCCCGGTTACCAAACGGGTAAAAAATTTTTTTTTTCCCCAAGTGAACGAAAACAAAAAAAAAACCTTAAAAAATTTTTTTTTTGGGCAAAATTTTTTTTTTTTTAAAAAGGAATAAAAAATTTTTTTGGGTTTAAAAAGGTTACCCAAAAATCCCCCTTTTCAAAAAAAATTCTTATAAAAAAAAAAAAATCGAGGATGGGGTTTGGAACAAAAAAATATAAAAAAAAATTTTTAAAAAAAAATTTTTTTTTTTTTTTTTTTTTTTTTTTTTAAACGTTTCCCCTAAACTTAAATTAAAAAAATTTTGGGGGCCTTAAATTTAACTTAACTGTTTAAAAAAAAAATTTTTTTTCCTAAAACCCCTTTTAGATTTTTTTTTTTTTAAAAAAAAAATTTTTAAATTTAAAAAAAAATCTTAATATTTTTAAATTTTTACAGAAAATTTTTTATAAAAAATTTTAAAATTTTAATAATAAAAAATTTTTAAAGAAAAATTTTTGGTTTTTTTTTTTAAGAAAAAATTTTTTTTCCCAAGTTTGATTTTTGAATGTTTTTCAAAAACCAATTTTTTAAAAAACAAATTTACCAAGAAAATTTTTTTTAAAAAATTAATTTTTTTTTTTTTTAAAATTACGATTTTAAAAAAATTAAAAAAATTTTTATTTTTTTTTAATTTTTTTTAATTAAAAAATTGCTTTCAAAATTTTTTACAAAAAAAACAGAAAACCCCTTTTTTCCTGGAAAAATAAAAATTCGCAACCAAAAGGGGTTTTCCGGGTTTTTTGGGGGTTTTTTGTTTTATATAAAAAGGGGATTAAAAGGGGTTTAAAGGTCCCCTTAATTTTTTAAAAAAATCGCAAATTTCCCATTAAAAAAAAAAAAAACCCCCAAAAAAAAAAAACCCCCCCCATAAGGGGGGGGTTCAAAAAAGAAATTAAAAAAAAATTAATTTAATCAACTTATAAAATAAATCCCGTTTTTAAAAACAATGGGGGGTACCACCCCTTTCCCAAGGGGGGAAAACTCCGGGGGTTTTCTAAATGGGGTTTGAATTTAAAACGGGGAAAAAAAAATCCCCCAAAGGGGTTCAAACCCCGGTCCCCCTCCAGTGCGCTTACCCCAAAAGCCCACCGAAAGGGTAACATTAGCTTCTGAATTTTTTTTTAAACAATTAAAAAAGTAGTGCAAAATTTTTTAAACCCAAGAAACTTTTTATAATCTTATTTAAATTTTTGGGGGGGTTAATATTTATTTTGGAAGGGGCCCTAAGGGGGAGTGGGGTTCGGGTTTAATTTAAAATTCCACCACGGGAGGTTTTGTTTAAAATGAGAAATGAAAAAAAGAATAAAAATTTTTTTTAAGGGAAATTTTGGGTTTTAATAATGCTGTTGCTTTTTGGATAAAAACAAATTTTCGAGGGTTAACTAAATTTTTAAAACACAAAAAAATAATCATTACAAAGACCCCTTTTTCTCCCCCCCCCCCCCTTAAAACCCAAACCCCCCCTTTTTTTTGGTAAACACCCATTGGGGTTTTATTTGTTGTCGGGGTAAATTAAAAATTATTTTAAAAAATTGTTGGGTATTTAAGGAATGCAAGTGGGAAAATTTTTTAAAGTTCATTACATTTAAAACTAATGAAGCGTGTATTTTGAGTTTTTCCGATTTCATAAGAATTAAGATTACAAAATAAATTTTTGCAGGCGTTTTTTTTTCGATTTTAAATTAAATATGAAAATGGTTTTAAAATAAAAAAGGTTTTAAAAATTAAAAAACAACTAATGCGAGTAATATATTTTAAAAAAATTGTATATAACCTTGGCCCTTAATTTTTGTGTTTTGAAAAGGGGTTCTTAGATTAAGTAATAACTTAGGATTTATTCATAAACAACAAATTGAAAAATTATTAGCATTTAACTTACAAGTGAAATAAAAATCAAACTCGTTTGTATTATATTCCTTTTTTTTGCATTTGAAAAACATTTTAAAATTTTTCAAAAAATGACTTTAAGCACAAGAAAATTTTGCAAAATTTTTTAATTACTATACTTTTGTCAGCAAGGGGCAAGAGTGTGGATTTAAGATCACGATCTCGGAGTCTATTTTCCCCCGGGAGACAAAAAACTGGCGTTGTCTGGTCCAACTCCCCCACTGCCTTCTTGAGCGGGGCATCGAACCCCATGTCGGCCACTGGGGGGTGGCCTCTTCCAGATCATCGTCCCCCCCTCAGCGTCGGCCCCGGGGATGACTTCACGGCGTCATTAGGACGCGTTAGGCTGCGTGCCGCAAACCTTTTCCCATTGTTACCTCTGCGACATCCATTATCACAGTTGCAACCAAAAATGTTGCAGGGTCCATAGGCACAATATGGTGTTCCCATAGTTTGGTCCTGACAGAAGCCCCAGGGGTCAGCTGGGCAACACACAGCTAAACCTGAAATTACAAATCACATTAAGCGACAGATAATGACTGTTTGACCCAGAATGTATATTTTTTTAATAACTTTGTCATGTCAATGTGCGGACGTCACCAAGATTTATTAGTTTCAAACTTTATTGGTGACATTTACTAACAAGTCGCTTACACGGAGTAATTGGGCATAGGCAGCGCTTATGTATGTTTCTACTAAATTTACTTATAAGCTATAAATGGAAGAAAAACTGATGAAAAGGCAACAGTTTTTCCAAGTTCAACACACGAGTGAATTGTGAATTATCTTCTCACATGTCGTGCAAAGGTAATGCGGATTTAGAACCTGTGGTTGACAGTGGTTGTAAATCAGTTTTTATAACTGAATAGAATATACTTTAAATACATAAATATAAAATCGGGGCTTAACCGTTATACAAAGAAAGGAGAGTATTTGAACCTCACACTGAGCATTATAGTCGAACCCAACCGTTTTTTCTACAATTTAGAGTTTTTTGTGTTTTTTTTCTTGTGGAAAACCCGACTACGTCAATGCATGCTTATTTGAGCGATGACTATTGTAAAGGGATGAATAAAAACAGTTTTAGTTGCTTAAATTCTTGCATTCGCATTAACTACTGAGGATATTCTCGGAAAACACTTCAGGCAGGATTGTCGGTCTAGACGGAGTTTGAATCCATTACCTCTAAAATCAGTGTCGCGCGCTAAGCGCTCGAGCCAACAATGTCGGGACAGTGAGCGTTATTTAAAAGTGTGATCTTGTAAATTTACTTTTAAGATTGTCACCTCGCGGGGGGATTTAATTTATGTTCTTTAATTCTCTGTACATAATGAATTTTTAGTATTCGCTTTAATAGGCCCTCGGCAAGAGTGACAATTAAGATTGTTTCAATATTTTACTCCCAAATCCCCACGAATACCTAAAAAGGGTTTTTAAATTGATATATTATGTTAATTAGCAATTAAAAGCACTATAAAACAGGGTACAATATTTTTTTTTTTATAAAGAACATACCTAAGTTTGTATGTAAAAATAATAATTTTGATAAAAGTGAATTTGGACCATTCAAAATTTTTCTATGTAATATTAAATTAGTTTTTGTAGTTGAAATGTTATTTTAAAATATGAAAAGTTTTTTATATTTTCCTTGTAAGATTGTACAAAGGTTTATTAAAATTTTGATTGCAAGACTGTCAAAATTTTTAAAATATAATGTAAAAAATAAAAAATATATCGAGAGATTAATCGAAAATTGCTTTTAAACACAATACTTGGCTCCAACAACACGGGTTTAAAAATACAAACCCTAGAGTACCCCATGATCAAAAGGTACCCGGGAGTAATAAAAGAGGACAAGAGATGTATTTCAAAATAAGTTTAAATTTTGGACTTACCTCACTAGGCAGCTGTAGTAAAACCACCCGCCCCACAACCAAAAATTGCCAAGACTTGGATGATATTTTTTTATTATAAAGGACTACCCAAGTTTTTTTTGTAAAAATAATAATTGATAAAAAGGAAACCTTCAAAATTTTTCTATGAAATAAAATTAGTTTTTTTTAGGAAATTTATTTAAAAAATTATTTAAATGATTTAATTTTTCCAGAATGTAGTACAACGGTTTTTTAAAACATTAAGATTGCAGATGTCAAAAATAAAAATTTTAAGTAAAAAAAAAAATTTGGAGTTTAAATGAACAGCAAACAAATATTTCAAACAAACAGTTTAAAAATTCAAACCCTTTTAATTTCCCGCATGATCTAATGAATACCGGGGGTAATACGAGGAAAAGGCATTATTCAAAATAAATTTTTTAGCCAATCTTAAAATTTATGGGATGAACAACACCGCCCCACAACCCTTCCGATTCGTGACCCAAAAATAAAAATCTGAATGGGGGGTTTTAGGTTTTTTATAAAAATTATTGAAAAAGTGGGATTTTTTATAGGAGTTTTGTACAACACCAGAAACCAAAGCCGGGCGCAGATGCTCCAAACAAACTCTATCGTGCGGGCTTTGCTGTTTTTTTGTCTCGCCCTTCCCCAAGGCGCTGTAGTCAAAAGCCCCAAACCCTGCCAAAATGGGTGAAATAAACAAACTGTTTGAGTACGAGGGAACTGTTTTAAAAAATAGTAATCAGCGATTTATTTTCCCAACATTTTAAAAAAAAAAATTAAAAACTTGCATGATGACTCCAAATGCGGGCCCCGGACTAGAAAAAAAGGGTAATTCCGGAGGGGGTAAAGGCCGGAGGGGAATTTTTTATATTTTTACACCCCCTTTTTTGAACCGTTAATTACCCCAAAGGATTGATTTTAATTAACCTGTTACTATGTTGCAATTTTGCATTTTTTTTTTCTTTTTTTTTCGAGGAAAATAGGCCCAAATTTTATTGAAAAATTCCCATTATTTTTAGACTTTTCCTTAAAAAAAAAAAATTTTTATGAAAAATCAAAACCGGGAAACCACCCTTTTCCCGAGCCGCGGCAATTAGATTTTTTTTAAACACTGAAACATTTTTTTGATTAAATGGTAAAACAAATATGAGATTAACAAAATTAAAAAAATAATTGTTTTTAGAGTATATTCAATCAAGTGGGGGACAGTAAATCAAAAAGGCTAATCTACCCCTTGGCCCCAACCCGCCAATGAGGAGTAAGCAAACCAACCCAAAAAAACAATATTTTAATAAAAAATATGCAAATTATTTTCGAACAGGGGGAAAAAAACTTCAAAATCAAAGGCTGTTCAGAAAATCTAATTATTATTTCTTTTAGGGAGGTTAAAATTTACCGTTTAAAAATTAAAAAAAATACTTAAATCAAAAAAGAATAAAAAAAAATTTATTTTGGGGGGAATGAAACCCCTGGACTTTTTGGAAGCAGGTACGCTAACAACAAGACCAACGAGCCACGCAATTCATAAATTAATAAATATCTCATTCGTTTGCTTAAATTTAACCTTATTTTTTAAGACTCATAGGTGAGAAATAGTTATGACAATTCATATCATCAAAATATGTTTAGTGGTACAAGAAGTAATTAATTCGTTTACATTCAATTCATGCAATGTTAAAGGGGTATTCACCCGCTAAACTTAAAAAATATATTTCATTCAGGCTGACTGGCTATGAATTTAGATATTACAGAAATATTATTGGGTCCACCATGACCCGTTTTTTTGTTGTTGTCAAACTTGGTATTTTTCGAGCTAGGTTCCATCGACAAAAATCTCTCATAAGAAATAACATGGGATAATCTTTATGCCCCGTGACCATGGAGGATTTTGATCCAAAATAATATTGGTTATATTGACGTACTCAACAGCCTTCTGTAAATCTTCTTTATTGCCATTTTAGATTGGTACGATGCTGTAGTATCTATGTGGAGCAAAAAGAAGCCAATTTAAGAAATTTACCAAAACACCAATTTTCACAAATTCCTGGATCAAAAAATTGAAAGTTCGTGTAAAATTACAATAACAAGATATCTTTTTTTAAACGGTCATTTAAGTGTAGTATCATGCCCTAGATGTAATTGCCCCTTTAAGATCAACTAACAACACAATTACTATTTGTTGTGAAATTGTGAAGGGTTATTCACCGTTCTCAGTTTTGCAACAAATAACTTACAAACCTAAGTTCCCTATTTCAACGGGTTACTAAATTTGTATTTTCACCTTAGCTTCGCTTGCTACGTTCATTCAATTTTAAATATTATATAATGCATATCCGATGGGAAAATGAGATAAGGAAATCTCCCAAGCTTGTTTCATGTTATATCAAAACAAATTTGTATTTATGAATTCTAATTGACGCGAAATCCTCCTGTAGTTGAAATTATTATATGTAAATTAATCCAGATATCTCAGCCTGGAATCAAACCCGGGTCTCCCCGTCCTCGGCGGCACATACTATTAAGGCGCTGTTATGAAACTAATGGTTTTACAAGGACGTGGGTTCGAATCCACATAAGACATCTTTCTTCATCGTCATCTATCACCACTCATCGTCTCGCTTAGCCTTAGTGCGTGCTCGGATCCCGAGAGCATTCTCACATATTGCGTGAATAAATATTAAGCATTACATAGTGGTAATATATAATGATTATGTAATTTATAATATTAATAGACAAGGGAGCGCAGCGACTGAAGTCTACAATTCAAGAAATATAGCATTTAGGTGATTCTGTGTATGTATGTATGTGTACGCCGAAAATCAGCCGATTTGCTAAACAGATTACGCTGAAATTTTAAACAGACATCCAGTAAAAGTTTACTGAGAACGGCTAACAAAATCAGCAACATACGTTGAGATTTAAACCTACAAGAAATAATAAAATGAAAAATAGGCTGTAAATGTGTAGGATTTAATTTAACGACAATGGTTCTGTCCTTGGAGTTTTTTTTTATTTGTCCGTCTGTGAAGGCATGCAGGGAGCAAGGTGTATCAAACCTTACATACTCAAGATTCCTCCATATTCCGCTGAAAGATAGAGTAACCCTTGAAATCTTTACAAGTTTTTCGTAATGGCTTTGTTTTTCATAGTATTGTTAGCATCGGAAAAAAATGTTCTATACTTTTTTAAATACTTACAATCCGGAATATAATAAATCTTTTAGACATTGGGTTTGACCCCAGGTTTTCCACATTTCGGGTATAAGGGCCCGTTAGCCAACTAGGAAAACGCCAAAGTCGTTGTAAGATGAGTGAGTACCATTTGTCGTGTACTCGGGAATGTTCCCTTTCTTACCCTACCTAAGATTGTTTCCAGCATGGGTCTTTCCTCCCTAGCCTGTCATATGCCAGTGGTGCATTATGGTCTTACAGAAGTCGCGGCCTTTTACCAACCTAACACGATACCCTATAATGTATACTTTATGTTCGTTACATCAATTAACTCAAATGCGAATTTTACTGGGTACTCAACACATGGCATTCTCACCCGTCTAACAACGACTTTGGCGTTTTCCTAGTAAATAACATCGTATTTAGAGTCGAACTAATTAATCACAAAACTGATCATCAGTGGGTCTTTTACATTATTTTTACTATCAGTTAATTTGAAATACTCTCCCAACCGAAAAATAAACATAACATCCACAGTGAAGTTATTTTTAGTAAACATGAAAAATCTCCATTCTTCACCACAACGAAGGGAGCGAATAATACGTCACACGAAAATATTTTAATACCAATATTATTGAAGTGGATTTCCCAGCCCCCTATTTTTTCCTGTGACCCCATTGCTTCAGAATGTTTGACAATATATACCCAGTAGTAGGCTTACACACCCCCACTGATACAAAAAAAGAACATGAAAAAAAAACAACAACAACAACAATTAAAGTAACAGGTTTCAGATTTAGAAATTTCTCTTAAAAGTCTTTGGCTCGGAGTAGATTTTCGTTGGTGAGAGTGAAAATCATAAGTATTATCGAGGAAAACGAATGGTATGATCTTTGCAAGAAATTATTCTTCGATTTTAAAAAACTTTGCAGGTCTTATTTGTTTATATTTCTAGATGCTCTTGGAAATTCTTCAATGTCGGACTAGCCATAAGGCAAGAATGTTGCTAAGAAGAAGAACACATGACCCGATCTTTCTTGTCTCAGAGTGATCAAAAGTGTTGTCTTCACTTCGCTCGCTACGCTCAGTTATTATTAATAAGTTGACCTTATTGATGAGCGAAGCGTGCGAAGTGAAGATTCCATTCCACTTCACTGGAGAAAAAAATCAAGAATGTTTTTCTTTTTTTTCTTTTTTGCTGTTTGTATTTTTTGGTGTTGTTAACACGATTCCGACTAAACCGATGTTCCAATTGCGATGAAATTTTCTGGAAACCTTTAAAATCTCTGAACTTAGAACTGCATGTTTTTAAGCGCATTGAAAACTTGTTTTTCATGAAAATCGCAATTTTACGATTTTTTTTCCATTTTCTTTTATTCTTAGTAATGATTTTTTCACAGAACAACAGAAAATCTGCATAACACACGGCTGTTTAATGCACCAATTACGCTCATCCAACAACGCGAATAAAAACGTGGTTGCGATGCTTCTTAGTTTAATTTAATTTATCAATCACAAGATGAATATTTTTAAATGCGTTCAGTTCCAGAATATTGAAAAATAAATGAACAATCAAAAATAATTTTTTTGCAACTTTTGGATTGCGTAACAGAATATGGAAAGAGTTCACACGTTTTTTAATCTTTTGCGACAAAAAATAATCCAAGATCATGAAATAAAATGTGCAGTCGAGACCATTGATTGGCATACTCTGATAGTTTTATTAACATTATGCAACAACAGGAAATAGAAACTTTATAAATACATATTCCCAAGACGTCTCAATGTAAAAATAAAATATATCAGTGATAATAAAATGAAATACTTTCTGCAAATAATTGCATTGTGCAAGTTCAGGAAGTGAAAATATCAAAACAATATTCAAATCACATCAAATACATCCCCTAATCAATTTAAAACTGATAGCTTTTAATTAAATTTCTTAAGAGGAGGATGTGGCTAGATTAAGTGCGTAGTTCTAAAGGATATCACAATATAAAAAAGTATTATTTATCAAGAATTATAATATATTAAATATTTTATTTAATCTATTTGTACACCGATCACGTTTTATTGCATTGTGTAAGGATGTGGTAACAGCTCAATCTATTGTTTCTGAAGAAAATCTTTATGTATAAAATATCACTGATAACAAAATAAAATGCGTCTCCGAGGTCATTGCATTTGGATTGAATACGAGTGTTGCTTAGTCAATGATGTCATTTGAATTGTGCCCACCCAAAAAAAACTTGTTTAATTTCAAAACACAACCTTGTAACAGCAAAGCGAAAAGACCTAACAATACTTACTTGGGAAACGCCAAAGTCGTTGTTAAACGAGTGAGTGAGCCATGTGTTGAGTACCCCGTAAAATTACTTTTCTTCCCCCTTTCCTTAGGCCTCCCTAGCCTATCATAGGCTAGAGAGGCGCATTATGGCCTTACAGTTGACGCGCCCGTATACTAACTAAACTTAAAAAACTATTAATTATATGAATATAATTATCAATCTTAAATGCAAATGTTCCCGGGTACTCAACACATGACTCGCTCACTCGTCAAACAACGACTGACGTTTCCCTAGTCTAGTTGGCTAAAGCGCCCTTATAGCCGTAATATAGGATACGTGGTTTCAATCCCGTGGTCGGGAAAGATTTTGTAATTTCTGGATTGTATTTTAAAAATTATTAAATATGTTTTGAAATGCATATGACGCAGTGTAGTCCATCATCTGTGGCAATAGGGCCTACTATGGTTATCATAGCCAGTACGAAATACGTGAAAATTTTGCAAGGTTTACTCAATCTACGAGCGGAATTTGGGGGTACCTTGACGTGCAACATTTGATTCACCTTGTACACGGCATTTCACAGCCAGGTTAATAACAAACAAAAAATATATTTTTGAAATCAAAACCATTGTCGTTAAAATAATTTCTAAACATTGGAAGCCTATTTTTCAATTTATTATTTCTTGTGGGTTTAAATCGCAATGGATCTATCTGATTTTGTTAGCAGTTCTCAGCAAACTCGTACCGGATGTCTGTTTAAAATTTCAACGCAATCTGTTCAGCGATTCGGCTGATTTTCAACGTACACACACGCACGCAGACTAACAGAATGAGAGACGTTTGAGTTGAATGGAGATCACACCGTTCGCTGCGCTCACTCGTTTAATAAAACGATGCAAAGTAACGAGTTTAAAAAACAGTACAACTGAGTGAGTGTGTGAGTGACTGAGTGGGTAGACTCTAAATACGATTTATTTTTTTATTTTTTATTTATGTACAAATAAAAAATTTAATTACTAATAAACGCACTATACTTAAACCAAGATGTATTAATAAAAATACTTAGACGATAAAATAAAGCATAGCTTTAGTGGATGAGCGTAGCGAAGATTTCATTTCTTTACACTGGAGAAAAAATATCCGGAATGTTTTTCTTTTCTTTTTTTTGTATTTTTGTATGTCTGTTAACACGATTCCAGCTAAACCGATACTCCGATTGCGACGAAATTTTATGGAGGCCTTTTAAATGTCTGAACTTAGAATTTCCACGTTTTTGAGATCAATCGAAAAATTATTTCTCATGAAAATCGTAATTTTAGGATTTTTTTCGATTTTTAAAACATTTCTTCGACTTGTAACACCTATACATGCTTTATCTGATTGTGATGATTTTTTCAAAAAACCTTAATTTTAGAAATTGATATATTCGTGTGAAATTTGAGCGTAATCGAAAAATTATTTCTCATGAAAATCGCAATATTACGATATTTTCGATTTTTTAAATTTCTTTTACTAATAACACCTACATGCATTATCCGATTGTATTGATTTTTTCACAGAACCTTAATGTCATAAATTAATATATTCGTGTGAAATTTTTGCGTAATCAAAATATTATTTCTTATGAAAATCTCTATTTTACGCTTTTTTCGTTTTAAAAAAATTACGCTCATCCAACAACGCGCCTGAAAAAGCGTTTGTGAAGCTTCCTAGTTAAAAAGAATTGGTTCACTTATCTCCAAGTGGACCTTGCTCGTCGACTCTAGATAGGAGAATAATAATTGGTGGTCGTACTCTTAATATTAAATTGTATATCACTTTCATTAATCAGAAATTAAAAAATTAACTCAGCCGGGTAGTAATTGGGAGACCAAAAATAATTGAAATTTATAACTTTTTGTTAGGTTTCCATATTATGAAGGATGTAAATATAAAATGTCTGTCTCGAACGAACGAATATCGAGCCCTGGTCTCCCAAAAAAAAGTATGTTTATATTTGTGGAATGGTTTACTTTTAAACATTTGAAAAAATCAAATTATATTATGTATTTAATTGAAAGAATTATTGATGTATAAATACATGAAACCTTCACAATTGCGATCTACATCAATGCCTGAGCAAATCAGCATAATCAGTACCTGACGTGATTTGAATCTTTTAAGCTCTACCGATAGCGGACGCTCATGAGCAGAGAGCGACGCTCATTCTGGAGATACATGCCACTGGCAATACTGACTCAAGTTTTAAATTTGATTTAAATTTAAGTTTTCATTATACTTAGAAGCTTCGCAAACGCTTTTTCAGACGCGTTGTTGGATGAGCGTTATTGGTGCATTGAGCTGATATGTGTTATGCAGATTTTCTGTTGTTCTGTGAAAAAATCATTACAATTGTGTAAAGCATGTAGGTGTTGTAAGTCGAAATTTTTAAAAACGAAAAAAGCATAAAATTGCGATTTTCATAAGGAATAATTTTTTGATTGCACTCAAATTTCACACGAATATATAAATTCATAAAATAAGGTTTTTAAAAAAAATCGGATAAAGCATTTAGGTGATCGAAGACATTTTTAAAAACAAAAAAAACGTACAATTGCGATTTTCATGAGAAATTATTATTCGATTACGTTTAAATTTCACATAAATATATTAATTCATAACATAAGGGTTCTGTGTAAATATCATTACAATCGTATAAAGCATGTAGCTGTTTTTAGTCGAAGAATGTTTTTAAGAATTTTTCAAAAATAAAAAAAAAATGGTTAAATTGCGATTTTCATGAGAAATAATTTTTCAATTGCGCTCAAAAACGTGGCAGTTCTAAGTTCAAAGATTTCAAATGCCTACAGAAAATTTTATCGCAATTGGATTTTTGGTTTAGCCGGAATCGTGTTAAAAACACACACAAATACAAACAGAAAAAAAAATGAAAAAAGAAAAAACGGAAAACATTCCGGATTTTTTTCTCCAGTGCGGTAGAATGGAATCTTCGCTTCGCTCGCTACGCCCGCTCCACTCATCAAAAATCAAATTCTTAATATTTTCTCTGTTAGTGAGCAAAGCTCCCATAACCGTATCATTGTTCTCGTCCGCATGTGAGTGTTTCACGTGTCACGATATAAACATAGTGTGGGATATCAGGTGATTTCTTTAGACGACCTAGACTTTTTATCTGGAATTCATGAAGAAGTTTTGGTAGTCATGGGAACTACATTAAATTCCGTTCTGTGACTCGACATTAAAAATTGAAATACTGGGATATTTAATTTGTGCGTGTAAAAACTTAAGCTCATACTAATATCGCACATTTTATTTAAAAAAGTAAAGAAATTTATTTTGGAAATTGGAATTGGAAAGTACAATATTTTCTTAGTATTTAAATGTTAAAAAGTTAAGTGTGCTGGTAGGTTGAAATGGTTTTAATCTTGATTCTTAGCATAGAAAGACCTGTTTGTTTATTATGATATAAGTATTATGTAATATGTTTCCATCGTGTGTGAAATAATGTAAACATGTTTTTCAAGACTCATGTCTTTGTCAGCCTATTCCTTTATTAACGACTTAGAAATGTAAAATATGTGGACATAGAATTATTGTGATTACATTTCATTTATTCAAAAACATTGTTTGACTCAAGTTTATTTAACATGTAAGGTTAATTCCACCCATACAAAAAATTAAAAATACAACCAAACCTTACACATTCAAAAGCAATGAGATATAAAAGAAGGACCAAGCTCGTGTACTCTGTTATATAAGAGCATTCTTAATTCATAAACGAACATTTCCACGTTTAGCTACATTTCGAAGGTCCCCTCCAATTTTCATCAAGATCGGACATACCGTTTGCCCGGTAGAGAGCGAACAAACAGACAAAAAAAAAACACCCGAGCTAAATTTTTTGGGGGGTCAGTGAAATTGAAGTCTTCGCTTCGCTCATCCAATAAAGAAAAATGTAAATTATGTATTTTTAGTTTGTACACTATAGGGTAACGGTCAAACTAATGTCCCACCTGAGCACAGAACGATCGGGCTCGGTCACAGTTGTCTGTAGGTTGGTAAAATAGGAATGATTACAACATTTTCACGGCAGTGCATTATTTTTGTGGTAGGTGACAGATTCCCCACCAGAGAGCAGGACGATCGACGTTTGGTCACCGCCATGTGTAAGTTCCACTGGAACCACTCAAGGTCCCCTGTATCTACTCCTAGCTGAGGTCCATCGTCCTGTATCGAGCCTATATTCACCTAACACAAGAGAGTGGCCATACGGGGGTCATATTTTTGCCAATGTCACTTTTTAGTTTTGACACTACCGTAAAAGTAAACAAATTTGGCTTGAAACAGACGTAAAAATGTTCTTTCTTTCTTTCTTTCTCTTAATTGCATAATGGCGACCCTTCGCACAATATGTGTCCGGGGTATATAACAGGTCACAGGTCTTAAAACTAAGTTATACATATTATACTATCTCACAAGGCAGTATAAAACTAACATCATAAAATCCCTTAATAAATACATTAAATATGAGCAGTTGTATAAAATAAATATATGTTATTAAAAACAATGAAGGACATAGGCCTTGTATATTGTCGAAGTCAGTACATGTTACTCGATTTCAATTCGACCTTCTTTAAAAGCTACAATTGAATAAAATGCATTTTGCACCAGGTAGGTACCTATATATTTTGTGTGTGAGCTGTTTTGTGTTATCTATCTGTTTTATATTGTTTGGTAAACTGTTGAAAAGAGTTATCCCCGCTATATGTGAGCCTTTTTGGCATCTCACTGTGTTGCTGTGGGGTATAAGCCAAATTTGTTTACTTTTACGGCAGTGACGAAACTAAAAAAGTGACATTGACAAAAACATGGCCGCCGTATGCCCGTATGGCCACTCTCTTGTGTAAGTTGATTAAGGCTCGCTAATCGGCCGGTCAGCGGCAGCGAAGCCTAGCAGAAATCTAGGGGACCTTGGGAACCACTAAATAAAATAAAATAAATTTTATTTAGAGTCTACCCACTCAGTTATATAACTGATTTTTAGTGGGGGACTTTAAATCAAAGCGACCAAGCCAACCCTGCAGGCCCCGACGCAATCGACGAGTGAGCGATAACCAACCAAAGATCGATATCAAATAAAAAAACAACATTAAATGAAATAAATAAAAAAATAAAAAAACAAAATATAGCAATCAGTGGTATGGACAGTGCGAACACCCGCGAATCAACGCCAGAATCAACAAGGCCGATTCAGAACAATTCTGAAATTTATTATGTGCTTCGTTGCTAGGACGGCTCCAAAGTGACCGTTTACAAACTCCTAATGGACCTAAGTCCAAATCAGAAGTTAAAAAACTTCTGACTTTAGCGGGAATCGAACCCTGGACCTTCTGCATTGGAAGCAGATACGCTAACCACAAGACCAACGAGCCACAGAAAGTAAAGAGTCCTGTGACCAAACCCCGATTATGCGATCCTGGCGGAGAATCCGGGCGAACCAGCTTGGCATTGCCCTAACCAAGGTCCTCTAAATCGAGTTCCTCAATTCAGTAAGCAGATTTAGAGTACCTTGACTTCCAACTGGGAGTGACTTGTTTTGTTTCTTTTTGTTTTTTATTAGTAGTTTTGATTTCTTGCTGTCAACCTCGACTGATGCAAGAAACATGCCAAGGAATGCAAAGGTATGGCCTAGCTTAGATTGAATTTGAATTAGATTTGGTGTTTGTAACTAATAATTTGTTGCAATTAGCTTGGAAGTTCTTGAAAATGAAAGGGGTCAGAGGAGTATTTGATTTTTTCTGTTATCTGAGAATGATGACGCAAAACTTTGAAGGAAACCTGACGGTGAAAGAAAATTTGAAGGACTATCCTCAGAGTCTACTGAACAAGCTTGAGATAAGAGGATGGCCTAGATATATCATGGAGGATAACGTTGTGTTTCGTCTTTATACAAACTACTTAGATGATAAGGGCATTGTCATGATTACGAATAGCACGAGAAATACGTCTCCTGCTTACAATGCATCTTTACCGACAAAGTTCATCGTTCACGGATTTTGGAGTGATGAACGCAATGATTGGGTGGTAAATATCAGGAAGAACTACTTGCAGAGAGCTCCACACAACATTATCACCCTAGATTGGAGCAAACTGACTGTATGGTTTGGACATCCGTGGCTTTACGCTTTTGACACGAACAATGGTTCAAAGCCACCCGACCAAAATAATACCGAATTCCACAATTTCGAGAAAATAATGGAAGGATTTACCGACGAAGAGCTAAAAGCCGTGGCCAGAAATTATTTGGATTCTGTGAAAGATACTGTGGCCGTTGGAAAGTACATGGCCAAGTTCATTGATAACTTAGTCACGGAGTTTGGAGCGAAGACCAAAGATATGCATTTGATTGGCCACAGCCTTGGAGCTCATGTCACCGGAAACGCCGGATCATCTTTGAGTGGAAAGATTGGAAGGATAACCGGTCTTGATACCACTAGTGTATGTGTTACAGGCCTCAACGAGAGCATGAGGCTAGACAGGACAGACGCAATCTTCGTGGACGTTATCCATACGGACACCGTAAGTAGTAGTTTGCTTGTACCGAGCTTGGGCTATCGCGACCCTTGCGGTCACGCAGACTTCTATCCCAACGGAGGTGAGTTCATGCCGGAGTGCTCGGAAATAGATCACGTTTGTCATCACGGTCAGAGTCATGAATACTTCTCGGAAACAATTAAGAATCCGCTTGTGTATTCCGGGTACAAGTGCAGGTCACTAGACGAAGAAATACAAAACACCTATAAAAGTAACTATAATAACCAAGAATGTAACGACAAGTGCTGCGATAAATGCCAGGCATCCGGTGTGTACATGGGCGACGCTGCCTCGCCGAATAATACAGGACTCTTCTATGCCTACACCACTAACAAGAAGCCAATGTGTGAACATGGGCCTAATCCTGCTGGTCGATCGGCGAACAGTCAAGAAGTGAAGAACGTGGCAACGCTGACATGCAGTGAAAACTACCCAGAGTTTGTGACAATTCTAGTCATGTTGGTGTCCCGTACCGTTGAGTGGAGTGTGAAGCGTGTCTGGCGCCTCATCTACCAGGAGATGAAATGTAGCCTATGTATATCTCAGGCTATTACATTATTGTTTTGTCATCTACCAGGAGATGGAATGTATGTATTGTATATCAGGCAATTCCATTATTGTATTGTCATCTACTAGGAGATGGAATTTATGTATTGCATATCAGGCTATTCCATTATTGTATTGTAATCTACCAGCAGACAGAATATATGTATTGTATATCAGGCTATTACATTTTAGTCCAAAAGGTTGCAACATTAAGTCTCTCCTCATAAGGTACATTGGTTTGACGATTGGAATAAGAGCGCAAATACGAGTCATTTTCTAAAATGCCCGTCTTACTTGTCAACGTTAAGGCCGTTTACCTGTAGCAACCAATTAATTTTCTGTTTTAATATATTTCCATGTCAGGCGCAATTGTGTGTGTGATATCCTTAAAAAGTAATAAAATAACACATTGAAAAACGTAAATTAGCAATTATATTTCTGACGGTTGTAACTAGCGAGGATTTCCGGAAAGGTTGAATATCCAATTGCCAGACACTTAGTCTTGGGCACTCATGAAATTTACAACAAGCCAAAACTTACGGTGAAGCTTTGCTTCATGTTCTTGGCACTTCCGCACGATGAATTAAAATTTTTCATTAATACATAATACACACATATTATCTGCTCACTTGTAATTTTTATGTTTTTCAGAATAATTACGCGTAACTTTGATTCACAACCAGTATGTTATATTCTGTATCCTTCTATTTATTGTTTAATTATGTTGTATAAATAATTTACTGATCCACAATATTATAATTGGGGAATATGATCATGATTTTTAGGACTATACACTATGCCTACTCAGAATAAAACAAAGATTACGATATTTCAAAGGTCAATCAACCTCCTTCATCAAGTTTTTAATGACAGTTGAAAAAACATGACAACGGTGGGTACGTTCCGAATGATGCTAGCTTGCAACTTGGGCGTGCCCAAAGCATTCCGTGAACACCGCCGCCATCACAACGCCCGTAATGCCCAATGTTGAACCTCGGGCATCTTGGGCATGCATGTCTGGGTGTTGTGGGCGCGTGGGAGCATCATTCGGAACGTACCCAGAATGAGCTTTCAAGCAAACAATGACATCGAAACAAAACAAAATGCACCCAAGAAACATAATAATAAATGTGGTTGTAGTTGTTATTAAATTAAAGCCATGATTTTCAAATGTCATTAAAACCTGATGAAGGAGGTTGATAAACCTTTGAAATGGTAATATTTGTTTTAATTTGAGAAGTGTATAGTCATAAAAATCATGATCTTTAAACCTGACCTACTCATTGAAAATTGTTTTATCATTGTAGACCTAATAAAATTAGGAATAACACACACAAGGTTTTAATATGAGTTTTTTGTTTGTTAATAATAACAATTTACAAGTATCAATAGAAACTTGACAACACTCACCAACAATGCGTTCAAAAGGCACTTGATAAGTTAATAAATCCCACGCAAACTAAAAACTTACAAAAAAGCTCATCCATCAACGCGACGTGACGTATAGCGTTTTCCTAGTAGTAGAAGTAGTTTATTCATTTACTAGCAATTTATGAGATGTAAAGAGCAACTTCAACACAACTACAATTTGTTGTGAATTTGTGAAAGCTTATTCATCTTAGTTCTCAAATTGTAAAAAAAAAAGAAAGTATCTATGTTGGGAATTATTAGTATCACCACTTCGCTTGCTACGTTCATCCAATTTTAAAATTTTTAAGCATATCGCTTTAAAAAACGGAATAGGGAAATCTCTCAAGCATGTTTCATGTTATATCGCAAAATAAAAATGTATTTATAAATTCTAATAGTGGGGAAACCCTCAATAAGTTGTAATTGATTGTATGGAAATCAATCCAGTTATTTAAAAAATCCATCTGAGACCGGTTTCGAACCCGGGTCTCCCAATCCGGGTTGTCACATACGATTAGAGCACAGGCCCGAAGCGTATGGCTCTAAGAGGCAGTGAGTTCGAATCCCGCATAAGGCATCGTCCTTCATCGTTATCTATTACCATTCGTCCTCTCGAATAGCCTTAATGAATTACTTTGAGACGTTATGCAACAAAAATCATCATCATCATCATCATCCGGGTCTTCTTATTGCCGGTTGGGTTCTTTACCAACCTACCGAGACGGTTAACTTTATAACATCTGGATTGGATGTTATTTTCAGATCTGTAATGCACCAAAATTACAGATATAAAAACGTCAACCGTATCGGTAGCTTAGGGGCTAAGCACCAGACCAGCAATCGGTAGACCGGGGTTCGATACCGGGCTTTGATGGATATGATTCATTTCTATAACAAAATAAATCGTGATAAACCCGATTTGCTTAAAGGGGTATTTACCTGCTAAACTCAAAAAAATATTTCATTCAGGCTAGTTATAAATTTATAAATTAATAGATAAATTATTGGGTCCACTATATATAACCCGAAAAAAAAATTCGAAAACTTGTTATTTTTCGAGCTAGGTCCCATCGGCAAAATCTCACATAAGAAATAACATATGGACGACATTAATGCCCCGTGATCTTGGAGGATTTTGACCCAAACAAATATTAACCATTATTTACGTACTCTGCAGCCTTTTCCGTCTATCCTCTATATTATTTTGTTTGTAATTTGGGCAAGTGGTTCGGTCAAAATATGCTGATTACCAAGAAGAAGTGTGATTATGAATTTATTATTTATAATATTGGCGCAATGCTCTATAGAATCTATGTGGAACAAAAAAGAAACAGGTTAGAAGCCGATCCATGAAATTTCTCAAAACGCCAATTTTCGCAAATTTCTTGATCAATAAAAATAAAAAGTTCGTTTCAAATCACAGTTGCAAGATATATTTTTAACGGTCATTTAAGTGTAGTATTATGCTATAGATTAGGTGGTAAAAAATAATGTTTGTGGTAATAGCCCTTTAAACTTTTTGCATTTTGCTATTGTTACATTGAACTTTTGCTGAAATAACTGAAAAGTTGTGATTTTCTATGTATACTTCAACACAAACCAACAATATAAGGCTGTATAAGTGTTTACAAATCTACAAGAAGTGTTTTACTAAACATTCTTTAATTCGTTTACACCGTATTCTTAATTGTGTGAAATCCACATGTAAAAGTGAGATTTTCTTGAGATGCACAATTTAGAATTTAATCTTATCCTATAAGTGTACAAGGTTCCAAATTGAAAAGTTTATATTAAAAGTCTTTGGCTCAGAGTACATTTCTAGTTGGTGAGAGCGAAAAAATATTTGCATTGTCGGGTAAAAAACGAATTATATGATTTACACAAGAAATTATTCTTGGATTTGTTAAATTTTGCACGTCTAATTGTTTATATTTCTAGAGGCTTTATGGAAATTTCTTCAATGTCGGAGCCATAAGGCACGAATACTACAAAAAATATATATAACTCGATCTTTCTTTTCTCAGAGTAATCAAAATTGTTGTCTTCACTTCGCTCGCTCATCCAATTAAAACAATAGATTGTCTCCGAAGTCATTTAATAAAATTCCATTACCTTATTACATTTCCTAAGCAGAGGATGAATATTTTTAATTCCTTTAGTTCCAGAAAATAGAAATATACATTTATCATCGATAATAATATATAAATATATTTCTGCAACTTATTCATTGCGTAACAGGACATGGAAATAGTTCACACATTTTTTGGTCTATAGCGATAAAAATTAATCCTAGATAAAGAAAATAATTTAATTGCGCAAATCGAGATACACTGTTTGTTTTAATTGCATGATGCAAAACCAGGATATGAAAACTTTGTAAATAAATATTTGCAGGAAACGTCAACACAAAAGAAATCGATAAATATTGAATAAAACGGTCTTCTTCTCAACTTATTGCTTAGAGCAAGAACAAAATCAGGTGATAATACACACATAGTTCAAGGTATAGTCATGAACGATAAAATGAAATGAAGTAAAATTAGCCATTCAAGTCATTTTTAGATGCAATCATTGCATCACGCAACGACAGGATATGAAAACTTGATATATATTTTTATTGATATCACAATCATAAAAATATCAAATTATTTCAAATCTCCTTCGCCATGGATTGCAAAACTTGTGGCGTACATTTCTTGGATGTCGAAATATAAAAATTATCAACGATATGCAAATCATATCAAATGCGTCCCTTAATCTGCTTACTGCAGTATGTTTTAATCACATTTCATAAGAGAAGGATGTGGCTAGATTATTATGATTAGTTTCTAAACTCTAAAGGATATTATTTTTAAAAATTAGTATTGATTAAAAATAAAATAAAAATATGTCCACGATTACGTTTAATTGCATTGTGTAACCAAAGGATGTGGTAACAGTAAAAGCTTTGTTCATGAAGAAAATCTGAACATAAATTAGTAAACAAATAAAATGCGTCTCCAAGGTCATTGCACTCGAATAAATACGAGTGTTGCTATGTCAATGATGCTGATTGAATATGGTCCAAAAACGAAAAATATTTTTCTTGTTTACATTAGTGGTCGTCATAATTTTTTGTAATAATTTTATTTTGGCAAAATTATTAACATACAAATACGTGTACCCAATGGTTCGTTTCCACACCACTGCCTGAAAAATCAATGTAATCTGTGACTTACGTGTTCGAAACTATCAGCACGTCCGATAGAGGTAGTTCATGCGGAACGCGAGACTCTTATTTTGGAGAAATTGTCACTTGCAATCCTGACTGAAGTACTTAATTAATTTTTTCACTTTTTCAGTGAGGTCGTCGCCCTAAAACGTACTGTTCTAACTTTACTTTAAAATATATCAATAAAACCTGCCTAGACAGAGCATATTAATAATTTTAGTCGAAATCTGTTTTGCTGTCATTCTTAGTAGGCCTACTATTACAAATACTACTGCCACAGTGATTCATTTTAAACTTCAGCTATTATTTCATTTTGAAATTGATTCATTTTAAACTTCAGCTATTATTTCATTTTTGAAATGTATTTTTTGGCCTAGCCACATTTTTTTTTTTTGTGAAAAGGAGAAGGAACAATTTATGGTTCTAGGGCGACGAAATATGAAATGCTTCATTTTCTCCATTCAGATGATATAAGACATGCGTTTTAAGCAAATTCTTGTTCGCTCGGTCGACTGACACCACCGTTGTTTGCAATTTTGGGTAGTTGTAAAGGAAGCAGAAACATAGGGCTCTACAGTAACACTTTTCAAACAATTATTTTTAACTTGTTTTAAAAAATTCAAAGATATTAAAGGGGCTAAAAAACCCCAAAAATTATTTTTTACCACGTGATCTATAGCACAATACTACACTTAAATGACCGTTTAAAAAATTATATCTTGTAACTGTGATTTAACACGATTTTTTAAATTTTTTTGATCCAGAAATTGGCGAAAATTGGTGTTTTGGAAAATTTCCTTAATCAGCTTTAACCTGCTTCTGTTTTGGTCCACATACATACTAGAGAATAGTACCAATCTAAAATGCCCCTTTATAACATCGTGTCTTAAAACTGTGCCCAAATATACCCTCAAACATGCAAAAATATGCATTCCAAAATCACACCCTATCTTGGTAATCGGCATATTTTGACCGAACTACTTGCCCAAATTTCAAAACAAAATATAGAGAATTTACAGAAAAGGCTGTCGAGTACGTCAATAATGGCCAATATTTTTTTGGATCAAAATCCTCCAAGGTCACGGGGCATAAAGATCGTCCCTATGTTATTTCTTATGGGAGATTTTTGCCGATGGGACCTAGCTCGAAAAATGTCATGTTTGACAATTTTTTGGGAGGTCATGGTAAGCTCCAATAATTTTTCTGTTGATTGCTAAATTCATTACTAGTTACAGTTAGCCTGAATGAAATATATTTTTTGAGTTTAGCGGTTAAATACCCCTTTAAAGGTTTTTGTATTTTCTTGAAGTCTAAAATTGACCACATTTAAGTATTGAATCCGGCTGATGAACAAGATATTGATTTACTTCTGTAGAACTGTCCATGAATGCTTTATTGACAACTATGTAAAGTTTCATATACGTCGGATTCATCCTGGCCGAGCGAATAGCTATGTGCCAACTGCCAAATGTGTCCTATCCCCTCTTAATGAGCAAAGTTCCCTTAAAATTATCACTTTTCTCGTTCGTTCGTGCGTGTCACGTCTCACGATATAAACCGAACATTTCATCTGATTAGACTAAGTTTATTTTTTCACTTTGCCCTTTAAGAAGTATGATACAGAATGTTCATTGTTTATAGTTACCATGCCCCGTCTGGGCCCGGGGTAGAATTGGCCCAGAGCATGGCTCTGCTAATCGTAAAAGGCGATTCAAGAGAAAAAGTCCACCTCGCAAACATCAGCTAGTAAGAACGGAGTATCTTACTCCCCGAAACTAGAGGCGAGCTCTGGCAGTCGTTGTCGGGGAACCCTTGACGACCCCCCGATGACGATGACAATGACAACACTAAAGATGACAAAGACGATGACGACCGCGACGTGGCTGGTTCTGACCAGCATGGGCCGCTCCGCCCCCCCCCCCCCTCCCCTAGGCTAGAGTGGTGCATTATGACCTAACGGTTGACGCGTCCTTAATCTAAATAAACCAACAAAAAAAACTAGTTACTATGGGGGTCAACGGTACTGGGAAAGTCTCATTCAAACAGGAGATATTTTCTAATCCTGCACTACTCCCAACAAAACAACATTAGTTGACGACTTTTTCGTGTATCCTTCCTCGATAATCTATTGTCGACGGATTATTTAAATTTTGCGACCAATTTTTGGTACTCTCGTACCTATGCTTATCTTTTTTTAAATTATTATTTTATTCAAGTATTTGTTTATTTATTTAATTTCTATCCAATTCAGTTAGAACTTACAAAACTGATTTACAATGGAGAACAACTCAATAAATCTGATGACATTAATGCAGACACAACAATGAACTGTGGAGTTTTCCATTAGCGTTTTCCTAGTGCGCACCAAATACTTACGTAGGCCTAAAAGTAAAACATGCTTAAAATATGCACGTACGAAGAATGAAACAAGATAGAATACCAAGAAGAGAATTTGAACGCACATGGGGGGGAGTAAGAAGAGTTGGACGCCCAAGAGATAGATGGAGGGACCAAATAAAATGGAACATTGAAGAAAGAGGGAAATCATGGGAAAGAATGAATGAAGAAAGACTCTGGGAGGATAGAAAGAAATGGAGAGAACTGGTAGAAATGCCTGTCATAGAAGACATCGAAGTAGATGAGGAGGTGTTGAGCCTGGCTAGCAAACACTGAAAGTCCACAGTCCGAGAAATTGGTGATACGTCACCCCCCGACCTGACTTATGTTGGAACAGGGTGTTTGATTATTATTATTATTATTATTATTATTATTATTATTATTATTATTATTATTATTATTATTATTATTATTATTATTATTATTATTATTATTATTATTATTATTATTATATTATTATTATTATTATTATTATTATTATTATTATTATTATTATTAAAGGGTAAGTGTCTTATTAAACATTCAACATCTCTTAAGATAACGAATAATAGCCTGGAAACTAGAACTGGAGAGTTGGCGACCACCGCTATTACAGATATTTGTAACCGGCTACAAATATTATGGCTTCATTTCTTTATAACTAATCATTGGCAATTACTGTATCATAATTTCATCTGTCAACATTCATCATTTACCACATAACATATAAAAAGAAAAAATTTCTGTTTTTTATGTTAAGGATTTAAGTGGATCACTGCGGTGGATGGGCCACAGATACCTGCTTTCCTGTCTCGTACTGTAATTATTTTTCCTTGTGTACTAATTACAGAGCACAATAAATAAATAAATAAATAATACTATTGTTTCAGCTGAGTAACCCCCACACTTTGAAGCCCTCGTTCCGATTCGGCACCATCCCCCACGGTAACACAGACGCCGTGCTCCGACGTAACTTCCCCGACATGCACAGCTACATGAGATACTACAACCGGTCCACCGTCATCATGGGGGTGCAAGCCGTCAAAGAGGGGTGGGTATCTCTTGGAAATAGTAAGAGACAATGATCTTTGCCATTAACGATATTTGTGATTTAAAATAGGAAAAGAAAATACTCGTTTTTCCCTTAACATATCGACGTTTCATATGATTTGGATGAGTTTTAGTGATTTTATTTTAGCGAATTGGTGTTTTTACCACATAAATACGTAAATTTGCGATAAAAATCGCGATTTAAATGATTTAAATTCTAAATTGTAGCTAACAGTTTTAAAATCGAATAAAATTAGAGTGTTTGCATTGATGATTTTGCTAATTACTTTACCACTTTAGGATTCCCATTTCTTGCCATGGTCGTATTTCGCTGTAAAAGCTATAAAAAAAGAGTAACACAAACATTTTTGTGCTAACTAATGCTACATTTCTAAAAAACAAGGAAAACGCTAAAGTCCCGCCGCGTTGATGGATGAGCTTTTAAAAGTTTTTAGTTTTCGTGGGATATCTTTACTTTTGCAAGTGCTTTGTTTTGCTGCCTACGCATTGTAGGTGATTGTTGTCAAGTTTCTCTTGTTTCTTGTCATTTGGTATTATTTACCGTAAAAAACTTATATTAAAAGCTTTATTTCTATAGATTTTTGCTAACTTTTTCAACTTTTTCTTTGATAAGGTACTACACCATAACCATAACCATAACCTTAATGTCCATGTATAATTTGAACGTTGTAGCCCCACTCGTTTAGTCAGAATTGGCCCAAATGGCACGAAAATATCGTACAAAAAATCAAAAAACTTATATTAAAAGCTTTATTTCTATAAATTCTGGATAAATTTTTAAATTTTTTCTTTCAGAAAGCAATACATCGCCATTACCTTAATGTCCATGTGAAATATGAACATTGTAGCCCCACCCGTTTGGTCAGAATCGGCCCAAATGTCACGAAAATATCGCACTACAAATCGAAAAAAATCGTAAAAGTACGATATTCATGAGAAATATTTCTTCGATTGTATCCAAAAACAATACACCTCTAAGTTCAGAGATTTCGAAGGTCCTGTCAAATTTTCATCAAGATCGGATATGCCGTTTGCCCGGAATCGAGCGAACAAACAGACGGAAAAACAAAAAAAAAAAAAAAAAAAACACCCGAGCTAAATTTTTTGGGGGGTCAGTGAAATTGAAGTCTTCGCTTCGCTCATCCAATAAAAACTATAAATTATTGTCTCTGGTACAACAGGTAAATAACATAACGAGCGTGCCTCAAATTCGTGATGTCGTCGGTTTGTACTCGCCTCCGCAGTCCTTTCAGAAAGTTTTGTCCAAGATTTTCTACCATCATTAATGCGAGTGCTAGGATTTTAGTCCTCTAATCATTCACAACTACTAATTTTAGACACTTGGCAAGAAAAGAAAAGGTATAACAAACCAGAAGTTGTGATTTTTATGCCAGCAGCTGTCCGAGCTTGCAGGGCTATAATGCAGGCAGGATTTTGTTCCTCGGCATTTGCGCTAAAAATGTCTATCAACTATGGTATATGTTATCATTTTAAATTAAAATTACAAAAGAACATGAATAAAATTACCGCAAAATAGTGACATTAGACATAATTTTTTGTAGTTAGTTCGCAATCCGCGGTTTTACATTGAACGATGAAGGATTACGAGAAAAAGTAGTCCATACTTTGTTGTTGTAGGCCTAAATTACTTATATTTGTCCAAAGATAGAAGATGTCGTTTGCTATTATGTCTAAAGTTGAGGCCGGTTCCGGAAATAACTTTCATTTTAAGATTTGCTAGCTTTCATTAAACTGTTCATTAAAACAGGAAATATTTCGCGATTAACTGGACCTCATTTACCTAAATAAAAGATAATAAAATATAACTGAAATTTATAATTTGGTGAAACCGGCCCTTAATACATCCAAAATAACAATCGATACCCAATATTAGAATCTGGTCCCAGGCTCATGTTCACGTTTCCAACAATAGATAAATTTCGATAAAAACATAAATGTATTTTCTCCTGTAGGAAGCTGGACGCCTTTATCTACGACGCGACCGTGCTGGACTACCTGGTAGGACAAGACTCGGAGTGTGTCCTGCTGACGGTGGGGTCGTGGTTCGCGATGACGGGGTATGGAGTCGGCTTCCCGCGGCACTCCAAGTACAAGAGTATGATTAACAAGCAGCTCATGGAGTATAGGGAGAACGGTGAGATCTGATGGGACGGGCAATTTGAGGTGTTGATGACTTGAGTTTAAAACTTAATTGTGCCACTTAAATATCCATATTCCACTAAATTGAAAAGTGCAAAATATACAGTAGAATTAAATTATATGATATCACCAAAACAGTAATTTTGACATTCATCTACTAGTGCCAACGAAAGAATGTAGATGATTTTGGTGGTGAAGGTAGTATGAATGCGCGGTAAAAGGAATGTCGCCTTTGTGTATATAAAAGAGAAATATATTTTACCAACACAAGCAAAAATTATTTGTGCGTGTGGTCACTGAGTTCCTCCGTGTGCTAGATCCACGCTGAGCTAGCGTGAATGGAGTTGACAAAGTTGTTATGTTGGGAAAAACAATTTCGAGCCATCTGCATTTTTCGTTGGAAGGGCTTTATCATCAGCATACATTTAAGACAATATTAGCCCCCATCTAACTGTTCAAACTTTGTCGGTTTAACTAACTCAAAGTGATTTCATGATGATACTTATCTCACAATTTAATATAACTCAAGTAAAAGGCGCGAAACTTTGATTCTGGAGGTCGCGGGTTAATTAAACGAGTGAGCGTAGCGACCGAGTGATGGCGGTCAATCGTTAGTCTGCGTGCGTGTGTGTGTGTGTGTGTGTCCGCGGTGTGTTGTGTGTGTGTGTGTGTGTGTGTGGTGTGTGTGTGTGTGTGTGTGTGTGTGTGTGTGTGTGTGTACGTTGAAAATCAGCCGAATCGCTGAACAGATTGCGCTGAAATTTTCAACAGACATCCGGTACGAGTTTATTGAGAACTGCTAACAAAATCAGCAAGATTCATTGCGATTTAAACCTACAAGAAATAATAAACTGAAAAATAGACTTCCAATGTTTAGAAATTATTTTAACGACAATGTTTTAGATTTTGAAAAGATATTTTTTGTTTGTTATTCGCCTGGCCGTGAAATGCCGTGCCCATGCAAGGTCTGTCGAATGTTGCACGTCAAGGTACCCCCAAATTCCGTTCGTAGATTGAGTAAACCTTGCAATATTTTCACGTATTTCGTACTGGCTATGTTTACCATAGTAGGCCCTATTGCCACAGATGATGGACTACACTGCGTTATATGCATTTCAAAACATGTTTAATTATTTTTGAAATACAATCTAGAAATTACAAAATCTTTCCCGACCAGGGGATTGAACCCACTTCTTTCACATTTCGGCTACAAGGGCGCCTTAGCCAACTAGACTCGGGAAACGCCAAAGTCGTAGTTAGACGAGTGAGCGAGTCATGTGGTGAGTACCCGGGAACATTTGCATTTAGGTTTGATAATTATATTCGTATAAATAATAGTTTTTTAAAGTTTAGTTGGTATACGGGGACGGGCGCGTCAACTGTAAGGTCATAATGCGCCTCTCTAGTCTATGATAGGCTAAGTAGGCCTAAGGTAGGGGTAGTAATGTAACCGGGTACTCAACACATGGCTCACTCACTCGTTTAACAACGACTTTGGCGTTTCCCTAGTACTTGTTATCGGCTATCCTGAATGGAAGTTTCCGAGGTAAATGCGAATACAAGGGATTGAATTTTCTTGAACAGCCCTTGGATATTTCATTCACAAGTACTCCAACTACAAAATACCTATATTTAGACATTCGAAGAGGGACAAATAAACGTACGTTGCTGGAAACATTTGCCAAAAAATCGTAATCTATCTTTAAAATTGTGTTGAAAATATCATTTTTAAAATACCACATACATTTACTTACATAGTTTCTTACTGATCCGATGTATTAGAACTCAACGGTGTGACAATATAACAAAACATAATTTTCATTGCCATTTTGTAATTTCTTAAATTGTATTGAATATTAGATAGAAGTTCTTACAGTTATCTTGGTTCATTCTTACGAAAATAAAAGCACGTAAAACGTGTTGGTTAGAAAATTGGTTTAAAAGGTTCATAAGATGCTCTGTTTTGTTTTCACTAAAAAATAACTGTTCCTAACGTTTAAGCGAGTTTTATTTTAAGTAAATAATTTTCTAGAAATCACTAAAGTTTGTAGTCTAAATTGCATCATTACTAATTGCTTATGATTGCTTTTATCAGTAAATGATAATATTAATTACCTCCGTGAAATAGATTATATCGCGAAGCTCTTATCGGCAGCGATAAACGCGTCGTGTCTGGTATCGTTTTGTCTTCGTTATCTAACGAGGGAGATACGTTTATCTCTACGTGTTGAACGTGCGTTCTTCCCAGCACCGACCAGGAATCGTGCCAGAGGCTGTCATACATCGTTAAGACAAGGTGAGTTTACTTTACCTC
Organism: Sweltsa coloradensis; assembly: GCA_024449915.1. Classification (NCBI taxonomy): domain Eukaryota; kingdom Metazoa; phylum Arthropoda; class Insecta; order Plecoptera; family Chloroperlidae; genus Sweltsa; species Sweltsa coloradensis. Next base: position 823,830 of record JAMZAV010000242.1, on the reverse strand, counting down.
TGAAAGATTTGTTCACAGCATCCACACTTCGCCTCATTCATATAGAAATATTAGTAGGTGCAACGTAGTAGGTTTTAGATAGTAGGTAGGTTGTAGTATTTTCCGTTTAATGTAAGTGTCTTTTACATTTTTTATATTTATAATATATATATATATATATATATATATTATATATATATATCCTTTTATTAAATTTGTGTATTGAGATCGAGTAGGAGGATGTAGAAGGGTAATGGGAACATTAAACTTGGCCCTTCTTTAAGATCTCAAACTTTTGATTGTGTAATGTTTAGAAGTATATTTTTTAAATTTATGTCTATAATACAAGCATGTTGTCTACAGACGAAAAACAAGGTTAACAAAAACATTATTATGGATACATTTCTGTTTTCTTATGTGCATATGAGCAGCTAGACGCCATAACAACAGGCAAAGGAAGTTACTTGTCAATAACAAAATTGGCATTTATTTTATTTTAATGGTGAACTGGGCTTAAAACAGTATTACATTGTATCAAAACGATGAAAAAAAAACGCATATATTTTTAGTCAAATTAATCAAGAATGCTTGTATCACTTTCAAGACCTACAAGAGCGTGCGTATATTGAACGTCATCTGTGGTGCAAGGTGTGGGATTTGAGAACCACCCATTAAAGCTCCTTCCCGCTACCATAAATGACGGTCTGTGACCTCACACTGCGGATGTGTAGGGTGGAGGAAGGGGGGGGGGGACTTCACGAAAATAAATAAATGTAAGTAGGATGTAAAATAGCTGTCAAGCTAAAAATATAGAGCATACAATACAATACAAGTTTCATTACCAGTTCTAAAAAACCTTAGATTTATGGTTGTGTTTTTTTAGTTACAGCATGGCGAGAGCTTCCGAGGAATATACTATAGATAAGCAAGGACTCCATTCCTTCGGAACTTGCTCCCTCTTGACTTGTACGTACCAAGACGAGAAGGTGGTTAACTTCTCAAGTGGCTGGGACCACTCAGCCATAGTGACTGAGTCCGGACGAGTCTACACCTTCGGCGCCAACGACTTCGGCAAGCTAGGCCACGGCCACGCCAGAGAATCCGTCTCGGAGCCAGCCCTAGTAGAAGCTCTGACGTCAACGACATCGTCCAATCAGCGTGCGGTAACGAGTTCACCTTGTTCCTCACGAGGGACGGCGAGTTGTTTGGGTGTGGACACAACGGCAATGGTCAGATCGGTCTTGGAAACAAAACACACTCGTGGTTGCCGCTTCAAATACCGGATGTTCCCCCGTTTAAGAAGATCACGGCCGGATGGGGTCACTCTACAGCGCTCACTCCTAACGGTGACCTCTGGGTGTGCGGGTGGAACTCTCAAGGTCAACTCGGAATCAACAAAACGAGGTATCAGACCTCGTTCATCCAAGTTCTTGATGTCCCATCACCTATCGATGACGTGGCATGTGGGGAGAGACATACTGCCATCCTCTCGCAATCCCAAGACATCCTAGTGGCGGGACGAGGTAGGGAAGGACAACTTGGGCTTGGTAATTATGAAGATTCTAGTACTTTCAAGACTTTGGTTCTGCCCTCGAAAGTTTTGGCTATGGCGTGTGGCTCGTCGCACACAGTCGCTCTTACATCGGACCATAGAGTCTGGACTTGGGGGTACAATGTGTGTGGACAGCTGGGTGTGGGTGATAAAATCGTCAGAGTTGAACCGACGATGATGATTGGTCAGAAGAATACCAACGTAGAAGACCCCTCGAATCTGATTGGTCAGAAGAATACCAACGTAGCAGAACCCTCGAATCTGATTGGTCAGAAGAATACCAACGTAGCAGAACCCTCGAATCTGATTGGTCAGAAGGATACCAACGTAGAAGAACACTCAATGCGTATTGCTCTGGAAGATCAGAATATCGTGCAGGTGTTTGCTGGTAAGCACCACACAGCCATGCTGACTGACAGGGGCGAAGTAATGATGTGTGGGAGAGGAGCAAGCGGAGAACTGGCTCAAGGAGCGGAGGATCGGACGGTGCCAACCTCGGTGAAGATAGCACCTGGTTTGAAGTTCTTACATTTGGAATTCGCTTGGGGATATACACTGATGTTGATTGCAAACGAAGCCAATTAGAAATCTTGACGAATAAAATAAGTTTCCTGATTTGGTCCGTTGGAGTTACTTTTATTACATAATATACGCGATCACCAAAATAACTTATGAAACTGGTGAACTGGGTATAGGAGAGTGGTAGCCACGGAAAAGATGTCACTGTGCAAGAGGCGATGGAGTGACAAGAAAATAGGCAAGCAAACTTTAACAATAACTTAGATAAATGTATTGTTTTATATTATAAATAAATATTAAATGAATAATTAAACTCTGTGTAACAACTGATTTTAGTGGTGTGCGTTGTATTATTGATTGTGTATACCTCAAACAGTCAAACTTCGTTTTTAAGCAGAGCAGAGGTTGAGCAGAGGTTCGTAGATGCTAATGTAATTCCACAGTTACAATCATTATCTGTTGCCACGTCCAACGCTGCGTTGGTCGGCATTGAAGAAAGGCCTCTCCAACTTCCTCTGTCCTGCCACCACTTTTCTCATTCCACCACATTCCAGTCTCCTCCTTGCTGTTCCGCATCTTTTCTCACACTATCCTGCCATCCTTGACATGATCTGCCACTTGGTTTACTAACTAAAATTTCCATCTCTCCTCATTCTTCTCGGTAACTTCGTTCTTACCATCCTATCAACACGTCAGATCACTTTAATCTTCTCTACCCAATTTGCTTCATTAAATTTATTAAGCTTTTTGTAACTGGTTCTCATAGGTGTGTTTGCCTAATAAAATTGTAACGTGTATATATTTTTATATGGCAATAAACATATTGAATTTTGAACCTTGAATCAACAAGGAGATTCGGAGTATTGAGAGCAAAGTACTCACCTTGGAGCAGTTCATCTCTACGTTTCTCCTCCTCGTGGCCGGCATTCTCATAGTGTTACTTGTACAGGTGACTTGGAGCGTCTGCAACGCTACTGGTTCTCAGGGGTGTGCAATAAGCCAGCCAACAAAGAGAAACAAAGCAGGAGCGAACCACTCGCCTTGGAGCAGTTCATCTCTACGTTTCTCCTTCTCGGGTGCGGCATTCTCATAGCTGGCGTGTTACTGGTCATTGAGAGAGCCTACTCGGGGTATGCGAAGAAGTGGGACGAGAAAGGGGGAAGAGTGAGACAATGCTTTTCACTACTGAGCAGGGTAAGAAAAGTTTTCTTTTTTCTACTAAGTATGACGTGAATGAAAATTGCATATGTAAATATTTACAAGACAAATCTTCACTGATAACCGCACTATTGACACGAGCGTTAAGCACGCGACTCTTATTCGGGAGGTTCCGGATTCAAATCCCGTCGTTACCGAATATCCTGACTGAAGTTTTCCTCTTTAACAGCCCTCGGACATCCCTTCACAATGTCACAACCGTAACATACACAGTTAGGGGCATGAATTGAACCCTGGTCAGGCTTCCCATGAAAAATAATTTTTGTAATCATCTTCACTGATATACTTAAGCCAAATATTATGACCTATCGTTTGATCTTTAGTCTGGGACATACAGTTTGCTTTTAGTATTCGGTACCTGTATACCTCAGATTATCCATCGTCATGGTTACTATATTTATTTTTATTTAATCTTTTTACGTTTTTCTTTACCTATTTTTAAACTATTTTTGTTGATTTAGATTTAAGATGATCTTTGTTACATTGACTGATACTGGTCCTTTATACCTATTTTTAAATATATATGTTAATAATGTTTTTATTTATTAAATTCCTATTAATTAAATTTTAATTGGATGAGCGTAGCGAGCGTAGCGAGCGAAGCGAGCGAAGCGAAGATTCCATTTCACTACACTGGAGAAAAAAATCCGGAATGTTTTTTTTTCTTTTTTTTTCTGTATTTTTGGCTGTTTGTTAACACGATTCCGTCTAAACCGATACTCGGATTGCGATGAAATTTTATGGAGGCCTTTGAAATCTCTGAACTTAGAACTGCCACGTTTTTGAGCGCAATCGGAAAATTATTTCTCGTGAAAATCGCAATTTTACGATTTTTTTCGATTTTTAACAAAATTCTTCGATTTATAACACCTACATGCTTTGTCCGATTGTAATAATTTTTTCACAGCACCTTAATTTTATGAATTGATATATTCGAGTGGAATTTTGAGCGTTATCGAAAGATAAATTTCTTTAAAAATTCGCAATTTTACGACTTTTTTCGATTTTTTTTTAAATTTTTTGGGCTTATAACACCTACATGCTTTATTCGATTGTAATGATTTTTTTCACAGAACCTTAATTTTATTGGATGAGCGTAGCGAGCGTAGCGAGCGAAGCGAAGATTCCATTTCACTACACTGGAGAAAAAAATCCGGAATGTTTTTTTTTTCCTTCTTTCTTTTTTTTCTCTTTCTTTCTTTCTTTCTTTCTGTATTTTTGTCTGTTTGTTAACACGATTCCGGCTAAACCGATACTCGATTGCGATGACATTTCATGGAGGCCTTTGAATTCTCTGAACTAAGAACTGCCACGTTTTTGATCGCAATCGGAAAATTATTTCTTATGAAAATCGCAATTATACGATTTTTTTCGATTTTTAAAAATTTCTTCGACTTATAACATCCTACATGCTTTATCCGATTGTAATGATTTTTTTACAGAACCTTTATTTTATGAATTGATATATTCGTGTAAAATTTGTGCGTAATCGAATAATTATTTCTTATGAAAATTTCAATATTACGATTTTTTTCTTTTTTAAAATTACGATTAATTAAAAAAAATAAGTTAATTTTTTATTCCTAATTTGATTTAATTTAAAAAAATTTCAACAAAGTTCTGATTTTTCACAGAACAACAGAAAATCCGCATAACACATGGCTGCTCAATCACCAATTACGCTCATCCAACAACGCGGCGGGACTTAAGCGTTTTCCTAGTTTAATATATTCTTGTGAAATTTGAGCACAATCGAATAATTATTTCTTATGAAAATTGAAATTTTACGATTTTTTTCTTTTTTAAAATTACGATTAATTACCAAAATTAAAAATTAAGGTTAAATTAATTTTAAAAAAAATTATTAGTTATGATTTTTTTTCACAGAACAACGGAAAATCCGCATAACACTTGGCAACTCAATGCACCAATTACGCTCATCCAACAACGCGGCGGGACTTGAGCGTTTTCCTAGTTATTTCCAGATCAAAATTTTCGAAAAATCCTGCTGATGGTTGAATGGATTACATGAAAAGCAAACCTAAAATAAAAATTTGGGTTCAATCCCCAGCTAGTTTTTTCATAGATTGAATTCCACAAAGTATTTATATTTACTAGGAAAATACTGGCTCGCTCACTCGTCTAACAACGACTTGGTGTTTTCCTAGTCCGTTTCAAGCAATCTCAAATCAAACTTTTCTTAAAAATTATGTTTTCCCCAAATGACCTCACCTTCCCCTCAATTATTCATTTTGTGAAATTGTATTTATTTGAAAATATATCTTACATGTATCTTATAGTCGTTTTGTATGGTGGTAAGATCAAATACTAACTTAATACGCGTCAACAATAATTATTTTTAAATAAAGTATTAAATTATGAGTTTTGCAATGTACTTTTAAAACAGACATAAATAATCACGAGGAGTCCAGTTCGAATTCCGTTATAAGAGTCAGTCGTTTTGCTCCCTCGTCTAATAATAATATTTAAAATGGGGAAGAAAGTAGGGAAAACCTAACTAACAAACAGTGTAACATAATTTAATATTGATAGACCCTTGGTAAAAGCTTAGCAGTAAAAGTATTTTGTAAAACATGTAAAACATTTCCTGCCATGTCTAATATTTATAATGGAAGCATGTATAAATGTCAAGTTAAGAGCAAATATTTTTAAATGTTTATTCTTTTAAGGTCATCCCTCGTGAGTCTCATATCATGTTAAATGAATAGCTTTGTTTGTTTGTCCTGTTTCAATTACACCAGGTACAAGTTTTTTCACGAAAACCCGTTTTTCTGTCCTGGTGTAAAAAATGTACCTGTCACAACCCAGAAACGTTTTTTTGTCCTGTTGTAAGTTACCACAACTGCGACTGGAGTAAGAATTTTACACCTGCTTCTTTAGCAGGAGTGGGTGTAAAACGACAAAATATTGCGCCATTTTTAAAGTTTGTAGTCGCTTGGTTGGTGTAGTGAGAAGCTAAGAAAGAAGCTAGAAGTTAAAATGGAAAAAGCCGGGCCGAGCAATATCTTTCCCAATGATTATATGAATCTTCACGGCCTTTCTTAAAAGGGACAATGCCAATTAATCAACCGTCAAGCAAAAACCTTAGCCCAGGGCCGACATAACCTAAAACTAGGATAGGTCTGCTTGAAAGACGTTTAGCAATATTATGCACAACAATGTACTAGAAACCTATTATCTAGGCCAAAATATTGAAAAATATAGTTAGGCCCAAAGCCTATTAGCCTATCATCGTGTGGTATATAGGCTCTAGGCCTTCGTTGCCTCGTCAAATGTCAAAACTGGGTGCAAATATGTTTGTTTGTCCAACTGGGCGTAACGTGTACTTATTACTCCTATTTCCGGTTGTATGACGTACATCCGGACGATTCCAGGAGTAAATATGTGAACCTGGTACAGGACAAACAAACAAAGCTAGTGTGAAATGAAGAATTAAATCGCGGTTCTAATTCAAACACGTTTCAACTAGTTCAGACGTGTTTTGAATAAAGTTTCGTTGTCTTCGCAATGATAACAATTTAGCTTATATTATTTCTACAAAACTGCAGAAAGCATGTTATTCTTATTCGTCCCGTAAGGACTAGTAACGTCTCAAACATACTTTGCAACTTTGCAATCATCACACTTATAATATGTTTGCATGTTTGTTGCTTACTGTTCTCATTCACGTAATGAACTTAATTAATACTTACTTTCCTGAGGAAACTTCAAATTCATCTTTTTCCCTCCTGACACCCTCTCCGACAATGCTTATGTTACGATACACGTACTAGTTCGGCATCACATGTAATCCCACACCTGCTAATAAATACAAAACAATACGACAACGACGACACGAACGATGCCCAAGATAACGAGGACATGAGAAACGTCCTCTTCTATCCCGTTGCCTGTGGCTGAATCGGTCCATACCGGTTCTGTCCTTCACACATCTCCCCGTGTAGAGGCACATTATGATTTCCTAACGGTTAACGCACCCTCAACCCAAATATACTCAGCGTTGATCAGGAAAGTATATAGGGCCTACAACACTTAAATTTAAAATGTTTGGTTGTGTGTGTATTTAAATAACGATTAACCACTTTAATAAAATTATACCCAATTGGAGCCCTAAACTTACAGATATAAACATAATATATATATATATATATACCCCAGTCGGGGCAAACTTTTTCGACAACTGCTATCAATCAATAACTATGTCCTTAAAGCGTGGCTTTGCTTAAAAACCAATTATCATACTACCCAACTCATGGGAGATGAGATGTGATTGAATTTATCCATGCAATCTTTCAGATTTGACAGCTACATTGCCGTCTTCTGTTGGATTTATGTCATGTAAGTCAACACAGTCACAACAAATAGCAGTTTCCTAAAGGTTTGTTTCTGTGGTCCCGGTAGCTTAATTGGTAGAGCTATGGCACGTTAAGCCGGAGGTTCTGGGTTCGTACCCAGTCGGGACAAACTTTTTCGACAACTGCTATCAATCAATAACTATGTTCATTAAAGCGGGCTTATGCTTAAAAACCATATATTCATATATATATATATATTTTTATTTTATTTTTATGAAGGCTACATCTTATTCAGTAATGATAAGGCTGATTTATAAAGGAGGATAATAATGAATCTGGAGAATTAAGTGGTTTTCAGTTGTGGGATTGATTAAAAGGGTGATATGACTTCAACTAATCTTCTCCCCTCAGAGTGTGGGGATGTTAACCCGGGAGTCGAACCCGGTTCCGCGCCCGTGCTCTAACCGGTGCGAGTCCGTCCTCTCCCGGCTAGAAGAGTCCCTGAAGGAAGCACAGGAACGGGTGTGTGAACTAGAGGAGGAGCTACATCACTGCCTTGTTGATAAGATGGTGGAACCACCACTGCCCACCGTACTCAAGTAAGTAGCATACACACCGTGAAGTACTATTTAAAATCCATGTACACACTCGGAGCCAGGTGGCCAATGAAGTACCTATGAAGATGACACCACCTTTAATAATATTGTGTCTAAACTTAATACATTCTATTTTACTCAAATCATAAATCGAAAATCCAAAGGCAATTTTGAAAATTTTTTTTTTTTGGAAAATATTACAAACTTCGTTTAAAATATTTAAGTTTGGTGATTTTTGGCTATTGTTACTTTGTCATATTATATTATGTATTATAGATTTATGAAGTTATTTTTTTATGTGTCCCGACCTTGGATCGAACTTAGGTCGGAATACACATAATTAATATACGTACATCCTTGTCTAAAGCAAGGCTGCAGCTTAAGATCTTGATGCCACATAATAATATTCTCTGATAATTATGGCAATAATATGATGGAGGTAATGAACTACGATACAATTAATTAATATCGAGCCCTATTTCCAACTAAGTCGGGTAGGGGGTGGGAGGTTCCCACCACATTCTTGGCTCCCCGGGCTTATCGCCATGCCTGACGCTTCTCCCACATCATCTTTTTCTTCCTCTGCATCATTTACTTCACTGTCTTCTTCCTCAGGGACCTACACCAGTTTTTGCCATATTTTTCGTTCTACCCAACATCTTTCCTGGTTGACCCTTTCCCAAGCTGCATTTCTCCTTTTCAAATCCATTGCTATGACTTCTTCCATCTCAGTCTGGCCTTTGACTTGTTCATACTGCATCTTCGGAATCCTGTCCTTCTGTATCCTCTTCATATGTCCAAACCACCTCAGCCTTTCTTTCCCTTTAATAATTTAAATTATAATCGTTGTCTTGAAGGGGTATTTTGTTGGTTTAGCTCATTCTGAATATCCTCGTACAGTCTTATAGTTTATAATTCTCGAATGATTTCTGTCCCAGGCGTAAAGACCACGAGATATTCTTCGTGACCACCTGTCAGATTCATGGTCGACCTCAGAGACGAAACAGGAGGGGCAACAGGTTGCTGTGGAGGGGCTGGCAGAAACACGCCGTGCACAGGCAAGTACAACAACAACAACAACAACAACAACAACAACAACAACAACAACAACAATAACAGCCTCTTAAGAGGTTTGAGTTTATTATAAATCATACTATACACACCCTAATTTTGACATTTCGTAAGGTATTTATTCTGGAGCCGTATTTTTATTCCGCCAAAGCGAACGGTTGGTAACATTGCTGGGGCGTCTATGGACTGAAGTCGTACGCAACACTCCATCCCTATTCCACCATAACTCTTCCATTCACTCTCACTCCTACTCAACTCGTTCGTCAGACAAATCCATGTTCCTTCTCACAGTAGTTTCCTCTATTCCAGAAGTCCTCAATATCTTTGTCTACTGAGTAATGATTTATAACAAAATTCCAACTCGTATAAAAGTTTTACCATACCAATACCTTTCACAATCAAGCTAATTTTTTTATTATTATTATTATTATTATTATTATTATTATTATTATTATTATTATTATTATTTTATCAAAATTATACTTCTCCAATAATAAATTATTCAAAGACTCGTTTTGATATTATGTTTTATGTCAGTTTTACCATGGAAATTTACATGCCTGTTTTCTTATTTTTTTAATTAATATTTTCCCACCAATTTCATATTTCATCATAAGTTTGTATCACATGTTGAATGTCATTAATAACATTTTTGTATATTATCCTTTGACCCATATTTTCACTATATACTCATCCAAAAAGTTGAAATCAAAAATTAAAAATTTCCTCTTGTTTCAGTGGTTTTAATGGACCTCGAGAAGACTTCTACGGTTCCCCGGGACCTATTATGTCGACCAGCTATCCGGACTTTGCGGATGATTACGCCAGTGTCTGGCCTCTACCAGTGTACGTAACGGCCGCTTCGCTAGCCTTTGTTTGCAGTAGCGTTGGTGGATAAGCATTTACGTCGTCTTCCATACACTTTTACACAGTTTATGCTCGCAGACCCTCAATTGTTATAATGTTACCCATGTGTTAGCTAAAAGGACACAAAACATAAGGACACACTTTCTTTGAAATCGTCCTTCTATTTTGGGGAATGGTCGTGGGGCTCGAAGCCTCTCCTCTGGTATTCTTTAGTGCCTGGTGCGAAGCACCTATAACTAAAAATCTTATGTGTGCCAGAGTTGGGCGATGGACAGCGTCCTATTGAAAATTTGTGTACACATTTTCCACGATCCACTCATATTTCATAACTCTTTAAAGTCTCAAGATAAACGTAAAATTCATTGAAATCATATCTTACGTATATTCTGTTTAATGTTTAAACCATTTCTCAGCATTTTAAATAAAGAATATTTGTTGTATACCGTTAATTACATTATAAGATTACATTAGAAGGATTGTATTTTATTCCTAATATGTAATATATTGTAAATTAATATTTCTTTTCTTTTCAGGCACCTCCCAGCGAAACGCGCTCTGCGAGTAGATGAAATCGAAACAGTTTTGTAACACAACTCTACGAGTTCACCTCAGATGCTCACGTATTGTGTTTACAACTTTAAGAAACAACGTCATATCTGTTAAGTTTAAGTATTAACTGACGCAGAACAGAAAATATCTTTCCTAAGTCATATTATGTGTTTAATAATGTTGAACAGAAACTTAAATGTTAATTTTTATAAATAAAAATAGAAAATATCACCCATTGCATAGTACTATAGTACATTTAAAATTACAAAGTAAACAGAAACAATTAATGTTTTTTTGTTTTGGTTTTGAAACAATTGCATAGTACCACTTTATATTGCTACGTTTAATTGTGCAATGTAAAATCCTGCATACATTCACTTTAAATGTTTAAATTTTTCATCACCAAAGAAAATGTGTATTTATTTTATTCACAGTGGAATAAAGAGGCCAAGAAGTTCACTGATTTTTAATTGCAATGTTTTTAATTGTAAAAATAATGTATAAAGTCAATCGCTTTTATTGACTTCTATAATAACTAATGTTAAGTGTGTTGTACTTGTGGTAGAGAAGAATTCTTATTTGCTGTGTTAAAAATATAAAACGGCGTCTTATGTCACATTTCAATTTTAATTAAGACTGTTGGATAAGGCTTTGACGCAGAATGCAGATGTATAGTCTGGATCATTTGAACGCTTTACCGTTGATCTTATTGTGTTGTGGATTGCACCAAAATGTTCAGTATGAATGTGTGTATGGCGCTGTCAGAACACAAATGTCCCAAATAGTCCTCATTTGTTTTAGTATAACGAACAGTAAATATGCCACCAAGCAGATAATGTGTAGTAATTTTCCAAGCTTGTGTAGAGACAATAATAATAATAAAAATGTTGAAATGTGCTCTGATCGCGCCTTGCAGTCATACTTTGTAAACATCAACGCAAAATTCGATTTTTTGGGGAAATTGCGGGTCATTGAGTGATCGTAATGTATGTGAAATTACCAAGCGAATTTTTAAATGGACATTTAACATTGTGAAAAAAGTTTTCTCGATTTCATCATATCGTCTGAAGTTAAGAAATAATTGCATAGCGTTGCTTGTTGTGTTCATTTTAGTGTGTAATGTTTAATCTCGAACTTTCACTTTCTGTGTTTACAATTTTACATGTAAATAATAAAACTGTTAAGTATTTATTAAGAGTGAAAGAGAGAGACTGACATTATTATTGTATTAAAAGTGGTGAATAATATATTTAATTGAACTGTGAGAAAAATATATAAAAAGTCAATCGATTGTATTAAATCTTATGATAACTAAAATGTTAATGTTATTGTGGTAGAGAAGACTCCTGATTTTCTGTGTTTAAAATATAAAACGGTGTCCATTTTACTTTTAATTAAGTGTTATACAAAAATATTAACACGGCAGTGAATTTTTATGTCGATAAACTGTAATTACTAATTATTTACAAATATGAGTGAATTATTAAGTACACTACTTATTATTTATACTTTGTTTAAATAACATTTTAAAGAAATATGTTCCTGTACTATGATGTATCTTTTATTATATGTTTCACTGCCTCTTAGATGTTGCTCGTGGCTCAACGAGGAGCCACGAACAACATCAAGGAGGCAATTGATGTTTTATTGTAAAACAACTATGATCATTACTTCTAATTATTTGTATTCCCACATGATTATTGCATGTAGATTTGAATTATTTACTTTTATAAAAACAAAAATATTGGGACTTATCTCACTAGTAAGTGTTGTTTTAGGGCACTCAACAGTAGATATCAATACCCATATGTGTGGGTGATGTGTGTCTGATTGAAAAAGAATCCGCCATCAAGATTTTCAATGTCAATTTGTACAATTATACCACTTAAAATATCACTTTTTTATAACGCAAGTGTATACATTAATCATATTATTACAATATTCTGCATTGATGACCATGGAGCTCAAATATTTCACCTGAGTAGATAGTTTGCCATTTTCTGTATTATTTCAGCAATGCTTTATACATTTTCAATACACAACACGTCTCAACCTTAGGTTTAAATCTCAAGGCGATTTTTAAGGACTTAAAAGAAAAGTATGTTTATTTCCATTTTTACTATAAATCCTACCTCTGTCACACTTATCAAATAAAATATAGTTTATATGATAGAGGTGAAACTATTATTTTGTATCAAATCATTGTAATTTGGTGTTCTTTTTTGTAAGATTATGTCATGAAACCAAAAATAATATCATACACTTTGTAATTTGTGTTTCAATCAATATTAATAGTTAATCCTCTGTTACGATGTGCATTAATGTAATGTGAATTTATGGAGTGAAAATCTCGAATAATATGGACAATATTTCTCAATTATTGTGTTTCGTAATTGTTAAAATACTTAACACACTTCATTTCTCCATATTTTCATGTGGCCCACTATGTGTAGGTCATTCCTTCATGAACACATGAACATGAACACAACATGAACATAGTGTGGAAGTTGACAAATAGCTATTTGTTCTGCCAGGAAGAATCCGACGTAACACTTGCATCGTTGTCAAGAATTTGCATTCATGGACAAATCAACGGTATCAAGATTTTTTTGTTAATAAGCTGGAATCAATCAATGAAAATTGACAATACTTTAACAAAATCCCAAACAGTAATAATGAAAGTACCTCTTCCGGGGCCAAGATTCATTTATTTCACGCCAACAATACAGATGTTACACTTGAGATAGCAGCAAGCGTCAAGAAGCAAGGTCTGTAGATTTAGAAGCATGGGTACGGGAGACCCACAAGAGGGGACCCATTATAGGATTCACCTCCATTTTTAGTAAGCTACGCAATTAAAATATTTTTTAGCCTTTCATATCTTTAACCCGGTAAAAATTTAAGCTATAATTGTTTATTTTGGTCAGAAAAGGTAGATTATTCCCTCATTTTTCCTTTTTTTTTCAACAATTTTATATTTGGTTAATTAATCCATTAATTAATTTAACTTTATAATAATATTGTTAGTATCCAATTTAAATATGTTATCAAAATTATTCTTACAATACATTGTTGTTGTAATATAGTATTACTATTTCAAACTTTAATTGAAATTATTGACTGCATCCTATTATTAGTTTTATTAAGTTTTCCTCATTTGTATCAGTTTTCATAACTGAATAGGATACACGTCAAATAAATAAATAAATAAATAAATAAAACCGTCAAATAATAACTTAACACTAAAAAAAGTGAAGTTCTCGCGTTCAAATGTCGTTGTTGGTGGATTTGCTGCGTTTTAAGGGGGATATAAAAATAAAAATAAAATAAAATTATTTATTTATTTTATTGGAAATACAGCGTTAACAGGGCAGAGCATTCAAATCTTGGTGGTGGTGGGGATGCCTGGTATTTACGTGTCAACCCCCGCTCCCTCGACTCTCAAGGTCACCAGAAACATTCTACATCATCCTCGTTGAAGGGCATGTCATTCGGACGTCGAGTGAGCGAGACGTTTTACACGCACGGACGAGCAGAGAGGTGAGTGATTCTTAGGGGGGCTCCGCTCCCTTAACTGTTTCCAGTCTCGAGTTCTGTTCGTAACTGTAAATAAATGAATTCGTTTCTTAATTGTGTGGCTCGTTGGTCTTGTGGAAAGCGTCTCTGAATTCCAATGCCAGTCCAAGTCCAGGGTTCGATTCCCGTCAAAGTCAAAAGTTTCTTAACTTCTGATTTGGACTTAAGTTCATCGGTTCTTGGCTAAGGAATTTGTAAACGGTGACTTTGGAGCCGTCGTAGCATCTATGCACATAATAAATTGAAAGTTGTTTTGAATCGGCCGTGTTGATTCTGGCGTTGATCCGCGGGTGTTCGCAGTCACACTGTCCATACCACTGACTATTATATTTCCTATTAAAAAAATCGATCTTTGGTTGATTATCGCTCACTCGTCGATTGCTTTGGGGCCTATAGGGTTGGCTTGGTCGCTTTAATTTACTGTCTCCCACTGAAACTCAGTTATATAACTGAGTGGGTAGGCTCTTAATACACATTATTTATTTAATTAATTTAGAGAATATCGAAACATGTTTAACCATGTAAGTCTGCACACGTAGCATAATAACACTACTATGATAATTACAGGAAAAAACAGCTATCAATGTTTGTTATTTTGGATTTTAGGTTTTTCATATGGAAGAAGGTTTTCGAAAATGTTACGCTGAATAAACTTAAGTATAATAAAACCAACAGTGGTGGGTCAAACTGGTCAAGCGTTTTAAGCTCGAGCCCCTGTTCGAATCCCGCCACCTGCAACCCTGACTGAAAGTTTTTACACGTTTTCTTTAGTTGACGAATGCAAGGGATTGCGTAGTCTATAACAGCCCTCGGTCATCCCAACAAAATGGTTAGTAAAAAATAGTTAGAAAAAGATATCCTGCATGCACTGCACCTTCTGGGCAGGTTTTCAATGAAAAATTTATAATATAAGGGTCATAAAAGTAAAACAGACTGTGCTTATTACTTTCCTAGCATCCACTACGCCATATTTATTTATTTATTTTTATTTATTCAAAAGCATTTCATACAGATTCATGTGGTAGCACTCAAGGCTTCCGAATATTGAAAATAAGTCAATTTTTAAAAGTTTGTTAAGAATATGTTGAAATAAAGTCAGTGGTACTATAGAAGACCTTGTCAACAAGAAAATCGTTCAGCTTTCGCTTGAAAGCATATATTATAAGAAGTAAGGAAATGAAAGGTAATGTGCGAGGATCTGATTCGCGTGGTCCCGGATTTTTTTATGGATGTACATTTTTATGTATGTTTCCCACTATTATCATTCGGTAATTTAAAATTTTGACAACAATTAATTAAATATACTCGAAGCATGGCCTGTCATGCAACGAGTCATGAATCAGCAGAATCACACAATAAATCTATCTATCTATTCTATACTAGGAAACGCTCAGTTGGACGCGTTGATAAGCGAGCACGTGCTATAGCTAGACCCACAATGCACATTTTTTTTAATTTTAAAATTTGCGACGTTCGCTGTCCACAGGGCCATGTTTCCGATATTATTTATTATTGCCAAGGTATTTGGGTAAACCCCAGGGTCCACTAGATACTTATGCTAAGCTGCTGTAAGCTGGGTCTTCTCACCTGATGTAAACAAACCGCCATTTTATATCTTAGCGTGTGTTTTAAAAATAATCTGGAGCGCTCCGAACACGCTCTGTAATATTATCCGTAGCAGAATGTGCTATGTTTTTGTTTTGTTTTGACAGATCATTGGGCATTGTGGATTATTACCAACTTTGTGTTTAGAATGAAGTTACAACTCCACGATAAAAGATTTTATGCGCATAAGCCTAGGCTAGGCCCATAGATACTGCTAGGCCCTAGTGTGTGGGATTTTCTTTAGACCAAGGCTAGACCTTACCCAATAAACCTTTCTTGTAGAAGTCGACGTCGAACTTAGGTCTGGAGGTTACCCGCGTTCTTAGGGCTAGGCCCTAGGCTTAGCTCAGATTCAAGTTCAAGTTTGATTAAAATTAATCCTCATTAGGTATTGGTTTATACATGGTGCAAGTATGGACAAGTGCAAGGCTTGGGCTCATCTTTATCTTACCAAACACATCAATGCTAATAGGCCTTATTGCCATAGGCCTACCGGTATCTGGACAGTTTGCCTCGGGCCCTAATATCCAAATTTGTATGCAAATGAAAATTGAGGTATGAAGTTGAAAGATATAAACATTGTTTACATCATAATGTTACCTGCAAATATAAGAATCAAAAATTATATAAATGGTAGCCTATTTATGTAATATTTATTGCATTAAAAAAATAATGTGCAACCGATTTCTGAAATTGACGTCCAGCTACAGTCTGCTGTTTGTTTACAAAATCTCTTTGAGGTCCGTTGGATAATGTGTGCGTGCACTCAGTAGACACATTATCAAGTCGGCCTTGACTTCAAGATATAAAATGGCGCTTATACATTGTGGAAGTACAAGCGAAGACCCACCTTACAGCAGCTGCAGGGTCCACTAGATACCTAACAGCTGCTGTAAGGTGGGTCTTCGCTTGTACTTCCACAATGTATAAGCGCCATTTTATATCTTGAAGTCAAGGCCCACTTGATATGTGTCTACTGAGTGCACGCACACATTATCCAACGGACCTCAAAGAGATTTTGTAAACAAACAGCAGACTGCAGCTGGACGTCAATTTCAGAAATCGGTTGCACATTATTTTTTTAATGCAATAAATACATAAATAGGCTACCATTTATATAATCTTTGATTCTTATATTTGCAGGTAACATTATGATGTAAATAATTTTATATCTTTCAACTTTCATATCTCAATTTTCATTTGCATACTAATTTGGATATTAGGGCCCGGGAAAAACACTGTCCAGATACCGGTAGGCCTATGGCAATAAGGCCTATTAGCATTGATGTGTTTGGTAAGATAAAGATGAGCCCAAGCCTTGCACTTGTCCATACTTGCACCATGTATAAACCAATACCTAATGCGGATTAATTTTAATCAAACTTGAACATGAATCTGAGCTAAGCCTAGGGCCTAGCCCTAAGAACGCGGGTAACCTCCAGACCTAAGTTCGACGTCGACTTCTACAAGAAAGGTTTATCGGGTAAGGTCTAGGCCTTGGTCTTGAAAAATCCCACACACTAGGGCGCCTAGCCTAGGCTTATGCGCATAAAATCTTTTATCGTGGAGTTGTAACTTCATTCTAAACACAAAGTTGGTAATAATCCACAATGCCCAATGATCTGTCAAAACAAAACAAAAACATAGCACATTCTGCTACGGATAATATTACAGAGCGTGTTCGGAGCGCTCCAGATTATTTTTAAAACACACGCTAAGATATAAAATGGCGGTTTGTTTACATCAGGTGAGAAGACCCAGCTTACAGCAGCTTAGCATAAGTATCTAGTGGACCCTGCAGCAGCTGTTAGGTATCTAGTGGACCCTGGGTAAACCCGTATGTCAATGACGTAATATAAGCTAAGCGCTAGACACACAGTTAGGCCGTGGGGAGCATGACAATTTGAACCTGTCTCTAGTAGGGAAAAACCCACCGCCGTCTAAATGTATCGTACCCTTAAATTTAACAGCCTTTGAGTTAACAAGCGGTGTAAAATCAAAACCGCAAGATGGCGAATTCTCGTTATTATTGAAGAAAAACAGTCTTTCTTCCGCAAATCTCTCAGTTACTCCGATTTCCGAACAAAGCAATTCAAGTTGGTGGACTATCATACTATTGTGTATCTGCATTAGGCTTTTAGTAATCAAAACTAGTTATTTGTGCGGAATATGTGTCTGAACAAGGTCGTGCAGGTCTAGGTTGCCTAGAAGAGGCCTAGGGCTTGTCAAACGTGTAATGTTAGCATTAATTGAATGTAGTTCTATAGCCTAATGGAACTAAAGGCTTACACTGTTGTATTATAAATAATTTTCTTTATCTGGGCCTAGGCCCGGGACGGTTTCTGGTTTGTGTTATGAAAGTAATGACAATTTTTCTCGTTTCACACATAGAAGCAAAATTTAAAATGTCCGCCATTTGTTTACGTATTTGTTTATCCCCGCGACGTTCAAATAATCCACTGCATCTTAGTTCATTCAACTAGATGAAGTATCTATGTTGCAGTGAAGTGATTTTTCCCTACTAGAGAGGCTTCAAATTGTTACGCTAGCGCTCGGTTGGAAGGATAGGAGACTGAGCGTCTAGCGCTTTGCTACGCAAAGCTTATGTACGTCATTGCCGTGTGTAAACCTTTACTTTGTGGATAAAATCCACCGCCATCTAGAGGACCTTGACTCATTGGGAAAAATATTTAAACTCTTTGGTGACAAATAATAGACTGCTTCCTCGAAAGTATTTTGATTACTTCTAGGTGGCAGTGCATTAGAAACTTCGCGCGTCTTTTCGTTGCCATGGCAACGTTACTTTTGTTATAATGTAATTTCCATCTACACTACTTATCGGATCAAACTAAAATTAACATATTCGTGACCGGACGGAAATTCTAAATGATTTGGCTATCTCAGATTTTGTCGCCGGTTAGTTTGAAAAAAAAACTTTCGATTAACTTTAATGTAACTTTTTAACTTTTTGAACGATTTTGCCACAAAACTAATGGCATTCAATCGAGAACAAAGCTTGCGGATGGTCAAAATTTCAACTCGATCCGAGCCTCCGTTCGAACGTTATGGCGAGACATACAAACAAAAAAAAAAAAAAAAAAACAAACAAAAAAAAAAAACAAAACGAGTGACAAATTTTTCCGGCAGAGTCAAATGGAAACGCTCGCTTCGCTCGCTTAATTATTATATTCCCTTTTGAAAATGAGATCCGAGGAAACAAGGAACAGTATGGCTCTCTGGCGCGCGAGTGAGGAACTAGAGAATCGGGGATAGGTACGCCCACCTGATAGGAAAACGCATTGTGAATTGCGTCAGTCTACGAAAATACTTAGAAATATTATGATTGCATATTTAATTCACCAAAATTGCAATTTAGAAAGCAATAAAATACAGTAACCAAATAGATTTCCATCCATTTCAACCATTTACTCATACAAAACTACCTGAAAGGTATTATCTAAACTTGACTTTTGGGTCTCGGCAGTGAATGTTGACATGGTTCTTGAATGAAGCATGAGACATTATTTTATCTAGCCGATTACACTACCGATTAATGTCTGTGTTTATATGTAAGCAGATTACACCAGATGTTTGAAAAATGGATTCAACCTCATATCGCCCTTCGTTTTGCACATTTAAATGTCTTTGTCAGCTCCGTTCACGCGAGATTTTTAGGCCTAGATTTGCTTTGGTGCGGTGTCAAAGTAGGCCTAGGGCCTAGCCTACATGTTTATTATTTCGTGTAGGCTCTTCATTAAATAATAACATAAGAAGCTCGAAAGGGTGTGATGGCCTACATACGAAATTAAGTCTGGCCAGAATATTATTATTTAAGCCAGAGTTTTGCACGTCTGCTAGGCCCTAGGCGACTTGGCTGTAAATGCGAGATCAACACGCCTAGACAACACAGCTGACGGAGCCTATCCAATTTATTGAAATAAATTGATAGTTTTGGGATACAGACTGGTTAATTATTTTCTAAATTTATATTTTAGTAACAAAAATTATTAGTTTTCTTCTAGCCGAGTCATTTGACACCTAGGGATGGTTGAAACTGGCAATTCAGTAGGCCTAGGCCTATTCAATGCCTATAGGCCCTAGGCCAAGCTAGGCGGCCGTCAATTTTCCGCGCTGTTCTCATGCTGTTCTCTCAGTTTATCACAGCTCTAGGCCATTAACATTTTGTCAAATTACTAGTCCACGCTTGCATTAGCATATTATACTACAAGGATATTTTATACTCTGGGATTAGTAATTGATGCTCTTTGTTTTAGATTTAGGGCAAACAAATCATAGGCGCTAGTAATTTGAAATGCAGTACGTGAGAAGAACGTACCCTATATAAAATCACTTATTCTTTACAGATTTTCATTATGTTTAAACTTTAACTATACCACAAGGTATCAACCTATAGTTTGAATCATTTTCTATTATGTAACTGGACGTTTTCAACAGAAAAGTAGGTTTCAAGATTGGGTCCATGCAATGTTAGCCATTGCGTGTGGACGGCAGCTATCCCTTTTACCCGGCCATCTTGCTAAACAGCTGATTGCTCACTAGCGCTCCATCGGACCTTTTTTCTCCGGATAGGAAATTTAACATTTTCATAATACGCGCTAGAAATTCGAAAGTGTGTTTAGAAGGCAGTGTGATTAGTTGTCTAGCAGATACATGACAAACTGCGAGTCGCATTCAAACCTAACCTCACTTCTTGCTTCTATTTGCGTTCTCGTGGTTCTATGAAGAATTTGCGGTTCCTACCCGGTAAATGCTTTAATATGTTATTTTCTTTACGTGTATCATCAAATATGAAAATGTATGGTAATTATGCCGTATGCTACACACAAAAAACACCATTTAAAACACTAATTTTGCCTAAAAGTAGGGTGGGGGGACGTGAAGCGCGTAGGCCCGGCCCTAGGCTAGCCGTGGTCAGCTTGGCCCACCTTACCTACTTTTGTGTGTGGTGGTATACGTCATAATTACTAAATGTAGCCGATCACTAAACTCTTGCATAGGCCCTAGGCCTATCTATTCCTAGGCTATATCTCTTTGACCAGGCGGTAGGGCCTACTCCTGTAGTTGGCGGGTTCCAACTTTTATACACTAACGGAAAGGATTTCGGGTGCGTAGGTCTAGGCCTATGTTTTCATTGAAAAAAAAAAGTTGGGACCCGCCAACTACAGGAGTGCCCCCTAGGCGTAGTATGGCCCTACTAGTGGCTAGGGCCCCTAGCCTGTGCATTATAGTTGCAATGTGTAGGGTACAAGGATAACGTAGAGGCTTGGCCTACCTAGGACTATCAAATTCAATGGCCTAGCCCGGTAGGCCTATAATCTTAATTTGACGGAAGTGTTATTTTGCATTAAATTTATGATTTTCCTTTTTCTAACTGAATATTATTATGTATTTAGGTAGGCCTACTTCATTTTTGGCCGCGGAAAGTAGTTTCTGGACTTATTTAATCACTTTTAGTTGCTGGAATCGGTCGTTTTGGTACTAGGTAGGCCTAGTTCAGTTGGTGCGGTCCAACTTTTCAACACAGTTTTTTTTCAAAGAAAAAGAATAAAAGCAACTTCAAATTAGAAACAAATGAAGAACTCATTATTAACGATTGATTTATACTAGGCCTAGGCCTAATCACACTGAAAATATACCAATTATATATAGAATAACACAGATTGAATACAAACACTCGCTCATTTCACTGTCATTGTTTCGCCATGTTTGGTATTTACGTCTTGATTTTACTTACTAGGCCTACCAACCTTCTTTGCTAAAATATTCCACCTACAAAACCTTTAACGTCGTTATTTTAAACATAAAGGACTTTTATTACAATAGGATTTTCGTTTTAAAACAGCGACGTTAAAGATTTTGAAGTTTTTTTTGTTATTATAACAGTAAAAACGTGATGATTCTATTTTGGATTTTTTTATTATGTTCTTGTAAGGTTACTTGCAGTGAGTACAACATCTCAGCACGGTAGGAATAGGCCTAGGCCGCGTCGCTCCTCGCTACTTAGAACTTACTTTTGTTTATAAAACAGAAGCGGAAAATGATTTTTAATTGGTTTCCGCGCATTTATTTTTAATTTACTTTAAAATATCAGTGATTTGGCAAAGAAAATAAAGTAAAAAAACAAACAATGGCAATTTCGTCAAACTAGTAGAGTTTCGCCTAGCCCTATGCTATAGGTCCTAGGCTAGTGACAATAAGGTAGCTAGGGCCTAGCTGGCCGGGATTGGTTTACCTAGTTTAAAGGCATAGAATCACAATGGATGAAGTATTTTTTTAATACAAGAAGATGTTCAAAAAATAAGAATGACGGAAATATTGGCAACCTTGGGTGAGGCTTACACCCTACTAGGCCTATAATGGTTTGTTTTTACGTGTGCCTGGGGGCATGTGACGCAGGCTGATGGATGCCTGCTGAGCTGACCGAGCCGGCCAGGCGACGGTAGACACTCGGTTAGAACACGTGTTGAATTTAGTAAGGGGTTGACATTCTGGATGGATGCAGGACTTGTTTGCAGATTTGTTCTAGCACAGTGACAGCTCAACAAGTGTTTTATGTACCAGGTAATTTAATTAAGGTGATCGTGATAATAGCATTACAAGGTTTGTCAAGATATGTGAAGAGTACGGATTGCTCAGTGACTACAGTTAACAAACATACCTATAGTTGAAGTGTGGATTTTGTCTTCTTTTAGTTTCGAGTTGTTTTTTAAAGTTAGTGATAAGTGTGTCATACAAAGAGACGGCAAACTTACCGAATAATTCTTCGTTTTATAAATAATTACAGTGACTAGGGCCTACAGTTAGCAAACATAGTTGTTGAAGTGTGGACTTTGCCTTCTTTTAGGTTCTAGGTTGTTTTTTAAAGTTAGTCACTCATAACTCATAAGTGTGTCGTACAAAGATGTTATGATATGATACAGTCAGTGGCGTGGCGAACATACCAAATCAGAGCCCAGGCACCGATACCAAAAGGGGTGGGTGGGTGGTCCCGCAGGGACCCACCCATCCATTACTTTTTAATGAAACATAATATTTTATATACTTTATATGACTATTTTAATTGTTAAAATCACACCTACTGAATTGTATTGCTCCAGCTCTTACTTACATTAGAGTTTTACTGGACTGATGTAAAAGTTTGTCATCAATCATGATTTAGTAAAAGTGCAGACAACATGCATGATGGATAACTTAACTAATAACAGGTAGCAATTCAACAATTCTGCTAAATGAATAGATACGTTCGTAATAATACTATAGCTTATTTGATGGAATAGATTAATTTGGGGTATTTATAAATTAAATACCAGCTGGTGGCATGGAGGAGGTATTAGTACTTTTAGGGCGCTTTAACAGCAAAGATTATTCGCGTCAAGAACATTTTCGAGTTTTCTGTTTTAAGTTGTTACCGACTTATGAAGCATGATTGTCGACGTCGTGAATGCAATAATAAATGCAATAAGAAGAATATTCTTGGACCTATTTGAATTGATTGAAGTATTTCCAGTACAATTTATAGATAAAAGAGCATTGATTTCAATGAGATCAAGACAGCAAGTTTGCCCGTAAAAGAATAAAATCGTATCTTTTCTCTTCAAATATTGTTAACAAAGTGTTTCTTCAAAACGCACAGATTTGTACCAAATTACCTTGAATATACATTTTCCCGGGGGCAAGCCCACGGAGCCCCTAGTTTTCATTATTGTGCGTTTAAGTAGTTTTCCTAAATCCCAAATAATGGCTCTGCCAATAAACGGAGAAAACGAAAAAAATAACAAAATTGATTTCCAAAACGCACAAATTATCTAACGATTCAGGATATACATTTTTTTAATGGGAAGGCCCCCGGATTCCTCTTGTAGTACTAAATTCTTCATTGATTACTTTCACAATGTGTATTTTTTCCCAAATTCTGGCTATGCCGCTACGAGGAGGCGAAGAGGAATAACACACCGTTGGCTTTATGAAATCAACAATTTGAACATAAGCGCAATATGTTCAGCGATTTGGCTGATTTTGTAGTACACACTAGCACACACACGCACAGAGTCACAGAATAAGCGCCGTTTATCTTGAATAGTAGTCCTCATTCGCTTCGCTCACTCGTCTAATAAATCATATAAATTGTCGGTAAAACGCACCAAATCAATTCTAGGATCACCAAAATTTAAAAATTCCCTGCGGGGCTAATCTGGGGAAGACAAAAAGAATTACAAACCGTTGGCTTTATGAGTTCAACGAAAAAAATAACATAATATTTTCAGCCATTTCATTAAAAAATTTCATTACATAAAAATGAGGCTATCAACATCTATACAATCAGATTAATTGCTGGTAAAACGCACCAAATCCATTCTAGGATCATCAAAATTGAAAAAATTCCCACCGGGGTTAAGCTGGGGAAGACGAAAAAGAATGACAAACCGTTGGTTTTATGAGTTTAACAAAAACATTTTTTCAGCTATTTATTAAAATTTCATTGCATAAAAATGAGGCTACCAACATCTATGAAATAAGATTAATTGCTGGTAAAACGCACCAAATCCATTCTAGGATCACCAAAATTGAAAAAATTCCCTGCGGGGCTAAACTGGGGGCGCGCCCCCAGACCCCCTTGTTGCCCACGAAAGTAGGGGTGGGTATATAGTTATAATATTGTAGGCACCGATCACTCTTAGTAGTTCGCCACGCCACTGGATACAGTAATATGGTTTTCATATTAATCCGTGGGTGAAAATCATGTTACAAATGTATACACTGTTCTAATTCTTACAATGATAAAGAAATCATTAGGCCCTAAAGTTGAATCACTTCTAGTCAAAGTAGTCCACAGTACTCCCGTCTGCGACTTTAAATCCAACATAAATCCTGTCCGTCGCCGGATACTCTTCACGTATAGATTTAACGACGCACGAAGGAATGACGATTCGTTGACTCTTACGCAAATGCTGTCCAGGAGTTAATCCACGACACAAACTGTCAGTAGGCAATGTGCCGCCAAATTTTGTTTGACGTTTCCCACCACTTTTTTCGTTGGTCTTTACACGTGGAGAGTAACAAAAACTGTTGCCTAGCAGTGTTGAGAGAATGAATGTTAATAATATGCTCGAACCCATCATGGATAGTAATACAATCGAAATTAGCACGCAAATTTGTGATTTTTTTTCCGATTAGTGACAACATAATATAAGCACTCTGTGTCAGTCCTCATTGATGTGCATTCATTACAACTACTACACCATTTAGGTTCACCTTTCCTACTGTTTTATCCAGGTTTCTTTTTTTAATTTTTCTTGCGATTTTCCCTCTGTTCACTTTCTGTGTATGAAGGCTCGAAAATGGAGGGAGCTTATCCTTACATCCTGTACGTAGAACAATCACTTTTCAACTGACCCGTCCCATGCCCGATGGTATTGAATGGGCGACGGCAAAGGGATTGAATACACAAAGGCGGCGGGCAGTGAAGCGGATGCATTCAGTCGAGTCGATCGGTAGCGAAGCTCTGTAGGCCTACCCATCCAACTACGTTACAGGTGGTGACGTCACGCACTGTACAATTTCCACAATATTAGTCGTACCATGTTGACGACATACAATATTGACCGATTACTTTCATTTCTTATTCTAAATTCCTAAAATAAATTTAGTTGGTTTAGAATAGATAGAGCCTATCGGCTAGGTTAGTGTTTTGTGTTTGGGGAAAGGAGAGAGGAGACCAACAGTTACCTTAAAGGATGTAGGTAGCTGCTTGAGACGAGGTTCACTTAGGCCTATTTTTAACAATTCACATTATTGTCGGAACGTTTCGGCCTACGCGGCCTTGGTCACCGACCGTTGGAGTAGAACTAACAACAACAAACAAACAAACAAAAACTAACATTTAAACATTATTTACAATTATATTACAATACAAGGCGCTGTTGGGGTGAGTAGGTGGCGGTGTGCAGGTGGGATGTCTACCTCAGATTGAGGTTAGGCTTTTGGCGCAAGCTGGTGATGATTTGGTGCGCCAATTCCCATTGTCTCAGGTGTTCCTCATTGCATGATGGGGGCAACGACTTCACTACCCTTGTGGTGTAACAATTGTCAAAGTCTCTGTTGTGGGTGCCTGCGTGTTGGGCCACCGGTTTCAGGTCTAGTTTTTTTATGGTGTCCTGTCTGTGCCCATACATTCTCGTGCTCAGAGAGTTAGTGGTGAGGCCTATGTACTCGGCTGGGCATAGCTGGCACTGTAGTTGGTATATCAGGTTGGTAGTGGCACAGCTGTTGTGTTACCTGATGCCTATGCGCCGGTCCAATGTTGTCCGAGTATGTCCCGCTATGTAGCGCGCTCTGCGCTACATAGCGGGGGAGGAATGCATCTCAACAGATACTTGTGTTGACCTTGAGTGACAAGGCGAGGTTGAGCAATCAGTGCAGCGAGTGGCCGCCCGGCAACATACGCACGTCATGCAAGTTGCCTACACTGCAGAGGCGACGCGTTGCGCTTCGGACCTTGCGCCATACTCGTGTTAAAGATCGCGCAGTGGACAAAATTTTAACGAAATAAAGTGAGTAATGTCTTGACTGGTAATATTTTATAAAGTTCCGCAGAGCGAGAGGTTAACAAAGTTTTGGACGGGCAAGCTAAGCGAAGTCTGAATCAATTATCGATCGTTTCGGGAAATAATGGTATCGATCGATATATCGATTATCAAACGGCAAATCTACTTTTTATTGGGGATGTCAACAGGCAGGCCTACCCGGGGACCCGTTGCCCGCAAGTATGATTCCAATTTTTCATTACCCGTTGCCCGGAATCACCCGTTTTTTCCTTTGTCCAGGTGGAATTTTTCCATTATAAACACGACAACAAAGTGCATACCGCCTTCCAGGTAAGTTACCCCTTACTCATGATGCCCAAGGTCTACTAATGCTCACTAACAAGTGCTGCAATCTGACAACATTGGACTTTGATTCTATATTGTTGGCGGACATTTAGGGCACTTGGCGAATGACTCACCGCATTCACATTATTATGTCATCATTGTTTAGGTAAATAGATGCCTCCTTTCTATCCATGCCCTCGGGTATTTCGTCAATCACTTCAAACTCTGATGAGCGCTTCAATAAGCTGGGGTTTGTGGCAAACTTTGCAAACGACACTGTCTTGTCACACACCCTAGCATATGGCAGCCAGCATCATAAGCACTTTTTCTCATGTATGCCTACTCTTTTCCGAACAACACTCATGGTGCTTATTGATAATTACCGGTACCCAAAGATATGTAATACATTTTACATTTAACGTCTTAAATATTGCAATTTACAATCCCCAAAATGTTGCATAAAAGACAATTTTGGTAATTGTTACCTTTTCTCGCTTTGCAGTTCCTCTTCTTACTATCGCCGGAACCTTTGGACCGTTGCAGTAGCTGAACGCCTTCACTGCTAAGTTCTCTAGGCCTACCAACATTCAAGAGAAACGGGGCATCTTCACGACGCCTGGGTAAGTTCTTGAACTTACTAACGCCCTGTCTAACATTTATATTTAGACCTAGATAGAGTATGGAATAGGCTGGTCATCATTGTACTTGGCCTAGTCTTAGTAGTGAATGTAATAATAGGTCAAACTTGACAACGGCTGGGCGTGGGCGGAGCCTATGCCGCTACCGATTGTCAATTCTGCCTGTTATAAGACAATGCTTTTTAGGCCTAGAGTAGGCGTATTTTTTTGGCATTTCTTAATCTTGTCGTGTTATCGGTGTTAGTAAAGCGTAGGCTAGACCAACTTAATAAACACGCTGAAGGCCTAGGCCTACCTCGTGCCTCGTTAAGATGGGAACAAAATGAAATCAATTTCAACAGAAATATAAGCATGAATGGGAAACCAAGTTAAAGTAGTTGTGGAAGGAAAATCTGATACCAGGCGGGGTTTATTGTAGCAAGCAACTCGACATAGGCAAGGGTGGCATTAAGGATTAGAGGAGATAAGAGTCGAGACGACCGAGTGCAATCAGAAAAATAAACGAGTGGTTAGAAGTACGGTAGTGCAAGCATGAAGAGTTTACTAGTTAGATCCACGATCATGGAATTGTAGATACAGAACTTAGATGGGCAAATTATGTGTCTGAAAATCACTTGCTTTTTAGAAATTTGAAAAGCAGATCCCTAAAAAAAGTTATCAGTTCCTCCAGTTGTAACCCCCATAGCAACCTGCTTAGAAAAATCCCAGCAAACTTGGAAAGGCAAAAACAAAATTGTGGAGAAATTTGCCTACGAAAGTTAAACAACAATGGTTCGTTCTTTGTGAGCTTAGCTTACTAATCCAGTCTCATAGACAAGATTTTATTTTGAACATGGCACCAGTAAGATTTAATAAACAATACAAAAAACAAATTAAAATTTTAATTTTATAAATTAAAATTTGTAAAAAAATTAAGTTTTAGTTAAAAATTTGTTATTTTGATATCTTTCTAGTACTAATTTGTATTTTGATATTTTACTACCCTTTGGTTTTTACTTTCCTAGGTTTAAGCTATTATAGGCTATACAAATGTGACAGGATACGTGAGTTACTCTTAATTTTGATGCGTGAGTTACCAATAAAAAAATCTCACTGTCCCAAATTGTTTTTTTAATTTCTTGACTTTTTTTTACCATTTTTTACCTACATACCCTATTCATGAGTTTCTCGATTTGGTTTGTCGGGAAACACTCCCGTAGGTGTAATTGTTATTATTTACTACAATTCAGAAATTAAAAAAGTCGGCCCCAACATGGTCTAGTGGTTAAGACGTCTGTCTGGAATGCGGGAGATCCGTGGTTCGATTCCCGGTTGGGGCGGACTTTTTTAATTTCTTAATTGAAGTAAAAATAATAATATTCATGGGTGTATCTGTATTAAAAATGAAACTGTTTTAGTTTGTTGGCTGAAGGAGGAAAAATATTATTTCTATGCTACAAAATATTAAAGGAGAATATTTTGTTACATGAGTTACCATTACAAAAAAATTCACAAATAGCACAGTATGAATTTTTATGTAGGCCTAAACCTCGTGAACTTAAATTAAGTTATCAAGTAGTCTGTAGCACTTTTGACATGTTGCAAAAGTGTAATGTTAGTAGGCCTACCGGTATTAAAATATCATTTTTGCATTGTTTCTTTTTGTTTGTCAAAATGATACGTGAGTTACCATGGAATCATCCAAAATCACTATTTGCACACCCATACTTTTGCTTGACACTCATGGGTCTGGTGATTCCAAAATAACTTCAAAAATGATCCAATAGTTAGGGATGCACACAATAATCGATATTATCGATCGATAATCAATAATGGATATAATTTCGATAATCGATAACCAAAATTCATTATCGATTATCGAAATATCAAATAATTGGTCAATAGTGGCACGAACCAAACTCTTAAAGACGGAGATTATCTCACGTTGTGCCATGCACTGGCTGAGCTGATGGTGTCACACTCGAGATTTATGTGCTATCAGTCCATAACGGAAGCCAAACACATGACACTTGCCAAACTTGAGGTTCCACTTATAGGTCAGAACAGGCTTTGTTGGTGATATCGATATTATCGATAATATCGATTCGATAATGACATTACCATTTTGATAATCGATAATGAAAAAAGTATTGATGTGCATCCCTACCAATAGTACTAATTAACATGTGTAACGTCTTAAATATTACAATCCCAAATGTTGCATAAAAAACAATTTTTGTATTTGATAGCTTTTCTTGCTTTGCAGTTCCTCTTCTTTCTATTGCCGGATGCTTTGGACCGTTGCAGTAGCTGAACGCCTTCACTGCTACATTCTCTAGGCCTATACCAACATTGAAGAGAAACGGGGATCTTCATGACGCTTGGGTATAACGCACTTTCTTAACATTTCTACTTAGGTCTAGAGTGGAATAGGCTAGTCATCATTGTACTTGGCCTAGTTAGTCTTAGAAGTGATAATACACAACCTTCTCAATCAAAATAACATGTAGGCCTACTGCTTTTTTTAAAGATCGTTATATCAAAAACATCTTCACGACTAAGGTATATTTTAGTTGCTTGGAGTATGTTGTAAAAGCTTTCTACATACAAAAAGAGCTGACGAGTGACGTTCGACAAGACGTTGTTTGTCAAGATTCATTGTTTCAGCTGTGATTTGTGAACATAAAAAAAAAAATCAAGTGTAAGTTCAAGAATACATTATTATTGTTATGATGATAAAATCATTAGGTTCTGCTTCTGTCTCGTGGTCGTGCCAAACCTTGAGGATGTTTTATGGTGACGCGTAAAGAGGCGTCGTGTAGATGTAGGTCCTGTCATAGTTCCGTGGACTCATTTGGCTTCAACGTGTAACCGTCGTCAAGGTTGTGTTCCGCGGTAGTGCTTCATCTTCAAGGACGCCTTTGTCTTCGAAGTAAAGACCCTCCGTGACGGCTACTCTCTCGATGTCCGTGCCGAACCTCGAGGAAGTGTTGTGAAGAAGCCATAGGGACGTCAACATAGGTGACGTTTCTATGCCAATTCCATACCTACAGTGCTCCCAAGTTGTCCTATATTTCCTATAATATACCTATATTTCCAGAGTGGTAATGTAAAACTCCTTTTAATCCATATTTTGTTTGCTCATAATTCCTGTATTTTTAACACTGATCACTGGGAGCACTGTAGATTGCCATCGAGGACGTGTGCAGTTTCTACGCAGAGCTGTTGTGAACATGTAGGTTGAGGCATACCGTCGTCTAGGAGGTGGTTGTGTTCCGCTATCACTGGGGTTAAAACAGTTTAGGGTCCCTTTTGATTTGTATTATGAGGGCCTAAAATGTGGGCACATGATAAGAAGATGATATTTTAGTAGCATGTAGAATTAAAAACAATGTTAGATCAGGGGTGTTACTGGTTTGTTTTCTCTTTCAGATGTTTGTGTGACTCGGTGAACCTCTGGGTCTCTCAGTGATTTTTATCCACCATAAACGGCTATCTTCGTGCAACGCTCGTCAACGATCTAACACCTCTTGCCTTCAAACTTGGATGTCTATCATGCTGGTGAGTTTTGAAATCACCATTCTACCTAGGGAGATGCCTCTATTGACTTCTCTACCTAGGTAGATGGCTCTTTGGGTCTTGCTACCTCTGAAGATGCCTCTATCTATAGGCATTTCTTCTTAATTCAAAATAACGACTCTACATATGAATGGGTAACGAATCCATTCTCGGACAAAGCAATTACCATTGCGGATGTATCTGGAAATTAGAAGGAACAATTGATTTATGTTTCAATGGACAGCCATTTAAAAACAAAATTTAAAAAAAGTTTGAGCATGTAATTAGTAAAGAATATCCCGTGTTTAGTGCTACGGCGTTATTAGCCCTCCTGCAGTTATCATCAATTAGTATCACTGTAACTGGCTTTTGTTGTCCATGTTGAAAACAAAAAACAATATACAGGCTCAACCCCGAAAACGACTCAAAATCACTAATCTGTTTTTCTATGGTTTCTGGCTCTCCATCGGGCAAACAACTAGGCTAGTACTCCGATTCCGATCCAAATAAAACTTTACAGTTGCATTCAAAACCACTAAACTTTGATGTTATTTATTCAATTCAGAAATTAAAAAAGTCCGTCCCAACCGGTAATCGAACCACGCATCTCCCGCATTCCAGAGAGGCGTCTTAACCACTAGACCATCAGGACGGGTACATTTTAATTAATTGATTGATTATTGCTTTACGTCTCATATTTATGCACTTTGGCTAATCGAGCACATTTCTACATCGAGTACATTTTAAGCTCTGAATTGTAGTTGCATTTAGGGTTGCCGTTTGATAATCGATATATCGATCGATACGATTATTCTCCGAAACGATCAATAATCGATTCAGTCTCCCGAATCGATTATCGATATTCCGATAATCGAATGGCTCTTCCGCCAGAAATTTTGAATTTATCGCTGGTTACGCGGCTTCGACCGATCGAGCCACCAAGTCGCGCATCAAGTAGTTTTCGGCACTGCCGATGGAGCGCGCTTCTATCGGTCCAACTAAAAGTTTACTTCTTTATCAAGTTTGGTTCCGACCAATCATAACGTTCGAAGTAGACAAAGTATGTCATCTGATCGAACACTGCAAGTGTTTGTGCTTTGCCATCAAATAAATACGCTTTGCCATTAAATAAATACCAGTCAAGAGTGCTTCAATTGAATATTCTTTCCCATATTCTTTCGTCAAGACTTTTGATAGGAAATGATAGTAATATTGATGCGACCAAACCAATAAAAAATGGTGTTTATTTCTGACACGGGGCATCGCGCATTTACAGTACTGGTATTGTTTGTGTGTTCTGGAAGTGAATAAACTTGATTTTAATCATGTTGAGAAACTCTGATAGGTACGGAATGGGATTGTAAAATATTCCAATATCACGCAAAATAGGCCTAGGCCTCCCTTTCGCCGTCGGCTCAGACTAGTTATAGACCTAGGCCTATGTTGTCAGTGATGTTTTTAGGGCTAGGCCTAGGCTTAGGCCTATGCGTGTGGCTAGCCTAGGGCAAGTAGGCTACTTGCCTAGAGCCTAATCTTCAATAAATAGGTACGAAAAATACTCAATAGTTTTACATATTTACTATTTAGTATGGTTGACGACGATAATGCGAGAAATAACGTTAATTTTGATTCAATTATCAATTATCGATCGATATTTTTTTTAAATCGATTATCGCGATCGATAATCGATTTAACTGGCCCGATTATCGATACTGAAATTCGTATCGAACGGCAACCCTAGTTGCATTATACATCTGAATTGATGTGTGTTTCAATTTTGGGTACAATCGAAGAAATATTTCTCATAAAAATTTACTTTTAACTTTTAAGGCAACGAAATATCAAGATATGACCTCGCTGCCCGTAGCTCTGCATCGGGCACTTCTTGGTCTCTCACTGACTGATGTTTTCTGCTATGTAGTTGAACAGTTATTGTATTACTATTTCAAATTCAAAGAGTGCCGCATTGCGGCATTAGTCCAGTTAGGGGCCTATAGAACAGGTTTTAATTTTTACATTTAACTTTCCTTTTTTCAATTGTCAAACATTGTTGTACAATAAAAAGATAAAAGTAAAAACTAAAAAGTAAAATGACCTTGAAGAGTTGATGATTTGTGTTAAGTAGGGGTGTGGATAGGGAGCCCAACAGCTTACCTGGTCAGTGATTGCAGGGATCTTGTAGTAGTAGTAGAAAGACACAAATAAAAATAACCATTATAGGTAGGGCCTACACAAAAACGACGAAACTGTTTCGGCCAAACAGGGCCTTGCTCACTCGTAGAGTTCGAAGTGTTGAAACTTTCAAATTGAAACTTTCAATTTGAAACTTTCAAAGTGAAACTTTCAAGGGTACATTGAAATATTTCAAGAAATTATGAAACATTCGTATTTAAGGCATTTCTGCATTACTAGATTGATTTTATAAACTTTTAGAGAGTTCTATAGGGTTTATGAGTTTGTTATGTTGGTAGTATCAACCTTCTGCACACTTTGAAGCTGTGTTAAACTGCTTCCTACCACTTGTTACCTGTTTTTACTTTTTACAATGGTAAAGAAACTAAATCCTGTTCACAAGTGTTTTACCCTGAGTGGGAACAAATTAACATTTAACTATTGTAGCTGGGCAACTATGTAGGCCTACCAACAATGCTACTAGAATGATTGCTCACATCAAAAAGTGTGGGAAGTGCCCCAAACAACTCTTTATTTTATCTTGATGATAACTGATAAGGTTGTTAGTTAAATGTTATTTTTACCGGTTACAGGATAGAAGTAATCGGCAAATTTTTGTTTTATTTTATCACTTGCAAACCTCAAGCTTGCGCGTACATTGTTATGAGAAGCTAACGGCTGTGTCAAAAAATTTGTTTGAAAAGGAATGATATGTTTGATGAATATTCTTCTTCTTAAGTTCTGTCCAAATAATGAATAGAATAAAAGTTAGAGCGTGATAAGTGTTGCGCCGTTCAACAGACGTAAAATTGGGAAATGAGAATCTATCCCAACTCTCTCTTGCCACGTGACCTATCGTCGATCGATCGTTTTAAGCTCCTCCTTATCACCAGTCGTCAATTACCCGAATCAGTTTCCGTTTAGTATAATTTATATATATCTCTCTGTGGTACTGGTAGGTCGACAAGAACTTTTTCAAGTCTAGTTTCAGCACCAATTATGGGGTAATATTTCAGAGATGCAAATTTTTTGTCAATCTTATAAAAACCTTTCTTATAAGAAAATGCTGATTTATTAAAAATGGAGTTTGTATTCCTGAAGATTTCCTTGGAAATCGAATTGGCCCTATTTCACAAAATTTCAATATTTTTTTAAACTTTCATTGAAACTTTCAATGAAACTTTCAAAAAAGTAAATTTCATGAAATTTTCGAACACTACTCACTCGACCAGTGGTGTATTCAAGGAGAGGGGGGGGGACAAAACCCCCCCTTTTGTCAAAGAAAAGTGTGCAAGTGCACTAGGGATGAGACGTGTACTCGTCCGTCTACGTGTACAGTGGGCCCTACACGTGTTCATAATTTTAAAAAAAAAATACACGTCGACTTTCAATTGACATTGTTCAGTCGTCGAGATTTCAGATTTCAATAATTCTATTTTGAAATACAAGCTCTTTCAGTCAGCCGCCGCCGCCGCCTTCCCGCAAAACGGTAAGTTGGTTGCGATCCCTTGCCACGGTGGCCTTGCCTTCTCCCCCCCCCCCTGACCGGCCCACACATTCCAGATGGTTCCAGACCGCTCGCAGTCGCTCGCCGCCCGCTTAGTTGTTTACGCGTGTTGAGATTTGAGTCAGTGACGCATGACTGTTTATTGTTTAGAATATCTCTTGAGTTGAGTGGAAGTTCTTTGATAAGATAGACGCGGGAAAGAAGGTTAAATGCCAACTGTGCGCGAAGGAGTTGCTGCACAATTCAAGTATCACGGGAACTATGGTAAATCGCAAGCCTTATCTCTCCCCCCGCCCTCTTCATCACGCATGCCTCAACCATACCATCACCCTTTTAACTTTCCAAGGTCAATGAAACATCAGCCATGTCATTTACTGATTGATAAACTGAACTGAACACCGTCGCCGTGTTTACTGTTCAGAATGCAATAAAAATATACAGTAATAAATAAACATGTACTATGTACATCTTAAAATATACATAGTACACACGTGTACATGAACAGACAGCCAGCGTGTACACGTGTTGTAAGATACACGCTTTTGCCCATTTCTAAAGTGCACTTAAACCTTTCAATGGAGAATATAGAATAAGAAACTGTTTTATTGCAAAACTAAAGGCAAATTACCAACTGACCAAAAGAGGATTTTAGTAGATACGAATTTGGTTATTGTGATGCTTTAAAAAACGCACATATTTTCACCAAAATAGCCTTGAAAGAGCTCCCCGGACGCCCCACTTAGCCTTCGGTATATCTATGAATTAATTGGTTGAACCCCCCCCCCCCCCCTCCCCCTTTAAATTCCTGGATATGGTTAAAAAACTGATCTACTTTATGAGGTCTATTTTATATACTTTCATACTGTACATTCTCTTGGGCATCCTATCTTCTACCATTCTTTTCATATGTCCATACCGGTACCATCTCAACCGTGTCCTTCCCGTCTTATCACTTAACTTCTCTACACCCCACTTAAAACCTAACTTCAGCATGGCCTATTCCCATAAATATGGTAGACCCTATTTCTAAATATTGGACAAAATTTAGTGTAACAATGTTTTCCATTCATCGTTTCAGGACACTCTTTGACTCGAGAACTTTGTGGTTAGTCCATCGTGCTACGCTCGCAGCGGGAGGGTTCGTGATCTCAGATGACACAGCCACTTCAAGACTGGACGGGACATTGTGTAAGTTTGAGCTAAACATTAGTGTTAGGCATACCATAGGCTAGGTATGTTTGTTCTGTTGTCTTGTGCCATCATTTACATTATTACGTCATCATGCGTCTAGCCGTAGAGACATGCATCCGTTACTGTCCATGCCCTCTGGATTTTTTTCAATTTCTTTAATCTGACGGTATTGCTAGTTCAAATCAATGATTACAAATTTATCAGCGCCTAGAGCCTACTATGCTGCTGGAATTTGCTGAATTAAAATTTTTAAATCTCTTTCAAATGGGATGGGATACGTTACTTGTACTAGCTTCGTTTGTTTGTCCTGTTTCAATTACACCAGGTACAAGTTTTTCACGAAAACCCGTTTTTCTGTCCTGGTGTAAATGTACCTGTCACAACCCAGAAACGTTTTTTTGTCCTGTTGTAAGTTACCACAACTGCGACTGGAGTAAGAATTTTACACCTGCTTCTTTAGCAGGAGTGGGTGTAAAACGACAAAATATTGCGCCATTTTTAAAGTTTGTAGTGGCTTGGTTGGTGTAGTGAGAAGCTAAGAAAGAAGCTAGAAGTTAAAATGGAAAAAGCCGGGCCGTGCAATATCTTTCCCAATGATTATATGAATCTTCACGGCCTTTCTTAAAAGGGACAATGCCAATTAATCAACCGTTAAGCAAAAACCTTAGCCCAGGGCTGACATAACCTAAAACAAGGATAGGTCTGCTTGAAAGACGTTTAGCAATATTATGCACAACAATGTACTAGAAACCTATTATCTAGGCCAAAATATTGAAAAATATAGTTAGGCCCTAAGCCTATAGCCTATCATCGAGTGGTATATAGGCTCTAGCCCTTCGTTGCCTCGTCAAATGTCAAAACTGGGTGCAAATATGTTTGTTTGTCCAACTGGGCGTACCGTGTACTTATTACTCCTATTTCCGGTTTTATGACGTACATCCGGACGATTCCAGGAGTAAATATGTGAACCTGGTACAGGACAAACAAACAAAGCTAATGAGTAGGCTACAGTAAGTGGTGGGTAGGGCCCAGGGGTATACTCTAAATACAAATTTATTTATTTATTTCAAATTGTCACGTAGTCACCACTAGTACGCGTACATTAGGCTTGGTTTTTGCGTTTGCCCGTTCATCTTCCTAAGAACAACTTACAGTAAGACCTCGTTCATCCGAGCTCCGATTAACCGAGACTCCGTGTTATCCGAGCTGGTTTCAGGCATGCTTTTTTTAAATTAGGCCGAAATGTTATGTTCTTTACATCTGAATGTCATGCAGTATTACTACAATGACGTAAGAATTGCACGGCGCTTGAGTTGCCGCCGCAACCTTTCTCTAAGATGGCGGACGAGAGAGAAGAGAAGAAGGGAGAGAGAAAAAGAGACAATATATGGCCTTGAAGACGACATGATAGAGGCTGGCTATGATTATGAAGAAATGGACATTGCATCTAGTGACAATGATGGTGACTATGAAAATGCAATAGGCATCAGGAAAGCATTTCTGAACGCGACGACGGAGAAGTGGATGAATGGAACATGCAATGCGACATCCAGTCTAGAGCTGACAGACGCGGAGATAACCGTCACCTCCCCTCCTTTCACGCCATGAATTGCTAGCTCACTATAAGTCGATTGGCGTCAGGCCAAGACTCTCTCTGCATTTGTTTTGTTTATGTTATGAGATAAGATAAAATAACGAGACCACACATTCATTCTATAAGCAAAGCTGTTGGCAGCTGATGTCATCACTAAGATGCTTTTTATATTTATGTTCTTTCAATAGTATTTTACAAGTTTTACACTTAAGATATCACTTACATATACTAGGGCCCTACTAGGAGCAGTTACACAAGAAAATCCGAATCATCCGAGTTTTTCGTTAACCGAGCATAGCTCGGTCCCATCCACCTCGGATGAACAAGGTCTTACTGTATCTACTTACAAAAATGGGTCAATGCGCACGAGATGTAAACGTTTACCTAGTGTTAGGCCGACAGATTGCGATAAGTGGTTTTCTGTATCTTTCTTTGTCTCGAATATAACTAGTAGGCCCTAGATGGGTTACATTAACTTAAGCAACATACTCTTGAGGGTTTACCATGAATTACTAATATCAACTATCAAGGTCACAGGTGGGAAATAATAACTAGTAGGGGCCTACTCAGTAAATTTGTAACACAACTTTTCACCTGCTGATGATCTCTGCAGCTAAGTTCCAAGTTACCAATATCTACCGGTAATTTAAAGTTTCCTAGTCCCATTTCATATTATAGCAGAGCATCTGCAGTTGCTATAATATGATTCTGTGACGTAGGCCTACTATGGAAAAAGGGACCTTAATTTGCACATGCTACTTTGGGAATGTAAGAGTTTTTTAATAGCTGGGTATAAGATGTTGATTTCATATTCTTTTTGAAACTGACAGATATTATTGGTGTTCTGTTTCAACTCTTGTTAGTTCAAGAAACTGAACATAGATGTGTAATAGATTCACATCTTTTAGGGGGGGGGGGGGGGGTAAATACAAATTTTGATTTATAGATGTACACTTGACTCATGATTGCAAACTGTTAATTTAAGTATGATGTACAATGTAGGCCTATATCAAAATGTACAAAATTCCATTCTTTTGTTCATAGCATATTTTTTTTTAAACACATTTTTGACCTAAAAAGTCCTTTTTCACAGAGATCATTGCCCATTGGTCATCTCATCAGTCATCACATCACTTATTTTGTTATAGTATTTGCAAATCTACTAGTACTATCTGTGAAAGTTCAAGCATTTTTAAGAATCCAAATGCACAAAATCTTGTAGAGTTTTTGAACCATTCATTGAGGTTCCATACCACCATTGTGGTTTCCTTCTGTTGCAAAACAGCTACTTAGGTACTTGTTAACATCAAACAAAACATTTTGAATTACCAAAATATTAGAAATAATACTTAGGCCTATATATTTATTGTTAGTTTTTATTTTCAAAATTTCTAATTACTAATAATAGACGGTACCGGTACATACTAGCCATGTCAATTTAGAATGCCAAGGGATGCGGAAAGAGAAGAGCGTGCATGCCAACTTTTTGTTTGTTATACGACTTTTCGTTGTAATGACTCTTTTTAATATTAGGCCTACTAACATAGAAGTTATGGCGGGACCACCAAATTTATCAATTTATTTTATTTTTAACCCTACTAGTCACTGTGTTACTCATTTCAGGAACGGGAGGAACCTGTACGATCGTCAAGAAGGCTCCTCGAGTACCTTCCACATCATATGTCACAGCTCATATGAAGACGTCAGTGTCGCGCAGATCGTCATATTCAGCCGACTACGCTCTTATCGCACAATTATTGAAATGTTTGTAAGTTAGTTCATGGAACAGTTGATTTATTCCTAACCCCTCTATCCTCCCTTATAAGGTTTATCCTGCATGTTTGGTATGGTGCTCGACTACTTGCTCAACTATTTCATTTGTTAGCGTAATTTCGATTTTTATAAAGTTTGTTAACTTTCTTGTTTCTTGCAGTCTCTAAGTAATTTGACACGGCTGTTGTCAGTGAGTAAAGTGATGATATCGTTAAGCTAGTGGTCATGAAGAAGCACCAGTTCCCAGCATGTTTGCATGTCCCCCTGGCATGTTTGCATGTTCCTAGCATGTTGACTAGCTCACACCACAGTTCACCTTACAGTCAAAACTGGTTTTACGACAAATTTTGAGTGATCCAGTTCACATTCCATAAGAACAATACTACGTAGGTATTTATAATTTCCTTTTACGTCCACTGGTTGTACGATGATCCGCTTATGATTCCATAATTTTGTGGTCCGGTGCTGCTTTTCTCTGTTTTTACCACATTTTCGAGGCTCCGTGACATCTTCAGCCAATCTACAACACTTCATTTGGCCATCCAGTCTTTTCTGAATGCGAATTATTTATCTCACACGGTAGGTAATCTTTTGGCATTGTTCTACTTTTCAACATACCATATTGACCCAAATATAAATATAGCACGATTTTGAATATAACACGACCCCCAATTTTTCTAAATAATTTTAAGAATAATAAAAAAAATCAAAGAACATTAAAAATGTACAACAAGCATTTTTATTTACAATACAATTTTTCAAAATTTCACTCTTACAACAAAACATTTTGAGCAATGTTGGGAACTAGGCCTGTTTTTTAACATTGTAAGGCCAAGCACAAGCTCACATAGACCAACCACAGTTCAAATTGGCATCGATCATTGTGACTTAAGAATCGATTCGGATTTGATTCCCAAGAAAAAAACTTTTTAATTGTACGCGCAGTTATTTTGGTGGTCATTTTCCGCGGAGCCCGTGATGACGTCACCCGCCTGCCGCATGTCGAGTAGGGGGTGAGGGGTTGCGCAGCAGTTGTATTGCAGGTGCTTGCCAGCTCGATGCTACTGTGGAGTAAACTGTGGGGTGAACCCTAGTGTCCCGTGGTAATGGGTGTGGTGTATGTCTGTATCGTCCATGATACTTAATCAATACTGCTCTTGTTGAATCTCCTTGTCCTGAGTAAAACAACATGGAAATAAAAAAGGTCGAGAATAGAGCAAACAACTTGAGATTTAAACATTGACCTAGTGATCAATCTGTTCAGGAGTTGTTAGGCCGACAGATTGGGGTAAGTGCTTTTCTGTCAACTTTGTTTACGTCCTGAATACCGGTATATAACTACGTATTACTATTATATAGGCTATACTGCCATACTAAGCAAAACGACCCTAACTTCACTTTTGTCTGTATTTTGAGTTAAACATAAGCATAACATTAGATGCGGAGTAACATTCTCCATCTAATGTGCTAAGCTAGAAAGCCCTAACTCCACTATTAATAGGTGTACTTTGTCGTGTACTTTGCCCCAACTTCAAAATTATTAGCATTTACTAAGGAAGAAGGCCCTATGTTCACTTTTGCCATGTAGATAGGGCTTTTTAACCTAGTATTTTAAGGCAAATAACAGGCGGTGGAAGTGAATCGTTTTCAAATGTTGTGAATTGCGATATTTTCATCGCAAAAAGCCCTAACTTTCGTAATTAATTGGATATCAATCACATCATATTATGATCTCTCAAAATAAATTCCATTTGATTTTAGAACTTCATTATTAGGCTAATTGTTTTCAAATTATAATAAAAAACTCTTGCACAGCACAATTTATTTCACTAATTTTCAATTTACTCAAAACTATGTTTTTGAAGATAAGGCCTTCTTGCTTAGTAGGGCAGTATAATAATTCAGGGCTGCCACTGATATTTTTTCAAATCCTGTATGAGGACGTTAAATATCCGCAAATATCCGTGAAAAGTCTAAAAACGTTGATTTCATTGATCAAACTATGAAAATGGATAAATGTGATGTTTATATTTGTTACCATCTTAACCTAAAAGTTGCCAAGGGCCTAGGCCAGGGCTGCCACTGACATTTAAAAAAAATCCTGTTGGAGGACGTTAAAAATCCGCAAAAATCCGTGAAAAGTCTAATAACGTTAATTTCATTGATCAAACTATGAAAATGGCTAAATGTTATGTTTGTATTTGTTACTATCATAACCTAAAAGTTGCTAGGGCCTAGGCCTATGCACAGACGAGAATAAATGAGCCAGAAACGCCCGGGTGGTTGCTTTGCATAAAAATGTAAAATGTTACTTATTTACAGAAAATATGTTTTAAATCTGACCTGGTTAAAAAATTCTTAGGCCTAGGCCTAGCCGCCTAGGCTAGGCCCTAGGAATGTTGCATCACAATTTTGACCTAGGCCCATGTGTTGTGTTTATTAATAACATTGCAGTCTTGCAGAACTTGTTAATAACATTTTAATCATATACCAATTCTATTTTTCACGTTTATGATCACATAATCCAAACTTTATAAACAAAAACGAAAGAAAACAATTTTGTAGGCTCCAATCTTCATTGTTTGTTCATGGCTCCTCCCACTCCCAAAAGCAAGCAAGCAGTTCCTACAATATGTCTAGGACACGGCTCCGCCCTTGCTCCGCCCCCTATCGAAAGTCGAATCGATTATCGCCCCGCCTTCAATGTTTACAATCGAAATTAGCCCGCGCAGATTCAAATATACGAAAATAAGCATAGAAAACGTAATTAACGAAATATCCGTAAATAAGACAAAAAATCCGTTTATCCGTTTTGCACCCTAAATATCCGTAA
Organism: Sweltsa coloradensis; assembly: GCA_024449915.1. NCBI lineage: Eukaryota > Metazoa > Arthropoda > Insecta > Plecoptera > Chloroperlidae > Sweltsa > Sweltsa coloradensis. The sequence goes on along the minus strand of JAMZAV010000242.1, from coordinate 781,848 downwards.
AAACGGATAAAATCCGTTAAAACGGCAGCCCTGGCCTAGGCCCATGCACAGATGAGAAGAAAGGAGCCAGAACGCCCGTGGTTGCTTTAATTAAGATTGCATACAAATTTAAAATGCTATTTATTTACAGAAACTCCATTTTAAACATTAAAATAATATTATCTGACCTGGTTAAAAAATTCTAGGTCTAGGCCCTAGGCCTAGCTAGGCCCTATGAATGTTGCATCACAATTTTGACCTAGGCCTAGCCTTGGCCCATGTGTTGTGTTCTATAATAACATTGCAGAACTTGATAATAACATTTTAATCATACTAATTCTATTTTTCACTTTTAATATCACATAATCCAAACTTATAAACAAAAACGAAAGAAAACAATTTTGTAGGCTCTTGGCTGTTCAATTTAACTTGCATCCTCCCCAAAAGCAACTGCTTGGCTGTTTCCTTGCTTTTTCTCAATGGAAAACAGTTCTACTACACCTGGGACATGGCATGGCTCCGCCCATGCTCCGCCCCCCTATCGAAAGTCGAATCGATTATCGCCCCGCCTTCAATGTTAACAATCGAAATTAGCCCGTGCAGATTCAAATATACGAAAATAAGCATAGAAAACATAACTAACAAAATATCCGTAAATAAGACTAAAAATCCGTTTTATCCGTTTTGCACCCTTAATATCCGTAAAAACGGATAAAATCCGTTAAAACGGCAGCCCTGTAATAATTAATAAGCAACACATTCTCACTTAAACTTAATATGTAGGCCTACGTACTGCAAACACAACATTGTCTCTTTAAGGTTTCACACCACTTTTACATTTTGAATGAATAAGGCACTGAAGGCTCTAGAAGAATGGTCAACACTGAACGGAATGATAGTGAACAAAAATAAATGTGTACAACTACCACACGACCAGGCAGTTCATTCCCGATTTCCAACTGACGTTTTGCAGGGACAGTACTGAGCAAGAAAAATAACCCCGCTTATCTTGGTATGACCATTGACCATGGACCAAAAAATGAAAGGAACTGAGCAAATTGGGGAAGAGACTGTCTTAGATTGATGATGAGAGTCGCTGGTGTACAATGGGGATCAAACGAGGATATCCCTAAAAACCACATATAAAACATACATGCTACCTTTTTTTGAATATGACAATTCTTTCTTGTAACGTCAACGAAAGGAGCCACAGATGCTCTAGACAATCAAGCCCTAAGAATAATCACAGGAGGTGTCAAGTGAACTCCAATTGCTGCCATGGAAGTTAAAACTAATATACCACCTCTGTTGGTAATAAGAAACAGCACAGCAGTGTGCCTGTATGAGAAGCTGATGAGACTAGACCATCTGAAATTACAGTGAACCCCACGAACATCTCAAGACACAAAAAAACTTTTATTACAGCAGTGAAAGAGGTGAAAGAAGGTCTTTTCAGGCAATTGGGCTTTGAACTGTCACTTTCTCATACTCGTAGCGACACCGTAGTATAAGCCCAGTCTAGATGATCCACACTTCCATGAAAAAAAAACTATGCGGAGTGAGTCATTCAGTCACAGCCTACTATGTTGATGATTCATAGCAGTTAGGGCCGGTACTACGGTGACGGGACCTGCGAAAAGCTGTGCGTGCAAAGCCCAATTGAAACACAGAGAGAGAAAACATCCCCCTACCAAATATAAACATTGCCGTACTAAAATTCCTTCATGAACTGACAGTGGATGGACTGGGTAGGACAATGGCATCCTACATAGAGATGGAGTTGAGAAAACTTACAATAACTCATATACATAAGAGTTTAGATTGGAGAAGAGTTGACAGGTTGGGAAAGCATAGAGAACATAAAGCCCAGCCTGAAGGGCTGGGGGCGACAAAACTTTTCACCTGCTGATGACAACTGTAGCTAATTTAAAGTTGTTACCTTAATCCACGACGCGTTTCGTCCTTCTGGGACTCTTCAGGCGGATGGTGGCCACTAAAAATCAGCTAACTACATGCAACAAAACTCACAACACATAACCAAACCTGTGGTAGGGCCACGCAAGAAGTAAATTCTGCAAGCATGTTGTCATCATCAGCAAGGTTACTTCACACACCATTCATACTGGGGCACACAGTCAGCACAGACAGTAAGGGGGCTTCCCTCCCAACTCTGGTGCTCGGGAGACAAAGAAATCCATGACTTACCCTGGATTCGAACCAGGACCTTGGCAACAAGAGAAAAGCTGCCCCTCCTGCTGGTTGCTGGGCAAGGGTGCCTCTTCATTCATACAAAGAGAAAAGGTTAGAGATAGGAAGGGTGGAAAGTCACAACACAGCACAACCAGTGAGGGGGCTTCCCTCCTAGACTCTGGTGCTTGGGCAACAAAAGACCATGTCTTACCCTGGATTTGAACCAAGACCCGTGGCAACGAGAGAGGCTGCCCTACTAATTGTGACTGGGATTCGAAAACGAAAGGAAACAAGACTACAAATTGCAAGCTCTTGGCTATAGCACAGGTACACGTGCTATATTAGCTCTTGGCTGCAGATGAAGAGGTTGAAGGAAAAGACGAGTAGGGTCTAACAGGTTCATCACCTGCTACAACCCTGAAAAGGATTGCCTACATATCTTCACAGATGGCTTGGCTACCCCAGGCAAACCCCAAGCTTGGGCAGGCATATATTGCAGAGAATTTGAAGAATCTCACCCTGCAAGAAAAAAAAGTAGGAATGGGTCTGAATGACTTTGGGTTCCAAAATTCGGAACCGGTTCGCGCGAAGTAGGATCTGGTTCGGAACTGGTTCTTCTATTTTAAGCACTATTTTACTAAAATCACTTTCGTTATGCAATGTTTTGAAATTCGCGGTCTGAACCCGAGTGTAGGCGTGGCCTTTGAAATGCCCGTATGTTGTTATCGAGAGGTCAAACTTGCTATTCCGAGCGATTTTCGACTTGACAATGACTTCAAAATGGCGGAACAACCTCATATTTATTATTATGCACGTATGATCACAAGAAAATGATATTATTCATCTTTATTTTTGATTATCAATTTGCAAAGCTTGGTTTCAGCAATATCTAGTATCTGTAAAAGATCAAGCATTTTTAAGAATCCAAATACAGAACCATTCTTTTTATAGAATTTTTGAGTTATTCACTAAAAGTTATTTCCAACTATCTCCGTTCTTAATTCTTATGCATACGGTATACCATACTTATTACTGCAGTATACAATACACCCCCCCCCCCTCACACACACACACACACACACACACATACACAGCTTGTAGCTGGAGCAACTTATAATCAATTACCAGACTAGAGGGCTGGTTGTTACTACTAATTGCTCGTCTTTGTTTCATGTTGTTTTCTTGGTGTCACCCACAGCCTTCTATTTCCCGTTACTTATTGGATGGATCACAAAATCATGACAATAGATCTCCACATAAAATCACAACTGAAGTCTTAATTTATGACTTCAGTTATTAATAGTGTTATTTATTTATAGTAAATAACTGTACTCGACTCTTGAAGTTGTTCCAAGTTGATGTGAATTGTTTAATTGCTTCACATTGTTAATTGTCACCGTGGATAAAGCAATATAATTTTAACATTTCACCAGCATTAACTCTAAAGAACTGCCCAAATGGGTAGAATGGCTGACTCAATGTCATACAACTTTCATTTCATCTTTGGCACTAGTTGAGCCACTGAACGAGTGAAGATATCAAAGGTTATCTCAGTTATTTTGTAATCCATTCATGAACCTGTGGTTGTGGGTGATGTGCACAATACTTTGTGCCTGAAACTTTTTTTACATAAACAGCATCATGTGAGAGTACTGTGTAGGGCCTACATTGCACAGTTTTTAAAGATTTTAGTTGAGTTATACCAATGTACTAAAGTTGATAAGTTTGTCCCATACGGAATATATTTTACATATTATTATGGAGCTCAATCAAAAATTAAAATGATAGATCTAGGCCTATTGAGAAATTTACTCATAACGTGTTGCACTTTATTAAAAGCTAATTTCTAATAACGTAGTCCAATCAACCAGTATTGTGTGTATCCTACTTTGGATTGGTTAAATTGTGGTAATGGAGTTTTAAATGATTTTTTATCCATTTACTGCACGCAGGTCAATATAGGTCTTCAAGACTTTTGAATTAGGATTACGGTACCTACCTTTTTATAAAAATCTTGATTACTTATTTTATTAGTTATTAATTTACATGATGGTTGTTGACGATGCCATCGATTAAACTCAATTTCAGAAAACTTTTAGCAAATTTTGTTTCACAAATCTCCACGAAGGACCGAATGTGTACATAAACCCCATTTAATTCAAACTCGGTTAATTCAAAGTAGTGTCTAGTGTTGGAAGTCCATACAGAAGCTTTGGTATAGGCCAAGGGCTTAATGTTTAATAATTCTATTGGTTAATTTTTTCATAATTCAAACTTTTGATTGTGGAGTTCCTTCAGATAGGGGAGACTAGAGTATTTTGTTTCAAGCATTGCGTTTTACAACTTTTATGATGTATTTATTTATTATGTAGGTATAGTGGGCCTACCAAGCTGAAATATTTAGTTGTCGTGTGACCTTGTCACAAATAAAATCGTGAGTTACCCTACAAGATTGCTGTTTATGTCAATACTAGTTTTAAATCTCTCACATAACTCCAAGGTGGTGGTAATGTAATCAATCCCTAATCACGGTCAATTGCAAATCACAGTTTTGCTTTCAAACATTTTCTGGTTACAATAATCCTAAATTTACTGACACCTTGATTTGCAAGTGGCCCTGATTTTATGTGTTGTTCTCTAAGGCAGCTCTTTTGATTATGTATCATGGACGACTGGCATACTTGCAATCAACAATAGGTCTGTTCAATTTGGCTACAACAATCATGAATCAACTCTTTCTAGGTACCGGTATGGCCTTTTGTAGGCCTATATTATAATATCCTTTGGTATAGAAGGCCCTATATTATGCTAAGTTTATAGTGTTTTTCAGGGAAACTTGAAACAGGTTTTGTTTTTGGCAAATCCAACATTTACGTGTTAACAGGACAGACACATAGGAGGAGTCGAGTATTAATTTGTCAATCGACATGTACATGATACATACTATTGCAATGTAAAACGTCAATTTTTTTTCAAGTAAATTCAAGTTTGATACTACACAAATACTATTCTCTGGTATCATAAGTATAATGGTACACAGTAGATGCTTTGCAATAATGTTGTGTGCAAATAGTAACTTGTTACTCAATGTATAATAATTTCAAAAGACAAACATAGAGGCCAAACAAGAAAGGTGTATATTTAAATGTTATTTTGGGTCATTGCTGACATGATAAGAGTAATTATAATCTGTCATTTTGAATTAGTTAAAATGTCAATTTACAAAATACACACATACAGGTTCATGCTTGCATTTGTGCCTGAATGCTTGTTGGTCCTTTGGGCTTCTCCCACTTTTCAATGCAGAAGTTCCTGGGTTCAAATCCTGGTTCCGGCAAGTTTTTAAACCGTAAAAGGTGACTTTGTATCTTACACATTAAAGCACTTAAGAAATTTCTAAATTTAATTTAATTTAGCCTAATCTCTAAAATTGTAGTAAATAAAAATAAAAATCATACACAGTGATTATGTTAACTCTGAAAATCAGTAGCTTGCATCCGAGTGGGTCGGCTCTATGTACACATTTGTCTTTATTTATTTACTGACCTTGTGATAATTGGATGAGCGTAGCGAGCGTAGCGAGCGAAGTGAAGACTTCAATTTGACTTACTGTTTTTTTGTTTTTTTTTAACTTACGTTACCCCAAGAAAAATTGCTCGGGTGTTTGTTTTTTGTTAGTTTTTGTCTGTTTGTTCGCTCTCTACTGGGCAAACGGCATATGCCGTTCTTGATGAAATTTTTACAGGGCCTTCGAAATCTCTTAACTTAGACTTGCCACGTTTTTGGGTACAATCCAAAAAAATATTTCTCATGAATATTGTACTTTTACGTTTTTTTTCGATCTTTGTGCGATAATTTCGTGCCATTTGGGGCCAATTCTGACTAAACGGGTGGGGCTACAACCTTCATATTTCACATGGACTTTAAAAGGTTATGGTGATGTAGTACCTTTGAAAGAAAAAGTTGAAAAAGTTAGCCAGAATCTATAGAAATAAAGCTTTTCATATAAGTTTTTTACGGTAAATAATACCAATTGACAAGAAAACAATAGAACTTGGGAAACAATCCCCTTTCCCAATGCGTAGGCAGCAAAACAAAAGCACTTGCAAAAGTAAAGATATCCCACGCAAACTAAAAACTTAAAAGTCATCTATCAACGCGGCGGGACTTTAGGGGTTTTCCTTAGTTAGTTAACACACTGCATCTGTTGAAGATTATTTCCCTGTTTTGCCAAAAACAAACTAATTTCAAGAACAAGATTATGATTTTAAAAGAGTGTGCATTCTTTCAAAGCAAACTAAATAGGAGGCAAATGTCCATACATTGCTTACAGACAACACTGCTTTGAAGCATGTAGTACTGTATTCCTTTGCAACAATTCAATCAATTCAATTATCTGTAAGCCATATTGTTGTAGCCATCAACCAAATTATGGAGAACCTTGTTTGCTTTATAAATAATGTACTAGAAATGAACAGACCTATCGTTGTGGCCGACAGTTGTGAGAACTTATACATTGCGACCCAGAAGAACCAGGCTTCTTAGGGTGGCAGACCCCCGCAGTTACAGTTTTTTAGTGATATCTCGAGAACGGTTTAAAATATCTAAAAACTCATTGCAACAGTAATGTGGTTTTGTTTGAATTATATAATGCAAGAAAAATTATTTAAAAAAATACTTGGTACGGTTTGTATTTCGATTATGCGTTTAATTATTTAAATGTCTAATTAAAAACTTACTTACCATAACATTACAATCTTTTTCATGCAGGCTATAGTTCTCTCTAAACCACATAACATAATGTTGGCAGGGGTCTGCTGCTTTAAACACAAGAGCAATAATTGAGCTCATTGGCAACCCATAAACTCTTCTGTGCTTGCTTGACCCGGTGGGGGGGGGGGGGGGGGGGGGGGGGTTTGAGACAGATATGAGGCTATAATTATTTTCAACTTGGATTAGACCCAGGCTAGGAGATTTCTCATCAACTCTGCTTTTACAACAACAAACATACCTTGATCAAATTTTGGTGTTTGTTCTAGGGATGCACACAATAATCAATAATGTTAGGCCTTATTATTTAAAAAAAAACTGAATTGCATGTATTCTGAAACAACTTGTCAAAAATTCATCACATATTCCCTGCAAGTGTGATTACTCAATATCATCACTGTTCAGTTCGGCAAATGATAATAATTATTTGATAATTTGCCATCATGGAGACTAAAATGACTCCCACTGAAATTCAGTTATGAGACTGAGTGGGTCGACTATAAATACAAATTTATTTGTTTATTTTATAAATGATAAAATTTTGAATTTACTTTTTTGAGACATTCTTAAGAGGGTTCACCACCCTTTTGATAGTTAGTAAATAGCGGTTTGCTCGGCCAAAAAGCATCCTACGTATATACAATTTTGCAAACTTGTCAATAAAGCATACATGGACGTTCCAACAGTCATAGATTTTCAAAATTTTGACTTGATCAGCCAGAAAAAATTCACGAATATAGTCCATTTTGGACTTTTTAACAAAATTGAAATTCGTGAAATCTAATTTATTTTTTATAAATTATTTCAAAACAAATTTTAGGAATGTGTTACTATAGAAACCTTTATTTCCATTTTCTTGAGATATGTTCAAAATTTCTAACAACTGTGATGTTATTCAGCCGAGCAAACAGAAAATTGCCTAAAAAAGGGGTGGTGAATGCTCTTAACCATGCCATTGTTTGATATTATGGATCAATAATGCAGTCACGTTTTCGATTATTGATATTTTTTATTTAACCTTTGTGCATCCTTAGACCTGGTTTATATTATTACTACAGTTGAATGCGGGTTGATTTTACTGGGGTAACATACTTGAGTTTACATTAATTTCAATTTACTCTCGTTATCATAAGGTTTTCAACCTTCACACGCAGAGCGCTGCACACTTTACTGTCAACCTAATCTAAAATTCGCGTCTGTACAAAGTCAGGCTGACGGTAAATTTGAAGTTGGGAGTAATGTGTCACTGTCTATAAATGCAGACAAGCTTAATTAAGTTGATTTGAAGCTGAGAATCAGATGTTAGGTTATGTTTCCTGGAAATGGCGTCACGATAGTTACGGAAGTCAACCGTAGTCTGTTTACACTTCTCGTATCATTGCCGGTTACGCGAGTAACTCCGAGTTTGTACTCGAGTTAAAAATTGAACCGTGGTAGCTACTTGATTGCGTTTACACGCTAAAATTACCCTCGTTATCGACCAACCCGCGTTAGAAAGAGAGAAATGTAAACCAGGTCTTAGTGTGTTCACAATTTAATTAGCAGTTAGTACTCCCTTCTTGGTGTGTGAATTGCCATATCAGGCTTGACATACGAGGATGAGGAAAACACCAGTGTATGGCCAGTAGAAATCTCCTTGGCTTAGGTTCTTTTTCTAGTTGAAAACCTCCATAATAGTGCAGTTTTTCTTGGACTTGATAATTTTAGCTTCAGAACCTTTGTGAGAACCATTGTGCATTTATCTAAATTTAAATCTTGGGCAATTTTTTTTATCCATTCTCAGCTACTTGTCAACATCGCTCCTATTATGAAATGCATGTTGGGTAAAGCAAATTGTCGTTTAATGTTCTCCCACTGGAAAATCAGTTTTGTGACTGAGTGGGTAGACTTTAATTAAATACAGATTTATTTATTTTATTTGGATGCAATACTAGTTTAGTTTGATAATCAGTTTTATATATCTGAATGGGATAGAAATAAATAAATGCTATTTCCAAAGAATTTAGGAAGGGTACTGTTAATTTTGCAAGCACAGAAGTACTTGAGGGTTTTCAATACATAAAAAAAACTAGGAGCAATGATAGCCACTTAACCCCTGGAGGAGACCTAGTGTATTTGTTCTCACGGCTGCATCGTCCTGCTTAGAGTGGTGTTGGTTATTTTGACTCTTTTGCTGCTCTTGCTACACTTGAACAGAGTGTTATCATCCCCCCCATTGCACTGACTGGGCTGATATGGAATCTCATGAGAGGTTGCCATTTTCTGAATATCTTGGTTGCGATTGGATCTTCGCAGGTTCAATCACAACTAAATGTTTAGGAAGTGGGCCTCTTTGAGTTTCATCATCAGTCCTGTCTCAAGAGTTGGGGAGAACACTCTGTTTAAGTGAAAAGTTCTGACGTGGGGGGTGGTAGCTCTGAAGCGCAAAAAAGACTTAGGTAGTATAAAAAGCGCTTTTTTGGCGCATTTTTTGTACTTTTTATCCATTTTTTGCTTGTTTTTCATATAATTTGTATAATAATTGTATATTTTATTTAATATTGTTAATAAATTATATATTTTTCCAATGCAATTGTTATTTATTTACTATTATTATTTATTATTATTATTTATTACTATATTTATTTATTTATTGATCAATCGAAAAATATACTAAGTCCATAAAGTAGGTCAACTAATAAATAGCCTTGAAAAAAATGGCTATGTCCATAAACTAGGTCAACTGCTAACCTTGCAAGGTTAGCAGCCGACCTAGTGAATGGCCTTCAAAAAAACAGCTAAGTCCATTAATTAGGTCAAGAGGAAAAGGAACTAGGTCAACTCCAAAATGTAACCTTGAAAAAAAAGACTAAGTCCATAAACTAGTTCATGGGATGAACTTGAGTTATGATCAAGGTTAATCAATCATGAAGTGAAGGAGTGGTTAGATTCATGACAACTGCAAGAATAGTGGAAGAGTCGGAAGCTTACAGTGATGTAAGTACTCCAGTGCAAGGAGTTCTTGCACTGGAGTACTACATCACTGTAAGTCGACTCTTCCACCATCGCAGTAGTCATGAATCCTGATCCACTCCTTCACTTCAGGATGTAACCTTGATCATAACCCAAGTTCATCCCATGAACTAGTTTATGAAGCTCAGGTAGGAGGAGTAACTAGAGTGGAAAGAGAGTAAATGGTATTAAAGTACAAGAAAATGAACACAACAAGAGCATGGGTTTAACAAGTATATTGAACAGTACTGTACATGAAATGGCAGTAGAAAAATAGGCTATGTCCATGGCCTTGAAATTGCAAAGTGATAAGGGTTAGCACATAGTCACCCAACCAAATTTCTGGAGGTGAGGTAGGCTCAAGATTCTAGCAGGGTTTGACGAAACATGGTAGATGTGCTGAGAGCGAGATTCGTTGGCTTGATATGTTCAGAAGTTCTTTGCGGCAGGTATCTGAAAAACACAACATGACATATAGCGATATGCTAAGCCAGGGAAGCAGCTCAAAGTACATGTTGGCAGTCTTGTAGAAGAGCTAGTAGGTGTAATTTCAGCTCCTACTAGCTAAATGGAGCGGGTATCTGCAATAGAAATAACCAACTAGACTCCTGGGACTAGAGCCCAGTTTGTCTAGCTCAGGGATGGCCAACTGGCGGGCCGCAAATGGCCCTCGCCCTTCCATCCGGCCCCCAGGCCCCCGAGAAACATTCTGAATTACATGGGTTTATACTTCAACGGCAATAGCTAAAAGCTCTGCTATAATAACTATATAAGCTTTAAAACATACTGTTATTTTCAAGTTGTCCTAAAACGAGTACGTCGATGTAAAACGCATGTAAGTTGTGTCAAGAAACGAGGTTATTTTAGTGTTCTTATCGCTTGTAGTTGTCGCCGAGGTTTCTGATGGAACTGTTGGCTTGTATAGTGGCGTAATTGCTGCGATTGAAATCTGAAAATTGCGTGTTGATTAACAAAGTGTTTTCTGTGGTCTTAATTACTATGAATGAGTTTAAGTAAAACTAATAAGCCGGCTCGAAAGGTTGATAGTGAAAATAGGGCGTTTAACCCGCAGTGGGAATCGGATGACTACCTCTTCTGTGTAAATAAGGACAATAAACCACAGTGTCTCGTGTGTTTGTTAGTGCTGTCAGTGCAAAAGGTATTTAATTCAAGGCGACATTATCATTCGAATCATCGTGCAAAATATGATAAATATACTGGTGATGCACGTAGCGCTGTTGTAGTGGATTTAAAGAAAAAGATTTTTTTAAGAACAAGATACTAAAACTCCCCTACAATCGGACTGGAGCTTCGGCTGCCATGTTAGAAAATGGCGGCCAAAAAGTGTTGGTTATCGAATAGACAAAATGTCGCAATGGCAACAGTATTCCCCATTCAACCCTCTACAATTAAGGTGTCTATAGTTTTGGCAGAGACAAAGGTTACATCACAAAATCGTGGTTTATTTGTTACTTATTGGTAGAGATACGTTTTTTTAGCATTTAAATTTAGATTATTTAGCATTAATTTTGACAGATTTAGCATTTTGAAGCATTAATTGGTTTCCCTTCCACCAAAACCCTAAATGTAGGGTGTTTCTTACACTTAAGAGCCTAATGCATAGACAGGTTTCAGGCGCGGCTGCAGAGTGTTAGAAATAAAATAACAAGCTCTACAGTTATGATCAAATAATTATGAAAAAATTCAACCATACTCAAAAATAAATTTTGAACACATCGGATTTGTCTATTTTTTTCTTTGGTCGGTTATTGCTTCGGAAAAAAATGATAACTTTGGAACTTGATGATGAACTTTACTGCATTGAAATAAGTAATATCCATTTTTCATGACAGCGCGGTATTAATTTTACTATTCTGAACACTGTGGTGAAATTTGATATTGTTTGAACCATAATTATGGTCATAATCGTTAAATTACATCAGTAAAAGTTACACAAAACGGCTCAGAAGTAGGCCCAAAATGGGATTTGATGGCTGCACAGAGTTCCGCGTCTGTGCGTTAGGATCGCATGTACGAAAGCCGATAACGGCAGCTTTGACGTCATCACAGTCTGATATTGCCATCGTGAGGTAGGGCCTACCCCGTCAAACGCAAATGTCGAGCCCTACCAGTGACCCTTACCAGTGAAACTTACTTTGTTTTTATGTTCATATAATTTTCGTAACATGACGACAGTAACCATAGCAAATTTAATAAAAAGCATTGTATCTTGGGAACTAGGTACAGATTGTAAACAAAATAAACAAAAGAAGGTAGCTTTTGTTTCTGGAAATCTGTTTTGAAAAGCACTGCATCCACCGCTTGCTTGATGTATCATGAGAAATTAACTATAAGTAATTATGTTGACATTATTTTATCATAACTCCATGATTTTATTATCGCATGATATTATGTAGTGAAGAATAAATCAGGTGACCACCGGTTTGACCGGTACAGTACCGTTTTCATAACACTTGTACCGGTGTCCCAAGAAACTAATAAAAATTACGTTTTTGTACCGGTTTGCAATTTTAGTGAAAAGTGACCTGGTATTTTCTTAACTATACCGTGCATGGAAAGATAATGTTTTATAAAATATGCTCCTCTGATAATACTTATAGTAAAAACAATGAAAAAGTTCTTCCACTTCCAAGAAGATAATTCATTTTCTCTAGGGGTTTGCGAGTATTATTAATGATTTTGGTGGAGGTGCCGGGTCGCGCTCGTGTGTGAAAACGTAAAAATCGTTAGGCCTATACATTTTGACGCTACCTTACAAATGCTGATAACTTACCATAATAGAAATAATATAAGTCTTATGATACAAATTTATATTCATTTAGGAAGTTTTGAACTTTTTCGGGGAACAAAATATAATAAAATATGTCACTATAATGTTTGTGCACAAACGCAAAAATGTGACTTTTTATCAATTTTACTTTGATATTCAATGCCAATTTACGAGAACGTTTGAAAACATATTGTTGGTTTATCAGTCTTAAAAACATGCTGTCACATGTGTTATAATACTTCAATGCACAGATAATTATACGAAGTCGCCGAGATAGTGCATGACATGCGTTTGTTCGGCTGCGCGTCTTATTTACTTCCGCTGTCGCGACGAGCACATTGTGAGATATATAAGCGCCAAACCGCTCATACTTTACCATTCGGCCATGTAGGTATCAACAAATGTCTTGGTGATTTAGCTGTGTAAGTTTTTATAAATGCTATGTTATATTTCAGGTCAATTGAACATTTCGTTACTGCTTTTGTCAATCGACAACAAATAAATGCAGGATCAAAGCTGCATCGCAGTCTTGCATCACAAATATAATAATTTCTTTAAAACAGAGCGGCTTCATTGATGGAATTTTTAAAACTGAATAGTGTGGCCAACACTGTAAATACAATTTGGAATTTAAAGTCCGTCTGGTTGTATGCTACTGTAGCAGTACACAACGTTTATTGTTGTTTTGTTCCGTGCTTAGAGATAATTTGCGTGATAATTTGTCGTAAAACTAGGAAAACGCTAAAGTCCCGCCGCGTTGATGGATGAGCGTTTTTGTAAGTTTTTAGTTTGCGTGGGACCACTTTTCCTTTGCAAGTGCTTTGTGAATGCATTGTAGGTGATTGTTGTCGAGTTTCAAATGTTACTTGTTAATGGTTATTATAAACCTCAAAAAAACTCATATCAAAACCTTTATTCTATGAATTCTGGCTCACTTTTTCAACTTTTTCTTTCAAAAGGTACTACATCACCTTAACCTTAATGTTCATGTGAAATATGAATGTTGTAGCCCCACCCGTTTGGTCAGAATCGGCCCAAATGTCACGAAAATATCGCACTAAAAATCGGAAAAAATCGTAAAAGTACGTTTATTTTATGGGTTCTGGTTACCTTTTTCAACTTTTTTTTCACAAGGTACTACATCACCATAACCTTAATGTCCAAGTAAAATATGAACTTTGTAGCCCCACCCGTTTGGTCAGAATCGGCCCAAATGTCACGAACATATCGCACTAAAAATCGAAAAAAATCGTAAAAGTGCGATATTCATGAGAAATATTTCTCTGATTGAACCCAAAAACGTGGCACGTCTAAGTTCAGAGATTTCAAAGGTCCTGTCAAATTTTCATCAAGATCGCTTATGCCGTTAGATTACGTTCCAGTAGAAGCCATACAAGAATGTCATGCACACTTTAACATGCCTACGTGCTACATAATAAATTAATATTTGACGTGACATGTGTCAGAAAATTTAAGTAATTGATTCAAATTATTACATATTTAAATTGTGTTAGAAGTTTTTATTGCCAATTTGTCTGTTACATGTGTTCGGTTTGGCCCCCGGACCTCACAGTGAATAGTAGTACTCTGCGCGACAGCGGAAGTAAATAAGACGCGCGGCCGAACAAAACGCATGTCATGCACTATCTCAGCGACTTCGTATAACTATCTGTGCATTGAAGTGATTATAACACATGTGACAGCATGTTTTTAAGACTGATAAACCAACAATATGTTTTCAAACGTTTTCGTAAATTGGCATTAAATATCAAAGTAAAATTGATAATAAGTCACATTTTTGCGTTTTAGACCAATTTAAATACTCTAAACTATTTTTAATGGGTAAATGTGGGTATTCACTGGAACGGTCGATTCGTCTTCTAAATAATCGTACAAAGTTATTGATTTAGAACAAGGATCAAAAGGGTGAAACGTCATGCGGAAGCATCGCGGCGCGCTCAAAACGGCATGTAGAACAAGGCGGATTCTTTTCGTATACGGTTTATGGTATGTATTTTGAATTAGGCTTTCTAAAAAGTATAATGTCATCTGTGTTCTACCGCCGGTAGGGGTCCAACTTTCATAACTTGCCGATTGCCGCTGCACGGATGCGAGAAAGCCTTCGCCATTAGAGTAATTTGCACTGGAAAGTTATAAAAATTGTTTCCGTCACAAATTATAAGTGAACAACAATAATGGAATGAGTAAAAAAAAGTAAAAAAGTTTTCCTAGACGGGGCTCGAACCGACGTCCTCTCGCATGCAAAACAAGAGCTCTAACCACTCGGCCAACAATGACCACGGTAAACGTGCGGTCTAGAGTGATATTTATACAGATGCACGATAACTTGCGATAAGCGTAAACATTTGTCATGACTATTAGGACACTTTTAATAGTTATAAAACGTTCTGTCGATATTTCTAGAGTGTAATTTACGTCTCTTTTCACAAGATGTACATTATAATTTATTTATTTTGTCATTAAAAACTTCGGATGTGGCAGTCAGTCGCATGAAATCATCCAACTCGCCACCAAATAATATCTCGTGGTTTGAAACGTGGCTGGTAATGCGGGTAGCCTAGGACCCAAGGGGAGAAGACGCAACTGTATTGGCAAGACTACCGATAGCGGACGATTTAGTTTAGGTAGTCACCGCAAAATTTGAAAGCGCTCGGCCCTGCTTCCGACTCTTAATGGTAAATGATGAATTATAGGAACATTTCAATTCAATAAAGTCATGTAAAATGCTAGAATACATAGGCATTAAAAATACTACTTTTGTAAAATTAGCATTTTGTAGCATCAAAACCTAAAATGCTAAAAACTCTTATCTCTACTTGGGAGTACCAGCCGATTTCCTTATTTTCACGCCCAGCATCAAACAATGCCCGGTAAATCCGCAAGAATTTGATTCAAATACAAAGGGACTTTTGTACGAGGTTCATGAAAGCTTCCAAAATCGAATTTTGCATTTACCCAAAATTTGGGTTTTTCCATTGTTGGAATTTCCTCAAAAATGCCATATTTGACTGTCCATTATTAAGCACTAAATAGCATTGGAGGAAAGATTCCTTCTACGCACATTGAAGTGACTTAAATAACGATGAGATAACCAAAGTTTTAATGGCTGATAATTCCTAATATCCACAATATCAAAGTGAATGATGTAACAAAAAGAGTGCAAAAACATCACGATTACAGTATTCATATTGTGAATATTAGGAATTAGCAGCCATATTAGATTTAAACTTTGGTTGTTATCTCATCGTTATTTAAGTCACTTCAATGTGCGTAGAAAGAATTTTTCCTCCAATGCTATTTAGTGCTTAATAATGGACAGTCAAATATCGCATTTTTTAGGAAATGCCAACAATGGAAAAACCCAAATTCCGTGTACATGCAAATTCGATTTTGCAGACCTGATTTTTTAAATACTAATGGAAGCTTTCATGAACAGCGTACAAAAGTCCTTTTGTATTTAAATCCATTTCTAACGGATTTACCGGGCATTGTTTGATACTGGGCATGAAAATTAGGATATCAGCTAGTAGGCCTACTCCAATAGGCAACATATGAGCCACGATTTTGTGACGTAACCTTTGCCCCTACCAAAACTATAGAAGACACCTTTTATGTAGAGAATTGAATGGGGAATGTTTTAACCATGCAACACTTTGTCTTATCTCCAACCAATTTGGAGATATTCGATAACAAACACTTTTTGGTCGCCATTTTTCAATATGGTGGCCGAAGCTCCAGTCCGATCGTAGGGGAGTTTTAGTATCTTGTTTAACGTGTTAGGAAGGTCACTACAAAAATTCAGCTTATTGGTAATTATTTCCTCTAAAAATTCTTATTTGACTGGACTATTGTACGTGTGTTGTGTTTGTGATGTGTACTTGAAAGTCAGCCTGTCTGGGACTCGAACCCTGAAAATCTAGGTGTGTTGTGTGTGATGTGTACTTGAAAGTCAGCCTGTCTGGGACTCGAACCCTGATTATCTAGGTGTGTTGTGTTGTGATGTGTACTTTAAAGTCAGCCGGTCTAGGACTCGAACCCAGATTATCTGGCTATTCTACCTAATCCATTGTATCTGTAGCTACTATAATGAAGTGTTTGGTTTTTCATGTGTTGTGTGATGTGTACTTGAAAGTCAGCCTGTCTCGGACCATCTGGCTATGCTAACTACACAAAATTGTTGCTGGAGCAACTACAATGATATGACAAAATTCTAATTATTTAATTGTTTATGATTTTTTGGAAGTAGTTGTTCGTCTGATGTGTGTGCGTTGTGTAATTAGGAAGTCAGTCCGAGACTCAAACCCAGATCATCTGGCTATTTTAACTAATCTAAGTGCATTTGAAAGTGAGCCTGCATGGGATTGAACCCATGACATCCAAAGATGCTAACTTTCCTATTGTTGCTTGAGCTACTTAAGTGTGAAAACTTCCATTATTTAATTGCTTATGTTCCTTCAAAGTAATAAAATTGTGTACATCTGTTAGTGAATAAGTGCATGGGATTTGAACCCATGACATCTGAAGGTGCTAACTATGTATTATTGCTGGAGCCACTATAATCAATTGTGAACATTTCCATTATTTAATTGCTAATGCTTTTCAAAAGTTGTTGTGTACGTCTGTTAAGTGAGCAAGTGTATTTGAGAGTCAGTCTGCATGGGATTTGAACCCATCACATCTGAAGGTGCTAACTATGTATTATTGCTTGAGCTACTATAATCAATTGTGAACATTTCCATTATTTAATTGCTAATGTTTTTCAAAAGTGGTTGTGTACATCTGTTGAGTGAGTGAGTGCATTTGAAAATCAGCCTGGCTGGGATTTGAACCAAAATCATATAAATAAAATAAATAAATAAATTGTATTTAGAGTCTATCCACTCAGTTATATAACTGATTTTCAGTGGAGGACTTTAAATCAAAGCGACCAAGCCAACCCTGTAGGCCCCGATGCAATCGACGAGTGAGCGATAACCAACCAAAGATCGATATTTTTAATAGGAAATATAGCAATCAGTGGTATGGACAGTGCAAACACCCGTGAATCAATATGAATGTAAATATGCTTATATGCTATTGTTGATTAAGCTAATGTCGTCAAGTGTTATTATTTCCTTTATTTAATTACTAATGGGTTTTAAAGGTGGTTGTGTTCATTTGTTGTGTGTGTTGTGTACTTGAAAGTTAGCCTGTCTGGGACTCGAACCCAGGTCTCTGAAGGTGCTAACTACGCTATTGTTGCTTGGGCTACAATCTATAACTATCTATAATCTAACATGCTGAACTGCTGCAGTGGACTTGTCATTTTCGGCAAAGGGATTAATCCACATGGTTCATCTAATTTATTTGACAGTTCAAGTAGAAGAAATTGGTAGGTTATGTTTAGTCTTCTCATTTTAGAGTTGCACACAAAAAGAATGTATTATAATAGTTAAGTTGTACCAAATTGCAATGAGTTTGTTATTTATTAGGGATGCACACGATATTCGTTCCTTCATAATATACAAAAATTGTTGAAAAACTGACCGAAACCAGTTGTTTGTTTGCATGTTTGGTGGTCTCCAAACACCCAATATCATTCATGTGGTCGCAAAATAAATTTTGGACAATTAAAGAACGCTGCAAATGAACGAACCGATCATTTGAATTATAAAAACATCCTGAAATCAATCATGACTACTTTTTCGGGTAGACCGAGTAAGTGTAGGCAAATTATTACTAAATAACCTTAAAACACCCAACGTTTCGTGGCCGCTGTGGTAATAATTAGTATGTAATAATAATTTACCAACACCTACTCGATCTACCCGAATAAGTAGTCGTGAATGTTTATAACCGAGAAAGCTTCAAACAAACCATCCTGAAATCAAACTTCACAGAGCCAAGATTTCGAGAAATGCGACCTTCACAAAGACTAGCATTGTTTAAACGTCGCGACTATGCGGCCGGCCACTCGTGGGACGGGGAGGGGTAATGACGCTGTGTATTGTCAGTCGCTTAAAATTAATCGCGAAGTGGAAAAACCAGTTTTGAGTGGTTGAGAATTCCATCATAACAAACGGGAATTCGGGAAGAACCATCAAATTTGTTCGATATAATGATAAAAATGGCATTTGTTGAAATGACTTTAGCTGTATTGATAATACAATTTGATGATGTCACCATTTCGATAAACGATAATAAAAAAAGCATCCGTAGTCTTCCCATAAATGCATAGTACCTTATTTGTGACACTATGTGCTTGCCTGTGGTGCCTATTCTATGATGGTTAACCCATGCATGGTGTAGAATGGTGGCTCTACAGGTGTAAACATATCATAAAAATGATGTAATACAAAGCTGAGCAGTTTATTATTACTCATTAGCTATTTATCTTTCTTAAGAATCTTTAAATAAGTGTGGCTCGTTGGTCTTGTGGTTAGCGTATCTGCTTCCATTGCAGAAAGACTTAAGTCCATCAGTTCTTGTCTTAGGAGTTTGTTATCGGTGACTTTGGAGCCGTCCTAGCAACGAAGCACATAATAAATTCAGAGTTGTTCTGAATCGACCTTGTTGATTCTGGCGTTGATCCACGGGTGTTCGCACTGTCCATACCACTGATTGCTATATTTCCTATTAAAAATATTGGTCTTCGGTTGGTTATCGGTCACTCGTCGATTGCGTCGGGGCCTACAGGGTTGGCTTGGTCGCTTTGATTTACTGTCCCCCACTGAAAATCAGTTATATAACTGAGTGGGTAGACTCTAAATACAATTTTTATTTTTTTATTTATTTAAGACTAACTGGCATTTCTGATCATGTCTTCTCTTGTATGCCCACATTGACATATTCAGGCCGAGCATTAGAGTCCTGTCCCTTCCTGTCCATGTACCTTGGCCTTCCTTCATTGTGCTCTGCCTTGTACAGGTAAACAGATGTTCCTGTGTTCCAATCTCTCGGAGCTTACATAACATACAGCTTTCAATCAAACCCTTTCTATGCGGGTGGCTCATTAGTAAATCACGGCCTGTATCTCGTTGGGGCTGTGCTGTTATTGTACTTCTCTTATAATGGTTTGCTTCTTTTCCATGCTTTACCTAGCCCACTTCACACTTTTTACCTTGCACCTTCCCTTCCATACTCTTTACTTCCAAGTTGCAGGGCGATTCCAATTGAGTTATATTTCTACCGTTCATTAACCTCAGTATTTTTATCTTGCAGTTTCTTGTTTACTTGATTTTTACTCGCTATAGCCTGGACTGAAGTCTGTTCCACCTATCACCACCTTCCTATATAGATGGAACCAGTTAAGGTGGCGGTCGCCGAGGGATCGCAGCACTGTCGCACAGCTGATGCCCTCGCAAGTGGCCAACGGTAAAGAAACAAATATGCTAGCATCCCGGGCGCTGCTCGTGCTCTTAAAGCAGAACAACCGCTTCTTGCCATTGCCTCTGAAAAGGCACACCCGGTTTACGAATTTTTGAATTGCTCACATGATACAATATATAATAAAATAATATTTTGAAGGTGAACGAGACAACTTTCATATGTCAAAAAAATCTAGCGTAGCCATCTAAATCAGAGTGTGTTGGCAGCGGAAAAGCGGTAAATTTGAAATGGCCATTGCCAACGAGACAAAAAAAATATTTAATAAACTCATTTATTAAGCGAGCGAAGCGAGCGTTTCCATTTGACTCTGCCGGAAAAATTAGTCACTTTGTTTGTATGTCTCGCCATAACGTTCGAACGAAGGCTCGGATCGAGTTGAAATTTGGACCATCCACAAGCTTCGTTCTCGATTGAATGCTATTAGTTTTGTGGCAAAATCGTTCAAAAAGTTAAAAAGTTACATTAAAGTTAATCGAAAGTTTTTTTTTCAAACTAAACAGACACAAAATCTGAGGTGGCCAAATCATTTAGAATGTCCGTCCGGTCACGAATATGTTAATTTTATTTTGATCCGATAAGTAGTGTAGATGGAAATTATATTATAATAAAGTACCGTTACCATTGCAACGGAAAGTCACGCAGCTTTTTTGCCTCATGATAGCGGTCGAACGGAGATTCGGATCGAGTTGAAATTTGGACCATCCGCAAGCTTTGACCTGGATTAAATGCCATTAGTTTTGTGGCAAAATCGTCAATTTTTTTTTCAAACTAAACGGCGTCAAAATCTGAGGTGGCCAAATCATTTAGAATGTCTGTCCGGTCACAAATATGTTAATTTTATTTTGATCCGATAAGTAGTGTAGATGGAAATTACATTTTAACAAGAGTAACGTTACCATGGCAACGAAAAGTCGCACGATAATTCTGGTCACTATGCACTGCCACCTAGAAGTAATCAAAATACTATCGAGGAAGCAGTGTATTATTTGTTATTACCAAAGAGTTTAAATAGTTTTCCCAAGGAGTCAAGGTCCTCTAGATGGCTGTGGATTTTATCCACAAAGTAAAGGTTTACCCACGGGTTTACCCAAATACCTTGCCAATAATAAATAATATTGGAAACATGGCCCCGTGGACTGTGAACGCCGCAAATTTTAAAATTTTAAAAAATGTGCAATGTGGGTCTAGCTATAGCACGTGCTCGCTTATCAACGCGTCCAACTGAGCGTTTCCTAATAAAATCAATATTTTGCTTATACTTTAAGTATTAATCATTACATAAATCTCGTTTAATTATTAAAATATAAGTTTATACTATCAAATATAACAATTGATTGACAAAATCACTTAGTATTAGTGATTGTGTGCAAATTGTTGATGTTTGCATATATTCTCTGGCTTGACCTTGACGACCGCCAGCTTATCTGGTTCCACCTATACTGTTCAATCTTTGCTTATTGCAAATATTTCTCCATCAAAGCTACTCTCATTTGATCCTGCTGGGAAGACTCCTGTAACTCTCTGCTGTGTATGCCTGCCCCTTCATACCAGTCTCGTGTTGTTGCAGATCCAACCACGTATAATGTATGTAGCCACTCTTTCTAGGTATTCGTAGTGAATATATACTAGGCCGCTTCGCGAACACTTTTTAGTCGCGTTGATGGATGAGCTTTTTTAATAAGTTTTTAGTTTACGTGGGATGTCTTTACTTTTGAAGTTCTTTTTGAACGCATTGTAGGTGATTGTTGTCTAGTTTCTATTGTGACTTGTTAATTGTTATTATATACCTAAAAAAACTCATATTAAAACCTTTATTTCTATGAATTCTGGCTAATTTTTTCAACTTTTTCCTTCAAAAGGTAGTACTACATCACCATAACTTTAATGTCCATGTGAAATGTGAACGTTGTAGCCCCACCCGTTTGGTCAGAATCGGCCTAAATGTCACGAAAATATCGCACTAAAAATAAAAATAAATCGTAAGTACGATATTCATGAGAAATATTTATTTGATTGTACCCAAAAACGTAGCAGGTCTAAGTTCAGAGATTTTGAAGGTCCCCTCCAATTTTCATCAACATCGCATATGCCGTTTGCCCGGTAGAGAGCGAACAAACAAGACAAAAAACAAATAAAAAAATAACTAAAACAAAAAAAACACCAGAGCTAAAGTTTTTGGGGGTCAGTGAAATTGAAGTCTGCTTTGCTCATCCAATGAGTGCCACACTTCTCATAAGGACCTCTTTTAGTACTTCAATTTAATAGTTAGTTTGTGTAGTATTTCCAATGATGCCATATTATTAATAGTATTTATCTTTCTTATTTCTGATCCGCATTTACGGTAGTTAACCTTCTCATATAAAATTTCTCGATAGCTTCCTAGTTTTGGTATTAACCAGACAGTAGTCATGCACCCGTTTATTACGTGTGCGGTCCTTTTATTAACAATACTACTATGTTGCGTCTTGCGTTTTTCGGTTTTTAATATGATTACTATAATGTAATTTACGAGATTTTCTGACTGATTACAAGGAAATAATGAATGTGATGTAGAGATGATTGATTGATACCCGACATTGATAACTTTGGTATTTACTTCTACAAAACGTTTTACTAAGACCGTGGAAGATAAAAGAAAATTAAATGTGTTAGGCGGCATATGAAACACCATGAAGTTTAGATGATTTTGTTTCTTTCCGTCGCATATTAATGCACTAAGGCTATTCGAGACGATGAGTGGCGACAGGCGAGGGTGAAGGATGTTTATAAAAGATCCATGCCTTACATGGTATTCGTATTCTCGTAGAGCCGTACGTAGAGGGACTATGCACTGCATATTGCCGATTTAAGAAATATTTAAAAAATGTATTCAAGAAGCCAAGACGTTAGTAGTCTCACTGCAGTCTAAATGACCAGACATTTGAATAGATCAAAAAAAATTGGTGTATTTAACTATTTTTATTTTAACAATATTTTGAATTGTGTTCTCTTCACAAATATATTTTAGGAAGGTAGATAAAGCTAGAGCCAAGGGATCGAACCGAAATAATTTTCATTTCGGTTCGGTTTTCGGTACAACGTTATTTTTTCGGTTCGACCTTTCTAAAAATAGCGGTTCGGTTTGAACTGTTTTAAACCGGTTCGAACCAGTTTATTTTAATTTACTCTTTATAAGGCAAAATATCAATAAAAGTAAAATTTTTTTGAAAGTTGAAAACGTTTGTAGGGATATTTACTAACATTAATCACAGATACGTGCCCACATCTATCAATTCCCAACATATATATATGCACAAAGCCCAAAACCTGACTCATAGTCCACATTCCACAATGTTCCTCAGTCCTCACTCCTCAGTCCAAATCAGGTCTGTGTCTGTAGAGGCCGATATGAGAGACTGGGATAATGAACGTTACAGGACTAAGGCAATCAATGGGTGCGGTGACGAGGAGAGTCGTATTATATACTCGTTGGTCTTGTGGTTAGCGTATCTGCTTCCGATGCAGAAGGTCCAGGGTTCGATTCCCTCTAAAGTCACAAGTTTTTTATCTTCTGATTTAAACTTAGGTCCATCAGTTTTTGTCTTAGGAGTTTGTAAACAGTGACTTTGGAGCCGTCCTAGCAACGAAGCACATAATAAATTCAGAGTTGTTCTGAATCGGCCTTGTTGATTCTGGCGTGGATCCGCGGTTGTTCGCACTGTCCTTACCACTGATTGCTATATTTCCTATATTAAAAATATCGATCTTTGGTTGGTTATCGCTCACTCGTCGATTGCGTCGGGGCCTACAAGGTTGGCTTGGTCGCTTTGATTTACTGTCCCCCACTGAAAATCAGTTATATAACTGAGTGGGTAGACTCTAAATAAAATTTATTCATTTATTTATTTACATTTAGCCTTACTACACTAAATTAAAGTGACCTTAATTTGATTTCCACGGTCAACAACAACATTCTGAAGTCGTCGTTTATGAAAGGTGTGGTAGGCAGGATTCTTTGGACTTATGAAAAGAAGGTATAAGCCGGACTTGTGAAAGGGAAAATCAAACTTTTTTTGCCTTTTCCCAATTTTCGCGATTTGGCAATTTTTAGACTTTGTGACCGAAACTGCCCCTGAACCGAAATTAACCGAAAAAAACCGAAATAAACTGAAATAAGAAATTCGGTTACGGTTCGGTTTTCGGTTTAGGCACTTTCTTATAACGGTTTTCGGTTCGGTTTTCGGTTCAGGAAAAATATTGGTTGTTTTCGGTTTGTACCGGTTCGATGCCCTGGCTAGAGCACTCGTGCACGAGTCACATACCATTAAGTCGCTGGTCCAAAGCATATGGCTTAATATAGCTTAAATCTCGCATAAGGAATTGAGTTTTTACTTTTTTGTAATCTTCCTTAATCATCAACTATCACCACTCATTGTCTCAAATAGCCAAAGTGCATAGACATTAAACAACAAAAATCATCATCATCACTCAGGCATCAGGCATTTGCATGAGCAATGTGAAGATGCCAGCTGTTGAAAAAAATTTGGTCTGCAACTACTAGAGTTAAATTTTTGTTTGTGTAGCTTCGTGGGGATCTCTGTCCCAATACTCTTTATCCATACAAACAATATTTTCATACAGATTTCCTGCTGCTATCTACATGTCTCCTTTCTTCTAATGGTGGAACTTCTGCAATTGTTTCCATTGCTGTGATTGGTGTGGTTTTTACTCCTGTTAGCCTATGATTCTCAAGTCTTTCATTTGAATATCTTCTTCTTTTCATATGCCCGCATTTTTTACTTACTAGGCCAGTAGGCTTTGGAGTGTTTATCAAGATGGAATTTCTGTATGTAGATTGGGCATAGGTTTTGTATGTTGAGGAAAGAATATTTACATTAACTCTCCATTTCACCTCTTCTACCATATTAGTCACTCAACGCTTCTACTCTTTTCAGTAAGTTTAGTCTTTTGGCAAATTCTGTTGATAAGCCTCAACAAGCAATTTTTTCTCCATTAGTACTTCAAGATGGATTAAAATTTAAAACACATTTTTTTCTTCTGTTATTTGTCATCTATCAACCTATTCTATTTCAGGTAAGCTGTTTGTGCCCCATCTCTTTAATCACTTTCCTTACTCCATTATATTAATATTTTAAGATGGAACACGGGTATCTTCCTGCTGTAGAATACTTGTCTTGTTTACTGTCATCCTGCCCTGTTATAATGCTTGTTATGCCTTAACATTGTCGACTCTTTTTGGCAATTATTGGTAGGGATGCACATCGATACTATTTTCATTATCAGTTATCGAAATGGTAATGTCATTATCGAATCAATTGATAAAATCAATATCAATAAAAAATTCAAGCCCGTGCAGACATAGATGGAATCTCAAATGTGGTAAATGAAATTCAAAACAAAACAATCTCATGCCACTCGCTGCCTCATTCTCTCTGTGTTGTCTTTGTTTTTGCCTCCCGCTATTGGCTAAGTTCACTCCCTAACATAAATCACGAGTAAGGTTGCGTTCCATAGAAGCGACCGGTCGACCATGGGTTGACCAGTCTTCTATTATAGCATTCCGTAAATCAGATTGGGTGACCACTCTACTCGTTACCTAGCGTACTGTTAATGTTCCGGTCGACCAGTGGTCGCGACTACAATGCGCATCGTTTTGGACTGGGCGTAGTGGTCGTTTTGTTGGAAGTATGGCGCCATTTTTTTAAAATATATGTCTGCTTATGTGTATTTTTCTGTTAACTCATACGTAGGTCAACTGATTGAGCTGTAAAGTCTCGATTGGTATGCTTAGATTGCACATGGAGCATACGTGGAGGCCTAGGCTTTTGTATATCTTCTGTACTAGTTTTACTAGTAGGCCTAGGCCTAAGCTAGTCGAGGGTTGTTCTAAAGCCCTGGCCTAGGGCCGAGAGGGCAAGCATCATATTTATTTGGCCTAGAGCGTACACCAAGACTTCACATTGCCCAGCAGTCGTATTTGTCACAATTAATTAATAGCAGCATCTCTTGCACTCCATCGCCATTTTCCCGCTGACAAATTTGAATGTTTATAGTTAGGAAGTGTTCTGTAGTAGGTCGCGACCAGTGCCGTAAAGGAGAAATCCGCCGCCCCCGCAAAGCTGGGGGGCCCGGCGTGTACGGGGGCCCAGCTCGCCAGAAGTATAGACCTTGTTTTATTGTAATCAAATTTCAAACCGTCCATTTTTGACACAAGAAAACATAACACATTTTTACTGAAATTAGGTTGTGTCCAGTTAATTTCCAAGTCCGCTGTGATAAGATTTTCTTTGGCACTTCACTCATCCCTTGAGTGAAAAGAGTATATCTGCAGGCTGCACCTCTTGATCAAACTTTTGAAGACATGTGTCAAATTTTTATTTCAATCCTTTGCAACCAGCTAAACGTAAAATTAGGGTGAAACTCGAATGGGCAGTATTCTATTTTTAGTCAAATTTAGATATTCATGTGTCAACAGGTAGGTGTAGAGCAGGGGTGCCACGTAGTGGCACGCCAAGCTATTTCCTGTGGCATCCGCATGCGCCTTGGCCAGATATAAACTTTTAAAATTTTAATATCTCATGACAAACATTAGATTGGTACTATTTCTTGTTATAAATCTGAATTTTATTTGAGTAGACTAGCCTAGATAATATAAGTTGTATTAACTCAGGTAGTCAAATGTTTTACCCCCGACTATGCTTCACACTCACCACCTGGAGCTAAGTTATTTTGAGTGGATGGACGTTGAAAATCTAGAAATGGAACTAGTTGAGTTTCAATCTTCCGATCTCGGGGTAGATAAATTCAAAGCATTGTAAATGTAGAAACCGTGGGTCATAGGATCACTGATATAATATCTGCCTGTTGGGCCTCATTACCTTCGAAGTTCAACTCGATGAAGAAAGTCGCATTTGCTCTTATGTCAGCATTCGGCTCTAACTACACATGTGAGCAAGTGTTTTCACACATGAAAAATATTCTTGGAGCTGTACGCAGCCAACTCACACTAAACTACTCCGCGTTTTGCGTAAAACTAAAAGTCACGGACTACTCTCCCGACTTGCAAAAACTCAATGCAAATAAACAGCACTAGGGAAGTCACTAGCGAGGCCTTCAACAATCTACGATGCACAGATCAGCACAAAACAAATGTAGGTGAATAGCAGAACATGTACAAAATATTTTTTTCAATTTCTAATTTAGCTTTGAAAAATAACATAACAAAATTTTAAAAAAATGCATTTGAAAGATCAAAAGTGTGAAAGTTGTATTAATGATGTAGTAGTTGTAGTTTGGAGCATTGCAATGGCTATTTTTAGTGTTTCCTGAATAACAACAAATTAACATTTTGTCTTCGTAAAATTTGTACTGGCACGCGAACAATATAGTTAAAAATTTTAACATCATTTTGGCACACACGTTGCAAAAGGTTGCCGACCCCTGGTGTAGAGATAAGTTTCAGTTTAATCTTCAAAACGTGCAGACGGGTAGTGTGGCTCTTGAAATACAAGACGTGATTTATAGCCGCGTGTTATAGTGTTAGTTAAATAAAAATATATATCTATCTGACTCCTGTTTCCAACTTAAGTTAGGTCGGGGGTGGCTATAGCCACCAATTTTCTAGGGCATTTTATGAGTTGTTAACACCGGCTTGCCAGGCCTGTCATGTCCTCTTCAGGTTCACTCGCACTTCTTCCCACCAGTTCACGCCATCCACTTCTGTCTTCCCACAGTTTCCTTGCTTCGACTTCTCTCCACTTCTCACCTCTTTCCTGTATATCATTTCTTATTTGATCTTTCCACTTCTCTCTTGGTCTACCGACTCGTCTTTTAACTTTGTCCCCACTTTCAAATTCTGTCCTTGAATTCTTTCTTCTCCCATTCTTCTGACATGACAAAAAAATAAATTAATTTTATTTTAGAGTCTACCCACTCGGTTATATATAACTGATTTTCAGTGGGGGACTTTAAATCAAAGCGACCAAGCCAACCCTGCAGGCCCCGACGCAATCGACGAGTGAGCGATAACCAACCAAAGATCGATATTTTTTTAATAGGAAATATAGCAATCAGTGGTATGGACAGTGTGAACACCCGCGAATCAACGCCAGAATCAACAAGGCCGATTCAGAACAACTCTGAAATTTATTATGTGCTTCGTTGCTAGGACGGCTCCAAAGTCACCGTTTACAAACTCCTAAGACAAGAACTGATGGACTTAAGTCCAAATCAGAAGTTAAAAAACTTCCGACTTTAGCGGGAATCAAACCCATGGACCTTCTGCATAGGAAGCAGATACGCTAACCACAAGACCAACGAGCCACACAAATTGAAATTGAATGAGCGAAGCAAATACTTTAATTTCACTGACCACCCCAAAAAATTAGCACTTTTTTCTTTTTTTTCTGTCCGTTTGTTCGCACTCACCAGGCCAAAGGCATATGCAATCTTCATGAAAATTGGAGGGGACCTTCGAAATCTCTAAACTTAGACCTGCCACGTTTTTGGGTACAATCTAAAAAATATTTCTCTTGAATATTGTACTTTAACCATTTTTTTGTTTTTTATTTAAATGCGATATTATCGTGATATTTAGCTCGCGACCGAGCAAACACTCACTCCGATCTTGATGAAACTTTATGGGAACGTTTAAAATCACTGGATGCCGATGTTTTATGATTTTGGGGCCAATCGAAGAAATATTTCTCTTTTTTCCCGATTTCTAATGCAATATTTTCGTGATTTTTGGGCCAATTCTGACCAAACGGATGGGGCTACAACGTTCATATTTTACATGGACATAAAAAGGTAATGGTGATGTAGTGCCTTTTGAAACAAAAAGTTGAAAAGTTAGCCAGAATTCATAGAAATAAAGGTATAAAAATAAGCGTTTTACAGGTGTAATTAACAAGTAACTATAGAAACTTGACGAATCAGCCAACTATCACCTACAATGCGTACAAAAAGCATGTCTTTTGGCCTCGACATATTTTACATTCTATTGTTAATTGGTACTACCATAGCAATTAATACCAATTTATAAAAATATTATCTAAAAATATAGTAATCATAGGACCGAAATATTTATTAAAAAAATGATCCATCAACGCAACTGGAAAAGGCGTTCGCAAAGCGGCCTAGCAGTAACTCATTGCTCGTGGGTCGTGATAACTATACATACATCAGATCTGTTCATCAAAACAATCAATAGTCACTTAATTTACTTTACTTTAGTCTAGGTTAATGTCTGGTAGAACAATATGGATTCATTCGTATTAGAGCTCAAAAATGGTTTATTTTGTTATGTAATCGATGTGGCTCTTAACCTAAAAGGGGCCCGAAAACGATTCTTGCGGGGGGGCCCGGGCAATTTGCGTTACGGCCCTGGTCGCGACCAACGACGGGTGACGTCACGACCTATCGACGACCAGTCTGGTCGATTGGTCGCTTCCACGGAACGCAACCTCGGACACCTTGTGACCTATCTCTGTCTGCCCAAGGGGGAAATACGAATTAAGTTTTACCAATTTTTTAGAATTCGATTATCGATAATGACTTGATAATCGATAACGGGGATTTTATTCAATATTGATTATTAATCAATTATACCGATTATCGTGTGCATCTCTAATTATTGATGTACGATTTGGATGGGCGATTTTATTTTAGCTTGCACATACCTGTGACTAGGACTTTAGATGTATTATCTTTACTAGGTCGCATCGCTAACGCTTTTTCTAGTCGCGTTTATGAATGAGCATTTTCGGTTGACTATTAGAGTTTAGTGTCATTGTTGTTGTCCAGTTTGTGTACGTGTTATGTAGACGAGAGCAACGTGAACCATATTAATAACCTCCAGCAATGTGAGGCGACCGACTGAGATGGTAAAAGATGGAGAACCGACACGCGTCTCGTCGTGCCAACCGCGGAAAGGTGCAGGGCAGGGAGGTCATATAAATATCTCTTTGTTGTCCTAAAAGTACGATTTATATGAGAAATATTTCTTTAATTGTACCCAAAATCTTAACATATCAAGGTTTAATGATTTTGAACATTCCCGTCAAGTTTAGTCAAGATCGGAGTAGCCGTTTGCCCGGTTGAGATCCACAAATTACAGAAAAACTTTACCAAGTACTATTGAAAAAAATCATAAACGTAAGAAGTATTCCATTGATTGTACCCCAAAATGTGGCAGGTGTATGTTCAGAGATTTCAAAGGCCCCTACAAATTTCAACAAGATCAAAGTAGCCGTTTGTACGGTAGAGCGCGGACAAACTGACAAAAACTAAAACAAAACTAAAACAAAAACACCCGAGGTTACCAGGCTTCCAAAATTAAAGTCTTTGCTGCACTCATTCAAAGATCTTGCATTCTACAATTTTTGGATGAGCAAAGCAAAGACTTCAATTTGACTTTGTGTTTTTTTGTTTGTTTTTTACTTACGTTACCCCAGGGAAAAATAGCTCGGGTGTTTTGTTTTTGTTAGTTTTTTGTCTGTTTGTTCGCTCTCTACCGGGCAAACGGCATATGCGATCTTGATGAAAATTGGAGGGGACCTTCGAAATCTCTGAACTTAGAGCTGTATTGTTTTTGGGTACAATCGAAGAAATATTTCTCATAAATATCGTACTTTTACGATTTTTTTCGATTTTTAGTGCGATATTTTCGTGATATTTGGCAAACGGCTACTCCGATATTAATGAAACTTTATAGGAACGTTTAAAATCACTGAAATCATATATGTTATGATTTTAGAGACATTTGAAAAAATATTTCTTATAGAAATCGTACTTTTACGATTTTTTCTCCGGTTTTTAATACGATATTTTCGTGATATTTGGGCCTATTTGGGCCGATTTTGACCAAACGGGTGAGGCTACAACGTTCATATTTTATATTAATAATAATAATAATAATAATAATAATAAGTTGTCTTTATTTCTCAAGGAAAAGGGCGAATGTTAAGCCTGAGGCTTCTCTTACAATTTACCTTTTTCTAAAATTAGTTCTAAAACTTAATACTAATACGAACTAATCTAAACAATCTAAACAATGCTTCTTTAACAGTCATCAATATTTTCTAAAATATTATGGTTCTAATATTAGTATAATGAGTGTATTTATCTAAAAATTTAAACAATGCTACTTTGTCTTTATCATTCATTCGAAATGTTGTAATTTCACAAACTCATAGGCCTAATTCATAATTATTTATATAGTTATATATCATAGTTATCTACAAATAGTACATTGTTAAGATTTAATTACTTATGATCTATACACATGAAATAGTTTCAGTTGAGTTAGCTAGAGTAGTTTAATTATGCTATATTGAACTTGGTGATTACTCTCATAATAAACATATTCTAAGCCTTCTCACTATCGCTGGTCTGGCTATAACAAGAGCTGTTTGGCGGCATCTAATTTTGAATGGCTTAACATTTTTTATCCAACATTTTTGCTTTTAGTTTAATTTTGAACTGATTGTAGTTGAGAGATTTGTCAATTCCTACATTTTTATAAGTATGAACGGCATTGTGGGTGAACGACTTCTCAAATAGTGCTGTGGAGTGTGTGTGAATTGACAATTGCTCAATGTTTCGTAGGCTGTGCGAGTGTGTCATTTTCCTGATCGGAAGTTTGTCTTTTAGATATTTTGGAAGACCTGATGTGTGAATTTTATGTGTCAGACAGGCTAAGTGAAGGGCTCTACGACTTGCCATGTTAAGTACACCGACTTCCGAGTATTTATGTGAGATATGATCATATTTTCTCATTTGTAGTGTGACATATTGACATAAGAATTATGGTGATGTAGTGCCTCTTGAAAAAAAGTTGAAAAAGTTGGTAAAATTCATAGAAATAAAGGTTTTAATATAAGCCTTTTACAGGTGTATAATGAACAAGTAATATCAAGTACAGGTAACTATAGAAAAAGTAAAGAGATTCCATAAAACGTAATCATTGGATAGAAATATTCCAAAAAAAGCTCATCCATCAACGCGACTGGAAAAAGCGTTCGCGAAGTGGCCTAGTGTAGTTTAATGGTAAAAATACTCGATCCGTACCGGCAAACACAGAGCTTGAAATATCACAAGTCCTACACCTGGTAAGAGTAGCATGCAGTATAATTTTTTTTTAAACATCCATCCTTAGGCTATAAGGTGTAATATCAAATAGTTTTTATGAAAATGGGTCACAAAAATGTTTCATTAACGTCACAATGGAAGTATGCATTGTACCTAATATTTTAGAAAACGTATTTTTGTGCCCAAGTCCTAGCAGTCTTAAACAAACCAAGGATTACGATTGCAGATGAGACTGCCAAAAGAATGAGTAAATTTCTTCGATGTTAGGTGTAGTTGTTGTAGTAAGTGGTGTATTGCTGCTAGGGTTGCCAGGTGTCCCGTATTACCCGGGAAATCCCGTATTTGATGGGTGTTTCCCGCGTCCCGTATGCTCTAACCCATTGATCAGTATATCACGTATTTAGAATAAAGTAGGCCCTGTGCGCTTTTTAACAATACGCGCGGGCGTATAGTTATCAATCCCTTCCCCTCGGCCGGCCTTGGTGCCTGATCAGTCTGCCGCTGCTGCCTGCAGCTAGGTGGTGGGTGTTATTCGAGTGCATCATTTGCGCGGTGAGTCATTGTAGCGAGTGTCTCTAGCCGGGCGCGGCGTGCGTGTGACAAACGCATTCGAACTCAGTGAGTGAGGCAGTGATAAACAACATTTAACATCAGTGACGATGAAGATGGTAAATGGTAACGTTGCAATAGTAACGAAGCAATAAATATCAATGATCTGATCATCAATGAAATGTGCCTATCAATAAAGTGATAGTAATTTTGGTTCTATATAGCTACTTACTTTTCTGTACATTCCTTATCTGATTATCTCCCTATTTCAATCACTATATTGCTTTAAAATTTTCACTGAATTACTCTCAAATGCGTTTTAGGCCCTTCCCCAAAAAACAAAACCCCAAAAATTTTCCGCCTCCGGCGGCTGGGGCTGGGACCCCAGTATCACTACGCAAAGTACTGTCCCGTATTTGAGTTTCACTAATCTGGCAACCCTAATTGCTGCGAGTGTAGTAAAGACTGGAATCTGGTGGAAAGGAAAGGGAAGAGTGGTGCCAGGAGAGAAGACTGGAGGCCTATCTTCAATGCCGATTGCCGACTTACCGCAGAATTGGACGTGGTAACAGATGATGATTTAACGTATATCCTACTCAGTTATCGTTGGACCTCAACCTACCTAGCCCGTACGCTAATTTACCATTTAAAGTCTAACCTATCCTATGATCACCGTGAAATATTTAAGCCAGTGTCTAACGTGATACAAAATTAGTCCTTGTGTGCCCGCTTGATGTGAGCGGTTACAAGCCATGTCCACTCACTGCAGAAGAATTTAATTTTAGATAAACCATAAAAATTAAACCCCTACAAATTTCACTTTTTGTTAAATATCTGTAACACCAGTCATATCAGGTATGAGCTTCAAAAGACTATTTTTCTACAGAACATCAAATATTTTGTAGCCATTTAATTTTTCCCTTTACTTTTTTAACAAGCATTACTCTGATATCAATCTTACAGATATTAAAATTTAAAATCATGTAATCAAAAAGTGGATAATAGGCAACCCTTGAAAATCCCACTCGCACGCTCGCATTTTGCGAGTGAAAATTTGGCTCTTGCGAGTAACTTTTATGGACGTGCTTCAAAATATCGTTTTTGCGAGAATTTGAATCGAGCGCCCTGCGCCCGGATCTAGTTACTGAATGGCGCCGCTAGGTGTGGGCTTCTGTACGATCATGCAGGCAACTGCAAGTCTGCTTGGTGATTCCCGTGAGTCGTAGGAGCCGCGGAGTGTGTGTTGAGCGTGACAAAGCTATTGTGATTGCGTGTGTTCGCCGCTCGTGCATAGGCCTACGGTTTTCGTCGTGTTCGTGTAGGAAATAGGAATAATGTCAAAGCAAACTAAGTTAACATTTTTTGTAACTAGGAAAACGCTAAAGTCCCGCCGCGTTGATGGATGAGCGTTTTTGTAATTTTTTTGTTTGCGTTTTTTGCGTTTGTTTGCACTTTTCCTTTGCAAGTGCTTTTTGAATGCATTGTAGGTGATTGTTGTCAAGTTTCTATTGTTACGTGTTAATTGGTATTATAAACCTCAATAAACTCATATTAAAACCTTTATTTCTGTGGATTCTGGCTAACTTTTTCAACTTTTTCTTTCAAAAGGTAGGGCTACTACATCACCATAACCTTAATGTCCATGTGAAATCTGAACGTTGTAGCCCCACCCGTTTGGTCAGAATCGGCCCGAATGGGACGAAAATATCGCTCTAAAAATTGAAAAACTTATATTAAAACCTTTATTTCTATGAATTCTGGCTAACTTTTTCAACTTTTTCTTTCAAAAGGTACTACATCACCATAACCTTAATGTCCATGTGAAATATGAACGTTGTAGCCCCACCCGTTTGGTCAGAATCGGACCAAATGTCACGAAAAT
The DNA here is from genome assembly GCA_024449915.1 of Sweltsa coloradensis. Lineage (NCBI taxonomy): Eukaryota > Metazoa > Arthropoda > Insecta > Plecoptera > Chloroperlidae > Sweltsa > Sweltsa coloradensis. Next base: position 747,217 of record JAMZAV010000242.1, on the reverse strand, counting down.
ATCGCACTAAAAATCGAAAAAATCGTAAAAGTACGATATTCATGAGAAATATTTTTTTCGATTGTACCCAAAAACAATACACCTCTAAGTTCAGAGAAAACGAAGGTCCCCTCCAATTTTCATCAAGATCGCATATGCCGTTTGCCCGGAATCGAGCGAACAAACAGACGGGGAAAAAAAAAGAAAAAAAAAAAAAAAAAAAAACACCCGAGCTAAATATTTTGGGGGGTCAGTGAAATTGAAGTTTACGCTCGCTACGCTCATCCAAAAAGGCGCAAGGATGAAAGTACTGATCAGATCAGCCCGTCTACCAGTGTCGCCAGTTGTTCAACTGAATTACTAACCTCAAACGTGCTTTCGTGTAAACCTAGTTCGACCGAATCGATCGATGTAAATTTGAACAGTTTAACAGTGATTAATATTCAAAACGAAGAAACTCGACAATCTACACCACCTGAAACAACAGCACCGCCTATTTCAAAAAGTGAACGAAAGTCTGGTAAAAAGGGCAGGCTTTTGCCTCAGTGGTGTACATTATTTCAGTGGCTCAAACAAGACGAGACTGGTGTTGCGTTTTGTTCAGTTTGCCGCAAACAATATCCCACCAATTTGGTTGACAAGTGGGCGAGTGGTAGTTCTTAAAAAATTTACGTACATTATTTAGAACAAAGAACGCGATGTTTTTCGATCGAGCCGTACGATGACTAGCGTGAGATACAACGGGAGGAGACAGCAGCAGCACGGGTAGTGTTCAGGCCTTCGTTTGCAAGGCTATTGCGCAAGCAACACTGTCAGTCTGTCACTCAAGGTTATTCTTGAAAATTGTTTCAAGAATCGAAAGACGTTGCAACATGAGACGTCGCGGAAACTTGAGTCGCCAGACACATTATTGTAAGACGCGATCGCGAACATAAGTCATTGGGCATTTTCTGATGCGGCGCATATGATTTGTACCATCAGTGTTCTTATCTTATCTGCAAGTGGTTTACGAGTTTTCACGGTATAAATACTGAAGTTTTTCAGTACTGAATTAAGCCCGCTATGTTATCCTAAAACGCACCAAACGCTCTTTAATAAAACCTGACCTCAAAATTTTTCGTCTGCGGCGCTATTGTTAGGGGGCTCCGCCCCCCAAAACCCCCCTTGCCTTCCCGCCGAAAGTACCTTCCCGCTAGGAGCGAGTACTAAAAGACGAGTGCGAGTTGATTTGTTACACAATTTTCAAGGGTTGATAATAGGTACATATTGGGATACAGAATATCTTCATTTCAGTTTTGTTTTTAATCTCTCATGCAGAAAAATGGGTTACAGAAACTGGTAAAATGCTTTACCATTTAAAATAATTTGAATTAAATATTAAATTTAAGTTTTTAAGTGTGTGACTTTGAATTAAACAAAATGAGAAATAAAAGGGTTTTCTGTATCACAATCTAACCAATGCTAGTTCAGTGTAACATCTTACCGTAAGCGGCTACTGGGATCAGCTGGGCACGCTGGGTGGACTGCAGTGCTGGACTGGACAACATCTGGCAGGTGTGAGGGCAAGGCAGTCTTGAGAGAGAGAGAGAGGAGAGACGTACGCTGGGCCAGGTCTGGTCACAGGACAGGCAGTCAGCTGTAAGCAAACAAGACATTTATTACATTATTTGTTAAATCGATTTATAAATAGTCCTATAATATATGGTATAATGTCTCCATATAATTTATTCATTTTGATTTAGTAGATTTGACCAAATTTTGATTAATTTTGGGAACGGGTAGGCTTACTGTGCTATTTTACAATTTAAATTAGGCCTACAAATTAATTTCATTTTTTTTTTAAATAAAAAATGAAAGTGTGTAACCTTGAATAATGCAAATGAAAAAAAAAATAGTTTTACTCATTCAATAATCAATGCTAGTTTACTGTGACAACTTACCACAAGTTGTGTTAAGCTGGGATCAGCTGGGAGCGCTGGTTGTTGTGCGAACTGTATTGCAGATTGAAGGCACTTTTCAGGCGGAGTGACAGCAACTTAATATGATGACCTGGGCCGCCAAGTCTGTTTGCGGAGCAGGCAAGACAGCTGTAAGCAAACAAGAGATTTAAATTATATTATTTGTATCAATTACTAAATAGTTCTGCAATACATGAAAAGTAAAATTTATTTTAGAGATTTGTTGAAAACTTTTGATATGTTTTGGTAACAGCTGATGGTACTGCTCTTCTTTACAATTGAAATTAATTAATGTAATATTTGTATTTTAAAAAATACATTTATTTCATAATATTATGACGAGACCCTACCTATAAGAAATAATTAATTGATGTGCCCCACTGAAAATCAATTATGTCATGAGTGGATAGTCAATTAAGAGTTAATTTTATTAAAAAACAAAATTCTCCAATTCCCAATATTTAAGTTTATTACCAGTACTGTACTCATTTAATTAAATTGCTAATTTTATTACAAAATTGGATAAAATTTGAAAAAAAGAATAAATATGAAAGATGAAAATAATTATTGGTTACTTACGTTAAGAAATAAGATTGTAGCTGGCACATCGTTGCAGCAAGTCGGTGAAAAGTCCCTCCAACTACGGAAGCCGCGAAGCCAGGCATGTTCGTGTGTTGACGGGCTGCGGCAATCTCTTGATCCAAGACGCGATGGTACGAGACAATACTGGGAGTTCTGGAATCAATTTGAAAATATAAAGACAATGCAAATTACCGTTATCTCTAATGGGACTATCTGTCACTTATTATGTATTTTAAGTAGTGAAAATATTTTCACTTGCATAACTAGTTCCTGCTTCATTGAAGATGAAAACGAAGTATAAATAATTAAGAATCTAAAAATAAGTTTTAAAATCTGCTAGTAGGCCTATTTAGAAATTAAAACTTTTTTATAATTTGAACTATTCCTTTGTATTGGTAATCAAATAATTAAATTTCAAGTAGTAAAAACGAACGAAGTCAGTTTTGGGCCTACCTATGAGATGGTGATGGCGTTTAAAAGATTCTTCACAGCACAGCAGCCAGGGAGTTTCATCGTTCGACTGGTCGAGTCTTTCTTAATCTCCGTTGAGACGGTCGAGTCAAATCCTGAAATAAAATAAAATTTGAAAGGTCATTATTGATATAATTGGCTCATATTGTGACTTGCTGTAAAATTATAGGAATGTATAAACTAAACGGCAACAGTTAAATCAGAAAGATAAGGTCAATGACTCAAGGTATGGTTTAGGGCATAAGATAATTTATAGCCAACTGTATGGTAAATTAAATATTTGAAGTTATTAACGTTTTTGAAACCACTTAGTAATTGAATTAACTAAACCAAATGAAATTACACCACATCAATTTATTAACTAATTAGGTTTGGTAACCACATTTAAAATGTGATTTAAAATAGAAAAAAACTCTTCTCTCAAGCATATTGTGAATAAGGGTTAATTTAAATAATAAAATCAAGACACATCTAGAAATAAAATGAAATATAAAGTCAACAACACTTACAGTTACATAGGAAGGTCTTCAGCATGTTGATTGCTGCAGCAGTGGGTCGGCGATGCATCTGTCACTGACACAACCAGGCTGGGTCAGCTGTGGAGTAGATGTGTCATTCACTCCCTCCCCCTTCACCTGTGATGCAGGCATGAGTGTAGACTGCGAGCATACTGGAAGTAAACAGACATTGAATGAAATACAATTATTGATTTCGAGTGGGCTTGTCATACTTTCGCAATGTACGAGGTTAATTGAAGAGTTTTTGCAATGTTGAATTTATTTTATACTCGCGTCGCCTAACTGTATGTACTTACTACATATCCATACTTTAACTCGATTGTAATATTCAAAACAATATTTATCTTGGATACACAGAAGCTGCTGTACAATAGTCTACATTGACATTTCGAAAATGTCAGGGAGAGAATCGAACCTGGTACACGCATGTAGTCTATTCCTAATGAAAGAATAGAGGGGTGACGATTTTATGACTGGGGGATTGAACCACGTACTCGCACGTAGCTTAGTCCTGGCGAAAGAACAGATAGGTCCAAGAACTGATTTTTGACTGTGGGATTGAACCAAGTACACGCGCACGTAGCCTAGACCAGGCGAAAGAACAGGCGTTTAGAAGACGAATGACGAATTTATGACTGGGAATTGAACCGAATAAACGCACGTAGCCTAGTCCTGGCGAAAGAATAGAGGCGCCCAAGGAACGGATTATGACTGGGGAATTAAAATACGCACACGCACGTAGCCTAAACCTGGCGAAAATAACTAAATCGTCTGATGACCAAGTAATATCCGAAATACCACCAGTCAATGCGAAGCACTCTTCCAAAGTTTAATTAAATTGATACACTACCACGATGGACAAAAGCTGAAAATATCACGCAACTTACTAGTTCGTAGATTTCGTTATGGGTCGGTAATCAAAAAAAATATTAATTTCACAAGCATGACCGTTGATACTGCAAGGAACGCCATCTTATCGCGTAGAACTAATGCGGTCACAGACACGGACACTCCGCTTGACTGGTTGTCCTTGACCTTCAACGGCAATTTCTATTATTCCCACATTATCAAACACACAAAAATGTTATCGTCAATACGAGCATATGCAGATCTAAACTATTTACAGGCAAGAACTTCAATAGTGTGTTATTCCTACCTAAAGTTTAGCCTCCGAGGAACATATTTCACGCATTGAACAGAGACAAAAGGTCGAAACACATTCCACAAATGCATTTATAACCCAAGGTAAATACACAAATATAACCGCAAAAACTATAATGAAATGTACTTGCACATTATCCAAGCAGTTATTCGGTCCACGGCAGAACGTTAAAATGTAAATGTAGGCCCTACACGAGAACGGGAAAGACAAATGGGTCAAATAAAAATTCCGAATCTAAGCTTCAATAAAATTGTTACCAGTACAAGAAACAGAATAATATGAAGATTGTAATTTTTCAGCATAAAATTATGTTATTAAGCACAGTGCTGTTGAACTAGTAAACGAGCAAGGTATTTTTCTAGAAACACAATGAAAATAATCTGGAGCACTTACCGTGCGATGCGAACTCGGCAAAGTTTGGACAGCGACAGATAGCGACGCAACCACGTTTTGATTGAAATCACGCCCTGCCTGCATTCCTGTCGACCCCGTAGACATCTGACGTCACTGATGCGCCATCTGTGTCGAGATAACAAACCAGCCAGACGACAACATCGGGGTAGTGATGTACAGTGATATACATTACCGACATCAGGTTTTACCGATAGATTTAGCTCACGGGTAAAATCTGAGACGCTGAATCGGGAGGATACGGGTTCGATGATGATGACGGCGACGACGACGACGACGACGACGACGATGATGATGATGATGATGATAATGATGATGATGATGATAAATGTTGTTCAAAGTCTCGTATTAATGCACTAAGTCTATTCGAGACGATGAGTGGTGATAGGTGACGACGAAGCACAATTACAACAATCCCTTGCCTTATGCGGGATTCGAACCCACGTCCTCGTAGTGTCATACGCTTCGGACCAGCTCCCTAGTTGCACGTGCCACCGCGGACGGCGAGTGGGTTCGATTCCCGCCTCAGGCAATCATAACTTTTCCTGGTTTTTCTTATGTCCATTTTAGAATGAAAAACATCGAGCCACAACCGGAGTATGAACCCTGGATCTTCTGCGTTGAAAACAAAGGTAGGGGGGTCATTTAAAAGCTCAAGACTAAAGCACGAGACTCAGATACAGGGGGTTTAGGGTTCGATAATCGCCACCCCGAAAGATTTTTCTAAGGTTATCAAAGCAAAAGATTGAGTCATTTTGAACAGCCCTAGCACACTCCCCATACATGAGTTACAAGACACAGAAAAGGGGCATGCAAATGATGCAATAATTTCCCCTGGAAAGTGGTGGTGTCTTTATATGACATAAATAAAATAATATACTCCGTATACGTCCTAACCTAAGGCTATGTAAGATAAACTTAAATTATGCCTATTAATGCAAAGAATAATTGCCGTTCGTGGTGGCACATGCGATTAGGGCGCTGGTCCAAAGCGTATGCCTCTAGACATGTTTTTTGTAATTCTCCTTCATCGTCATCTCTATTACTACGGATCGTCTCGAATAGCCTTAGTGCATTACTACGAAACGTTAAGCAAGAAAGGTCGTCATCAAAGTAGAATTGTGAAATTAGAAAACTTTAGAGGATGTATTAATACACGTCGTATCTAAATTATGAGCTAGGGTTTGTAGTTGTGTGGTTTCACCTAGCCAGTGAAAGAGGAGAGATTATTAAAAAATCCCTTTCATATTTTTCTTTTCTTTAATGCTGAGCCGACCCTTTTTCTGCGTTTAATGAGGAACTAAAAGAGCCAATTCCTACCGGAAAATTGTGATTTCAACACATGATTAAACCTACAAAGATCCACCCTTTTTAATTACGGACAAACTGGAAAGTATGATCCCTAATCACTGCTTCGAAGGCAGTTCTTTCTACCTAAAATCGCGGGAGAGATAAGTTATTTTAGCTACATTTGTTGTAGGCCAATTGGGTTGAGTTTTGGGCTTTTACTCATATTTAGGGCAATCTCACCTTGTAACTTATTTATGTTATTTTACATAAAATGTGTACTTAGTAGGTATAAACATTTTGATTGCGAATTTATCAGCCAATAACATAATGAGATAAGTATATTTGACCAAAATTAGCAAACGGTTGCTTTGAAATGGTACGATAATGTTCACTTAGAATACATAAGTAACATACATGGTTCTGACCAGCACAGGCCTGTCCACCCCTTGTCCCCCCGCGTCATCCCTTACGTCCCTCCCTTCGTCTCGATTAGCCTAGTTGCATAAATATGAGACGTTAAGCAATATCCAATCATCATCAATCAATGAACGACAGAATTACACCACCTACACACACCTACTACCTACCAACACCACACAACACAATACAACACCTACCTTAATATTCTTACGTGTGTATGTCGATCAATTCCTTCGTACGCCAGACATGCATGTTACACCACTGTATACACTATACACTGTGAATCACATACCCAATACCAATAAGTGAAATAAAATAATATCAATTTATTAGGTATTTAATCCTGTCAATACACATAAAGGTCACAGGAAATAACGTGTTACAGACAATAATTAGCTTTTATACAACCATGCTTTACAACTTACAGTACAACACAATATTGTACTGTAATCGTGTTATATACTATTGTAATATTGTATAACATCAACATATGTATGCTTACAATACAGTCAAGACGATTATTGATAACACCACGACAAGTATATTAAGTTATATTATCAAGTTCAAGTTATATTTAACTTGAATACAATACAAATTGAAAAAATACCCTCATCACATTAAAGAAAATCTCCTTGGTCATTAAATTAAATTTATAAACAACAATCATTATTGTATCATTGGATTGGTGTATTACATTCGGGAGACATAGAACATTCCACGTGGTTAGTTAGTTCAGTCATTCTTTCAAAATGTCTTATAAACACACCCTCCAGGGGTAATAAGATAATGTATAATATATCACAAAGACAGACATCACAATACACTGACAATATGGTCACAGTTACACAGTAGGGCTAAACATTACAGTTTATGCAACACTTCAGACACTGGACAAAAAGTTTTAAAGATAAAACATAGCACTTATTACAAATTTTTCTAACTTTCCTTGGTTAATAGTTAATGTTTTTGACAGTTTATGTTATTGTAGAATATAATTACACAAACATTTGTATTTATGCCTAGTTTGGTTTTTAATAACACTTTAAATAAATTTTGATTGATTTTGTCTAATGTCTTCTGTGACTGATTAACTGTAATGAGACTAAACATGGAATGCTAGGTTAACAACTATTATCTTAACATATATACAACTGAGTTACAACATAAACTTGTCAACTCCACTCATTTCTTTCGGCTTCGGCTAATTCTTGTATATACAAAAGCTAGATGGGTTCGGAATATAATTTACAATCCGATGGCAGGCCATGTCCACATATTTCTCATTAATTTATCTTAATTTTATTATTTCAATAGATAAACATACTTTGGTACCAACGTGTTACACATTATTTTATTCTTTATTTGTTGAACGTCTAGGTATTCAATAACTATTTTAAATCGATAATTCATTCCACTCTGAATGTACCTCATAGTTTATTTTTCACGACGATATATTTCGGAGTCGAGGCCAGTATTCAGTATACGCACAACATCTGTCTTACTTTTGGGTCTAAACGATGAATCAGTTATGTGGCTAAGTGAGTAGACTCTAAATACGAATTTATTTTATTTGTGTTTTTATTTTACATAAAGAGAAATACGCCTTAGTTGTGAAAATGCAGTCCTGAATTTAGAGGAAAATCACCAGTATAAACCTGCCATAAACTAGCCTCACAATCATGCTGATCTACACCCATTGTTCTGTACATTGATTGAAAATAATCATTTGCCAAGTTGTTTAGAAAAAAAAATTAAGAGTGTGGAGGAAATTCATGGAAGAGAGACCAGGCAAACTGCTAAAAATGAGCTTTATGTAAGAGAATGAAATTTAAAAAAAAAAAAAAAAGATCAGTTTTTATGCCGGGATCAGAGAATACAACAGCAGATGTAAAATGGTCAAGATATAAGTACATAGCTTTAAATTAAAATGTCAAGAATTTATAATTAAAAATAGAGAATAATTTGTAATTATGTAATTATGTGTGTGAGTCTACGTGAAAATACAAAATTGAAAATTATAATGTTACAATTTGTATAGTGGCAATATAGATAAATAAAATAAATAAATGGCAAATATGTATATTGATATATTTTTCTTCCTAACAATACTCACGTGTGTTCCTCGAAACTTTCAACACTCCTTTCCCTTGCTCACGATTACAAAACAATACCCTGCACTAATTTATACACCTTTCTCACAAATATTCCCGGAAATAATCAAGCCTTTCTTACTCGTTCCCATTCATCCATACTAATTAAACAATCACCTCAGCTCTCCAACTATCTTTGAAATATCTCACTTCTTACATACACAACAATGAAATATCGGAAAAGATGATTCCGTGCTGTAAACTGATTAACTTCTTAACAACAAAAGACATGGGTTGAAGCCAAACAGTACTGGGGTTTGTAGCATGATTCAAATTGTGATAAGTACAGTACGAAATCTATTCAAGTACAATAATATTTAAATCATGATTGAAAATGATTTCTCCAGCTCATCAAATTTGAAGACGACCTCGATTAATGATGGTACGCATAGACGTATTAAAACGTTAGAAGTAAAAAGTAAGACGAACACCACGAAATTACCAACTAAATTGGTAATCCCTTGATTATGTAATGTGCCCAGAATAACCTATATTTGATTGATCAGAAAACCTACACCTATTACACTGGTTTGTAAGCTAGCTTGTTATCGTTCTCTCTAGGCATTCACACAATGACACAATGTTCATAGGTCGTATGATAACGTGAGCAATTCATGACAACATACCACTTAAAGTTGTGTATTCCACTCAGAGTCATACGATATTCCTCTATCATGATCATATTATTTACCATTCACAGCTCACACGCCCCAAAATAATCCACTTTGATCAAAGTTTATTTCACTATAAGAAAACAAGGCATCGTGGCCAAATAAACATATGCGGTGAATAAAGGGTGGAACGAAGTACCATTAAAAAGTAAGAACACAGTTTGGTAAATAATTTTAAAATTAGTTGGTTATTTTTGGAAAATGTTTTACTCATTTTTAAATTATTAGAACAGCATTGGCTCAATCTTATGACTATTGATAGAAAAAGTGTATTTACTTATTATAAAATAATGAATTGATGAATATATAGATAACATTTTCTACTTTTAAACAAATACTTTCCAAACGATTTGAAGATAAAATATTTGCCTGGACGTGTTTTCAATAAGGTTAAGGCTCGTTGTTTAGAGGAAATTTAAAGTCCTGGGATAGAAATATTTAATAAATAAAGATTAATATTACATCTTCGTTTAATTGTGCAATTTTTAGGGCGCGTCCCCTGTTCTTATATAATTACAATATGCTAGCATTGATGAGAGCATTAACTTTGAAGCAACTATAGAAACGAGAGGAATAGTTTAGATTATAATTAATAATGCCCTCGCTGAAAAGTAATGTGTCGTATAGGTGCGTCAACACTAAAAATACAAACGTACTTGAATACGCATTCATTTCAATGTGACTAAGTACTGTTCTGGAATAATTCCAAAAGTGCTCCTTGAAAAATATAATACAAACATAATTGTGTGCTGATGTGCGTATTCTTATCAAGATATCAAACATATTAATTTCTACTCTGTTTCTAAACAATTATCTGTATTAACTTTACCTTCAGTAACCGTTTGGAAAGTATTTGTTTAAGCAATAAGCAATAATTTAAGGAATTATTCTTAGAAACGACATGATGTTATATTTAAGATTAGCTTAAAATAATTTAATTTGTCACCATTCAAGAGTAGGTATACTAACTTTCATTTCACATAACAGTATATGTATAAAATGTTGGATACACATTATATTTAATCGTCTTGAATTACATCGCCAGTTGTTAGTTTAGAACTCTGAATTATTTGTCTTCGTTTCTAACTCATACTTAAATCTAACCGTGCACTTCAAAGCTACAACAAAAACATACACATAATCATAAAGTTCATTATTTGGTTGAGTAGAACAAATAATGCACATTTCATTTCTTTATACAAGAAATATCAATAATTATTATCTTGTGAAATACGTTTTACAGAAGAAAAAAAAACGTTTGTAAATGGTGTCCCACTCTTTCAATGAAATTTTCCAAGGAGGCTTAAATATCTTGGTAACGGCCTTTTTCAACTTATTTATTTTTAGCTTATCACGAAAATCGTAAATAAAACGAAATGTAAGGTTTATGCATCTCTTACAACTAATTATATTATTTTGATATAAGATGCGCCATATTGTACAAATAATTTTTTGTCCTTGTAATAATATATTTTAGAATGCAGCTTGTAATGCATATTTGACATTCTGTTATTATTATTTTAAATCGACTCCTTTTCGAAAATGTAGAAAACGAAAACGAAATTGTTTTTACTGTATCGATTGGTTGAATCAATTAAATTAGTTGATTGACACATTTTCAATGTTGTAGTTTGAATCTTCTGTGATCCTGCTGTTGTATTTGTACAGTTACTTTATGAATGATAATAAAAATTAACAAATAAATTGCAGAGATGACCTTACTTTGTATTTAACAATAGGATAGAGTGATAGACGCTAAACAAATTTGTTGAATAAACTATAATAACTTTGTCTTAACTGTGCTCACGTAAATATCACGAGTAAATATTATCTGACGTTTCAAGTCTCTTTCCCCCCTCCCCCCAATATTAAACCCCAACATCAATTATTATTTTAGTCACGAAGTAAGATAATGTACATTTCGACGCCAAGATTAAGTATAGGAATAAACGACGAAGCCGACCAGTTCTCACTCAGTCATAAGGGGTTGAATCATTATTTAAATTGCAAAAACGATAGTAATAAGACTTATAAAAGATCTTACAATAACAAAATCCTTATGACGGACCAATCAGACGTCGATAATCCTTTAGATGGACCAATCATAATTCGTCACTTCACTATGCCAGACCAATAGATAACTTACTAAAAATGAGTATTTGATTCACTATACCTTAAATGAATTAACAGAATTCATTATTAATATTTAATACAACATATAAATTTAAAAAAAAAAACAACATCCCGACCGGAATTTGAACCCAGGCATCCCACATTCCAGGCCTTATTAACAATACCACCTTCGGGAGTGTTTCCCGACTAACCAAATCGAGAAGGGTATTCCTTATGACTTGATGGGAACTGTGCTTTACGTAAAGTATTCCATATAGACACACACACATTCTGTACTGCTAAAGTTCTGGAAGTGCAACGCCGTCTGTATTGAGAGAAACGAGCGTAGCGCTTCGTGGAGCAGTGTTGTAAAATCTACCCCCCACCACCACCACCACCCCCACCTCCACTAAACCGCAAAGGAAATAAAAGAGTTTAGTTTAGCTTGTTTTCCGCGTGGCAGGACTTGCAGGTTCTAATAAGGCGCGAACTCTCCCTCCATCCCTCCTGTCTTCTAGATCTAGTCGCCGCGTTGCCATGGAGACGGTGTGACGTCACAGGCTCGCCGACTGCGCGGGCTCTTCAACAGTCATCGACAACGACAGCGACACTTGGCATCACTGTGAACAAGGGATGAGTGTTGTGGAGATAGACAGAGTAGTTTGGGGATTTGAGATTCTTTGATCACGGCCTTCTAGAAAGCACAACTAACTCAACTAGCTCCCTCCAAGCAAGTTGAGTTATCTAGAAGGCAGTGCTTTGATGTACGGGTGGGTTTTTACCTTAGACAGAAATACTTCGTAGAAACCTGTGACTCCCATGGTTCTTCACATAAATATGACCAAATTTCTGCGACATGGCCGACAGTGCATCAGGTGTTTTGTTAAACAAGAAAATAACATTTTGTGTGTCTCAAGAGCACTGAGCTTTGGATCTCTACAAAGTATTTCTAGCAAGGTTCTACCAACAGCTGTTCGCCAAGCAATGGAGCAGTGTATAGGACTATATTGTGTGATTTCTGTTGCTTTACGTCTGTATTTTGCTATTCGAGACGATGAGTAGTGATAGATGAGGGTGCTTTATGCTAGATTCGAACCCACGCCCCCCTGATGTCATACACATCGGATCTGCGCCCTAATCGTATGATATTATTCTTCAAATATACCGAACAGTAGTTATTATTTTTTGTTCCTCGCTCTGGATAACTATGGTCAAACCACGACAGTGTTGGCTCGAGCGTAAAGCGCGCGACTCTGATTCGGGAGGTTCCGGATTCAAATCACGTAGAGACCGGCAATCCTGACTGATGTTTTTTCCGAGGTTTTCCACAGTATTTAACCCTAATGCATGGGATTGAGTCCCCTTAAACAGCCCTCGGACATCCCTTGTCCTATCCGCAACATATCTAGCTAGACACCTGAAGAGGGGCGTGAATTGCACCCTGGGCAGGCTTTCCACGAAACCTCATGACGGTGTATCTAGAGTTTGTTGACATAAACCTTGTTTGAACACCTCCCAAGATGACAACTCAAAAAAACTGTGTTCATTGCTTTATCGAACGCTAACGGTGTTCCTGTAAATCAGGTTTAATTTCTCGTGTGTGTCTGGAGGGCAAACAAATCCGAGGCCCGCAGCTTCCATTTATGACGCAATTTCCGCGTCGTTGCCAGGACGCACGAGGCATCACGAGGGAGATGAAGATTACCAGGCTAACAATACCCGGATACTTGTAATGAAAAGTAAGGGTTCCTTTCTAGTCACAACGCGAGTCGCGTAATAGGCTTTAAAAGCACTGTTATATGGTGGTAAACGCCGCTTCACGAAATAAAAGTTAGTTGCTGTTAGTTTATGTGTAGAATAACGTGAAGAGATGGGATAACTTTCTACAGTCAAAGAGTGAAAGTTGTGAGTGTTGTTGTTTTTGATCGCGATTTGTAAATACAATAACGCACGCGGCAATTAGTAGATCAACATGAACAACGTATTTAATTGAACCCAAGGTCCAACAGGTACTTGACGCACGAAAAAAGTCAAGACTTTACCGCGTTGAGCATGAACTATTTACTAGGAAAACGCTTAAGTCCCGCCGCGTTGTTGGATGAGCGTATATGGTGCATTGAGCTGCCATGTGTTACGCGGATTTTCTGTTGTTCTGTGAAAAATTCATTATTTAGTCGAAGATTTTTTTTAATTAAATTAAATTAAATAAAAAATTAACTTAATTTTTTAATTAAACTAAATTAAATAAAAAATTAACTTAATTTTTTAATTAATCGTAATTTTTAAAAAAGAAAAAATCGTAAAATTGCAATTTTCATAAGAAATAATTATTAGATTGCGCTCAAATTTAACACGAATATATTAATTTATGAAATGAAGGTTCTGTAAAAAAATCATTACAATAGGATAAAGCATGTAGGTGTTATAAGTCAAAGAATTGTTTAAAAAAAAAAAAACGTAAAATTACGATTTTCATGAGAAATAATTTTTCGATTACGCTCAAATTTCACACGAATATCTTAATTCATAAAATTAAGGTTCTGTGAAAAAATCATTACAATCGGATAAAGCATGTAGGTGTTATAAGTCGAAGAAATTTTTTAAAAATCGAAAAAAATCGTAAAATTGCGTTTTTTATGAGAAAAAATTTCCCGATTGTGCTCAAAAACGTGGCAGTTCTAAGTTCAGAGATTTCGAAGGCCTCCATAAAATTTCATCGCAATCGGAGTATCGGTTTAGCCGGAATCGTGTTAACAAACACACAAAAATACAAAAAAAAAAGAAAAGAAAAAAAAACATTCCGGATTTTTTTCTCCAGTGTAGTGAAATGGAATCTTCGCTTCGCTCGCTACGCTCATCCAATTATATTTTTCTTAATTTGTCAACTTCGACCGACAAGAATTTTCGTTTGGTTTGGCTTCCTGGTTTCTCGATTTCTCAAACCTTTTACCTCTTCTCCAACCAAATAATCAACCAGTCCAGCAGCTGTTCAGACCTCAGTTCTAACGCCACTAATCTTTGGTTCTAGCAAACTTAATTCAGTTTACTATGTAAACGCTTAAGGAGAGAAATGTATTGATGAATTTTTTATAGCCGATCCGTGAACGACGATTACTTTGTAGGAATTACTCATCACACAATTGTTCTGTTTAAACTTCATTCTATGTCACATTCTATAACTCGTTCCTCAACACAGTTCCATTATAATTAAAACCACGCGAATTACAGTTTTACTTTAAAGTAGTAGGCTATATCAAGAAAGCTGCAAAACATTAATGATTAAACAAGTGGTTAAAGACAGTTTTGTAGTTTCGTTAGGACTTTATCATGTATAAGTACTGAAATAATAAAACAAATCGGTTAGGTTTTTAATTCAAATGTGCATGTGATTAATTAAATTTCGAATTACAAACTTACACCGCATAATATATTAAAATCTTGTAGCGTGCAAACAACAGTTCTGTCTAAAGTACATCTTGAGTTACGACCAATAGTGTAATTTAATTCGCGTGGTTTTTATATTGGTGGGGATCTTTCGCATTAACTGATCTCATTTTTTTTTAAATTTGGTATCCAAGTTCTTTTAATGCCATTCTACCACTTTTTACATTATACCCAAGTCTCTTTTTAGCATACGTCCCAAAAGACGTTTTCTGGACAGCTTGGCTTGCACACATTCATTATATAGGTAAGATATTCAGATCAAATGAAATCAACATACAGCCACAAATCTGTTTTTTCAGTTTTGTTTCAAACTTCCACGAAATTGGTTCAGTGATTAGACCTGTGTTCAAAGAACTCATACACTTTTAGACGACACACACAAAAAAAAAGAATCGAGTCCCATTCCAATTATGTAGATTCTGAAAAGTTTTACCAATCAAAAGAGATTTACTAACTTAGTATAAATGTTGAGTATAAAATATAAAATTCGGCAGCCTTTGAAATTTGATCGCTTTTGTTTCTTTTCGCTCCTCTGTCTCTTCTCAACTTACATAATGAAAGTTATTAGTTTATAGTGTTTCTCAGCGGTATCAAAAAAACGGCAGTATTCCATTCGCATATTCGGTAAGACCGACAGTGTTGGCTCGAGCGTTAAGCGCGCGACTCTGATTCGGGAGGTCCCGGGTTCGAATCCCGTCGAGACCGGCAATCCTGACTGAAGGTTTTCCTCAGTCGTTAATGCGAATGCAAGGGATTGAGTCCTCTTAAACAGCCCTCGGACATCCCTTCACAATTGTCCTATCCGCAACATACCTAGTTAGACACCTGAAGAGGGGCATGAATTGCACCCTAGGCAGGCTTCCCACAAAAAATTATTATTACTAATTCGGCATGAGAATTTTAAACTCACATTTTTCGACACAATATTTTTAATATGTTTTTGTCATCAATTGGTATGCTCATAACTTTGTATTGTTTACTTATCTGATGTTTTGTATATTTGCGGGAATAAAATGCATTTAAATTGAATTGAATTGAATTGTAAGCAAGAACAAACCCTTTGTTTAGACTAATACAGAGGTAAAAATTATACGTTTATTTTTATTGTGAAACTTTGAATACGACAAACAAAAACTTTTTCATGTTTTCGGTTTTAACGAGGCAGTTACGAGCTTGGCCAACAATCCTCGGAGAACACGAGGGTTGGCAAAGATAATACGCATCCTACTTACCGTTATAATGTTGATTTAATCTCTTGTTCAGGTGAGGGTGGTTACCAAGGTTGAGGGAACGTGTTTGTTTTGGACCAGGTTCTGTGGGAAGTAGGGGGAGAGGGGGGAGGATTTCTGTAAAGAGCTTCTTCCGCGCCGGAAAACATTTTTCAAAACATTGCTAGTGGCTAAAAATATTTCTTTTGATGGATGTAGAAAGAGAGAATGTACAAGGGAGACTTTTGTTTTCGGTTTGTGTGTGTGCGTGTGCGTGTGCGTGTGCGTGTGCGTGTGCGTGTGCGTGTGCGTGTAGCTACTGTACAAGTGTGCGTGTGCGTGTGCGTGTGCGTGTAGCTACTGTACAAGTGTGCGTGTGCGTGTGCGTGTGCGTGTGTGTGCGTGTGCGTGTGCGTGTGCGTGTGCGTGTGCGTGTGCGTGTGCGTGTGCGTGTAGCTACTGTACAAGTGTGCGTGTAAATGTGCCCGAGCATCTCTACCCGGCACCTCCACCAAACTCACCAAGAATAATTATTCCGGCGATAAGATTGAGCATATCCAATCATTATTTCAAGTCAGTAACAGTATCAGATAATTTATATTGTACCTTTCCAGGCGATTCTAAAATCTACACAAATATATTCTTCCACTGTCAATCTAGATAATTGGTGTAATTATTTATATATTAATGTTATAGTTATATTGTTATAATAATCGAAATTAACCTAATATAAACTTTATTTAATACTTTTATTAGTTAAAATTGGTGTCAAAACACAGGTTTACTATTATGAAGAATAAGTTCAGTTGTAATTTTATTCTCGATAACCCGGCACCTCCACCAAAAACTTTTATATTTCTTTAAATATCCAAGTATGGGACTATTTGATTATTTTGTTATTTTTATGTGTGTTCATGATCAGTTATTAGATATTAATAGAAAAATTGTATTTAACTGTAAACTGCGAAAGTAGGACATTTTTAGAATTCTATAGCCTTCATAATTTCGGCATTTTTGGATCCTCCCGAGAATTTAATTTGTTTGTAATCTTTATTTTCTAGAGAGCTGTCTGTTGATTAAAAACTTCCATTAGTTTCTCTCTAACCGTATTTATAAGGGAAAGCGAAAGAGTTTTGAAAAATCTTGTGCATTTCAGTTTGTTCGGCTTAAACTAATTAATCAAACTCGTCTTCCCAGATTTTATCGGTTACAAATTCGAATGTTCATTCGAATCCCGTGTTTTGCTTTCAACAATTTTCTAACTGTGTTTCTTTTCTGAATACTGAAGATTAAGTGTGAAGTGACTAGTTTGAATGTTGTGGGCAGCCTCTGTATTTTGAAAATGGGTGCATTATAAACTTATGCAGTTGCGCTACACTCGCAATTTATAACAAAGGAGTTCTGGTTGGTGGAGACAACTTAAATTATGGGATAGAACTTCAAGGTCCACTAAATCTTCAAGTGCACTTTTAGGGGTTCCGGAGTGGAGATTTAGAGGTCAATGATATAGTTGCGCCAAAAGTTTGTGTTTGAAATTTATTTTAAGAGTATTTTAATGAATCTTTTGATCACCGATATCGCGGGGTAGATAGAATAATACAAAACAATATAAAAATATGAAGGACGATTCAAAGAATACAGAAGCGATTCTACAAAGGGTCAGATAACGTGACTAGGCATTATCCGTCTTGAAGGGCAATCACATCAAAAACGCATTTTAAACGTAGGTCGTGTTCTGTTTTTATCGTGAGACGTGACATTCGCACAGACGGGCAGACAGAAAAGTGTGGTGCTTATTGGCTTATTAATTAACCATGTATGCTTGAATAGAAAGTGAGTGCAGAATGAAAACTGTTGAGTAAAATCACATGTAGTCAATGTTATGCGAAGATTATATGAATAAATAAATTGTATACACTAGGGAAAACGCCACAGTCGTTGTTAAACGAGTGAGTGACCCATGTGTATAGTATCCGGTATCATTCCCCATACTGGGCTAGATCGAGCCTTAGGTATATGGGAGAAAAGCCGATGTTCCCGGGTACTCAACACATGGCTCACTCACTCGTTTAACAACGACTTTGGCGTTTCCCTAGTTATTTAAATTGAACATTTAAAATGCGAATCATGTTCAAAACGTATTAGCGTGAAACATTACCAAATTTCCAAGATAAAACAAAATCACCTAAGATTTATTTCCCGTTTAACACCCCTCAAAAATAATATGTGGGTGTAAAAATATACAAAAGTTCGAACTAATGGGTTTCGAACCCCAACCTTCCGTGCGGTAGTCTGAATGCTTACCAATAGGCCATGCAAGCCACTTATTTAGCGTCCCACTAGCTGCTACTAAACAAATGCTATAGATATCTTAAAAATCACATTTTTATTTATTGTAGGATTAAATCGCAATGGATCTAGCTGATTTTGTTAGCAGTTCTCAGTAAACTCGTACCGGATGTCTGTTTAAAATTTCAGCCCAATCTGTTCAGCGGTTCGGCTGATTTTCGACAGACAGACAGACAGACAGACAGACAGACAGACAGAATCACAGAATGAGAGCCGTTCGAGTTGAATGGAGACACTCGGTCGCTCCGCTCCCTCGTTTGATTAATTTACATGCAAAATATAAAATATGATAGCATAAAAAATAAAATGTAGCTCATTCCTGACAATTTTGACACGACTAGGTATCGAGTTCAGAACCCTGGTAGTTCAAGTATCAACTGGTTGTGCTCAGAGTATTAATCATCCCCTGGTGGCGCCAGTGTGACGGGAAATTAGCTCTCAGTCGGTGAACAAGTTATTGGGGCCAACATGAAAAACAACTATAAAATACGCAAGGATTCAGTGTGACCGTAGCTCGGAGTTAATGGAAAACGAGGATGAAAGAAAAAAATCATTAAAATCTCCTCTAAACAAAAAGAAATAGCGAACGCATCTGGTGGAAGCAGGTCGTCATTAGCGAGCAGTAGCTCACGAAGAAAATACGTGTACGCTTTGTACGGGTATAGACGGTTCTTTGTAGCGTATTCAGCTTCGCAATAGCACGATGATTATCTTTTAGCGCAATCCGTACATTTTAGAAGCGTTAATAATAATTACGATATACATTTCACAAACGATATTTTATACAACAGTTAGTTATAAGTAGGTGTTAACGGTCATTTAATTTGATACCCATTATTATTTTTAAAGACCATAATATTGCGGCCATTTAACTAAAATATCGTGTTAATTTTAATTATAAGATTGTTTGCTGTGTTTTGTGGTGTGGGTAATAAATGTAACTAAAAATTATTATTATTATAATAACATAAAATTATTGTGAAATTGTTAAAGTCTAAAACAAATTGTTTGTGAGTGGAAGCCTTTTCATCACGAAAAAAAAGTAACAGTTTTACAGTTTATATGTTTTTTAAATGACTTTAAAACAAAGTATAAAAATAGTAAAATAAATTGCCTATAAGACTCCAAATTCAACCATTTTTAACCGACCTAAGTAGGCAGTAGTGGACACTACTTTTTTTTAGGTGACCTTTCCAGGGACAACTTGCCCCTCTTCAGAGGACTCACTTTGATAAATGTGTGCTGGTTGGTGGGAGGGAATGAACAATATAATAAGTTATATATTTTTCCATTCCAACATTCTATTTTGACTGAGGAAAACGTAGCAAATAAGGATTTTCTTTGGCGGGTATCAAACAGGTGGCCTAACAAAATAGTATCACGTGTTGTAGGTAAACTGTGTTTATCTGTATCGATCATGTAACACAATAGAAAAATAATAACAAAAAAATGAATGAACTCTCGATCGTTTACGTTCTGTTAAGGTTTCACAGCGTAAAATAACATCCGTTCTCAAAGTTATCCAACTTCGACATGTTTTTACAATTTGTCACATTGCTCTAACAACTTCTTGAGCTCAAGTTTTCCTGTGAGTCTTCCCTGTCTTGCGTTTGACACAAACCTCCTCTCAATCCAAGAAGCTCGGAGATCTCAAATACCTCCTCATCTTATTTATTCATGTATTCTAGTACCATTAGCGTCCCCCCCTCTCCCCTACAGAGCCAGGCTCTGCCTCTCAACGGAACGGACTTGCAATCAACTCGCAATTGTGAGATAGGACAGGACCACACTTAATTACATTTAAATGGGAATGAGCCTACGATATAATGTGCTAATCGAGAACATCACTAAAATACAAACAAACACGAATTATTTGCGTTCGTGATAAAACTATCACCTCTTTCATGAGTGGTAGCCTATAAATACATTTACTTACAATAATAAAGATAAATTAGCTTAAGCTGTACGCGCGTGACTGAATCAAGAGGTCATGAGTTCGATACGTGCCTCTAGAAATCCTGACTGAAATATGTTTCCAAAACTTTCTTTAGTTTGTATAATGTAAGGGATTGAGTCCTCATAAACAGCCCTTTTAAAATATTCCTAGCTAGAAACATAAAGAAGGGGATGCAATAATAACTATCCCTGTCAGGATACCCACAATAAATACAAGTCAACACAAAAATATAAACAATCTAATGCATTTCTTCAAACGCTCTATAATACCTGTTATTCATTACTTTTACTCAATAACTCGCTCACTTTTCTCAAACTCTTTTACTCTAGTACATTTCCCCCCTTTTTTCTATTCAATTATCGATATCACACGAAAATTTCGATGTCGATAACAATTTTTAACGTTTTATTATTTGTCCAAAGGTCTACATAAAAAAATTGTATCAACGAGTATAGGCCTGTTATTAAAAATATGTGGTGAAAATGTTTGAAAAGTAAAAATGTCGGGATAATTAATTTACTATATAGGCTACCCGGCACCTCCACCAAGCAAGGGAACCAAAGTTTGAAGAAGTAAATCAATTTTAAGGCATTTACAGCTTAAATACCTTAGACGTTTATATTCCCAAAAATTTATATCATTCCTCGTTCTAATTTTTCACGATTTAAAAAAATGATTTTTTAAAATTCGATATTTTGATGTAGAGTCCAAAAGTCGATATCGAAGATACTTCACCATATCGATATCGTATCGAAGTATCGATTTCTTTGCTCATCTCTAATGACTGTAAAGGGGGTATTACAATGAGATCGTCGCCAACTGGCTACAGCTTTTGGTTTCAATCGGAAGTGAGCAGCACGAATGTGCGCATGCTCAGTACCATAAGAACTGCCAACTGCAATCACGGGTTGGATTTTTATGGTACGGAGCATGCAGACATTCGTTCTGTTCACTTCCGCTTGTAACCAAAAACTGTAGTCAGTTGGCGGCGACCACAGTGTGACCCCACCTTTTAGTGTATTGCTTGACCAGAGCGTGACTATGACCTACCTTACGACGTCACTGTATGACACAGCGTCCCTCTTGCTCTCCCGTGTGACCCCTCCTACGACCCCTGACTAGGCCTCGGAGACTTCCGAAACCAGGAACTGCGCTGCTGACCCCGTCCCGACTCCCGCCGCTACCCACCTGGAATACATTGAGACATGGATCAGAGAGAGGGGGGGGAGAGAGAGAGGGAGAGGGAGAGAGAGAGAGAGAGAGAGAGAGAGAGAGAGAGGGAGAGAGAGAGGGAGAGAGAGAGGGACCGGTACAAAGAGAGAATCAGAAAGAGAGACAGGGAAACCCCCACATGGAATACATGGAGACACAAAATAACTTATTGAGGCTAGATTGTGGTTGACGGAAATGTGAAGAAACGGATAATGTTGGAATATTTCTTAGTTTTCTGTGACGTAAACTGAACTTAACGAGTCCTTGCACATCACTTTACCTAATTATTTTGCTTTTTAAATGTTAATGTATGTTATTATTCTGATTATAAATTACTTTTATTTTTATACGAATTTTAAAATTACTTTTAGGACGCTGGCCATGTGTTTTGTCTAATAATATTTACCGGTATGCATAGTTGTAAATATATCTTTAATATATTCGACAATTGAAAAACGTCAAACATTAAATCACTCCTGTTCCATAGATATTAAAACTGCCCTACTTACACTTAAAGTATAAATGACATTGGTGATGATACCACTATAAATCAGTCGCTTTAAATCAGATTGCAAGGTAACGTGGCACAGAGTCATTACAGCATGACTACCGACCGTTTAACGTAAACGAGTTAAAACTTTACGTAATTTAATTGTTTTTCTGATATAAAAGTTGAAATTGGGTCAAGCCCCATATAGCTGTAGTCTAGCTCAGTCTAAAAGATAACATAATAAAATTAATACCAGTTAAAACCTACAAATTACGAGCATATATTTTAATCATTCCTTCATTTGTTCACTCAATCGTATGGCAATATACTCCAGCAACGACTGGGCGTAATTATGACAAATAGCTAAAACTGAGCTGGGGATTACTTCTCTGGATTATAGTAAATGATAACATAACTGAAACAAATCTGCTATGTTGAGGGTCAGTTGTAACCTGACATACAAACATATTACTAATATCATTCACTTTGATAGTTTTGGGTGGAATAATTAAATTGTGTAACATTTATAAATTTAAAGCTTTAAAGGATTTTAAATGTTCGGATACCAAACCAGTCCCAGTATTCTTTGTTATATTTTGTACATATATTTTCATCCCTTTTTTTCACAAAGATTACTAATTCAATAAATAGCCATCACTCACGCTCAAGACATTGATTTGTTAATTAGGACGATCTCCCCCCCCCCGACCCCCACTATCCATGGAATATCGCCCCCTCTCACCCCGTTCCCTTGGAGCCCTCATAATATTAAGATAAGTACTAATACTTAGCCTCCAACATAAGGACCCCGGGCCCCTATACCCATGGAATATCATTCCTTTACCTCTTTTCCCATTTGAATGAAATATAGAGAAAACAAACTCTTTTTCTCAAGCTATGTTGTAATTCGAATCAGGATTATGTAAAGTTTAAGGTTATCTTTTTGACTGTCAAGAAATATTGATGTATCTTTAATTTAAACTCACTATCTATGTAATGCGGAAACAAACAAATAAATGTATTAATTAATATCACCCACCTTACTCCGCTTCCCATGGAATATCACCCCTCTTTCCCCTAAACCCATGGCATATCGCCCCTATAACCCCTTTACCCATGGAATATCCGCCATATTACCCCTCTATCCATGGAGTATCCCCCCCTCTTACCCCTCTACCCAAGGAATATCACCCCTCTTACCCCTCTACCCATGGAATATCCCCCTCTTACCCCGCTTCCCATGGAGCAGGTCTTGGTCCTCATGATCATCAGATCAGTACGAATACTCGGCCTCCTGACATTGGGCGCGACGACCCCGCAGGCGTCGCTCAGTCTCCTCTTGATCGACAGACTACACTTCTTGGACTTGTGGCCGGGTTGCGACGGAGGAAGCGTGCAGGGGCTACCGAAGTTCGGGTGGAGTCGCTTGTGGTGGTTGGGCGCCATCTCTAGGGGGAGGCCGGCGACCACGAAGAGCTCGTAGAAGAGGTCGTCGACGCGGACGTTGCGCCTGGCGGAGGTCTCTATGAAGGCGCAACTGTCGTCCTGGGTGGAGACGTAGGAGGAGGCCTCGTCCGTCGTCACCGTCCTGCAAGGAACAAGATATTATTATTATTATTCATTATTATTAATATATGTGTTGTAATTATTTTTCAATATTAACAGATAGAACATGCTATTATTATTATGACACATATATGAATGCAAGAGCAACAAAAAAACATCTGACCCAAAGTACTTTCGTGCATGTTACCCTTGATCCACAATATCCATACATAACAAAAACCGTTGTTTCATTTTAAAATTACATGCCAAATAATGCAACATAGTTTCAAAAAACTACAAACCATTCCAGAAAAAAATGCTAATTAAAAACTCTCTTAATACGAATGTTTGAAGTAGTGCCACTTTTTTAATCACTTGGTAGAAGATTCCACAACTGACAGATCGATTAAAAACCTATTCTTGTATGCCAATGTTCTGGTCCTAGGAAGAATAAAGGACATACGTGCAGCGGTAAGGAGTTAGAGGTAAGTTTAAACCTGCATGGTTGTGCACCGTCTATCAATAATTAACATAGACAAATTAACGCATATAAATTGCCGAAATTATAACTATTTCACAAAATTTAAAAAAAATTATACATGGATGAATCTATCGGGCAATCACTGTTGGCTACAATTAGGTGAGTTTGATTAATAGCAAATCATCCATATACTATGGATTAACACTATTGGCGCCTCTCATCAATATTTTCATTGGCCTGTTTTGTTGTTGGGGTTTAGCATTAACCTAGCTCAGCATTGACATATCAATCAAATAGACTAGAAAAGCGAACACGACGTGAAAATGGTAGAAATTAAAATGGTCATTCACAACCAATTATAAAAATCTTCAGGGATGGATGTGTTGCAGTGTAAGATAGTAATTCGTTAACATTTAAGTTAACCAATCTTCAAATTACAACCTTGAAAACTAAAGTACCAATTTCAAAATTAAAATGTTCGTCCTACTTTGCAATGCACGAACGACCCCTGAAACACCCTACAAGTCCGTCGGGTTTATCGTGGCTGTGGCTCAACCACATTTCATTGCTGCACCGAACCATTCTCTTCTTAAGCTTTCTCGCTTTAATTAACTTCTCGACTTAATTAAACCTGCGCGTAGCTCGTAAGCTAGTGCAGTACACAGCACACTTGCAGGGCAGTGGTACGAATGACATGTTAATTAATTAAGCTTCGTCATTACAAACCAACCCTGTGGTATTCACGCTTTGAGGGAACTAATTTTAAATGCAATTTTTTTCTTCGTTTTTATGACAATGATTCGTGTTGTGATAATAGTTTTTTTGCGTAATAATATTGTGTACAAATTGACACACAAAAAAAATCAAAATACAGCATATAATTATTTATTGTTACGCCGTTCTTTAATACGTAAATTAAAATTGCCTCAATAACTTATAATAATATGGAAATTTACGTTTTTCATCTTTAAAATGTTAAAAATATATAAGATAATTACGAATATCAATTTTTCGTCCACCATAACATCTACAATAGTACATTTTCTTCGGAAAACTAAATGTTAACATAGGTACGGTACGTTAATCAAGTTAAACCAACATTCTTTTGCATTGAGAGTATGAATAAACCAACAATGTCTACTAAGAACGAAAATGTGTAAAACACATTTAAGTCGGCAACAAACAAGAGTCAATTCATAAACATCATCGTATTCATCTTATCTCAAGTCCAGACAACATGGTTTTAGAAACACCGACACATGAATAAATAGCCCGATCAACAACAAAAATTACAAATGTGTATAGTTTCGCATTTTATTTGAATATATTTTTGACGAAATAACGTTGATGTATAGTGTGATTATTTTAAATTATATAAATATATTTCTAGGTTATTATTTCGAACATGTGTTTTTCGACATGATTAATGATTTTTAATCATCCATCTCCCTATGAGATATTGATCAGGGTGCGGCTATGGTAATTAATTTGAGGCCCACCAATGCAAGACCTCTATCACAGGAAGTAAGTTCAACAACTACGTGTCCGACAAGTTCCAACACACACCGTCTCTCAGAGAAGAAGTTTCAGGGACCGAGGTTCGTCTCGTCTGGCACTGGATCCACTAACGACATTAGTCATGGCTTCTAGGTGGAGGATGTACAAGACTACTTCACACGATGTCTTACGCATGCAGACACTACAAGACTACTTCACACGATGTCTTACGCATGCAGACACTACAAGACTACTTCACACGATATACTCAAATATATTAGACAGTTACAGGTACAAGTTCAATTAGCACTTGTTAAAATAAAATTATTATTATCAATGTTCAATACTCTGTAAAAATATACATTCCTACAAACATTTCCACTATTTAACCAAATTATGAGGAAGTTGGTTAGTATAAATATGCAAATTTTGAATCCATGGCAAAAGTACAAATTAAAACATAGATGCAATCACATTTTGATCTGTTTAATTTGCAAAATAAAGGTTACACGATTTTTGTAAATCAGTTTCAATAAGAGAAGTGGATCGACGTCAAATAGTTCAATTATAAATGTATGTTTTTACCCAAGAAGCATTTCATAAATGAAGAGGGTGTAAAAATATTGAAAATATAATAAAAAATGTGATGATATATCTGATTACGGTTTACTATGATTTGTTGTGAACCTACTAAATAGTTTCAAATTCTGTGCTGACCTTCTTTAAACTTTTTTAGTAAAGTTTACGTTATAGAGAGTAAATCTTTAAGAGTGCATTGGCGCATTTCTCCGTGATGCCTTTATGTGTTGGGAGGGGGGGGGGGGGGGGGGCTGAATGGGGAGTATTTCTTGCATGATCGGAAAAACTCCATTTCACACTATCTGGTGTTTCGCAGATGAACCTGTCGGAAAGTGGATCATGTACGTGCACAATAGAATAAGCCAGGGATGTCGAAACTGGACACGAGAAAAACTTGAAGTAAGGTTGAGTAAGGTGAGGATTTGTGTACTTTAGGCTTTTCAACCGTCAAACTCAAAGAAATATTGGTTTCCCTCCGAGTGACAACAAACAAATTGCCAATATATTATTGCAATATTTTATAAATGTTTATTTGTAACAACTATTCCTCTTATTTTGGAAAATAAAATTTATAACTTTTCCCGGGAACGCGTTCCTTTTTCAGGAACTTTTGTGGGAACGAGTTCCTTTTCTTAGTTTAGGAACTTGTAACGTCAAAGTTACTGTTTCGTGGGAACTTGGAACGAATTTAACGTTCCATTATAAGTTCCTTTCGCTGTCGTAATCCCGTCGAATTCCAGTACCTGATATCGTAAACTGCAGTATGAAAAATATCTTGTGACATCTTGTGTTTTCGAAAATGGCACCACCCTCGTCAGATGGCCTGGGACTCACTTTAATAAATAAAAGTAATGATAAATTAACTCCTATCACATTTATTATTATTTAAATCAGTGATGGTATAAGGAACGTGAAAGGAACTAAGTTCCTTTTGAGGAACGAGGAACGTCTCAGTTCCTTTTTAGGCAGAAGTAACTTAACTTTTCAAAGTTAATTGTTTGGGGGAACGTGCCAAAGACTGGTTACATTAGAACTTTCATTCACATGTTATGAACAAAATAATACAGAAGTTATAAGGTTACCGGCCCTGCAAGCGGGAGACGCGGGTTTGATCCCAGGTTGAAATGCATCTTGTAATTTTTGTATTCTACTTCATATTATTATTATTATTTATGACTAGTTTGTGTTATATAAAATTAACTAGTAGAACAGGTATTTACTATTTAAAATTGTGTTTTGTACATTGCACTGTGCTTTCACAATATTTAAATCGTAATATTTCGACCTCCTTACAAAGTTTTTTTTTAAACTCAAGTTTAAAAAAATATCTTTGAAGAAAGGTCGAAATATTCCGACTATAAATATTGTAATTGAACAGTTAAATGTCTAAAAGACAATTTTAAACAGTATGTGTTAAATTTATAGCTATATTCAACTTATGGTGACCCTTTAACCAGGTTCGACCCGTGGTTTTGGAGACGATGTGCTAGAAAGCCTCCCCCTACCCCTGAGTGGTTGAGTGGATTACCCCCCCCATCCCTCCCCTTGTGTGCACCAGCCCAGAGAGAGAATGGCCAATGATATTAGACTTACAAGGAATTTTGGGAATGGAAACCTAGGGTCTTTGTGGTCTTCCTAAGCTACTGACACCCGAACTAAATTAAATTCTACGCCAACCGCAAAGATGAGGACGAAAATCTGGAGAAGTCAAAAGACGTATAATAATTACGAAACCAGTTTTTCTCTCTTTGAAGACGAACGAAGAGAAACGATGCTCGTATTTTTCTTTGCGAGAATAAAATAAAATTTATATTCAGAGAGGATTACTCAGTCAAGAACTGGGAGGAGGGATTTGTTCACATTATGTTTATCAAACGATTGCCTGCTGTGAACAGATTTGCGGTGTCTGTGAAAAAGGCGAGGAAAATGCGAGAAAGCTGTTAAGAAAACTCTGACGCCCGCCGCTTTTAAGGTGGTACATAAAAGGCTTTCTACTATGACGGTGAATGTGGTGACTTTAAAGCCATTTTCTGGGTCGTTATTTGTAATGTTTTCTAGCTGAATTCTTGTAGTAATTGGAAGTTTTGTTCAAGTAGTTTTCAGCTTAGTTTTAGAGATAAAATTAGCACCAGCATAGCATAGCATAGCTAACTAAGAGTGGGTAGAGTCCGTAGACTCTAAATATGAATTTATTTCATTTTATATTTTTATGTTCTATATATCACGTTAACAAAATAATGTTGAAATAAATTTATATGAGTTTTGGGAGAAAAACAACACTAATCAAAAAAATATGAAAACGCTAATTTTATTAGAAATATTTCTTCGAATACTCAAAACAACATGACATAGAGGGATTTAGTAAAAGTTCCCTAAAATGATTAAACATCACAGTAGCCAATGTGCGAACAACAGAAAAAACAGCCGAGTTTGGTGTATTCGACTAGCTCAATTTGCTCGTAAAGAATGTATAATTTTTTTAAATTATGTACATGGAAAATTGTAAACATGAAGTGTTTTTGCATTGAAGTTCAGTTGATACGTTACGTTTACAAGTTATGTTAATTGTAATTAAGAACTTAGATATTATTTTAAAAATGGATTCCTTATTTATTAATTAATAATATATATATAACTAATTATTATCATAATTTTTTAAGTAAATTAAGTTAAAACAAATGCTTTAATTTAGAAACAAATACCCGTCCGACACAAATAATTTATTTCACCATTTCAAACTCAATTACACATTCAGGATAAGGAGAGCAAAAGTTCCTGGCTTGTGTTACTTAAGCTTCCGCAGTTGCCTTGTTTTTCAGTATTCTAAAGAAAAAGAAAAAGTGTTGAGAAGAGTTAAATGAAACCAAGATTACTTTATCCGTAGAAGCGTTCTTGTATCCACCAAGACATCTCAATCTCGTGGTTAGCAGGTGGTTTACTCAAGCCTCGACTAAACTAGCGTCAGTCGGTCCTAATGTGGAAAACAACATAACCACATCGGCTAAACCAGGGTTAATCGACTAAACCACGGTTAACCGGCTAACGTCCTGCCTCTAACCGCCGAGACGAGGTTAGCCAATGAGATTGCTCCGCATCTCTCGACTTAGTTCCACATGCTCCCACAGGAGCGCTTGAGTCTGTCACGTGGCAGAGAAGCTACGGTCAAAACGTTCATTCAATCGCTTGAGAGAAGACACTTTTGTTCACACACAAAGGCAAAGTTGCGAAGCCAAAGGGCTTCACAATAAATAAATTAAAAAATCGTATTTAGAGTCTACCCACTCAGTCATATAACTGATTTTCAGTGGGGGACAGTAAACCAAAGCGACCAAGCCAACCCTGTAGGCCCCGACGCAATCGACGAGTGAGCGATAACCAACCAAAGATCGATATTTTTAATATGAAATATACCACTGATTGCTATATTTCCTATTTTAAAAAATCGATCTTTGGTTGGTTATCGCTCACTCGTCGATTGCGTCGGGGCCTACAGGGTTGGCTTGGTCGCTTTGGTTTACTATCCCCCACTGAAAATCAGTTATGTGACTGAGTGAGTAGATTCTAAATGCGTGTTTTTTTTTATTATTATTATTCTACAAAGTTTATAACAATCTTGTAACGTGATGATAACATACCAAACTACATGGTAAATCTAATGAAACTGTTTGAAATATACCCTCTCTAAAGCCATATAAACACGTGACAAATCTTCGTTTAAAAATTTTCCTGTGTGGCTGAGCTGGGGGGCGGCGATCACTCCCCCTGACATTACGTTACGCAAACTAAATCGCCACCCCTAGAGGTCCTGGATCCACCCTTGATTTAATTGTAAATTTTTAAACGAAATATCGAAAATGTCACTTGAGACGAAAATAAAAACAAAACCCTCACGAACACAAAAACATTTATGTCTCCGATTCCATCAATATCACACACATACGTTGGTCGTGAAAGAGGCAGAAAAAAATAAATATAACGCCCCACTAACTTCTCGATTACTTTGAAAAGAAGTCGACTTACTCACTTGCTTGCTTGTCGCTCCAACTCTGAAAGAAGTTTCCTCTGATGTTCACACTTCATAACGAGCATCTATCCTGAGAGCGGGGCTCGAAATTGATTGGTCATAAAGAAGTTTCAATTATGCAAACACCCCCCCCGTCCACGCAACACGACTCGAGGAACTAAAAAGCGATCTTTTCGGAGGAACCAATCGTGTGTGTAACAATGTCTTGTCATCTTTCGTTGAAAAAGTTGCAAACTTTCCGTTTCGTTTGTGTGGTGTTGTTGGTTGGTGTTACCGACAGAACATCATCAAAGGAACTTTGTTTATACGCCTGTGAGGGGTCGTGTCTGTGTGCAGTGGAGGGGAAATGTTTTCCCCAGTGTGCAAGTTGTTTGTTTTTTATATATAATAACGGTTCACAGCATATCAATAGAAATATCGTTATGTATATGGCTTATTTTCGCTTATGTGTTTTGTATAACAATTCAAGATTCTTAAAAGCAAAACTATAGAAGAAGTTATTACCGGCAAATGTTACACATTTCACAATTTTCTCTTGGTCACGAAATAAAACTTATAAAATCACCTCACAAGTATATGTGTATGAATATTCAGTTTAATCAGTTATGTGATTCAATCAATTATAAATAATATTTTTATTATTGTTATTATTATTTATTCTCGACGGAATTGGTGTGTATTTCCCTTGTATTTTTTTAATAAAACCCACTTCAAAGATGCAAAATTTGGTTTGAGCTTAAAGTTACAATTTTCATAACGTGACATTGTGATTACTTACTATATCTACCCTAATTTGAATTCAATAATTATTTTTTTTAAACCTTAAGAGGATAGTTCAGCTACCATTGAAGGTAAAAATCCTACTCTAATAACGGAATTATTGATTGATTTTTGGTGCTAACGTCTCTTTTATAGCAATATTGCTACTCGAGATGATGAGTTATGATACACGGGATTCGAACCCACGTCATTCCAATCTCTAATAACGGATTTCGATAATGTTCGTGTCCATTGTCTATCATCCCTTTGTAACCTAAGGTATTTGTAGATACGTTGCCCACTCAGGATGCTATGCAATACCAGTGCATTGTGCATGTAATACGTCGCACTCGAGAGCTACTCAGCTTTTCAATCTAGTTGGACTTGTGTTCGTATTCCACGGGGATCTCACTGTGCGACGCGTGTCTGATGCACGTGATCATGCCATTATCCAAGTAGAGAGAGAGGTATGTGTGCATTAGGTAGGTTAACATGGGAGTCGATGTCGGTAGTGTATGGCACAATGATATTTAACATCTATAGTACGCTAGATCTCTAGTCATTGGTCCACTGGCGTGTCAATTAGAAACCATCTTGAATAGGTCAGTTTGTATGTTAAAGTAGGTTGTAGCAATTTGTAGCACAATATTTTTCAAGGTGGTTGACAGGTGAGCAATGAGCATATTAGTCATTAACACCAAATGATTACTAAATTACATTATGCAATAACTTCTTATTGTTTCTGTTTGTGCATTTTTATGCTGCACAAAATAAAACCATAGCAAAACAATCCAGTAAAATACTTAATCGCATTGAAAACATAATGTCTAGCATAATAAATTGAAGCGCCAAATCGCCATCTTGAATAGATCAATTTGGTACGTATTGGAGACTGGGGATCTAGCCTACTATTGATGTTCAATATCATTGGTATGGCTCAATACGAAGCCAACGATGAGTGCGAGAAGGAGTAAATAAATAAATAATAAATAAATTTTATTTAGAGTCTACCCACTCAGTTATAGAACTGATTTTCAGTGGGGGACTTTAAATCAAAGCGACTAAGCCAACCCTGCAGGCCCCGACGCAATCGACGAGTGAGCGATAACCAACCAAAGATCGATATTTTTAATAGGAAATATAGCAATCAGTGGTATGGACAGTGCGAACACCCGCGAATCAACGCCAGAATCAACAAGGCCAATTCAGAACAACTCTGAAATTTATTATGTGCTTCGTTGCTAGGACGGCTCCAAAGTCACCGTTTACAAACTCCTAAGACAAGAACTGATGGACTGAAGTCCAAATCAGAAGTTAAAAAACTTCTGACTTTAGCGGGAATCGAACCCTGGACCTTCTGCATTGGAAGCAGATACGCTAACCACAAGACCATATATATATATATATATATATATATTTCTTGTAGCATTTTCACGTGGACAACATTGTTGCAATACATTGATTCTCATTAAATTTATTTAAAGGTTAATTAAGGAGGACACATTCGAAAAATATGTATTCATTTTAATATCTAATGGTTGATTATATATTCTCTTACATATTGTAGTAGGTATGTGACGGTGTAGAGGGGAACATTGTTGTTGAATTGAAACACTGGATATAGGACATGCGTTTTTCAGCAAATTCCTGTTCGCTCGACCGTCTGACCATGGAGTTATAAATACCACCGTTGGTCTGACATCACAGATCTTTGAAATTTTGGAATGTTGACACAGAAGTGGAAATATAGGGCTCTACAGTAACACAGTTTAAAATATTGACTTTTAAATATTTATTTAACACAAGGATTTTTTATTTAGGATGTTGGATTTTATTAAAAAGTCAAAAATTGACTGGCTGATTGACATAAAATATTGATAAACTACGATCGTAGGGCTGTCCATGTATGCTTTATTGACAACTATGTCAAGTTTCATATTCATCGGATTCTTCTCGGCTGAGCGAATAACTATTTGCCAACTGTCAACACGTGTCGAATATTCCCTCTTAATATCGAAATCGAACATTCCTCCTTCATGTTCTCAACTGTTGCAGTCCAAGTGTTCCTTTGAACTCAAGTCATCCGATCCATCGTGACTTCACAGCTGGCTATCAAAGATTACGAGTGAGATGAATCCGAAGCGCGTCTTTCCTCTTTATCTGCGTGTGTATCCATGCGAACAGTTTTCGATGAATAAGTTTTTTCGAAATTAGTGATTTCGATAAATAAGTCACATTGATTTCAAACATACACAAACGTTTGATAATATTTATTTTTCCGAATAATAGCCGACAAAGATAAAATATAAGCTATGGCCCAACCGAACTTGAAACAATTAATAAGATTAGGAACCGTATGCGATGAGCCACCGAAGACATTAAATAAATAAATAAATTGTATTTAGAGTCTACCCACTCAGTTATATAACTGATTTTCAGTGGGGGACAGTAAATCAAAGCGACCAAGCCAACCCTGTAGGCCCCAACGCAATCGACGATTGAGCGATAACCAACCAAAGATCGATATTTTTTAATAAGAAGTATGCAATCAGTGTTCTGGACAGTGCGAACACCCGCAGATCAACGCCAGAATCAACAAGGCTGATTCAGAACAACTCTGAATTTATTAGGTGCTTAGACAAGAACTGATGGACTGAAGTCCAAATCAGAAGTTAAAAAACTTCCGACTTTGACGGGAATCAAACCCTGGACCTACTACATTGGAAGCAGATACGCTAACCACAAGTCCAACGAGCCACACAATTATTATCGATGTACATTATGACCCCGTTAATAATTCTGCCAATATCAATTCCCATTGTGCATTGTATACATTTTCATCTTTACAATAATAATTTTCCTTTCTGTGCTTCTTGACAAAAGAAATAAAAATCCCGTATTCACATCAATAAAAGTCAAATCTTTTCATACAATATCACAGTCACTGTCGAATCCAGTTATCGTAGCAATGATTTGAATACAGACAGGGGGATGATCGCTCGTATTGTCCTGATAACGAGGCTTACATCTTCAATGGTCTCACGAGGTTCCCTCAGGATAGGAGGTCAAGTGTGTTCGCCTCAATGTCTTCAACCTCGCCGACAAGTATTTCATCCCCCCCCAACCCCCCTCGACCCCTCCGCACAAAGCGTTATCCGTGCCCCTCGATAGGAAGGCAAAGACGAGGGTTGAGGGGAAGAAAGGCGTAAGTCTCAAGGAGGGATCAAGTGTTTCGGTCGTTCTACTGACAGAGGCTACTCACTCAGCTAATTAATATAAGTGAGTTTTAATTAAGAAAGGTCACCGATTTAATTAATACAAGTCACTGGAAAACTTTAATTAATTATTTGTCCGAGTACATCTTCAAGGAAGAGCCGTTTGGTGGAATTGAGTCTTATAAAGTTGACCTGATTTCCTCCTAACTCTTCATACGTGCCAAACTAACTGAACCTCATAATTTACACAGAATATTCGTCTGCTGATCGAAGAAGGCGAGAAAAGAGAAAAAGTTCATCTCGCTAACATCATGTAGAATAAGTGTTGAATTAATTTGTTATATTTTGATAGGCAACCTTTTTTAAGGATGCCCGTTGTGTGGTAGTTTTCCCTAGCGTGATTCTCTTCAGGTAAATAACTAGGTTTTTAAGGTGTTATGGTAATTCTAAAGGAAAGGTCCAAGAGGACTCAATCCCATAATTCTCTCTAACGACTTGAAACACACTGTAAAACTTTTACTCGGGATTGCCGGTGGCAAGATTCGAACCCGAAACCTCCCGAATGAAAGTCTCGCTCGTTGCGAATCTGTTGGTGAATATGTTATGATAATAGTTAAATAAATAAATATATTTATTTTATGTGTGCGGTTACAATGTTGTAGTGTTAAAGTCTGTACTCTTTGGTGACTTTACTTTATAGTTAAATTCTGTTTACCGACATTGCCGTTAATGCAAAAACTGCTATATGAAAATTCCAATTAATCAATAAAACCAAACAAATCTAGAGACTCTTTATTTGATGTGAATTTCATTTATTAACTTCACTGTTATTGAGACTCTCGATACAACATGAATGTATAAAAGTTAATTTACCGAACACGTCTCTTTATTTAGGCCAATTTTTATTGAAAGAAATATACACAAATAAGTACGGTATATGAACTGTTAAATCACATTTACCCATGTCAATTTCGTATGACCGTCTAAAAATAAATTTCAAAATACCAAATATGGCTTCATAAGATTGAAAAATTATTGAATTCATTCAGTATTTGAAAATTAATTACAATAAATATATTTTTATTGAGCCTTAACGTAATTATATATAAACCATGAAGAGAAAAATCTCTTTTTTAAAATCATAATGAGCGAAATATAAATATACAAGTACTAGAGTAAGTTTTAGAACCAGCAGTCGACTTTGTTATGCATTAGACGTTATGTAGGAGTACATATTGCCAAAACCGACACTTTTCTCCTTATTTTTAAGATAAAAATTATTTTCTGACACAACGAAGTGTAAAAAGGGGTGGCAATAGATAGTAAATTTTATTTTTAATTTTACTCGTCGAATTGGTGACATTCATTGTACCCAGAATAGAACTAAGCTGACACAAAAGAATTATATTTATCTTAGTTTTAAAATCTTATTAATAAATTGCCGAACAGATAACCACTGCTGAAAACTTCATCACATTCCGGAATAAACTAACAAAATTATTAACTGATAAAGCTTACAACTCTATAGAGGAGTTCCTTCAAGATCTGGATCTTAAATGAATGATAAGGTGCATGGGTGATAAGGGGCCTGCCTGGAACTACCCAGGCTGAGTTTAAACACTTATGTTTAATTTTTGTTCTTTTAGCACTTGCACACCTTGTATTATGTATTATGTATTATGTATTATGTATTATGTATTATGTATTATGTATTATGTATTATGTATTATGTATTATGTATTATGTATTATGTATTATGTATTGTATTATGTATCTTATTAATTTTCATTCTTAATAATTTCGATAGTTTCACATTTAAATTGCTAATTTCAAATATGTTTAAAAAGTTATATGTATTATTTTGTGTATATTGTATAGTTTAATGTCTATAATATGTGTTTTCTATCCATTAGGCTATGCTATGATTTACACTTGTGGAGTATTTGTACTCTGTTGTAATATGCATTATAATAAATAAAAAATAACTAAAATGTTGTTGTTATACTGTGCTATTGTACTACTGACATGAACTAATCAGACTACAACATCTTTTTGATTGTCTTTGTTTTACTTGTATGTATTACTGTGTCCTGTAAATAATTCCCGATTTATTTGTCCCTAGCAACAGGTAATATCAACCCACGTGTCAGGTAACTAAATGTTAACCATTTAAAATACATATTCATCGCAATTCAAACTACACAAATACGTTACACAAAAATCACTTAATAATCGAACACGTGTTAGGAAATAAAAAAAATACAATACATACAATAAGTAAAACTTGAATAACATAACAAAATATGACAAATCCAAGATGTTTGAAAAATCTTTTATCAACAATTCTTTATGTATGTACTCATAATTTTTAGGGCGCGACAGCTGCAGCCCTCCTTGGTTTGTACCTGTATGCCATATGAACTAAGCATTCTAGAATATATTTTCGAATTTTTTTAAAATTATTATCTTCACCTAATTATCCAAAAAATTTAACTTACTGGTCGGTCGTTCCAAAGAATCCGAAGTATATGGTATTTAAAATCTTCTCTGAGATTGGTCTAAATTACTTTGTATTTATTCAAAATACTTCAACGAAAAAATATGATTTTTTAAAATTTTAGGTTAGCGTTCTTCTGTTTTTAATCTATCTTGACCGTATTCCGTGTCATCTGGTGTTATCTGCAGCCGCGGTAAAGGAATGAATAGATGAGGTGTTATTCTTTCAATATTTCTTTCAGAGATGTGAGTACCGCAGAGAGGAAGGAACAACAATGTCAACAGCATACTCGTCCATCACCTACGACGCGTGACTGGAAGCCATGCTGTCGTAAGTCGTGAAGGAGACTAGAGCCTCTTATAACCAACGACGCGCCAACGCTGAGCCCTGCTGTTGTCAAATGTCTAAGTGGTAGTAATCGTGGTAGTGACAGTGGTACAATACATGCAATAAATAAACCTTGAATAACAAATGTGTAAATATAAAAATAACTACCGAAAATCTTAGGTTATTAAAAAATCTTATCTATTCATTTTTTTAAAAATCTTTTTACTTTTGCACTCGCAAAATAAAACCTTTAGCAAGGCTAGACACTTTCCATCCAAGTGAACGCAGTGCGTGTTTCTATGCAAGGCACGTCCGCCTTGCTCATATCTAATTGTACCGACACGTATTCCATAGCACGGCCCATTATCCCTGGCCATCCACGGGCACGATCGTGCGGACGTAGGACTAATCTGCGACCGACGTTTCGTGGGGTCGGGTTAGGCTGGGTTTAATCTGCCGGCTGACGTTTCGACCGGGGTGAAGTATCGCTACCGTGGTAGTCGTAGTTTACATCGCGGTACTTTTACCTTGCGGAGAGTGTGTGCGAAAGCGTATGCACACTAATTACGTATGTAGATTAATGTGCATGACCTCAACACACACACTTTGACGCGCGAAACTGTACGTGCAATATTTGATAAACTAAATTATAATAATCATCAACTTATTTCCAAGGATGTCAGATTTGGTCGTGATTTTATGTCGTGGCTTGATCTGCCTTTCCACCCTTTCCTGTCAATATGTAAAAAAATACAGTAAAATTTTAAATTCTTTAAATGCTCACATGCCAATTCCTTCATAATTAAAATAAAATCCAATCTAATTTATCGTATTATGTCAAGTGTGTCTTGAGAATAGTACATACATTCAGAGGCAAAAACATTCTATGGAGTTTTAGGAGAAAGAAAACTTTAGCCAAGATGTGAAATACATAATATTATTACTCAACATCCATGTCAATTGAATACAAGTTCCCCATTTCACTTCTTTGTGACAGTGAAATTATTCTTCTCCAGTTTTGAATCGGACCCGGCGCCTCCACCAAAATCTTGTTTTATTGACATTAGTCATACATTATAGATAGTTAATTGCATTATAACATAAAATAACTGATGCCAATGCCAAAACTGAAAATCAATTATGTCCCCCACTGAAAATCAGTTATGTTCGGTAGACTTTAAATACGAATTTATTTATTTGTTTATTTTAAATATCTAACTTAAACTGAAAATTATAACACAAAATAATAATCTTTTTAAAGTAATGTCTGGTCAAATAGGCGAGTAAGTTTGGGAATTGTGCTTAAATAATTTATTAAGACTGTACAAGTGCGTACAAGTAAAGCTTCCTTTTATTTGCGTACGTGTGTGTACGAGTGTAATTAAAATGTATCTTTGAGCGCATGTGTTTGATGAATGTGGTTTTATTTTCCAGATTAAAATATAGCTTGCACTTTATTATTCAACACAACGTGTAGCGGTACACGACTTTATTACATGGTAACGCTAAAGCCTTTGTTAGGGACACGACTATAAAACCAACAAGAACATTCGCAAATGGCATCATAAACTTGTAGATAGGATTACTTCATTAATGTTTAATCTTAATGTATGTTCCGTGACTCTTACCAGTTTTATTGTATAGAATTATAAACAAATTATGTCATATCTCTAGGAAACGAATTCAAGACATAATTTATATAATTAGATGGAATTCCATGGATCTCACTTTAAAACGCACATACTTTAATTCACATTTCAAACTTTTATAACTCATCGTTATTCATAAATATTCGGTGCAAACATTACTTTTTATCACTGGCATTGAATTCGTGGCGTATATTTAGTACTTATAATGTCGTATAACGTCCAATTTTAGTGCAATATCCTAATTGGAGTGCTATTAAAATGTTGTAAATACATTAATGACCACATTATAAAACCTAGAGATAAAAATGCATAGTATTTTCCAATCTCTTGATGAATATTCATGAAGCAACATCGAAGTTAAACAAATGTTTTCGATAAAAATTTCCGTTGTAAAGTTTACATAAAATTAACTAACTAGGTGTGGCCATGGGTGTAACTATGTAATTAGATATGTTCAAATGATGTTTAGTTAAAATGACTCAATCCCTATTTCGCTTTAACGACTGGATTCAAATTGATACAACACAAATAATTTAATTATAGACTCTGATTCGAATTCGGTCACTGTTTCGAAATCCAACACCGGCAATCCTGACAAAGTTTTATCTTAGGGTTTTATTTAAAAATTTATGCAAATGCAAGTAATTGAGAGTCAAAAACAGCCCTTGGGCATTCTCTTAACAATTATTGAACTCCAAAATACCTAGTTAGACTGAAGAGGGGCATCCAAATGACCCTGGGCAGGTTCATCACCCGAAATTATATAAAATAAATTATTTTCCCAAAGTCTAGACGGTTGGCATTACAGAGTAGGCCCTACTAAGCACGAACTTCAATTTAGTATTTCGTCAAATTCAATTGGTATCCAGCTTAGGATGATACGCGTAGCTATTTCATTAGCAGTCTTTGGTCTTTCCAACTCGGGTGTCTTCAACTTTGTCAAGTCCCACCGTGGTAGTGTTTTTAAGATATCCACCACCCCCCCAAGAAGCGGGAAGAAATTTCTCACTTCGAAATTTAATTCCTTTTAATGTTTTGAAAGCAAGATGATTAAATTCTACTATAGAGCTTTTACCATCCTGGTAAATAATTAAATCGAAAAGCCAGTGAGACAAAGGGCACCGGCAAATGACGTAAGAGTTGGAAAGAGCGATAGAGAGAGCGAAAGAGAGAGAGAGGGAGACAGACTATACACTGAAAGACAATTAGAGAAATTCGAAATGAAAAGAAGCGAAAATTGAAAAAATCTTTTGCGATTTTTCAGAAGCTGCTGATACCGAAGCAGCTATGCGCTAAAAGAATTTGACAGCTGTGAAATTGCACGTTTTAATTTCTTAGTTCTCCTTACCCGATAGAAATTAACCTACATACTCAATTTTATACCCGTATTTCGACAAGTTTTTATATAACTAATAAGCAAGATATACTTTAATGATTCTATGCTATTTCAAAAAATCTGCTTTGTACATTACATTTATTTTTAAACACAAAGCTTTGTGATATACAATTTGCATGCGTCCAAACATTACTTGGTTATCCATTTTAGCAAAATAAAACGTTGGTTTTACAAACTACTTTTGTGATAATAAAATCTTTTGCCTTAGTATATATTTGACAACCTCTATAACATTTGTAATAGAACAAGGATAACTTTGGAAGGTCTAAACTGTAAAGAGAAATAAACTTTACATAAGTAAATTGCATTGCTCATTCTCAATTTAAAACAAATAACCATCAGTAACTACATTGTCTTGTTATAAGTTTTTCTCTATTATGCATAGTTCGCTGCAGGTGCAAGACGTAATTATAGAATAACTAAATTAGCTGAGTTAGAGAATGGTGTATGGAATGTGTCGTACAATATCAGGCAATCAGGTTGGAAGTACTACTTTCTGTAACAAGTTTTTAAACCGTCTGCTATCGATGTGTGTATATAGTGAGCGCGTGTACTTGTCCGTGCGCTAAGCCAGTCTTGCGCATGCGTGGAAAGAACAGCTGGTTTTAAGCAACGAGTCCAGGGTAGTTTACTTTCCAATAAGTATACGCCAATCTATGGTAAGACTAGACGTGGCGGGGAAGAGAAAATATTATTCTATTGATTTCAATATATTTAAGCAAAGTTTCGATTTATCAACCTGATACTGAGGGTGTAAACCTCGGATTTAGTGGCACAGTTACCTTTAATTGAAGTGAAGAACAAAGAAAAAACAAAAACACATAGAACTCATCCCAAAATGCTACACAAGCTACATCAATTGCAATTTTAGGTTCTAAATTAGTACATTCGAGACGAACGGATTTACTTGATTGTCAGTTAAAAGATTTGTCCATGTCAGTCATAGATTTTCGAATCAAATGATCCCACAACAAACCAAAGTTACAATATTCAGAAATATAAAATAATCTATTCATG
This sequence comes from Sweltsa coloradensis, assembly GCA_024449915.1. Lineage (NCBI taxonomy): Eukaryota > Metazoa > Arthropoda > Insecta > Plecoptera > Chloroperlidae > Sweltsa > Sweltsa coloradensis. The sequence goes on along the minus strand of JAMZAV010000242.1, from coordinate 705,847 downwards.
TCTATATTGTATCAACAATCCAGATATCAAGTTAACTGTCTCGGTAGAGGCGTAAAGCACCCAAGTGTCAATTGGGAGACCCGATTTCGATACCCGACTGAGATGTATTTTGTAATAAAGTCAACTCACCGCATCTCCCTGTCAGACTTGTTGCCAACTATCACCATGGGCACCCTGAGCACTGGCGCCTTCCTCCGTCCCCCGCCGGAGCTGTTGGCCGACGCGCATGCGCTAAGCTTGGTCTCGAGGATCTGCTCGCGCAGGCGCACAACCTCCTCGAAGGATTCCCGACTGTCTAGGCTGAACACAAGGACGAAGAGGTCACCTGATCAACACGAGACAGAGGGTTAGAGTGTGACCTTGATATTACAGTCGGACGTGGAAACTGCAACCTCCGAATATTTAGTTGAATGTGCAGAGAAGTAACCTGATCAACAAAGGGGTAGTGAGTGACCTTGATACTACAGTCAGACCTGAAAACAATTGTGTATAGAGTAGGCAAAATGGTACAACACACTGCTGCTTAATAATGGTAAATGAGTGGCCTTCATATTACAGTCAGAACTGAAAACATTTCAAATTTTTTAGATATTTTCTTAATTTCAATTTACAGAGAGGTCATTTGATCAAATGGGTAGTGAGTGGCCTTGAATTTACAGTCATCTTAATAAAGAGTTTAAAAAAGTGAATTCAATAGAAACATTCCGGGAACAACTGCAGTTTGCAACATTTTGAGGAGTTCGTTAGTGATTGCGCATCCAACACCCCAATCCTGATGCAAATGCTGCATTCTACCCAATCCATTTTGTATTGAGGAGTGCAAGTATTTTCAAGATTACACTTTCTTATGCTTGTATTGAATAAAATATTATTATGCAAAACTTTCTACACAAAACCATTCACCGCCACCTGCCATGTTTTCAATCCTTGGAGAAAGCTTTGAAAGAGCCCGTCTTTATTTCCTATTCTCGTAGAAATGATCCCAAGATCGATAACTTGTTATATTTTTTCAATATAGAATTTTCCTTGCATCTTATCCTTAGTTTTATTAATCTTCATTCATTATCTACCGTAAGTGTAATTAATTATATGGAAATCAATCCAGAAAATAAAAATCCATTAACAATCCAGAAGTTAATGAATTAACCGTATCGGTAGCAAAGGAGTAAAGGAAAACACTTCTTGTGAATCTCTATATAGAAAAAATTAATGTCGCTAAGGGTTAGAACCGAGTTGTTTCGTACGAGTTGTATTTTGTTATGCCTATATAATTATAAGATATCAACTATAACCGTGGAATGTTACAAACAGCAGCGTTGATTTAACAATCATGTTCAAGAGGCAGTATTACTCAAGTGACCGCTTAAAAATAAAGCAAATAGTGCTATTCTAATAACTAAGATGTTAATTCTATGCATTAACACGCCTGGAACAAATGCTAGGATCAACTCCTCGCACTATTTAATGGAAAATCCAATGGCACTTATTCCCTGCAAACATCCTACCGACATCGACTCACAGAGAATCTCGCTATTTATTCTAGCACCACGTCGCGTACTTAAATCCAAATGACCGAGCTTACCTACTTGTCGATACTATTACACTCAACGAACCACTAGTTACAATCTAGGATAATTTCTCACACGCGTAACGAGTGTCCTGATATTCTGGTGCGCGATTCATGCCGTGCATTTGCATTATTGAACACTGTAAGTGGGGGAATACGCTGCAACAACTCGGAATTGAACAAAAAGCAATGCAGAATAAAAGCAATGTAAATCATAATGCATTCTCTGTGTACATTTCACTTCAAAGTCGTTACATGTACACTGTACGTTGGTATTCATCAATTGCTCTATGATCCATAAAATGTGTTCTATATTATTTTTCTCTCGAGGATATTAGCTTTGTGAGTGGAAACATTTGTGAGGTGGTGGTATTTTATGGATTTGCTGAATGTACATTTCAGAGTACAATACTTAAGCAACAGTTCAACATGAAACTTGGCCAGTTTAAAGGACAAACATGTGAATTAACTTGCACACATAGATCAACAAGAGAAGCAGAGTTGGACCAAAATACGCAAAGAGTCTAGACTCTATAGAATTTCCAAGTTAAAAACGTTACTTAAATTTATGTAATTGGAAAAATGTAATAATTTTTTTTTTCTTTTAGGTTTAATCACTTTAATCGTGATGGTGGGTTTATTTATTTTGTACATCCAAAGCCAAAGGTCTAGGCCTAAATCCGGTTTTATTATTAGCCTCTACTTTATGCAACTATCATTGATGAACAAACCCCTCATCATCCATCCACACACACTTCATTACCTAGAACAATTAAGACAGACAGACTGACAGACAGACAGCAGAGCACGAAGCGCGAGATTGTGGATTACTTTTTTACCGACAGAGAATCCCTGAACGTGCAATAAATCTCAATACACAGACGCTACAAGACTGTTTCTCTCTGACGCTCACTAACGTAATGTTCCTGATCTAGAGATAAATAATTCCTTAGAGTTTCAGCTTTTGACACGTTCTGTTTTCGCTAACGACCAAGTAGAACCCTAGAATACGAGATATGCGATTTTTCTAAATTGAATCTCTAGAATAAAGTACACTGACTTATAATTATTATGTATCACATATCATTATTATGTATGTATGTGTATAAGTGACTTTTTTATATTAATATAGAAAACCGAGTGAATGAGTTCGTATTCATTTTAGAAAAACGTATTATTGTAAATAATCCTGATACTAAAGCCGTAACAATTCGTCACTTTTGTTTCCAGCTTGCAATTTCCAGCTAGAAATAATTCACTTCATGTGTGCTGAACATTACTGCACTTTAGAAAGTTATTCTCTGAATGTGGGCATGTATTTATTATTTTAAAATCCCTTTCAAGACAAATAACTCTAAATACACACTGTAAACACTGTAAAACTTGACTTGTTGTAGAAATATACCGACTTCAATCATGGTGAAAAGATTTAATTGTTCTTCACATGACTTTCCTATTAAGACAACATTAACATTAAATATACGAAAGCTTTGGAGCCGAAACATAATTGGGGCTTAGTTAATTGCAATATTGTTCTCAACTTCCTTGTAATAAAGTGGGAAGACAATACATAAATTAGCATTAAACGCAGGGTATAAAATGAATTACAGCATCTGAAAATTATATTTTGATTAACGTCTATATTGACCTGCAAGTGAAGTATCTACAATTGAAGTGTGCAAAATATTGAGATCGCAAAAATTCAATATCAGTTATACGCGACTAAATAAAGGTTGATTTTACATTGCATTCTCTAGCAGATAGTCATGTTCAAGTCGGAATAGCCACATTCAGGTTTCGAGCTTTGTTTAGTTCATTTGGTGTAAGGGTGCGTCAACCGTTCTCGCTCTAGTCTATGGGATGTGGGCGAGAGGCCACTGGCAATGGGAGTAAAGGGGGAATCTCCCTTCGTCGTAGTCTTTGTCATTCATTCTACGTATCGTCGTTGTCGTCGTCAGGGAAGGTGATCCCCAACGACGACTGCCAGAGCTCGCCTCTTGTTTCGGGAATCAAAATACTCCTCTACTAACAAGCTAATGTTTTCCAGATGGGCTTTGCTTCTTTCTCACCTTTTACAACCAGCAGAGAATGTTCTGGGCCATATTCTACCAAGGGCCCAAACGGAGTCACAGGCTTCGATCTATTTTCGTTTGGAAGGAGCTTAGAGGATTCAAATCACCGATTCTAATATACGCCGAGTTTACAGCTCCTAATTCATTCTACATCCTTGTAAAAACGGATCCATAGACCTGTTTACAATTCCTAAAATATGCATAAACGATCCCTGTACTGATTGGTACTGAATCCTGCTGCTTTGAGAACATAGAATATTTTATTAGAAAATGTGTCTGGCTATGTTATAAATAAATAAATAAAATAAATTTTATTTAGAGTCTACCCACTCAGTTATAGAACTGATTTTCAGTGGGGGACTTTAAATCAAAGCGACCAAGCCAACCCTGCAGGCCCCGACGCAATCGACGAGTGAGCGATAACCAACCAAAGATCAATATTTTTAATAGGAAATATAGCAATCAGTGGTATGGACAGTGCGAACACCCGCGAATCAACGCCAGAATCAACAAGGCCGATTCAGAACAACTCTGAAATTTATTATGTGCTTCGTTGCTAGGACGGCTCCAAAGTCACCGTTTACAAACTCCTAAGACAAGAACTGATGGACTTAAGTCCAAATGAGAAGTTAAAAAACTTCTGACTTTAGCGGGAATCGAACCCTGGACCTTCTGCATTGGAAGCAGATACGCTAACCACAAGACCAACGAGCCAAAAATTATTCTTAAACTATAGGCCGCTTCGCGAACGTTTTTTCCAGTCGCGTTGTTGGATGAGCTTTTTTTGGAATATTTATGTCCAATGATTACGTTTTTATGTGGAATCTCCTTACTTTTTCTATAGTTACTTGATATTACTTGCTCATTATACACCTGTAAAAGGCTTATATTAAAACCTTTATTTCTATGAATTTTGACTAACTTTTTCAACTTTTTCTTTCAAGAGGCACTACATCACCAAATATTTCATGTCAATGTAAATATGAACGTTGTAGCCCCACCCGTTTGATCAAAATCGGCCCAAATATCACGAAAATATTCTATTAAAAACCGGAGAAAAAATCGTAAAAGTACGATTTCTATAAGAAATTTTTTTCAAATATCTCTAAAATCATAACATATATGATTTCAGTGATTTTAAACGTTCCAATAAAGTTTCATCAATATCGGAGTAGCCGTTTGCCAAATATCACGAAAATATCGCACTAAAAATCGAAAAAAAATCGTAAAAGTACATCACTACAACAAATTTAAAACTATAAGACGAATACTTAAATACTTAAAGGTTGGCACGTGATATTCTTGTTACACCTTATCTATTTTTGTATCTTTAGTGTGATATGAGTTGGCTGAAGATGGGCAAGTCTGAAGTTATTTATATACACTAGGAAAACGCTAAAGTCCCGCCGCGTTGATGGATGAGCGTTTTTTGTAAGTTTTTTGTTTGCGTGGGACCACTTTTCCTTTGCAAGTGCTTTGTGAATGCATTGTATTTGTAGGTGATTTTTGTCGAGTTTCAAATGTTACTTGTTAATGGTTATTATAAACCTCAAAAAAACTCATATCTAAACCTTTCTTCTATGGATTCTGGCTAACTTTTTCAACTTTTTCTTTAAAAAGGTACTACATCACCATAACCTTAATGTTCATGTGAAATATGAACGTTGTAGCCCCACCCGTTTGGTCAGAATCGGCCCAAATGTCACGAAATATCGCACTAAAAATCGAAAAAAATCGTAAAAGTACGTTTATTTTATGGGTTCTGGTTACCTTTTTCAACTTTTTTTTCACAAGGTACCACATCACCATAACCTTAATGTCCATTTAAAATATGAACTTTGTAGCCCCACCCGTTTGGTCAGAATCGGCCCAAATGTCACAAAAATATCGCACTTAAAATCGAAAAAAATCGTAAAAGTGCGATATTCATGAGAAATATTTCTTCGATTGTACCCAAAAACGTGGCACTTCTAAGTACAGAGATTTCGAAGGTCCTGTCAAATTTTCATCAAGATCGCATATGTCGTTTGCCCGGAATCGAGCGAACAAACAGACTGAAAAACAAAAAACAAAAAAAAAAAAAAAAAAAAACACACAAAAAAACACAAAAAAACACCCGAGCTAAATTTTTTGAGGGGTCAGTGAAATTGAAGTTTTCGCTTCGCTCGCTACGCTCGCTACGCTCATCCAATTATTTTGTTTGTTTTCTAAATTGATATTCACAGCATCGTAAAAATTCATCGATAAGAACAGAAAAAGACCCAACAGTTTATACATCAATTTATAAATCGAGTGAGAAATTTCAAGTTCAGAATATAATTCCACTAAATTATAATTATTTTTGTATCCATTCACAAAATTATTTTATACGGAAGTTCCACGTTATCAAATACGTTAGACTTTCCGGCTCAAACTTTCAGGTTTATCAATAAAACGATCGACTTTCCGTCAGACAAGAACCGCAAAACAGACGGGACGAATCAAATAGGATGCGTTCGTTTGTTTACGAGGTTATAGACACAAATCGATAGGGAAATGTGTTTCGTGTCTAATTTTGTTCGGAAATCACCACCAGCAACAGGTCGAGGGGGGAGGGGGGGGGGGGAGACGGTTAGGTCCTGGGTCTCTAACGAGAAATATATTGATTAGGTTCGGGGTTGGGGAGGGGGTTGTTGGGAGTGATCGCTGTATGTGCTGGATAGAGTGGGTTCACGAACACCGTCATATCTTTTATGAGGACATTCGAGCAATATATTATAATTAAATATGACCGACAGTATTGTGCTAAGCGCTTGACTCTGATTCGGGCGGTTGCGGGTTCGAATTCCTAATGAGCATTCCTGACTGAAGTTTTTTTCCGAGGTGTTCCTCTGTCGTTATTGCAAATGTAAGGGATTGAGTCCTCTTTCAGACATCCTTTCACAAAAATTGTCATATACGCAACACACCAAGTTTATCTGAAGAGAGGCACTCGTTGCACTCGATAACAGGTTTAGTTAAATAAAAAATATATATATATTTGTTGTCTATGGATTGTTTTATAGGTGAGGCCTTTACAGAAAACGCGATTATTTCATTATATGTGCTAGTTTTGGATTATGACTAGAAAAATTGTCTATCAAGCTTATTCGTACTCGAATCCAAATACATATAATATGTCTCAATTTTAGCAAAGTTTTGTTTAATTGGTTTAAGGACGCGCCAACCGTTAGGTTATTATGCATGGGATGTAGAGAGTAAAGTCACGTGCTGAATGAACAAACCACCGACAGGGGGGGGGGGATAAAAGAGGGGGGGGGGTCACTTCGCGGTCATCATTGTTTTACAAAATAACTAAGTTTTTTAGTTTAGTTTTTGTTGTAATTATAAAATATTTATCAATGTAGTATTTGATACAGTATTTAACTTGGACCATGCACAATTAGTATCTATTGTATTGGAGGGTAACAAGAACACACGAATTACGCGGACATACTCTTTCGGCTATTTTCGCATTCATTTGTATATTTGTTCAAATATTGTCAATGAGAATGCAAACATTAATTTTAAAAAATAAATAAAATTAAAAGTATACCGATGGAAAAGATGCGGCTCTTACGCAGTCGAACAAACGAGACCGGTCATCCGAGGAGAGAGAGGTAGGTAACTATAGCAACCGACATCACCACCTGCCAGACGGGCGCCATCTTGGTTGCACACGTGTAGTTCGGTATTGTGTTGTGGTGACCCCATGTTGACACAATCGACCCCGAACTTCAGGACCCCAGGCGCGCGACGGACGGAACGAGTTATAAGTACTAACTGAACTGTTGACGATTCACAGAAAGAAGATAAACAGCTTGATTTTGAATTGATTTGAACCGGAGAATGAAGATTCGCGTTCGGTGGTTTCTTCCGCGAAAGTTTGGTTTGTTCCTTGATTTGCTATTCCTGATTTTTGGCAAACCTAATATTATTTATTACTTAACACAATTAACCAAATCGAGAAATAAACTCATATTATTTGTTGTTATTTGTACCTACGATATTTCTTTTACAATTTGCGCTTTAAAATATTGTAAGGTTTTATCACGAGCTGCACTAAATAGATACATTAACATTTCTCAATGTTACATTGTACAATTATAATCGTTATTTATTGGTATGTTAAAGTTCATTTGATTCCGGTAGGGTCTAGCTAAATTAAGTCTGGCTCTTGGCTTTCAACTTCCCCATAACATTTACAACATTATGTCACAAACATTCTACATGCTCGTTAAGCCCTCTTTGATCTGTTTAATCTATCCCAACCAAGAATATTCCATTCCATACAAACACATCAAATATGCCTTTGTCCGTGAATTCCATTACGTTTAATCAATATTATAACAAGGTGAACTAAATTCATCAAAAAGGGTCAAGATACTAACATTCCAGAAGAAAATTCCTGGTTTGAACTAGATTAATTAGTCTAGGTAGAGGATTACTTTATGTGCATAATTATGAAGTACCGGTACTTGGGGATTAGCTCCACCCCCCCCACCCCCCCCCCACCCACCTACAAGTACTTGATATTCCCGCCCGGTATAGGGGAGAATAATCTCGGGCTATGCAGCCGGGAGAGGGGGAAGTAGAGGGAAGAGGGGTAAGATTCTTAATTCATTTATGAAAATGTCTCGTGGAGTTTGTCGGGGAAGGGGTTAACCGTTAAGGTAGAAGTCAAGTCAACACTGCTCTCGGCTCAGCTTGGCAATCCTCCTTCCTTGCTGACTGACTTAATTAGGAATTATCTACGAGGATATGAGCTTAGAGCTTTACAGAAAGTACGGGGAAACTTTTTATTTTATGAAGCGTGACTTTAAATTTTTCATATTTCACAGGGAGTATGTAGCTTTATTATTAATCTGTAAACTGTGTTATAAGTCACGTTTTCTCCTAGATTATTACTTATGATACATAAAAGAATTGACACTACACACATTTGAAAATCAATTTAAATGCGAACATAAACAATTTCTAAAATTAGTATATTAATTTATATTTTGATGGTGTGGTTATGTACTAAATGTTGTTATATTATCATCCAATTCAATTTTGATAACATTAAAACTTAACACCGTTATTTAATTTTTTTGACTGGTATTTGGATACATTGTATATTCATTATAAAATTGGTTAAAAGTTAACTAGAACAAGATGGCCACTCATTATTTTGGTAGTAATTGGTACAAAACGTCAAATTATAGCAGTGCTTTATATATTGTTATATTGAAAAATCAATTAGTGTGTATTAAAATGAGTTTAAAATAATAAACAAAAACTTAAATAGAGTTAAATTGTTCAAAATATTCACTTTGTGTTGAAAGGGTTAGTGAAATTTTATAAGTATCGAGCCCTATTTCTTTAAAGGGTCCTGCACTTCTAACTATCACCACTTGTCGCCTCGAATAACAATATTGCAATAATAGAAACGGAAATAAACCAAAAAAAATGAGTTTCGTGAAAGTTCTTATTTTCCTATTGATTAACCCGTTGGTGGAGGTGCCGGGTTAAACTTGAGTTTGATTCTAAATGATTTCTAATTTGCAACTTGACTACTTTTGAAAATATAAAGCGATCGTTGAATACGCACATCTATATTTTATTTATTTATTTATTTATTTATTATTTATTTAACGTCTATCCTATTCAGTTATTAAAACTGATTTACAAAGGAGGACAACTAAATAAATCTAATTACATAGATGCAGAAACAACAATAAACTACATTTTCGTAAATATTTGAAATAGTAGCATTACAACAACAATGCATTAAACACAAGAATTTTGGTAACAAATAGAATGATATTATATGCATTAAATGAATGAATCAAATATAAAAAAGGCGGAGAATGAAAAGAAAAGAAAAAAAGGAAAGGAAAAAAGAAAAAGAAAAAGAAAAAAAAAACATTAAAAAAGAAAAACGAAAAGAAAAAAACTGATTTATTAGACGATCCCACTCAAACGAATATGAGGTTTGCCAAAAATCAGGAACAGCAAATCAGGGAGTATAATCAATCTTTCGCGGAAGAAACCACCGAACGCGAAATATTCTGTGAGTTGTGTGTTACATACGTGTACTATGTAAAATGTCAGTGGCTAAAAAAATTTGATTGGTTGAACTCTTATAATATTGATTTAATTTGTTAAATCCCAGTTAAAGTTACATTTAACAGAAGAGATTTAAATAACTGATAAAGAACACAAAGATATGGTATGGTTATTAAACTTGGGCAGAGCAGACATTATACCCAGGTGGCTTACAGAAGAATATTTATATAATTATTCGCAGAAAACGGTGTCTTAAATTTTTAATAACAACGTTGAAAAGTGTATACTGGTATTTCTCCATTGATGGTTACCATATGGTTTAAAAACGAATCGGTAATTAAAATTGTTGGGTTTGATATACTAAAGGCCACACACCGAATGGTATTGTAAACGTTACTGGGTGCATGGATTAACGTAAATTGATGTGGCAAACAAATTGTCAGCGTTGCCTGTGTTTGTAGGAATTTCAAAATATCACCCTTCACGATTAAAGCCATCACAATAATGCATCTCAATTTAGTTGGACCTTTTGTTTTATTGCGCAAGTCCATTAACGAATGAATAGAATTTATATTCGTTTAAAATTGTACGTTCAGTTTTCCATCATCTGACTAAATAATGGAAATAAAGCATTTTTACGTTATTGTAAAATTACTCACATATACGCCGACTGCATCACCGTCTACGCAAGTCAGAAGGTTTTTGGGTAAGGTTAATTATTATTGTATATTTTATTTTGTTAGATTGATGGATGATAAGAAAATATACCGGTACATCATGTAAAGAAATTGTTGACGTCAACAACACTACATAAATAATTAATTAGCAAGTTGTATATGAATTAATAGTAAAGTTTAATTAATCTGTAATGGATGCGTTTTGAAAAAAATTGCATGTAGGCCTAATATTCTTTTAAATTATAAAGCTTTTGCATTGCTGTCTAGTTTTAGTTTACTAAAATGATCATTTCAATTTGGTTGAAAAAGTAATATGTTTAAAATTAGCTACTAGATTCACTACCATTTAAAATATATTTTACGTCACAATATATTGGTCACATTAATTAATCGATAAATAAAACTACGTCGGAGTTTAACAAAAAGATTGTTGTGATGAGTTTCGTTAGCCGTTCGCGGTGTCTCATACGATTGGAGCGCGGGTCCGAAGCGTATTACGCCAAGGGACGCGGGTTCGAATCCCGAATAAGACAAAGCTTTTTGTAAGTGTCCTTCAACCTCATCTATCACTACTTGTAGCCTCGAATTGCAATATTGCAATAATAGAAACGGAATTCATAAAAAAAATTGTCTCGTAAAATATTTTTTTCCCATATTGATTAACCCTTTGGTGGAGGTGCCGGGTAAAACCTGAGTTTGATTTTTCCAAATGAATTCTAACTTGCAGACTTGAGTTTGAGTTAATATGATCATAATTATATTGGGATTGAAAAATAAGCATATTTAGATATTTTGTGAATTTTGTGTGCCACATACGTATACTATGTATGTCACTTGGCTGACTAAATAAATCTTTTTCATTGCAATGAAAAAAAGTAAAAAATACACAAATTTTCGAGTTTTAAACGATTTGCATTATTTTAGTTTTTTCTTTCTTTAAAGCAATAGACTTATTTAAAAGAGATGTGTATCTGTAGTGATTACTAATTAGATATACCGGTACGTAAAAATTGCCGTTTCTGTATCGACGCTAAAAAGTGCACTTAAAACCAATTGGTTTTCCAGACCTATTTTATCTATACAAATTTTCATTCAGTTGATATTAATTCAAACTTGATGACATAATTTGAAAATTAAAAAAAAGATAACTTCATATACGAGTTTTAAAGATCGTCAAAACATAGATGCTACAAAACGCTATAACACTTAAAAATGTTACGTACACGTAGCTTTTACAATAATTATCACGACTTAATTTTTGTATTCACAAATAAATAGTTTCTAGTCGTGTTATTCTTGGCTCGCTGGTATGGGCAGGCATTCTCTCTCTCTCTCTCTCTCTCTCTCTCTCTCTCTCTCTCACAGATACAAAGCAACTAACTACCATATTCGAATCATGCAACCTAACTATATTACCGCTAGAACCAACCCATCATACCTCCACCTCGCATACATGGATTGACCTTATAATGACGTCAAACCGTGATAAAGTCTTAAATCACGGTCAACTCTCTGTACCAGGCATATCAGCTCACGACTTATTATATTTACAATATTCCATCCGTACGCCGAAACAAAAACCAAAACTTATTTCACGACGAGCACTAAAACTCATAGATGTTGACGAATTTAGAACCGATTCTATTTCTTTAACTTGGGACTCATTAATCAACCTGCCCACAATTGACGAAAAGCTTTCAGCATTTAATTCTATGATTATTAACCTGTATGATAAACACGCACCATTAAAAGTCGTCAGAGTCACTAAACCACCTTCGCCATGGCTCAATGCTGAGATAAGAAACCAAATGGCCAGGAGGGACGCGGCATTCAACAAATTCAAATCAAGCCACGACCCTGAGCATGAAAAAGAATACCGACACTTAAGAAACAAAACTAATCAAATGATAAGGACAGCAAAACGGCGTCACACCTATACTTTACTGGACCCAAATATGCCTATGAAAAAAACATGGCAACACCTGTCCCATATGGGCATAGGCAAACAAAAGGAGGACGAGACTCTTATCGAAATTCCCCTCGACAACCTTAACAATTATTTTACTACTCCGCCCACAAACATAAACCCCGTTCTAAAAGATAAGCATGTTAAGAGCATAAAAGAACAATCTACTACACCAACGTATGATCAATTTAATTTCAAACACGTGACACCAAAAATGGCAATTAACGCAATTAAACGAATAAAATCGAATGCTGAAGGCGTAGATCTAATCCCCATAAAACTGATTCAAAACATGATCAATCTGTCTCCAATTTTAATCGAACGTATTACTTACCTCTTTAACTTCTCACTAACACATCACTCTTACCCTGACATCTGGAAACAGGCACTTGTTCGTCCTCTACCAAAGAAACCAAATCCCAGCACTGTTCGTGACTACCGTCCAATCAGTATCCTACCATCTCTCTCTAAGGCGCTCGAGTATATTGTTCACACTCAAATAACTGATTTTCTAACAGAGAACAATATACTAGACCAGTACCAATCAGGATTCCGTTCCAATCATAATACGTGCACAGCGCTTATCAAAGTAACTGACGATATACGAACAAAAATGGACAGTCGACAACTTACACTTCTGACTTTACTTGACTTTAGCAAAGCATTTGACTCAGTTGACTTTGATATACTAATGACTAAACTTGAATCTATCACCTTTCCCGCCCAACCCTTCAGTGGATGCATTCTTACCTCAGTGGAAGACAGCAATGTATAGTATCGGGTAATAATAAATCTGAATGGATGCCACTTAAGAATGGGGTGCCTCAAGGCAGTGTACTAGGGCCATTATTATTCTCACTCTTTATTAATGACATATCGAAATCGCTCAAATATTGTTATCACCATCTTTATGCCGACGACCTTCAAATTTATCTTCATTCCTCCCCTCTCGCAATTAACCAAGCCATTCAAATGACGAACGAGGATTTGCAATCTTTACATGCTTGGGCGACCAAAAATTGCTTGACTATAAATCCCATAAAATCTCAATCTATGATTCTAGGTTATCACAAACTGCTAGCAAAAATAGACCGCACAAAAATCAACCCCGTTACCTTAAACGGCACGACTATACCTTTTCAGCGTCATTTTAGAAACTTGGGACTCTTTATGACAGATGACATGACCTGGACCGAACATATCAAACACGTGTGTCAGAAAACCTACGCATCTTTACACTCTTTAAACCGTTTAAAAAAACTTCCTCCCAACAAAATTAAAAACAATGCTCGTACAAAGCCTCGTCATGCCTCATTTTGATTATTGCGACGTTGTGTACAATGACCTTACTGAAGACCTCTCTATTCGTCTTCAGAGAGCTCAAAATGCCTGTGTTCGTTTCATCTTTGGTATAAAAAAATATGATCATATTACCCCTGGATTCAAAATCTTGCGTGGATTCGTCTAAATGACCGTAGAAATCTACACTCGATTTGCCTTGTTCATCGTCTGCTCTCAACATCAACACCTACGTACCTAGCATCTAATTTTCAATACCTATTCTCAAACCATACCTTCAACACTAGATCTAGATCAGGTACTCAGTTAACATTTCCAACCCATAGAACCAATCTTCTTGACCACTCTTTTACAATAAACGCTATTCGAGTCTGGAATACTCTCCCAACGAGCATCAGGGATGTTTACGGAATTAGTTACGACACTTTCAAGCATAAAGTACATCAACATTACTTGAGTAATTATAATTAATTAACAGCTATAAACATCAGTCGCTACAGCCTTTGTTAAATTAATGATTGAGTAATGCATACCACAACCTGCTCCTGCTCACCTGTATTTCTGCACACAATGTCTAAAGCTATATTAATTTTGTACTTTTGTGTGAATGGATGAATGAATGTTTCTTAAACTATTGCAGATTTGCATAAATCGATTCAAAATTCATAATTTGCATAACATTAATATACACCTAGAAAATTTTAACTTTGCAATAATGCTACCATAATGTATTTCATTTATTATTTCAATATTTTATATAATCATGTAATGTTCTCTTCATTATCAAATGTATTATTATTATTATTAGTATTAGGTTGGATGGAAGATAAGGCTTCACTAGCCTTAATCCCGCCTTACAATAAAGACCCTTATCTATCTATCTATCTATCTATCTCTCACCAGCGCCCGCATAGATTTACACTCTACTTAACCTAGAATTGTTTCCCATGTAAAATTCCCTCCAGTCAGGTGAAAACAACAATACAAAATTCGAAAAAGCTTTTAAGTATAGCCTTTTAAAATCTTTCACACAGACAATGATTAATAGGTTTTGGATATAACATTTTTAACGCATCTTTCTTTCTTTCTTTCTTTCGACGAAGCCACGAACAATAAACATACGATACATCGAACATCAACTTCATTAAAATTCGAGTGTATCCTATTCCAGACATTGCTTGAAACTATGTATTTAGTACATAACAAGTACTCACAATTTCTATGTCACTAAATCGATGTTTATAAAAACAGGGAAAAAACGTTAATTTGCAATGAGATTAGTCAAAATATGGGTATGTAAAACAGTTTTAAAAATACGTATGTCGCGAATTACGATAAAAACCATACATGATCTCCTTCAGGCATGTGTTCTTTGTTGTCATTCCCTTTTCCAATGATGACATAATATTGATGACATGGAAATCAAGACCCACTGAAAATATGAATTTCTTATATACCTGGCACCTCCACCAAACATAACGCTGAAATCAAGCGTCGAAACAAATGTTGTATCATAGCGGTAGGCTTCGCTCCCTATTTTGTTGTCGAGTGCGTGTGATACTTCCATGTAAAGTTTCGTCATTAAAAGATTGTATTGATCAATCAATATTGAGAAGTATTGAGAAGCTGTCAATAGATGATTTCATTCAAAATAATTCTTAGCTCTTGACATAAAAATAATGAGTTTAGGAAATTGCTAGTCTTGAATCTTGACTTTGTGATCAAAACACGATTATCTGTATTTTACGGGCAATAACGTGTTGTTACTATAACCGTGGAATAGACTATGTAATTTCACACCTACCGGAGTATTTCTCGACTAATGAAATAGAGAAATAAGTCTTCATATGGCCACAAATACTTTTTCTTACTTCTCTTACCCGTTCTTACCCGTTACGTCTTCATTATATATTTCATCCAACGATCCTTTCAGTTTTGGTTTTTTGTTTTATTTACAACGGAAAAACTCTCTCGGAACGAACAAACCGAATTCAGCTTCAAGAAGTTTCTTCTCATTTGTTTATTTTGCTTTTAATTTCGACTCGTAAACCAACAGGAAAATACGCGTTTGTGTCTCGTTTAGACATAACCCTCGACTGAACACGCGTTTCAATATTAAACGAGAGGTTTACAGTGTATAAAGTGCCCTTTCCACTTATACAATGTTATAACGTGTTTCGAACTTCTTTGATCAAAGATGCTGAAAAGGAATATACCCCACGATTCCTATCTACGATTTTCGTCTAGTGAAATCATGCTTGATCGCTTCATAAAGCAGGATTGGACAAACAAAATAGGGAATAAGGCTAGTTAATTAATTTGAATGAGCATACACAAATAAAACATAATTTAAATATTTTTTTTCCAACGGAAAACCTGTTTTATGGTACAATGTATGCCCCTCTTCAGGATGACTAGGTATATGTTGCGGATAGGATAATTGTAAAGGGATGTCCGAGGGCTGTTTAAGGGGATTTGCATTCGAATTTATGACTAGGGAAATACTCGGAATGAACCTTTAGTCAAACTTCATCCAGAGTTGATACTTATGATGGAGGTGCCAGATTTAAAAATATTCTCCTTTTTTTTAAGTTAGCCTCGTCTACCAAACACATTCTGTAAGATCCTTGTTGAAGGATAATGTTAAAATGAAACGTAAGTCAATCGGAGGTCATGTTCGGTTTTTATCGTGAGACGTGACACACGCATAGTATAGATGTAGGACGGACGTAATTTTGGTTGAAATAAGAGAATTAAAATATAGTTTATTTAAAAACAATCTCTTTTGTGGTATTTGCATTTTTGTCATACGATTTTACTTTGCGACCTTTTCCTTCCAACACAGAAAATCTAGTCGTGTATGATAAAGAAAAAGGGTAGAAATAAAAACAATGTAGCTGTACGGGGTGGGAATAAAAACAATGTAGCTGTTCGCACGGAGCTTGGTCAAAGAAAAGTCTACAGCTGAAGAGAGTCGCAAAGACAAGCTTTGAAAGGAAGGTAATACGATTAGTCACGTCTTTCATCTCCGGATGTAATAACCCTTTCTTTGCACTTACATGCAATATAAGAGTATCCAACATATCTCTATCAAGTTATTCTTTGGAAATATAATTCCGAGACAAAAGACAGGGGTTTCGGTTTGATGAATCGGTTGTGTTCCGCAAAGACGACCAGAACGACCAGTATGCGACCAATGAAATTTAAGTAAACACAATTTGCACCAATGATAGATCAGATTTGCAAGGAACGTATGTGATGCGTAGTTGTTTTGACTGTTGTGGTCGAGACCAAGAAGCCCAGAGTTTTATTCCGGTCGTGGGCAGGTCTTTGAGGAAAGCGCGGTTATTTCAAATTATATCATTGGTTATCGTTCACTCGTCGATTGCGTCGGGGCCTGCAGGGTTGGCTTGGTCGCTTTGATTTAAAGTCCCCCACTGAAAATCAGTTATATAACTGAGTGGGTAGACTCTAAATAATTTTTTTTTTTATATTTTTTTTATTGAAAATCATGGAATTATGTCCACTACCGAGAATGTTCCTGTAATTCACATGGGTACACAATAAATTTATCATTCATTCATTCAAATCATTCATTTATTTAGTAAAATGATATGATTTATGTAATATTTCAACGAGATATCACAATTTCATAAAAACACGGCCTTGTAGAAGCACGCACCATTCCGTAGCCAAGGCAGTTCTCAACAATCAGACGTTGAGTGAAATAATGAAAATAACAATCCCCAGTCGAAGTTTGATGGGATAGGAGCTGGAAAATAGTTTTCAGCGTTCGAGTTATATATGATTGAGAAAAAAGTTTTTAAAGTATTTCACGAAAGAAACTAAGTTCGAAACCCAGAAAACGCATTTAAAATTTAATTTTCCTCCTTCCACTACCATCACTTCCACGGTCTGAATTATGATATCAAATCAGTCATGATTCACACTTTAACAATGACTATGTAGTCACACATTTCTTTAATGGTAAGATTGAACAAGTAATTCCCAAAATTAATAATTAAACATTATTTTTTACCAAAACATAAAAAATAAAATGAACAATTACACAATTTTATTTAATTCACACAAAAACTATACCAAGTACCAAACACTATTTCAACAAAGGTATGGTAGGGGGTTAAGTGAAACAATAAAATCATGCAAAACTTTGCAATAAAATGCGAGTATCTTTATAGTGTGGAAATTTCCTCTTTTCTGCCTCTGTACATATTTAAAGTTTCAGCAAAAATGTCAAGATAGCGAGTTACGTTGAAACACACTTTAATTTTCAAAGGTCTATAAAATTTGTTTAAGTATTTATGGACGTTTACACGCTAACGACACGTTTCAACTCTAGAATTATTAAAGGAAAAAGGAAAGATCTACTGCGATAGAAAAGTTTAAATCTTTCTTTTCGTTGACGCAGATCTCAACAATTATTTACATGACGGAATATGTAATGAGAAAACCTGGAAATATTATACGAAGAGAAACAGTTTTCGAAAGTTATATAGGAAAGAGTGATAGAAATTTCTCTTTTATGCAATAAGTAATATTGATGAAAATAATTGACGGAAATGTGAAACGTAAGATGCCAAAATAATCCAATAAGACGAACGTTAAAATGAAGAAGATGGGGGATTTTCTGGATATGGAGAAATAAAAAACTTTGATTTTTGATTTGATTTGATTTTGATAAAAGAAACTACTGGAAGTGAGATATAATGAATAAACGTCATCTCAAATGTATGGATTGGAAAAATGAATGGTATTTTTTTAAAATATACTAATGATAGGGCTATAGGTAGTTCAAGTAGTCGAACTTAATGGGAATATGCATGTCCAAACCATCCACTTTAGCCTGTAATGTATATTATTTGTCTACAGTTTAAAATATTTGCTAAAGTTTTTCGTTACTATGGCAACTCCTCACGCAGGGTCTGGGTTCGGGGGTCGTTTTGGGTTCAGTATCGGGGGGACCCGGGTACTGGGATGTCGAGCGGGTGGGTAAAATATTCAGCACATGGTTAGCGAGGCTTTGTTTCGTCCTGTCTATTGAATGCCAGGTTGATTCAGTCTGCCTCGTTACTATGGCAACTCCCCAGCGCTGCCGTCGGAGGGTTTGGGTTCGAGCCTCGTCTAGGACCCGGTACTCGTCTATGGCCGGGTACTGATTGCATTTGAGTGATAGATATATGTCGGTTTATTGATTTTGTTCTTAGGTACGGTATTCCAATGTCCAGTTAGTGGCAAGTAAATTAAACTACCACATAACTTGTTATTACTATGGCAATCACAAATCAGAAGCAATGTAAATATTTACTTATGACTAACTGGCAGATGAATTTTAACTAGTCATTGAAAATTTGGACCTTAAACGTGTAAATTTTTATTTAAAAAATTTTATTATTTTGTTTAATTAGATGTCTAGCAAGGAATTGGTTGAAAGTTTCGAAAATAAAAAGTTCGTTATGTTGTTTTTTCTTGTCAAAAAATAACTTGGGTTCAATTTTAGAAATGTAAACTATTGTTTAAGCATTAAAACAGTCAATTTTTACACTGTACATGATAAACTTTCAGATTTTAACACATTATTTGTTTTATATAGATCATCTACTTACACAATCAGTGATCATTTTGGCAACAAATTAACTACATTTTAATGAATATTATATCTTGAATATATGGAGATACATTCTTCGTATTTTATGGCATCTAATTTGCTACATTTGCGTAAAATGATTGCTAGCGTACAATTCGTTCACCTTGGAAAGACAAAACTAATTTCCACATTATAACAAAAGCAACTTACTCAGTGTTTGCAGGGCTATTACATAGAATTTCCAGAATGTCTTTGATCAAAATTTGTATAAATTTTAGCTTTCAAACTAAATAAGCGCAAACATTTGATGTTCATTTTCAACGGGTTCATCTCTCAGAAAGTAAAACTTGAACCCATTGATGCACACTTCGTTTACTCAGAATCAACCAAATTGTTTAGTTAACTAACAACTCACAAATATATACCTTAAACGTCAAAGCAAAGTTGAAACCTTTGTGCACAAACAAGTTGGATAATGAGCTCATTCTCTTTTCGAAGAATCAAATCACAGACGTAACTTGTTTAATTAGAGTAATTAATCAGAAAACAAAATTACACAATTTGTCACGTTTCTCTGTAACAACAGAACAGCGTGATTTTACAACTCGGATTTCTTTCACAGACATCCTTTGTCACATAACACCTTGAAAAGCGAGAACCCTTAGTTAGAAGAGAGGGAATATCTTTCATTTATCTTATTTTGAAATGTCCAATTTAATTTTTTAATGATGTTGAAAACATTTCTGCTTTAATTAAGAAGACTTGACGTGATCTCTTTTTTTAGGGATAACTTTCGAAAGAATCCACTTAGTTGTTCGATGATTGGAATTTTACCCTCGTCCCCAAAAAACAACCAAATAATTTTCTTGGTTATTTTTTTCTGCGAGTTATAATTAAATTACTTTCTAACTTTCACGGAATATTTAAATATTCTACTTTTGCAACTAGCTTTAGGCGTAAGTTTTCAAATGTGTTTATGAAAATATTTAGAACTAATAAGATAATAAACTGAACAGACATCAATCTCAAAAATGATTTTGGTGGAATTTAAAGTAGCGTGTGTACTGTGAGGTGTTAAAAAATGATATCGTAACTTTTACAACTAACACGAATAAAAATAATTTTGTGGGTCACATCTATAAACCCTACAAAATGAAATTTCACGTTTACACTAAAAAAAGTTTAAACAGTCAAATTACTCGTAATATCAAAGAGTTATGAAGTTTAGCAGGCAAACGTGAATAAGATGTACAAGTTTCATCATTACGACAAATATGTTCTTTAAAGTTTTATAATTTTTGAGACTTGAGATTCTGATTTTGAGTTCCGACGATGAAGCTATAATCGCAACCTTACAATTTGACATCGTCTTTGTTAAAGTTTTACCAACTATTCACATGTAGATGCATTGTTATTCAATGCCGAAACACTAATTAGAAACTGAACATAACTACAAACTTGGACAAGAACTATAATTGTTTGGGCTAGAGTTATAGCCATAGAAATATTCGTTGCATCTAGTGCCTTGTTGAAGGTTCCCGAGGTCTAAAATAGATAACTTTGTAATTCTATTGGAGACTGTTTGTAAAGGAATACAAGTCACAAATTAACAAGCTGCACATTAACATTTCAGAAAGCAAATCTTCCCTGTATGCATTTCTTTTTGTCCGTCCGTCTGTGCGTATGTCACGATTAGCGACAATAACCAAACATGACATCCAATAACATTCATGACAGAATGTATGTGAAAAAGCGGAGCTAGCCCCGACCAACCCAAAAGAAGGGGGGGTCAACCCGGCACCTCCACCAAATGAGTTATTTTTTCATTAGATAACGTAAAGTAGCATCTTTGCATGTTTTGAGTTTTCACTTACCATTATTACTGAAAGTTTTAATTGTTTTAATTAATGTCTACTTGATCAGCTAAAAAAATACTATTTTTGTAAAATCATAACTGTATAAGCATGTATGATTTTTTATGTATATCGAGTGGATTCCCCATTAAAAGTCTAGCCACATTAGTATTTCAACAAAGTGTGAACACATTCCGTCAATATGCACCTAAAAGTGGGTCAGACAGAGTAAAAATACGACGTCCGAATGGGCTGTTAACTCGTTAATGTGTTTTCTCCCGAAGGTCCAATAAACCTTGTGCACCTCGTAGCTACGGCCGCGCTTGTAACCAGGGAACCGCAGGATTTAACGACAAACTCGCACACAACTCTGGGACAAACCTTTCAGAACAACGCGTTGTTGAAGTGTTTGGACGTGGCGACTGCTTGATCGAAACTATTAACTTTTTACTATCAAATTTAGTGAAAATAATTTTTATTTGGCACTTTAAGTTTTACGAACGTCAAGTAAATCAGTAAGTAAGTACTTTCAGTAAGTCTTCGATGCAGCGAAATAACAGCTATACTTGTAAGTTATGATCCTCATTTAATTAATTATTCATTTATGTATTTATTTATTTATTATTTGTTTCTAAAAACAAAACAAAAAATGAGTGAGGAGGGTTACAGACCAAACACTCCATTATACTATTGGTAAATGAGTAAACATTATTCTAATCAAGAGCGTTCTAGAATCAGAGGATGTGCATCACTTCGATTAATTGTAACCATTGGGAAATAAGTATTAGATTTGTAATTGTAATACAATTCCTGAAAACCAAGAAACTATTGAATTATAAGAAGATGGTAATGATAATGTTTATATTGTCTTGTAAATTTTTACGATACCTGAATAAGAGATAATTTCTCATAAATTCGTTTTACTCACGGTAAACTACATCAATTTTTATTAACGTGCGACTATGTTTATTGTCGAAACACTGAAGATTCAACATTAACGACACTTATGTTGGCAGCACTTACGAATGTTATTCTAGTTTTTAGAGCAATTGGATTGGTTGAGTTTGTTGATTTAGCTCTTTAGTACACATTTTCAAAACGTGGTGCAGACGTACCAACCGTGCAATGAATGTAAGGACGTGGTAAACATAATAACAAGAAAATTTAACACGAGTTGATGCTGTTTTGTTATAAAAATCACACAAGTATGTTCCTATTTATTTTTAAACAGCGCATTTTGTAACAAAGTTATGTATACAATATAGTTGAATATATTCAAGCTCAAACATTCACGTGTTAAAATAAACAGACGTTAAATAATTGATGGTCATACAATCAATGGAATATAAGCACGTCAGAAAATATAAAAGTGCTTGAACAAATTTCAGAATAATACATGATGTATACTCAAATTTTTCTCAATTGAATATTTGTTATTGTTCAGAAACTCAAATACACATAATATACGTAAACACAAGGCTGGATAAACCCACGAAAATTATTTCGTTAGTAAAATGTATATCGAGTGGAAAAAGTTGTTACATTATTACCAGGTCATGGGGATACTCTTATAAGGTAGATGGTTAAATTTCGTATCACAAAAACTAACCATTAGTTTCAAATGAATAGGTTTTATTTTCAATGCACAACCCCGCCCTGAAGCACGTTATGAATATTCAAATGTGAAGCGCTCGCATTTACCACCAGTTTTAGTTTCATGAGTGTCTTTTTTAACATTCTCCTCTTCGCGTGTCTATTTTCTGTAAAGATGAATAACTCAAGTTAAACTCATTTAATACGAAACCACTAATGGCGCCATTAAAGTGACGTGGAGTATTTAGGTTTTTTATGAAGACCGTACATTAACAAGCAAGGCGTAGTACTTCGAGTGAAGTAAGTGCACTTGTGTATACATGGCAAAGAAATTAGCATTCTGGGTCGATTCGTTACTTCCAAAGACCTCATATCTGTCGGATAAAATCTTTACAAAATGGCTTCTTGCTGAAAATACTGCGTCCTTGCTAATTATGTAAGCCTTGCACACGCTCAGTGTGCGGGCGATTGCAATAATTCTGGATCTACGAATGCAAAAACTTTAATTATTACAATGTTACTATGTACGCCTACTTATACAAAACAAGCACACCACAAAAAATGTTTATGTAAGAATGTATATCATGTAATAATCTGTATGGAAATAAAACCTTAACGTACTATGAGTTAAGTGCATTTAGCTCAAAGAAATTTCCATAATACTTAATACTGCAATTCATTATAATACTGTCGTGCAATATAATCGTATGGTCTCGAAACAACGCAATTCCTAACTATTTTGCATTTTCTGTTTCGTGAGAAATTAAATGTCAATCTATTTTCAGCCAACCTTGTGGTTTTCAACCCTAACGCTCTATGTGTCTTGGTTATAATAGCAATTAAATTTTGAATTGGATTAATATTACACTTTTTGAGATTTATTCTAATATATTATCATTATTTATTATAAATACGCAACATACATAATCTAACATCCCGCATGAAAGACTAAAGAGGAAACGCGTTCATAATTACAGTCATACTATTTCACACGTTTATGTTGTTAATAATGAATAAACTTAAATTACTATCAAAGCAAAATTGCTGCAACAATAAATTGATAGGAAACGCGTTGTTGGATGAGCGTAATTGGTGCATTGAGCTGCCATGTGTTACGCGGATTTTCTGTTGTTCTGTGAAAAAATCATTACTTAGTCGAAGATTTTTGTTAATTTAATTAAATAAAATAAAAAATAAACAATGTTTTTTAATAAATCATAATTTTATAAAAAGAAAAAAATCGTAAAATTGCAATTTTCATAAGAAATACTTATTTGATTGGGCTCAAATCTTTATACGAGTGTATGACTTCATGTAATTAAGGTTCTGTGAAAAAATCATTACAAAAGAATAAAGCATGTAGGTTTTATAAGTCTAAGAATTGTTTTTAAAAATAAAATAAAAACGTAAAATTTCGATTTTCATAAGAAATAATTTTTTGATAAAACTCAAATTTTACACGAATATTTAAATTCATAAAATAGAGGTTCTGTGAAAAATTCATTACAATCGGATAAAGCATGTAGGTGTTATAAGTCGAAGAATTTTTTTTAAAATCGAAAAAAATCGTAAAATTGCGTTTTTTTATAAGAATTTTTTTTCGATTGCGCTCAAAAACGTGGCAGTTCTAAGTTAAGAGATTTCAAAGACCTCCATAAAATTTCATCGCAATCGGAGTATCGGTTTAGCCGGAATCATGTTAACAAACATACAAAAAAAATAAAAAATAAAATAAAAACATTCCGGATTTTTTTTCTCCAGTGTAAGTTGAAATGGAATCTTTGCTTCGCTCGCTACGCTCATCCAATTAGGTATTTAAATGTTTTTTTTTAAATTGTCAAAATCCAAAACTTGAGAATAGGTACTAGCATTATTATTAGCATTATTTCTTCAGTGCTGCTCTTTGGATTCAATGCACTACGATAACTACTTTGAAATATCTTTCTCTGATAATTATGCTGTAAAGTTTCAGACATGTGACTCCAGGTGGCAGAGAAATATAAATCCAATTAATTTTATAACTATAAGAGCTGCAAGTCGAGCTCTATTCAAGAGTGATCAATTTCAGTTTCCCTAGAGACTCGTATCTGAAGGTTTTCATAGATACGAACAAATAAATTAGAATAATCCACTGTTATTATTTCCAATGTAACATCATTATTTATAGTAAGTAATTTAAAACTTTGAAATGAGATGAGATGAAGTTACTCACTATGCACAATAAGCACAGTTCTGTTCATGTGAAATGTGGAGCAATTCCTTTAACGTAAAAATATATCATAACATCAATATGGTATTTTCTTCGACTGTTGTTAAAATTGCGTATGTTTACACAAAATTCGTAAAATATTAAACATATCTTGGCCTGCTTAGAAGGATTATGAATAAATATTTGCGAGGCAAAACTTTGCGGACATGATTTTGTTTATTTCTTGAAATGTTTTGTATTTGTAAAAGATTGTGAGTTTAAATATGATTTATTTATTACACCAATTAAAGCGTAAGATATTATGAATACTTTTATTTATAAATACATAACTGTATATTAATTCAACCTTAACCGACACAAGTAATTTAAACATTAGAGAAAACTACAATAAATTTCCAATTTACTTACTTTATTTGTTAGTTTCGTTTGACAAGGATTTTAATTGAAACTTGATTTCCCAATAGACACACGCCAATTTTTTTACTCTGCATTCGATTCCGCATATCTCATTTCATGTTCGATTGGCGATTTGTTCGCATTGCAGTTGTCGGGGAATGTATTAGTTGGCAAGAAGTGTGAAGTCATTGAACGCAACTTTCTGCAGACTTTACATGAGAATTTAGCCGTATTTGTTTTCTCAAAGGCCACCGTTTCTACCGTTTCGCCTTCTTTATCAAAGAGCTTACAAAGAGATGCTCAAACAACAACGAAAGTCTTCCGAGAATTCATTTTATTTACGACTTGAATATAATGTTACTAATTTACTAATTTGCGTAACAGTTCTATGTGCTCAATCCTTTACGTCTAGTTATGTAGCTATTAAACAAATATACTCACAAATAGTGAAAAGATGCAAATTTCTTGGACGGTACTGTACTTGTTTAAAACACACTTTTTTCGATTTCATTATGAGAAAATATTGGAAATCCTTACAAGTAAAAGAACTACAGAGCTGGTGATTTTCCAAAAGAAACTTTCATATTATCTTTCCTCGCGTCTTTTTCAGAGTTGGAAACCGATCAAATTACTAACAGGAAACTTTAACAATATACGGTTCTATTATGTTCGAGAGTTACGTAAGACTCAGATTAATTTAACGTTGACATTTTTATAACGACGTACTATTTTATAAATTCAAAAAACTAAAACTAATATCCATTGTCATTAAAATGGAGATTATAACGTTGCATCTCATTATAATACTGTGCTGACTCTTTAGATCTTGACTCAACCGTGGAT
This sequence comes from Sweltsa coloradensis, assembly GCA_024449915.1. NCBI lineage: Eukaryota > Metazoa > Arthropoda > Insecta > Plecoptera > Chloroperlidae > Sweltsa > Sweltsa coloradensis. The sequence continues at coordinate 679,698 of JAMZAV010000242.1, read as the reverse complement.
TTCATTACTGAGATATTTATGTTACCATTTGGCTCTAAGCTGATCACCTGTAAATCTCAAACATGTGTACCGGTCTCGACGGGACGTCCCGAATCAGAGTCGCGCGCTGGACGCTCTAGCCAACACTGTCGGTAATATATCTTATAATTTAATTCAATAACATTAATATTAATATAAGAGTTTTAAGCATAAGCATACTTCGAGGCATATGAGGCCAGTCGGGGCAAAATTTTATGACAATTGCTATCATTCAATTACATTTATATAAATCATCATCATCATCATCATCATCACTGTCCATAAACTATATCTTTACTTTGCAAATAAACTTAAATTGTGCATCAAATTTTTATTTAAAGTGTAGGATAGAAGTTTAAATATTAAAAATGAATAAATATACATGAAAATAATAACAATTTAAAAAAATCAAATAAACTTATAATTCGTATATGATTAATTAATTAATTTATTTATTTATTAAGTGTACATTTTACTCACTTAATAAACTGATTTACGAAGACGGACAACAAGTACATTGATGCATCCTCTAACTATGTACATTGATAATGCTCTACTGCAGTATATGCATTTCTAATCTCCCCTACAACAGTTCAAAGCAAGGGTTACGAGTGTGGTTATTCTGCGTGTCTGTGTGCTGTGGTCCTTGTACATTCAGCAGCAGTAAATAATTAAGCTGCCTGTGTTGGTAGCGGAAGCTGGGGTGTTAAGGTTGGCACAGTGCACACATTAACACTAATCTGCGTACGATACGAGTAGTTAGCATTGTTTCAACGTGCCTGTTTAGTTAATATTGTGAAAGGGTTCGTGGAAAGAGGCTGCTCGTCGACTTTACGAGATTTTAATCCAAGAGGTCGCAGGTTCGATACCAGCTCCCGACACTTCAATGGGGTCAGAGCTTTTTCATCAGACAAATGCTAATGTTGTGGCTGCTAAAATATGCAATTAAGTCAATTTATAGTAAATTTAAATTGAAACCTGAAAACTATTTTTTTCTCGAATTATTGGACTCACGGAAAAATTACCTTTTGAAAATAAATTAAAATTGTTACTTGGACAAAGCATTTAATTTAGACAATTGGGTTTCTGTCTGATTTATGTGAAAATTCAATTTTTGGTTTTGTCAAAGAGAAAAATCTAAAAAGTTGTTTTATCAAAATTATACATTCTGTTATTTTTCCCGTTTGGCGGTGAAATTTGGTAAAAAAAAAAAAAAAAAAAACGGGCAGCAAAAAGTTCATAGAAAATACAACTGTAATAAATTGCCTTTTTATTCCTTGGCAATTTCAAGAAGAAACAGTTGAACATTAATCTCACAGGGAAACAAACCATAATGCTGTACAAGGTGAAGTTGCAGTTCATAATTGTTTTGAAGAGGCAATACTTGCTCTGTGCCCGATCAGATTTTAAATAATGTTTTGATGTTCTATTAGCGCCAGGTTTCAATTTAATTCACAATAGTTTTACTTAGTCGCATATTTGAGAAAATACAAAAATTGGGAGGAACAGCCTTAAGATATTAAATAGCATTGTCTTACTCAAACCCCATATGTCTTTTATCCCCCCCCCCCCCATCTTTTACCTGTAAGAAAAATGTTTCCCTTGGACTTTTTTTTATCCCCAAAAATACATAAGGCTATTCCACCGCGTTTTTCTATTTTCCAAAATATGCTACTAAGTTAAAATATAGTGAATGGCTTTGAAACATGGCTATTTTAGAAAATCAAAAATTTTTTTCCAAATTTTTCTGATCCGGTACACGGCCAATATAGCATCCTCAAAATAATTTCAAACTTCAATTCGCCAGGGCACACCATTCAACGTACGGTGTTGTGCTTTTGTGACATTAATTTTTAACTGTTTTCCTATGGACTGACTGAGAGAAAACAGATTTATTTTAACAATTGTCTTTCCAGCGAATTTTTTCGTTTGGCGGTATTTTTTACCGATTTGTACCGCCAAACGAAAAAATTCGCAGGAAAGACAATTGTTAAAATAAATCTGTTTTCTCTCAGTCAGTCCAAAGAAAAACAGTTGAAAATTAATGTCACAAAAGCACAACACCCTACGTTGAATGGTGTGCCCTGGCGAATTGAAGTTTGAAATTATTTTGAGGTGGCTATATTGGCCGTGTACCGGATCAGAAAAATTTGGAAAAAATATTTTTGATTTTCTAAAATAGCCATGTTTCAAAGCCATTCACTATATTTTGACTTAGTAGCATATTTTGGAAAATAGAAAAACGCGGTGGAATAGCCATAAACAATTTTGTAATACGACTATTTAGTTACTGCGGTACTTTTTAATTTACACCTGCACTTTTCAAATATTGTAATATTGTTCTTTGTCAGCTTGTGATAAAGATTTCATGAATTTATTTTGATTTTTATTGTTTTATTCAAACAAGATAAAAATTGTGTCTTGATTCACAAAATACATAGGTACAAAGTCTTTCTGACAACGATAAAATCTCGCTTATTAGACTGCGAATTCACAAATTATGATCCTCTATTTACATATTTATTTTTTAAAGTTCAAGTAATTTTTTATTTAAATTTATTACTTTGTAACACAACACATACATGACTATTATTCTTACTTTCAAAAATAAGCTTACACTATACAAAACTGAAAGAAATTTCGCTACGTAACTTTCATACTTACATCTTTATGTAAATATAATTAATAGACAACCTTATGTTATCCTGTAATTTATCTTTCCTAACGTCAATTTAGAAATTTGTTTCTTACAGCAATATTTCACTGATATACCGGTACCAAAATAAAAAAAAACTCCTCGCAAAACACTTCCTCTCTTTAACCAACAACCTCACCTCTTTCTCTTTTCCTCACCCTTCACTTTTTCAATTTACAATTTGCATCGCTATCGGTATTTCGAATTGAAACATCAAACTGTATAACCATCAAAGTGAAACGAATATTTTCATCTTTATATAGGAACCGATGCGAGAGTGTTCTTCAGAGTTTGTATTTACTTTGTATCCTCACATTAAATATATCACAGGCTTCACTGATCAATACACACAGCTAACGAACATGATGGCCGCGGGGTTTCTAAGACTCTTACATTTACACACAGAGTTCAAATGAGAATATGAAAGACTAGAGGAGAAACGCAATTTGTCAGCGCACGATTGCATAATAAGTGTCGTTCGTTATTAATTATAAAGGTTTCATACATCCATCGTTCATGCATTTGTGCTCCATTAAAAATAGCAACACGAATTCACATGTAGAACTTCAGTTAAAACATCACCACTCCTAATTATTTATTAAACTTTACTTTCTACTTTAAAAATAAATTAGAATCATTTTACAATCAAAATTCGTGTTTTCACTTTTCATTCCATTCTTTCTTCATCACTTTCATAATACTGTTATTGGAGAATTGTTATTTGTTTGAAATGTCAATTATTTTTATATAGTATATATTTTGTATGCCATAGCTTAACTCTCTATTTAATGATGTTGTCGATATTAAATCAATAATTTACGGTCGTTAGAAGACGGAATTGTTGTAGATAGCAAATGGGAGATCATTTTAAGAATCACCACACATAAAGTAGAAAAGTCCACCGCAGTAATGTACGTATGAGATGATCGTTTAAATACATAAATTGAACACGCAAAACATTAGCATAACATCAAGTAACAACATTAAACACCGACTAACACAATATAACTGTAGCTAATCACGTGAAATGGAAGAATGTGACTTACCTGTATAACTGTAAGTAAAGTGATTGGGTGAGACATTTCCGCAATTTTACATTGAATTCCAACTAAAATATTGTCACGAAAACGGGCAAGACATTCTTACTTTTTGCTGATATTTTAAATTCTTTGATTTGGTAACACAATTAAGTGGTGCTGATGCTTTTTTAAACATAGATGTTAGTTAAACTTATTTTTGAAGTACAAGGTGTGCTTATTTGTTTAGTGTGTGCGATCGTGCGTGTGCGCGTGTGTGCGTATGTTTCCATGCGTGCTCATATCAAAATTATTTGTGCAAGTGTATAGGAAAACTTTTTAAAATAATAAAGTATGTAACGATTTTTACAAGTTAGAATAATAGAATAATATATTGAAAAAGGGGTGTATTCAATTATATCTAACCGCATTCACATCGACACTTTAAACAGTTCTTAATGGTTGTCTAAGATTACTAAAGGTTCAAGCAACACTTATCTGAATGGAGTGAACACCAAGCAAGAATACATCAATAAAATGCAGGAAGCTAACAAAGAAGTCACAAAGAAAGAAGACTCAACCGCAAGCAACAGGTACACAAAGAGATTAAAGAGAAAGATGACAACGACTTCACGTTCAAGGACACACAATTGCAAGCAACAGGTAGCCAAAGAGATTAACAAGAAAGATGGCAGCACCAACACGAACAAGGCACTCTACTTCCTAACAGGGATCTGACGAACCTCGAAGACAGCAGTGCGATTCTGTAAAATAGTCGTCTATGATAGCGATAGCGATCAACGGTTTGATATAAATATCAATCGTTATAAATTATCGTTATCGAACCTGATTCTGTAAAATAGTCGCTTACACGGCCGCCATTTATCGTATCTTGATAGCATAGCATCGACTCCTTTTTCATTCTCGTATTATGAGTAGCGATCGCTATCATTTTACAGAATCAGTCGACACGCACAAAATTGTCGCTATAACAGTGCCGGATAACGACGTATCTTCCATAACAGATTTTACAGAATCGACCGCAGGTCACTCAAACAAGAAATATAAAAGTCCATGTTCAAACCATGTCTACGATGTTCAAAATACTAAATTATTAAAATGCAATAAAAATTAATATAACACAAACTTATTTGTTAAACTTTATAATAAAAAAATAAGGTAACATGATATATAAATAAATAAATCTCTCAATGAATGAATGAATGAATTAATGAATGGATGAACGAATGAATGAAGGAATGAAGGAAGGAATGAAAGAATGAAGAAATTAATTAATTAATGAATGAAGGAAGGAAGGAAGGAATGAACGAATGAACGAATGAATGAATGGGTATATACATCAATGAATGAATGAATAATTTAACTATTACTATAACTTCTGAATTTGCTCTATATTTAAAAAATGAATGCTACAAATTCAAAATTCAAATGAATTTGTGTATACCTTTACCTAAAGGCATAATAAATCTATATTTAGCTTTCTGGTTGACCAAAACTCTGCTAAGAGGTCCTTCAACTGTAAGAATGCCAGGTAAGTGTGCAAAGAAGAGAACAACAAAGACGACACCACACCGACGACGTGGACAGTACCTGTGAGGAACGAGAGTCGACGCATGGCGGGGAACGGGTGGTTCCCGGACGTGTCTAAGATGTCCAGCTGGTGGACCTCGCCGCGGATACGATACAGCTTTCGGTGGAAGTCCTCTATAGTCGGCGTGTAAGACTCCTCGAACTTATTGTTCAAGAAGCTGGACCAAGTGGCGACAAAATAGTGTTAATGTTATTGTCCAGGTCACGATTACTGGGGTCTGTTTACTATCGTGACAATAGTCGATCGATAACTTTAGGGAGAAGAGCCAGTGATTACTACCACCTCGAATTTGTAGCATACCAAATTAAATAGTAATGACACATTTTCTGTATGAAGTTGTATATTACATTTAATTACGCGTTTTACACCTTTAAAGTCTTCTGACAATGTTTCTTTAATGTAATACACAATTATATATAGCAAATGTAAGTAATTACCATTTAATTTGGTGATACAAATTCGAGGTGGCAGTTCTCACTTGCTCTTCGCACTTAAGTTGGTGTTTGACTAAAGTCACATTAGTAAATATATCCCAAGTACATTTTAACTGTTAACCCCTAACCCGTAACCCTTAAACCCGTGCTACCCCCTAACCCCAACCAATCAGCAGTCAGCAAAAAGTAACCTTGTAAGTGGGTTTGTTCTTTTCTGTACCTTGGAGATTTACCCCTCTAGAAATTGCACAGGGATACTGTTCTTAATTCTATCCATAAACCTCTATCTACGCTTAGTCCTGGGGTAAAATGTACAGGAATCCTCCACCTGGGGACTATCATTAACTAACAAAAACGAGTTATGTGTTTAATATATCAAGCATCGCTTTCAAAAGTTATAAGCTACAAGTATAATCTATGTAACACTATCTACGTTGGATATGAAGAATTTAGCATTGATCTCTGAAGAATCTACATTAATACAAATGTTTTAATATTTTGGAAATAACCCCATATATTTAGGCCTTATTTAGAAATTAATGTGTATTTTTTAAATGTATGTGAGTGTAGATTGTTTCATGCAAATAACACTGGTGTTGTATTTAAACTATGTGTAGATTGTAATGTTTAAGAACTAAGTTCTTGGTGAAAAAGTAATTGTTTTGTCACTGAAGGTAGAAAAGCAATAATTAAATTCACAAAACAATCTGTTACATGGCCGTATTTCAATGTGTCACAATCCTTTTGACGATATTATTTAATATTTGATAGAACGTTTTTTGTTCGGGGCCTTTCCCTTGTTAAGATATTTTGATGATCAATAAATTGTAATATCAGTTCTCGGATATTTGATATGCTGTTATTTTGAATAGAGTAGAAGAAAATCGATAATGAAACCTGAAACTTGAATGAAATAATGAAATTTGATGCCGAGATGTCAACGAACATTACTTCGAAATGAAAGCTGTAGATATCCAATTTATTACGTTAGAACCAGACTTGATTATATCCAATTTCACTGAAGGGATGAAGAAAATAATCTGGTGAACTCGAGCCATGGAAATACAGGTAAGCCAATTTGATTTTCAATTTGTTATTTACATATAACCTGATCTGTTTTCAATTAATTCTTTTCATGTAATCTGAAATCAGAATAAAGCTGTTTGGTGGAGGTGCCGGTTCTGAGGAAATGATAGATTACGTGAATTTTAGTTGTTAATGCTAATGCTAATGTCAAACAATAACATGATATTTTTAAAAGTGAACACTACTTATTCGTAACATGTTCATGACGAATTTCACATGGCAACTTAAACACATCGGTAACGTTAAACAAACCAGCTATTATATTTTATATTTTTCCAATTGAGAATGGAGATTATCTATAAATCTAACATGCAGACTATTATTCATGTTTTTTCTATGATAAACTTTATGCTCCTCATTCCCCATATTGATCATCATAGGCAAGCAAAAATTGTAAAAAATATAAATTTTCGGCCGCTTTCAATATTAGCATAAATATCACAATTTGACGGAAACTTGTTATTTATTTGTTAACCTGTTTATTTACTGAATTTTGTATGTAGTTCTGTTTTCGATTATATCATATAACTATGATTTTATGTTTTGAAATTTGTATTAGAGACCTACCTCAATGTTAAATGGTTAAACCAATAAATAAATTACTTTAATACTTTTAGATTTGTTATATCAAGTGTCTATGATGAGTGAATGGGGAAGATATTAAGAAAGAAAGCAGGTTCTCACCGAGCTACGATGGACGTTTTCCCCACTCGCGATGACCCTAGCAGCACGAGCCGGTAACAGTTCTTTGGTGGAGGTTTACACGTCTCCTCACAGGAACGAAGAACTTCCGGGAGAGGGTCCCGGTCCAGTCTGGGTGGACATGATCCCTGTGGTAGACTCCACGTCTCCCGGCGTCTCTCGGAGCGTACTGGAAAAGGAACATACGTCATATCTGATTTTAAAGGTTTAGAAGGACATATCCCTGTGGTGGACTCCACGTTCGTGTCTCTCGGGAGGTGCTGAATAGAGAACTCACGTCATAGTATCATGAGTTTAATAGTTTTAGAAGGACATGATCCCTGTGTGTAACTCGTCTACCCGGTACTCCTCGAGGCGTCTGGAATAGAGGAACATCACGTATATATCTGAGTTTAAAGGTTTAAAGGTTCCCTGAATTTCGTCAAGAATCGGAGTTGTCGTTTGCCTTGAAGAAAGAATAGAATCAGACAAATATGTACACAAAATAACAAAATCTTAAAGGTAAGTTATTAGTGAGAAATATGAATGCGATTGTACCAAAAAACGTGGCAGGTTCCAGCTTCAAAGATTAAGGAAGTCGACTGAAAATATAATCGAAATCGGTGCATCCGTTTGTCTGGTAGAGAACGAGAGCTAGAAAAACATACAAAAAACAAAACAAAACGAAAAAACTTATGAAAAACACCCAAGCTATTTTTGTGAAGGAAGTGAGATTGCAGTCTTCTATAGGTTCACCGATATTATTACAAAATTGTATATTAATTGATGGAAGAGAATGCTCCAATAAAAACCTTCAAATCACAGCAGTTCATGATTAATTCAATAGTCTCTGACCGAGATAGTCCTACCTGTTGGCGACACCAATCAATATGTACAGGATACATGGTGAGGTGCAATAAAACAATTTGAACCGAGACAAAATCACCCAATTCACTAAGTGTTTTCCTTTAATAAATCCTAAAGGTCACGACGGCCTACCACATGAAATATGTATTAGTTGCCAAGGGATTGTAAATCAATCGGCAAGAAAAGCAACCTATACGAATCGTTCGAACAATAGCAAAGAATAGTCGTATAAGAAAAACATTTTTTGATATTAAATTGAAACTGCGTAGTTGTTTATTTTACCGGATATTTCCACAGTAAAATAACAAAAGCTGGAATATTATTTATTCTTTTGTATGAATCCATTCAGTTGTGTAATCGAGGCAGAGTCCTTTCTATTGTCGTAGGCTAGACTTCCTGTTGATATTTGGGTAAAGTTAAAAAACTTCCAAAAATTATAAAACTAAAAATACGTTATTTTCAAGAATCGAAATCTCGTTGTTGGTGGAGGTGCCGGGTAGTAATATGTAAAGCCTGAATTACACGGTTCAATTTTCCAATCAAGAAGTTGACTTCAATCTTGACTTCAAGACTGAACACACAAATTGAAAGAAACATTGAAAGGGTAGTTACATGGTTCAATGCACTGCCCCCTAGATACCAAGATGATGGAGCTAGTAGTAGGCAGTGGTAACTGCTCTCTGATTGGTTGGTTTATTTCAAGTTTGATGAAAATTAGAGCAAGCTCTAAATGAAAAAAGTTGAACTCGATATTGAACTCAGTATTTGATTGAAACCATTTTTATTCAATTTTCATAATTACATGGACAAATTCATTGAAGTCAAGATTGTATTCAACTTCTTTAATGGAAAATTGGACCGTGTAACTCAGGCTTAAAGTTTAGGTGAGGCTTGACCCACCCCTCTGACCCCTGTGTCATCAAAATCAATGTATCGTTCTTGTTGAATGGTGTTGACAACAGAAAACGCATGTTAATCGGAGGTTTTGTTCGGTTTTTATCGTGAGACGTGACACACGCACAGGCGGACAGACAGAATAGTGGGTGCTTATTGGGGAGCCTCCCTACTTAATTTGTTTTCTTTCATACTGATTTTAGTACTTACTAAATTGTATCAAGGTATTTCTTCAGTTTTTATAAATCATAGAGTTCTAGTTGAACATTGATGGTACGTTTTTTTCTTAACGCCTTTTTTATTTTCATTGCTGAGAAATCCATGGCGTAGAACGATACGCTGGAGATTCAATTGCTGGATGCACGAGAGCAAATCGACTATTACGACAAGTGGAATTGAGGTCATTGTGTATAAAGGGGTGACAAGGCGAGTACCCGAGATTGCACTAGATGGAATTAGATTCAATCGCTAAGTACAGGGACCCGACAATCTGTGCTTCGGGATGAAATCACCAGAGTGGTAGTCTGGGATAGTGATGCGAGGCGGTAAACTTACCGGACAGGTTAATTACCGTAAAAGTAACGAACATAGTGGTAATGTGATAAAAGTTTTAAAGCTTAACAACATTATATATTTTTTTATTTATTTTTTATTATTTAACGTCTATCCTATTAAGTTATAAAAACTGATTTACAAAGGAGGACAACTAAATAAATCTAATTTATATGGATGCAGACACAACAATGAACTACATTTAAGTAAATATTTGAAATAGTAATATTACAACAACAATGCATTAAAACCGAACAATTTTGGTAAATTCAACAATTTTGGTAAATTTAATTACTCTTAGGAAAGGTGAGAAAGATACTAAAATTAACGAATATTTCGACCACCCATCTTTACTACTACTACCCTAGTACTATCCTACTACTTACTAACAAAATTTGAAAAAGGGGGCTTTAAAATTGATTTAAACTGAAATTTAGCACTTCTATTTTGACCCTCCACCGCTTTTATCTAACATTATTTAGAGCAAACTAGTTAAGTCTTTATTGAAGCTTTTTTTAAATCTAGATATCTTAGAGTAGTTTTTAATATAATATTATAAGTAATTGTACATGATTTTCTAGGCATAATTTTCACACGTTTCCTATTTACACGTACTTTATTTCTTGATAATTAATCGATATTTAGTGCATTTCGATCTTCTCCTCTACCCTTACATCACATTACGCCTTCATTCCTTACACCTACCAATACCGTATACGAGCTCGTATCCACATCCCGTGAATCGCTATGCGAGTTGGTGAACTGAACAAAGGGCAGATGTCACATTATTTCCTCTTAGTAGTCCCTTGGAAGACGACTAGAGAATACCGAATACGCGTGGGGTGTTCTACCTGGCGTCTCAAAAACGCGACGGTTCAATGCCTCCCCCCCCCCCCCCCGACTGACAAGTGTCGTCGTGTGGCCTTTGTGTAGCCCGATCTCTCAACATATCTCGATGAATACATTACAAGCGCGAGCTCTGGGAGAGCGTTGGATGAGGCTGGAGCGTCGACCAATCAAGTGGCGAGATTGCAGGGGACGTTAGCCGCGCCATTATGTAGCGTAGCACGCGTAACTTCACCAGAATACGTCATCAGCTAGATATAACTTGATTCACATACAGTTTTTAGGCGAATTCGGATTAGTTTCAATTTTGAAATACATGACTTTGCAAACACTTTTGTTTTTTACATATATTAGCTGTGACTCCCAAACAGTCTTAATTTTAAATTAATTATGTGACATATTAACACACAGACACATTAATTCTTGTTGTGGAGAACAAAAACCAATATACAAAAAAAAAGATAAAAATATTACATTTTAAGCGATAAATTTTATTTCCTCATTTTCTTAACTGTACACAACACAAATATTTAATTATTTTCGAAAATACTTGGATAGAACGAGGTTTGAACATTTTAATCAGTCATCTAGATAAAAGGATAAAGAATTTAAATTGTGAAAAATCTTTCATTATAATTTTCTCCCAATTTATTTTCTAAATCGTCCGGATTTTCATTGAATGGCATTTTGTACATAGATATAAAAATTGTCTGGACCGGCACCTCCACCAATTTTTTTTCCTTTCCCCGAAAATCGTCTATCTTTTTTTTTACTATAGGATCGGATCCAAAATTCCGTGTACCCGCACACCACTATAGAAATTATCGGTTAATATCGACAATATGCCATCCTCTCGCACTCCCACCACGACGTGCGTATCGCATCAAACGCGTCGCATTGACGCTCCATAGTAGATGTAGCTTTATGTAAATACCCCGTCTAGTAGCACCAGTAGGTGGTGGGGAAATACACACGCAATCTTCAGTAAATCCTGAATATGATATTTCGTATGCGTGTCTTAGTGGTTGATGGAACTCGCATTCCGGAGGTTGGCGTAGCGAATTCGACACTAGAGAATATGGGCGAAACATTGTAGGATTCGTTTGATTTCTCAACTTTATTGTTTATTTGTCAATTGCTATGGTTTTATTTCTTATAACGAAAATAAATTGTCAATTTAATTATTGTTAAAATGTACCTTGTAAAAAATACTAGATAAATGAATTTTATTTGAAATTCTGTGTAGAAACGCAAACTTATGATCCAAATGAAAAACTTAGTTTAAAAACATAAAGCAATACTACCAATGTGTTCTATGGTATTTATTTGCGTCCTGAATGTATTTAATAACTTTACAATTTGGATAAGTCAAAAGGAAAGAAAGAGCGAGATTACCGAGAAGGATGATGGAATTGGAAATTCCAGGTAGGAGACCAAGGGGCAGACCACGACAACAATGGCAGAATAGTGTGAGAAAGATGTGGAACAGCGAGAAGGAGACTGGAATGTGGTGGAAGGAGAGGAGAGGTGGCAGGACAGAAGAAGATGGAGATGCCTGTCTTCAATGCCGACCCAACGCAGAGTTGGACGTGGCAACAGATAATGATGATTCAAAAGTGAAAATGTATACCATACAAAGTAATTAGAATGTGTGAGGTAATTGTTAGATTGTGGGGTTGTATGCTTTATTAACAGTGTACAGCAAAGTGTAGTTTCTTTAATATATTACTTCAGACGAATACTTTAGTCGCTTTGTTTTTTCCATTACTGAATACAATGTTTCTCACATACTTGGCCACATAATGTTTTAGAACAAAATTACAAAATTAAGCCACGAATTATATTTGCAACCAGCTTTGCGGACGTTTTACTAACGCGACTACCTAACTGGGTTTTTATAACTTAGAGCGTTTTTACAATTTACACCTCTAATGAGATGGTAGAGTGCTTTTTCATAATGAACTAACATAACACAGAGCAAAATGTTTTGTCTTTTTTTAGCAAGTTTATCATTTCGACGATAAACATTTTTGGTGTACGGATAGCTTGGTTTATAACTCGGGAGCTTTTAATTCAAAGAGAAACGACCAAGATATATATACACATTAAAAACTAAAAATGTTCTAATGGAGAAAATAATATTTTACTAAATAAGAAAAAACATCTAGGCCGCTCCAAAATGTTGGCTGAAATGCTCGAGTTGACGTAAAATTCGTGTCCTTTTATTAAATAAATGGTACATTTAACTTATGTAAGCCCCAAAATAGCAACATTTTATTGAAATCACCGAAATTCTGTAATTAAGCATTATAATTAGCAAAAATATAATAATTGGTGATTAACACACAAAACCTCTTGTCAAAAATTTTCCCAATTGATCTTTCAACCTAATATAGGAACGTTTGAAATTATTAAAATTAGATATCTTATGATTTAAAGGGACATTTGAAGAAATACTTCTCATAGAAATCGTACTTTTACGATTAATACGATATTTTTGTGATATTTGGGGCGATTCTGACCAAACGGGTGGGGCTACAACGTTCATATTTTACATGGACATTAATATTATGGTGAAGTAGTGGCTTTTGAAACAAAAAGTTGAAAAAGTTAATCAAAATTTATAGAAATAATGGTTTTAACTTAAGCCTTTTACAGGTGTATACTTAACGACAATAATCACCTACAATGCTTACAAGAAGCAAATCTTTGGGACTCGAGATATTTTTAATTCTATTGTTAATTAGTATTACTATAGCAATTAATACTACTTTATAAAAATTATCTTAATTTAAACAAAAAACAAATTGCAATAAAATTTGAAAAAGTAATGAGATTCCACGCATACAAAAAATTAGTTATCATGGGACAGAAATAGTCAGCCAAAAAAGCTCATCCATCAACGCGAAAACTGAACAACTGAACGAACTGGAAAAAGCGTTAGTGAAGCTCCCTAGTAGTACCTAGCCTGTACTCCAATATTCCCCCTCCTAATAATTAGTGTCGAGAGTTGACGAACTCTCCCCATGAAAGAACATGAGTAGCTTGTACAAATCAGTTCGTTGTTTCATTACCTTTGTCCCCACGTCACAAAGCTCGCCTGGGGGCAGAGCTAATTACTATAGTGTTGCACATCACATTGATCGCCTTACGTTGCACCTTGTTGCACCAGTGCACTCCCCTCTTTGTACGAGTGCAACACGCGAATCTCGAGTTACCACTCCAATTACAAAACTGTCAGCAGGCATTGTGAAGGCTGGCGCTTAGGTCAGAGCTTTAAAACATAAAATGACTTTGACTTCAGTTTCGCATTAAATGTGGACTTTCGATGACTTTGAAGTAAAATTTTGAAATAAAATTCAAGCACAAACGCAAACGAAAAACCTTTACATTATTTAAACAAAATTGTCCAACATAGTGAATAAAACTGGTGAGAATGTGTATTAGTTATTTTTGTATTGAATGTTCAAATGTTGTTAAAAAGATTTTTCAATTGACATTTCAATTGCAAAAAGTTTATTGCAATACAAAATATTGGCATTTTGTTTTTAACTTGTTAAAACACCAAACATAGCAAACCCTATTTTAGTAATGAGAAAAAACAATATTTAATGTATCTTTAGGCTCTAATACATTTTATTATCACAAATATCGGCATTTAATATCATTAAACCGGTTCCGGAAGCCTAGAATTACGACGTCCACTCGATAAGCGGATGACGTTGGTTCAGTCCCCGGCTGAGGTTGTTTGTGTACATTGTGGGTTCTACGCCCACAATAGCAACATCGCTTCTACGTTGCACAAATGTTAGCTTAATTTGTCTAACAGTAATATTGTGATTGCTAGCTACAGCCGGCACAGGCTGAAGCTAACTAATAGGTCCCAGTGCTCATGAATATATTACCCACAGATGTAGCGATACGACGAGGAATGGATAATGTTTACTAGCAACGCAGCGAAATAACCCAAAATTCATACAATTTGATTTAATAATTGTTATTACACTTATTTTCAAAATAATTAAGCAATTAGCTGTATTTAACACAAAAAATTGTTGTCGTAGAAAGGTATTTATAAATATAAATTCACGAATACATGAGACCGGTAATCAGGTATATGAAGAAAAATGAAAAGTCTAAGATAGAAAAAGAAGGGATATAACGCAGGTAGGAAAAGAAAAATACGAGGTAATCGAGGTAAGCCAAGTTGGAAAGAGAGAGGGAGATGGAAGACGATGTGACGAACTTGCCCTTGCGATGTCGTTAAAATAAATTACCATAATTCCTCTTGAACTTTCTACCCTCTACCCAGCGATGAGCTAAACTTGGCTATAGACGATATAATGCAAGGAGTTCGAGGGATGTCACACGGGCAATACTCTTCAAATAAAGTTTTTAACTTTTTACTAGGCCACATGAATAAATTAATTTAAAACTACGTTAAGAAGACATGACTAAGCATCCCTTACAAATTACCTTTCAACCAATTGTTTAATACAAATTTCGAACAATGCTTAAGTTCATCGTTTGCTGTTTCTTTAATTTCCTTTTAACAATCGATATTATTAATTTCAAACTGTACGCTTGCTTCAAAGCCCTTTTTTATATAAGATTCATTCATTAATTGCATTAAATATCCTTTTTATTTGTTACCAAAGTTGTTGAGTTTTGATGCATTGTTGTAATATTACTATTTCGAATATTTACTTAAATATAGTTCATTGTTGTGTCTGCATCTATTTTATGAGATTTATTTAGTTTCTCCTTTGTAAATCAGTTTTTATAACTGAATAGGATAGACGTTAAATAAATAAATAAATAAATGAAAATAAATAAAATAAAATAAATAAAAATAAAAGAGAACTCGTATATTTCGCTAATCTGCCTAAGATGATAGTACGCGCAGTCGCATTGAAACGTGAGTAGCACTTAAGTAATCAAACACACTGAAATTAATCTCAGAATACACATTTTCTTGGTCAATATTTTTCTTTGATTTACATTTACATTGCATTTACATTGCATACATGCATTACATTGCATAACATTACATTTTCATGAAAATAGATAAGATATTTCAAATATAAAATGTTAACAATAAAAATGGTAAAATTTAAAACAAAATGTTCATACGTTCAATGTTGACAGTAACAAAGCTAGGAAAATGGTGGAGGTGCCGGGTAGGTTATAAACAAACACATGTCATATGAAATTATGAAGACTGTGAAAATAGGAAATAAAAGTTTACATTAAAATGTAAAGTATATAAATGGTATTATTCAAAATTCTTTGGTTTTCTGAACGTTCATACCCAGGTATTGATGCCAATAAATCAAGTGTGTCGGGTACGTATATCCCACGCATGCAATATGGATCAGCACACAGCTCTGCTATTGGATAACAGCAGGACGCTGGAAACCAACCAGGCAGATAGTAGAGATTGCGTTCCCTACTGTTTGATTTACAGCATCACACTACGACGGGATTGACGAAAGCTGTAGATATTTGGGCGGTTAACCTTGCAGTGTCGAGTTTGAGTTTCGTCGAAGACTTGTGTAAAATATAGGTTTCAGAATTTGTATACAGTTTTGTGAGAGGTGTTATAATGTAATGTTACGTTTTAAGATTTATATTGTTTAAGAGCTGTTTATGCCAGTTTACCAATTTAACGCTTAATACTATTCACTCTTATCAACTCTGCACTAGTTTTTGTACTTTAAAACCTTGTGTTTTTAATGTATTATAAATTTTCATTTAGTACGATTTTTATATTTGCATTTTTGTAATAATTACACTTTTACTTGTTTTATTGTATTTTTTCTAAATATTGTTTGTGTGGATTCAACAGGCAACATTAAATTTGTTCATTAATTGTGTGAACGCATGAACGTAGAAAAAATAAATTATAAATAATATAATAGTTTGCTGGATGTGGTATATGTGATTTGAAATGTTTTGTTTTTAATATATTTTCTCATTAAACTTTACTTAGCCGCTGTAATTTTGGTCTACTTACTTCCACCAACACTAAACCAAGTTATAAACGTAAAATTTTAAAATTGCGCACCAAGCAAAGCTCAAATGTTCAACAGCGTTTATTAAACTTCGAAAATGAGCTAACTCGTCTCAGCGAGAAGGCTTGCCCATGATCCAGGTAGCAGAAGTGAACACAAAAGAAAATGGAAAATTGCTTCTTGCCTTAATTCGATCGTTTAAATAACTCACTTATTTGAATAAATTTGCAATTTTGTGGCTGCTTAATCGTTTTGAAATAAGTCAAGTAACGTTCACGTTTACTATAAGTTAAGCTTCAGAGAAAAAGGAGAAAGAAAGTGTTCATCGTAAAAACAAAACTCGGTTACACAGTAACAACTACCACAGGGACACATATAAACAACATTCCAAGAGTAACAATATTGTAAGAAATAGTGTTTGAAAACAAATACACAAAAGTAATATATTATCTTATCTTCCTATTTTGCAACAAAAAAGTGATTTCTTAGAGAAGAAATTAAATCTCCCAATGACATAAAAATAAAACACAAAATAGTAAGCATGCGTAACGGTTAAAAAACTATAATGAATAGTTGATAAAAATACAAATGCAAACACGAATTATACACGTATACGAAAACAAATACAAAAAGCAAAACAAATAATTAAAGAAAATAATTATAAAACGAAAAGAAAATTATTAGATCTAAAAAAATTAACACGATGATTTGATAGGGATTTTTCACAAGGTCGATTAGGCAAAGTTACTTCAATAAATTTTTAGTAAAATTGATAGTTTATTCTTGTCTTGACTAAAATTGTTGTAAGTTTTAAAATTGCATTATTTGTTTTTAGGCTAGCAAGCACAGTTTAAACTAAAATATCAAATAAAATAAATAATCGACAATGCCTAAATTTAAACTAGTTTGAATTTGGATTTGTATCGTGAATCTCAACAATCACAAGACTAATGGATTAATTTAGTAAATGATTGGCTTGTGGCCCTAGTAGCTCAATCGATTAGAGCACTGACACGTGGAGTAAGCGGTACTGGGTTCGTGTCCAGGTAGGGGCAAACCTTTACAACAACTATTTTTTAAAACTATTTTTTTATACTTTTCCTTCATTTTTATAGATAATTTATAAACCATCAAATATATAACTGAAATACAAAATTTATAAAGTGAACTGGAAAAGAACTGACCGGCAGGTGTTTGTGAGTACAGAGTCGTTGCACGGCGTCCCGAAGACAGGTAGCAGCGTTCGTCAGTGCGAGCTGAACGCTATTGCACGTGGTCGGGCGCACCGCGTCCCCCGGCGTCGCGGCGTCCGCCCCCGTGACGCCGTCTCCATCTTCCACCGCCACCGCCGTACTACTCAGTGTGCCCTAGCGGCGACCGGCATCAGTGTCTCACCTGGTATCAAACAAACAGAGTTATTAGGGGTTGCCGAAGTACGCGCCAGTCTACCATGTTGACTGTATCACATTTTGTCCTTGCTTTCGAATATATCTTACACGTTAGTAATTTGTAATATTCAATTTAATAAACATCGCAAATAAAATAAACTA
Organism: Sweltsa coloradensis; assembly: GCA_024449915.1. Lineage (NCBI taxonomy): Eukaryota > Metazoa > Arthropoda > Insecta > Plecoptera > Chloroperlidae > Sweltsa > Sweltsa coloradensis. The sequence goes on along the minus strand of JAMZAV010000242.1, from coordinate 661,433 downwards.
TAAAAAATAAAATCTGTGGATCTCATGCATTTCAAAGTTCCGGCGTTTTGAATTCCCGCACAACGACTAATGTACCGCTCTTTTGGTTGTGACGTTATCGTGAGGGTGGAAGAGGAACCTTTCAGTGGCAGAACTGTCAGCTTGTCCACCTTTTTCCTATTAAAATATTCGATTTTGGTTGGTTATCGCTCACATACGTCGATTGCGTCGGGCCATTGCAGGTTGCTGGTCACTTTGATTTTAAAGTCCCCCACTGAAAATCAGTTCTATAATGGTGGTAGTACTCTAGTAAAACTTTATTTATTATTTATTTAACCTCACAATGACGTCACGCCCACCTGCAATGGCGCATGGCCGTTTTCCGGCGCGAAGCCCGGTTCAAATTTTTCCTCGCTCACAGTTAGCACTATATATTCAAATTTGGTAATGAAGGACAGTTCCCTATTAATCAAAAGAAAGAAAGAAAGAAATAATTATATATATATATATAATAAAATGGACATTCACAACATGTATAATAGTAGACAATCAAGAGTAACTTCGATTAGCATGCGGTTTTTGTTGGCATTGTTCTTCAACAAGGATGATACAGAATATTTTGGTGACCCTAGCGGTCAGCAATGAGGTGGAGTTATAATGATCTCAGGAACAAATTTTGACCCGGCACCTCCACCAAAAATATTTCCAAATTAAAACATCTAATGGAATATGCCTATTTTATATTTCATTACGGGTCTATAATAACGGTTTGCGTCGCTTCCTTTTTTTTTTATATATATTCGTGTTCGAAATTGGTTTTCCAACCCCCCTTGCCTATGTGGAACTTCCAAAACCGTATTTAACCTGATATCGTGGACGGCACCTGCATCAAGCTACCAACACAGCAGCGAAGATGAAGATGAGACGAGTACTAATAATATTACCCATACTAAACGTAATAGGATGAATTAGACTAGCAACACGTACACGTAGGCCCTATGTGTCTCTTCATGTTTAATGCCATCCTATTAGGCGGTAATCTGTTGTCACTCGGGAGACTTCAGGGGTGTGCGCAGTCTTACTCCATCTCACTCTGCCCCCCCCCCCCCCCCCACTCAACCATCTCATTATATCTGTGTACCGTCAGCTGGGGCTACTTTATACCAACTGCATTATTAATCTGTATTGTGAATAGTTTCAAATGCCCCACCTACATTATGAACTTCAATTTTATTATGGATGGCTACTAATGTGCACTACCAACTTAAGAACTGTGGCATTCATGTTAGGCATTTATTTTTTCACATCGGGCTACTTTAGACCATGATTTAATAATCATTATGGAGTTAATCTGAACTTTTTGTTTAAAAATTATGTTTCTTAATAGCTTGCAGTGTATTTCATAGTATTCGTTTACATATCACAATTTTTTTTAATGTTCTGTGTATGCCTCTATTTTTCATTTTTACAATATAAAGTTACCCCAGGTGTCCCAAAGCTCATGTTTACAAGGTGTTTCATGAATTTCATGCAATGTATCAAATGAAATCCCAGTTAGAAGAAAAATGGCCCAACTGGCCTTAATCACGCCTTAAATAAAGACAATCTATCTCTCACGCAATCACTCCGTCTTATTACAAGCGTAGAAGTAGCCCGAGCCCGTGCACAAAACATAGTTTGCTCCCATGGTGCGTTCATCTAATATAAAACATATGTTTCGCAATGATATTGAGTTGAACTCGGGTCGCTTTAATAAATAACATTGATTATTTAAACATGATTTTGTAGTAAAGCAGCGGATAACAGGCAGAAACCAATTTACTCAATCATGAAATATTAAAAGATGATTAACTGATTAATTAACTGAACAAGGCTACTAATAAGTTTAATAATAAATACAAATATTAAATAAAATTGTTATACAATATAGAAACACATTCAAATGAAATTGCGATTATGTTCATCTGATTTGGTGAAATACATAACAAGTAAAATGATAAATATAACTTGGGGTAATAAACATAATACTATGAAAGTTTTGATAAGAATATTGTATTGTAATAATACTCCATTTTCTGGTTTGTCCATATTCACCTAATATGTGTTTTACAGTAGTAATTTCTGAAAGAGATTTCTATGTATTTTCCTTCTGATAAAGTGAACATTATGAGATCACATCACAGAGTACATTTAAGCAGAAACTCACCAGAATTTTATTATTCGGTAAGTCCTTTACACTACCTCAAGCTTTCATGGCTGCGTTAAATAATAAAACTCCTTTATTTTGTTTGATTCCAATGTAGTTGTAGTCGGAATGAAAACACAAAGTCAGGTTTGAGGTTTAGTTCGTTGGTGAACGAGAAACTTCTTATGTTTACCAGAAAGTTTCGCTCTTCAATTACTCCATTCAATTTCTGTTGGAAAGTTCAGAAAGTATCGGGAAGCGAAGCGGAGAATAATTTATATTTGTACCGCACTAATGTTGTTGGCACAAAGTTGAGATTGAATTTTGGGAAATGAAATGGTTTAAAAGAACTTATAGAAAGGGCGTTGTTTATCTTTTGAGTTGAAGGTAAAACGTGTAATCACTAGTCAAAGACAAATTGCAATGGCGGAAAAGTCGTAAAATTATATATGGATTCGTAGAAGAAATACCAGACACTCCGCCATTATTTTTAGTAGTTTCCATAAAGTTTGCAGTTTATTTACTTATTGTATGTACTGTTTACACGAATAATTGAGAGAAGATCAGGTAAGGCTATAACTTCGATCAAACAAATGCCCTCATGCCCCCTTTATGACAAGACTCCACACTTAGGCAGCATTAACAAAAAAATCATTATCAGTTTGTATCGCTTTTTATATTATTATTTTTGCTACCTAGTGTGATATTGAAACTAACAGTGACAGAAGAATTTGACATCGTACCTAACGCTCATTAATATGTTTCATTCCATTAGAGTAAAAATGCATTGTTTTTATGTTTATATTACAACAAAGTTATTGATAGTATACCTTTTACCATAAATAATTCAAGTGTTGTGTGTAGTAGATAAAACTCAATCCCTTGACTTACTTTTGGACGGCAGTGTATGTGAGTACGAGAATGGACTAGGCGTACAAGTATGCATTTTTGCCAATGAAACTAAATGGAATGAAAAGTTGGATCATGTTATTCGTTTGAACATTATTCACAATCTATTATCTGTGTGCAATTGCGTTAGTGTACTTTTATTTATGGCCCTTGTAAATCGATTTTTGTATAACAGAATACGATGTAGGGCCTAATTATATAACTGTGTGCATAATATATTATACTATTCACCCAGCTACGCACATTACTTATTAATTCAATGACCCCCACTGAAAATCAGTTGTGTGACTGAGAGAGTAGTCTCTTAACATAAATTAATGTATTAATTAATTTACATAAGAATACTAAGATAAGTTTAGCTACTGTTTTATTTGAACACAACATCAGACTTAGTTATTCATCATTCATGGCTCTATTCTTAACGCATCTTAGCATAGAGTATCAAACCAATGAACCCTAGAATAAGCTCATACAGCAGAATTGATTCTAGATGTGAAACATTAAAAAACGATGCCAGTTGATAGGGTAACCTGGAAGTTGTCACCAAGTCGACTTCCAAGTCGTCTTCGTCGATGCCTAAGTCACTCATGATCTTGATCGCCATACGGATCACTCGTTGGTTGCAATCTGGCTGTATCTCGTATCTTCTGAATGTGTCTATAGCACACTTTCTAATATCTCTCAAAGATACGTTTGGAAAATAATTATGTGCATCCTCGATGAATTCTTCTTTTCTGTTCGATACCAGATCAATCATTTCAAACAGCTTCTCGCTGTAGTGGATCGTTATTATATTGTGTTGACGTTCTCGAGAGAGAAAAAAGTTCTTTACAAGTAGGAAACTATCATTATCCTTGCTCGCTAGGTAAGGTCCGTAAGGAATGAGTAGACTTGTGTGTAGGGTTATGTCGAATGGAGGTGACCAGTGTCAATGAGTTTAGAATCACATGGGAAATTCTTCAGTGAGGAAAATCTTATCTCGTCCTCGAGGTTAGTGAAAGGATGGGCAGTTGAATTAATATCGATGAGCGTAGATAGTCTTGTTGATATATATCTCTCGATATCTCATGACTTTCGTGTTCGAGTTGACTGCATGTCTCGGTGGAAAGTGGTCGCAGTTGAAATAAGATCCGCAATTAAAGCACTGTATGCGTTCTACTACGTTTGACGTATAATTTAGTTTTCATGTTTTTTTTTTTTGACAGCAAACGGAACAATTAACAGGAATGTTGCTCCTCAGTTGATACCAGTTGATATTTTTAAGGAATTTGATCTTCAAACCGAAAATTGTCATAACTTACGTTATATGTCTGAGATAATGTGATTTAAAGGATATTAAAATAGTTGAATTGATATTTGTTAAGGTGCGGTCAATCGTTGAGTGTATTATGATTTAACCTAGACTAAAATGGTATTTAGTTTATGGTTCATGGACTGTCAAATTAAGTGAAAATTAGTGGTAAAATGATGTAGTAGGAAAATAATTAGAATAATTGACGAATTAAAATAATATAAGACGTAAGAATGCATATCAATGTCTTCTCATTACCCAAACAGCTCTCTTGTAGATTTAGGATATACATCCTTAGGGAGTAAGGTTCCTATAAGCATTACATTATTGTCCATCTGTCTGAGGAGTTGTAATAATTTGATAGGTTTATGGTTGATTAGTGAAACCAAAATTATTACTTGAAACCCGGTTTTACCGCCAAAAGTTATGCTACAACTTTCAGCTAACTTTTGTACTTGGAAATCGTATTTGTATATATAAAATTATAAGAAATAAGTATTTTTTTAAGTTTAATTGGATGAAGCGCGCGTCAACTGTTAGGTCATAATACGCCATTATAGACTAGGGGATGTGGGGTGGAAAATACCATGCTGGTCAGAACCAGCCGCGAGGAAAGGGTATACTCCCGTCGTGGTCGTCTTAGATTTTGCCATCGTTCGTGTTGTCATGGTCATCCTTTTTATTCTAAATTTTAAGCAGATTGTCGTTTTGATAGATTTCTTAAATCAGCTTTACAAACTTGATTATGGTTGGTTCACATACATACAAGAGCATAGCACCAAACTGAAATGGACATTTGAAAATGTAGGTCGAAGAAATGTGCACAAATATCTAACATGCAAAAATATGCACTACGAAATTACACCTCGTTTTGGTAATGAGCATATTTAGACTGAATGACTTGCTAAAGTAACAAAAACATAAACGTTGTGTATTTAAACAGTCAAGGTGTGCAAGTACATCAATAATTGCCATAATATTATCCGTCCGATATTCTACAAGATCGCTCGGAATCAATAATGCCACATCATTGATCAAATTTGAATATTTCTCCACGCGTCATATTATGGTAAATCCAATATTTTTAAATTTGTTTGGTTAATTGGTTTCTTTGGAATAACGGCGCGTCAACCGTTACGTCATAATGCTCAAATCTAGCCTAGGGGATATGGGAGGAGGGGCCCATTCTGGTCAGAACCAGACACGGGTAGGGGGAGGAAAGAGGGGTTCTCACGTCACGGTAATCATCATCTTTGTCATTGTTCGTTGTGTCATTGTCATCGTCGTCGAGAAGGTCGTCAAAGGGAAAGGGGAGGTGTCCCCGACGACGAATGCCGCAGCTCGCCTCTAGTTTCGGTAAGTATTATACTCCCCCTTACTGGCTGATGTTTGCGAGGTGGACTTTTCTCTTGAATTTTGATAAAGATTGTAAAAATAATCAAAATCCTTCTGCCGGTAAATCAAACTAAAAACACAAAGAAACACTTCGGAACCAAACATAATTGATAACACTCTCTTCAAGCACAATATTTATTGCTACTACTTTTTTTATTTTATTGTACAACATGTAAACCGATTATAATATTTAAATACACACGTATAGTAGTAGTATTATGCTGTCACACATTTTACAGAAAAATATGATAAACAACAAAAATGTCGAGGTTAAATCTTTGAACAGATCATTCAGCACATCCACAGCTGTAACAGTGAAAAACAAGTGTGGGAAATATGTTTATTGCAGAACACTGCTTGATTCTTAATCTCAGGTAAACTTTGTCACGGAATCATTAGTGCAGAAGCTACAGCTGAAGAAATCAAAGCCACATATCCCATTTCAAAGTAAAAACGAGGTTATGCTGAAACTCCCCACAAAGTTTCGCTAAACCTGAAGTCAAGAGTCAGCAATTACACTAAAACCATTGACTGTGCGGTTCTTCTCCTTATAACAGGCACAATGCCATCTACTTACTAATACTACGTGTGTACAATACGCTCATTGCAGAACACTGCTTGATTCTGCATCTCAGGTAAACTTAGTGACGAAATCATTAGTGCAGAAGTTACAGCTGAAAAAATCAAAGTCACACATCCCATTTCAAAGTGAAAACGAGGTTATGCTGAAACATCCCACAAAGTTTCGCTTAAACCTGAAGTCAAGAGTCAGCAATTACACTACAACCATTGACTGTGCGGTTCTTCTCCTAATAACAGGCACAATGCCATCTACTTACTAATACTTCGACTGTATAGTTTGTTCTTGCAGAACACTGCTTGATTCTGCATCTCAGGTAAACTTAGTGACGAAATCATTAGTGCAGAAGTTACAGCTGAAAAAATCAAAGTCACATATCCCATTTCAAAGTGAAAACGAGGTTATGCTGAAACTCCCCACAAAGTTTCGCTAAACCTGAAGTCAAGGGTCAGCAATTACACTACAACCATTGACTGTGCTGTTCTTCTCCTTATAACAGGCACAATGCCATCTACTTACTAATACTACGTGTGTACAATACGTCATTGCAGAAAACTACTTGATTCTGCATCTCAGGTAAACTTAGTGACGAAATCATTAGTGCAGAAGTTACAACTGAAGAAATCAAAGCCACATATCCCATTTCAAAGTAAAAACGAGGTTATGCTGAAACTCCCCACACAGTTTCGCTAAACCTGAAGTCAAGGGTCAGAAATTACACTACAACCATTTACTGTGCTGTTCTTCCCCGCTTAACAGGCACAATACCATCTACTTACTAATACTACGTGTGTACAATACGTCATTGCAGAAAACTACTTGATTCTGCATCTCAGGTAAACTTAGTGACGAAATCATTAGTGCAGAAGTTACAACTGAAGAAATCAAAGCCACATATCCCATTTCAAAGTAAAAACGAGGTTATGCTGAAACTCCCCACAAAGTTTCGCTAAACCTGAAGTCAAGGGTCAGCAATTACACTACAACCATTGACTGTGCGGTTCTTCTCCTTATAACAGGCACAATGCCATCTACTTACTAATACTACGTGTGTACAATACGCTCATTGCAGAACACTGCTTGATTCTGCATCTCAGGTAAACTTAGTGACGAAATCATTAATGCAGATGCTACAGCTGAAGAAATCAAAGCTACATGTTCCAACCAAATCAAGTTATAAACGAGGTTTTGCTAAAACTTTCTACTCCGTGAAACAAGACACACACGAGACCATATTATGTGCACGATTGGTCATGACGCGTCTCTGGTAAGACTGTATCCTATAGGCACCGTAGACTTTGCTGTTGCTAGTTATGTGAAATAGAAAAATAATACTCCAAAAAAAAACTTAAAATAGTTACATATGAATATTTATTAAATAATTAGGAGAATGAGGACTGCACGAGATATTATAAATAAAGAAAAGTAATAAAGAAATCACCATCAACAATGTGAAAAACAAGGTCAAATTTAAAAGGTTCAGTTCAAAGTATCCACTATCGAGTTGCAATTGTCGGGCATCATCCATGTCCACTCCAAACTCGTTCCCCAGCATTTGAGTCAAGTCGTTTATGTGTTGCGAATACGCCCGGAGGGCATGGGCCGTTACGCTGAAGCGAAGCGCCACTGCCTTACGAACCTTAGCCGAAGTAACATTCGGGTACTTCCGGAGAGTCTCGGCGATCATACTCTTCTTAATATTTCTCAAATTCTCAATTTCTTGGCCCAGTGTTCGGCTGACTTAAATGGCAAAAACATTATGGTATTTTTCCGCCAAAGATAATTTCACAGATTCGGGAACGATTTCTGTACGACTGCTCTTCTCATATTGAAGAGGTACAGCGAAAATATGTGTTGGTAAAAGTTCGTCAAATGGTGGGTACACAGAGTGATATGTGCTGTAATAATTCAGCGAAACTGGTTCGCAATTTCGCCGATATAGAACAAGTTTAATTTCATTTCTGATCTTGATGTTTAAAAATTTCTCGTCCAGTTCTTCTTCGGGTATGCTGAGGGTGTGAGAATATCCGTCAATCACAAGATCCACTTCCTTCTTTTTCTGGTCTTCGGCATAACCATGGTCAATGCATATGCATAGAAGCATTAATGCAATAAATATATAATTATTGACGAATCTCATTTTTATTAGTTCGCAGTAGACCTACACTTTTTGCAATTTAACCCTGATGGGCTGTAAACTGAGCACTATAATTTTTGATTGAATTTTTAAAATGAAGATGTTTAATAAAAACGATGGAAACAAACAATTAAAAAAACCGCGGGCATTTGATTGTTAAGATTGAAAACCAATGCAAAGCATCAATTGTTATATTTCAAGAAATAATCGATAACTAAACACAGTTATTCCCCCGTCTGGGCCCGGGGTAGAATGAGGCCCAGAGCATGGCTCTTCTTATCGTAAAAAGCGAGGAAAGAGATAAAGTCCATCTAGAAAACATCAGCTAGTAATTAGGGGAGTACTCTCTGAAACTAGAGGCGAGTTCTGGCAGTCGTCGTCCGGGACCCCTCCCCATTCCCTTGACGACCTCCCCGAAGACGACGACCATGACAACACGAACGCTGACGAAGATGATCACGACCGCGACGTGAGAACACCGCCCCCCCTACCCGTGGCTGGTACCTTTGGGTTTCTAGTGCACTGACCAGCCTCCTCCCCATATCCCCTAGGCTAGAGTTGCGTATTATGACCTGACGGTTGACGCGCCTTCAATCAAAATAAAATAAAACGACACTAGACAGTTTATTCTAAAACAAACTTTTGCAGGATTTGTTGTCTGCGTATTACACCATTAAACCAATATCTAACCGTGACGTAAATGTTGCAAACACGTAAATAAAACAATTTCTCGTTAAACGAATGCAAACATTACAAAAATAAAAGAACATTTTGTTTTAAATAAGACTCAATAGCTACTGAGAATATCGACAAGAACTTAATTTCTGTTGGGGGAATTTGAGAACAATTTAACGTGTGCTTCGTTACTTGAATTACGTAAACCCGTAAATCATAATGATACCACAGAAGTAACAAGCTTCCTGTACCTGGATCTCAATGAAATAGTTTTGTTGAAGCTGTCAGCTCAACACAATTGACCAGTTAGTCGTATTGCAGCATATGTAAATTACCTGTAAAAAAATAAGAAAACACCCAAAGTCGTTTTAAGACGAGTGAGCTAATCTTGTGTTGTGTACCCAGTAACATTCCCTTTCTTCCCCCTACCAACGGCTGTACATATATACACAAAATGGGTTATTCCTCCCTTGCCTACTATAGGCTAGAATGGCGCATTATGGCCTTACAGTTGACGCGCCCTTATACCAACAAAACTGAACCCCCTCCTCTATCATTTATACCTATATTTAAATCAACTAAAATGCAAATGTTCCCGGGTACCCAACACATGACTCGCTCACTCATCCAACAACGACTTTAGCGTTTTCCTTGTCTTTATTTCCGTTTTATTTCCGTAATGTGGGAGACCTGGGTTCAAACAACGGTCGGGATAGATTATTTTATTACTGGATTGTATTAAAAATTTACAGAATTACAAGTTTTGAAATGCATAATATACAGTACAATGGAAAACATAGCCAGTACGAAATATGAGTAAATATTGCAAGGTGTTATCATGTTATCAATCTTCCAGCAGAATTTTTGGGGAACCTTTAGCGTGCAAGATTCGGAACACCTTGGTCACCGTCTGACATTCTAAAAATGATTCGATATAAATGTTTTTTCAAGAACAAAATAATTTTCGTTAATTTACATCCTACTCATTTCTGGCGTTATTTTCAATTTATTATGTCTTGTAGGTTTAATCGTAACGGATTTTGTTTAAAATGTTAACTGCTTGCAAAAGACTGGTAACGGATATCTGTTTAAAATTTCAGTTTAATCTGTTAAGCTGTTCTGGAGCGAACTCACTCCCTCACTCACAGACAAAAACACAGATCTTGTACCTTTTGAGTTGAATGGTAAGACTTAATCGCTGCGCTTCCTCGTCTTATCACTAATTATTAGTGACACTTTTGAGCTCAAATCTCAATTAGGGTCACACTTTATCGCTCAAATCTCAAATTAGGGCTACACTTTTGAGCTCAAATCTCAAATTTGGGTTACACTTAGCGTTCAAATCTCAAATTAGAGTCACACCCTTACGCTCAAATTAGGGCTACACTTCTGCGCTCAAATATAAAATAAGGGGTACACTTTTGCGCACAAATTTCAAATTAGGATTAATCTTTTGCGTTCAAATCTCAAATTAGGGCTACACTTCTGAGCTCAAATCTCAAATTAATTCAAACAAAAAACACAAAGAAACACTTTGCAACCAAAAATAATTGAGAACACTGCACTCTTCAAGCACAATATTTATTTTTACTAATTTACAATTTTTTTATTTGTACAACGTTTAAACAGATTGTAATATTTTAATACACAGGAATAGAAGTATCATTAGTATAATAATCATGGCCAAAAGGTAAAGGTTCGGTACGACTTCAATTAGTTTAACTTCATCCAGGTCGACTCCAAACTCGTTCCCCAGCATTTGAGACAAGTCGCTTATGTGTTGCGAGTAAGCCTGGAGGAGGTTTGCACTTCCGCTGAAGCGAAGCGCCACTGCCTTACGAACCTTAGCCGAAGTTACATTCGGGTACTTCCGGAGAGTCTCGGTGATCATACTCTTCTTAATATTCTTCAAATTCTCAATTTCTTTGCCGAGTGTTTCGCTGACTTCAATGTAAAAAACATTATAGTTATGTTCCACCAGAGATGATTTCACAGAGTCGGGAATTAATTTTGTTAGACGCGTCACATAAACATATTGAAGAGGCATAGCGATAACATGTGACGGTAAACTTTCGTCAAATGGTGGGTACACAGAAAGATATGTGCTGTAATAATTCAGCGAAACTGGTTCGCAGTTTTGACGATATAGAACTAGTTTAACTTCATTTCTTATCTTGATGTTTAACAATTTCTGGTCCAGTTCTTCTTCGGGGATGCTAAGGGTGTGAGAATATCCGTCAATCACATGTTCGACTTCCTTCTTCTTCTTCTGGTCTTCGGCTGCACCATGGTCAATACATATGAATAGAAGCATTAATGCAATAAATATATAATTATAGACGAACCTCATTTTTATTAGTTCGCAGTAACCCTCATCGCCCTCATGGACTGTAAACTGGTTTGATCGAATTATTTAAATAATAATGTTAATTAAAAACGATGGAAACAAAAAATTAACAATACCGCGGTCATTTGATTGTTTAGATTGCAAACCAACAGAAAGCAGTAATTGTTATTATATTCGTTTTCTGTTATTCTAGAGCAAACTTTTGCAGGATTTAAATATAATAAATAAATAAATTGTATTTAGAGTCTACCCACTCAGTTATATAACTGATTTTCAGTGGGGGACTTTAAATCAAAGCGACTAAGCCAACCCTGTAGGCCCCGACGCAATCGGCGAGTGAGCGATAACCAACCAAAGATCGTTACTTTTAATATGAATATAGCAATCGTGGTATGGACAGTGCGAACACCCGCGAATCAACGCCAGAATCAACAAGGCCGATTCAGCACAACTCTGAATTTATTATGTGCTTCGTTGCTAGGACGGCTCCAAAGTCACCGTTTACAAACTCCTAAGACAAGAACTGATGGACTCGAGTCCAAATCAAAAGTTAAAAAACTTCTGACTTTGACGGTGAATGGACCCCTGGACCTTCTGCATTAGAAGCAGATACACTAACCACAAGACCAACGAAAATGAAAAAATTTCGAGTATAATACCATTAAACCAATATCAAGCCGTGACTTATATGTCGCAAACACGTATAATAAGTTCTCCACTAATGCATACATTGCAAAAAATAAGGGTAGATTCTATTTTTAATGTCTATAGCCACTAAGAAGATGAAACTGATTTTCAGTTAGGGCCGTTTGTATATTTGTGTTTCACCATTTATTACATAAACATTTAAAAAAAAGAATAGAAAGAAAAAAGAAAATAAACATTTTCTCAAAGCTATGCCAGTTCAACAGAAAGGTTTTGCTGCAAATGTAAAATACCTGTATAGATCACAAATTAGGGTTACAATTTTGCGCTCAAATCTCAAATTAGGGTTACACTTCTGAGCTAAAATATCGAATCCTGGCTTTGGCATGGATATAAAGTAGAGATTTATATATTTTCAGTATATAGTATAAGTAGCAGTTGTAAACATTTCTTTTCAGTTGATACAGTTCAATAAGTTAACGCTAGGAAATAAAATTCTTTAAATTCTTCGTGGTTCTGATCAATAAATCCCAGTTGTTTTGTAGACGAATATTTACCGTCTCGGCTACAAATCAAGCGGAAATAATCTATTATCACGTGATCTCTTGCACGAACGTTAGTTCCTACGTTTAATAAATCACAGCTACTGTTTGTTGGTTTCGTTGACTGTTGCTAGTTCATAAAAAACAAAATGCCATTCGAAAAGTTGAAATAATAATGTACTCTATAATTATTATTTTTGCGGTTATAAGAAGAACGCACATGTACGTTAATAACGTGTATAAAGATGACGTGGAAAATAATTTAATTTCTCGTAGGAAACATGCCCAGGGTGCAACGCATGCCCACGTTACAAAATGTTTATTGTAATTTGGACAAGTGTGAAGGGAAAGTCCGAGAGATGTTTAAGAGAATTCAACATTTTAGATTCTCATTAATGACTGAAAATTATCTGAATGATGATGAAGGTGCATCCGAAAACAAATATTTGTTTTTACATAACAAATAATCTTCTAAAAAGATATCACTTTTACTAAAAGCAATGATTTAAACTTAAAAGTATTAATTTTCAACAAAAGCAGCATTGGTAGCAGCATGTATGTTGCAAAAACTAAATATGCACAGAACGCGCGCACCATGGACATACTTTAAATAGGGTGTAAATGAAGCAAATGAACTTGTACTACCTTACAACCGAGATTGTGCCTTATTTCACATATTGTGGACAAACAAAATTACAAAATAGAAAGGCTACATACTGCGTGGAAATGCAGAGATTCGAGTTTGAAATTTCCCAAGAAACGTACGAAATTTAGTTATGAATAACTATTATTAAATAATTCGTTTGTAACAAACTGTCGATTTTGACAAATTTTACCTGTAACTTTAACAGTAGTATGTAGTATTTATTTTTTCGCGGGGCCTATGTCCTTGGTTGTTGTACTGTTGCACTGCGACTTTGCTATTTTTATTCTCTCTAATAAAAGGTTTTATGGAAATCAATACAAAAATTACAAAATCTATCTCAGTGGAGTATCGAACCCCGGTCCCCCAATTACCGGTCGGGTGCCTTATCCCTAAACTACCGAGACGGTTAACTTCATAATATTCTGGATTGTTGGTGCATTGTTAATCTGAATTGATCTACAAGACCGGATTTCCATAAAATCAATTACAACTACGGGAGTTTTTTCCGATTAATAAAATTGAAAAATGAAAAGTTATTACAGCTAGAAATCTTTGCCTCTACTTAACATATATTTTCAAATCCAATCATAATGTTTGTAACGTAAAAAACTAATTTCGTATCATCAAAGTTCTTGGGTGAGTAAGTACAGCTTTTGATTAAGCTTTGAAGTGTGTCTATACCGATATAATAATTAATGCAAGTACTCTCATCAAACCAATTATAAAATAATAACCTTCCCATGTGAACCGAGGTCGCTCAAGCGTGATGTAAACATGATCAGCTAATCAAATTAAACCATCTAATTTAGTCGACGTTGTTAACGTGTACTAGTTCGATCATCGTCTTCAACTATCGCAAACGGGGGCAAAGTTTAGTAATTAAATTCTAGAAAGTTTATTTCATATTCGGTCTGAGCTTGTATCGATATTGTGATGAGAGTAAGCAGGTGTGTGGCTTCTCACGCGAGCGATAACAGAACGCTGTATGAGAGTTGATATGTGTGGTTGTGTGAACTAGCTGGGGTAGGGAGGAGAGAGCGGAGAGTTGGGGAATACGGTGATGGTAGTGGGGAGGAAAGAAAGAAATATATAAGGAGGAATATGAGGGACAGAGGGGTTGACAGGTGGGCAAATACGATGCCATGATACAGGAGGAAAGAAAACAGATGTGTTGATATTAAGACTGAAGGATAACACAGCTAGTTACGAGACCTATGTTCTTGTAGACAATTGGGTTGAAAGACTGAATACAGACAGATTGACTGACTGACTGACTGACTGACTGACTGACTGACTGACTGACTGACTGACTGACTGACTGACTGACTGACTGACTGACTGACTGACTCACAGACTCACTCACTCAATCACTGATTGAAGATTCTTGTGAAAAAAATACATTTTATGATTGGATGAGCGTAGCGAGCGTAGCGAGCGAAGCGAAGATTCCATTTTACTACACTGGAGAAAAAAATCCGGAATGTTTTTTTTTTTTCTTTTTTTTGTATTTTTGTCTGTTTGTTAGCACGATTCCGGCTAAACCGATACTCCGATTGCGATGAAATTTTATGGAGGTCTTCGAAATCTCTGAACTTAGAACTGCCACGTTTTTGAGCACAATCAAAAAATTATTTCTCATGAAAATCGCAATTTTACGATTTTTTTCAATTTTTTAAAAATTTCTTCGACTTACAACACCTACATGCTTTGTCCGATTGTAATGATTTTTTCACAGAACCTTAATTTCATGAATTGATATATTCATGTGAAATTTGAGCGTTATCAAAAAACTATTTTTTACGAAAATCGTAATTTTACGACTTTTTTTCAATTTTTAAAATTTCTCCAGCTTAAAACACCTACATTCTTTATCCGATTGTAATGATTTTTTTACATAACCTTAATTTTATGAATTAATATATTCGTGTAAAATTTGCGCGCAATCGAGTAATTATTTGTTATAAAATTTTCAATATTACGACTTTTTCCTTTTTATAAATTACGATTAATTTAAAAAAAAAATTAAGTTAATTTGTTATTTGATTTAATTTAATTTAAAAAAATCTTCAACTTAGTAATGATTTTTTCACAAAACAACAGAAAATCCGCATAACACATGGCAGCTCAATGCACCAATTACGCTCATCCAACAACGCGGCGGGACTTAAGCGTTTTCCTAGTAAATATATTATGTAGGGTTTATAATACTTAACTAATTATAGCTAGTAAAGCCTATTGCATTATATTTTATTATGAAATAATGTTTTCATCCATAACAAATCATAATATCTATCAGAAAAGTGGATGGAGAAAAATAGACAATAAAAATATATTAACTTTGATCCTCATTGTTAAAATATACCAACAAAAAAGTGAAATAGTAGTTGAAAATTGAAATCAACGGTAAAAATGTATTACACTCAAATGTCAATTAAAATCTGTCTAACAGCTGGATTTG
Organism: Sweltsa coloradensis; assembly: GCA_024449915.1. Taxonomy (NCBI): domain Eukaryota; kingdom Metazoa; phylum Arthropoda; class Insecta; order Plecoptera; family Chloroperlidae; genus Sweltsa; species Sweltsa coloradensis. Next base: position 645,644 of record JAMZAV010000242.1, on the reverse strand, counting down.
CTCTGGACTTTTAACTCGTAACCATACATCACAAAGTTAAGTACGTGTTTACAGAAACTAAGTAGGTTAGTTGATTAACTTATAATTCGGGACCAAAACTATAATACCAACTTAGCAAATTGGCCAGTCGGATTTATAGCTTAATCAACTTTAATGAAATTAGAACAAATGCACCGTCAGCAATGATGTCATTACAATCAGGTTAATTGTGCCTGTGACTGTTATTGGAGAATCGAATACAAGACAAGTTGGTATGACAACAAGAAAAAGAATAAAAACTTGTCAGAATCTTTTAAACTAAACTAACAGCTACTTTAACTCGCGATCTCCAGAATAGGGACGTATTCGAAACTAGTCTTGTCTTGTTGTGATTATGTTACTAGATCACGTCTTAAGAACGTAACTCAAAACTAGACATTTCTTCAAAATCGCCATGGTTTATATCAAGACATAAACTAGTGAACTCTTTCAGTTCTTGTTCTTACTACTTGTTCTTTATCTGGCGCACGAATATTTGGCTGTTACTAGTGGCGTTACCGACTATTGATTACGTCAAATCAAGAACAAGAATTATCTGTTTTGTAGTATTCGGAAACGTCCTAAGGTTCGGCTTTCTTACGATGGAATATCACCCGGAAAAATTAAGACATGACATGAGATAGATTAATTTGAACCAATATTAATTAATTATTAATCAAAATGTAATAATTTCTCGTATTTTAGATAATTAATTAGTTCCTAAAAGTAGGATAAGTTTAAAAAGATTGGTAAATTGTCAAAGCAATCGTCTGACACATACACGGGAAACATTTACAGTAACGATTGCAGTTGCAAAAATGTTTCAACAACTTACTAAGTACTATGCGCTAGCATTACTGTGATTAAATACACCGAACGGGTAGGTTTATAGGTTGCATTTGAGCCCAACTACGAACATAAATTGAAAACTGGGAACCAAATAACCAAACGGAAAAATTAGATTACGCTGACTGCCATATTGAGAATTCCCGCGATTGCAGCTTGAAGTCTGGGGGAAAACGGGAAAAGAATCAGTTCCTGGTTAAGATGTAACGAAAAACTTATGTGATGTGCTTTAAAAAGATTATATTGCCAAAGGGGTGAGGATAAAACCGTGAAGATTCAGGCAACTTGAAATGGTGGACTTGCAAAGAAAATATGTAGTTTAAAACTCGTATTTGAACCGTTTGACAAAACAATTCGTGCACCAACTGTTAAAATGGAAATTCATTTATCCTTATATAAAGGTGGAAGCTAAAGGTATTAAGAAACCATATCCAGAAAACTGATTCTCAAAATTTAATTTTGCACTAGATGTGTAGGCTACACTATTGTCAAAAACCGGCATATATAAATCTCATAGTGAGATTATGTCCCGCAAAAAATTGCTGTTTTGTTAAAGGTACTCTTTCATTCAGCCAACTTTCATGTTCTTTTAAGGTTTGATCCTTTTTTGTCTGTTCGATTCCTTTTTGTCTGTTTGCTCGCTCTCTACCGGGCAAACGGCATATGCGATCTTGATTAAAATTAAAGGAGACCATCGAAATCTTTGAACTTAGTCGTGCCACGTTTTTTGGTATGATCTAAGAAATATTTCTCATGAATATCGTACTTTTACGATTTTTTTCGATTTTAAGTGTGATATTTTCGTGACATTTCGGCCGATTCTGACCAAACGGGTAGGGCTACAAAGTTGATATTTCACATGGATATTAAGGTAATGGTGATGTATTGCCTTTTGTAAGATAAAGTTGAAAAAGTTAGCCAGAATACATAGAATAAAGATTTTAATATGAGTTTTTTGAGGTATAAAATAACAGTTAGCAAGTAACAATAGAAACTTGACAACAATCACATACAATACGTTCAAAAAGCACTTGCAAAAGTAAAGAGATCCCACGCAAACTAAAAACTTACAAAAAAGCTCATCCATCAACGCGACTAAAAAAAAAACGTTCGCGAAGCGGACTAGTATTAAAAATCGGGGAAAAATCGTAAAAGCACGATTTCCATAAGAAATATTTCTTCGATTGTTCACAAAACATAAAATATCTAAATCCAGTGATAAGAATGATGAGAAATATTTCTTCGATTGAACCCAAAAACGTGGCAGGATATTAGTTAGTTAGAGATTTCGAAGGACGCCTCTAATTTTCATTAAGATCGCATATGCCGTTTGACCGGTAGAGCGCGAACAAACAGACAAAAATACAAACAAAAAAACACCCGAGCTATTTTTTTTTTTTGGGGGGGGGGGGCAGCGAAATTGGTCTTCGCTTTGTTCATCCAATAACCTTTAACCTAATGGAGGAACAAACAATAATTCTTTACCCTCTAGTTCGAATTCGACAAGGTCGTGGTCGTGGTCCATGCGTAGAAGCCTCTGTTTGACGTCCTGTCAGATCCTTCAATCCATCCCTATATGCATGAGCCGATCACTACAAGGTTTACGTTCATCTATAGGAGACAACGGGGATGGAAAACTGACAAAGTATGAAATTACATATTGTGTTGTCTTGACGTCACAAGCCTGACAGATAAGAAGGATCCGGGTCTGTTCTTTGTTCAGGCGATTTGTTTGTGTGTCCACGCTTTGAACAACTAATAGGTTTAAACTGTGTTTTGGGCATGTGAGAGTGATATATGTGATAGTTAAGATATCGGTAAATAAGTGGTACAAAATACTACCCTACATCATCGTCATTGTTTTTTTTGTTTTTTTGTGGGTGTAGCCAGCGGTACAGCCGAGGTCGTTTAACCGGTTCCCAGTCGAACACCGAAGTTAAGCAGAATCGGGCGTGGTCACGGGTAAAGTGGGTTACCGCTCTGGCCTGAAACTCACGTACACTGCTGGTTAGAGCAGATGGAGGGTTCGAGAGCTCGTGTAACGGCTTCGTTCTCCTCGGCGTCTGCTCGGCAGTCTGGGTTAGTGGAGGAACCTATATGACTGTATATGTATGACTGTGTAAGACACCGTCCTTTCGGATGGGACGTTAAGCCGTTGGTCCCCTTGGTACTTTCCGAAAGGAGTAGGCTACGTGCCGGTACCAGGTTTTCCCTCCTCGCTTCTGGTCATACTTCATCCTCATCTATCACCACTCATCGTCTCGAATAGCCAAAGTGCAGTAATATGAGACGTTAAGCATATCCAATCCAATTTTAGTGGATGTACAGTCTCCTTGACAGTAAATAAACACCAATATCGATCTCCAATTATTATATACCATCTGTAAACAGAGTAACAGTCAGTTCGACAGTCGCAGCCTATTCAGAAATTTAAAAAAATAAATAGATATGTATTGTTTCTGTCGAGTGTACTATTAAATATTTTTTTCTTCAATTTAGTTCTCCAACTGAGGCTCATCATAAACATTCTGTTCAACATCATGTTCGGTTTTTATCGTGAGACGTGACACACGCACAGACGGACGGACAGACAAGTGATACACACATTGAGCTTTGCACCATAATAAACTGACAAAACCTGTATGTTGTTCTGTATGCAAAACAGTTGTTGATGATCTGTAGGCACATTACAAATTCATCTTGCTCTGCATTTCCTTTTCGCCATTACCCGGTCATCAATTGCCATTTCAAATATTCCTCCTTTTATCAAACTAAAAACGTGTTTACTTTAGGGTATTTTTAGCCCACACTTTAAGAATATCTAAACGGAGGGAAAGGCTGAATCCAACAGCTAACGATAAACAAAATTCGATTTCCTTTCCGTCGATAACACAATTATGATCGATTATTGTAGAGCCTATGTTTCGTGTCAACGCATTTTCCATCCAGATTATATACACAACGCGATACGATAATTGTTAAAACAATATCCCAGTTATTTCAAAAAAGGTTTTCGGTTCTAGGTGATAATGTATCACGGGAAATTTAACATCATGGTTCGAGAATTTTGTTAACACTGGCTTAAAGAGGAACAAATCATGGACCAACATGAGGGTTTTTATGCAGGACGTGAAGGCTATAGTTTCACCAATTAATGAAATAGATAGTGAATAGGACACATTTGGCAGTTAGCAAACAGCTATTCGCTCGGCCAAGAAGCATCTGACGTATATGAAACTTTGCTAGTCAATGAAGAATACATAGACATTCCTACAATAAAAGATTTTACCAATTTTGTCTAAATCATCCAGAAAAATTCACGAATTTTGTCAATTTTGGACATTCTTTTAAAATTTTGGGATTCGGGAAATTTATTTATTTGTAATAAAAAAAATTAATATATAAATGTGTTACTGTATAGTCCTATATATCCACTTTCGTGACATCTGTTCAAAATCTCACGCTTGTGGTGCCAGTCAGCTGAGTGTATAGCAATTTGCCCAAAACGCATTTCCTATACTCTCTTAACATAATATATAATTAATTATCTGAATTAAAAACATAAAAAAATCACTTCAAAACAGTTCAATCACATATATTTATAGACAGATCCTATACTAATATATGAAACACCAAATATATTTAGCTTAACGAAATCCGTCTAGATTCGCCTCGCCTCTTTTCGAATAACTAGGTAAAGTGTGTGTCAATATTTCTATGGGAAGGCCCAAAGATTATGTTTTAGTACTCATACAGATTCTATCCTCATTTTCTTATGAAACGATTGTCAAAATCATCAGTCACAACTGAGGGTAACTGGTATCGAATCGATGACTTCCAGAACTATATTCTTGTACGTAATAAATACAATATAATAAATATATATATATATATATATATAATATGTTTTAAGTATCTTTACGGTAAATAATCACGCACAGTATTATAAAAATAACTTTAATCCCAACGTTTCAGAAAACATTTCCATTTTCAAGGGAAGGTTAAAAACAAAAATTCAATAAAAAAAAAGTATGAGACTGAGCCGCCTTGTACCAAGACATGAAGACAGCGATAGGACATGCTAGAATGGTAACAAGAAGTCACACTCACAATTGCAACCAGTGATTTGATTTTAGGTTCACTGCAATTGGATCTTTGTAATTTTCTATGTTTGCAAGTAGTGTGTTTTTGTTTCTATTTGTTTATTTTTATAATGCTAGTTGTTGTTTTATTGAATTTTGTTTTTAACCTTCCCTTGAAAATGGAAACATAGTTTTTCTGAAACGTTGGATTAAAGTTATTTTTATAAATACTGTCGTGATTATTACCGTAAAGATACTTAAAACATTAACCATGGATCACGAAAGCTTAAGACAAAACTCATAATTATATCTATTATATATATAATATATAATATATATACTAATATATATTCAGTTATGAACTGAAGTGTGTTAGACTCTAAATAAAATTTATTTTAAATTTTATAATGTTGATAATGGTAATAAATGCAATACATAAATTCATCGTATAAAGACATAAAATATATTAACTATCTTATATTTACATTTTATTCAAGAAAATAAATAGGTCAATTCTCATATCTATTCTTTGAATAACATTTTAAAAATTATCCTTCTATCTCGTCTAGCTTCATGTCGGTGATTTATCTAGAATGTTAATAATTGATGACGACTTTGACGTTGATGACGATGATTATGTTTACAATTGGAAAAAAACCGACAGTGTTGGCTCGAGAGTTAAGCGCGCGACTTTGATTCGGGAGGTCCCGGGTTCAAATCCTGAGGTTTTCCTCAGTCGTTAATGCGCTTTCAAGGGATTGGGTTCACTTAAACAGTCCTCGGACATCCCTTCACAATCCTAACTCCAATATACCTATAGTTAGACACCTAAAGAGGGGCATGCATTGCCTTCTGGGCAAGTTTCCCACGAAAAACTATTAATATTTATCTAGAATGTTACTTAGTCAGAGCCAAGACTACACATCTCAGCACACGCAAGGCGGGTTGAAAGCGCCGGCAACTACATTACCTTGAAGCATGCTCCTCTCCATTAGGCAGCTAGCTGGCTGAGAACCTGAGAGCATAACCTAATTTTAATGTCAATTAGTCGAGCTCCATCTACGGTACGTAAACGGATGACGCAATTGAGCCAAAAATAACTTCACGCCAATGAAGTTTTCAAATTAGAAACTTTAATCATAAGCTTATTTCACATGGAAAATAGACTTATCACAGATTTCTCTTCAAACGTGGTGAATATAATGAGTATACGACATTTTTACCCGCTACTTCTAGATATGAACAAAACTCAATTCTATGTTTTGTTATGGACACGCTGGGATAAAAAAATGTATCATACATTTGATTTGTTGGCACATAAAATGTAAACATAAAATTAAGTTTACTCAAATTTGTAATTAATTTTAATTTTGTCAACAATAAATATCATTAACATAAATACAAGAGTACTTTTGTTACACAACAAGCGGTACACTGCTTCGTTATCTACAATGCCTCTCAAATCAACTTGATTCTTCCCAATGATACGGAGATGTCTGAAATTTTACCATTAGGTCTGTAAAGATACTTAAGAATCGGGTTTATGATTTATACTGTTTTGTAGATAAAGATTGATTATTTCGTTAATTATTTTAATGCATACCTGTTTTTTTAATACATTTTTTGTATCTATTTAAACTGTTTTCTGTATATAACCATCCCCATACTGTTCGAATAAAATCAAAAATCAAATCAAAACAGGCCATGTGTGCAATACTATCCTCTGAGGCAAGCACGTAAGGGATGAAAACGAAGACAAACCAGGAGCAACGCAGGTAACTCTTCAGTCTTTGGACAATGCGGCTCACAGAAGGCTGCAAAACGTCATGCGCGCAGTAACACAGGTAGGCCTACATGTATTGTTACACTCTCATTTACACGGCGCAATGTCCCGAATACCGTATTATATTACTATAACAGTCGGCGAAAACCTTCAAACCTTCAAATAAATTATCAAGTAATAATGAGGAAAATATCACACGAATACCAGGAAACAAATTCACAATTTCGTTTGTCTAACCATGGATTGTCACAACAAAAATTTGCTCCCTCAACTCTAGTTTCAAATCTAGATTTAAGGCAAAAGTTTGTCTTGCAAACTTTCAACAACATTACCTAAATCTAAATCGAACTAGAGCACTGCGTGAAGTGCTTCGTAGGTAAAACTACTTCGTCGATTAGTTGGGGAAATGTTAAATCAAGTTAGATGGTAAGTTGGCGACAAACATGTTAGTGTCGCAGCGTGTTCACACTTCTTCACTGGATTAAAGAAAGACAATAGAGACTTGCCACCTTCGGTTGGCTTTATAGTTAAGTGGACTTCAGGGTAGAGTAAGCTTCACGTATGGGAAATCCAAAAACTTGTAAAACTACAGCTAAACCTTACACACTCAAAAGTATTGAGATCTAAAAGAAGGAAGAAGTTTATGTACCGTCCACCATTTGTCACTCACATAAATTCACTTTTTTCCGTGCCTGAATCCTTGCAAAGCATGGCCAAATTGTATTTGTAACTATTGTTTTAAATGTCACAGTTCGTGCAAATTTATTTTGCCAAGGCTTGCAAAGATGCAGTAGTCACTATGTCAAAGAATCCCATACTACGTGTCTTATTATGTGTCGTGAGGCAGAAATAACTATATTGTTGACATGAACCACTATCATAAGTCGTAATGATAGATGGAGGGAGGAAAAGACTAATTCGACTTTTACTTTCCTTGAGGATCTTTCAAAAACACGAACATCTTGAATTAAAACCTTGTTTGCTGGCACTGAAACATTTTTAGAAGATTTAAGTAAAATATAAATTGTCTCTGCAATAATCTGCGACACGTTTTATCACTAATTACCGATCAAGCAAATCTTTAAAATTATCTAGTCTAGACAGACGACTAAACTCATTTATAATTTGTATTGCGAAATGTCAATTTCGTAATTAATTGTCAGAATTAGTGAATCACTAATTGGACCAATGTTCAGTAATTGTTACGTTCGTTTCAATTATTGCTTTATGTAGATACATTATTCTTCCTAATTTCCTATTTGAAAATGTAATTCCCATAGTTATTAAACAATTAAATATTAAATAATTAAACTATAAAAATAAATACATTTTCCCATGTGTCAATGGTGCGAAAAGTGTCTTTCTTAGAGAACATTTGAAATACACATTTGCAGAAGTCTAAAAATGAAAAATGAGGTTTATCCCAGAGAAGTAATATATTTCTAATATTGTTATGTTATTGTTCTGTGTGTGTAACTTAAGATCAAAAAAAAGCAAAATGTGCACAAGAATTCAGAAAAAATCCCGTTTTAGGAATGGTATTCAAATTTATATTTGAACCTAATTGAAACTTTAATGAAAATAGCAAATTTCCGAATATTTATTAAAACACGATAAAAAAGTTAAGAAACATTAAAAATCTAAGAACAAATTTTGGAATAAGACCTTGTTACTTGGGGGTTTTAATCTAAAATACAATGAATACAACAAGTAAACTTATATAACAAAAGTGTAAATAAAATGAAAACTAGCAATAATATGAAGAATGAGTAGTTTTAAGAAGCACATTGGTAAAATGGCACGAACAGCTCCTTTAAATGGGTGAAGTTTCAAGTGGTTAATGCCAATTTCTGTATGAATAGTTAATCATTGGTTGTAGGTGTCTTGAATTAGGTTGATGGGGGAAAATTTTAAATCATCAATACGAGTACATGTAATTTTGAAGGGAATTTGATTTCTTGTAAATCTTGTAGGGATGTAAAAGTTTTTATTTTGAAGTAGGTCCGAGTCGACGAAGTAACGGAGAAGTTTGTTGAGGAAAATACTTCAGTTGCATTACGACTTGCTAGTGTTCATAACTATCTTGAAAAGGCGCTTTTTAAAATTAAAACTTTTGTATATATTAAAAAGTTTTTGAACTCGTATGATATATTCATATTAAATAGTTGTCACAAAACATTTCTCGTTCATCCAAATAATCCATTTCATAAATGAAAATAAGAATATATCCACAAAGAGCGCATACACATGAGACCGAAAAGTTGTTTTTTCTTTGGGAAAACAAATTCCGTTTCATGATAATTCTTTTGAAAACACAGGTGCTTGGAAAACACTCTGATATGAAACCGAAAGAACGTCACATCGCACTAGTCTGGACATAGACTAAATTACATTACCATGTTATACGAAACAAGACTGCGAGAGTATACTGTAAGAGGGCTTGAAACCTTGTCCAATCTTCGTCAATATCGACCGTCTGGTGTATGCAAGGCTGCCCCTGGGACTGAGACCTTACCGCCAAGCACTTGACCAGACGTCCTGGTGGAGAGCATTCTTCTGCGACCTACTTGACCTCAGACGTTGTGACCAAAGAAGATATTAGATAGGGCATTGACATATCGTTCTACTATCGATATAACACAAACATTTCGATATTGTTATCGATGTATCGGAAAAAAATGCGCCAAAATTACAAATTTCCAAAATAATAAAATATTTATATCAAAGTGAGAAGTAGAGAACCTTCTATTAGCGATGTATTTCAAAAAAACGCATACCGATGTTTAAGTTCCCACACCCGCGTTTAATGACCCGGCACCTCCACCATATGTAACAGAACGTCGCACAAAATTTGAATAAAAAATACATTTTTCTTCAATATTAGTGTCCTCGTTTTACTAGTTTTGATTTTTTTTATATTTCGAAATTTAGTTCAAATATCGATATCGCCACATACATCACATATCACATATATTAATATTAAATTTTATATGTATTCATTATATATTACACATATATTGCCACATTCTTAATGTATTTAATTTACAGGAATACCGGTATAATTCCTTGATTTTCAATTTCTATATAAAAATGGTAGTAATAATCATCATGTACGTTCATTATGCGTGGTGACACACGATGTAAATAAACACTTGCTGTACATGCTTTCCTCAATACATGTTATTATAAACAGAATTTCATAATCGAATTTAATTTATTACGTTATGCATATTCGATAAAATAAACGTTTACACTCATCAACAAACACACTTCTTTTTCCAATCACCTCAGTTCCAATGCATGTTTAAATAATTATACATAAATAAACTGCCATTCCCACTTACGAGTTAATATATATGATCAGGGTAAACACGATGGTATCAAATTGACAGCTGCCACAAGTACAGCATTATCGACTCGAGCCCATCATCTAATCATTGTCAGTCACGGAAGACCTATCGAGTTTCCATGCGTGTTTACTAAGAGCGATGTATATTCATGTGCACCCGTTTCTACAAACATGTAACAACGTACACAAATTTCGTCAAGAGGAAAATCCATATGAAGTAGTAGACATTTGAATGTAAATTCTTTGCTTCAGGAAATACAGTCGTATTGTATACACGTGAGTTGAGGTACATATTTTTATGAATGCAATATCTTGAAGTTTTACATTTCAAGAACATATCAACATATATTTTTTGACTCAAAAACTACAGGGTATTTCAATGTTAAGTTCCCTTACATAATTGAGTATTTTATTAAAAGGTTAGAATTCAAATTTTTTAAGTTTTAAATTTGCAGGAACAAATAAACACATAACTTTAGTCTCGAAAACAATCCATAAATTTAAGACACGTGAATATAAATTCCTCACTGTTTGGAAATGATGCCGTATTGTATACACGTACATTGGTATATGTCTTAGTAAATCAAATGCGATAAGTTTTGCATTTGGCACAACAAATAAACACAAAACTTTAGTTTTGAAAACAATCCATGAATAACAGATATTTGAATGTAAATTCCTCACTTGGAAATAATGTATTGTGTTCTCATTCGTTGTTATGTTCTAATAAATCAAACTCGAAGTCTTGAATTTGCAAGAACATATTCACACAACTGTGCACATGCACTAGCCAGCTTAAATAAAAATAATAAAAAAATTGTATTTAGAGTCTACCCCCCCCCCCCCCCCCCCCCCGCGTTGGTGAATGAGCGTATTTGGCCCATCTCCCTGCATTCATACATTAAAACACATATCGTTGTAGCGCGATGAGGATTAGAGTTATTTATTGATTGTACTCGAAAACGTGACGATTTAAAAGTTAAGGTTTCCAAGTTTACAAGCAAATCGCACAAATAATCAAAATATTCTCTGACCACTATTTCATAGAAATATTTATTTGGTTGTACCCAAAAACGTTGCAGGTTTAAGTTAAGCAAATATCGTAAGTCCACGTAAGATTTCATCAAGATCGGACTAACTATTTGTCCGGTAGAGCACGAACAAAAACACACAACCCAAAAACATTTTGAAAAACTTTTTAAAATAACACCTAAGGCTATTATTTTCAGAGTAATCAAATCAATGTCGTCGTTACGCTCATCCAAATAAACTTAAACATGAAGAAGTTGTTGAGGGATTTATGTCACTCAATCATGTTCTCTGCTGACTATTGTCATGACAACCTCAGTTTTGCAGAGGAAGTGAAGTTTAGCAGTTTAACTTTTAATTGACAACTGAAAACAAAAGTCTTCAGGTTCTTTTGGAAAGATGTATTTCTTTTACAAAATTTTGTCGTAACTTATACGGAACAATGAAATGAATCGAAGAAGCTGAAGTTACTACTTTTATATATTACTTTCCGATTCAGTTTAAATAAGTTAAAATACTTTTCTTTAGTTCAAAACAATGTAAAAAAGCTATACTCCCTTGACAAATTTAAGCAAAACTGATTTCCACTTGGTCAGAAGAAAAGAAAGGACATGGTCTTAAAGTGAAACTAAGGTAAAAGTATATGTAAGGAAGCAAAGACTCCCTATATGCATTACTTTTATGACCGTCTGTGCGTATGTCACGACTCAAGATAAAACAAAACATGACATCTAAACACGCAATTGTTGTTGACAATGTTCATACGAAATGATTTTCCAGAATGATTTTGGTGAACTTAATTATCGATTAGATTTCATACGACTCTACCATTCCAATAACTTGGGGTTCCGAGTAACACTAGTTCTTTTACGGTTCTACCCAAACTACGACTATAATACTAACACATAGGTATAAGTTTGATTTATTATGATCAAATTTAAATAATTTCCTACTAACATTTGCTTGCGATTTAGTAAACTTAATAATACTGTTGCTATGATTCCGTGTTACTAAGCTTTGAATGTGAAACCAATTTGTTTAGTTGTTAGTATACCAAAGAAGAAGAAAAATTAATAGTTCAATCAATTTCAATGTTCGGTATCAATTTATTTCAATTTCAATTTATGTTGGACAACAAATAAAAGTTAATAGTAACAGTTTTCACCGTGAAGTCCATTTTAGTTTTACATAAGTACATAAGTATAAAAAGTAATGAAATTTACTTAATAGAATAGTAATACTGTACGTACTGTACCTACTAATTATTAAATACCATCATGACCACCTCACTAATAAAAAATCATTAATTTATATTTCATAAGTACATTAAGTAAGTAGGATATCGTTGAAAAGAAATTGAGAAGAACAAAAATGTTTGTGACTATTTGTAAGTTATACTTAGGGTTGCAAAATATCTACATTGCCGTGTGATTATTTTCGGGTGTGCTTCAAAGTTAAGCTTTAATTTTCAACTAAATCGAAAGGTCAATATTTACGTTGGAAATTAAAGCACTTCAAAGCTGTATGTTTGTTTTATAAAGTGGACATTAGCGAGGGTTTTCATTTGCAATTTCGGGTCTCGATTTTCATTCTGTATGTTGGTACGGGAATCAATGAGTCAGCACATAGCAATCTATAATTAGCAAACGAATCATATGTCAACATCATATAGGCCGACCAACAAACATTTAACTACAAAAAGAGTTTTTTTAGCAGTCTCAATATCCTATTTTGTCTGTGATATCCCTAGACATTACCCAAGCTCATTTTGACTGAATCACTTACCCAAATAACGAAAACGAAACTAGTGCATGAACAAACAGATAGACTCTAAATACAAATTTATTAATTTATTTTATATTTATTTTAGACAAGTATGTCAATAATTGGATGAGCGAAGCGAAGACTGCAATTTCACTTACCATGAAAAAAATAGCTCGGGTATTTTTTGTTGTCTGTTAGTCCGCTCTCTAAAGGGCAAACGGTATATGCGGTCTTGATGAAAATTGGAGAGGACATATGTAATCTCTTAAATGAGATTATTTCTCATGAATATCGTACTTTTACGATTTTTTCGATTTTTAATTGGATATTTTCGTGATATTTGGCCCGCGACCGAGCAAACGGCTACTCCGATCTTGATGAAACTTCATGGGAACGTTTTAAATCACTGATCTTAGGTATGTTATGATTTTAGGGATAATCAAGGAAATATTTCTCATAGAAATCGTACTTTTAGGGCAACGACAATCACCCATGAAAGCTCATACATCAATGCGTCTGGAAAAATTGTAAGCGAGTGGCCCAGTATTAAATCAAAAGTGTAAGTTTCGTGTTATTTCGCCGCTTCGCGAGTAAATATTGTACATACCTCGATGTTTCGTTAGTACGTTCGTTCCTTCGAAGAAAAACAATCTGACCAAAATTCTCAAAGGTCACAGAGCAATAAGATCGTCGCAATGTTATTTCTTCTAGGAGATTTTCGCCGGGAATTAGCTCGAAAATGACCAAGTTTGATTTTTTTACTGGTCATGGTGAATCTAATTTTTTTTCATTTACTTTGTCAATTATTAACTATAGTAAGCCTGAATGAAATATACGTTTTGTGTTTAGCGGTTAAATACCCTTTTAAGCTTGTCGATAACAAGATAAGAGGATTAGATAACACAAATAACTTATTTCCAACGACGACGTCGAAACGGAAGTTTTTTATACGCCGATATATCAGACATGAAGCTGTTTTGTCTCGATGTTTCCGGGCTCAGCGTTTCTTCCTCCTCATCTCCACAAATCCATTCGATTATGTTCTTCCTCCCACTTCACTCTTACACATGCTACTAAGATTCGTCACAGTTCGTAGTTAATAATTAATTAGACAATTAAAAATATCATTAGCAAATCTTGAGTAAGTTAGGTTTGGACATAAAGAGTAACTTATTTATAGGGAGCCAAGCTTCGATATAAGCATCACTGTTATGTTTAAAAAAGTTAAGATAAAAATGATAAGGATGTTTGGAGGAGGTAGATATAGAATAACATTTATGATGTAAACGTTGTAATATTTTTTATATTGTAATTAATTGTTATTTTTTTTAAAATTGTTAAGTTAAGATAAAAATTGTTAAGTACTTGACACCATGTATACTACATTTTTTCAAGGTATGAACATAAATAATACTTAATAAAAAAATGTCCGTCCGATCGTCCGCCTATCCGAGTGTCAAGTCTCACGATAAAAACCGAACATGACCTCCGATTGACATGCATGTTTTTCTCTTGGCATTGCCCTTCAACAAAGTTACATAATGTTTTTGGTGACCCTGGGGGTGGCTATCATCTAGAAATTTGAAAATTCATAGCCCGGCACCTCCACCAAACATTTGAACGCAGGTCGAATTATTTTATTTTTGTATGTTACTTCGACGACCTGTTGATGCAGTAGCTACGCTCAATATCTCCCCTATGCCCAATGCTTGTTGTCTGATACGTATAACTGTCTTCACCGATAAACAATTTTGTGTCATAACTTTTGTGTTTCCTTATTTATTACCCTTAGATATTTCTATTTGAAATATTTGGTGGTTTGGAAAAAGAGATAAAGATGGAAACCCACATTTCTCTGCGGAAAATAAAAAATCTTTTATATATTTTCTTCCAATTCTATAAGAACGAAGAGCTAAGAATTTAATCAAGCCAATAAAAGCAATGCGACACAGGCTGAATGCTATAGTATCTTCGATATTTGCCGAAGTCGCGTAGCCCAAGTTAGGAGAAGGAGGCATTGTATTCGTTCATATATAGCACGTACACGCACACATACCTGCATACCACATAAACAACACACAGTGTTCATTTCTTGATATAAATAATCAGAAATCACTCACGTACGTGGAATAAGTAATGATAAGAATAATCCGCTATTTGCAAGTACAACGGCTCACCAAAAGAGATTCCACTGCACGACTTAAAAGATTATTGGATAAGCGAAGCGAAGACTTCAATTTCACTGACCCCCCAAAAAAATTAGCTCGAGTGATTTTTGTTTGTTTTGTTTTTTGTTTTCTTGTTTGTTTTTCTGTCTGTTTGTCTGCGCTCTACCGGGCAAACGGCTTATGCGATCTTGATGAAAATTAGAGGGGACCTTTGTTTTCTCTGAACTTAGACTTGCCACGTTTTTGGGTATAATCGAAGAAATATTTCTCATGAATATCGTACTTTTACGATTTTTTTTCGATTTTTAATTTTTTAATGCGATATTTTAGTGATATTTGGGCCGACTCTGACCAAACAGGGGGGAAGTTACAACGTTCATATTTCACACGGACTTAAGGTTATGGTGATGTAGTACCTTTTGAAAGAAAAAGGTGAAAAAGTTATCCAGAATCTATAGAAATAAAGTTTTAAAAATAAGTTTTTTGAGGGATATAATAACAATTAACAATTAACAATAGAAACTTGACAACAATCGCCTACAATGCGTTAAAAAGAACTTGCTAAAGTAAAGAGATCCCACGCAAACTAAAAACTTATTAAAAAAGCTCACCCGTCAACGCGATTAAAAAAAGCGTTCGCAAAGCGACCTAGTATAGATGGTTTTATTGTAAATTACTTTTCAGTAAAGGGAGATTCGTTCATTAGACACTTGTAAAATCTGCCCTTAGCACATGTTTTTATATAACAAAGTTAATTCTAGCAACTCATCACTGATTAAATAAATAGATAAAATAAAATAAATTCGTATTTAGAGTCTACCCATGCACTCAGTCATATAACTGATTTTCAGTGAGGTACTTTAAACCAAAACGACAAAACAATTTAACAATGTGTTTAATATTTTAATTCATTTCTTACTCTAAAATTCCGTTTTTGATAGTTCTTATGATTGTTATAATGTTCTTAATATTTTTGGATTTTTGAAAAATATCATTTATTTGTGTTTTGTTTTGTTAACTTAAACTTAAAATAAATATAATTGAATATAAATTAACAAGCAATTAAAAGTACCGAGGGTACAATTCGTAATTGCTTTTACTTTCCGAGTGTCTACACCACTCTTTCAGTGGTGAATGTAACACAATTGAAATAACTGTTCAGAACAAATCAAAATCAAACTTCTGATATCAGGTTTCGGTAAAAATAACTCGCTTAAAACTCCACTAATTGCTTTCCTGAAAGAACCGCCGAACACGAATAACAATAGTGAGAAGTTGGCATTAGTAATTATTAAGTGCAATTAAGAAATAAATGTCTGCTATTAAGGGAGAATTATTGTTAAGTCTTCCATTGTGATGAAGTAGTACCACGATGGTCGTTAAAACTTCTGTAATGTAGGAAGTCTGAACCACGGAGAGTATAATGCAAATGCATGGTAATATTACGTACAGGTTTTATATTTATAGAGATAAAAGGCATTAAAATTTGAGACGTTAACTGAGAGAAAATAGAGAAAGAGAAATAACGCTATCTTTTAACTACCGTAAAGAATGGAATGTACAAATAATAACAGCTTGTCGAGAAAATGTTAAAATCCAGGTTAATTCTTTACTAATATTTCTTGTATCCATTTTCATTGCATCTTGATGTTCAAAATATGAAGAAGCGTCACAATCACAAGTATCTCTTAGTACACTGACATCAAGACAGAAAAATATGAGAACGTTTTTTATTTCGCGCCGAAGAGCGCTTTGTTTTTGTCAAGGCTAATATAAAACTAAATGACAAGTCCTACGTTAGAAAGATATTTTGTATTCGTTGCCGTTATTAGCAAAGCGAGATTGAACTCAACAGATTGAGATGACGTAAGGAAGTTATTACTTCTTTCCTAATGAAATGTCGACGAAACAAGGGTGGAGACAATCAAGTTCGCGAAGACGAGGAATGTTTTTAGGGAAACGCGGAAGGTGGGGGAAGTTATTTTGAGTTTTAGTTTTTGCGTGGGAGGTTAACGATAGAAGTACCACGCGAGAACGAAGATGTTGGAATAGTATATAGTAGATCTAGATAACGCATTAGCGCATAGATATAAAACACCTAAAGGTGGCTAGATTAGCAGTCATTGGTCCACTTCCGTGACAATTTGAAGCCAACTTTAAAGATTTGTTTGCATGTTAAGTAAATGGGAGCGATTTGTAGCCCAAATAGTTCTCAAGATGGCCGCCAGGTAGACAGGTGAGCATACTAGTCATCAACACCAAATGATAACTTAATTATCATGCGCAAAAACTTCTTATGTTTGTACATTCCCATGCTGCACAAGCTAAAACCATATCAAACAATCCAGTTAAATACTTTATTGCATTAAAAAGCATAAATTAAAACGCCAAATCGCCATCTTGTATATGTCAGATCAACGCTTCAATTTGCTTCGCTCGCGCCTGTGAGGAGGTATTGGAGACTGCGAATCTAGCCTACTATAGGGGTGTAATATCTATGCATTAGCGCTGCTGTACCTATTGCTAATTGAGGGCCGGCCGGCGGACATAATATTATTGTCGAAGCAAAATGTAAAATGATCTTTTCCTTGTTTTAGTATGTAAGACGCGTAATTATTGTTTGACCGATAACCCGTCAAAAATTTTTATCGAGCACTTTTGAAGTTCAATTTTCAATTTTAACTTTTTGAGGTTGTTTACAAAAGAAATGAGCATGTCTCAATAATATATATTTTCACATTTTATATTTAATGTTTTGGAAAGTCTTTTATTTTTGCTCATGTATGGCATGTTGACAGTGCACTTTTCACAGATCGCGCCACAGTAGTATCGGCCCTAAAATCATCAACAGAGTAGGCCGTGGCTGATAAATCCGCGTAGTTCTTTTGGCACGGCAGCATGGATCATCTAGACTGGTCTTGAACTACGCTACGGTGGCGATACGAGTGTGAGAAAGTGGCAATGAAAAGCCCAATTGCGAGTCAGTTATTAGACGAGTGAGCGCAGCGACTAAGTCTTACAACGCAAGTCGAACGGGTCTTTCTCGTGAGTCGTGAATAATTTGTCTGTGTTTGTTTGTCACTCCGATCCTATACGGCCGAATGGCCAAACAGATTGATGTGAAATTTCAAACAGGTATCCGTGATCAGTGTACTGAGAACTGCTAACAAAATGATCAAAATCCGTTGCGATTTAAAACCCTGCAAGAAATCATAAATGAAAAAATAGGCTACGTGTAATGTGTAACGTGTAGGATTTAATTTAAACGACAATGGTTTTGTTCTAGAAGAAATTATTTTTATTGTATCATGTTTGTCAGGCAGTTGAATGCATGCAGTAACCAAGGTGTAACAAATCTTGCACGCTCAAGGTTAACCAAAATTCCTCTGGGAGATTGAATAAACCTTGCAAACTTTACACGTACTTCATACTGGCTGTTTTCTATAGTACTGTACATGCAATTCAAAACATGTTCAATAATTTTTCAGAAATAACCAATTAATCCAGAAATAACAAAATCTCTCCCTACCGTTGTTTGAACCCGGGTTTCCCACATTCCGGGTATAAAGGTGCCTTAGCCAACAAGACTAGGAAAACGCCAAAGTTGTTGTTAGACGAGTAAGCGAGTCATGTGTTGAGTATCCGGGAGCATTTGTATTTAAGTTGCTTTATATATCTAAGGTATAAATGATACCGGGTTTTGAGTTTATTTTTTATGAGGGCGCGTCAACTGTAAGGCCATAACGCATCAATCTAGCCTATGATAGGCTAGGGAAGAAAGATCCATGCTGGATCTAGATTGGAAATGCAATGTTACCACAGGTAATCAACACATCATGACACGCTCACTCGTCTAACAACGACTTTACAAATTCTAAAAAAATTTCCGCCGTATCAATATCGATTAGCAAACTCTCGAAATAGTATCGCGTATATCAGTGGAGCTAATCTAGTCAACTAACGTGATTTTGCATTCAGTGAATCATGTCTTGAAGTGGACCAAGTTATATTTTTTGAGAATTAAATGCACATCAGTCGTAATTCTATCACAATCAAGTCAAATTTACGGTATTCCGTCATGAACAAATGATTAAAATAGCAGATTGTGAAAGGAGTTTGGTGGAGGTGCCGGGTAGAGTGAGAAAAGTTGAAACTCCATAAGAATAGCATTGTTGGTGGAGGTGCCGGGTCCTTACTTCTGGATTTTATTATTTCTAAGTTATGCATCCGGTTTAATTACGGAGGGAGGTATTATTGCTGTGGTATTTAAGTATAGCACGCGTGACGGTGAATTAATTGTGTTTCATATATGAAGGTCAGTGTACTATAAGCAACAAATCGCATCTCAGAACTTGCACTTGCTTACATATAAATGTCTTATATGTCTCTATGTATATATCTATTGAGTGGTATTTCACAAACTCATATAATAATTACGATGTTAGGTAGGCCTACCTATACAACTATTATAAACCACATTATAGAAAATAATCATACCCAAGAAAGAAGACCTTAGAACTAGGAAAACGCGAAAGTTGTTGTTAGACGAGTGAGCAGACCATGTGCGAGTACCTGGGAACATTCCCTTTTATCCTACCAACTAAACTAAAAACTCTACTATTATCCTTAAACAATCAATGAACTTATATGTAAATGTAACAGGGCACTCAACACATGGCTCGCTCACTTGTCTTACGACTTTGACGTTTTCCTTTTATTTATTATGAAGCAAAATTTCGAAATGTTTAACTTTTCTTCGACTGGCTGAAATGATTTAGGAATAATAATGTACGCCCGTCGAAGAAAAGTGAAACTTTTCGAATTATAGCTACATAATAAATATTATTTTTCCAACTTAAGAGCAGTGCTATGTTCAATTGATTTTTAAATAACATTTACCTGTTCTTTTAAAATTTCTTTTAAATAAAACTGTGATATTTTGATTGAAGAAAGAGGGACACTCAGCTTTCTTCGAAAAGCATACATCATTCTTCCCACCAACTTGACTGAACTTGGAAGTCCGGGTGATTAAAACGTGTCGGTTCCGCATGGTATAACGGATCGCTTCCTCCGCAGACGATGATGAAACGAACGCAACGTCTTGGGAACGCTGGAGATCCCAGGGGAGTAACTCTGCACTAGACGATCTTGTCCCTATAAAAGCTCGGCTGCTCGAGAGTGAGGCTGTTTCTCCGAGGACGACGACGACGTCGTGGCTCGCCAGGGTCAGGGTATTGACTGATACATTCCTGATCGAGCGCCGGGTGAGATGACCTCCGAACTAGCAGCATAGTTGTACGAACACGGCGGTCAGCTGGTGCTTGAGTGGTCAAGTGGTGGATATGAATAAATAAAGACTATTCGTGGGAAACATGCCTAGACTAGACTACATTGTAAATCAGTTTTTATAACTGAATAGAACAGACGTTAAATAAATAAACTAGGCCGCTTCGCGAACGTTTTTTTTAGTCGCGTTGATGGATGAGCTTCTATGTAAGTTTTTAGTTTGCGTAAAACCACTTTTCTTTGCAAGTGCTTTTTGAATGCATTGTAGATGATTGTTGTCAAGTTTCTATTGTTAATTGTTAATTGTTATCATAAAATTAAAAAAACTCATATTAAAACCTTTATTCTATGGATTCTGGCTAACTTTTTCAGTGTTTTCTTTCAAAAAGCAATACATCACCATTACCTTAATGTCCATGTAATATATGAACGTTGAAGCGACACCCGTTTGGTCAGAATCGGCCTAAATGTCACGAAAATATCGCACTCAAAATCAAAAACAATCGTGAAAGTACAATATTCATGTGAAATATTTCTTTGATTGTACCCAAAAACGTGGCTGGTCTAAGTTCAGAGATTTCGAAGGTCCCCTCCAATTTTCATCAAGATCGCATATGCCGTTTGCCCGATAGAGTGCGAACAAATAGACAGGGAAAAAAAGCCTTCGCTTCGCTCATCCTATATGTAAATACGCTATTCTTGGGAAACATGCCTAGACTGGATAACTAGACTAGGAAAACGCTTAAGTCCCGCCGCGTTGTTGGATGAGCGTAATTGGTGCATTGAGCTGCCATGTGTTACGCGGATTTTCTGTTGTTCTGTGAAAAAATTATTGCTTAGTCGAAGATTTTTTTTAATTAAATTAAATAAAATAAAAAAATTAACTTAATTTTTTTAATAAATCGTAATTTAAAAAAAATAAAAAATCGTAAAATTGCAATTTTCATAAGAAATAATTATTCGATTGCGCTCAAATTTAACACGAGTATATAAATTCATGAAATTAAGGTTCTGTGAAAAAATCATTACAATAGGATAAAGCATGTAGGTGTTATATGTCAAAGAATTGTTTTAAAAAAGAAAAAACCCGTAAAATTTAGATTTTCATGAGAAAATAATTTTTCGATTACGCTCAAATTTCACACGAATATCTTAATTCATAAAATTAAGGTTCTGTGAAAAAATTATTACAATCGGATAAAGCGTGTAGGTGTTATAAGTCGAAGAAATTTTTAAAAAATCGAAAAAAATCGTAAAATTGCGTTTTTTATAAGAAAAAATTTCCCGATTGCGCTCAAAAACGTGGCAGTTCTAAGTTCAGAGATTTCGAAGGCCTCCAAAAAATTTCATCGCAATCGGAGTATCGGTTTAGCCGGAATCGTGTTAACAAACACACAAAAATACAAAAAAAAGAAAAAAAAGAAAAAAAAAAAAACATTCCGGATTTTTTTCTCCAGTGTAGTGAAATGGAATCTTCGCTTCGCTCGCTACGCTCATCCAATTATATTGACTAACTAGCCAAGTTTAAACCGACAGTGATGGCTCGAGCGTTAAGCGCGTGACTCTGATTAGGGAGGTCGCGGATTCAAATCCCGTCGAGACCTGTAATCCTGACTGAAGGTTTCTTCCGAGGTTTTCCTCAGTCGTTAATGCGAATGCAAGGAGTTGAGTCCTCTTAAACAGCCCTCGCACATACCTTCACAATTGTCCAATCCGCAACACACCTAGTTAGGGGGCAAGAATTGCACCCTAGGCGCGCCACTCACTCGATTCCTTTGAATCTCTAGTGAACACTCTTAAGACGTAGTGAACACTCTTAAGACTTAGACCCCGTGTTTCATTATGTGAAATTCTCGTCTCTATCTCAAAGATGATCTTAATGATACTTGTAGGTTTCCCTCTGATCCAAAGCGCTTACAATAGATTCTGAAGATACTTCACAACTCAAGTAGTCAAATAACACAAGGATCATATTTCCCTGGGACGCAATATAGACCTACACGACTATACACCAAGCTGACTGGGCAATATTTCTGAACACACCTCACGTAACTCGAAGACCTAACAATCGAGGTGAATTTCCAAGATGGCCGATCAAGCGGATGTCACGTGGGGTAGACGATCTCGTCTCTTGACGCGTGATGAAGGTAATCGTGACGACCTGAGAGGGGGATGTAGACTAAAGAGATACCCTATTGACGTGATATAGGATTCGATGCGTGTTGAAAAGAAATTGCATCGTTATCTTGTGATCGTGAAAAGTGTGTCGTTTTATCGGAAGTAATTTTACTGGAAATTGGAAAATTTTTGCTTGTATTTTATTATGATTTACCTATGAAAAATGATAGACGTTCATTAAGACTTAGGAGTCTGGACGGAATTTATAGGGAGAAAAACTCCCCTATATTCATCAATTGTATGTCCATCCATCCGA
This sequence comes from Sweltsa coloradensis, assembly GCA_024449915.1. Taxonomy (NCBI): domain Eukaryota; kingdom Metazoa; phylum Arthropoda; class Insecta; order Plecoptera; family Chloroperlidae; genus Sweltsa; species Sweltsa coloradensis. The sequence continues at coordinate 622,885 of JAMZAV010000242.1, read as the reverse complement.
TTATACGTGTGTCACGTCTCAAGATAAAAACCGAACAAGACCCCCGGTTGACATGCGTTTTTTGTGGTCATTGCCCTTCAACAAGGGTACAGGATGTTTTGGTGACTCTCGGTGTAAAAGAGTTTGGGACTAGCGCTACCCAAACTTTATATTTTACAACCCTCCACCAACAACGAGATTTTAATGTACGAACATAAAGTATTTTTACTTTTAATATTTCTCATAAACTCGGCACCACCAACAACGAACTTTGAGTAATGCATTTGAACGCATTATTACATTTTTGTATTCTTCCTCCTTCGACGGTATGTTGCTTAAGTAGCTTTGGCTTTGGAGCTCTTTTGGGAACCCAACTCCCCTAACTCGTAAATAAATAAATTTCTCACGATATACCTCTATTCCGTTCTTTTTTTGGAATTTGGTCATGCACTCTCATACACTCTTCATACTAGTCAAGTGAAATCAATGGGTTTTGATTCCATTTATCAACATTAATATAATAAATCCACTTTAGGAACAAGCCCTATATTCGCACAGATCACCGTTTAAATAAACATAGTCGTATGTCCTTTAGACTTTAAATCCACACAATTACGTCCGAAGCCCACTTCACACTTGTAAGTCTGGTATAAGATTTCCCCAGTCTCGTTTATATCCAGGACATTGGTAATCACAAAAGTTTAGCGAAAGAGGCGTACAAAATCCAATAAGCAAACATCGATTCGCTAGTCGGAAAGAGCTGAGTAAATAGTTCGAAAAGTTCATGTTTAAATATTTAGGTCTTGGATGTTTACTTTAAGAAGAAATTTCTAGAGAAATGTCACCCTTATTGAATAAAGGTCCTCTTCGGATCGCAACATAAAAACCGAGAGGACGTACAAAGAAGCACTTAAAGAAGTCTTCCTTCACTTAGAGTGACGTCATCTCGATGTCATGATGTCAGAGATGTCACCGCTTTGGGAAATCAAGACGCTGTCTCTCGGATAGAGTTTCATTTATTTGAAACTCTCAACACTTCAAATCGAGAAAATTATCAATAAATACAATATGGGATTTCGATTTGATTGATTGATTTGGTTTGGTTTAAAGTCTCATATTAATGCACTAAGGCTATTCGAGACGATGAGTGGTGATAGTGTGGGTAAAGGGTGAATAGAAGGAAAGAGGGGAAACCCGGTTTGGTACGTAGCCTACTCCTTTCGAAAAGTAGGTCCCTCCACTAAACCCGGACGTCGAGGTGATCGAAGCCGTTACACAAGCTCTCGAAACCTCCATCTGCTCTAACCACCGGTATATGTGTGTTTCAGGACAGAACGATCACCCACTCTCCCCCTGACTACGCCCGAGGTTGCTTAACATCGGTGTTCGAGTGAGAACCGGCTAAGCGACCACGGCTAAACCGCTGGCTCAGAAAATATAAATGTCGTAAGATATTAATTATATCAATTCCGGACCAACCATGACGACGCCGAAGTCATCGATGAGCGAATTATGGTCAACCAGATATGAGTTTTTGAAAAAGCATCTCTAAACACTATAAAACGAATTTGTGTTATTTAACCATGGATTTTAAATAGTTCTCCATGGTTAACTACTTGTTAATTTCATCTTTGCGAGAGTTGATTAAATATCTCCCAACACGTTAATTTAGCTGAATAAATTTAAGTATAAATAACAGAAATTTCTCGCGGGAAACCTGTCCAGGGTACAATGTACACCCCCGGTAAAATGTTTAATTTTGCATTTGAAAAGCTGTTCCAAATAAAGACCCTCTTTCATTCAAGCAACATTCGAGAATTTCTTAGGAATCGGACCGAGTTGAATTTCTATTCAGTTCATAAAAACTGGCTAACAAAGTAGTACAATTCTTAACCAAATTCTCAATACGAAATAATTCTTTGTTGGTGATTAAAAGTGACTACATTTTCAATTGAAGGATGACTTTCCAGATATACTTTCAAAAGAGGCAATTTTCGAGCGTTTGGTTACAGAGCGCAACATACAAAAGCCGAAATTAACTTTTACCAATACTCAGCTTCAAACTTTGCAGGACAAGGAACAAGAGAAAAGAGTCCTAAGGGACAGTTCAACTTTTAACAACTACAGTACGTAATTAAATTCTATGCTTTCTGAATTGGGACCGTGTAAATACTACATCTCGGAGAGCTACTGGGATGTGATTGGTCTGTTTTAGCAGCTCGAGCAGTGACGTGTCTCAAGCTGCCAGGACTTATTATACCTCTTTCAATAATTAAGGAGAGCTTACCCTTGTAGAAATATTTGGTTACCAAGTGGTCACCAACAGATCACCACGACTTGTTTTTGATCGCCAAGTGGTTACCAAGTGGTTACCAAAGGTCGCCACCAAAATTTCAACTGAATATATGACAGCCAAGCGTTCACCAAAAGGCAGCCAACGAGTCACCAACTTTGCAATGCAGTATTTTGACACAAAAACGACCTGTTGGCGACCATTTAGCTTCTTTTGGCGATCACTTGGTGAGCTAGTTGGTGACTTGTTGGTGACTACTTGGCAACCATTTGGCAACCAAATATTTCTACTAGGGTATACTCTACATGCATCACTTTTCTTCTCCGTCCGTCCGTCTGTGCATGTGTAACGACTCACGAAACGCACAAAACAAGACCTCCGATTGACAAAAGTGTTTTTAAATTTCTTCAACAATTATGTATAATGATTTTGATAACCCTAATGGTGGCAGGGGCGGGGCTATCATTTTTTAAAAGAAATGGATGCATTTTGTTTTACTCAGCAAACCCAATATGGATTTCAAAGCACGATAGGATTTTATAAGTGTGTTTTTCGTCAAGAATGATGAAGGAGCTTCGCACTCGATTAAGGGTACTTGCTGTACCTGTGCTCTCTTTTAGTTCTGTTATCGAACGATTTTTTTACTCCCCTCCCCCCCCCCCACACACACACACCGATTTTCATTATGACCAAACAGAAATATTTATTATGAAATCTCTACCTACACAAAAATGTAATTTTACACGTTTTAACGAGTAATGTTGCAGGTGTTCGTATAAATATTCAATAAGTTCAATAAAATAAAGCTTGGAAGCTTGGAAAAGTACAGGGTAAAACTCTCACCCCACGGAAAATCGCCAATCGGTATTTCTAAATTAGTACAAAATTCTCGTCATTATTTCGATATACGGCTGAGCGAACAGATCGATATATCGACGCACGGTCGGCATTTCAATCTACTCGCTAGACTATTATTGACACGAGGAGTGAACTGAAAACACTACATGAACGCTTTGGCGATAAGAGTGGCAAACGAATTTCCACACGATAACGCACACAATGAGTGTTTGAACGGAATAATTAACTGTACAGAGTCGTATGGAGGGGTAATCTGTTGGCTTGCTTTGTTGGGTGATATCAGGTGGGGGGTAACAGTATCTGGGATTAGACCATAGACATCCCATATAATTGGCTAGACCAGCAGTCAGCGGTCCACTTCCGGGACAATTGGAAGCCATCTTGAATGGGTGAGTTTGCATGTTAATTAGATGGGAGCGATTAATCGAAAAAATATTTTTAAAGATGGCCGCCAGTTTGGCAGGTGAGCATATCAGACTTTAACACCAAAATGATTACTAAATTCCCGTATGCAATAACTTTTCATTGTTTCTGTTTGTTCAATACCATGCTGCACAAGCTAAAACCATATCAAACAATCCAGTAAAGTACTTTATTGCATTAAAAAAGCATAAATTAAAACGCCAAACCGCCATCTTGAATGGGTGAGATTGACGCTTCAATTTGGTACACTCGCGCCTGTGCGGATGTATTGGAGACTGCGTATCTAGCCTACTATAGGTGTTAAGATATCTATGGATTAGACAACAAACACTTCGTAAAGCCGACGACATATTCTTGTACCTAACAAAACAAATAAAGAACAGTTTTTGGTAGCTATGTTATAGAAAACCTTTTTTATTTTAAAATTATGCTTAATATATTATGGAGCTAAGTTCTATGGATTAATTTCTTTTGAGGTTGACCAAAGGGTATATTTTCTAACTCGTGCGACAAAAGTGGATTGACAGTGACAACTTGTAGCAAATTAGTGACCCAGGGCTAACATATTGGCAACAAAATCAAATAAAACCAACAAAATCGATAGTTTTCTAAAACAATAAGTGATGCAAAATATGCATAATGCATAATAATAATAAATATAATAATAATTATTATTATTATTATCATTATTATTATTATTTATTATTATATTATTATTATTATTATTAATTATTATGCATAATATAATATTATATAATATAGATTAGTAATAAGAATAATTTTGTGATTGTAGTTTTTAATGAATGATGACTAGAAAGTGAACATCACTAAGCAATTTCAAATCAAGCTTGAAAAGTATAAACATCCTACTTCACTCACTGACTAGATTCGTTTCCATTTACTGATTAGCTTTTTCTTATTTACTCAGTTATTATTAAGATTGAAGGTTTTCTTTGAACTAGGTCAAAATAAATAATGTACGAGAAATAGACAAAACTTTGAAAGTTTTGATTTTTCATACAACAACAAATTCGCACACAAACTTTGGAAATTCTTTACAAATTTGAACAAATAAAACCTACATTTAAAATCTACCCAATCCGAAAGAACAACGATTTAATGGTGACACTATTTCGAATTTACTTCCTTGTTAGAACGGCTCCTAAGTCACCTGGACCGTAGAACAACATAATATAAAGAGTTAAATTTATTATTGATATTTTGTTTTCCTCCCTTTACCTAATGATCTTGGGAAAGTGTAGAGATAGGTAGATAATTTATACTATTTTGATAATGCGACACTTTGATCTAAATAACTGTAATGACCCAATCAACGGAAAACAACTAATAAAATAAAATAAAGTAAAACCCCCTGTCATCGACAACAAATCTAAATAAATTCCACGAGTTAGATCTGTTTTCGAAGAATTACATGAGCACATCCAAAAGTGTAAAGACGCGTTTGAAAACATAAGTAATGAGTAGCTTGTTCGAATGCCAATCTATTAAAAGCGCGAATGTAAAAACTCACCGAAAACAACTGCACGTGTAAAAGTTCGTGCAAACACACATGCTGATATTTAAATATTAACCCTTTGGTTGCCACTGACGTCATTCGTTCGACCCAGCTGCTTTAAAACCAACAAAATCATCAGAGTTTCCGCATTAAATCCTCGTCGTTTACCCAGCGTATGAAATCTTTATAAACTTTAGCTTGCTTTTAGTCGACACAATAGTGAATGAATATAAAACTCGAGTTGGAACAGCTGTTTTAAAAGGATTTCTGTGGAGTATTTCAGTGCGCGACCGTCTCTTAGCCCCCGGCTGGCTGTGTTTTGAGAGGAGGGATGCTGTAAAGGGAGGATAGAAACTTGTTGTATGTTAATCTCAAGTGGAACACCCTTTTATCTCCCACTCCACTTTTCACATATAGTGCATTATTTTGAAGGATTTGAAAGAGCGCGTTTACAGTCGCAAATGATTATGCATCGTTTTTATTTGTAATCTGTTGCCTGAGTATTATTAATTTAAGTATTTCATACTCAGATACAAGTTTAGTAAACTTAAGTTGTTGAGGAGAATCAGAAAGGATTAAACCCGGAAGTACGTTATAAAATAAATAAATAAAATAAATTGTATTGAGTCTACCCACTAAGTTATATAACTGATTTTCAGTGGGGGACAGTAAATCAAAGCGACCAAGCCAACCCTGTAGGCCCCGACGCAATCGACGAGTGAGCGATAACCAACCAAAGATCGATATTTTTAATAGGAAATATAGCAATCAGTGGTATGGACAGTGCGAACACCCGCGGATCAACGCCAGAATCAACAAGGCCGATTCAGAACAACTCTGAATTTATTATGTCCTTCGTTGCTAGGACGCCTCCAAAGTCACCGTTTACAAACTCCTAAGACAAGAACTGATGGAATTAAGTTCAAATCAGAAGTTAAAAACTTCTGACTTTGGCGGGAATCGAACCCTGGACCTTCTGCATTGGAAGAAGATACGCTAACCACAAGACCAACGAGCCACACTACACCACACTCACACACACGTTCTTCGATATTCCGTTAATAATTATTTAAATAATAAAAGCTAAGATGCATATTGCAATACAATCATAAATAAGATACAACCAGCGTGTTAATTCAATGAATATAATATTGTAGTACTCATTGAAATAAAGTAGAAGGCTTAAATTATGAATTCAAATATAATAATTTAAAATAACCCTGTAATCTATTATAGAAAATAATTTGTTAAGAGTAGTTCAATACATTATTGTATGTTCTAATATGGTGGAATTCTAACATGCTAAGGGGTGGATATTATAGCCATGGCATATTATTTAATCTTCATCATTGCCAATATTCAGCATTGGATTAGGATCCCATCCGAAACGCAAGAGGTAAAAGTTTATAAACACATCAATATAAAATAGGTATAACTTTGGAGCTGTCATGGCAGAAAATACCAAATCAACGGTATGATAATGCCCCCCGTTGTAAATTTGTTCCCGTAACTAAGGAAGTATAAAGACTCTCAATAAAAATATAAATCCATATTTTATTTATTTGGAGGTACTAACCACATTATTTTAAAGCGTGCCACACAAAGCTTAAGACTGTATTCTACTTTAGATTTTCTTCAGTACAAAAGCAAAACAAAAAATACCATACGATAGCTTCCAGTAAAATTGCTTCTAACGCTTGCTTTGAGACATAAAGCAATCCCAAACGTGTAACCGCTGTTTCGTATCTATCTGATTTAGTCTTTCCCAGCAAAAACTCCACTCGGGCTAACCCATATAAAATATACTTTTTCTATGGCGTAATATGGGCTTAGACTGAACATAAAGATAAAAGTCTGTGGTCTGACGTAGGATACCTCCAAGTTATAAGGATTATCAAGCTGGACAAAATGAAAAATTGCCACGACTTATTTATTTCCCCTCGCATTCAGCCTGAAAGAGCTGACAGTGTTGGAGGAGAGTGGTTGGGGCAAGTGCTGACGCTGGGTCGGCGCGGTGGGCATTCTGCTAATGAACAGTCTCTCTTATAACTTCGCCCGGATGTTTTATTGTTGCAGATGTTCCCGGATAAGAGCGGGAAGATGGAAGATACCAACTCACAGACAGAAAGTTTCAAGGTAGTAAACTAGGACCTCATTCGGAGGTTGTCGGTTAAATCCACGACATCGGTAATCCAAAATGACTTCCTTTCCTAGGTTGACACACTGATTGACTGTTATAGCAGATTTTTTTAAATCCAGTACTAAGACACAGCAAAGCCTATAAAATCTCCTTGCGGACTTTCAGGGAACCTCTAAACAAGAAATTTCAATGGGATCCCAATCAACTATTATGGATCTCACAACCAAGTGTTTTAATTATTAAACAAAGTTAAATTATTATGCAAAATGAAATTTGAGACGTAAAACAAACAATATTGATTGATTGTAGTGATAATTTACAGTATTTTTTCTCGTTAATAGACTTTCGATCATGTTTAGTTATGACAATAACTTCATGCGTTTTTCATTGTGTGAACAGTTGCGACTAATTTTGTGTGTGAAAGTTGAAAAAAAACATGTCAAAACATAACATACACAAAATTCATACAACATATTAATACACATTGTAGTACAATATTGTAAGGAATTTGAGATTAAGTGGCCCTTGGCATAAAAACGATTAAACAAAAAAACCGTAGCTTATATTAATAATTAGTAATTACTCATAATTTTTATTGGATTTGGTTTAAAACAAAACAAAAATTACTTTGGTAGAATATCTAGGCTAAACCATGTATTGCTTTCATTCTTCTACCCTACGAAACCCCCGCCCCACCCCGAGAAAGTCGCCTGGGCTGGTGTATGTTTCCATGGAGGGAAAGTTGTGTTATATGGTTCCCTTGAGACGCGGCCTCTCTGGTATAACCTAACCCTACTCCGTGGTATCTTGGGACGTATGTACATGCATTTGCCTAATTGCTAACGAGTGAATGTAAATGGAATGTCTCAAGTGGATTCATGCGACACGTGCAGATGAAGAAACTAACTAGAACTTATTGGTTCGATATTATTGAGAGTGTATGGAAGAAAACTGATTAATTTTTTTTTTTTTTTTAGATTAAATAGTTTTTCTTCATAACAATTTCTATCATTCTATGTATAGACCTAAAAAAATTAAATGCAAGCCGAAAGCAAAGTAGAAATTAAAGAAATAGGTTCTCGCTTTTGAAAAACAATCCTAAATCTTGTTGCACTCCCTGAAAATCAGACGTGACTGAGTGGGTAGACTTTACATACGATTTTTTAAATTAAGTTTTGTTTTTACGTTGACTCCAAGTTTCGTTACTTATAAGTAAAACTTATAATAGTTGTTCGGACAAACAAGTGTATTGTCCGACTCTCAATTTACTCCTGTCGGCGAGTGTACATACTAATATCTACACCACATAGTACAGTACACGCCACGTATGACCCTCCCTGAGGCGCCACTAGCTACTATACTATAGACTCTACAACCGGAATTCAGTCTTGTTTGATTAACTTAGTTTTGCTGTTTGCAATTCAACTCTAGACGTCGTCGTCGTCATGTGCAGCTACCGGACGACGTCTAACAATTTCTGACCCGCATCGAACTACACCGAAGCAAAACAAACAGGTAGAAGGGAAGCAAACCCAGACCATCCTAGATCATTCTGTGTTAGCCATGCAGACGGTGATCAGGGCAAACAAGCTCATGAATTTATATACAACACATTCAGTCAAAGTAAACTGTACTTTACTATCAACTATGTACACTAACGGACAGAATTTAATTAAGGTGAGACAGAAAGATTCTTCTATCAAATATGGCTGCTGATCTGTGATGTGGGAGGACAGAAGAGAGTGGAGTAAATTGGTGGAGAAGAAGGAGGAAGATAATGAGGAAGAAACATTTAGTCTGGCAAGCTTAGTATCTAACAGTTTCATGCCAAAGATAATGGTGGAAAACCACAACTCAACCCGACATAGTTGGAACTGAGTTAAGATTATTTTTATTATCTACATAATTGAATACGTTGGTTGCAAAAAGAACAAAAAGTAACAACTGAGAAAAAGTTTTTAAAGAAATGTTTTATTACCAATTTCACGATTTTTAGTAGGTATCAAGGACGTGTACAAGATAACTCACGATAGGTAGCGAAGCTACATAATCAACAGATCGTCATCGTTTTTGTCATCATTCCTGTTGTCATTGTCGTTGTTGTAGGGGAGGTCCTCAAGGGGAGGGGAGGGGTCCCGGACGACGACTGCCAGTAGAAAACTCTACCCATAACCTCTCAGATAGTTAACAACTTGTTAATTAAACGCAAACACTATCACGATCACACAACACATTACTGTAGAGCTAAGTTTTTTTTAGCGTTTTAGGTTTTTGAAGCTACATAATGCTAATTTTGACTCTACAAAATGCTAATTTTACTAAAAAATAATATTTTTTATACACATTGAGAACTAGTTTACAATGTATTCTAGTGTTGAATGTGACTTTATTGAATGGAAATGTTACTATAATTCATCATTTGCCATTAGAAGTGCAAGTAACACCCCACATTTAAGGTTTTGGTGGAAAGGAAAAAATAAATACTACAAAATGCTTAATTTAACCAAATTAATACTAAATATTCTAAATTTAAATGCTAAAAAAACGTATCTCTACACTATAGTAATACAATAAGTCTAGCAATCATCATCGAACTTTTACTTCGACTGCAAAGTTGTATTCTTAAAACCATTGTGAGTAATATTCACCGTATCTTCTTTGTACTTAGATACTAGTAAGTATAGATTATTTCCCCAAAATATTAATTCAAACATCCAATATATTGTAACACGAACTTGCATCACCGTTAAACGTCGTTCCACTTGTTAACGTGACAAACCAGACTAGTAACCTCTCGCTTTGTGCGCGGTGTTCACTACTTGTTAATTAAAGGCAAACAAGGTTATGATTATAATCACAACACGTTTGAAATATAATTACACCTGGGTAGGGTCGACCTACGTCATCGTATCTTTGCTTCCGTCACCATGGTAACGAAACACTAACCCATGTCGTCAACCAATTAGTGGGTTGACAATTTTCTACGTCGATGGTTGAAAGAAAGTTTATTCCTTTCAAGTAACTAACTTCGTTTTACTTTAAAATGATTTAGAGAAAACATAAAACTATATTTTTTAAATTTTGATGATATGGAATTTAAATTGTGTATTTATTAGAACATTTACTTTTTTTGCTGGTGTAAATTCAGAATGACATTGAAATATTTTGAATGACTTAAAATGGAACACTGCAAAAGAGATGTAGGAGTTTCAAACATGTGATAGTGAAGCTAACCGTCATTATACCACGTTCATTCCAATGTAAAAATCACCTTTGTGCAGGTGTCACGTTTTATACACTCTAAATTTTGGTGTTGCTATACTGATTCCAAGGGTGACCAAAAACATTCATTGTTGAAGATATGTAAAAAAAATCAAAAGAATGACATGTTCGGTTTTATCGAGAGACGTGACACACGCACAGACGGACAGACAGACGGACATACAAGTGATGCATAAAGAGGAGCTTCTCTCCCTTATGGCAGATATGATAGTAGATCTGATATAGATCTAGGAGAAAGCAATACACAACATAGGGTAGGATGATAAAACTTGGCTGTCGGAATACGCCGTGTCGATTGTCTTTATTAAAATTCTGACGTTTCTAGCTGATTGCACAGCTCATCTTCAGAGATGTGAAGAGGAAATCAATGAAAAGAACCTACTCGATCCAGCTCATCTGAAGATGAGCTGTGCAATCAGCTCGAAACGTCATAATTTTAATAATGACAATCAACAAGGCGTATCCCGACAGCCAAGTTTTATCATTGACTCGGGCCGTGAAAGCATACGACAAGTTTTAAAAGGGTAGGATGTTTGAAAAGCCTTTTGACCCTGAACTATCATCAAATTGTTGTCACGAATAACATCAAACAGGAAACATCACAAACGTTTAGTGTTTTTATGCTGGGAGACGACGACAACAGAGCAAAACAATGGACCGACATTTTACAAGGCCCAATTCCCCGCCGTCTTATTGGATTCGGGAAATAGCCACTAAAAGCCAACGACCCAGCACCTCCACCATCTGATAAGAATCTCCACTTTCAGCCGCGTCGTGACGAAGAACTTGTATTGGAATCAGTCAACACTAGAAGAGTTTTATGTTTAAGAAAAAGAAAAAGATTATGAACTAAAAACAAAAACAAAGCATAATCTATGAAGTGCGAAATAAATTAATAAATAAATGAATTCGTATTAGTAGTCTACCCACTCGGCAGCATAAAATACTGTCAGTAGGGGTATTAATATTTAAATGAACCAAGCCAACCTCGTAGGCAAAGACGAGCAAATCATCACCGAACAGCGACGAAGGGGTTGGGCACGACTCACTCGCGAACGACGCAAGAATCAACAAATTAATTCGGAACAACTTTTACCAATTTTGTGCTTCATGTTCATGTTTATGTATGTTCTGAATCGTGATTTAATTTATAACAATTCCATAATAATATATATTTCATAAAGTTCACGTAAAGCAAGAAGAGCAATACGCATATAACACCAACAGATACAGGTGCAGGCATATTAATTATTTTACAGGTTTGTCAATGAAGATCTGGAATAAAAAAATTTCACAGGACAGTATATTTTTAGACCATCTAAATTAAGTACTCGGATTTTTTATTAAAGATTTATATGGAGTACTATATAAATTGCACATATTTACGGACCACGTTTATTGGATGAGCGAAGCGAAGACTTCATTTTCACTGACCCCCAATAAAATTAGCTCGGGTGTTTTGGGCAAACGGCATATGCGATCTTGATGAAAATTTGAGGGGACCTTCGAATCTCTGAACTTAAGACTTGCCACGTTTTTGGGTACATCAATCAAATATTAATTCTTATGATCATCGTACTTTAACGATTTCCCCCCTGTTTTAGTGCGAGATTTTCGTGATATTTGGTCCGATTATGACCAAACGGGTGGGGCTAAGTAATGAGATCCCGCTTAAAAACGTAATCATTGGACCGAAATATTAAAAAAATATCATCCATCAACGCGAATGGAAAAAGACGTTCGCGAAGCGACCTAGAAAAATGAACTATATGTCACCGCTTTGGATTCGAACTCTCACCATATTTAACTCCGACAATAATATTTCTTTGTCTCTAACCACCAGAAGAAGTAAAATTGATCCCGTTTCTTCTCCCTTCATCTCCCGTCAGTCGGGAAGACGGGAAGATCTGTTATCTGGATTCTCCCACGACCGCAGAGTGTATTTACGTTAACTTTTCCCCAGATGAAGCGACATCCATCGTCAAAAGAACAATTTCCTCCCAATTAAAACAATTCACCGGATTGAATAATGAACATTACTCTTAAATTTAGCAAAGTCATTCTGACTGTGAAGGTTTTGGTCTAATAAAGTTACCAAGTTTGATATTCGGAATAAGAGGATTAAGTAAAGTGGTTAGACGAAGTTTTGTTATTGAGTTGAGGTAACAAGTATAATGTGTAGATTAAGTCCCTAGAAACGGAGATAGTCCATATTATAGTTATTGCAATTCATTTCTAAAGTTGAACATGAAGTGAAAAATTATTATCTACAATTTCATAGAAAGTCAGGAAAGGGCCATGAGACACCAGTCACAAAAGTTTAACTTAATATTCCTAAGTCATACTTCTTAAAACCTCGTTGGTCTTGTGGTTAGCGTATCTGCTTCCAATGCAGAAGGTCCAGGGTTCGATTTTTACCAAAGTCAGAAGTTTTTTAACTTCTGATTTGGAATTAAGTCCATCAGTTCTTGTCTTAGGAGTTTGTAAACGGTGACTTTGGAGCCGTCCTAGCAACGAAGCACATAATAAATTTCAGAGTTGTTCTGAATCGGCCTTGTTGATTCTGGCGTTGATTCGCGGGTGTTCGCACTGTCCATACCACTGATTGCTATATTTCCTATTAAAAATATCGATCTTTGGTTGGTTATCGCTCACTCTTCGATTGCGTCGGGGCCTATAGGTTGGCTTGGTCGCTTTGATTTAAAGTCCCCCACTGAAAATCAGTTATATAACTGAGTGGGTAGACTCTAAATAAAATTTATTTATTTATTTATTTAAATACAAAAACAAATAAGTTAACAAATAATATAAAAATTACTATGTACAATAATTATTCAGTAGGGGAAATGAGTGAAATATGTTTTTGTTTATGCTGTTATTAAAGAGAATGGGTCGTATTTGTTCAAATATTGCTGGACAGACCTAATATGGACAGCCCCAATTCGTACGTTGAACATGATTTAGGTGGGTTTAGAGGGGGAAAAGGCGTGAAACGTATTTACTGTTAATGAACAAATGGTATAGAAATATAAAAAGCCAAAATTATTTTCCCTTTTGGATTACACAGTGGATCAATTTTATTCACATCCTCAATTGAGTCGCTCATTGAAAGTAAGCTAGCATAAAATTGGCTTTAGGAGATTTAGGCGATTGCCCATTGACGCCATATGCGTATACCCTAAATCCAGACAATTTCCGTCAATAAAACCACATTCAAAGCACAAACCAATCATTTAGAAATCCGTGTAAATTACATTAATAATAATTAGAAATTTATATTGCACCCATTACCTCTAAAACAACTCATTTAAATCCATATTAATTATCCGCTGCTGTGAGGCGTAACGTGTTGATTAAATTGACCTATAGTTCGGTGCATCATGAGCATTCATGAATAGCTTAATTAAACATTCAACGCTTATTAAACAAGCGGAAATGTGCACACACTTAGGTAACTTTGTAATAGTAATCACATCTCACTTCCCCGCAGAGATTTTTTAAATTGTAGTTTATCACTGGGAATCCTGTTGTTTTGAGAACTCTCGCTTAATTAAATTCTGAGTTTTGTTTGTTTCTTTTATTACTCAACGACTGCGATTTAACGGCGGAGAGGGGATTATTTTACGGTTGACTTGGAAAAAGTCATGAAATAAACACAGAAAATCCGTGGTTGATGCACTTGCGGTTATCTTTTAACGTTCCTTACATTACAAAACAAGTTAAGAGAATTAATGGACTTGAAAAGCTATTCAAACTGTCGATTTTTTGCACTTGGTTGCAACTTTGTTTTCGAAATAGTGAAATTTATTTTTATAAATTAATGCTTTAAGGCGACGAAACATAATACACAATACACACTTTTAAATATCCTTATAATATAGCCTTGTATTAAGTTCTTTCGAGACGATTTTAAGTTATTCCTTTCTATGTGTACGAGACATTTAAATCCTGATTCGAAAACTCATTCCTTGAATTATTTTACCATAATTACCTTAATCATACTAAGTCCTTTATTTTTCTTTCTTTCTTTAACACATTATTATAGACTGTCGATTCCCAACAAGTTTGATTCGATCGATTAATTTAATTATTTATTTATTATTCTTACATTCTCACATTACATTTTTACTTTCTTATAAAATATATACATTCTTAGCACTGAATTATCACATCAATGTCAGCGTGCACGTTTTTCCCGAGTGATCCCTTGTGTAAATCATTCAGTAAGGATTGCCAGTGGCTGGTATTAAACCAACAACCTCCAGAACTCGATCCTCGTGAGCTACTTCTATCGGGAACCAACATACCTCAGCACTTGTCCATCGGATGAAAAGTAGTAACACATTGTCTAGCCTTCCAAACACAATATATTGTAGTTTATTAGTTTGCCTTGGCGAATCACAACTTTAACAGCTCATGATCACGTAGGTCTATAACTTTCCCAACTACATTGTCAGAAATAGAATGCGTTAGCGCTATTGTAACATAGAAAACACCTTGTTTTACGGACACGAGTATTAACTTGCAACACAGTCGTTGTAAAATAAAACATAATTTACTTTAATATTTATATTCATTCCCTGTTGAGGCTATAAAGCAAGAAGAAACTAAAAAGTTTATAGGGTAGTTAAAACAAATCCATGTAAAAATACTGTTCAGAACGTTATACGTATGTAATGAAAGAAAGGGTTGACATAGAAAATCGCGTTGAAGAGACGATCTATGTAGGCACCCACATAGCCCTCATCTGGTAGGGTTTTGTAGCAGAGCATTTGTCCGCTACAGCGATGAACCCTCGCTGACTACAGAGCATTAGGGAAATTAAATTACTAGGAGTAGGAAATGATTCGTGAATAGAAATATTCAGTCAAAGGCCCGGGAGAGAAAGAGAATGTGGAAGCTGAGAGACAAAATACAACGAATAATTTGAAACAAAGCTTTTTCAAATACAAACACACGTTGTAGAGTCGATCTACATTTTAACTTCACAATGGATATGTTTTATAAGACTATCTCTCTCACACACTCGTTCTATTACAATCAAACTAACACCCACGCCCACAATCAAACCAAATCTACTTTTGAAAAACTAGGATCAAGCCAAAGCTAGAGATGGACACAACGCAGTCAAGAACGTAGTATGACCTATCCAGAGGCGACGCTAGGATGTTACGTTAGGGAATGCGGGTGTAGGGCGAGTTTAATGGTCGTTGGGGGGGGGGGGGACGGTAACCTTAATCTCAATCTAGACTTGCCTTGGGTCACCAGATATATAATTGCACCATTATTTGTTTATATTAACCTAGAAGACGACATTTTAAATAATTCTTAAAACTGCAATGGAGATATTATCATAGCCTTTTTTTCCAGGAATATCTAACAAACTGATTTATATCTCTCAGATATTATTAAAACCTATTCAGACATAAATTAAATTCGCTCAAATATTCTTATTTTAAGCTAAAAATTAACATTTCGTATTTTTTTCTATGATTTTAGTATTTTGTAATATTTTCCATTGTAATATTTGAACAATTACGGAAAATTTGGGACTTTGAATGAAAGCAACATATTCTATTTAATTGTAAATTATAAGTGCATATCTTAAACTAGAATTTTTTGGCATATTTTGGATCTTTTGTATCTCGAATACCAGCAATACTAGAAATATATTACATTTCAGGAAAAAATTGTTTTTGCCCATTTTTGCAGATTTCTATTTTCAATATTCTCTAAAAAGGGTTCTATTTGTCCTATTAAAATGAGAAAAGAAGCATATAAATTTGAATTCCAATTATTTTTTAAAATGGATCGAATTGAAAAGAAAAAAAGATCCAAAATTGTTATGTCCATTATAATGGTCACCATGGTCTGAATGGGAACACAAATTTCGTTAAAATCTTAAATAAAATGTATCGTATCCAATCGTAATACTGATATTGGTAATGGGCGGATATGAGGGGGGCGGGAGGAGGGGGGGTTGACGACTATGCCCAAGTTCGAGGTTCGCCTCCATTAGCGTCACAGCCAAACTACCAACCCCAGCTGTAGCATAAGTTTTTCTATCGCTCGTCCTCTAACAGGTGGGCAATAGAAACCCCTCGTTTCCTTGTGTTTACCCGCACAGCTACTAGATAATGGTGTAAACCACGTTGCCAAGTCTTTCTCTTATCTGTGATATAACTCGTTCACGCTTAGAAATGAATTAGCCTAGTATAGAAATTATGTCAGTGTAGGAAATTGATGGATTAAATCGACCATCTACCAATATCAGCAGAATAAACTGTTAATATTAAACGTTTTATAGACATTCGACTTTCTGTAAAGAGACCATCTAAGTGGTAGACAATTGATATAGTAATGATAACCAAACAAAGGGCTTGCGTCACCAAATAGCATTATTCGTTGACATAGAGATGGATGCCACCTGTTTGGTATCATTGATTGAGTAGCCGCCCAGTAGAAGCACGCCGATAGAGGTAGCTAATGCGTAAGGTATGGGACTTAGTTAGGGAAGTCACAGGTTCAAATCCCGCCACCGAAAATACCGAATGAAAGTTTTTCAAGGTTTTTATCATTCGTTGGGATAAAATGTGGAATTTAGTCCTTTTAAACAGCACACAGATGTCCCTGTACAACTAAATCACCCGGGATCAAATCCCAGTTAGGTTGGACTTTTTAATATCTGGGTTGTGTAGAATATTATAAATTTCAGCTACGGGAGTGTTTTCCGACGAACCAAATAGAGAGATATTCAACAGCATACACAAATAATTTTCTCCCGGTGTGGGCTTCCCATTACTCCACATGTAAGCATGTGTGGGATTGTTGCTATTGGTGTTACGAGAATAGCAATTAAATATTTATAAATAAAAATCATTGGACTTTTCACTGTTAATAATATCTTTATTTTAAAATTGTATATAATTGTATATGTATATTTCAATTTAAAATAAAGATATTATTAACAGTGAAAAGTCCAATGATTTTTATTTATAAAGTTACTACCTGTTATATAGTTTCATTTTTAATAAGCAATTAAATAATATACAGTTAAAATTGAATTGCTCTGATTTCTTTTTTTAAAGTCTCCTTTTCAGTTATATAAAATGATCTAATAATGATTTTTCGTGGGAAACCTGCCCATGGTGAAACGCATGCCCCCCTTGACCTCTTCAAGTATCTATTTAGGTATATCGAAAATAGGACAATTGCTAAAAAATGTCCGAGGGCTGTTTAAAAGGACTCATCCCTTGCATTCACATTTACGACTAAGGAAAACCTCGGAATAAACCTTCAGTAAGGATCGCCGGACTCTACGGGATTTGAATCCGGGACCTCCCGAATCAGAGTCGCGCGCTTAACGCTCGAGCCAACACTGTCGGTTATAAGAAACTGATTTGATTTGTCATGTGCTTGCTGATTTCTTGTATGTATATGTATCATGTTAAAAAAATAAGAATCAAGAATTAATTATTTTTTAATTCCTTCTCAGCTCCCCTCTTAACCTTGTCCTTGGACAGATTTAGAACGAAATAAAATTACGAAAAAATCTTTAGATTAGCTCGAGGCCGTATTAACCTCATATGAAGCTATCGCATGCTAACAATGACCATGCATCATGTAATCTCTCCATCGCACATACACACAGGGCGTATTCGACTTTTAGTGGGTCGACAGTTTTACATACAAGATTCCAATCAATATATGTTTGTGTGAGCTCTGAACTGTCGCGTGTTTTCTCGATGCACTCTGTAAACCACTACATTATACATACAACCAAATAATTAATAATTAAACAAGTTTAATCCTTTAGCAAATAGCATGTGGATTATTGAATTTGTATTTTAAGAATGGCTAGACACAGTTTTCTTTTGAATTAAGTGTAATTTTAGGATTAAAAACGATTCAATTACGTACATACAGACTTAGATATACTTGTTAATTTGTTTAATTTCGTATATTTATTGGATGAGCGTAGCGAGCGAAGCGAAAACTTCAATTTCACTGACCCCCCAAAAAATTTAGCTCCAATGTTTGTTTTTTTTTTCCGTCTGTTTGTTCGCTCGATTCCGGGCAAACGGCATATGCGATCTTGATGAAAATTTGAGGGACCTTCGTTTTCTCTGAACTTAGAGGTGTATTGTTTTTGGGTACAATCGAAGAAATATTTCTTATGAATATCGTACTTTTACGATTTTTTTCGATTTTTAGTGCGATATTTTCGTCACATTTGGGCCGATTCTGACCAAACGGGTGGGGCTACAACGTTCATATTTCACATGGACATTAAGATTATGGTGTTGAAGTACCCTTTTAAAGAAAAAGTTGAAAAAGTTAGCTAGAATCTATAGAACTAAAGGTTTTAATATTAGTTTTTCAATTTTTAGTGCGATATTTTCGTCACATTTGGACCGATTCTGACCAAACGGGTGGGACTACAACGTTCAGATTTCACATGGACATTAAGGTTATGGTGATGTAGTACCTTTTGAAGAAAAAGTTGAAAAAGTTAGTCAGAATCTACAGAAACAAAGGTTTTAATATGAGTTTTTTGAGGTTTATAATACCAATTAACAAGTATAACAATAGAAACTTGACAACAATCACCTACAATGCATTCAAAAGGCACTTGCAAAGGAAAAGTGCAAACAAACGCAAAAAACACAAACAAAAAACTTACAAAAACCGCTCATCCATCAACGCGGCGGGACTTTAGCGTTTTCCTAGTTTAACAAACGTAGCTGTTTTCAATACAAAACATTTTACGTATTTTATAAAAAATTACTATTTTGAAATACAATACGTAACAAAATAGCATCATTTAACATTGACACAATTTACAATCATACAATAGAAAATGTTATTTTAAAAAGGCGTGATCTTAGTGATCTTAAAACAGTACATGTTTAGTATTTTTACCTCACGGTTTTATCACAAACTAAATATATAACGGTGTCGGTAGGTGACTGTTTAGTAGTCCAACTCGATGACAAGGCAATTTATTGTGAAACTTAGTAGTTTTACAAAGACTAGCTTCTCTGTAAGTGCCCACCCCTTCACACTCTCCCCTTAGCTGTACTTGAAAGCTTAACTTACTTTACAAGCTATCTTAAAGTTCTTGTCACCGTTCGTGTTTACAGCGTCAAAATCCCCAAAGAGAAAACTTTCTACCTCAAATCAGAAAACAAATTTTCGAAAATATTTGTGTGAAAATGTCCACCTTTTGAAAAGAAACTTGTATGATTATTTATAAAAGATTGGGGCCTGTATGTTACAATACGCGACAGCTATTGTGTGGTGTGTGGGTCTGGAAAGCAAGTAAAAGTTTTTTTCAAAGTTAAAATCATAAAAGTTGTTCAATAATAATTTACAATTCAATACTTATTAACTTGTCAGTAACACCGCTTTTAAGGTTCAAATGTTACCGCAACATTCATTTACAAATTGTGAAAATCAGAGCGTTTGTTTTTTTTAAATTTTTTTTACGTCTACCCACTTCAGTTAAAAACCTGATTTACAATGGAGGACAGTTAATTAATTTTTTTTTAAATTATAGTTTTTTACCAATCATCCAAACTTTTCATGAAAGAAGTTTTTGAAGATGGCTTCGATCAAAAAGCAAACGCGTAACACACTTTTGATTTAAGAATGGCCGAAGTAATGTACGAATCAGCTTCATCCAATGAGACCCTCTTCAGGTAACAAACTAGGCAATTTAATAGGGTTGTTTATGTATAGTTGTGAAAAGTATGCCCAAGAGTTGTTTAAGAAAACTCAATCATTAGTTTTTGATTAAACGGCTAATAAAATCATTGAAAACACTTTCAGTCATGATAGCCTGTTGCGGGTATCGAGCCCCTGACCTCCAGTATCAGCGCCTCTCGCGTTACGCATAAGCTTCATCTGTTAGTAAACTAGCACTAGGATTGAGTTTGATAAATACCCACGGGAACTTTCCTCGCAACTTTCCTCACTCCCTATACTAAGTTAGCCATCTTAAGCTGGGTAACCTCTCCCTGGGCACGTTCCCTACGTCAAACTACAACTACTCAATCCTGTGCCGTAGATATTGATTTCACCATGAAACATAGGACATTTGATGTTGGTTTTGTTGCTAAACGTCTCATTCATAGTAGTGCACTATACGGCTGTTCGAGATAATGATATATGAGGGTGAAGGACTATAACAAAAATAACTTGATTGCGGGATTCGAACCCACGTTCTCGTAGGGCCATAACTTTTGACCAGCACCTTAATCGTATGTGACACCGCGACGGAATTGGGCATTTACTATGTTAAATTTACTTATTTGCTAAATGACTTCTCACTCAACCAAAATCATTATAAATAATTGTGTTTTTGTAAATTCACTGCAATGTTAATTTTCTTTAGAACAGGACATACGACATGTTAAGTTTTTCATTAAGTCTTGTATTACAATGTAAAAAGCACGGTTTGGTGGAGGTGCCGGCTTTAGGGATTTTCCAAATTAGTAAAAAAAACGCGAATTTCCATTTTTGACAAACCCATAAGGTATTTTTGAATGTGGAAACAATGCCTTATTTAGGTTTTCTATAAAGTAATAAATTAAGAATAACATTATTAAAATGGTTACATACACGGTTTGGTGGAGGTGCCGGGTAAGGAGATTTTCAAACTCTGTGGGGGTAGCCACGAGCCCGACCCTCAAATCCCCAGGGTCACCAAAAACATTATGTATGATCATTTTTTAAGTGAATTGTCAACATAAAACACGTTCAATAGAACGTCATGTTCGAGTCTATAATCGTGTGACGTGACACACGCACAGACGGACGGACGGACAAGAAAGTGATGAATATATTATGGTATCTTGCTATCTTAAAATAAATAAAGAATTGATTATTCTTCCTCTGATATGCATAACAAATATGGAAGTACCTCTGTTTGAGATTGAGGCTAAATCATTATTGATAAATACAAATAATTGTGCATGCTAGCGCTGCTTTTTGTATTAAATAAGGGAAAACACGCCTTTATAAAATACAAAATAACTGTGTTCAATTTCCAATTATTTGTTTTCAATATATTTTCTGCTATATTGATTAATTTATTTGGCACAAATACAGTCAAACAATTTCGCATTGTGTATAGTACATAGTCTCATTTTACATACGATATAATTGTAAGTATGAACACTTTGCACATTGTAAACACCAGCTTAGCAAGTAGGAAGATAGCGATTTATCGGTCATTACCAAGAACTTAGTCAAGGTCATAGATATTCTCGTGAGAACTGTGTCAGACTAGAACCTAAACCTCTGATAACATTCTCGCAAAACAATACAGTTCTCTTGTTGAGTAATACTCTACAGGAACCAGAACTACATTGGACAGTCAACTTCACCATACTAACACCCGATAGAAGTTGCTCGAATGTTACACACAAAACTCATGCGGGAGATATGGGATCGATACATGATACGGCAATCCTGATTGATGGTACAGTCCAAGGGTTTCTTCGGTAAAAATACGAAATCCTATTAATTGTTCACCCCCCACCCCAGGACACTTTTCTCACACCAAGTAACTAGTCACCTGTAGAGCTACAGGATTCTTACAAAAACTTTTTTCTCACACTTAAACAATCATATTAAAATTTCTGTTAGATTAACACTCAAATACCTCAGATATGAAATATTTACTTTTCATTCATATAACATGATCTTGAGGATAAACCGTATTTAATCATAATAATAACATTACTGATGTGATTGCTAGGTCGAAGGCCACTTATATTGTATAATGCAAGGTTGTTGCAGTGACTTTTTTCCATACTTTAAAATATAAAATCTGTATTCGTAATAATTTATCAAAGATGTAACGCAAATTTCGAATTATTGAAACAAACCTAGACGATAGTAATTCACACTATGTTTAAAATGGGTGCATCGTTTAAGATCGTCTCTATAAAGACAGTATATAGAAAGGTATGTAAGAAAAATTGCGTTTTGTGAAAAGTTTGTTATTTCAATATCTCAAGAAGTCGACGTTTATCGTACTCCCACTAAATAGGAAACTTTTTCAATCACTTTCTCAAGCAACATTAAAAATTTAACTGTATTTAAGAGTTTTATTTTATATTTGCTTGCTAATTCAGTATCATACATTTCCGTTAAACCATCATTGTCATTCATATTTTCTCGCCTCCTTGATACCTGAACATAATCATTTCTAGACACTACGTATGTGTTATGTATTTGGATAAAAACTAACCTTACGCAAATATACAAGAACTTAACATAACTTGATAACGATTTAACTATGAAACAAGGACGACTTACTTTCAAGTTCTCTTGCGCGTATGCAACGTCTATACGAACGCATTTCCAAAGTTTCCCCCAAAAAAACGAATTTTCCTTAAATAAATATTTCACTCTCGCCAGTCGCATCCAACCTTTCCCCACAAAGAGAATCACATCAAAACCAAACACATGTTGCATATAACTTGTTGCCGACCGTCAATAAATAATTCACGTGAATGTGACTTACCAAAAGTCGAACGCACCCCTTTGTGCGGAAGTGCGTCTGTCTGTAACGTCTCGTGCTGGTGTTGATGTGTTGACAGTGATGTAGCGCCTAGCGTGACGGTGCGCCGCGGAACTGGACGAAGCAACAGTTATGCACTGGTGCCGGGACGTCTGTGTCTTCGCTTCTATACGATAGATCTTCGCGCGACGCGACGCGGCGCGGCGACTACTGTGCGCGTCGCGTCTAGGACGCATGCGCGGGAGTAGGGGACGTTCACGGTTAGGTAGAGAGAGGAGGAAAGGACGGCGCGTGTTGTTTAGATTTACACAGTTCACATAATTAGTTATTGTTCTCTATGCTTTACCAACCTGTCAACCCTTCTCCAATCTAAACGTAACTAGCCGGTTGCCGTTGGCCTTTTCCACATTAATAATAGTTCACATAATAATAATTATTTATTTTTGAAGTTGTACATTTTCATGTAAGTAAGAAATTCAACTCCATAGAAAGTTAGAAAGGGCCATGAGGCCCCAGTCACAAAGTGTCTCACTTATTATGTCAAGTAATAACTCTTAAAACACATAATAAAATGCAATTTAAATAATAATAAATAATATAAAAAGAGACGAAAAATGTATTAATATTATAACATATCAATAGAAATTATAGATTGTTATTTTTCCCATCTGATTCGGGAGGTTTCGGGTTCAAATCCCGTCGAGACCGACAATCCTGACTGAAGGTTTTTCCGAAGATTTTCTCATTCGTTAATGCGAATGCAAGGGATTGAGTCCTCTTAAACAACCCTCGGACATCCCCTCCAATATACCTAGCTAGACACCTGAAGAGGGACATGCATTAAACCGTGGCAGGTTTCCTACGAATTTCGAAAAGAAAATGAAAAACGGACTCATGAAAACTATAACAAAAACAAGAAAATAATTTTAAGACGGTATTTCATTTTTAAATATACAAATAATTGGACTATTCACCGTTAAACAGTTAAATAAAATGTGTGTTTAACAATGAATAGTCCAATAATTTGTATATTTTTAAATATAACAAAACGATGAACCTCAAAAACAGGAAATTCCGGATTTTGTTCTGACATTGTTTTGTAGTATGTAACATATCTAACCACATATTTAAAAGGAGAGTGTAAAAAATGCCCTATAAATGTTTGTTAGGACCTTCAAAGAACCACACAAAATTTCACCTTACTACAATCAATTTTACTATTGTTCAAATATTCCATTTAAAAAAATGTAAATTATTGTTAATCGTTATTTTGTGACGAAAGGCACCCTTATTCTAAAATTGCAGAACTTTGTTTAAAAAAATATATATAGAGAGTTGTACTACTATAAAAAACCACTTCCGTGCGTGTGCGTGAATTTGCACGCGTGAAGGCGTACACCTTCACGGACATTAAACCTTGACAATATCCAGAATGGACCATAAGCCGTTGAAATAATAAAATAAAAAGTATACGATCTCTCTCTCTCTCTCTCTCTCCCCACACAAGTGTTCGGCCACCCGGAAATGACCCACTCTTTCTCTAGGGGAGGTCACAAGCTCCTGTTTGATGTAGTCCCGCCTCTCTCCCTGCAAGTCCAGATAAAAGAAGAACGACAAACATATTCTCTTCCTCCTAACAACCCTGTTACCTCTACGAACCCTACAGCACTATCTCCCCTCTCGCACGAGAAAATCTGCTACTCAATGTTATCAAAAGCTGATCCGATGAACAAAAGAACAACGGAAATGATAACATTTCGGCTGGACTTCATACGTGTTAAGAAAAAACAATTCTGTGTTGGGTTATCTGAAATTGTCCACATTTCTTTTCATTTTTAAAGATTATTTATTTTAAATTTTATACCATAAATGTAAATTTTAGGACTTTTGAGACACGGTATAAAGTTCACAGGGTGAGCACCATACACGAAATGGTAATACCGAAACAAAATATGACACCACTTTATTTTACAACGGCAATACCAAATTTGGTTTCCGTCCACGGTTTCTCAGTCGGTTTGGTTTTGTTTTGTTTGGTTACAGATCCAAACGGTATGGATCAAATATGTTGTCTGTATACTGTTTTCCTATAACGGTATCAACAAAGCTTATGTGAATATTTGAAATTGGAATAATATTGTAGACGATATTCTTTTTGAAATTCAAGAACGAGCGTACACAATTCGATTTTTTAAATTCGATTTTTTGAAGCTCCAACTTTAATTTTGAACCTCATATTGTATGCCAGATATGAAAGAATAAAGTCTAAACACACTCCTGACGTCCAACCTCTTCTGCCATATTAAACAGTATTTTTGACATAAATCGACAAACAAATGTACTATTCGCAATAGCATTGACTGCAAACAAACACCATTGAATGGAAAGAAGCTTTAGTTATGAAAACCAATCCGATCACCACGTTCAACCACTGGCTCTGACCAACGAGTGAGGGGCTGCCTGACTAACACCCGACAGCTGTACATTGTGGGGGGGATGGGGGGGGAACACTAATTAACTTGTCAATGTCTTCTGGAGAGAAAACCACAGACATTGACTGACAGAATTTTCACCGACACAAATTGAATGAAGTACAAATGAGCAATATACATATATTGTACCTAACACAAAAACGAATCAAAACTAAACTAAACGCATTGAATAGTTTACAGTTTAAAAAACTCACCATGATGAAAAGTGTACGTTATCGAGAGCTGGCAATCTTTGTCTGGTTGCACATCGAATTCTGAAATCAAAATAACACGCATTAATAATTTGCAATAGTATAATGCATCATTTGGTGATTGCCAGAACGTAGTAAAATATTTTTAAAAATTGTAGGGTGACCGCTGTAGAGTACACATCAGATTAAACCGGTGTGAAGTAACTAGGTGTATTGCGGATAGAACAATTGTGAAGGGATGTCCGAGGGCTGTTCAAGAGGACTCAATCCCTTGCATTCGCAGTAACGACTGAGGAAAACCTCTGAAAAAACCTTCAGTCAAGATTTCCGGTGTCGACGGGATTCAAACCCGGGACCTTCCGAATCAGAGTCGCGCGCTTAACGCTCGAGCCAACACTGTCGGTAAAATATTTGGATATGTAGGATGAAATGTCCATAAACAATTAATAGTATCCGTATTAAATGAGTATAAATGGTTTATAAAACAAGCATAGAAGCTCAAAATGAAAAACAATTAAAAATATGAAATAAACAACAAGTCTACAAGGTGTTATTTGAAAATATGTAAATAACCCAGCGATGGTGCGGGATCCAATCTGTCCGATCCTTGGTTTACATGGATAACTGATCTTATGAATGATACGTTACTCGGAAGGATCTGTGAAAGTTTACAAATGCAAAAAGAGGTTTCGATTTCGAAGTGAGTTTCCGTATAAGAAAGAATTTTTTCATTTTTTCATCTACTTATCCAAAAATTTTACAATACGCCCATGGCAAGAGCAATCAATTAAAATACCCTCCCACCAACCAACAACAAGAGCCAATAAAACTCCCGATTCCCTCTTGCCACACATTTCCGATGAAAGTAACACAATTTTTTAATCCGATTTATGAAACTTCTTATTTCCCCATTAAGCCCCTTATTCGATATCGATTTGCTTCAGTCACCGCCTTTTAAATTGGATGGGGGACTGAAAACGAAATTTGGCAACCTCTTCGGCGGCGAGTAAATCACCCTCGAAAGCGAATGTTTGCTGAGCTTACGGCTAACAATGTTTTGAACGAGAACCAATTACAGTCCTACTTTGCTAGACTGGAGTTTACTCGGCGATAAAAGACGTACTCTACTTTACATAGCGATAAATATAGCATTATCATTCATGCAGTTAGCCACTTGTTTGAATTATCAGGCTCATGTTTATTACAGTTGAAGCATTTTTTAACAGTGAGGGACACTTTCTGTCATTGTAAAACTTCTAAATGGTAAATAAACCCTAGCTTTACCTACGTTAGGTAATGACATAATCAGTAATTTCTCGATTTGGTAAGTCGGGAAACACTCCCGTAGGTGAAATTGTTAATATTTAATAAATTTAGAAGTTAAAAATCATCCATTCATTCCATCCATTCAGATCTATAATGCAACTTAAAAAGTTACCGTCTCGGTGGTCTAGTTGGCTAAGGCGCCTGCCCGGAATGTGGGAGACTCGGGTTCGAACCCCGATCGGAAAAGATTTTTTAACTTCTGAATTGTATTCAATTATAAGTAATGTTTATTCGATCAGTTCAAAGGCAGTAGAATCGTTGAAGTACTGTTCCAGCCTATTCAGATGTATTATATTACACAAACAATTCAGAAGTTCTTAAATTAACCGTATCGGTAGATTAGGGGTAAATCCTCAGACCGGTAATCTGGAGACCCGAGTTAGAAATCCAGCTGAGTTGATTTTTTTTATTTCTGGATTTATTTGTATACATCATGGTAGAATTGAATTCTTTCTTTAAGATTGGTTTAAATTTTAATTTGGAATAAAGATATATCTATCAAAACTACTGATTTGAATAATTCATTGAAGCCCAAACAGTTATTATTTCACACTTTATACTGTTAAGAAAACATAAAATCAATTGAATACCTCATAAAATAATGGGATAAGTTTAATTTTGTTTTCATATCGAGTAAATTGAGAACAATTTGATTCTTTTTTAAGCCGATTTTAAACACATTTATTTTAACTGTTTTTAGGTTTAATTAAATGTTTCATTCCAAAAAGTGTTTTGTAGAATAAACTAGCCTAAATTAATTGTATATTAGTTGGACTGTAAAAAAGTGTCATAGTATGGGGATGCAAGTGTGTAACAGTGCATTGTTACACTCAAGTGAGGAGATATCATGTGTTAATTACGTGACTTATCAAGGAACGTAACATGTGGAGAAAGAAGTAAGAATTTCAACTTGGAAACGTCAAGTTACAATAAATCTAAAGTAACAAACACGTAGATAAGAGAAATGTGAGATACGTTGTTGAAATTCATTCGTTGATTAAAAGTATTTCATATAATCATAAGTTATTAAAAACACGTATAAACGTCAGGAAAATATATAATATGTGTGAAAGATAAAAACAACACTGAAGTCGGTTATTCATTTTCATCCCGCAACACGTTGAAAAATACAACCTCTTCTAAAAACCTTCCCTCATCATAAATACACATTCCATCATGTGCAAGATATTTCATTCAATAACTCACAATCTATTACACGTTTCTGTTTTTATCACTTTTCTTCTTCTTCTTCTTCTTCTTCTTCTTCTTCTTCTTCTTCTTTCTTCTTAATCTATAATAACATCTTTCTCCACAATACTCTCAGGTAGGCCCCTAATCAATTCCATTCTGACATTGTTATGTTTGTATATAATAAAATTCCCATGACTGTCTTAGTAATTTACCTTTAAAATTTCCAAATATGATAATAAATCCACCTTTATAAGAAATTGTTGATTTCTCCCCACCCTGGCAACACCCTATATGCCTTATACAATTCAATGAGCTTATCTCTTTTTTGCCTCAAATCCAAGGTATCCCACCCTAAATAATTTGTCAGCTTCCCCATACTCTTACTATTCTCTTTCCTATTAAAATCCATATCTTCTATCCACCATTTTTTTAAACCCTTAACCTTTCTGTCAGCCTTTATCTGTACCTTCGTAAGGCAGGGCACTCGACAAGGTAAAGTGAGTATTGACCAGGGGTCACCGTACAAGGGCTTTGCTAATAAATTGTGCAAGTTGCCACAGGGAGAGCAGGGACAAAATAGAAATAACCATTGAGTTAAATCAGTCAACCACTCAAGTCAGTCGCTAGAGATGTCAACGATAATCAATATTATAAAATATGAATGTCAATCAAATTTGAAGAGCAGGTGACTTTTGAAAATTATACGTGATTGGTTACGACTTATGTTGGAAACATGGGTTAAAATAAGTAAATAACAAACTTATTTATATCACTCGTGTTTAGTGGTGTTTTGAGTTCAGTGTTTTCCGGCTCAAAATGTTATAAACATAAACAAAAATTCAATAATCATTATCGTTGGTAAAATGGAATATTCTACTAAAAACGTCAAATTGAAATGAGATTGTAAAGTATACAAGTATTCCCTGCAAAGCACACATTGCGATTAGGAATAATGTATGCACTGTTATCAAGTTTTGGTCTGTGCGTTATATCGCGGTGTCGGAACTAGCCACCGTGCAGCCACATTAGCTGCGATATTAATGGCCAGACTAACAAGGCGAACACTAACTAATTGCACAGGGTGTGAAGCTGCGAATTGTGTCATGTGACGAGCCAATATCTCTCTGTGTACAAATACACCCGCACTAAAACCGTGTGGCTGTCGGGCAACTAGGATTGGATTGGATTGGATATTGCTTAACGTCTCATATTAATGCACTTTGGCTATTCGAAAGCTTGAACCTACTTGAAGCTTGATTCTACTTCAAATTGGACTCATTACGGAGTCAATCATAATAAGTATAACAAGTAAATACTAAACAAAAATAATAAATAGATAAATAATAAATAGATACTGAAAATCAGTTATATAACTGACTGGGTAGACTCTAAATACAATTTATTTATTATTTATTTATGGTTTGAAAAATATTATTATTCATTTTAAATTCATTTAATTTTAATTTATTTATTTTTGTATCTTTTTCCCATCATTTTTCATATTTAAATGATGTAAATATTGTAAAATATAATTTAATTAATTAATTAATTTTAATTAATTTAATTTAATTGTAAATATAATATTATTTTTTAATGATTTAAATGATGTATTGATAATTGGTATTTTTCCTATTTCACTTCAAAAGAGATAAAAGGAATTGGTTTTCATCCATCGATATAAAATATATAAATTAATTAAATTACTGGTATGAAGGCGAAGTGATACGATACGACCATTTATAAACCCAAAGATTATACTGTGGAAAAAACGCTTGTTAAGTCAGAATAGTGAGCGAGTTTAATGGGGTTTTTTCCACTACAATAACGGTTTTTATAACAGTAATTTTAAATTGTAGAAATTAATGCTATGTTGCAGAATTTGTGATACAAATAGTAAAAATAGAAATGTTATATGTTCCTGATAGAATAATTCTCCCACACAAACACTTATAATTCTACGGTTACGTTGTCGGTAAGTTATTTTAACGTTGTGTTTTTTTTCTATATTTAGAAAAATTTATTTATTTAAAGTCTATCCTATTCAGTTAAAGTTTTACAAAGAAGGAAAACGAATAAAAATAAGTACATTAAATTCACACTTATAATAAACTTTATATTTATATATTAACTTATTTATAACATAATTCAAATGTGAAAACCCAACGTGTCACAGTTTATTTATTTATTTATTTTACGTGTATCGTATTCAGTTAATAAACTGATTTACACATAAGGACAACTAAATAAATCAATGCTTCGTATCAACGCTCTTCTCTTTCCACTTCCGTTTGATATTCTCAACTATCCCGTCGTATCTTGGCGTGTAGCATTTAGTTCGATATATGTCAAGCTAGGGTCTCTTGCTTGACACGCGAAACCGTGTGTGCCGGAAACCAATACAATATTGATGCACCCTCGCTAAATGTCGCCTACTCTTACGGGCGAGCACGTAATCATGGCGGTCGCGCTTGTTCCGAGAGGGATTCAAGAAAATTATTCAGGAAGT
Organism: Sweltsa coloradensis; assembly: GCA_024449915.1. Lineage (NCBI taxonomy): Eukaryota > Metazoa > Arthropoda > Insecta > Plecoptera > Chloroperlidae > Sweltsa > Sweltsa coloradensis. Next base: position 592,156 of record JAMZAV010000242.1, on the reverse strand, counting down.
GTCTGTTAGCCATGTTCAGGGGATACTTTGCGTGCTGGGATAAAGGGATGAGCTACTTTATTCCGGGACAAATCCTTACGAGCAGGGAGCGTGCGAGGTGAGCAGGGAGAAACTTTACGGGAATATTGCAAGGGTCGGGAACGAAAGTGGGAATAAGATGAAAGGAGGATAAAAGTTGAACGTTTTAGAACAAACACGTTGAAGTTTTATACTTGGCAACAATGGTACTCGTGACGATGAGCAGTGAATGGATGAGCGTAGTTAGCGAAGCAAGAACTTCATTTTGAATAAGAACCGAAACCTAAAATATACTCTTAAAAAAATATGTTATGACCATAAAAAATGTATCACGTTTTATTTTGTTTATAAACCGATTTCAATGAAACTTTGAGTGAGCCTTCGAAAATTTAAAACCAGTTGTAGTTTTTAAAGAATAAAACGAAGAAAGAAACATTTTCGTGCAAGGGTTTAATTTTGGTCAGTATTACTTTAAAATTGAGTTCAATATTTAATAATGACGAAACGATACAGAATTTAAACTCATATGACAAAATGCATCCAAAACCCAAAATGCTCATCCTTCAACGCAACCATTAACAGCATAAGCGAAGCTTCATTTGTAAATATAGACTGTAATACGCCAAATGGCATCAAACACAAACAAGAATTTTAATCCGGATTGAACTAAAGTCAAATTTTACCAGAGCAATTGTTATAATAATTAATAAATAATAAAAATTGCTTATAATATCTTTATGCAGCAAGTTGAAAGCATAATATTTATTACGTGTGTGTAAATCAGTACTTCTTTAGCAATGAAGTGACAAATCACTTCATGCGACATAGAATTTGATGTGACAAGAAAACGCAGTCAAAGTTTAAAAATTACTATTTTCCTAGAAATAGATTCATTCATACTTACTAAAACCCGCATACGATGCGACATACTACAAGTTCACGTAAATTAATATTATTAAGGCTGCATATTGTATTTTTCGAATAATAAAAAAGAACAAAGGTGATGAAATATGTTTTTTAAAATTAAAAATCGTGAACCAACGTTCTCTACGTTGACCCGGCACCTCCACCAAATGTCATAAAAAATATTAAATCTCTCATCGCTAACTCAATTAAATTTGCTGTTACCCTGTCTTAAAACTTGACGTGTCAATGAATATTTACAAGACAATCTTTGTTCTTCTGGTGATTCTCGTAAATCTTAAGTCTGTTCTGGATACGACCGAGATTCGAGGTGAAAGCGATTCAGCCAGACTGCAGGTGGCGATCGGGGGGACGTACTGAGCTAGCCACCCAGCACCTGATGTATACATAACTTCGTGTCCATCTATAACTTATTGTAAGAATACTGAGCGACATTTTTTCTGGGTTCTGTAAACGAGCTCTATTCATCGACAAATTGTGACACTGTTCAGCTCGCAACTTTCAGGCGGTGGGAATGAGGTAATGTGTAAAACAATCGTATTGCATTATCATGAAAATAATTTTTATCGAATTTCAACTATATTAACGAAAATTAAGGTTCTGGCAACATTCTTAAAATTTTGAGAGATTTCGTAAACATCGAAATGCGATCATGAAATTTGCATCAAAAATGTGATTGTCAGAGATGAACTACGGAATTTTATGAATGGATACGTTATTTTCAATTATAGTCGCAAAATCAAAAACCTTTTTCCCAAGTATTATGAAATAATGCTTCCCCTATCATAAAATTATTATATCACAAACATTATTAATACATTTATAGGTTGTAGTAAACCCCAAAAATGTTTAATATTTAAAAAAAAAAACACGCCACCTCACACATTACCAGTAGTGGCCTAAAAGGATATTAACTGCTCACTTTATTTATTTAAAAAAAAAATTGCTTTTTTCCAAGAAAATTAAAAACATTGATTTGCTTACATAATGCTTACGGCAAAAAAAATTTTATTTACATGTTAATGCGCATAGACCCGGCACCTCCACCAAACGACCAAATTTAATGTGTTATTTCATCACCAGAGCAATTCTAGTTTTTCTCATTCCTTAACTTTGACCGAATCAATCAATGTATATTTACGAGACAATCTTCATTTTTCTTATATTTCTCTTTAATCGATTACTAATATTTTCGGGATAACTATCTCGATTCGAGCTCACATCGGTTCGCCACACACTAATCGTTTCTAGAAACGATTTAATTTACTGTGACGAAAACCGAGCCCAAGCATCTCCAAATTAAAGTTTATACACGATTTTGTTACTTTCTCGAATTTTTTAAGACGTTACATAGCCATAGCAGGCAAGAGAGTAGATAAAGTAAAAATATTCTTCAAAAAGTTTATACAACACTAAAAAAAAAATGAATATTTCATAACATCTCATACATAATTTCTAAACCAATTATATCGTTTTCCCGTGTGATGTATAAAAGATTTCAAAGCATCATAATGTTATGTGAAATCATCCATCATAGTCTATGGAGTAGTTTACATTAAGCGCCTTGTTGATTCTAGTTGAGTAAGTAAAGAAGATCTCTCTAGCTAGATTCACATTTCCAATCACAAAATTTTCCACAAATCTGGTTTTTATTTACTTTAATGCCATCTACTAAAAACACATCTAAGCCTGAAGAGTATTCCGTTCTCAATATCAAATAATAAGATACGTAAAACAAACGTTATTCTCGAACTAGATGGTTTTATTTACTAAAGCATACGATGAAGTGGTAAATATATCCGGATATAAAAGAGTAATTCTCTTTCACAGCGAGAATCACTTAGGAACTATCGTAAAACATCCATGCATATATTTCTGAGACCTGTAGTAAAGACAAGATTACATAGGGGAATCATTTTTAGTGGGGTGAGTTATTGAGTCAAGGTTAAGTTATGGGGGTAGTTAAACATGGATATATTAGCTAGGGGGTTGAGTCTGGTGTTAAGGGACCTAGAGTAATGTGAGGGAATGGAGAAATGGGGCATAAATACTGGCAAGTAGCAGATCCCTAGCCAATTTCATTCAAGACAAGAAATAATAACATTTATTATTATAATTTCTAAAGTTTGTCAACGTTTTTGTCAAGGATATATTTTTGTTCAAACTACATCAATATATAAATATCTGGCTCAGCTGTTGCTCGTGACACTTTTATAAAAGTGACATTTAAATGGATCTTGTACACCATCACATACCTACCTATATAATTTTGTATTATTGATACTGATACAGCATTATACAAAGACTAAAAATAACGTCATGAAGGTTGTCAGAAAAGAACAAAACGAAGTTTAAACACATAGTTTACTAAGAATAATTTTATAACAGTTATTGTAAAAATTTAAAAGAAATTTAAGTTTATTTTATTTTGTTATAAAGAAGAGTGAAAAATAAACCTTTCTAATATTATAATAAGCTAGATATGGTGATGCGGAATAGGAAAAGGGACCTTAGGGTTAAAAAGTTTTTTGCCTAGAAAAGAGCAAAACGTGATTAAATGTGTAAATTGCTGATTTTTTTTTTGTTTAGCCTTTTACATAATTTTCACTTAATAATGGTAAATTATGCTTTGGAATTAAAATAATGCTATCCAAATACTGTTTTTTAATTAAAAAAAAAAAAATAGGCCTAATTTGTGTTTTTTTATAAAATTTGTGTTTTTTTGGTAGGATGGTGGTAATTATTTAAATTGTGTCTAAAATAAAAAGTTCCTTTAAATCGTTTAAAATGATAAAAATAGAAATACAGGAAAAGTTCCTTTAAATTGTCAAATTGATAGAAAATAGCAAATAGATAGAAACTTTTACACCTGTTTTTCCGCAAAGTTGATTTTTAATCAAGTCAGAGAAAAGTGCATAGCTCACATCAATTTGAAGTTTTTTGTATAATTTTTTTGCAAAATGTCAGCATCCTGTTCTTATTGTAAAATATCAAAAAAATGTTTTGAAATGTTAACCTAAGGTCCCTTTTCCTATTCCGCATACATGGATGTATTTAAGTGATATGCTTAGACTGTGGTTGTTGTATCGGAGATTTTTTGTATGTGTTGTGAAAGCTTACGTGTGCATTTGTTTCGATCCAAGTTTGTATTGTGGGTTTGTTACTGTGTATGTTTGTGCGTGTATATATTTTATGATCATCGGCGTTTTTGTATTTGTGAGTAACATTCCATAACATGTACTTGTAGCTATTGCCTGTTGTGTTTCGATTTCTGCGTTCGTCTCCAATGTTCGCACACATTTTTCACGTCTCGTGTATATTCTTGCGTTTGAGTGTGACATACACGCAGCAAAGGTGTATGAATACGAATGCGCGCTTTACTTCTCGGTCGTAAACCACCTCAATACGCAAACAATGCTCGTTCTCATCTCACAGTGGAGGTTTATGCTCACATTCAAACCGTAAAACTGAGATTCGCACAAGCTTTCAGAGCGGGGTTTCGATTCTCACAATGGCAATCACTCCTGATGGTTTCGCAGAGTTTTATACTCGTTGGTGAGGGAGATTTGCGTTCAGGGCAATTCTAAACAGGTACTTAATCCCGAACATTAACAAGAAAGCAAAGAAACGTACGGACTCAGATCGCGAACGGTTCAATTCAATTTAACCCAAGCTACGAGATATGTTGTCAGTGTTCGTTTGTTTAAAAGTTGATTTAACATTGAAGTATTTTAAACACTGATTTTATTTTGATAAGTATATAGTTCTACAATATGTTAATCAATAACCAAGTCTACTCAGAAATTGTTTCGCTATTTTTGCTATTTTTATGAAGATTCGCGTTCGGTGGTTTGTTCCGCGAAAGTGTTTTTTTCCTGATTTGCTGTTCAAGAGTTTTGCAAGCCTCATATTCGTTTGAGTAAGATTGTCTAATTGTTATTATTTACTACAGTTCAGAAATTAAAAAAGTCCGCCCCAATCGGGATTAGAACCAAGGGGCTCCCACATTCCAGGTGAGCGTCTTAACCACCAGTTAGTTTAATAGTTATATAAGTTAGTTGCATTATACATAATGCAACTACAATTCAGCGATTAAAATGTACCCGTCCTGATGGTCTAGTGGTTAAGACGCTCGCCTGGAATGCGGGAGACCCATGGTTCGAATCCCGGTTGGTGCGGACTTTTTTTATTTTTTTAAATTTCTGAATTGTAGTAAATAATACCAATTACAGTACTTGTTTCCCGACTAACCAAATCGAGAAATCGTCAAATAGATCAGTTTATTCGTGAATCGGCTCCTCTGCCAAGAGATTTAAACACTGGACAAGAAGTTAATAGTGTTTTTCATCGACAATCTGTTCATTAAGGTTCGCTCCATTTAAAAGATCAACATTCCTAGCACTTAAAATCGACATAAATATATTTTTTCGTTATTGGTAGGCCTAAGCCAGTGAATGCCAACAATGTTATTGTGTCATGTAGGAATTAAGTGAATGCGGTTGAAAACATAGAATACAGGAAATATACATTCATAATTACATATTTAATCATATTTTAATGCATATTCTACTTAATATCGGAGAGGATTGCAAATTCTAATGCCTATTTCAGATTGCTCAATCCAAAATTTTCCAATATATTGGGAAACCCTTATAAGTGATGCCGACCGTCAAAATTTTCTGGCTACATCTAAAATTTAAACTTCGTTATCTAAAGCCAGCTATATCTCTATCAGCAAATAAATTTAATGTAAATGCATAACAAATTCAACGACAAACACTTTACCTCCTTGTGGGGTTATTTTATACGCAATAGGCTTGAAAAGACTTTCCCATGTACGTTGACGGTATTCGCAACCCTTCAACAAAAGAAGATATGAATAATTATGTAAATACACTCTATGCTAATATTGACTCCCTGTCCAAACTTTGAGACTCCATGTACGTGAAAGTTCAGAAATTCGCATTGAACTCGGATAGGCTAATATGAATTCAATACCCAGGGCAAAGTAGAGCAGAGGAAGTAGGGAATTGTGCACTGTAGCGAATTCATGTCATCAAATTGATTGAGAAGTTAGAGGAAATTTGTGCTAGTAACTAGCGAATAGAGAGGTACTTCAAATGAAGCAGGATGTTGCAGTAAGTCACGGATGAAAGTCAAGTAATCTGTACTAAGAACTAGACTTCAATCAATTCAAACGACAAATGTAATTATTTCGTAACGCGTGAGATTCTTAAGCCTCGGGAGATCCCCGGCTAGAATTCTGCTGGTAGCAACACCTGAAAGTTTTTGTCATTAATTTAAATCAATTGCTAGGAATTGAGTCTTCTGAAACAAGTTCTTACCAAGTCTTACACAATCCTTGCACAAAGACCCTAAACCCAAATACCTAATTAGACTCCCTGAAAAGAGGTATGGCATTTTCAATGTCAATGTTTATTCACGTTAATATTTTTCTTTAAATTCACCTTTTGGATATTTTTAATCGCATCTTTCTATATTATTGAATGAAAGATTAAATAATGCAGATCTAAAAAATATTGTACACGAGTCTTCAAAATGTATCCTCTAAATTAAACTTACTTCATATATATTTATATCTCGTTCATTTCGCCCGTTATTTTAATATACCGTATTCAAATAAGTTTTAAAGTGTAACACAGACATTCATAAATATAACACTGAGCTATATCTGTAATAATCTCATCAAGTTTAAATATTAGTAATGTAAGATCTAATTTATTATCATATAAATAAAATAACAGTGCCACACATAAACATTGAATGTATGTGAGAAATTGCATAGAAATAAATTATTATTGTGTCAATTGCAAATTAAAATCGGGCAATGCTAAACCTTATAATATTCTATTAATTCCCCCCAGCTATTATTTAATATATTGTAATTTTATTTAAAAAAATATGTGATAAAAAACTTTAATTTAATTTTCAATTTAAAGTTCACAACATTTTCCATGAAGGTTGCCTTTCAGTCACAGAACAACATTAACATGTTTATCAACATGCTTAACATTTTACATTTATCATAAATAAATCATGCTTTACTCTTTAACCTAGTTATATTGTTACGTATATCGTATTTTGGTTTCATATAACATAACAATATGCAAAAAAACTTGATTTTTTTCAATCCAGATACATATTTTATCATACGTAAACTCTTGTAAAATTGCTTAGTGATTTGCAAAACGTGAAGCTTTGGCATTATCATGCACAAATTATTTCTCCATAAACGACAAAACCAATAGCAATTTAAACGGATGATATTTATTTTGTCTTTGACATTTGACATTACATAATATTCACGGTCAAATAGATACGCTTCATCGGCAGTTTAGCTCTACAAAGAGATTTCTAGCTTTATGTTTCGAGTTTTGCCGATTCGTTATTCGTTTGTAAAACATGCAATACTTTGATTTTATTGATTCAGTTTGATACATGCGTCGATATCAGCATTAAAAAGGGAAAATTAACAGTCGAAACCAAGCAATGAATATTATAACATTGCAAACGAGATGACATGCCCCCAAACAAAATCAGTCGAATTATCAAAGGTTATGACATGTCATAAAATAGCTAAATCAATAGAAATAAGACAATATTCGGAATTTGCATTGTTTTTCTATGTGTAAATGTGATATTTCGATACTTTTCAAGTGTGTTTCTTAAACTAAAGCTAGAACAATATAATTGTTTAACAATCCAAAGAAATTTAAAAATAACAGAGCGACGATGAAACCATTTCTACTGACAAGATATGATTAAAATTAAAATAAAATATGATGGAAAAGTAAAAATATAAATACATCAGGTAAAAATGGTAAAGCCCAGACAATTTCAAACAACAAGTATTACAAAAAAAAAGTCGAAGGCAACAATGCATTTAGCTTAACATTAAGACCAAAAAGTTCCATAAAAGAGGACAATGTGCGCTAGGAGTGTTCACGACATTAGGTGTACATGCCATGAAGTAAACTTCTTTTAACTTACATTTCTTTGGAGTGTTAAAACATTATTTGATCAAACTTTGTTTGAAAAGACACTCGAAAAGTATCGAAATACCTTAAACATAAAAGAAGAGTGCTGAGTCTGAATGTCTTATTTCTACAATAATACCTGTCTATACTAGTAACTTTTTTATTACTTAAACTATGCTAAAGGAGTGGCACAATATATGTTTGTTGAAATATATAAGGGTAGAAAAACAATTGGTTCGTAAATCCTCCATGGCTGTTCCTTTATCACTCGTAAAACCAATTCACTTTTCACTTTTCAAATATCTCATTTGGCAAAACCCTTGATATTTTCCCATAATACAACACATGATTTAACAAACTTATTAAGTAAAATTATAAATATAATTTAAACTATTTCGTTGGTTAGATATAAACGTTGAAATCGGTCGATTCGTTGTTCAAACCCATAATGATAGAATATTTTCTATCTGACCAGCAGTTTAAATGAGCATTGGCATGTGCGCTTGCGCCGGTGAGTGAAGAGCTCAAACCGCTGATTGGAATACAAATAAGTGTGCTTCTTGAGTTTATTTTGTGTAAAGGCGAGTCAACCGTTACGTCATGATGCGCCATTCTATCCTAGGGGATGTGGGGAGGACATAACCTTTATGGATAGGTCCAGCAGAGTAGGTAAGGGAGATTTCTCTTGTTGTCTTTGTCATCGTTCGTGTCATCGTCGTCGTCGTCGTCGCGGAAGGTCGTCAAGGAAAGGAGGGAAGGGGGGTCCTTGAAAAGGAATGCCTAGTTTATTAGGTAAAATACTCCCGTGTTATTAATTTATTTGATATTTTTTTTAAATTAAAAGACTGGGCAAAAATTACAGAATGAGACAGGAAAGCAGGTCTTTAAAGCCAATCCGTTGCCCCATTTTTCGCCTTTCACGATCAGCAGAAGAATGCTCTGGGTCAAATTCTACCCTGGGTCCGGACAGGAAAATACTAGGGTTCAACCAGCTTAAGAGTTATCACGTTCATATTCTCGCGACATGTACGTCACACAAGGGAGCTGGGCATGGGACATGGGTCACTAGTTGTCAAGATGAAATATAAACTACAGATATCGTCGGGGGACAGGAGAGTGTGGTCGGGCTATACATCTGTTCCCCGTCATAAGGGGACTGGAGTCAACAGAAAGAAATCGCCTGACAGAGAGAACTAGAGTCGGGTCGTCTAGGTCCCAGGGTGTTAAACGTACGCAAGGAGTCATGACACGCCGATATCCACACAAGCCTATGAAAATATTCGCGAAGTGGTTTGACAAGAATGTGAACTACCATTGCATGGAGAGTTTACTTAAATATGGACGCTTAAACCAGTGGCAATGTTGAGGACAATAGAGTAAATTATCTTCTTAGACAGTTAAAAAGCAGAGAACACCAGCAACAATGATTTTTCTGTGGCAAACTGTAAGAACAGAAAAATTAATATAAATGTAATGTTTTAATGTGTTCCTTCAAGAGTAAATATTGAAATCAGTACCGTACGCGATATAGGCGGAGTCAAAATTAATAAATGTTCGTTGAATTGACTCAAACAAAACCGAATACATTTTCATTAGTTTATAATTTTCTACGCTCATCGATTCCATATTCATCACATCTAAATACCTACAAACATGAAAAAAATATATACTTTTTCATAAATGCCAATTTCTGAATGTTTCGTCATAGTACTCATTAGGACAATTAGAAAAAAGATTAACTTCATGTATGAATATAAATATTTTTAATGTCTAATGAGATTGGCATTTTTTAGGCGGCTCACATAATATTATTGTTGATATACAAGTAATTTACCTGTCCAATGTGGTTGTCACAAGATCTGCCCTAGCTTCCACAAAGTGTTGAGGTTTTGATAGCAACGTGCAGTCATAAACTCGACATACCCTAGTTCACAAGTCAATTCCCTTGTTTATCTCTAGTACGACAAGAGAGCGGTGTTTTAACACGATACTCGGCTTCAATCTATTGAACCAAGTCGTAACCCTGAAGTCACCCCTTGTTTCTTTACTGATACACAGAACGACGCGATAAATATCAATGCGGTTTAACCAATCAGTTGAAACGTCAGGGGACTACACGGATAATCGAGTTAATCCTAAGCGAATGTCGTTTAGAGAGAAATGTGTAATTGAATAAAGTACATGGTAGTAAAGTGGAAATCGATAGACTAAACATCTTGGGATTGTTCAAATACCGGTGAATTATACTTTCCAATATTGATTAGAGGGTGCTTCCACTATTATCGATAGGTATCCCATGCATTGGAGAACTTAATTCTTGTGGTCGTGGATTTGATAAAGACCGTCGGCATTTCTGTCTTGACTAAATCTTGATTAAAAACAGTTTGTTTCCCCGAGTCAAAAGATACGTTTGGCTTTAATCATACAAAACAGTTTTTAAACATTCCTTTGACTATCCTTCCACCCTAATGCTAGTCATCTAAAGAAAGACGTTACTGCATGGGAAATTTGTCTACTAATCAATAGTACTTCACTATACGAAACCTAGCTTGATTTTCACGGGAAAATATCAGCTGGCACAAAAATATACCAAATAACTCTTAATCGGTTTGAGAAGACGTTATAATGGAAAATAGATTGATAACAGGAAATAGGAGTATTTGTATGTAAAAAGTGAGTGTTCTATGAGGATCATTTGTGGTAAAATTAATGTGGAAATGTATTATTAAATGAAGGCTTTCTCCAACAAACAACTCTTCTGTACATGTCTTGTAACCTATAATATGTCTCCTGTTTATTGTTGTTACTCGTCAACAAAATTAACGAAATGACCTTCTTTTGATTAACTTCTACCTGAGTATATAGAACGTAACTTATAAAAGGTATAAAAACAATGACGATTACGAGAGTACCCAAACTATTATGCACCGTTGTATCTACTTCAAACGTTTGGGGGAGGTGGGAGCTTCAATACCTCCTTTATCTAGGACTAATTGCTCCAGGGTCACCAAAAACGCTCACAAAGGTAATCTGAATAAAGCTTCTGCATGTCTAACGGTGGTCATGTTGGGTTTTATCGTGAGACGTGATGTAGACATACGGGCAGAATGGTACGGAGTTTTGTGCGAGAGTAAAACAATCACTTCAGAGAGTTTTTGTTTTTAGAAATAAAGGTCGGTACCCAATTCAAAACTGCCAACCTAGTTCACAATCTCAACTTCCTGTTTGTTGCACAGAATGAATTTCCTCGTATCATTGTCGTAATTTTCCGGACCATTGTAGACATTTCTCCCCTTTCAAACAGCGCTGTGGCCTCATTACGAGGTAGACGAGAACGACAATTCCGCAAATACTTCTGTGGAGAATTCAGACCCATTTCGGGAAAATTCTACTCTTTCCGCTTTCCCTTTAATCCCCCCCTCTCTTTCCCCCTATTCCTCTCCATCCTCCTCTCTCTATAAAAATAAAATGAAGTCGTTCATCTATCCTATCTATCAACCTCACTCTCTTACTCACTCACTCACTCACTCACTCACTCACTCACCAACTCACTCACTCACTACTCACTCACTCACTCACTCACTCACTCACTCACTCACTTACTCACTCACTCACTCACTCACTCACTCACTCACTCACTCACTCACTCACTCACTCACTCAATCAATCGCACTTTCTCTCTTTCACCCCTCCCCCCCCCCTCTCATCAATCAATCAATCAATCCATCTCCCTCTCTAGTATATATTTTAAACAGTATCGCAATTCTAGCTTCCAACATTCAAGTCAACACTATTAATTATTTCTTCTTCTTCAATAGTTTAGTCTCTCAGCACCCTTCTTTGCATAGGCCTACCTTCCATTCTCTAATACAAACAAACTGTTTTATAACTATTACCTTTCATTTTCTATCATCGTTTCGTCGTAGCTTGTTTCAATAATAATAACTCAACCACACAGCTTTACTGAAAAGTTCGCCAATGATAAATTGCACTTAGTTCTTCTGACGTATGGACAAAGTTGTATGTGTACACTGAAAGCAATCTGTTAATACTGTATCTCGTTTGCCATGGGCAGAAACAATAAAGTGGTACAATTACGACCATTAATCCAAATCTAGGAGTACACATATATATTACGTTGTCTACGATCCATTGCAATTACACACACACACCCTTCGTGCCCTGGGGTCAACACGGCAACAGCGCAACCGAACGCTAGCTGGACAACCAGTTGATTGTATCCGGGACATTCGAAAACATTCAATCACATCATTGTCAATAATATGTCATAGAAGAGACACAATGTCAGAAAAATCTATTAGCTGCAATTGTGTTCAATTTACATTGATGTATATTGAAGTGTGCCAACTTGATTGCCTGAGCTAACTTTAATATGAGCAAATACCAAACTTAAATATTTTTTAACGTTTTTAGGAAAACGTACTTAGCGTTCACACACGGGTCTCAGGCTTAAGATCATTGATGATAAGTATTACAAAAGGTGACGATCTTTAATCTATTATACATTGATTTTCAAGTCATTAAACCCAGCCAATGAGAATCAATCTTTCATAAGGATCACGTTATTTCAGCCAATAGTAGAGCTTTTACCTTAACCATAATGTTTTTTTAGAGTTCTTTGACTTCTATAAAGACTTCTTTGTAAACGTATTTTTTATCCTTAGACTTAAAAGGCTTAAATCATTTTTAAAAAACGTCTTAAAAATCAGTGTAAACGCAAAACCAAAGCCAAAAAATAAAAGTTTTAAATACACAAGTATTTATAATTTTAAAATCAGAAGTATGTTTGATTTGTTATGTGGTCCGTTTGTAATAACTTTCCTCGTTAAGGAGACAAACGAAATATCCAGCAAGAGCTTCCATTCTCACCCAAAACCTATCACAGCAAAGTTTACATTCTTCATTCTTAGCTGGTTACGTTGAATCCAAACTTCTATTAACTTTTCTAGTATAAGAAATATAAGGTTTATACTACAATATTATTTTTTAATTTAACAAGAGACGGATTTCTTGTCGGAAACATGTAAGTTAATATTAAATAATTTATCAGCAATTTTCTCCTAGTTTCATCCATATTAATTGATAACCGGAAGCCATATTGTGAATATCATAGAATGTAATGAGTATGGGAGTTTCCCAAATAGGGAGCGAAGCATTTTAACTAACAGATTGGTAAAGAAAGACATATTAATAAAACCTTACAAAGAGAATTAGTCTTTTGGTGGAGGCGCCGGGTCATAAAAAAGATTTAGTTGGGATAGCCCGTCTCTCAGGCTCCCAGGGTCACGAAAAACTTGTTGTATCATTCTAGTTGACCGCAAGTAAATCAGAGGTCATGTTCGGTTTATGAGATGTGACACATACACAACGGATAGACATACCAATTATGCATAAAGGGGTGTTGCACTTCATAGAATTAATAATATTTTTACCATTTCGGGCAGATCACACATAAAATAAATTGTACTCACTAAAGACTAAGTTTTGCCTCTGAATTCAGTAATTTGACATTTACTGATTGGCAGCTTGCTATTGTTAACGCCCACTAATGAACTAATTTAAAAATTAATCAATAACAAACGTCGACGAAATTGCGCACATGGTAAAATATTTGGTATTTTAGTTGTCAGATTTATCAGAATGTAACTTGGACCTGTGAATGAAATATTCCCCCTCCTGCAATTCCTGCTGAATCCCACATATTGTAAACCGCTAGAACCTTGCGCTGAGTTTGTAGGATGTGTCACACATTGGATATAATTAGAAGAATTTTACTTTTGGCACGGAGGCTTTGCAGGGCATGATAAACCTTTGTTCTGGCTTTAGTCAGTTGCATGGCTGTAGAGTGGAGATATTAGTAATATAATATGAAACGCTATTGTGTATCACTACAACCTTCTCACAACAGTTCCCTCTATTCCAGAAGTCCTCAATATCTTTGTCTAATGATTTATAACTAGGAAAACGCTTAAGTCCCGCCGCGTTGTTGGATGAGCGTAATTGGTGCATTTGAGCTGCAATGGTTATGCGGATTTTCGTTGTTCTGTGAAAAACATTACTAATTGAAGAATTTTTTTAAATTAATTTAAATTAAATATAAAAAAACTCTAATTTTTTAATTTTTTTAGTTAATCGTCGTTTAAAAAAAATAAAAAATCGTAAAATTTTGATTTTCAAAAGAAAAATTATTCGATTTGTGCTCAAATTTCACACGAATATATTAATTCATAAAATTAAGTGTGTGTGAAAAAATCATTACAATCGGATAAAGCATGTAGGTGTTATAAGTCAAAGAATTGTTTAAACAAAGAAAAAACCCGTAAACTTTCCATTTTCTTGAGAAATAATTTTTCGATCGCGCTCAAATTTCACACGAGTACCTAAATTCATAAAATTAAGGTTGTGTGAAAAAATCATTAAAATCGGACAAAGCATGTAGGTGTTATAAGTCGAAGAAATTTTTAAAAAATCGAAAAAAATCGTAAAATTGCGATTTTCATGAGAAATAATTTTCCGATTGCGCTCAAAAACGTGGCAGTTCTTCGTTCAGAGATTTCGAAGGTCTCCATAAAATTTCATTGCAATCGGATTATCGGTTTAGCCGGAATCGTGCTAACAGACAGACAAAAATACAAAAAAAAGAAAGAAAAAAAAAACATTCCGGATTTTTTTCTCCAGTGTAGTGAAATGGAATCTTCGCTTCGCTCGCTACGCTCATCCAACAAAATTCTAACTGATTTAAAGTGTTTTTAACCCCAATATCTTTCTTTATCAAAATCATACTTCTCTATTAATAAATTCTTTGATGACTAGCTATATTATTATGTACTATTTAAGTATTCGTATAAATATTTACATACTTGTTATCTTATTTTGTTTTGCCATAAATTTCATCTTTCATCATAATTTGATATTATTAAACCATATAATGTTTGTATACTATCTTTTATTTCATTAATTTAAGTCTGTATCTTTAGTCTATCACCTATTGAACTATGTAGTCATCAAAAAATGTGCAACAAATAAAAGTAGAAAATAAAAGTAAATAGTATAACACTGATCATCTCCTAAACCTGGCTTGAAACTAGTGACCCCGTGCGCCTATCACATCAGTAAGTGGTCACGTGGTGTGAGGTCCAAGATTAACTAGCAGCGAGATGTTTTCATTAATTAACGGGGGTTAATTGCTATCCGTGCAAATTAGCCCGAGGCTACAGTGGCGTAACATTAACCAGCTCGCTCGTCGCCAGCAGAAAAACTTTAAACCCTCAATCCAAAATCACTTCTGCACATCGTATAAGTATCTGCATGGATTGTGGTGTATTTTAAAACATTTAAAAAGTGAAATATAATCAGTTAATCACCTATTCAAAAAATAAAAACACTAAGCTAGTTAAAGTAATGTCTCGAACAGTGTAAAAACTAATGTTATTAAAATGTAATATATTTTTTTTACTACGTTAAATATTGAATTTTTTCAATGACACATTGAGATATAATATAAAGAATATGGATGGAGAGAGGAAATATATTAGATACCGGTTTGCAACAATTCCTGGATAAAACACACTTGCCGTGAATACAGTGTATCAATTATATTGGATATTGTTAAATATTGAAATGTATTGTAACAATTAATATCAATTTCACGTTTTATTATACGGAACACACTCTTGTACGAATAATCTATTGTATTTAATATTTAATTTATTAATCTCCAACAACAGTTATTACCCCACAAGTGTTGGGTAACTAAAACTAAACATTTAAAAATACAATTTAAAACAATACAAACACGTTATACAAATAATTAAATACATGAACAATTAGGCCTTCTTCAAAATTAAAATATTACTACAAATACAACAATAAAAACTTGAATAACAAAAATATATAAAAAATGGCTAAAAGCCCAAAATGAATGAAGAAAATAAATGAGATTATAAAATACAAAACTGGTGAAAAGGTAATAAGGTGACAAGATTGACAAATGAGTCATGTTGTTAAACTGGCGTAAACAGCTGCTTTAAATAAATGAAGTTTCATGTGGTTTATGTCAATTTCTGGATTAATGGCTAATAATTTGTTGTAGGTGTCTTGAATTCGGTTGATTGGGGAAAATTTTTAAAAACATCAATACGAACACATGGAATTTTGAAGGGGATGTAGTTTCTAGTAATTCTTGAAGGGATGTGAAAGTTTATATCTTGAAGTAGGTGCGTGTCGATGAAGTAATGGAGAAGTTTGTAGAGGAAAAAAGTCAGTTGCACTACGACGACTTGCTAGTGTTGGAACCGAATGTTGTTGACAAAGTGTAGCATAATGTGATCGGTGAAAATTTATATTATTTTTATAGCAAAGAAAACTTAAAATTTGTATTGAATGCGTTCAACTTGCTTAATTTTGGTGACGTGATGTGGATTCCACACAACACTCGCGTAGTCAACGTAAGGTCGAACCAAGAATACATACAGCTTTCTTATTGTAGTTCTGGGTGAGAAGGTAGCCGCACAATTTCGTTTGATAAAACCAAGAGTTATTATTCTTAGTGCCTTTTTAGAAAACACGCTAAGGTGATCATTAAAAGAAAGATCAGAGGACATCTGTACACCTAGGTCTCTAATGGAATCCACAATTTTTAGTGCAGCACCTTCAATGATGTATCGATAACGTATTGCATTTTTCTTCTTGTTTGTATATGTGATCACGTTACATTTATCAACATTAAGGTAAAGTCTCCATGTTTGACACCAATTGGCAAAATTATCAAGCTCTAACTGAAGAACATTACAGTCATTAGCTTTGTTGATAGGCTTATAAACTTTTAAGTCGTCAGCATATAGAAGACACTGACTCGACGGAAAACATGCAGGTATGTCATTCACAAACATAGTGAACATTAAGGGACCCAGTATAGACCCCTGGGGCACCCCAGACGTGACATGCTCTGAATTGGAGTTGCAAAGAGTAGTCTAATGGCTACGACGACTCCCCGCATACGGACGACCGGAGCTCAATCCCCGGTCGGAAATGATTTTGTAGCTTTGGAATTTATTAAATATTACTTTATTTCAAGTTAATTAATAAAATTATGAAAATCATTTATATGTACGAGAACTACTTTGACCGAACAAACTAAGTACTTTGTACAATAAATAATGGTAATCTGCCATAATAACGTATTCTTCGTACATTTTATAAAAAATGTTACTTTACTTTGGTGGTGTGTGTAATGAATAAATAAATAAATAAATTTTATTGGAGTTACCACTCAGTTATTACTGATTTTCGTGGACTTTAATCAAACCGACCAAGCCAATCCCGCAGGCTCCGACGCATCGACGAGTGAGCGAAACCAACCAAAGAGCGATATTTTTATAGAAATTAGCAATCATGTATGACAGGGACATACCCGCGAATCAACGCCAGAATCAACAAGGACGATTCAGAACAACTCTGAATTTTATGTGCTTCGTTGCATAGACGGCTCCAATCACCTTTTACAATCTCTAAAAAGAATGATGGACTTAAGTCCAAATCAGAAGTTAAAAAAACTTTGATTAGCGGGAATCGGGAAGAGAACCTTCTGTCATTGAAGGCAGATACGCTAACAACAAGACAAACGAGCTTATGTTGAGAACCTATGTTTTAATGTTTTGCGTTAGATAAAGAATAATTACTAATCATATTCTGTACGTATTAAGTCGATAGCAAACTTAAAACGTTTTTACAATGTGGAAAAAAGAAAAAAGATACAAGTTACGACGTAAAATTAGAGTTGGATGACAACGTGCATGCGGTTACGTACATGCAGCATGCCCCCAGCACAGGGTTGGTTATTGATGTGTAATGAGATTTGTTTGTGGGTTGGTAATCTGACTTTAACATTACACATGATAAGTCCCAGCAGACCAGCACTCATCGTGGTTTGAGGTGACTTTAAATTAACTGCAATCGTCAGCATTCGAAAATAGATGTATATCTAGATTTCCCCAACCTATGACCTTTTCCCAAACTCAATTAACTCTATGGAAATCGAATAACGTATGTTTTACTTCCTAGATGTTGCTCGTGGCTCCTCGTTAACGAGGAGCAGTGGTTTAATCTATACTATTCTTAATTCATCAGTTTTGAAAAGTAATAGTTTATAGCACCTAAAAGAAAACGTAACTATACTTAATTGTTGTCTGCATTTATGTAACTAGATTTATTTAGGTGTCCTTCTTTGTAAACATTATTTTTTATTTGTACAGGATAGACGTGAAATAAATAAACAAATAAATAAATAAATGTGAGTATTTCAGGTCTTCAAAGCACGATAATTGAATGTACTAGGTTTAAACATGTTATTTGTTAAAAGTAAATATATACTATTTCAAAATAGTTACTCTTAGTTAGAGAGAGTAAAGATCTTAATTATGCATCACTTTTCTGTCCGTCTGACCGTCTGTGCGAGTGTAATGTATCACGATAACCGAACATGATCTCCAATGTACAGGAGTATTTGGTTAACAACGCCCTTCAAAACAGTCGATACGGAATGTTTCTGGTGATCCTGGGGATAAGTGGGACTGGACTTTTCTCACTCAAGAAGCAAAAATAGGATATTTTCGATCCCGGCACGTCCACCATAATAGGGATCAACGCTGGATGAGGTTTATATTGTGTATCTATTAATAAAGAACTTTCTCCCCCTATTTTGAGCAATCGCTTTCCCGTGCCCTGTAAACAAGTTTATGTTTACTTTTATATGAGTCCATTGATAAATTCATGGTAAACATAAGATATTAAGTAACATAATATTATAAGAAGTCATTGTAATTTCAACCATACAAACAATACCCATAAAATGGTTTTGTTAATTAATCTCTTTATTTAAATAGTTATTTATTTAACGTCTATCCTATTCAGTTATAAGATCTGATTTACAAAGGAGGACTTCTAGATAAAACTAATCACATAAACGCAGACAAAATAATGAACCGAAGTTAAACAAAGTTTGACCATGGAGTTAGTTTGACATTATAATATTACAACAATATAGTAAGAATCTAATTTGATTATATTAAGTATAATTACATTAACAAAACTAAATGGAATATAATATAATTTAGTACAGGGTTCAGTGCGAGTCGTTATGGTTAATCACGGCTGCTTCACCACAGACAATAGCTGTAAAAAAAGGCAAAACATGTTTTCGAAATGATCTCGCTGCTAACCTAACCCCCCGACATGAACAGTGACAGTTCATTTATTTTGTTATTACATCGCCACACCCATTTCAAGCGACAGCCTGTTAAGAATGTCACGTGTGTTTTGTGTTCATCTGACAGATAATAGCGATGTACCGTCGTACTAAAAGTTAGTACAATCATGAACGTCGAACGGATCAAATCTATGAAAGAGAGTTGTGTAATATTGTGGCACTGTTGTTGACTTTCTACGATGTTAGGGTTGTGTTAAAGATTGTATTCGTTAATAAAATATATTTTATGGACAAATCCTACTCATACAAGCCTAGCTAAACGATGTGCAGTTTAATTTAAAACAATATAATTATAAAATTATGTAACACCAACAAAGATTGTATTTGGATGAGCGAAGCGAAGATTCCATTCTACTACACCGGAGAAAAAAATCAGTAATATTTTTTTTCTATCTTTCTTTTTTTCTGATTGTATTTTTTGTGTTTGCTAACACGATTCCGGCTTAACCGATACTTCAATTGCGATTAAATTTTCTGGAGACCTTCGAAATCTCTGAACTTAGAACTGCCACGTTTTTGAGCGCCATCGAAAATTATTTCTCATGAAAATCGCAATTTTACGATTTTTTCGTTTTTTTTAATTTCTTCGACTTATAACACCTGCATGCTTTATCCAATTGTAATGATTTTTTCACAGAACCTTAAATTTTATGAATTTATATCTTCGTGTGCAATTTGAAAAAATCAAAAAATAATTTTTCATGAAAATCGCAATTTTACGCTTTTGTCGTTAAAAAATAACGCTCATCCAACAACGCGCCTGAAAAAGCGTTTGCAAAGCTTCCTAGTATTTTAGTGTGTTTAGAGTTAAAAGTGAATAATATCTGTCAGGATATTACAACTCCATTCCCTTATGAGACTGAGATGAGAATATTATGATGTAACATTGTTGTAAATAGACAAATATACAATAAACACTCACTAGCTCCTACATTATTTTATTATTTTACCTTTGTATACAATTATTATTAGGGGCAGAAGCTCCTGTATATAATTATGTACCTATTTTCTGTCCGCTCGTTTGTGCGTGTCACGCCTTACGATATGCCTCCTATTTGAAGACTCACATAGTATGATTATTTTTATTTTTTTACAGTACAGTTGTAGTTACTTATTTTGTAGGTACATTGTACTGTGTGAACATATATTTCCCAAATTGTTGCATTATCTTTGTGTTTAAGATAAGGTTGTATTCCTTTAAAAAGACAGTTTCGCGGTAAATTTTCAGTAGTGCTTAATATATCTTTTTATTGTCCTGACAAGATATTAACACAAGTGGGAGGAACTCTCTGCCATTTTCCACATTTGTAACACAAAACACAATTTTCCTCCCTATTCCGTCTACTTTCATTTGACCCAAAACATTGTAATCACAATTAAAAATTCGTTTTTTATTTTCTTCAACCTTCATCCGTGTGATCTCCCTTGATAGTTTCATCCTTTTCTCTCGCATTTTCTCGTTATTTGCGGAGTAATCAACTGCTAATGCCGGACGGACATTCCCAATGCTATTCGTCCTTCAAGCTAACGAGAACTGTGAAACGCGCGCGATACGATATTCAAATTACACGAACCTCCCACGGCAATTCTCGCGTCGTTTCCTCACGCTCGGAATATGAAACAAGAGGTGGAGATTTGAATTTATGTATTAAAAGTATATTTCAACTCATGTTCTATTACTGGGCCGCTTCGCTAACGCTTTTTCAAGTCGCGTTGATGGATGAGCTTTTATGGTAGATTATTGTTGCCCTAAAAGTACGATTTTTATGAGAAATATTTCTTCGATTGTCCCTAAAATCATTTCCCAACGTTCCCATAAAGTTTCATCAAGATCGGAGTAGCAGTTAAACCGGTCGCGAGCCAAAATTCACAAAAATATTGCATCAAAATTTTAAAAAAAAATCGTAAAAGTACGATTTCTATGAGAAATATGTCTTCGATTGTCCCTAAAATCATTTCCAACGTTCCCATAAAGTTTCATCAAGATCGGAGTAGCAGTTTAAACCGATCGCGGGCCAAATTTCACGAAAATATCGCATTAAAAATCGAAAAAAAAAACGATTAAGTACGATATTCATGAGAAATATTTCTTCGATTGTACCCAAAAACTTGGCAGATCTAAGCTAAGAGATTTCTAAGGCCCCCTTCAAATTTCATCAAGATTGCATAATATGCCGTTTGCCCGGTAGAAAGCAAACAAACAAACAGAAAAAAACTCGAGCTATTTTTCTCGGGAATTGAAGTCTTCCCTTTGCTCATCCAATTAGCGAAACATTTGGAAGGGCACAATAAATTTAGTTCAAGATAATAATGTTAAATGTCTTCGGTATAGTTAATTCACTTCAAAATACAATTATTGTTAGTTACAAGTAGGTCCACGATAATTTCCAACAAATATCCCTTTTGTCTTTTCACCCAGCTTGTCATCCCATAATACCGTACCATACCATACCTAAAGCCATACCTATTTGTAGTCATCTGAAAGTAACAAGTACAAGAACACAATGTTGGGGACAAAGCTTTTCTATATGCATCACTATTATTCCGTCCGTCCGTCCGTCCGTCCGTCCGTCTGTACGTGTGTCACGTCTCACGATGTGTCAGATCTCCGAACACGAACTCCGAAGAACAAACTGTTTTTGTGACATTACTCTTCAAACAAGAAAGAAATAGAATGTTTTTGATGACTCGCACGATCATGTAGACTGGGCCACTCTTAATCATAAAGTTGGGACATTTTCGTTCTATATTCAGGATTAATTGATTGATTGATTGATTGATTGATTGATTGATTGATTGATTAATTGATTGATTGATTTGTATTGCTTAACGTTTCATAAGGCTATTCGAGGCGATGGTTGGTGATAGATGAGGATGAAGGATGAATAGAAGGGAGGAGGGAAAACCCGGTACCGGCACGTAGCCTACTCTACTCCTTTCGAAAAGTACCAAGGGGACCAATGTTTACGTCCCATCCGAAATGACGGTGTAATCTTGACAGTCATATAGGTTCCTCCACTATAACCCGGACTGCCGAGCAGACGTCGAGGAGAACGAAGCCGTTACACTAGCTCTCGAACCCTCCATCTGCTCTCACCAGCGGTATACGTGTGTTTGGAGCGGTCACCCACTCTCCCCCTGACCACGCCAGAGTCTGCTTAACTTCGGTGTTCGAGTGGTAACCGGATAAGCGACGGTCGTTATCCCGCAGCCAAGCGCACGCGACTGCTTAAGCGACGACGAACACGGACCCTGTATACAGCTACCAGAGTTGGGGGGTTTTCAGCTATCTGCACACGCCGCCCCGAAAGAGTTACATTCTTGAAACTCGGTATATGACCTGATATGTGGTCCATGACCTACAAAAAAAATCAACCCGATCCGATAACCCGTTTGTGTTTAAAAAAGTGTCTCAAAATCGTCGAAAACCCTTCCGGCTGGCTGGCTAGCTAGATGGCTGGCTGGCTAGTAAGTTAATTCTCCTCGGAAATATAAGAGCCTACAGAGGAAAACTGTAAATCTTAGAACTATGAAACTTGGACCAAACCTATATGTACCTCATACGCAGTGTCTTTTGCATTCAAAACCAAAATCGGGTAACAAGGACCGGGAGAAAATCAAAATTTTGGATGATAATCAAATACCGAATTACTAAGGCGTGGTAATTTGTACAAAAACGAAATTAAACATGCTTTTAACCATTGTTGTTGTTGTTGTTTTTGTAGTTGAGCGCAGCGAAACGAAGTCTATAACGCTTCCGATCGGGCCTTGGTCGTGATAATTTTTCTATATGTTAAATGTTAAATGTATGTTTGTCTGTTTGTTTGTCCAGACTTGAACGGCCAAATAGATTGAGTTGAAATTTTAAACAGACATCAGTGACCAGTTAACTGAGAACTGCTATCAAAATAAGCAAAATCCGTTTGGATTTAAACCTACAAGAAATAATAAATTGAAAAATAGGCATAAATGTGTATGATTTATTTTAACGACAATGGTTTTGTTTTTGAAGAAGACATTTTTATCGAATGATTTATGGCAGGCTGTGATAACATGCATAGCAGTGACCAAGGTTCCCCTAAATTCTGCTGAGATTGAGTAAACCTTGCAAACTTTACTCGTATTTCGTACTGGCTATGTTTTCCATAGTATTGTCACGATTTATGTAGACTAATCTGCGTTATATGCATTTCAAAAATGATAATATTTTTTTAAATACAATCCATAAACTACAAAATCTTTTCCGACCAGGGGATTGAACCCAGGTCTCCCACATTCCAGGTATAAGGGCGCCTTAGACAACTAGACTAGGAAACCCCACAAAAGTCGTTGATAGACGAGTGAGTGAGCCATTGTGTTGAACACCCGTATCATTCCATACTGGGCTGATCCAGTGTTAGGTATAGGGAGGAAAGAGAACGTTCCGGTACTTAAAAAGACAGTTTCGTGGTAAATTTTCAGTAGTGCTTAATATATCTTTTTATTATCCTATCCTGATAAGATATTAACACAAGTGGGGGAAACTCTCTGCCATTTTCCATATTCGTAACACAAAACTCAATTTTCCTCCCTATTCCGTCTACTTTTATTTGACCCAAAACATTGTAATCACAATTAAAAATTCGTTTTTATTTTCTTCAACCTTCATCCGTGTGATCTCCCTTGATAGTTTCATCCTTTTCTCTCGCATTTCTCGTTATTTGCGGAGTAATCAACTGCTAATGCCGGACGGACATTCCCAATGCTATTCGTCCTTCAAGCTAACGAGAACTGTGAAACGCGCGCGATACGATATTCAAATTACACGAACCTCCCACGGCAATTCTCGCGTCGTTTCCTCACGCTCGGAATATGAAACAAGAGGTGGAGGTTTGAATTTATCATGTTCTATTACTAAGACGCTTCGCTAACGCTTTTTCCAGTCGCGTTGATGGATGAGCTTTTATAGTTGATTATAGTTGCCCTAAAAGTACTATTTCTATGAGAAATATTTCTTCGATTGTACCCAATAACTTGGCAGATCTAAGCTCAGAGATTTCTAAGGCCCCCTTCAAATTTCATCAAGATTGCATAATATGCCGTTTGCCCGGTAGAAAGCAAACAAACAAACAGAAAAAAACTCGAGCTATTTTTCTCGGGAATTGAAGTCTTCCCTTTGCTCATTCAATTAGCGAAACATTTGGATGGGCACAATAAATTTAGTTCAAGATAATAATGTTTAATGTCTTCGGTATAGTTAATTCACTTCAAAATACAATCATTGTTAGTTACAAGTAGGTCCACGATAATTTCCAACAAATATCCCTTTTGTCTTTTCACCCAGCTGTCATCCCATAATACCGTACCATACCATACCTAAAGCCATACCTATTTGTAGTCATCTGAAAGTTACAAGCAGTTACAAGTACAAGAACACAATGTTGGGGACAAAGCTTCCCTATATGCATCACTATCAGTCCGTCCGTCCGTCCGTCCGTCCGTCTGTGCGTGTGTCACGTCTCACGATGTGTCAGATCTCCGAACACGAACTCCGATGAACAACCGGTTTTATGACATTACTCTTCAAACAAGAATGAAACAGAATGTTTTTGATGACTCGCACGATCATGGAGACTGGGCCACTCTTAATCATAAAGTTGGGACATTTTCGTTCTATATTCAGGTAATTTGTTGATTGATTGATTGGTTGATTGATTGATTGATTGATTGGTTGATTGATTAATTGATTGATTGATTGATTGATTGATTGATTGATTTGTATTGCTTAACGTTTCATATTAATGCACTAAGGCTATTCGAGGCGATGATTGGTGATAAATGAAGATGAAGGATGAAAAGAAGAAAGGAGGGAAAACCCGGTACCGGCACGTAGCCTACTCCTTTCGAAAAGTACCAAGGGGACCAACGGCTTTACGTCCCATCCGAAATGACGGTGTAATCTTGACAGTCATATAGGTTCCGCCACTATAACTCGGACTGCCGAGCAGACGTCGAGGAGAATGAAGCCGTTACACTAGCTCTCGAACCCTCAATCAGCTCTCACCAGCGGTATACGTGTGTTTAGAGCGGTCACCCACTCTCCCCCTGACCACGCCCGAGTCTGCTTAACTTCGGTATTCGAGTGGTAGCCGGATAAGTGACCGTGGTTGTGTATATCCGTCTACGACAATCTGTTTAATAAACTAGGAAAACGCTTAAGTCCCGCCGCGTTGTTGGATGAGCGTAATTAGAGGACCTGGATCTTATTAATTACAGAAGATAAAGCGGCGTTAAGCGTAATTGGTGCATTGAGTTGCCAAGATTTATGCGGATTTTCTGTTGTTCTGTGAAAAAATCATTACTTAATTGAAGATTTTTTTAAAAATTAATTTAAATTAAATAAAAAATAAACTCTTATTTTTAATTTTTTTAATTAATCGTCGTTTAAAAAAGAAAAAAAATCGTAAAATTTTGATTTTCATAAGAAATAATTATTCGATGGTGCTCAAATTTCATACGAATATATTAATTCATAAAATTAAGATTCTGTGAAAAAATCATTACAATCGGATAAAGCATGTAGGTGTTATAAGTCAAAGAATTGTTTAAACAAAGAAAAAACCCGTAAACTTTCGATTTTCTTGAGAAATAATTTTTCGATCGCGCTCAAATTTCACATGAGTACCTAAATTCATAAAATTAAGGTTCTGTGAAAAAATCATTAAAATCCGACAAAGCATGTAGGTGTTATAAGTCGAAGAAATTTTCAAAAAATCGAAAAAAATCGTAAAATTGCGATTTTCATCAGAAATAATTTTTCGATTGCTCTCAAAAACGTGGCAGTTCTTCGTTCAGAGATTTCGAAGGTCTCCATAAAATTTCATTGCAATCGGATTATCGGTTTAGCCGGAATCGTGCTAACAGACACACAAAAATACAAAAAGAAAAAAAAAAAAAAAAACATTCCGGATTTTTTTCTCCAGTGTAATGAAATGGAATCTTCGCTTCGCTCGCTACGCTCGCTACGCTCATCCAATAACTTCGATCTCTCTTCTGGGTACACTAGGAAAACGTCAAAGTCGTTGTTAGACGAGTGAGCAGGTCATGTGTTGAGTACTCGATAACATTCCATTTCCTCCCCCTACCTAAGGCTGGATCTAGACAGCATGGAACTTTCCTCCCTAGCCTATCATAGAACTAGATTAGCGCATTATGGCCTTAGAGTTGGCGCGTCCTTATTCAAACGAAACTCAACATAACACCACATTTTTGAAGAATAATTATAAATAATCATAGGCTTCGATGCGAAATAATAATACCTAAGGCTTTCATATAATGATCCTTTAGGCCAAATATTTTCACTTTTCACATTATTAAATACAACTTAATAAACAATGAACTTCTTTATTATTTATCTTTAAAGTGAACTATTACCAATCAACTGGTTACAAACACAGTAGGCCTACTTTTATAATCATGATTGGTAGGCCTGTAGAGAAAACATAATATGAATAACCGATGTCTTTATATATTTTATCGTCGGACTTAGATCCAATGGCAACCTTTGTTGTACTTCCAGCTGGATTCTCGAAGCATCTAGACAACAACACAGTTATCTGGACGTGAATGGATTTGGTCTAAGAATCTTCGGAAAACGTCTCCCGAATTACAAGTTCTGGCATCTCTTTCTGGAGTTGAGTCTTCCAATCGTCCCAGTCTAAATGTTGGCAAACCACAACAAGTTCCTTCAGTCCCTGTAAATACTCTGGTATCAACATGATGGTCGGCACTATGGACTCATTGGACTTCACTACAACCTTAAGTGTTGTCAGCTTGTTGCATCCCTTGATGATAGCTGCCAACCCTAGGCAGGAAATGTCATGAGACCACGACTGGAGCATCAACTCGCTTAGGTTCTTCAGGTTGGCACCAATGGTTATAGCCACTCTGTCATTGAAACTGCAGTGTTGGAGGTGCAGTGAAGTGAGATCTTTTAATGCAACGTTGGAAAACATGGAAATCCAAGTTTCCGAGGAATATAACGAACAGAATATAAAACAGAGACGACGCAGACTTGACATGTTGGCGATTACGCCGAGGCATCCAGAAGAGGGCACGTCTATAACCGGCCAAGCAGGCGGATAAAAGGTTATGGCCAAGTCCTCTAGATGTGTACACTTGCTGATGGCCTTTCCATCTTCTACAGTCCACCCTCTACAACCCACACGCAACACACGCAGGGTCCCGTATAGATGGTTTCTTATTGCTATAAGCTCATCGCTATTTAGATCGCAGAGCACCTTCAGCTCCTCCACTTGATGACAGAACCTCAAGAGATGTGATAACGAACAACGAAATTTAGGCGTGGACCTCAAACTAACAGCCCTCAAATGAGCTAGCATAATGACGACTTTTTTGATAAATACTTTGTCAAACTTATCAAGTAGTGCATTTTGTAAATTATTGACGAATGTTTCTTTAAAATCATCTTCTTTGTAAACCCCTAAAAACGTCTTGACGGTTTCCTTTATGAAGTCCTTGTCAAAATAAAGAGACTCTAAATATCGTGCATCGTTGAGACAACTGAATATTTCGTTTGTAATTTCCCTCTTGTTTAGAACACTAGGCAGGGGATACAGCTGGGGATCCCAGTGCAATCGCTCCCACTGTGTACAGACCTTAGACACTGTATTGCAGACTTCTCCAACAGTCAGGTACGAGAAGATGTGAAGCAGTACCTCCTCCGGGAGCGACTGGATGCTGGCTGCAACTGATGGTTGCATTTGTTGTTCATTCTCCGAGTGGCTTCGGAGTTTCATCGCCATGTCAGCAAAATCACTTCGTATTCTTCTCCATATTGTAGCAGATCAGATTAAAGTTAACCTGTAGCCTTATTATTTAAAATGTAAAATCACGTTTTCAGAAATAGTATGGCATGACAGTTGTGTTTTGACAACCTTCAATAACAAACAAAGTCGTGTATTTTTGTTTTATTCTACTGCCCGCTCGAGTTAAAAAATCTTGTTCAACATTGCAGTGCTTTGTAAAAGTCACTGCTTCCTGGATATGACACAACCAGTGAAAAATCTGACCGGCAAAAGTTTTGATTTTTTTCGAAAGTGTTCTACGAGAGCCAATAGACATGCAGAAGACCATAATACTAGCCTACTAGGAAAACGCTCAGTTGGACGCGTTGTTGAGCGAGCACCGGTACGTGCAACACGACCCGAGTACGACATTCCCATAATGTTACATACCAATAAGTCTTTTAGGTCTTGACCGATTTAGCTGAAAATTTGTAAAATAGGAGAGAATGGATAAAATCCACCGCCATCTAGAGGACCTTGACATCATTTCTTTGGGAAAACTATTTTACTCTTGATTTCTTCTAGGTGGCAGTACATAGTGACCAGAATTCTTGTGCGACTTTCGTTGCCATGGTAACGTTACTTTTGTTAAAATGTAATTGCTATCTAAACTACTTATCGGATCAAACTAAAATTAACATATTCGTGACCGGACGGCCATTTTAAATGATTTGGCTACCTCAGATTTTGTCGCCGTTTAGTTTTTTAAAAAACTTTAGATTAACTTTAATGTAACTTTATAACTTTTTGAACGATTTTGCCACAAAACTAATGGCATTCAATCGGGAACGAAACTTGCGGATGGTCAAAATTTCAACTCGATCCGAGCCTCCGTTTGACCGCTATCATGAGCCAAAAAAGTTGTGCGACTTTCCGTTGCCATGGTAACGGGACTTTGTTATAATGTAATTTCCATCTACACTACTTATCGGATCAAAATAAAAATAACATATTCGTGATCGGACGGACATTCTAAATGATTTGGCCACCTCAGATTTTGTCGCAGTTTAGTTTGAAAAAAAAAACTTTCGATTAACTTTAATGTAACTTTTTAACTTTTTAACGATTTGCACAAAACTATACAGCAACCCGCCTAGGTGGTATGTACATGTGTGCAAAATTTCAGGTCGATCAGAGAAACGGTGCGACCTGTATCGAAGCAGTAACAGACAAAAAAAAAAAAAAAAAAAACAGACATTCGAGCCATAAGAGTCAAGTGGTGACGCTCGCTTCGCTCGCTCCAATCATAGGCTACAGTGGAGCATTATGGCCTTTCAGTTGACGAGCACTTATATCAACTAAACATAAAAACCCTATTATTTATACCTATACATCAATCAACTTGTATGCAGATGTTCCCGGGTACTCAACACATTTGCAACAACAACAACAACTTTGGCGTTTCCCTAGTCTAGTTGGCTAAGGCGCCGTTATACACGAAATTAGGGAGACCTGGGTTTAATCCCCTGTTCGGGAAAGATTTTATAATTTCTGGATTGTATTTTAAAATTATTAAACATGTTTTGAAATGCATATGACGCAGTGTAGTCTATCATCTGTTACAATTACTATAATGGAAAACAGCCAGGACGAAATACGTGTAAAGATTGCAAGGTTTACTCAATATTCTAGCGGAATTTGGGGGTAAATCGAGTGTGCCAGATTCGATACACCTTGGTCACTGCAAACAAAACCATTGTCGTCAAAATAATTCCTTCACATTAGCAGCCTATTTGTCAATTTATTATTTCTTGTATATTTAAATCGCAATCGACCTAGCTGGTTTTGTTAGCAGTTTTCAGTAAACTCGTACCGGATGCCTGTTTAAAATTTCAGCGCAATCTGTTTAGCAAATCGGCTGATTTTCGATGTACAGACAGACAGACCCACAGACACGGAAGAGACGATTTTCTTGAATTAAAAATCCTCAGTCGCTTCGCTCCCTCGTCTAACCATACACCCGTGCGTAAATACATTGTTTTATTGTTATTACTGTGTACAATATGTTACTTTATCCTATTATCTGTTCTAAGTACGTATCGATGGACGGAAAGAAACTTAAATTAAAACTTGATTTCATTACATGTCTGCTTTCGGGATCGACGTACTGTACAAATGAATTGAACAAATCGTAATTAAATTACAAAACAGTTTAACCAGTTAAATAATAGAATATAAAGCCAAGAAGTTAATTAAACAGAGTACTTAGGGATGACCTGCGGTAGAGAATAATGTGCTTGTGTACTAAGTACTTATAGCAGTCGACTAATGTTAAACCTGACAACTTCTTACAGGACAAAGCCATTAAGTTTCGAACATACAACTTCTAAGAAACGGGAGAATTATACCACCCTAAAAAGTAACCTCAAAGAAGCTCTACATAATTTATTATCATATCCGCTCCGCCCCACCTCCGAGCGTAATATCGTTGACAAAGCTCGCTCGCTGAAACTTCAGGCGTCGGTCTCTGTGTAAACGAGACGACGGCGCACTCATCTCATGCCACTCCCACTCGAGATGTGAGTGAATTAGGTTCAGGGGATACACATCCGTGTAAGAGGAATTACTTCGAGTTTAAGTGCAAACTTGAATAACGGCTTGGGTTATATTACTAGTCGTCTCAATTATCGATGTGTGTTTCAAAGTGATTGTGCTCCTGATTCTAAGGAGGGTATTAATCCATTAGAAATCTCTCTCTAAAGAGGAAACGGGCATGCTCACGATGCTGTAATTCAATTTTCTCGTTCAATTTCAGTAAGACTACATAATTACGTATGAATGAAATAATTGGGATCAAATCGTATCATCACGACTTATACGGCTTATATTATGCAAAGCACAGATGTTTTTTTTATTACAAAACTAATTCTAGTAAATTATCACTAATTCATTTGTTCTAATACTTATTTTCAGAGTGTACAGTTTTGCTAATGATATTATGATGTTGATATTGTTTTAAGCTATATTTTTTAATAGTGTTTATTGTTTCAAAGTTGTGTTTGGACCTATGCCATTTTCTGCCATTCTATGGGAACAATATTTTAACAATATTATATTAATAAATAAATAAGTATAAGTTATAAGTGAGCATACAATATTATTGTTTGTTATCATATAACATGCACTAATTGATATTGATTAAAGCATAAACACCATGTTTTTGTTATGTCGCATTAATGTTTACTTATTTATGGCTATGTCGAAGTTTTTGTGTATACAAACATATAAAACCATGCGAGAAACTCTAAATTTAGAATACTCCCTGAATAAGAGCCTTTTTCAAGGACTGAGCTCTAACCACTACAGTCTACTCCAACAGAATATCCAATAATAAGCCAAGGTTGAAAGATATTATATCTTATATTATGTATTATATCTTTCAACCTTGGCTTTGTAATCCCCATGTAGTTCATAAGAAGAAGAGTATTAGCTGACATCACTGGTACAAGGTTCTCATTATTGCTCATTGTTCACCTATGACCTTGTCTAGACTTAGCATTTTCCCAAGACTTTATTACAATATCACCTCGCAACTCTATCTTTCAAGTTTATCTTTTTCAACTAAGTTCTCTTACTTGAAAAATCTTAGAATGAATGCGCCAAGCTTACATGGAAAGTATTATTAAAAGTCGTAAACCATTTTTGGTAGTCGCTTTTCCGTCAAAAAAGATGTCTTAAAGTCAGAAAACAAACAAGCGAAATGTAATTTATGTATTTAATAACAAACGGATTCCTTGTTTATCCGAAACTTCATTAGATGGTGATGATAGAAGATGATTTTTTTCATAAGCATTTACAAAAAAAATTTGCTTCGTTCTTGACTTTTACATGCACACAAATATTTTTTCCTTTAATATTTATCTTTCCCCCTTTTTAACGATGTATTATACATTTGAAAAAAAAAATACGTTTTCACATATAAACCCCGTTCAGATCTATAATGCAGCTAAACTTTTCAGACGTTCAAAAGTTACCGTCTCGGTGGTCTAGTTGGCTAAGGCGCGTACCTGGAATGTGGGAAACCTAGGTTCCATCCCAGTCGGAATGGATTTTTTTTAATTTAACAATTTCCGAAACTTTCTAACAGATGCGTAGGAACTACTTTGGCTAATACGCTGACTTTTCAAGAGCGTTTTTGATGTAGAAAATAATATGCATAATAAATGAATGTAAACTTTCTGTAATACTGAAGTGCACATAACTTCCTAAGGTTTAAGGATTATGGTTCAACGAAGTAGAAACATGCCCAATGCGTTATCGCGTTCACATGATTTCATACGGTTTAAGGTTTAGTGTCTAAGGTTTAAGAAGATAAAAATATTTCAACTTCTTAGCTCTTAAACACTAAACACTCAACCCAGCCAATGCAAAGCGAGCTCTCATAAATCCGGCCAATGGTAGCGCGCGTAGTAGAAACGTTAAAGAAAAACATTTCTTAGACCATAAACCATATACCTAAAGCTTTCGTAAACTATGTGCACCGGCCTTAAGCATCACTTCTCTATCCTACCATCCTTCCGTCTATGTGTGTGGCACGTCTCACGATAAAAAAAACCGACCCCTGATTGGCATGTGTTTCTGTTTGTTGACATTTCCCTTCAAGACATATTTTCCAAAATATTTTCGGAGACCCCTGGGGAAATAAGAAAGGGGACTAGAATTTATGGACATCTATTTTTTCTTAGTCGCCACCTCCACCAAGGGTTTAAATGCACATTAAGATTTAATTTGTGTGTTCTTCAGCAATCTGATAATTAATTTATTATTAATAAAGTAGCTTAAATAAAGAATGAACAAAATTCATCAAAATGTTTAAGATAGAACAGAATGAAATCAATTAAAATACTAATATTGGCAGTTACAACTTAGGTACAAATATAATATTGCCAATCATTATAGTTGTTTGAATTGTCAAAATTGTATTTTCTCTATGAAATATTTAATACTAAGTAAGAAATAATTATTGTTATATTCAATTTAAATAGAATATCTTAATTTAATATAAGGGCATCAAGTAGGAGTGTATCATAACATGTAACTTTATTAAAATGTATGTACTAACTACTTTAAAGAAACCCTAATAAATAAATTTAAAAAAAAATAAGAGGAGCGCACTGAAGCTGGCGCGGAGACGAGTTTAGGTGCTCAGCTTTCTGTTTTTTTTTAGTTTTTTTTTTTTTTAGGGTAAACGGTTTATATCACTGTTATTAAATTTCACACTAACGTTAATAAAAAATAAAATCTATGCTATGCAGTACGCGTATTCCTTATTTAATTCATTGATTTTGAATTTAAAAATTAGTGAAATCACCCAAAATTTACTCCATTTTGGTCAAGTTCGAGAATTTATTCCAAGTGTACGGATTTTTTAAACTCAAATTTGCATCTGGATATCAACGTTTAAATCAATGTGAACGCGCAGGTTAATTTGGTTTTATCGTAAGATAAACAGTTTGGTGGGAATTTCCAGAATTGGAATCCATGTTTTGGATTTCCCATTTTTTCACGTTTTGGACTTATGTCTCGCAATGGATCTTTAAGGTTTATTTTTTCAACCAATTGCGGATATCAACATACATGAACAAATATGCCAAATTTGGTAATGATATTACCAACCGTTCAACAGAAATCATCAACACCTGAGTGCGCGCATTTGAGTTGGGCCAAGCTCAGCGTCCCCTCTTAATGTGAAGTTTCGCGTTCTACGGCATTCAGAGCATACCAAGTATACTTTATATCAACTTAAAATGCAAATCTCTCTACTTTCGTGTTTTTCATATTTCTGTGGGTGAACTACGGGTGGTAAAAACCTCAATCAGTTCCAAACAACTCGAGGCCAGACATTTCACTTTGCACGAAGAACCTTTCAAACCTCTTTGCAATAGGTTATTTCAATTTCGTTCCCCCTCAGAGCTGACCTAGGTTTACATAAAGTTACTTTTGACATTTTGTTGACACAGTCAACTGAATTGAACCAATAGAGATCGAATACTCGTGAGCTGAATATCGAAATAGAAGTCAATAGCGATTTGAATATTCTAAGTCAACAAAGTTGGGGGCTGCTGTTGACGCATTGTAAGTGCATATCAGAGTATGAGTAAAGTAGGTGATTCTAGAGTACGCTAAAGTGCTTGCTTGCAGGCGAAGTGGTGTTTAAATAGGAAATTGTGTTGTTTAAAACATAAGAATATTCGATGAGAATGTCATTAACGGTTTTGTATCGCCCTTGAAAAGTTGGCCTAAATAATTACAAACTTGTATAAAATAACTATAATATTTCTCTAGACATGACGTAATAACTATCATATTATTATAGAATTTACTATTTTTTATTTTATTATAATATTTTGTACATATTTGAAATATTTCTGTGTTGAATTTGTTTATAATTAAGTGAACAGAATAGAAATTAAATAAATAAATAAGTAATTATAATTCCAATCAAGAACAATATTGTAATGTTCTCAGTCTAATATGATGAATTTAATAACGTTTAAAAAAGAACGCTTTATATGGTGATAATGATGATTTCTGTTACTTAACATCTCCATTAATGCACTAAGGCTTTTCGAGAAGACGAGTGGTGATGGATGACGATGAAGGACGATTACACAAAAACACGCCCTCGTAAAGGTGTACGCTTAGGATTAGGGCAATCGTATGTGCCACCGCGGTCGGCTATTCTAAAGCAATAGACTACACGAGAAATAATAAAACTGTATATTTGATTATTAAATTACTGCCTTTAGCGATCAAGCTATTAGAACTGATGGTACGTAATTTCCTCAATTACTTCATTAATTTTCAAAATACTTTTAAAACAGCCTAAAGCTATATTCTATTGATTCTGTTCAAACCAACCACCCACCTAACAAACAATTACAACACGTTTATAAAACATGACGCCAACGGCAATGTAAATAAAACGAGCCATCATTACTGGTAGGAATGTAATTTTCCAATACATTTGTCAATTTGCCTACTGAATACTCATCCCATTTCTTTTTTCGAAATTCGTTAGAGGTCTGAAATTTAATTTAATCACACACAAGTAAAATTATTTTGAGTCACTATTGTTTAATCTACATAAAGATTCGTCCTACCTTTTTCTTCTAGCTTTCGATTCATATATTATTTCAGTGGGGCATTGATTTCTCGTTGGTATACAGTACTAAAAATGTTTAAATCGACATCTTTTATTCTGTCATAGCCAGGCTATTTGTTTATGTTTAACTCCGCTGTAATGCGTTCTAATTTACTTACAACGATTTCAAAGCAATATTTTTTGGGACGTATTGCGCACATTTTAAATTACACACATGGACGAATCTCTTCCACTTCCTTTAAAAAGTTATCTGCAAACTCATTTTCAATGCTCTTATTTATAGGTTTCTTTGGGTGGATTAAGAGCACTAAACAATTTATCCCTCTGATTTGTTAGTTTGACCAAATCGTTCTTAATCCATTGTTCTATAATCTATTTTAATCCCTGTTATAACAACCTTTAAAAACTGTGCATAACTCATTGTTTAGTGACGAACCGCCATTGATTAAGAGTACTCTTTTTCATTACCAGCTTTATGATTTGTCATGAGAACAGTTACTCTTTCATTAATAAAATGTTGTATAATATCCTTTATCCGTGCTTGTTGACACACATTGAAACTCACAGATACTAATATCATGTCGTGATCAGTTATTTTTTATTGTGAACACTGCTGAGTTTATATCTAAGAATTTAACCTTATGTATGCGGGATCTATATACATACAGGTATTAAAAAGGTTACCTAAACACTCTTATCTTTAGGAATGGTTATTCATTACAAAAGCACATTTTCATAAAGTTGTCCATACCTACTAGTATAACCCATAAAAAATAGGGCAGCTACCTAGTTTGCACATTTGAATAAAAAAAAAATTAAAAAAATATTTAGAGTCTACCCACTCAGTTATTTAACTGATTTTCAGTGGGGGACTTTAAATCAAAGCGACCAAGCCAAACCTGCAGGCCCCGACGCAATCGACGAGTGAGCGATAACCAACCAACTGACTGTCCGAACACTCGCGAATCAACGCCAGAATCAACAAGGCCGATTCAGAACAACTCTGAATTTATTATGTGCTTCGTTGCTAGGACAGCTCCAAAGTCACCGTTTACAAACTCCTAAGACTAGGAAAACGCTAAAGTCCCGCCGCGTTGTTGATCGAGCACCGGTATGTGCAACACGACCCGAGTACGACATTCCCATATTGTTACATACCTATAAGTCTTTAAGGTCTTGACCGATTTAGCTGAAAATTTGTAAAATAGGAGAGAATGAATAAAATCCACCGCCATCTAGAGGACCTTGACATCATTTCTTTGGGAAAACTATTTCAGCTCTTGATTACTTCTAGGTGGCAGTGCATAGTGACCAGAATTCTCGTGCGACTTTTCGTTGCCATGGTAACGTTACTTTTGTTAAAATGTAATTTCTATCTACACTACTTATCGGATCAAAATAAAATTAACCTATTCGTGACCGTACGGGACATTCTAAATGATTTGGCTACCTCAGATTTTGTCGCCGTTCAGTTTTAAAAAAAAAACTTTAGATTAACTTTAATGTAACTTTATAACTTTTTGAACGATTTTGCCACAAAACTAATGGCATTCAATCGGGAACGAAGCTTGCGGATGGTCAAAATTTCAACTCGATCCGAGCCTCCGTTCGACCGCTATCATGAGCCATAAAGCTGCGCGACTTTCCGTTGCCATGGTAACGGTACTTTGTTATAATGTAATTTCCATCTACACTACTTTGTTATAATGTAATTTCCATCTACACTACTTATCGGATCAAAATAAAATTAACATATTCGTGACCGGACGGACATTCTAAATGATTTGGCCACCTCAGATTTTGTCGCCGGTTAGTTTGAAAAAAAACTTTCGATTAACTTTAATGTAACTTTTTAACTTTTTAAACGATTTTGCCACAACACTATACAGCAACCCGCATAGTTGGTATGTACATTTGTGCAAAATTTCAGGTCGATCAGAGAAACGGTGCGACCTGTACCGAAGCAGTAACAGAAAAAAAAAAGACATTCGAGCCATAAGAGTCAAGTGGAGACGCTCGCTACGCTCGCTCAACAAGAACTGATGGACTTCCAAATCAGAAGTTAAAAAACTTCTGACTTTAGCGGGAATCGAACCCTGGACCTTCTGCATTGGAAGCAGATACGCTAACCACAAGACCAACGAGCCACATGTCATTTTTGTCATTTGCTTAAGATTCTTAACATCAACTAACCGTGAGCGATTTAAAAAAAATATTACATATACATGTATACACAGCACAGTACTACCGTAGAAAGGGCTAGAAACTATGTAGTGTGTAGTAGGCCTAATTCGTTTAGAAATTTGTTAGAAGTAGTTAGTAGAAGTATTGTTCTCTGTGGTTGGTAACGTGCTCAGTATACAAGTATTGTATACAGTCCGAAATCAAATAAACACACACCTAATGCATATTTTTGGACTATTTTATCAAATCAAATTAGTTTGCAGGAAAGTGCCAACTTTTTTAAACTAGAAGCAGTTTGTACTTCTGCAAGTTTATCTTGGCTAGGGGCCCAGCTTCAAGATTGACTTGCTCTATAGGGGAGATTATATTTGTGGTTGACTCTAGTTCACTACTAAATTAGGACACAGGGATTAGGAGATGATAAACAATGCTGCACGGTTTGATCACGATCAGGTGAGGAACTGGACGGCTGTATGGGGATGGAGGAGGCCATTAAAAAAATAGAATTAAGTTTACTGCAAGACAATAGGTCAGCACTCTCTAATGTATCTCGAATGTGAGCTTACCACTAGAAATCTTCAGAATCACACAGTATTAATTCATAAAGAGAACATAAACTAAAACTTTTAAATGTCTCGCTACCCATTGATGATATTTTTATTTAGCGGGTTGTTTTGTACCATCATATTTCACGTCCTGAAGAATAAGATAAAATGGTCTTTGAAACGTCGACATAAGAATATTATGTATACCACCGCTACAAAACAACCCGATAAATAAAAATATAATAGAACATCAACTCTTTGAAGGTATAGATATCAGTGATATTCAACAATGTCATGTTAAGTTTCAAGACCCGGGGAGTTTAGTTAGTAATGTGTTTTCATAACATTGATGATATGTTATACTAATGCTGCTAATGTCAGCAAGTTTAGTTTATAATGTGTTTTGTTAGGATTAATAATTTCAAACTCAATGCTTTCACAGCCCGAAATGTTAAAGGTATAATACATGTTAAGAGTCATGTTGCTGTGTTCGTTTACTTTAAAACTTCATACGTGTGAATACTTAATCAGTCTCAGATGATAATACGAACAATCTTTTTGAAATGTCAGAAGTTTAAAATAAAACGAACACTGCGAAATGACTCGTAAAATATTTGATTTCCCTGGTATTAATAATGTTACGTTTTTTTTTTAATTTAATGTTTGTACCAGTGTTAAATTAGTTAATGTTGTTTTAGACAGTAGTTCAGTTTTAGGTTTAATGGCAAGGCACAGTTTATAGGGCCTCTACCTAACTTTACTTTCAGCAATGTTTATGATAATTTATTTAAAAATGTACAAAACATATTGAAAACTAGGAAAACGCTTAAGTCCCGCCGCGTTGTTGGATGAGCGTAATTGGTGCATTGAGTAGCCAAGTGTTATGTGGATTTTCTGTTGTTCTGTGAAAAAATCATTACTTAATTGAAGATTTTTTTAAATTCATTTAAATTAAATTAAAAATAATTTTTTTTAAATTTTTTTTTAATTAATCGTAATTTTAAAAAAGAAAAAAATCGTAAAATATCGATTTTCATAAGAAATAATTATTCAATTGTACTCAAATTTCACACGAATATATTAATTCATAAAATTAAGGTTCTGTGAAAAAATCATTACAATCGGGAAAAGCATGTAGGTGTTATAAGTCAAAGAATTGATTTAAAAAAGAAAAAACCCGTAAAATTTGATTTTCATGAGAAATAATTTTTCGATTGCGCTTAAATTTCACACGAATATCTAAATTCATAAAATTAAGGTTCTGTGAAAAAATCATTAAAATCGGATAAAGCATGTAGGTGTTATAAGTCGATAAAATTTTTAAAAAATCGAAAAAAATCGTAAAATTGCGATTTTCATGAGAAATAATTTTTCGATTGCGCTCAAAAACGTGGCAGTTCTAAGTTCAGAGATTTCGAAGGCCTCCATAAAATTTCATCGCAATCGGAGTATCGGTTTAGCCGGAATCGTGTGGACCAACAGACAAAAATACAAAAAAAAAGAAAAAAAGAAAAAAACATTCCGGAATTTTTTCTCCAGTGTAGTAGAATGGAATCTTCGCTTCGCTCGCTACGCTCGCTACGCTCATCCAATAAATTACATATAAATCAAAATACAAATTATGTTTGAAATTCTTATTTCAATCCGAATTATAATCATATTATGATGACTATAGTCATTGAAGTGTTAACCCACCTCCAATGTAAATTGAAATTCATTTATCATAGCTTGACTCTGGGACCACCTGGGCCCCGATTCATGTACATGTTTTGACTCTTCTACCCCTATGTTATAACCCCCAACCAATCACCAGTCAGCATGAACAAACAATTGACATAAGTAAATCGTTAGTAGGAACAGTTACTAAATTAAGTATACATAGCACACATTGTTAATTTTATATGATTTTTAATATTTTTAGGGATACGGCACATATTTGTGTTACAGGCTATGCTCGTTGTGATATATCTAATGATTAATATTGTGTATCAATATTAATTGAATGAAAAAATATGACATTTTAATAATTTTATAGTTTAGTTGGCAAATTCAAGGTTTTCACCCTTAGACCCACCCAATAAATTATAAATTTGACCGATTGCTCAAATAGTAAGAGCATCTGTACCGTCTCTTAATTTTTTTTTTTAATACAACGTTTCGGAAATTTCTAACCATTTCTATCATCCCCTTGATTTGTCAAAACTCCATATGACTATTTTTTATTGTTAAAACTGTGTCAACTGTGTACCTTGGCCATTGTCTTTGTTTTGATATGTTTTTGATAAAAGTGATTTTGGTTTGTTAATTAATATAACCTGATACGGATATGCTTTAAAGGGGTATTTAACCGCTAAACTCAAAAAATATATTTCATTCAGGCTAACTAGTAATGAATTTAGCAATTAACAGAAAAATTATTGGGGCCACCATGACCTCCCAAAAAATTGTCAAACATGACAGTTTTCGAGCTAGGCCCCATCGGCACAAATCTCCCATAAGAAATAACATGGGGACGATCTTTATGCCCCGTGACCTTGGAGGATTTTGATCCAAAAAAATATTGGCCATTATTGACGTACTCTATAGCCTTTCCTGTAAATTCTCTATATTTTGTTTTGTAATTTGGGCAAGTAGTTCGGTCAAAATGTGCAGATTACCAAGATGGGGTGTGATTTTGAAATGCATATTTTTGCGTGTTTGAGGGTATATTTGGACACAGTTTCAAGGCACGATGTTATAAAGTACCATTTTAGATTGGTATGGTACTTTGGTCTAGTATCTATGTGGACCAAAAAAGTATCAGGTTAAGAGCCGATTTAAGAAATTTCCCAAAACACCAATTTTCGCAAATTTCTGGATCAAAAAAATTAAAAAATTTGTGTTAAATCACAGTTACAAGATATAATTTTTAAACGGTCATTTTAGTGTAGTATTGTGCTATAGATCACGTGTTAAAAAATAATTTTTGGGGTTTTTAGCCCCTTTAAAGAAACCCTATGAATAAATAATAAATAAAAAATTAACATCAAATGGTTTTTATATGATATGTTGTTATTGTAGCTGTAATCTTTGACGTCGTCTGCGTCGTCGTCGTTGTTGTTGTAGTGATCGTTCTACAGCTCGCCGGCAACCTCCATCAGTCTTCTCCCTCTCCTAGTGATGCAAGACCCACTCAAGACAGACATCCAACATACTCATCTTCTCGAGTATTCCGTATGACGTACGAGTCTGGGTCGCCACTAGACGATAATTCGCCCGCATTCCCGGCTTTTTACCAGACATTTTGCTCACCGATGTAAAACAGGAGTGATGAAATTGAAAACTGACGGATAAAAAGTATTCCACTCTCATTTACTTCGTACTTGAATATTATTTTGAGTGCTTTGGCTTCGATGGAGATATAAAGGAACCGCTTTGAAGAGAAATGTAGCCGACTCAAAAACATCGATCGTTGGAGTTGCTCTGTGCATGCTGTGACTAAATCAGCTGGTACCCTGGTAACCAATATTACTAGTTTTGTAAAAATTTAATGGTGAATATTTTCAAATTGTGTCATCTTATTTTTTGTGTAGCCAGTTAATTTTGGCAATATGAGATAACATGCACTTCTTTGCAGACATTTTTCAAGATGGCTTTATGGAAGGTATGTAAAAAAATAAATTAAGCTTGCCTGCAATTTCTGCCAAAAAAGGCTTTAATTGCTTAGCTTATTAATTTTGTTAGGGGACCACTGTTGTTTTTGTCGCCATTAGAAGGGTAATAAAAGCAGCCTACTTTACTTAGTAAAATTTAAATAAAAAGTTTGTTCTCATTATTGTGCTCATTATTTAACATTCATTATCAAA
This sequence comes from Sweltsa coloradensis, assembly GCA_024449915.1. Lineage (NCBI taxonomy): Eukaryota > Metazoa > Arthropoda > Insecta > Plecoptera > Chloroperlidae > Sweltsa > Sweltsa coloradensis. The sequence continues at coordinate 550,404 of JAMZAV010000242.1, read as the reverse complement.
CAGAGAACTCAACACATAAAAACATATTTATAAGAAATAATTTATCAAAATGGTACAACTAGTGATGTAGCTTGCTAGTGAGTCACAGTGATTGGCTCCAGCCGGGTCGGACATCCCCACGTGACGTTAATTAACGCGTGACATCATAACGAGACGCTAATTGACACGTGACGAGGGGAGCGGTCACGTGGCTTCACACGTGCACAATCTACCTGGTATCATTAGCCGGGCTAGGGATTAAAACAAGCTTGCATCGTGACGAACTAGATGGAAGATTAGTGATTAGGATGCGTGCGCAACATTTTTGTTTAACAAAACCATATACATACTATATATGTCACGTGGCAAAACAACACTTTACAAATATCATGTACATCAGTTTACATTATAAGTCGATAACATTGAAACGAAATAACTCGCAAGCAACATTTTCCTTCTAAAAATATAAGGTTTTTTAAGCATAAGCCTGCTTTGAGGACATTATTATTGAATTATAGCAATTGTCATAAAAGGATGCCCCGACTTGGGATCAAACCCAGAACCTATGACTTAACGCGCCATAGCTATAACCAATTGGATTATGGATGTCAACAGTCACAACAAATAGCAATTTAATGAAGGTGTGTCTTGTGTCTCGGTAGCTCAATTGGTTAGAGCTATGGCAGTCGGGGCATACTTTTATGACAATTGCTATAATTCAATAATATTATTATAAATTATTTAAGACTCTCCTGGCCCAAATATATATATAAACATGTATGAAAGAGGCAACGAGCAAACCTATTTCTAGCAATCAGTCGTCCTGAAGATGGAACCCACAGCGGTTCCGATACGTCGAACTCACACACAAGTGTTCACACTGGACGTGGCGAAATAACCCGTTTCACACGTGTTTTAACACATCAAAATTATGAAAGTAATGTCAGAAATTAATGAAAGTGGAGACATGAATTTGAATTGTATTATCACCAAGGAATTCTAGTAGTAAGCTCGGTTATTAAGGGGGATCCATGGACCCAATTAAAATTTTCCTAAATATTAGTTTAAAACGAAACATCGGACAATTATTCAATTATGTCATCTGACATTGCCAAATATTTTCGATTTATTTTTCGGTTGAGCGGTTCGCCCAATTATAACGATTATGTGAAATTTTGACGTATACACGCAAGCTTCTGCTCCTATTTTGGTGTTAGAAGAGCTAATCTATGTTTCTATTTGAAAGTTACTCCTGGCTATAACTCTTTAGTTGGAATTTGTTTCCCGTAATATCTGCGGGTATCTTTTTTACTTCGCGTACAACACTAACTTTGTACCGTGCAAATTATTAAAAGAACATTCGACATATAGAGTTTATAAGCAACGAGATATTGTTACAAATAAATCACCAAGTTTGCTTCCTAACACATACATTATGGCGAAAGCTGTCCGTGTTACGTCAAAATTAAACTATATCGTCTATATTGGTCGTTACCGCTCACGCAAAATAAATCAATAATAGTTTAGGCAATTCAATGAAGTGGATGAATTGAACTATGTCCGATGTTCGTTTAAATTTTTAGGAATTTAATTACCCAAGTGCAAGAATCGCCGAGTCCACTTTTTCCAGTGAACATGTGTGCCATCTTGTCGTTTATAAAACGTATTACATTGATGTTTTTTCTAAGAACTAGTTATGTCCATTTTTGTTTTCTTCTGAATGGCGTTTGTAATATAAGTTGTCCATTCTTGGACTTTCAATGTAAGTAACTTTACCGCAAGCTTGGTTTTTAATAAGACGGGAAATGAGAAGCTCGTGTGGTACTTGACGAATGGTTCGTAGGAGGAGACGGGAGGACATTGAAACGTGTTAACGGGTGCGTTTTATTGCGCCAAGTTATATAATTCTCCCGATTAACAATCTGTGATCGTCTGAGACTAAGTCGGTTGGCACGACTCAACAGAAGTTGTCGAGCAAGAAACTTGAGCAGTTGACTGTGTGAATATAATCGCGAGAGAGAGAATCTTGCTTACGTACATGCAATTCGGCGTTTTGAATTTTAAAACGTACCGATTTTTCAATGTGTATAGTTCATATTGCAGTGAATAACGTACATGGTCAAGGTTTGTTTTAGAAATTAATATTTCAAATTATCAAACATAACTTTTTTTATAGTTGGTACGTATGTGGATTCATATATTTCGTTAGAATTGTGATTTTATATAAATTAATTACTATAATATAATGAAATACAACTTTAGGACTACTCATGTCATGTTCTTTATAACAAAACTAATAAATTAATTATAATTTGGGTATTTTTAATACCTTTTTAATTATTATAAAAAATGAAACTATATGTCAGGTAGAAAAGTTAAAAATGCAAATCATTGGACTTTTCACTGTTATTTACAAATATATTTTATGAAACTTATCATTGATCATGTTTAAATATATTTTTAAATAACAGTGAAAAGGCAAATGATTTATATTTTTAACCTGTTTTAAAATAATGTACTTCCTTATATAACCTGATAGTTCTAATAATCTGAGTATTTAAAATTGGATGAGCGTAGCGAGCGAAGCGAGCGAAGCGATGATTTTATTTCACTACACTGGAGAAAAAAATCCGGAATGTTTTTTTTCTTTATTTTCTGTATTGTGTGTTTTTCAGCCCGATTCCGGCTACCCCGATACTCCAATTGCGATGAATTTTATGGAGGCCTTTGCAATTTTTGAACTTAAAACTGCCACGTTTTTGAGCGCAATCGGAATATTATTTCTCATGAAAATCACAATTTTACGATTTTTTTCGATTTTTTTTAATTTCTTGACTTGTAACACCTACATGCTTTATTCGATTTTAATGATTTTTTCACACAACCTTAAATTTTATGAATTAATATATTCGTGTGAAATTTGAGCGCAATCGAATAATTATTTCTTATGAAAATCGCAATTTTACGATTTTTTTTCTTTTTTAAAATTACGATTAATTAAAAAAATAAAAAAAGTTTATATTTTATTTAATTTAAATTAATTTTAAAAAAATCTTCAACTTTGTAATGATTTTTTCACAGAACATCAGAAAATCCGCTTAACACATGGCAGCTCAATGCACCAATTACGCTCATCCAACAACGCGGCGGGACTTAAGCGTTTTCCTAGTATTAATCAATGGCTGCTTAATGAAACTTGTCCACGACTATTTAAAATGCAATACCACCTATTGGAGTGGCAACGATAGGATGTAGGAGTGTCAGTTATTCTTGAGCGCTGTTAGCACCTAGTGTATGTGCACGTAACCTTTAAACAACTCCAGACTGTTTTCTAATGTAAGACAAACGAGCACAACTCAAAGTATCAAAGTAAACAGACTGTTAATATGAAAACACTGAAACCAGAGTAATTTAACACGAAATCGAAGAAATATATAAACACCAATTTCTAACTTGATATTTGAAACTCAGCTCGCTTAGATTCTAACTCGTGAATAATAAAATTTAAATCACAACTCTTTTAAATTTATTTGCAATCCCAAGTACTTTTGTTTTATTTTTAAATAAATCATAAAATAAACACTGCCAATTCCCTTAAAAAATAGCTTGTCCGTTGTTTTTTTTTCTTGTAACATGCAAGGTGAATAAACTTTTAAAAGATTATTTTTAAACAATTTGCCACTGCAGTAATTATATTATGCATAGGCTAATTAATTAACAAATATTTTTCTCGGTGCTCCAGTCTTAAATCAAGTACGGGTAAGGAAAAACGCTTAACAGGAGTCGAAGCTACTTATCAATAGATCATCGAAGACGGATTTACAAATTGATCACTTTTGGTGGTGGTGCCTGTTTTGAAAAATATCCCCTATTTGAGTGAGGTTATTCCCGGCCTAACTTCCAGGGTCACCAGAAACATTCTGTATCATTCTTGTTGAAGGGAAATGCCAACAAAAAGCGCTTGTCAATCGGAGGTCATGTTCGTTTTTTATCGGTAGGCATGACACATGCACGGACGGACGGACAGAAAAGTGACCATAGGAGAGAATTGCTCTATAAACGCGATTTTAAAACAAATTTGGTTTCTCTTCCTCCACAGAAAACGTACTTGGTGAAAAAGTTTCACAGTTGTAAAATGCTACAAGAAAAAACAGTCTAAACACCAAACTATTTAATCATTCTCCAATGCGTCTACTCTCTCGATGAATGTCATAAAATCTTGTTAGGAGAATAATAATTGACGAAATACAACACATCTATAGCTTAAAATCGTCGTTTGAACAGGGATTTATTCAAAGGTCATATAATCTGTGTTTGAAACGTCCGATTTGCGAGTTACACAGGAATTTCGTGTAAAAATAAAAGAAATACCCTGCTTGTAACAACCTTTGTACAATACATCAAACGAGAACTACCAGCCATTATCGACGCAGTGTTGTTTGTGATTGTAATTGTACGGTGAACGCCTCAATCTCTTCAATGTCATTTCACATAACAGCTGTTTGTACAAAACCTCGCAGCGGAGAGTATTTATGGTAAAAACGAATCTACACTGCTAGAAATTAAATTTTGAATAATTTTCACACCAATTCACAATTCACAGCTTACGGACAAAATAAAAATGCCATTTACAAATACTTGCCTCTGAATTATCAGAACTACATTTTATCGTAGCCTCGCTCCCATCCCAGTCCAGATATTCTCCGAAATATCAAGAGAAAAGATAACACTAAACAAAATTTTCAACGGCTCATGAAGCCTAGTTGTGTATACCACTATGGGATCAATTTCTCGAGATAGAAGTGACGATTGCAAGTGTTGTTACGGAATTATTCACATGTTCTACATTCAGCCAAGCATTTATGCATTAAATCCAAGAATTATTAACACAATTTCCCCTGAAGTATACAGGTTATAGTAACGGAGATTATTCTTTTCCGGAACAATTTTTCGATATCCTCGACAGACAACAGCTCATATGATTGATTGGTTGGTTGATTGATTGATTGGTGCTATTGGGCTGAGCATCTCATTGAAAAACGTTGTAAAGTTGTCAACACTTTTAATCATGATTTCGATTTGACATTTTGATCAATATTTCAAATTTCAATTCGAGTTCAAGAATGTAAAGAATGAGTCCAAATTTTTCTATCGTGCATTAAAAACAAAACAGATGGTCCTATTCGGTATTGAACTTTTGTTTTGTAATCAAATAAATGTATTGTAATTTTTACTTATAATTTAGTACACACATTTTCGTCCAAATGTCGATTCGCTTACAAATGAATTATTTGAACAGTATATGACGCCATTTTTCAGGAGACAAGGCCGACAGAGGTAGCTCAAGCGTAACTAGTGAGGCTCTCATCTCGAGATGTCACTGGTTCAATTCCCGCCTTCGGCAATCCTGACTGAAATTTCTTCGGAAGTTACTATAGTCGTTCAGGCGAACTCTGGGATTTGGTTTTATTAAACAATCCTTGAATATTCCCGTCTTTACTTCCCGACACCCTAGGAATGATCCTAACGAGTAAAACTGATGTGTACCCTTCAGACCGCTTCCCTACAAACACGTGTTTTAGTGACTAACTATATAGATATTAGTCGGTGGATAATTGGGAGGTAATTTCCATGGGTAATTTTATTGTGCCCATTTTATTCCCAATTTTGATTATGAAATAAGAGTATTGCGTGTAACGCATTTGAAGAAGTGCAAATTTACTAATTAAAAATATGGAAGACCCATTTACTCACTAGGCCCAACCCTTTTAAATCAGTGAACCATTCATTTTCAACTCGCATCCGTAACATGGATTCAATATCACCTCATTATTTTCACTTCGATCCTCTCGCCCACATTCTTCGTTATTTCACAAAAATTAATGAGCAAACGAAAAAGTCTGAAAAAAAAATTCGAGCTAACAAAAACGTTACATCACTAACAGGGTTTCATCTGTTGAGCTTTCTCATTTCAAACTTTCGCAACTCTTTTTACTGATAATAAATTGCGAGATCAAACGACTCCAGGGACAGTTATTGGATTTCACATAATTATTTGTCCCGTGCACCAAACAACGTATAATATAAACTAGAGAGAAATAGAAGACTCAACCATTTCATTATCAATAGTTCAAAGCGTTGAACGTACCCTTATGATGTGTTGTTCAAAGTAGCGACGTATTGGACTGTTCACGCGGAAGGATATTATTTCGCCAACTGCCATTTCCTGCAAACAGAAGCACCAGACCGTGTTATAGAGAACAATGACTATCTGACAATGTTTGTCATTTTGTGTTTTATTGTTCGAAACATCCGATTGCAAATTAATCTCATAAAGTATATTATAAATGTGAGGTACAACATTAATTTTGATTGTTTAATGTATTAATTTCCGCTCTTAAATAACTTGCTGGCGATAGAGGAAAAAACATAATATAACGTCCAAAACTATTGTTATGGATGTTTAGAATCGTAAATGTTTAGGATCTCATAGCCTAGTATTGGCAATATATCGAGACTTCAATCAAAATTAATTTCCCAAAACTTGATATGTAGCAATATTGGTGAGTTGCAGGAATTTGACTGGATCTATTTTACATAAATGTTATGGTAGTCAAGAAAGTTGCCTTTTTACTGTGTATAACTTTGAAAATAATTTGCCATCATAGTAGTGGTTATTACAACAGCATTATGTCATCTGTAAGAACAGTTTACTTTGCTTAATTGATTTATCACAAATAATGTGCACTGTCCATTTATTTAAAAGAAAAAATATAACTGAGAATAAAATTGGGGAAAATAAAATGATTCAAGAGATAATTATTTCCTAGCGAATGACTGGTTTATCTTGAATTTACAGCTAAAACAACACAAATAATAAGACCAACAGTGTGCAGATTGGATCAGTTAAGCACATGGTTTAAGGCCCTACTTCATGAGTTGGAATAGAGCATCGGTTTGGAAAGCCCGAGGTTCTGGGTTCGATCCCCAGTCGGGGCAAACTTTTACGACAGTTGTTAGTATTCACTAGTCAAAGAATAATAAAAAAACTAACATTTTATTCATACTAGTCCAATTTTTTGATTAAAATTGGATAGCCATCATTTTTCCGGACCAAGCTTCAACTGTACATATGCTTCTAAAACTTAACCCTAATCCATCGATTAAGACTCAGTTTATTTGTCCAGAAGTGTACAATTTTAATATCATAATGCGGCCTATTAGGAGAAGAAAATGTTCGTGACGGCCTTTGGTCTCTGGGGGAAGCTCGCAGAGCGCAACTCCAGCCAGACTACCAAGATTTCTCGCGAAATCTCGTAGCCTCTCGTTCTAAGCGATAATCCCGACGTCTAGAAAGTAGACAGTACACACTTTTGCTTTCACAAAGCTGTGATGTCAAGGGAAGTGTCACTACGATGCCGGGACTTATTGTTAGCATTATTGCTAGCAATTTCAACTCTTTTCCTCTTGTCTAGAATGACGTTTGTACAGTCGAGGACGAAATCCATGCAGCAGAATATTACATGTGTAAATATAATCAGACAAATAAGGAAGAATCGAAAATTGTGAGCGAAGATACTTGATCAACAGATTGTATAAGAATTATACACAAATAATATTTCATTTACCGTGGTTTCTTTTGGCACGTAACGTCATAAACATGTTGGCTGAATCTGACATATTGCCGTACGTCGGGGATTACCTTCTCGATGTATAGCGGCCATATTTCCAAACATAAAAGCATTGTTGATGACGAACAAACGACGTTAATGAATGTAAAGATGTGCCAAGATGAAAAATATCTTCCAGTCCAAAAACATACTAAATTGTCCTTGATCAAGGGCAATGCCAGCAAAAAACAAGCCAATCAGATGTCATGTTCGGTTTTTATTGTGAGCCGTGACGCACGCACGGACGGACGGACTGACGAACGGAAAAGATATGGATATAGAAAAGCTTCAAGACATACTAAAATTTAAATAGCACAAAAATATTGTTTATGTTGTTAACAATAACTAATTAATTGTGTTTTATAATATTATGATTTTATGTTAAAAAATCAATCAAAACTTTATTGGTGTGTTTTTTTCATCATTATAATAAAGATAAATACGATTTTTCCAGTACCTATAAGCATACAAATAAAATATAAGCTCTCTAAACAGTTCGCTCTCAGCCCTGCTATGTCAACTTCTTCGAGTTTCCATTTTCATTTGGTAATATTCACTTACTAAATAAAGTATTAATAAATGTATACACATGCAGACAAACACAGCCACACTATACTAGTAATAACTTAATTGTACGTTTCGATGTGTACTCTGGTAAGTGTAAGTAATTACATTTTCACCGTTGTAAATGGAGATTCTTTTGTCAATTTGCACTGAAAATAAAAGCTTCTAAAACGTTTCTATTGATACTCGCTGTTCAAATCAGTATGTTTGCAAATTAAAAACCATTGTAATGTAGACCTACCTCCCTACCGAAAGTAATTTAACTGATTGTTAGAAATCATAATCTTTTCATGATCAAGTAAAACTTCAGAAATGAAACTTTTCTCGTGGACAGAGCATTGTAATCGACATTACGTACACATTACGAGCAAAGTAATTGAGTGGAATTAAGAGGAAGTGAATACGAAATGAATTCGAATTCAAACTCTTTTGTGAGAACGTTTCAAATAGAATCTAGGTCAGGTTTCAAACATGAAACCACGAGATGATGCATAAAACTCCTCCTAGCTGCATCTTATAGTAGGTAAACTTAATTTGAGAAAGATTTGATATTGTGCATAAGATACAATATACAGCATATAAAATTAAAACAAAATAATATGTCCTTAAGTCTCATCATAACTTAACATAAATTAAAATGATTACAAATTCACATTATTATCACTTTACACAAACACTGTTTTAAGTACAGACTTTACAAATTCTACACAAATTAAAAAAAAAGACTACACAAATTCCGAGACAAATTTACAAATGTATCACATTATTCAATAACATTAAATTGTACTGCATATTACCACTTATATCTTATGTAACATGTATTTAATATAATCATTAAATCATTAAATACTACACAGTTTACAAACAGGACAATGATTCATTTTGTTTTTCACTTAAAATTTTACTTTCTATTACAATGTTCAAAACTACGTTTATTGTCACCAACTCACACCAAACAACGTGGATTTTAAAAAATGTGGGTGGGACATTAATTTGTTTGATAGGCCTATACGGTTTTCTGCGAATTTAGCAAGTGTATATATAAAACACAAAGTTTATTAAGTTTTACCTGCAGAAGGTTTTCTTTCTTTTTTTAACTAGAAGAACACGATTTTTTTTTATCGTGATTTTGTAATTTTCTTCTTTAAAGAGTAATTTATAACACCAGATTCTACAAGAACGCACGCCCTCCATCGTACAAAATGTTAAACACAGGGGTGCAAGATTCTTTCAATATTGTCTGACTAAACAAAATTACATCGTTATTTTAAAATTATGTTTTACCATTCGTGTGTTTCTTACAACATTTTAATAAGCAAGACTTTAAAATTTAACAACAAAATGTGGCGTCTGAATTTTACAGCAAGTAATTACTTTGATGTGCAATATATTTCGTGGTGCTTCATATTCTTGTGATGACGTAGAAGGAGTGCCTCGAGATATTTGAGAAAATAGAGAGAATTGTGATACAAGTACTGGTCGAAACTTTCAGGAGGTTTTCAATCCACTTCGAGTGCACTCTTTGTAACGAGATGAAGCTGGGCTTTGAATGCATTGTCAGTGGTTTTGTATTTACTCTAGTTTCTTATACACAACCACGAGACAAGAAAAGGGGACATATTTTATTGAGATTCTAAAAAAAGGACAATGTTAGATGTGACTGTAGGTCACGAATTTGATACCCACCACTGACAATACAGATTGAAAGATTTTCAAAGCTATTCTTTAGTCGTAAATCCAAAGATTTGATCCATTTTAAACAGACCTCGGACATTCTCTACACAAATATCCAGACAAAACTATCTAGATGTAGAGGGGCATGTAATCGTTTCCCACGATAATTTTTTTAAAATTTTAACGTGCACTTACATCAACAGGACACAAAAACGCGTGACGTTTCTACATTGTCTTGACCACTCAGAAGGTGGAAAAAACAATATGTTTGATTTGCTTTCTTTCATGTAATCCAAAGGATAATAAATAACATTTTAAATCAGACTCATTTCTACACAAATATCCTTCTAGGTACCAAAAAATATATAATCTAGAGGGGTCATGTTCGTCGTTTTCCCACAGTGCTTTTTTTTAATTTATCGTCCCCCACAGGACCAAAACGCAGTGATGTGTACATGAGTGTGGAACTAAAGTACGAATTCATTATATTTTATTTGTTTGTTCCTAACTATAAAATAATTATTATTATTGAGTTAGTTACTCAAATTTTTATATATTTATTTATTTATTTATTTATTTATTTATTTATTTATTTATTATTTATATATTATTTATTTTTATTTATTTATTTATTTATTTATTTATTTATTCAAGCTTGTGTGAAACGAACGGCTATTTAAGTCTAGTATGGCCAGAGAACAGACCTATAGCGCTGGACGGAACCTCGGTCAACGTTTTCAGTAAAGAGTATGAACCGAATCACTGTCACGCGTCATAAAGTTTCATCTCCTGCCTCGAAATGTTATTTACTGCCGTCAACGAGCGCATTCTGCACAATATGTGAATATGTATCCGATGAAGAAGTGCGCTCAATACTGGATGCATTATTAGATAAAAATCTAATATACGACCCAGTTGTTGCACTATTGGATTTTTAATGCAAATACATAGGGATTCTGGCACAAGGTTTCAGACTTTAATGCAATTCTCGGAATATGTTTCCAGATGAGAAGCGAAAATAAAATAGAACATTATTTATCTATGGAATATTATTGACAAATTAGTAATTACAGTTGCTGTGCGGTGGTTTCTCAAGGCAACGAAGGAATTGAAATGAGAAATAACGTTGTAAATATCAAATTAAAATTCATGTTTGTGCACGTTTGTTACAAGCAATTCAATCTCATCATGGGAATAACGTAGTATGAATATGTCAACAACGGTTAATTAATTTCCCCTGGGGTTCAAAAAGCCACTTTTCGTTCAGTTATTTATTAAATGTCTGTCATATTGAGTTATAAACTGATTTTATGAAAGGGGACAATAAATTAAGGTAAGTCATTATATTTCCAGAGTGTATACACAGTATTTTATTTATTATTTAACTGTTATTTTATTTTTGTGTGGGTGTGTTTGTTTTTATTATTGTTTATATTTTCAGTTTGTAATTTAATCTCTTGAACAAGGAACTCCAGTGTTAGTTATGAAACGTTGTGACGTCATTAATCTCAAGAAGTGTCATAAACCGCAAAACCAATTATTTAAAAAAATGTTAATACAGTATTTAAATTATTTATAAAATAGTTATAAAACCATGCTCAGAAAGTTTGTAAAGAGCCTGTTAGTGTTAGTGTTATCCCACATTCTAGCATATTAATAAATTATGTGTCGAGAAATATTAAATTAAATCTGAATGTGCACAATCAAGTTATAAAAATAAATAATTCATATTCGCATTTTGTCGTGGGACTAAAGTAAAAAACTGATATTCTTGGGGGGGGGAGACTGCTTTGTGAAAAATTGTATCCTTCGAAATTCCTCAAAGTGAATGATACTCGTAAATCTTAATAACTGTGAGACCATCGAGGACAATACAACTCACGTTTTAGAACCACGCATGTACAAACTCACGTTACAGATGTTCGTGCTGTACATTATTAGTAGGCATATTTACTTTAATCAAGGATGCTACATATCAGTTTTCGTGATCTGTCTAGGTGAAACTTTAAATCAAAATTGGACCGCCACCCTCGCACCCAAATAGACATTGGAATTATATTTTCCATATCTAATTACGTGTGTTAATAGCATATGAGCTACAGTTAAACAGTGTGCTCGCGAATTCGAGTATGAATAAACGATTAGACGACTTGAAATTTTCGATTTTCTGTACTCAACACTCAAAGTCATTTATCTAAACTATAAGAAGCGACTGATTAAATATTTAGTCATCAAAGTTAAAAAACTCACTTAGCGGAATAAACCTGATAATTGATTATTAAGAAAGGGAAAATAGTATAAGAGAGATATAAACACCCATCATAAAACAACATGACATTGTATCGACTGTTTGCTGGATTCCTTCAAAATAGTACAAAGCTTTAGGGACCTGGACGTAAGGAGAAATACAAAATCGTGACCTGACGTCCACCAAAATAGCGGCGAATTTTATGTATATCTGACGTGTGCGTAGGTATGTCGATGTCTCACAATAAAACCGAAGATTGTGTTGGTTATTGAGTATTGATTGATTAAGTATTGACGTTGCTTGACGATGCTTCCGATTTTCTGTACTCCCATACACGTGTTTGTATTATATCATTATAATATAATATGTCGACATGATTTAAATATTTTCTGCACCTAATAAAGCACCGAGATAATAATTCATGAAAATATGATTATCAAGTTAAATGGAAAAATTGTATGAGATGGATAGTACCCTACCACCCCCTCTCCCATCAAAAAGCAATCTACATGACTTTATCAAGCGTTGGGACTTTAACCAATTGTAAAATAAGTAACAACACCGATAAAAGCGGCAGTGGCAACGTTAACGGGAGTTGACAAAACAGAGGTCACCATAGAAGGTCAGACACTAAAACCGAGCTTTATTTGCCTAGGTACACAACGGACGTAGCGTAGAAAGTTGGCGCGTTATAATTCCGTTATGAATATGCATTGGAGGGCTGAAAATTGCTATGGAAATAATCCGTCATTTTTATGGCTGTTAAATCAGGGTTTATGACACGAATATTGATCCCGAGTTACATTAGCACAAGCACGAAGAAGCAAAGCAGCACTGTTCAGTTTGCTATTGTATAGTGTATTTACTTATGTATTGAAACTATGATTGAATACACCATTACCGACATTTTATATGTGTACAAATTATTAACATAAATAATAGACAAACAAAGTCTACATAAAAATAAGTAGTAATGGTATTAACCAGCTGTATAAGACTTTTAAATATGAAAGAAAGAAAGAAAGAAAGAAAGAAAGAAAGAAAGAAAGAAAGAAAGAAAGAATGATAGAATTAGACATTTTAAATAACTCAAGGGACAGCATAAGGATAATGATTACAAATTTCCACTGATGCTAAAAACAACGATGGGGCATATTGGCAATAAAGAATATTACACAGTAATGTAAGCGCAAGACTCGACTCTGCGGGAGATTCCGTGTACACTTAAATCACTCCAGCGCCGACAATTAAAAACATGCTTCCAAAGTTTTCTTTTGTCAAAAACAAAACGATGGGAGTGCGTCTTGAGATACCATTCCACAATGGAATTTGCACGAGTCGAATGTAACGCTACGCTCGCCCAATGTGATATATTAAGAGGGGATGATGAGGTTGAGGCAACTAAAATGCCGACGCTCAGAACAGAAATCTAAAAGGAAATTCCTTCACTGTTCTTACGATTAACGAAATTTACCAGTGTTCACATAGATTTAGACGTTGATATCCAGTATGAAAAATTGCATTTGGAATAAATTCCCGAAGTTCACAAAAATTGAGTAAATTACGTAAATGTCACGTACTTTTTTTTAAACTTGATTAATTAATTAAGGAATACCCGTACCGGATCTCATAGATTGATTCTTGATTAACGTTCGCGTGAAATATGATAGCGAAGTTATAAACAGTTTTCCTTAAAAAAAAACTCCAGAAAACTGATCGCTTAAACTCGAGATCTCTCAGCGATAATATTTCCCACTCCATTGAAATCGAGCTTGTTTCCCAACTTCATCTAATTAGGTCGCAATGTCAGCACACTCCCCCCTCCATCATCTCACGATATTAAACACATCATATCTGCGGTAGAGATCGACGGTGGGTTGGGTTTGGGTAGACAATACTACCCCAAGATACATATCTAGAACAATGAACTTCGAACAATACCCCGTTGCCTTCTGTGAAACTGAAACAATAGGTGGAGGTCGTGACAAACCGCCAGTACAAGATTGAATTTCGGAGATTCGTGGTACATTTATAGCAAATTAAGGTGAACTTTGCAGGAATTTATCCATTTCTGAACTTACAATATTCAAAGGAGTCAATAGGACCGAAAATGGAATAAAATGTAATTTCAAAAATAAATTATATACAGGCGAAAATCCGAATGAGATTTATTCAGTGAAAACTTGGATTATATTCAACTTTCAATGTAAGAATTTCTTTTAAAAAATATTTTGAATTGGTAAATACCAATAAAACAAATTCACATTCTTTGGAGACTTTTTATTCCAACCTTTACACTTCATTACTGACATGTGAAAACATTTTTCGTTTCTAACACTAAATTAATAATTAAGTTTCACGAATTTCTGTATCAATATTTTCTTTAGCCTGGACAGAATTATTCTGTAGTTTACAGTTCTGAGCAGAGAGCAGATTTGAACGATTTATTCATGAATGGTGGGTTCGATTTGTGTTGTTCAGGGCGGGAAATTTTGTGCAAGCCCATACATCAGACAGGCGCTACGAGAGTTGGAAACCTGTCTAAATAAAAAAGACGAATGTATTGAGTGTCTAAAAGTGGTTAGTTAAGGTGTTACAAGAGCACAGACGTTTAATGGGGCGTTTAGTATTTTGCACGAATGCCATAAAGAATCGTAGTTATTTGCATTACTTTTCGTTAGTATATCATGCTTTAAAGGGATCTTCAACCGCTAAACTCAAAAAATATATTTTCTTCTGGCTAACTAGTTTTGAATTTAGAAATTAACAGATAAATTATTGGGTCCACCGTGACCCGGGAAACAAATGTCAAACTTGGTATTTTTCGAGCCACCGGCAAAAATTTCACATACGAAATAACATGGGGACGATTTTTATGCCCAGTGACCTTGGAGGATTTTGATCCAAAAAAATACTGGCCATTATTGACGTACTCTTCAGCCTTTTCTGTAAATCCTCTATATTTTGTTCTGTAATTTGAGCAAGTGGTTCGGTCAAAATATGCAGATTACTAAGAAGGGGTGTGATTTTGGAATGCATATTTTTGTGTTTGAGTGTATGTTTGTGCACAGTTTCAAGGCACGATGTTATTAAGGGCCATTTTATATTGGCATGATGCTCTAGTATCTATGTGGAATGAAAAATAAGCAATTAAAGCCGATTCAAGAAATTGCCCAAAACGCTTATTTTTTTTAAAATCGTGTAAAATCACAGTTACAAGATAAAAAAATTTAAGCGGTCATTTTGGTGTAGTGTTATGTAATAGATTTTGTGATCAAAAATATTTTTTGGGGTAATAGCCCTTAAGCAAAATCAGTGTCAACGTTATAAAAAAAAGTGTGAACGTATTTACTGTGTACCAACATAAAATAAGTGTAAATAAAACCGACTCAGTCGAAGTCTTGGAATCTACTGTTAGCATGGTAAATAATATGCCAACCAAATAACAGTTTTGGAGTCATGACTATAGGTCTTAGTAAATACATGATTTAATTTTTCCAAAATTTTGTTTTAAAAGTGTGAAAGATGGTGTTTACTTATTTTTTCGCATTTTTTAATTTCTAAACTGTGAAATAATCAATAAAACACAACTCACACACCATAGTGTGGTCGCCTCTGCAGCCGTTGATTGAAAACATTTAACATGTCTTTGCAAATTTTGATGCAAATAAAATAACTTACGTGTCAACGTAGGTTTCAGTGTGGATGTTATTAAAACATACTAGTGTAAATAATGGTTTTATAAATGAAATAATTTTTTTTTAAATGTGGTTTTATTTAGTGGAATATGGTTTGTTTGGATGTCCTCCCTACTATTTGATTCCCTCCACAAACACCCCCACCTCCACCCCCAACTTTAAATCTACATAAAGCGCGTTCAAGCAATTTCCTCTCCCATCTTGGGACGTCACACGCACTTAACCTCTTGCTTTGACTTGACGTAGCTATCACATTTCCTCTGTGGTGTTTTACTGACAGTTTAGCAACAACTTTACCTTCCAACTTGTCACATTGAGACGAGAACGAACGGAAATCACTGTGCCACAGCTAGCTAGAAATGTACGGGAGATATCACACTACAGAACTATCGAGCGAGCTTACTAGACGTATTACATTTCCGGATACAAGGTGTGGAATGTACCACACAGTGTACCTGACAGGATTCGAAAGTATATTTTAATTCTCCTGTTGGAAACTATGATAAATTATTCATATAGAACGAAACAATGTGTTGTATGTTAAAGCTCTGGAAGCTTGGATGCGTCAGTGGCGTGTTTTGCCGAACGCCTTAAAGACACAGCTTATACTTTTTCACCACCGACACAAAACTCAGAAAATGTCTCAACGACCACTCGTCAGTCCATCTCACTTTGGGGCGCTACGGTGTACCCTAGTCGGTCTGCCAAGTACTTTGGAGTAACCTTTACAGACATTCTCAACTGGGGTGCTCATTGCCGTGACGTCATCAACCGTGCGCGGTCGAGACTAAATTTACTCGTGATGCTTCGTGGGCGACTTTCTGGATGCAGCTTCCGTACTCTACGGCACACTTATAAAACTTTCATCCGTCCCCTCTTTGAATACGCGGCCCCCGCGCTGGCACCTGTCTTTGGAGGATGTCTCCAGCAATACTTCTCGCTGGAGCGAAGGATCCTTCGCCGCATCGCGCGGCTTCCTCCGATGACGCAGAATGAAGACGTGTATACGTAAACCGGCGTCGGTGGTATCAGCTCTCGACTCGACACCCTCGCAGGGGCTTACGTCCAACGTCTTCACACAGGCGGCAGGAATGAGCTTCACGACCTCGTTTCGCGTCCTCGAGCCTTCAGACCTCTACCCCGCTTCAAGTACCCTTATCCGCATTTTGGCTTTCAATTCGTCTAACTCTATAAATGTCATCTTGTTGTCTTTCATGTAATGTTAAACTTGTAACTCTGTTATCACTGTGTCAGGCTACAGAGGGCCACACTTGCCCTGCATTAGCCTTCCTGCCCTATGGGCAGGTAAAATTCAATGAAATAAATAAATGTTGTATGTGGTCAGAGTGTCAAGACAGTTTACAATTCCATTACTTACAATAATGTAGGTCAACCGTTACAAAACTGTTCATAATAAATAATACAGTAACAAAACATAAGTATTTCATAAACCAACAAAGAAAACTTCAAATTGAAATTCGAAAGTTGGTAGTTTTTTTCTTTTTTTTCGTGCAATTGGTAAGAATACTGGAACGTGGGGGCTGAGGTAGTGGGTTATATTACCAGTTTGAAAAAAGTAGGTGGCCTTTTCGTATGTAAGTATACATGTGTATTAATTTTGGATAAAATTACCTCTTGGTAATGTAAATGTGTTTTCTCTCGGTCGTATCCAAGGAGAAGGTTGGTCGTCGTGTGTTGTGTATGCAGAGAGAGAGAGAGATAGAGAGAGAGAGGGAGGGAGGGATATTGTGACGTTTCTAACCGACAGGGAGCAATATAAGACGCTTTGTCCCAGCCCTACTAGAGCCCGTACAAATCTTTTCAATTAAGACTAGGCCCATCCCTGGCTAGGGAGACGTAAATAGATCGCATCGAATCGACAACTAAGCCCACCGTGAATGATATAATACAAAGTGTGGACAAGATAATGTAGCCATTTTCTAATATCCATGGATATTTAAATTATGTACAGAACTTATAATTAATGCATTATCTTAAACAACTTAGCTGATTTAATTTGTAATTTTTGTAATCAAATCGAAATTTTTTAATAAATAGCAACAATATTTTGAAGGTAATGAAAAAACAACCAAAGGAATTTCAATTTTAAAGTGTAAATTGTTTCTTGTAAATATATTGCATTATTCGAAGACATAAAAACCTCCAACTTCTTATACAGTGATATGCGTTGAATGTTGATATCCCCAAAAAATAATTGTAATTTAACGTAACTATCTAAAACAAAATTCATTATAAAATAAAGTATAAAAATAATAACACTATTTTAATTACGCAACGCCAAATATATTTATCAAAGAGTAAATGCGTAATTTTGAAAATATTCGGGAAATGGTGGAGGTGCCGGGTCTGTCTATTAAAGCACAAGGATTCTGCCATGTTGTGTGACGCTGTAAAACAGCAGAATTTTATAAAATCAAAATGGAATTACTAATGAACGTAGATACAACTCATGTAAACATGTCCCAAATTGTGCATTTATAATTCAACATAACACGAAGTAACAACCCAATTATTCTGCATTGGGCGTCAAACTCTTGAAATTAACATTTTAAACAAAATATAAAGCAAAAACAAATAGTCAACGTAACATGATGAAATACTTAACACATAACACAAATAAATTTTATTTATTTATTTGAATTGTAAATCAAAAACTAATATAAATCTGATTTAAAGTTTAAAATTGAATTCGGTGAAATCGTAAGGTTTTGGTGGAGGTGCCGGGTCCACATTTATTTCGGTTTCGCTAACTAAATCGGCTTTTGGAGGATAGAATAATAACTTATTTGTGATTATTATTATTTTGAAGTTGTACAAAACATGAAACAAAATTAAGATTTACAACTCCATAGTAAGTTCTTAGTCGGGGGCGGGGGGGAAAGTCACGCCTTTATTTTTTATTTATTTTTTTAGTTAAAGTATGGAGACTTACTCTAAAGACAAAACCCGTACACATGAGTTTTTTTGTATTACATGATTTAATGTCATTTAAAAAATATTGTAGAAAATGTATTTTAAATTAGACTTTAAAACAATTACCTATAATAAGAAAAATATGTGCAATCTCAGTCATGTTCTGCCACCAAAAACGTTCCTTGTAACTGCTTAATTTCCAAATTCAAATGCGTAGATCCCACTGTTTAAATCTTGAACGCACGGGTTAAATTTCTAAATCACAAATCGAACGCGATGGAATTAGATGAAGATACGGAAGAAGTTACAGAAATGGCGAACATTAGAGGCATGGCAAACCGACGTTAATAATATGTAGTAGTAAAGTTTTTTATCATCTCACAGTTGGTCACATTTGACCGGTGGCGAGCCTCTTTCATCCTCTCTCCCTTCACTTGTTTCTCCCTTCAACACCCTCCACACATTTTTGGGTTTCCTCAACTGCCGTCATGGATTTTAGAGAACTGTAGAATTCCTTGAATTTCTCAACCCCCACCTGCCTAACTAGCCTTAATCCCGCCTTACAATAAAGACCTTAATGAAATGAAATGAAATGCACCTCAGTGAGCCAGTTCCAATCCACCGTCGTTTTTCTCAAGTAGGAGTTCTTTCGCAGGGGTCTATTTACTAAGTGACAACAGTCGATCGACAGCGACAAGCGACAGTGACCGAAACGACAACTTTAGTGAGAAGAGCAAGTGAGAACTGCCACCTCGAATTTTCATCATACCAAAATAAATACTAGGGCCTAATTAACAAGGAAAACGTCAAAGTCTTTTTTAGACGAGTGTGTGAGCCATGTGTTGAGTAGCCCTACCCGGTAACATTCCCTTTCTTCCCCCTACCTAAGGCCTCCCTAGCCTATCATAGGCTAGAGTGACGCATTATGGCCTTACTTTTCAAATTTTTATCGTGGGAAACCTGTTATAGGGTGCAATTAGCCCCTCTTCAGGTGAACTAGGTATGCGCGGATAGGAAATTGTGAAGGGATGTCCGAGGACTATTTAAGAGGACTCAATCCCTTGCATTCGCCTTAACGACTGAGGAAAACCTCGGAAAAAACCTTCAGTCAGGATTGCCGGTCTCGACGGGATTCGAACCCGGGACTTCCCGAATCAGAGTCGAGCGCTTAGCGCCCGAGCCAACACTGTCGGTCATTATGGCCTTACAGTTACGCGCCCTTATACCAATTAAACTTAAAATCCCTATTACCTTGTTACCTCGTACCGGATGTCTGTTTAAAATTTCAGCGCAATCTGTTCAGCGATTCGGCTGATTTTTTATGTACGGAAACACAGAATCAAAGAAGTGCCGATTTTCTGGAATGGTTTCCTCAGTCGCTTCGCTCCCTCGCCTAATTACATTTGCAGTATGTAGTCGTTATTACGTTAAGAAAACGTTGGCAGACGGCATTAAAAATGTTAAATGTGTAATTGTTGACAATACATAGCTTATAAGCTTGTATAGCTGCAGTCATATGCGTGCCAAGCCATCCATCTGGGCCCCAACGCAATCGACGAGTGAGCGATAACCAACCTAAGATCGTTTCTTATAATAGGAAATATAATAATCAGTGTAATAATTAACAGTGTTGATGAGAATTTCACGACTGAAACTCAAGATTTGGATTCTCCATTGTTTGTCATTCTAAGCTGATGTCTCGCTATGGTTGTTTAAGAAATATTCTTTGTGTTTATATCAACAGAACAGTTCTTCATTAACGTTCCAGGAAATATAATGATATTCGTTAGCTGTTATCGTTAGAAACCCGAGAGCGTGCACTTTTAAAAATATAACAAAGGGAAAATAATACCCTTAAGGATGCCGAATTACGGTTCTACTGAGTCTAGAAGAGCTGTAAATATCCATCTTGTAAATAAACATCATAAAGTTTAAATGAGTCTTTTGTTAGATAATTGAGAAAAATTCGCAACACTCTCGATAACAATGTAATGTAGTCACAACCTGCAAAAAATATCGTTTGCTTAAGGTATTAAATTTCTTAGGGGGTATTTACCCGCTAAAACAAGAAAATATATTTCATACAGGCTAATTAGTTATCAATTATCATTGTCAAAGAAAAAATGGATTCACCTTCACCATGACCCAAGAATAAATTGTCAAACCTGGGTATTTTCTTGCTAGGTCCATTCGGCCAAAATCTTCACACACATCAAAAGCATTGTGATTTTCTTTGTATCCAGTGACCTTGGACGATTCTGGTAAAAAAAAAAAAAAATATTGACATACGTCTATATTTTCTGTATATTCACCATGTTTTATTTCTAAAATTTCGGTACGTGGAACAGTCAAAATAAGCAATTTTAGAAGAAAAAATGTGATTTCGGGATGCATACCTCTTGGCGTTTGAGTGTATATTATAGTGCAGTTTAAATTAATCATATTTTCAACGAACATTTTAGATTGGTACTGTATTTTATGTCCAACGATACTCCATTAATCAGCATTATAACGAACTTTACTAGGTGTATTTCATGTAAAACTATAACAAATTTAATATTTAATACAATCCAGAAATTAAAATATTCAAACCGACAGGGATTTTAACTCGGGTGTATTGTCTTGTTCAACTAGACAACTAAGTTGAATAAGACGCCTCTCTAAAATGTGAAAAACCCGGGTTGGATTAAGTAATTTCCGAATTTTATTAAACATTAAAAATTCTTAAATAACTTACAAATCGAGAAGTATAACAATTGTTTAGCGAACTTAATAATAAGTTTATTAGTATTTTTACCCTCTTAATGCATCCCCCCTTGATAATTTCGTTCTTTACTTCAAACTTGTTGATTATTGATCAATGTCAATTCTATTGACGATATAGAATTGTTTGCCATTCTAACATTAAACTAAAACTTTACACTTTTTAGCGTTCTCGTCAATAAAATGATATTAAAACTTCAGTTGTAATATGTTGCGTCGTACAAGAGTGGTTGGGAAGAGAGAGGGGGTGGAGGGGGTATCTCTTGTTAGAGCGATACAAGGCTTATGGATGTAAGCTGCTTATTGTAAGTGTGGGGGATACGTATGCTAGCTTACAAACAACGAAAATCACGTGATTCTAAAACCATTCCCAAATCATCAACTGGAATAATCAGATACATTGAAAGCAAACATTTTTAAACTGGAGTATGCGTAGGGTGTTACCGGTTTTAAAAGGTTTTATAAAAACTTTCCTGTAGACTGAAATGTATGTTTTGGATCCATGCACCCATCCATCCAAAGCTGGGTGCTAGAAATAAGAATTCGGATATATTAATAAATTTAATGTGCATTTTTGTATTATTCGTTAGATTTTATTAATTCTCATTTTGAAAACTACTTCACGTGATTAGGTTGCTCAAATAGATTTCATACTCGGTGTAGATTCTTTAAAGGCAATTGTGAACCAATACTTATGTTATGTGCTGGGAATTGTCATTATAAAGTTGGCTACAAATGAGGCTCGAACCTAAACTATCTGAAAGTACCAGTGATCATGCTATGCTAATAAGAGATGTGTTGAGATAAATGATAAATAGAATAAAAATATATCGATTCGTATTTAGGGTTTACCAACTCAATCACAAAACTGATTGTCAGTGGGGACATTAAATTTAAAGCAGACCAAGCCAACCCTGTCTGTAGACGTCGACACCATCGACGAGCGAACAATGGCCAACTAGAGACCGACATATTTGAAGTATAGGAAACACCGACCAATCAAGCTGGACACGATTCCACCCACAGACAAATCAATAAGGCTGATTCGGAACCACCTTGGATTTTATTATGTGCCTCGTTACTAGGACGGCTCTAAAGTCACTGTTTACACATTCCTAAGACAAGAACTAATGAGCTAAAGTCCACATCAGAAGTTAACAAACTTCTGCCTAAAGCGGAAATGGAACCCTGGACCTTCTGCATTGGAAGCAGAGCCTCTAACCACAACAATGTGTGTGATTCGAGTTCAAGACGACAGTTAATATAAGTGTTTATAATGAATTCTAAAATCAATACATCACGAATTAGCAGAGGCAGGTATTTGGGGTGAAAATAATTCTACATTTACTTGAAAGATATATTTCTCCCCCATGATATTTTAGAAAATTTTGTGTGTGGGACCTTGTAAAAGAATTGCAGATTACAATAAAATGTAGTTTGAGAATTCATAGGCAGGTGTTTGTGGTGGAACTTATTTGCATCCTTGGTTTTGTTCTGACCAACAGCGGTGAACTGATGTTGAAAATGATTCATAATTTACTGTTTTTAGCGGTAAAAATTCGTTTTTACCATAAATACCTGCCACTGCGCATGAGTCTATTAATAAAATCGCATTATCAAATTATTTATCAAAGTACTTGTATGCAAAACCAAGTATACGACGTTAAAATCGTTTTAGTCTCATTACATTGAAAATAAAAATAAATTAAGTATGACAAAAGGGAGCTCCACTCCCTGCAAAACGCTTATGGAAATGCATTACCTGTTTGTAGCTGAATATTAATAGAGTGTGCAAAGTGCAATAATGCATTAGGATTAGGTTCTGACGTAGTATGCGGGTGTACCAATTAATAATTCACGTCGCTATAGACGTCTCAAAGTGCTTTATAGTGGGGAAGGTAAGTACATGAGATGCTCTGTTTGTTACGATGTGCAGCGTGTTAAAGTGGAAGTACTTACTTCCTGATAGTCAGGTTGTATTAGTACTAGTAATTACCAGTCAAAGCATCATATAACGTGTCTTGGTAAAAACTTATTGCACTATAACTATGCCACATCGATAGAAGGTAGACCTGATACATTATTATTTAATCGACTGTCTATACAAAAAAATATTGGAAATATTTAGTTTGAACAGTCATTGTAACTCAAAGACCAAAATCGAAACAACTTTACCATAAAATGACATTAATACTCTCTTGATTGCCTTACCCTACAGATACATAGGCCTATTTATATAAATTGATGAGTTGGTATAAATTGAATTGAGATTATTTTCAGCGCATACAGGGTTGGCTTGGTCTGCCTTAATTGAATGTCCCCTATTGAAAATCCGTTATGTGACCGAGTGGATACACTATAAATACGAATTTATTTATTTTATTTTAAGTGGAGGTTAAAATTAAAAATCAGATGCTGCACAGTGTATATAATCGAGTGCTTCTGAAGCGATGATTGTTTAACAGTATAAAACTGTATAACACACACTATCAGGCTCTACTTATGTTGAGTTGTTTGTTTAAATAAATAAACAAACAAACAAACAAACAAACAACTCAACATAAGTAGAGCATAATTAATAAGTGTCGTTGTTGTTCTTAAAAAATCATGTACTGTTATTAAAAATGTGTGTACGTGTTTCAGTTATAAATCGTTTCTACCATGGTATAAAAGTTAAAGCACATATTCATGAATTACTTTAGTGAGCATAGCCTAAAACGTTTCATTAACAACTCAATTAATACAATAACCAAATTAACCTAATGCACAGAGTTTATACCAATAATAGTTCGTTACGTTATAATTATAATGGCAACACTGGAGATGACAAGCACTGTCACAAACATTGTTAGGATTGGAACGTTGGCAACAACTGACAAACTAAAAATGAACGGTCCGTAGATTCGCGCCAATTAACGGCTGGATTTCATGAGCGTGGTCGAGGGGTGGGTGGTAGGAGGGGGCACAAGCAGAGCGACCACTGTTTAAATCTAATTAATTAAGCAGCAGGGCGTCAGCACCCCCCACCCCTTTCAACATTGTATTGTGTCGCTCGTCCAGAGAACGAACGCGGTGCCTTGGATGTATATAGACGTAGACGTGAAAACGATATAACAATAATATTCTTGAATGATAGCAATTTGTAGTAAAAGTTTGCCCCAACTGAGTATCGAACCTTAACCTTCGGCTTAATGTATCGATGCTCTACCAACTGAGCTATCAGGACACAAGGCAAATCTTTTCTAAATTGCTAGTGACTGTTGGTATGTTGCTGGAATGTTGCTGTCATTACTCGTACGACAATAGATATCATTCAATATCTATGTCCTCAAAGCGGGCTTATGCTTAAAAACCTTTTATTAAAATATTCTTATTGCATGATAGCAATTGTCATAAAAGTTTGACCCGACTGGGGATTGAACCCAGAAACTTTTACTGCAATTGCAATCATTCTATAATTATGTCCTCAAAGCGGGCATATGCTTAAAAACCTATTGATAATAATGTATTATCGATTTAACATTGATATAATTATAAATGGTACATATTTTTCTCCAAACTCATTTTGTTATCAAAACATCAACAATATATTAATTTCTAAGTCACTCCAACTTCTTCTTTACATTCTCTCTGTCATTTTCTTCAGCCTTTCTAAGAACCTCAAGAAGAAGCTGGAGTAGCTTGAAAATGTTATTTTACAATAATTAAATAAACTTGGTATAATTTTTAAAAATGTGTGAGCTATAATATTTTGTATCGATAAATGCTTACCTATGTATCACTTTAAGAGTTTGTGACACCAAACCAGTTTCTATTGTAAGTGTAAGACCATTGTGAAACTTATGCCGATAGAGGTAGCTCGCCCGAGTGAAACTCTAATTCGAGAAGTCGCCACTTCGATATCAGCCACCTGCAGTGTTGGGGAAAGAACTTTTAAAAAGAACGCGTTCGCGAGAACGCGTTCTTTTTTCGCGAACTTTTCAGTGAACTTACTCTTTTTTTTTTTAATGAACTTGAACTTTTAAAAGTTCTTTTCGAGAACGAACTTTTCAGTTTTAGAAAGTTCATTTGAAAGTTCTTTCCGTGCGTCGAGCAGCCATCGACTCGCCGCCGTCGTCGCTTAAAAACAATAACAAATCGTTGTTCCATCGTAGGCCTACGTTGATGCACGTTCAGCTGATTTTGACAAGGTCCCGCACGATTCACGAAGTCTAACTAAGTTACTTCGTTCATTTTCGGGAGACTCCGATGCCCGATGGCGATGGTCAAGTCGCTCACCTACCCCTCCCACAAAAGCCTTGGGGTCGGTGCACTGCTCATTGATTGGACACGAGATATGAAACGTCATCAAGCTCAAGGCTAGTTGTGCTGGGAAGAGTAGGGCGGCGGGGGAGCGGAAAACTATGTTTACACTTCACACAGTTGAATGAAATCTAGTGCCGCACGTGCTTTTAAGTCTGTGCTACCGGTTGTGCGGAATCGTGCGTTTTGTTAGATTATTTTTGTTGACGTTAATTTTTCACGATGCCATCAGAATCTGAAAACGAGGATGATAATGGTCTCGAGCCGCAAACGACACCAAAAAAATGTGTTACCATGGAAAAATTTTAAGCCTTTTTTTCTTTTGGAAGAAATTAATATCAGTGATTGTGGGAACACATGCGGTCAATGCCTGTCTCATACCCCTTTAATGGGCAAAATCGACCTTCCCTGGATTCCGCTTTTTCCTATCAGTATCAAAGTGTTAACCTCCATTGTCATGGTGTCCTTCACCATCCGTGCCTCTTCCGAAATCGCTATAGCCAAAATAGACGAACTATATTATGTCCTGTCATGTGCACATTTTAGCTGCATTATGGACCAGTGAATTGTATTGATAATAACATCTATTCAAACCATAGTACAATCAAATTATCCTCACTTGACTTTTTTTTAAAAGCTTTCAGCACAGTGGTAAGCCTACATTAGTAACTATGCCAGAATGCAACATCTTCCATTTATGTTTTTCTTCATTTTACGCAAAATTTTAATAAAAAAAAAAATTACAAAAGAACTTTTAAAAGAACTTCGTTCATATTTTTGACGAACTTGAACTTTTCAAAATTTTAGGTTTTAAAAGAACTTGAACTTTTTTAAAGTTCATTATTTGAGCTGTGAACTGAACTTTTAAAAAGTTCATTTAAAAAAGAACTGACCCAACACTGGCCACCTGCCACCCTGACTGAAGATTCGTTCCAAGGATTCTCTCTGTAAATGAGGGTAGTTTGATAGCAACATAGCCCTTGCACACTCGCAAATAAACAAAACACTTTCCTAAGGATACCTGCTGTAGGATACACATCAGTTTTACCCGGTGTGACCCTCTTCAGTGACTATGTTATTAGGGCGTAAGGGTAATTCTGAAGGAATAATGTGCATCGAAGTCAAAATGAAATTCGAAAACAGGGGGAAATGTAAATACAACTATTTGTTATATACAGTACTATGCAGATGCTACACTGGATATAATAATGAATCACATCGGAGGAAAATCAGAGGCCACAGTGATAAATATTAATCCAAATTCAATCCAGTGCTATGGAATACAATTTTAAATAAGAAAGTTGCAAAGAAATAGAAGAGAAGGAATAGAGAGGAAACTGAATTTTATTTTCAATAAAGGCTGGTCAAACGTTAGGTCATAAAACGCCACTCTAGCCTAGGGAACGTAGGGGCCTATGCTGGTCAGAACTACCCACCCATAGACAGGGGGAGGAATGGAGAGGGGAGTTCTCACTTCGTGGTCGTCGTCCAAGGTCAGACTTCGCCTCTAGTTTCGGAGAGTAAAATATTCCTCTACATGCTAGCTGATGTTTGCGAGGTGGACTTTGTCTCTTTTATCGTATTTTACTACAAGCAGAGCCATGCTCTGAGCCAAATTCTACCCCGGGCCCAGACAGGTGTTCATTTTTGTAAAATAAATAAATTACCTGGGTAAAATTACTTAAAATGTGTGATTCATGAATAGAAATTATCTTGAAACATCTAGTCGTCAGATTTTCATGTGGATGGCCACCTAAAGTTTGTGACCAAAGCTTGTGACTAAACCCAGTGTATTGTGCAGCGATCGAGTTTCTCGCTCCCCTGCCTCCACCCACCCTGACGACGCGAGCCTTCCATGTTTCCATCAGCAACGCTCTGTCTAATCGCTTAGAAAATTGTTCGCGCGTGTAGACATTATAAGCGCGCTTCTAACGAATATACAGACTGAACCTGATGGATTTATAGACGAGGTTTTTCACCCTTTGATCATCACGTCCCATATACTGCGCCTGAGTGCGCGCCAACTCGAGGCGTACGATACGATACAAGACTGAGGAGAATTCTCTATTACGATATAAATAGCAGATAGAGAGGGTGTAATATTAATTATGCAACAAGAAACTCTCTTATGCTTGGCAGTATTCTTCATCCATTGAAGCCAACTGATTCTTCTTTATATATTCTACAGTTACGATCTGCTAATTTTTGTTTCGTAGATTGAAGAGCGAGGTGAATCGTGGAACCATGTGATGGAAGTGAAGCTGTGGGAGGACAGGAAAGGATGGGGAAATTGGTGGAGAAGCAGCATGAAGCAAGCAGGATGAAGATGAAAGTTGAAATGAAGGTGATGATAAAGATGACGATGAAGAAACGCTGAGCCCGGCAATCTCTGCACAAAACTGTTTCATGCCCTAGAAATCAGTGTGAAGAACACCACTCAATTCGACAATGTTGGAAATGAGGATTGATTGTTATTATTTCATAGCTATACACACAAGAGCATCCTATGAAATATGCCTTAGAACAATGTTTAGTCTAAATATATTCCTTTAAAGATCAAATTATCTGTTCTACTAGTTTCTTACGAATATCTTCAAGTATCGTATACTAAAGGTACTGAATTCAAGTCTTTACACAGGCAAGTGTTAAATTTTCGAAATATTCTTAAATCCATCAATATGATACAAGGGTAAATAATTAATGTAAACGCACATTTGGCATATGTATGACTGAAATCGTCTATTACAACTAAGTGGTAAACTGAATGTACAATACTTATTCGGGAGAAAAGCTCACCTAAACGCATCTATTTTATGCCCGTCCGAGCAATGTCTCACGAAAAATGACTCTAAATTGGCACACTTTTTTATTGTCCTTCATCGAGGATGACACAATGATTTTGGTGACCCAAAGAGTAAGTATAAATATTCGCGTACTCTGCCCCTCCACCAAGAGTGAAGGCTGAAACACGATTAAAACAATATCGGGGTAAGCTTGGGGACTCCCCTATTTGTTTAGTGTACTTGTAATGCAAGTGTCTCAGCAAAGCTAGCCAACCAAACAACGACAAACAGGAACTTATAAAATGTATGGTACCGACTACAATACCTCTTCAAAAACGCAATTTCAGCTATTATTTCAAATAATGCCATTGGATGAGCGAAGCGAAGACTTCAATTTCACTCACCCTGATAAAAATAGCTCAAGTGTTTTTATGTCTGTATGTTTGTTCGCTCTCTACCGGGCAAACGGCATGTTATGCGATCTTAATGAAAATTCAAGGGGACCTTCGAAATCTCTGAACTTAGATCTGTCAAGATGTCAATCGAAGAAATATTCCTCATGAGTATCGTACTTTTACGATTTTATCGATTTTTAATACAATATTTTCGTAATATTTGACCCGCGACCGGGCAAACGGCTACTCCGATCTCGATGAAAACGTTCGAAATCACAAAACTTAGATATTTTATGATTTTGCGGACAATCGAAGAAATATTTCTCATAGAAATCGTACTTTTAGGGGAACGATAGTCAACCGTAAAAGCTCATCCATCAACGCGACTGGAAAAAGCGTTAGCTAAGCGGCATAGTCATAACAATTTACACCGTGAATAGTCACATTACTAAAAATCAAGACGAAGCGAAAGATGAAAATCCAAAACTTTTTCACAAATCCAAAACTCTATTCGCGACATACTTTACGTCTACGAAGATCTTGATAGGAATCACGGTTTCCTAGCTCTCCTTTCATGTCTTCATCTCCGCCCTGGCGCATTTCATCCTCGACCTACTCCCTATTCGACTCTAGACGCGATTACCTGGGACTGACGTCACAGATCCAGCTAACAAAGAACTATAGTGAGGGTTTTTATGACGGGAAGCTAAGAAGTTGACCTAGATTTTATAAGTCGTCGCAGCATATTGAGCTGGATTCAATGATCAAGATGATATTAAATGGAGAATTTAATTTTAAAGTGAAATGACAAAAGAAGGGAATGATAAAAGGGTTTATATGGAAGGTGATGCAATCAGACCCTACAATTTACTTACAATTTAATTAATCTGGAGACACTCCCCTAAATGTTATTGATTTTATGGAAATCAATCCAGAAATTAGAATGCGTATAATGCATATCTATTATGCACCAACAATCCAGAAATTATTAACCGTCTCGGTAGCTGAGGGGTAAATCACCCGACCGGCAATCGGGAGACCGGGTGTTCGATTCATATCAGAGATGATTTTTTTCAATTTTTGGATTTGTTTCCTTAAAATCATCGTCATATCCAAAACAATCAGATAATATAGAGAAGTTGGACACATAAAAAATAGTAACCGCAGGTGGCTCCAGAAATATATTACTCACACATTAATATATTACAATAAATTAGGTACTGCTTTATAACATTGAAAGTTGCTCGTATATAGAAACCGTGTTTATTTTGTAATCGTATACATGGCACATTATATGGAAATCAATCTGGGAAAAAACTCTCAGCCGGGTATCGAACCCGGGTCTCCCAATTACCGGTCGGGTGCTTTACCCCTAAGCCACCGAGATGGCTAACTTCGTGATATCTGGATTGTTGATGCATTATAGATCAGAATCTCCAAAAAGTATGTTTAATTCAGCAACACCAAAGGATGTTAGAAACTAGTAGAATTATTGGGATTCTTTTAAAGTGTTATTTATTGTTATAATGTTTTATGTACCGGTATATCGTATTTGTTACGAATTTCTATGTTTCCCGGTTTCTAGAAAACAGTTTGTGTAATACAGTGGTCTCTATGTTGTTATCTACCTATGGTAATGTATAATGCGGTCTCTAGTTAATTGTATTCTTATATTGTGTTAAGTGTTACTAAAAAATTGAAGTTAAAGGTAAATATAAATTAATGTATTATATTCCCTATGCAAGCAAGAACATGATTTTATTATTCTTATTAAATTATCATCTTCTTGGCTTGTTATCACGAACACTCACTCACCGATGTCGATGGAAACTACATAATCAACGGGTCAAGTCTAATAAAGGGATCAAGTTGGGACCTTATGAAGACCTTATTGTTAAGATATTATATAAATCTGAATACCCCGTTACGAATATATTTTTTTTGGTAAACGTGTTTTTACAAACACTAGCTAACTTTACCAAGGGGTGATTTCATTATATTGACGTCAACATGACTGTTCCAAAAAGAGGGGTAAAAACCCCCCGTGTGCCTTATCAGGGTAGCCAGTCACTTGCCAGTCTCAGCACAGACGCAACTCACTCAGCGAGATATATAGCTGTACTGTTCGAGCCTTGAAATGAAGACTATTAATTGTAAGTAAACCCAAGTGATTGGGAGTTTTATATATTTTAAATTTTATTCTTAGTCTATTCTAAAACAATTCTAACTAGAAGAAAACATGAAATATTAAATGGACATGTTGTGACTACTAGAGACAATGATGACATTATTTTGAGACTATTAAATTCTTAGGCCTACTTTAACTAAAACGAAAGTATATTGAGACACCAATTATTAGTACCCCATCTCTTAATCCTATACTTTGGCCTAAATCGAATAACCAAGGACCCAGGTCTCCCTAATTCCTCAATTAGGGTGGTGGCAGCATTTGCGCTACCTCATCTAGTAAGCCGGACCGCTCCCGCTCGCTTACACTTTGTATGCAGAACTCAACAATCGTTTAGCAAAGTACAATGAACATTAATAAAATTAACAAGAGGCAATATTTGTCTTGTATCAAGTGAAATAGTGGGCATTTATACAAATAAACCAGGGCGTGTGATTTTTTTTTTATTTTTATTAAAAAAATCAATAATCATGATTTCTTTTATTAAAAAGGATTTATTTTTTTTAAATCAATTTTTTATTTAATCCGATTTTTTTTGATTTTTTTTTTTGATTTAAATCACAAAACCATGTTTCAAAACTTGTCAAATTGTGGCGGGGCAAATTTCTTTTACAAACGTTTTAGAAAATATAAATTTAAAAAATTTTTTTAAAGAAAAATTTGCCCCAAAACATTAGAACTTTTGTTGCCAAAAATTAAGAAAAAGTGCATTTGATTTAGACCAATGATTTTTATTAAATAAATCATTTGATTTAAATCAATGGTTTAAATCAAAAACACCCTGAAATAAACCCGATAAAATCATTGGATGAGCGAAGCGAAGACTTCAATTTCACTTACCCTGTGAAAATAGCTCGTTTTTTTTGTTTGTTTGTTCGCTCTCTGCCGGGCAAACGGAATACTTTTCTCGATCCAGTTCAGTTTAGACCGAACAAGATGTGTTGCATTTTTGAATTAATACATTGTCTGATGGATAGTTATTACCAAAGCGGTTAAATGAAATGAGATCTTGATACAAATTGGAGGGGACCTTCGAAATCTCTGAACTAAGATCGGTCAAGTTTTTGGGTACAGTCAAAAAAATATGTCCCATGAGTATCATACTTTTGCGAGTTTTTCGATTTTTAATGCGATATTTTTGTGATATTTGGCCCGTGACCGGGCAAATGTCTACTCCTACCTTGACGAAACTATGGAAACGTTTGAAATCACTGAACTTAGATAATATTTTAGGGAGAATCGAAGAAATATTTCTCATATAAATCATACTTGTAGGTTAATGATAATCAACCACAAAAGCTCATCCACTAACGCGACTGGAAAAACGTTAGAAATAATACAAGCTCTGTGTTCATTGCAATTCTTGTTGTTACCTAGAAATAATGTTATCATGCGTTCATTAGTTCACGCGCTTGTTGCAAATCTAGTTTATACCGCACTAGACCACCACAAAAAGATACCAAGTATACATAAATCAAATGAAAACAACATACAAAACAGCTCTCTCTACCATGTTAGAGTGCCACAAATTAAGCAAAGAAAATAAAAGGCCTGTCATGAAAATTGCATATATTCATATTTAGAAGCAAAAAGCTCTGTGGAGGCATTAATAATAGGCGACAAGGGAAATCTGTTAAGAGAAATTAGTACGCACGATGTGAATTTTAAATGAAATTGCTCCTGGCTGTGTTGTGAAAGAGCGTCGTGTTATAGATATAGCCGTTCGTTTGTCCCATTACGTCGCAACGATAGCGTGTCGCGCGTGGAGTAGCCTGTTACGTCGAGCGTAAAGAGACGGGCGCGTGCGAAAACATGAAATGAAAACTAGGTGGGGTCGAAGAGAAAATATCGGGTTGATTTTCACATTGGCATAGTAGCTTCATTACAGACCAACAATCAAAATTTAAGCAATTTGGACCTGGAATTTGAAATTAATAGATGAAAACCTTTCTAGGGGCACTTGTAAACGTCTGTTAGGTGACTATTTATGTCTAACCGGCATCGTATTATGCCAGAGTAAATGCAAATGCCTATGAAAGGACACACTCTCAAATGCTTACTCACTCATTCTTTCATTCAGTAATGAAGATTCATTCATTTGATCATTCATTCAGACAATTTGTCTTTTATTCACTTATTTAACCACTAATTCCCTCATTCAGTAAATTCGCTCATTAATTTATAAATTAATTCACAACCAAACAAACACAACAACACTACACAACCACCATCCGCTATTACCACCACCATCCACTATTATCATCACTGTACACTGTTAATATATTAAATTAACTGTCGATCCATAACAAAGTTTCTGGGCTAGTTCGCATGTTCGATCACTCATGACTGTGTGGCATGCCCAGATATAAGAAATAAATAAACAGTACAAACATATTAGGAAAATAAATTAATAAATACAACCTTTCTAGGGGCACTTGTAAACGTCTATTTGGTGACTATTAAAGTCTATCCGGCATAGTATTAAGCCAGAGTAAATATAGGAGGGAATGTCCGAGATAGTACTTTAATATAAATCGTATTCCGACTTCGGACATCCTTGGAAAAAGTCTGTAATCCGGAATGAAGATGGCTGGTGTTGAAGTAGTGACCTCTCAAATCTTTCTCGTATGTAACGCATGAGACTACTGGTCAGATATTATATTTACTACTATTATATTTGATCGATGTACAATTCAGTACAAACCTATATTGATGTATTGATTTTACAATTTTAACAAGTTGTTTTATTTGTTGTTATTGATAGAAATACAAATTCTAAAAACTATCCACGCCGAGTCTCAAGGCGAATCAGGACATAAACAAACTCTAAAATCTAAAACAAAAAATCTAAATTATAAAACTGAACAAAAAGTAATAGTCAACTCCCTGAAACTCTTCTTTCATCAAGTACATTCTCCTAAAATATATTGAACAAACAACCTTTAGTAATAAAATATGACCACGGAATGTTATTTTTACACTCAGAAACTTTGTAATCTTCCTCATTCCAATAAATTACATAAAAAATTGTATATTATACGGAAAGAAAATTACATTTTGGAACTTGCAAACGTCGCCGCTCGATCGCCGAGGGAAATACTACACAACTCTTGAACTCGATTATATTTTACTTCGCCTCGTTTTCCCTAGCTCAGTTTCTCACTCTGCGTCTTTGCTCTCTGTATTAACGCAAGATTAACACCCCCCTTGTAGCCCAGTAAGTCCTGCCCTGTATGCAGTCACACGCGCACGGAGAATCCCCGAGGTGGCTCTTTATACGAGGCTATTAAAGTTGATCCATTGAAAGTTTCATGAAATTAAATGTGACTGAAATTCACCATATTTACTCTTAAAAATGTGTTTTTCAATAACACGTCAAGAAAAACAAGAGATAATTAATTTCGATTTAAAAATCACGTAATAACATTGCAAGTAGGGTACCTACACAAAAACCTACACTTTTTTACCTAAAAAGCACATCAGTACACCAAATATAAATAGTTACGTATGAATATGAAATTGAGAGAAATAAAAAAAAGCTTTTATAAAATGGATGTTACTAAATTACTTTTTCAGAAATGTATTCGAATCCATACCCCATCCCATACATAATTATTCTTCAATACTGCAATCGAGTTCTATAAAATAGCCAACAATAATCAATGAAAAATTGTTTATCACTAGACTTATGTAATGCAACTTTAAACGTTGCGGATGAGTCAACCAGCATTGTGGATCGAAATTTGTAGTGATATTGATAGATTGATTGATGAGACGATAAAATAATTGAGAGCAATAAAATTGTACAAAATAAAAAATGAATTAACGAATGTTATTTCAAGCAATTTCTCTGATTATAGGAGTCCAGTTTAGATTAGCGCTGTGACAGATCAGTATATCACTTATACACGCTAGTTACATTAAAGTAAACTGATACTCAACAGAGACAAAGTTTACGTTACCTTTCCGCGCTTTATCGTGAAAGAGACAAATCCATAGTTGCATTTTCTTATAAATGTTTTCTAAACCTTAATTGTTTAAAATGTATACACAATGTCAAATTTTACATCTTGTTTCAAATTTACTGTTATGAGTTTTCTTAATCATACTACAAACAAATTTTATTCTAAAAGTGCTATCTAGAAGTGAAAATCATCAAAATGCTGTTTATTACATGAGCAACGGTGTTGGTTGTAGGGTTATGACGTATTGCCCTTTTTTCCCGCCATTATCGAAATCTTAAGCCACTTTAGTGACTAAAAAGATTTTTGAAATAACGATAAATGTTATATTTATGTAATCAGAAACTGGCCCTGAATATAGTAGAATAATAAAAAATATTTGTGAGTCTTCCCTATTGTAATCGCAAAATTACTTCTAATCTCCGTACATCCAATCACGTAGGTAATAACAATTTATACATGGGGCATATTAGCAGTTCTTTTTTTAAAAGTACTTTGTACCTTTACAGTCTCTGGTTGCGAAAAAGAGCGCTTTGAACCGATCCGCGGTGAACAGAATATTACCGACCGCGATGGTTCGGTCGGTAAACGCCAAGGTGTGAATCAACGACAACAGAGAGCACCACCATACGCGAGCTAGTTTTGGCGCCGGTTTTAAAACCACGACGTTGTCAAAGTCAACAAACGTTTGTGTGTGTGTGATTATACTGACGACTACAATGGTTCGGGTCGTAATCTGTGAAGTGATAGTGATGCAGTGGTTTAATCAGACTTTTAATTGTATGAACAAAATATCTTACCACAGTAACCTTAACCAAGTAAACTTTGACAGTATCATATAGGCCTATCACATTTCACACTCATAGCAAACTGTATGCTTTATTTTTTTTATTTTTTTAAAATTTATTATTTACAGCTATTTGCTAACTGTGAAATGTGTCCAAAACACTCACACATAATATACACAATCAAACCTACTTGTTTTTGTATTACATTTAAATATGGTTGTAAAATGTTCTTATTTTGCAATTATTGAGTATTGTATAAGTATCATATTATTAGTGCATTTTGTATATTGTGATTGAGTATGGTAATTGGTACTGGTGGGGTAATATACTTTGTGTTATGGCATGGGGCTAAGCTCTTCTTACCGCCAGCAACGTGATTGATGGTGGTCGTTATCATCTTGAAATAAATAACTCGCACAACATCGAAAGTGTGATAGCATTCCGAAAACTCTTAGTTTTTGTAACCGTAGGTATTGCTAGTCCTAGTTGCCAAAAGAAATACTAGGAAACGCTCAGTTGGACGCGTTGATAAGCGAGCACGTGCTATAGCTAGACCCACATTGCATATTTTTAAATTTTAAAATTTGTGACGTTCGCTGTCCACGGGGCCATGTTTCCAATATTATTTATTATTGCCAAGGTATTTGGGTAAACCCGTGGGTAAACCTTTACTTTGTGGATAAAATCCACCATCTAGAGAACCTTGATATAATTTCCTTGGGAAAACTATTTTAACTCTTTGGTAACAAATAATACACTGCTTACTCGATAGTATTTTGATTACTTCTAGGTGGCAGTGCATAGTGGCCAGAAATCGTGCGACTTTTCGTTGCCATGGTAACGTTA
Organism: Sweltsa coloradensis; assembly: GCA_024449915.1. Lineage (NCBI taxonomy): Eukaryota > Metazoa > Arthropoda > Insecta > Plecoptera > Chloroperlidae > Sweltsa > Sweltsa coloradensis. The sequence continues at coordinate 513,610 of JAMZAV010000242.1, read as the reverse complement.
CTTTTGTTAAAATGTAATTTCCATCTACACTACTTATCGGATCAAAATAAAATAAACATATTCGTGACCGGACGGACATTCTAAATGATTTGGCCACCTCAGATTTTGTCGCCGTTTAGTTTGTAAAAAAAACCTTTCGATGAACTTTTAAGCAGACGTTACACTAGGAAGCTAGAAAAGTAAAAGAGAAAAAGTAAAAGAGAAAATGAACTTTTCGTTCGCCGTCACACAGGACACTTCTGAACGAAAAGAAAAAGTGTACGCGTGGCACCACCTCACGGCCTTCCTGCAAAACTATTGTGCGCTGTTATGGCAAGAGTGTGTACTAAGTTACGACGTTGTTTTCTTTTGTTTCGCTATTCGACGAATGTAAACAAACTTTGTACACGCATGTACCACCGCCGCGTTTATGTTCAAATCTCCAGGAAAGGCAGAGGGACGTCTATATACATGTCGACTTATTCCCAAAGTTGTAGTCAAGGAAACATTACCAACCAATCACGATCAACTGTTCAAGGTCATTTTACTTTTCTCTATTCACTAGTTGAACCAAGTCCGACTAGTTTAGAAACTTTTTACTTTTTACTTTTCGACTCCCCAGTGTGACAGCAATGGAAAAGTCCCGTAAGCTACATACTAACTCTACTTCTAAAAAGCTACTTTTTCTCATAACTTTTTCTTTTCACTTCCCAGTGTAACGTCCGCTTAATGTAACTTTGTAACTTTTTGAACGATTTTGCCACAAACTAATGGCATTGAATCCAGATCGAAGCTTGCGGGTAGTCCAAATTTCAACTCGATCCGAACCTCCGTTCGAACGTTATGGCAAGACATACAAAAAAAACAGTGACTATTTTTTCCGGCAGAGTTAAATGGAAACGCTCGCTTCGCTTGCTTAACAAAACATATAGCAACGTAAAAAGTGTAAATATCCCACCACACCTTGATCTAATTAGAACTATGACAATTAGCCCCTATTAAAACTAGGATTGCCTTCTGAGCCTAGGTGATCCAAGTGGGTACACAGAATAGCGCACATACGGAATAGAGCACAATGGAACAGAGCACACATTTTTGCGTCGCTAACGTTATGTAATACTAAATTATTCCCAGAATTGTATGTGAACCACCGATGTGTTTTGCAACATGCTATAGACTAGGTTGTCATTTTCCAGTACCATACCTAAATCATTAATTGATACTTTTTTATCTCTAATACAATCCAGAGATTACTCCGGTCAGAATAGATTTTGTAATTTCGTTGTTCAGCCAAAAAAGAGGTTCACAACATAGAAATACAAAGTATAAATAAATGCATAATTGTGAAACTTAGTGGAAGCATACACAAGTGTTGAGGCGGCCAATAAGGATATTAAAAATATACAGCAATTGGCATTGGTAAGCTAAGCATAATATTAGGGACAAAGCGTAGGGAGCTATATCCCAGGTTATATATCCCAAGTCCACGGCCGAGGAATGTAACGTAGTCAATGCACTATGACCACATAGCCAGCGGTTTAGCCGAGGTCGTTTAGCCGGTTTCCACACGAATACCGAAGTTCAGCAACCTTCGGGCGTGGTCAGGGGGAGAGTGGGTGACCGCTTTGCCCTGAGACACACGTAAACCGCTGGTTAAACCATATGGAGGGTTCGAGAGCTAGTGTAACAGCTTCGTTCTCCTCGACGTCTGCTCGGCAGTCTGGGTTAGTGGAGAAACTTCTATGACTGTCAAGGTTACACCGTCCTTTTGACTCCTTTCGGATGGAACATAAATTCGTTGGTCCCCTTGGTACATTTTAAGAGTAGGCTACCGGGTTTCCCCTCCTCCCTTCTCTCCATACCTCATCCTCATCTATCATCACTTATGGTCTCGAATAACCTTAGTGCATTAATATGAGACGTTAAGCAATATCAAATCAAAATCACCATGACCACCAATTGGAAATAAAATAACACGCAATCACACTCTTAAAACTGCCTGCTGGATACCACTTGTGGTTGAAGTCAAGATTTCTAACGGATACAAGACATTAGGTTCTGCTTCCATTGGAATTCTTAACTGGGATTGTATACGTATGTATTTGCAGGTTCCGTACAGTACAATACAGAACATAACAATCCCCACTCGTGGTCATCCTCATTGTATGAGAAATATTAACTTGCAAATGGTAGACCGTACAAAATGAAACACTACGATGCACACTTTAATTGCAATTTACCTGTGAGCATGTGTATGTTTTATAATTTACTGTACCAATCATATTTTTTTGTACATCTTCAACAAAGTTAGTTAGATCAGATCAGATACTGCTACCTAGGGCCTATTGCACTTGGTTTGGCATATTGTTACCAAGATAAATTATTTATAATTAATGTTAACTGTTGTTGTTTTTTGTTTTCTTGTGCCTACATATACTTTATAAAGTCATCATGCGTCTAGCCGCCCAGTAGAGATATGCCTCCCTCTGATTTCTGTCCATGCCCTCTGGCATTTCGTCGGTCACTTCCTTCAGTTTAGTGCATACGTGTAAGTGTAGTCTGGGAGGTCTAGCTCAAATGGAATATAGCACGTCCACGATCGTGTTTGTTTGTTTGAGCCTATTCGCCATTTTGATTGTTTTAACTACTACTAGCAGGTTAAACTTTGTTACAATGAACTGTGGTAGGCCCTAGGTTACCTTGGTTACCAAAGTAAACAATCAAAATGTCTGCCAAATTGAAATGCTAACTTGTACACCGCCGACCACACACCTGCGCCTCCAGTACGCCAGTACTATTTATAACTCCATGGTCTGACCACAGCCAAAACAACAGCCTTAAAGTATCTGCATACGTCCGAATCGATTATTCCAAATCTATGGAGATGTTTTGCCAGCAGATCATGCCCCTTCTCCAAGCAAAACATAGATGTTTTCATCTTTGTGTTGTGTGTTATGTACATTTCTTTTCTTGGTAGCATAAGCCTCCCAGCTTTTATCCTTTGACTCCTCTTTCCATCTTCCTTTTACTTCATTGTTGTGGGCTGATTTGAGATGTGATTTTATTTCACTGTAAGACACGGGTTTTGCAATTTGTTCCTTCTTACTTCCCATCTTTGTTTTTAACTTTAACTTTTGTTCATTCCTAGATAATACAACAGAATGGGCGAGTGATTAACATTAATTACATTGACATATCTATGAATTATTGCACAAATTGTGTCAATAAGAGACAATGAGTAGTGATAGATAAGGACAGAGAACCAATTTCAAACATCAAACATCCTGCCTACGCTTCACACCTGTGCCACCACCGAGGAGTGTTTAGTGAGTGACGGCTTCAAAAAAAGGAACCAAGACATTCCTTGAAAGGAAATTAGTTCATTTTACGTTCCTTTTAAAATAACTTAAAGTTCATCATTATTTTTATTTGGCAAAGAGATAAATAGAAAAAAGACTGGTGAATATTTTCCCAATGAATCCGTCTGCTTCCACCACTCAGAATCTGACAATGTGGTGCAACTATTTTTGAAAACACAAGAAGTCCCAATATGTATTTTATTTTGTATACAGTACTGTAGTTTACGATATCAGGTACTGGAATTCGCCAGGATTACGATCAGGGCTCGAAATTGACGGCAGCCCGAGCCTGCCCAAAACACTGTCGGGCTGCCTGTTCTGTGGGCTGCCTGGAATTTCACATACAAAAAACAATAAAAGGTTGATTTTCCTAAAATCGGAAATTACGTTAATAGGCATTAATCTACATTACACACATAATTAACATTAATCATTAATGTCAATATTTACAAATTAACAAATATAAGTTATCTCATCTCATGAGAGTGATGAGACTAGCATATGAGGCACTTGAAGACGAATTTTTCGAGCGGCCAGTAGCCTAGGCTCGGTCGCACGGGCATGTCGTAGGCCAAGGTCAGATGCATTCGCTGCCATGCTCGAGTCATTAGCAGGTGCTGCAGTGGCTACAGTAGGGGTACGTGGTTTATTGACATGTCTAGGAGCTGTCAGAACTTGGCAGTTTATTGTCGGCGGTTGCCTTAGTAAAATTTACGTGTGATCCGCAAAGTGCGTATTGTTTGTGCAATGTAATGTTATATAGCGGGTAAACGGCGGGTAAACGTAAATAATAATAAAACAAATTGGGCTATTCAATACTTAACAGGGCTGCCAAAAACTTTAAGACAGCAGCCCGGAGAGCTGCTGTCTTAAATTCCTAATTTTGAGCACTGATTACGATGACGAAAGCAACTTATAAAGGAACTTATATGTTCCCACAAAATAGTACCTTTTCATATTACAAGTTCCCGCTTTTAAGTAAAGGTACGTAAAAGTAGTAAAGGGAATGCGTTACTACTTACTATACTAGCTCCAACCAAAGAATGCAGATGCTCTCATTACAAGTAGTAGTGGTGGAGCCCGTGGGGGTAACATGAATGCACGGTAAAAGGAATGTCGCCTTTGTGTATGAAAGAGAAATACCGCAGGTGTAGCCAAAACAAGCAAGAATTATCTTTGCTAGATCCACGCCGAGCTAGCGTGAATACAGTTGTTATGTTGGGAAAACAATTCTGAGCTACCTGCGTTCTTTTCGATGGAACCACTATAGGAATGTGTTCCCCCAAAGACTGGGTAGGGTATCAACAATTCAAACATATTATCAAAAAAGAAGTAAATTAGCACATAGCTTCATTTCAAATGCCACATGCCCACAATTATTGACATCATTCATGTTATAGTGTGATTCAGATAAGGTGGCGGTCGCCGAGGGATCGCAGCACTGTCGTCCACGCACTATGGCCACAGGATCGGCAAAAAGTAAATAAAATAACGGTCTCTAAAACTGCTTTCGGAGAAAAACACGATTATTTTAAAGCCAAGCCTTGCCCAATATATCCTAAAAATAAAGTATTTATGAAGTGTACGAATAAAATCAAGACATTTTGATGCTCCTAAACATTGACATCACATCTGGCGAGGTTGGCATTATAAACAGCTGGAACTTTGGACACAGCATAACCAACAAGGCAAAAAAACACTTTCGTAATCGTGATTACTTAAAATCATAATTTCGCTAAAATACTGACTCTGTGGGACGAACTACTTTATTCACAGCTTATAAAATGTTGATTTATGTGATAAAATATCACGATAACATGACCAAATACGGTAGGCCCTACCTAATGCCAGTTGTATGTAAATTGTCAACGTTGGCGTCCGTGCTCTCGCTTGACCTTGACGGCCGCCACCTTATCTGAATCACACTATATCATGTGTTTTCTAGTCATCCAGCAAGTTAGGACTCGCTGTTCCCTCCAATTTGATTATCTAAATTAGGTCGCCTCTGCGGACTGTTCTGTTAATACTAGAGATGCACATACTTCTTCCATTATCGATGATTGATTGATTGATTATTGCTTAATGTCTCATATTAATGCACTTCGGCTATTCGAGAATCATTATCGATTACCAAAATTTGGTAATGTCATTATCGAATCGATAATATTGATATCACCAACAAAGTCTGTACCAACGTAAGTAGAACCTCAAGTGTGGCAAGTCAAACAATACAATCGCCTTTCATTTGCTGCCTTGCTGTATCCGATGTCATGTGTTTGGCTTCCGTTATCGACTGATGGACTAGTTCATTTTCAAACATAAATCTCGAGTGTGAGTGTGACACCATCAGCCCAGCCATGTGCACAGCACGTGAGATAATCTCCACCTTTAGAGTTTGGTTCAATAATTTGATATTTCGATAATCGATAATGAATGTTGGTTATCGATTATCGAAATTGAAATTATACCAATTATTGATTATGGTATGGACATGTCAGAAGAATGGGAGAAGAAAGAATTCCAAGGACAGAATTTGAAAGTGGGGACAAAGTTAAAAGACGAGTCGGTAGACCAAGAGAGAAGTGGAAAGATCAAATAAGAAATGATATGCAGGAAAGAGGTGAGAAGTGGGAAGAAGTCGAAGCAAGGAAACTGTGGGAAGACAGAAGTGGATGGCGTGAACTGGTGGGAAGAAGTGCGAGTGAACCTGAAGAGGACATGACAGGCCTGGCAAGCCGGTGTTAACAACTCATAAAAGGCCCTAGAAAATTGGTGGCTATAGCCACCCCCTGACCTAACTTAAGTTGGAAACAGGAGTCAGATAGATATATTTATTGATTATTGATCGATTATATTGATTATCGTGTGCATCTCTAGTTAATACCACTTACTAAATTTATTCCTCTTGACCCTGTTCTCATTACTAAATACGTTTGACTTTAAATTAAGTAAAGTCACCTAGTACAGCCCTATTCAAATCTATCTTGACCCCATGTCAAACATTTAATTGGGTGGGGAAAGCAGTGCACTACTTCATTTCTTGGGCTAACATCTTAGTTGCCACTACTACCATATCTCCTTACATCTTAAAAACATTCCTACATGTTCATTAAATTGTAGATTTCAAAAGTGAATGTGAAAATTGGTTATACTCAGGGGCGGATTGGGGAAGAAAACTGGCCCGGGCAATCTGTCGTGAGCGGCTCAAAATTATGAGCGGAAAACCGCGGGGTCTGGGGCAGAGCCCCAGCCGCCGGAGGCCTTTTTGCCGGAGGCCTTTTCGCCAAAGGCGAAAAAATTTTTGGTCATTATTAGTTAGTTCCTGATTTCTAGGCTCGAAAACTTAATTATGCCTCCCTAATTATGCCACTGCCCTAACCGCATATCTTCAGGCACCCATTCGCGCCCTATCCTATCCTATTTTAGCGTGTTGCCTTTATATCCCGAACTTTTTGTAACAATCAAAAAGCGTGGATTTTGTGAGTTTTAATGTAAAGACGGATGTTTGTAAAAATTCTTAGCTCATGGCTTGAGAGCGTGCGCCGATAACCTAAATATGGTTGTCCTAAGCAAGTACTAGTAGTCGACTAACATCTAATATTACAACAAGTATTGTTTCAACTTATCTGAATATCCTTTCTGCGTTGTTTTGACTAGAAGACACAGGTAGTATAACAGGATAAGTCAATTTAATATAATTGTTAGCCTTTATGTTTTATAATAAAATATATAAATACGTGTATTCAACATTTAGGTCAACCTTTCAAAATTACCGATACGACGCCGCCTTTATACTCAGACTAAGCATTTCGGCCGACCGGCCCTACCAACAGACCGACCCACCGGGCATTCCCCGGTTGCCCGGCGGCCCAATCCGCCCCTGGTTATACTTATAAATAATGGTTGAGACTCGGTTTATATTATTACTAGCGTCTGTTTACATGAGAAGTTTTGCCGGAGTAACCCACCAGCCCGCGTAAAACGCTTGCAATATTATAAACAGGGTTGTCAACTTGTCATTCACAGAACACAATGGTATATATTCACCTACAATTTTATTAACATAATTTATAAGTAGCTGTAGGCTTAAGCCAATGCACTAGGAATTCATCATTATTCCTAGACCTACAACTATTTCAATATATTCAAAACCTTAACATATTTCTAGATAATGTACAGAGCAGTCGATCACACAAAGATCTCTTCCAAGTAATTATGTAATCTTCTACCTATTTAATCCTTTCGTATTCTTTCAACTCGTGGATCATCTGGTCGATAAACTGGAAAGAAAAAGAAGAATTAAAAACATTGCAGACACCAAACGTATGTTTTAGAAAGAAACGGTTAGGGAAGACCTACATGGTAGCCAGCACTAAGTCTTTGATCGAGGAAAAACAATTATCAACTGTCAGAAATAAACTTATAGCATACAAGTTGGTGGTAGGCCCTACATCTTTTTTTATAAATTTAAATTAATTAATATAGGTTGGCCTATTATTAAAAGAAGGCCTACATAAATGTCGCTACTGACGACCAAAATATGTGAAAATCATTTAATTTCACAAAATGAGCATGAATTAATGAAATCTCAAACAGAAAATGACAAAATTGAATCACCGCCAAACACCGAGAAATATGTGTAAATTTACAACAAAACAAAAGTGTTTTAAAATAATTATCAGACAAAATGATGAATTAAGTTTTAGTACGTACCGGTAAGGTACCGTAACTTCAACCAGTCTGTTTATAAGTAGGCCTACATTCAAACTGGTTTGATATGTGGATATGTGTGTATAAAGTTTCATACATCAAAATCTTTGGCATGAACTGAACAATGCAATGATATAGGCCTAGTAAGCAAAAAGAATTTTTGGAAAAAAATATATTTTTTTAATTTGAATTAAAATGGTTTGTGATTTTTTTTTTTCACCAACAATTTGCCATGAAATTACCTATCGGGACCCCCAATTTTATACCTCATATACTATTGTACTATTGTATTGCCTATATGACAAAAATTTACACAAAAATTTCAAAGAAATTCAGTTAAAAAGAAAGGAATTGTGAATTTTATAGTAGGGCTACCATAATATATAAATGTCAGGCTCAACAATGAATTTTGGTGATTTTTAAAGTCCTAAAGTGCCAACGTGGATATCGACGTTGAAATCGTCATGCGAAGTGCCAGGGTCCATTTTTTTGCCCTATTAAATTATGCCCGTTTCACGTAGTAGGCCTACTCAACTACCTACGCTTCTAGATAGCGATACTGGTCTGGTCATATTACAATTTTTCAAAAGGTCAACATAATCGACGCTGGCACTTCGCGCGACGATTTCAACGTCGATATTATTGACATTGGCACTTCTCGGGTTAAACATATAACACAAAAATCTCCAATCTGAAAAACAAAATTCTCTACAAAATAAAACCACTTTCAAGGACATCTACGTATTATAAGTACTAAGTAGCCTATCCTACAATTGGGTAACTTTTTAACTAAGGTGTGATTAGGCATTATTATTAATATTAGGCCCCTATTTATTTTAGAAATTGTACAAATAATTGAACATTAAGATGTAGGTACAACTCCATAGAAAGCTAGAAAAGGGCCATGAGGCCCCAGTTACAAAGTAGGCCTAGGTAGTGTCTAACTTACTAGATGTAAGTTATACCTTTTAAAACCACATTATAGAAATAAATTAACAAATAGGCCTAATATAAAAATCAGTAAAGGGTGAACAATGATGGTAGGCCTATGGTACAAATAATATAAAATGAGATAGTAAAAGGGTGAACAAATGATGGTGACAATAATTTGATGACTTCCAGCATGATAGTATAACAAGATTTAAAAATGTAAATGCGGTCTCATTCTCATTAAGAAGTTTTGAAATGATTCGTAATATCCCTATCAAAGGACGCTAACTTTTTAGGATTGTTCTTAGACAGCAGCTTAGTACATGTACAAAAACTAGCACCCAAACTAGCAACTGCATGCTTTGTATTGAAGATAATGAATCGTCTGGTTAATGACACAACTTTAAGATCTAGCCTATATATACTTTTCATACTACCATGCTATTATGTCCTACGGAATTGCACTTTGGGGAGACTCAACCGACAGTAACAAGATATTTACTCTACAGAAAAAGGCAATAAGAGAAATAACAAAATCTGGGAATAGGGATAGGCCCTAGCTATAGGCCACTTTCCAAACAACTGAACATTCTACCCAAGCCAGGTGTATACATTTATGAAGTTATAACATGTATTCACAAAAATCTTAATTTATTCACCTGTTTCAGATATTCATAATATTAATACTAGGAATAAGAATAATTTAAGATCACTAAAATGCAATCTGTCGATGCGACAGCAAGGGCTTGCGGTATCTTGCATTCACCTTATACTTATATGAATTAAAAATTAAAAAAATTGAATTGTTTCTCATGGAAAGATGTTTTTATTCAGTGGAAGAGCATAAATTGGCTTCTCAAAATCAAATCTAAATTAAACAAAGTTACTGATGGAATTTTAATGTTACTCCCAATTTTTAATTTTTTTATTTACCGGTGTATTTTTTTTTAAATTTAAATTATGTTATTATGTCAAATAATGTTTTGTCTGGTTTAAGTTTATATCTCATTATTTTAAATTAATAGGCTACTCTGGCAACTCAAATGTGAATGTATATGAACCAAAAGAGGCTAATAAATATACGTACTATACTACTATAGGGCCTACTTGCTCCAACGAAAGAATGCAGATGCTTGGTAGTGGTGGGGGTTGAATGAATGGGCGGTAAATGGAATGTCGCCTTTGAGTATGAAAGAGAAATATCTTTTACCAACGCAAGTAAAATTTATCTCTGCCAGATCACAGAGTTCCTCCATGTGCAAGATCTACGCTGAGCTAGCGTGAATAGAGTTGACAAAGTTGTTATGTTGGGAAAACAATTTCGAGCCATCTGCATTCTTTCGTTGGGACCACTAGGCCTATATACTACTATAGGTAGGCCTACTACTATACTGCTGCACGGCATTTCAGCAGCCATGACAAAGGCGTGTATTAGTCAATTGACACACTAGCAGTAGTACACTGAAGATGCAAATAAATAACAATTTAATGAAATAGTTAAAGTTAGAAACTTTTTAAATTATGTTCTAGGACTACTATTTTAATACTAACAACATATTTTTTGTTGCATTTTTAATTTAAATTAAGTAATTTAAGTTTGCGTATGCTACTAGAAGAGTACACTCATAGGAGTTGCTTTAACACCACTGAGGTTACAATGTTTATAAATTAAATTAATTTGACATCTTGAAATAATCGTATACCCTCTGCTCTATCGAAAGAATGCAGATGCTAGCGGCATCGGTGGGGCCGAGCGGGCCAATGAGTGATCAACTAGGTAGCCCGCCGGTGCGCCATCTGCAAACTTCCAATGGAGCAGCTAGCTATTAGGTTAGGTACACACAATCAACCACAAAAACAAAAAAGTAAGTAGGCCCTAAAGTGATGCAAAATGTGATACGGGTAGTTGGCCATGGCAGCAACAGTTAGCCATTGGCGGAGTAGGGTAGGGGTAATCCTATCTAGGCCATAGGAGCTAGGCCAATTACAAAATTACCGGTACCGTTAGACCTACATGGCAAAAACCATAGTAAGGTCACACTTTTTGGTCACAATTTGATATTGATTGTTGCTTCCAGTAGGGCCTAGGCCTAGCACCTAAATCTCCCTTCACAGGCTGATAAGAGCAAAAATTTAAAAAAAATCACTTGCACTTCATATTCCTACGCTACACTTACGAGTTACGTTACGTCCCCTGGTAGGCCTACTAGGCCCTACTTCCAGATGATTTTGACAAGGTCACACGCTCAAACATCGTACATCTACCTTGTCTTCCCATATGACCCAAAGGGATATTTTACAGGCTATGCCTATCCTGCATACTCAGACATTGTCGTAAATCCAATGCAAAACCTTCCAAAATAATAGCTTATTTATTTATTTATTTATTTATTTATTCAACTGGACACAAATACAGCCATAGGCCATTTTACATTGTGCATTGTAAACATAATAACATTACTTACTAACTTATACTAACTTAAACTAAACATAATAACAGAGGAAATACGAATAGAAATACATGAACACATGAATAATGAATGATAAGTAATAGTAAAAACAGAAAGAAAGAAAGAATTAAAAAAAAATTTATTAAAAATTAAATTGAAAACTTAACTAAGCATGGCTAATAAGGGGTTTTACGCTAGTTATGAACTTGCGGTGGTTCGCAAAAATGTCTAGGGTGGGTGTGGCAAGTGAATTGTAGGTGAAGGGTAGCCGGTAGAAGAGGGAGCATTTGATAATTTCCAGGCGAGGAATAGGTAAATGAAACAGTTGAGTCGATCTGGTTAGGCGGGATGGTACATGTAGGGAGAAAAAATTGATTAGTGGAGGTCGAAGATTACCATTAACGATTTTATGAAAAAACTTCAAATCGGCCAGAGAACGACGACTGGTTAAGGAGCATAAATTGAGAGAAGACATAATTTCAGGTTTTGAAGTGTTCTGAAAGTTTGTAACTCGATGTTTAACAACAAACTACAGGCTATCCACAGCGTAATGTGAAACCAGCTTCAAGAGGGCCTACGTGGGAACTACCATCAGGCTCAAATGGAATGCCAGAGCTGGCTAGGGCCTAGGGCCTAGGCTTATTAATTGTTAATTAATTATTGTTAATTGTTGTTGTTGTTGTTGTTATTGTTGTTGTGTTGTTTGTGGCCTAGGGGCTAGGCCAAGGCCCTAGGGTTCCATTTTTTTAGGCTGTGGCTATTTAACCGTAGCTACGGAAAAATTACGTTATACAATTTAACCGTAGACTGTACTACGGTAACAAAAACATCTTCCAAGACCTTTAACGTTGCTATTTTAAACGAAAGTCCTTTTTCGGTTGTCGTCGTCCTTTTTTGCTGTTTTAGTAACAACAAAAAAACATCAAGACCTTTAACATGGCTATTTTAAACGAGTCCTTTTTGGTAGGTGTCGTCGTCCTTTTTTGCTGTTTTAGTAACAACAAAAAAAATCAAGACCTTTAACCCATTGGCGCTGACTTACGGAACCGTTCCGTATTCCACGAGTATGGCCCAAAAATTTACATACGGAACAGTTCCGTGTCCGTTCAGTTCGTCTTTCAATTCGCGCCAAACTGGCGTAGTTCAGTCAATCTCACACAGATAGCAGCACTATATGGAGGCTGACTCTTTTACCGACGTGGTCGAGTTTTTTCCCCGATAAATTCTCGAACACGGCCATTTCACAGACGACTACAAATAATATGAAGGCCTACAAATTGTCAAGGCGGTGCGCCGTAACAGAAATAGGCTTCTCAGCTGTTGTTTACTTTGTAAAACTGACGTAAAGCTCCTGAATGTTACGAGATGGCGAATCTGAAGGCGATTGTGCTGAATTTCCAATGAGCGTGATATATTGTGAGATTCAGGAAGTGTTGTTGATTAGCTTGCAAATGATGCAAGCGATAATAATGATGTGGATGAAGACTAGAGTACTTCTAACCAAGATAAAATAAGACGATGCCACAAGTAGGGTTAGGCCTAGGGCTGGAGGGAATATACACTAGAAAAGCAAAGCATATGAACTAAAAACAATAGGCCTAGGCCTTCAATTTTGTGCATTCATGCGATTTTGGCCCGTAGGCAGGGTGCGGCGGGGTGCCATCCCCCGTAATACGGATTTAACTGGATCCGTACAGGCAAAATAAGCAAAATCAACTGGTGGCTCAATGGGTTAACGTCGCTATTTTAAACGAGAGTCCTTTTTCGATTGTCATCGTCCTTTTTGCTGTTTTATTAACAACAAAAAACCTTCCAAGACCTTTAACGTTTCTATTTTAAGCAAAAGTCCTTTTAGGCTGCCTACCTAGGCCTAGGCCTAGCACTTTTTAAACGCTTTTATCATCTAGAATTGTGTTTGCGACGGGGCCGAATGTAGTGAAATCATTTGCAGAAAAAACATGGACCCAAATAGAATGGTAAAAAAAAACGACCAAACGAAAATTTGAACCGCCGACCTTTCACATAGAATTCGGACGCGCTACCACTCTGCCACAATGCACTGTGATAATTGCAGCTATTGGCCTAGTTAGGTGGTATTGTACTGCTACGTACGATTTGTTATTGTAAAGGCCGATGCACAATTGCCCGGTAACGAGAACGGGAACGAGAACGAGAACGGGAAGACGCTAACGATAAGGGCTTCGATGCACAATAGCCCGTGAAGCAAGCCGACGGGAACAAATCAATAATAAGTGTGTTAATTATATTTTGTTGTTTTGTTATTCCGCTCATGTTTATTCAATTTATTTCGCATATTACTCGCGTATAAACCATCAATCAGTTGATAAAATAGTTTTAGGACGTGCACATCTTGATTCCGATTGGTTCCGGTAACGTACGGAACGGGAACGTTACGGAAAGTTAAAACTTGGTGATGTTCCCGTTGTCGTTGCCGGGATACGGGAACGACCGGCAACGGGAAGCTTTATTGTGCATCGTGTCGTAAGTTAACGTGTGATTCAACTTTCTTCCCGTTCTCGTTGTCGTTCTCGTTGTCGTTACCGGGCAATTGTGCATCGGCCTTTAATTTGTCCGTAGCCTACGGTTAAATAGCCACTAGGCCTAGCCCCTAGGCCTAGCCTACCATTTTTTTATGTGCTTGACTTGAGCTAGGCCTATGGGAAATAGTGTTTAAATAAGTAGGCTAGCTAGGCCTAATGAGAAATGTGGAAATATACCTATGTAACCCTGCTTGAATCTCCTATTATCACCATCTTTTCGGTAATAATTCCACAGTCCAAAAGCTCCACATCCAACTCCAATGAAAGCCATGAAAGTTGACCCAACCACTTCGGGGATTTCATTCCAACCTCTCTTGAAGAGTGCCACCACTGAAAAGAAATGGTGGACATGTCTAATCAATGTGTTCTAGATGTAATTTCATACAAAGTATTCTTTCACTTGCAATAATATGAATAATACAAATCATTTTAAAACTTACAGCCCCTACTGCCTTGTGTTGAAGCAGCCATCTTGCTTTATACAAATAACTTCTTTGAAAGCTGGAACAGCTGGAAGCTACCGGAGGGAAACTAGCTCCGGCACCGGGACGAAGCACCACGGAGAGCGTGCGCAGCAAAACCGTAGCAAACAAAATATCATCGAAAATTTATCCTCTCCAATTTAACTCTCAACTCCGTCAAAGAAATTTCAAAATTCGTCGCCAAAACGGGAAGAAAAATATAAAGTCCGAGCAGCAGTAAATCAACCAGCGGAAGGGTTCTCACCACCGCTAGAAGAAACAGAAACAACAACAACATCATCGAAAATTGGCCGGAAATACATTCATCATGTTTAATATTAATTATAAAATATATTTTTAATATTTTTGTGCATAAATGCTTATACGTCTCACCCAAAATCGCCCAAAATCGATTTTTTTATCAAATATGGCTGTATCTCGTCAACTAGTGTAGCATTCGGGCGTTAACACAACAACGCCCAAATTAGGAAAACTAATAGCACAGATAATAGAGTAAACTACGTGTACTCTGCTAAAAGGCTAGAACTTGCGTCAAAAATCGATTTCATCTGGTACCGGGAAAATGTTTATCAAAAACATGGCCATAACTCGAAAACTAATAGTAGAAGTGACTATGGCTGGGATACACTAGTGCGGCATATGGGTGTGATCTGAACAACGCCTAGATAAGAAAACCAATACTAGAACATGTGCCAAAATCGATTTCCATCTAGCACCGGGAAAATGTGTATCATAAACATGGCTGTATCACGTAAACTAAGGCTGGGATACACATGTGTGGCATATGGGCGTTATCACAACAACGCCTAGATTAGGAAAACCAATACTAGAACATGCGCCAAAATCGATTTCCATCTAGCACCGGAAAAATGTTTATCATAAACATGGCTGTATCTCGTAAACTAAGGCTGGGATACACAAGTGTGATATATGGGCGTTATCAGAACAACGAGATTAAGAAAAAACTACTGACATGGTTGATAACTGGCGAGATTGTCCCAAGAAGTTAAGAATGCTTTTCAAAGTAAAGAATCATATCTTGCTTCAAAACAACATACGATACAGTATGGAGACCAATCCTACTAACAAAACTAAGTGGAGTGGATCGGAAAAACTACTGGGATGGTTCAAAAGTTTTGGACCAACGCTTCATTAGAGTATAATTCCAAGATTCTATATCGGGATATCACCAACTTAAGCAAGGTCTTCTGCAAGAATCGGTCATAAGCCCTTCAATTTTTAATATCATGATAAATGACCTTGTTGAAGAACTGAAAGGAAAATGTGGCATCCAGGTACTACTTTATGCAGATGATGTAGTAATACGGAGTTCAAACAAGGACATTAAAAGTTTCCAAAGGAAAATGAACGAAACTCTTGTCATCTTAGCACAGTAGGCCGACAGCAATGCAATGACTGTTAATACATTCAGTGGTCGAATTTGGGGGGAGAAGATGCGGGGGGATGCCATCCCCCGAAAGAAAATCATTGGCTTAACCATCCCTTCAAAAAGAAACATTGTTGGAACCATCACTCCAAAACGAAACACAGCAATTTTGCATAATATACCATATTGTGTTTTCTCGACTTATAATTTTAGTTCATATTTTTGTGAAGGTCGTTTAGGGCTTGACTTACTTAAAGCGTAACGATATTAACCATCCCCCCCAAGAATAATTCCAATTCGACCACTGATCCAACACAACTTACCAGCTCTTTTTATAGCATCTTACATACAAAACCCATTGCTCGTTAATGGCCGACTATCTGGTAAAGATGGGAGCCAAGTTGCAGCAGCCAGAGAAGGCTATGTCTTTGCAGTTTATTAAAACTAGGAAAACGCTTAAGTCCCGCCGCGTTGTTGGATGAGCGTAATTGGTGCATTGAGCTGCCATGTGTTACGCGGATTTTCTGTTGTTCTGTGAAAAAATCATTACTAAGTCGAAGATTTTTTTTAAAATTAAATTAAATAAAATAAAAAATAAACTTAATTTTTTTCTGAATCGTAATTTTTTAAAAAGAAAAAAATCGTAAAATTGCAATTTTCATAAGAAATAATTATTCGATTGCGCTCATATTTAACACGATTATATTAATTCATGAAATTAAGGTTCTGTGAAAAAAATATTACAATAGGATAAAGCATGTAGGTGTTATAGGTCAAAGAATTGTTTTAAAAAAGAAAAAACCCGTAAAATTTCAATTTTCATGAGAAATAATTTTTTTAATACGCTCAAATTTCACACGAATATCTTAATTCATAAAATAAGGCTTCTATGAAAAAATCATTACAATCGGATAAGGCATGTAGGTGTTATAAGTCGAAGACATTTTTTAAAAATCGAAAAAAAATCGTAAAATTGCGTTTTTTACGAGAAAAAATTTCCCGATTGCGCTAAAAAACGTGGCAGAGATTTCGAAGGCCTCCATAAAATTTCATCGCAATCGGAGTATCGGTTTAGCCGGAATCGTGTTAACAGACACACAAAAATACAAAGAAAAAAGAAAAAAAGAAAAAAACATTCCGGATTTTTTTCTCCAGCGTAGTGAAATGGAATCTTCGATTCGCTCGCTACGCTCATCCAACTACAATCAAGTTGAAATCCAACACCAGGTGATAAAAAGAAGAAGGAGAAGAAGAAGAAGAAGAAGAAGAAGAAGAAGAAGAAGAAGAAGAAGAAGAAGAAGAAGAAGAAAAGAAAGAAGAAGAAGAAGAAGAAGAAGCAAGAAGAAGAAAGAAGAAGAATAAAGAAGAAGAAAGAAGAAGAAGAGAAGAAGAAGAAAAAAGAAGAAGAAGAGAAGAAGAAGAAGAAAAGCTTTTAGGTATAGGTTATAAGTAGACCTTAATATCCCCGTCTGTAAATGTTGTGCTCTGAAATAGCCTTGTTTAAAGTGAAAATTAGGCACCAAGGAGCCACATTTAAATGTCGCGAGACCTATCTATTCTTTAGAAAACAACAATTATAATGCAAAATTTTAAAATTTTAAAATTATCTAAACCTCTTTAAAACCATTTAAACAAATGTCCATCATTAAGAAATTTTTTAATCCCCAAATTTGGGGGATTCCCTGCCCCAAAGAGGCCCAAAAACTTAAATTTTTTGTTCCTTTTGTAAAACCTTTTGCTAAATTAATTTTATTATTAATTTTGGGAGGCCATTAATTTTTATGTCCATCATTAGATTTTAAACAATAAAACTTATTGCTGTCAGGGGGCCCATTAACCTTTTTTTTCCCATCAGTTAGAGCTGTGCTAAAATTTTTAAATTATTGCGTCAGGGAGGCCATTGACCTTTATGTTCCATCAGTTAGAACTAAGCAAAATTTAAAATTTTGCTGCAGGGGGGGCCCTTTTAGCCCCTTATTTTCATCAGTTAAGCTGTGCTATATAAAAAAATTTTTTGCTGTCGGGGGCCTTTAACCTTAGTTCCCATTAGAAACTAAGCTATATAATAAATTATTGCTGTCAGGGGGGCCAAAAAGCCTTTAGCCCCATCATTTTAAGCTGTGCTATAAGAAAACTTTTCGCTGTGGGGAGGCCTTTTAGCCCTTTATTTTCCCATCATTTAGAACTAAGCTATATAATAAACTTATTCGCTGTCAGGGGGGGCCTTTAAGACCTTTATGTCCCATCATTTTAAATTTGGCTATATATAAATTATTGCTGTGGGGGGAGGCCTTTTAGACCTTTATTTTTCATCAGTTAAAATGCTATAAAATAAACTTATTCGCTGCAGGAGACATTAAGACCTTTTTTATCATTAGAACAAGTTTTTAAAAAACTTTTCGTGTCAGGGAGGCCTTTAAGCCTTTATGTCCCACGTTAGATTTGCTATATAAAAAATTTTCGCTGTCAGGGGGGCCTTTTAAAGCCCTTTTTTTCATCAAAACAAGCTTTTTAATAAACTTTTCGCTGTAGGGGGGCCATTAGACCTTTATTTTCCCAAACAGTTAGAATAAGCTATATAATAAATTTTTCGCTGCAGGGGGCCTTTTAGACCTTTAAATGTCAATCAGTTGGGTGTGCATATAAAATTTATTGCTGTCAGGGGGGCCATTTAGCCCTTTTATGTTCCTCTTAGAACTAAGCTTATAAAAAACTTATTGCTGTCAGGCCCCCATTAGCCCTTTATGTCCCATCAGTTGAGCTGTCTTTTATACAAACTTTTTGCTGTCAGGGAGGCCATTTAGACCTTTTTATTTCCACATTTAAACTAAGCTATATAAAAAATTTTTTGCTGTAGGAGGCCATTTAGACCTTATGTCCACTTTTAGAGCTGGCAAACAGTAAAATTGGGTTCAGGGAGGCCATTTAGACCTTATGTTCCATCAGTAAAAACAAAGCTAATAATAAACTTATTGCTGTCAGGGGCCTTTTAGACCTTTATGTCCCTCAGTTAAGCTGTGCTTTTAAAGTAAACTTATTCGCTTAGGGGCCATTTAAACCTTTTGTTCCATCATTTAGAACTAAGCTATATAATTAACTTATTCGTGTCAGGGACCCCATTAAGATTTTATGTCCCATCATTTTAACTGGGCTATATATAAACTTTTCGCTGTGGGAGGCCATTTAAACCTTTTTTTTTCAAAGTTAAAAACTGAAATAAAAAAAATTTTTCGCTTCAGGGAGGCCATTAGATTTTTAGTTCCATCGTTAGAATAAGCTATATAATAAACTTTTCGCTGTAGGGAGGCCTTTTAGACCTTTTGTCCCATAGTTAAGCTGTGCTATATAGTAAAAAAAAAAAAAAAACCCCCTTTTTTTTTCGCTTGGGGGGCCTTTTAGACCTTTTTTCCCCACATTTTAAGGGGGGGGGTTTTTGGGGGGGGTTTTTTTTTTTTTTTAAACAAGCTATATAATAAACTTATTCGCGTAGGAGGCCTTTTTAACCCTTTTTATGCCCATCAGTTAGAACTAAGCTAAATAATAAACTTATTCGCTGTCAGGGAGGCCATTAGCCCTTTATTCCCATCTTTTAAGCTGTGTTATAGAAAAATTATTCGCTGTGAGGGAGGCCATTTAGCCCTTTTTCTGTTTCATCAGTTAAAAACTAAGCTATATAATAAATTTATTCACTGTCAGGGAGGCCTTCAGATCTTTATATGTTCCATCAGTTAGAACTAAGTATATAAAAAAATTTTTTCGCTGTCGGGAGGCCTTTAGATTTTATGTCCAAAATTAGTTAGAGCTGTGCTATTGTAAACTTTTTCGCTGTCAGGGGGGCCCTTTAGACCTTTGTTCCATCATTTAGAACAAAGTTTAATAATAAACTTATTCGCTGTCGGGGGCCCCATAAGCCCTTTTTTTCCCCATATTTTTAAGCTTGTATATGAAAACTTATTCGCTGGAGGGGGCCATTTGCCCTTTATGTTCACAGTTAGAACAAGCTATATAAAAAACTTTTTCCTGTCAGGGGGGCCCATTTACCCCTTTATGTCCCATAGTTAAATAAGATATAAAAATTTTTCGTGTCGGGAGGCCATTAGACCTTTATTCCATCAGTTAGAACTTAGCTATATAATAAATTTTTCACTGTCAGGGATTCCACCTATATTTTTACGCCCCCTATTAGAGCTGTGTGGTTTTAAACTAGCCTTTTATAGCTCGAGTTCGCTTAGGGCTTACAGTTAGGGCCCCTTTACAAATTTAAACTTTAAAACACTATTTTCTAAAAAAAAAAAAAAAAGAATAACGTCTATCCTATTATTTAAAAAAACTGATTACAAAGGAAGGCAACTTTAAAAAATCTACAAACAGACCAAATTCAGCAAGAATACATTTTTTGTAAAAATTTGAAAAAGTAATATTATAACAAAAAGTTTAAAACACAAAATTTTGAAACAATTCAAAAAAATATTTTTAATCAATTAATTTAAAAAAACGAAATGAAAAAGGGTGGGGTATGAAAAGGAGAGAAAAAAAAAACTAAAAGGGAAAAAAGAAAAATAATGGAAGAAAAAAAATTTAAATAAAAAGAAAAAGAAAAAAAAGACAGAAAAAACAAAAAAAAAAGAAAAAAAAACAAAAAGAAAAGAAAAAAACCAGATTTTTAGACATCCTACTCAAACGATTTTGGGGTTTTTTCAAAAATAAGGAACAGCAAAAAGGGGGGTATTCAAAATTCGCATTTTCTCCAATATTAAAACAAACTTGAATGCAAAGTTCCCCGGGGACTAAAAACATGACTCGCTCACTGTCTACCAAAGACTTTTGGCTTTTTCCCAGTCTACTTGGCTAAGGGCCCTTATACTCGAAAAAGTAGGAGACCTGGGGGGCAATCCCTTGCGGGAAAGATTTTGTAACTTCGGATTGGTTTTAAAACTTAAAAAAACATTTTGAAATGATATTACCAGTGAATTCTATATCTGTGAAAATACTATGGAAAAACATGCGGGATGAAATAGGTAAAAATTGCAAGGTCACTCAAATCTCGGGGCGGAATTTGGGAGTTCCTTGAAAGTGCTAAATACGATAACCCTTGGCCCTGCATTTCAAAATCAGGCAAATAACAAACAAAAACATTTTTTTCAAAATCAAAAAAATTTTCTTTAAAATAATTTCCCACAATAAGCAGCCCATTTTTTAATTTTATTTTGTAGGTTTTTAAACGCAACGAATCTTCCGATTTTTTTAGCAGTTCTCAGTAAACTCGTACCGAATATCTGTTTAAAATTTTAGCGCAATTGTTCACGATTCGGGGATTTTCGAATTGTTCCACCACCACACAGATCACGAAAAAAGGCCGTTGGTTGAATGGGGACACTCAGTCGCTTGCTCGCTCGTTTAATATACTTTTTCGCTTCAGGGAGGGCCCCTTTGCCTTTTTGTCCCGTCTTAGAACTGTGCTGATAATTACTTATTCTCTGTCGGGAGGCCCCCTAGACCCTTTTTTCCCATGCTTTATTTTTCTACGCCTAACCAGTGGCTAAACCAAGGGGGAAAAAAAGGGGGGAAAACCCCCCGCTTTGCCAAAAAAGTGGTGAAAGTGCACTTTAAAGTTTCAAAGGAGATTATGGAATAAAATGTTTTATCGCAAAGCAAAAACCATCTGACCCAAAAAAGGATTTTAGTAGATACCCAAATGGGTTTTGATGCTTTAAAAAGGGCGAAAATTTCCCCAAAGACCTTAAAAGGAAAACTTTAAGATTAAAAAAAAAAGATTTTACCGATAAAAAGTTAGTGATGCTTTAAAATGACAATTTTAATTAAAATTTCCCTTTAAAAAAGAAAACTTTGGGTTTAAAAAAACCCATTGGATAAAAAAAAGTTTGGGTTTTTGTGATGTTTTAAAACGCAAGATTTTTTCCTAAATGACCCTTTGGGAGAAAATTTTTTTGGCCCCCCACGGTTAATGTTTATTATTATTAAAATTTTTATTATTTCAAAATTTTAAAGGGTTTCGCGGCCGGGAAAAATTTACACAATTTATTATTATTATTATTATTATTTTTGTATTTTTATTATTATTTTATTATTATTATTTTTATTATTATTTATTATTATTATATTTTTATTAATATTATTTTATGGGTTTAATTGGGTTAACCCCCCCCCCCCCCTTTTCAAAACCTGGATACCCCCCCTGCGCCTAACCTGAGATTCGGTCACCGGTGAATTTTGTACCCTAGAAAAAGTGAGACAGAGATTGTCCGGGAATCAGTCGATCCCGAACTAGCTCCTTTTTTGCCGTCTTAAATAAACACTGTATTAACTTGATAAAAATAAAATAAATTTTTGTAGGAGTCCGCTGTAGGCACCAGATTTACCGGGTTCCCCCCTTCAGCGGGCCGGATCCCCAAAGAGGGTTTAAATTTTTGGAGTTAAATCCATTTAAAATCCCTTTTTTACTCCCGTCAACTACCAAAATTTTGTTCGACTTTTACTCCCATTTTCCCCAAAACCACAAAGCGGAGTTAAGTTTGGAGTAAAACGGAAGTAAAAAAAGCCCCACTAGTGATGACCCATAGTTACGTCATGGAATTGAGCCAATGAGAAAACCAGCTTCCATATTTTAAAACCAAAAGAGAAGAGTTTTTTTAAAACTTGTTTTGGAACGAAATTTTAAAAACACAAATAATTTTAAAACCCAATGGGTGAAGATTTTTAGCTTAGGGCTAGAGTAAGGACCCAACCGAATAGGTTCTTTGCCGTTCTTTGTCTCATTACTTGGTCTTGTTCTTATTCTTGGTCTGTTTGCTGGTCTTGTTACTAGATTGCTTCATGCACTTTATCTTTAATTTATTTATGTAATTTATCGGACGTATCGTAAACAGCCGCTATGTTCTAGTATTAAGAACAAGATCAGGTGTCCTTTCCGATTCTTGTTCTCATTCCCAGATTTCGGCGAGTCTCGATCGTGCGCTCGACTATTCGGATGCTACTAGCTACGTCACGGATGTCATGACGTGTAACGATGACATAAAACGAGAATAAGACCAGGGAATGAACGCGTTTTGGCACTATTCGGATAGCTCCTAAGACTAGGCTAGCCTATCCGCTAGACCCTACAAGACCTGCCTTCACATTTTGAGGTTAAACCTGTAGGCCTAGGACCTTGGCCCTAGCCCGACACAAGGCCAAGCATGGCCTAGAGTCTGGTAGACCTAACAAAAGGCTTGGCTAGGCTAAGCCTAGACCCAAGAGTTTGTTGCTTAGGCTCAGGCCTAGCAAAGCGTTTGAAAACTTCGTTTAGTCCTATCCCACGGCCTTAGGGCCTAGGCCTACCAGCGTTTGAAAACTTCGTTTAGTCCTATCCCACGGCCCTAGGGCCTAGGCCAACCACAGACCCTAGGATAGCCAAGCACTGGGCCTTAGATTATTCAATCTCAGACTCAGGGCCTACCTTATTCAAATCTGACGATTGGGCCAGCACCCAGCATCTCTCACTGGGTAGGGGCCAGGCCTAGGCCTACCCTAACCCTACTTCGACCAGCAACTGGACAATCTCTTGGCAAAACCACGTCAAAATTCGTCTGTAGATGTACTGTCTAGTGCCTCAAACAAACCGTAACATATTTTGATAGACTGACAGTGAAAATAAACCAGTATTTTGATGTCAAAGCCTCGGCAGTCGGTCTAGGCCTACTGGCCAAGACATCTTGCGACGTCTTGTTTACAAACAAATGTCCGTGCCGATCGATAGGCCTAACCTAACCTGAAACAGCGCGGGATGTTACTTGTATTTCAAACGCGGGAATAGTTGTAACACGCAAAATACAAATTTGTCATTGTAAATTTGAATGTAAAATCGATATAATATTGATATTTAGTAAAAAATTCATCATCAAAGATCTGAGGTGGTGACGGTCGGCCATTTTGAATATTTTAACTCCTAATAAAAAGCAGGAGTTAAATTTGGGAGCTAAATAACTCCGAAAATTGCTCTACTCTCTTTTGTGGATACCGAATTGGGAGTAAAGTACGGCTAACTCCTAAATTTAACTCCGATTTCGGTTAACTCCCCTTTGTGGATCCGGCCCAGGTGACTAACTAGGTACCCTATATTGCGGATAGGACAATTGTGAAGGGATGTCCGAGGGCTATTTAAGAGGACTCAATCCTCTGAAGAAAACCTCGGAAAAACCTTCAGTCAGGATTGCCGGTCTCGACGGGTTTCGAACCCATGACCTCCCAAAAAAGCGTCGAGCGTTTTTAGAGCTCGACCCAAACACTGTGGTCGCCGTTGACACACGTGGGGACTGTGCCGAGGGGGTGCGCAGACTCTTTGTCTAGGGGACATTTCGTCTAAAAAACTAGGGTCGAAAAAACTAAAACATTTGGGCCTAAAAATTTTTTGGTCTCCCCCTTATTTCGTCTAGTAGGGATTGGGGTCTAAGAAAAAAATTTGGTTTAAACCCCCAATTACAAATGTCTATTTTTGGGACATAAATGCAAAAACTTAAGAACATCAAATGTAAGTCCCAAAATATAAAATAGGTTTTAGGCCTATCCCTAATAAATAAAAAAAAATAAAAAGCTTGGGGCCTATTAAAAACTGATTTTAACCTTTTAAAACCCTGGGCCCCTAAAACAAACATTTTCAATTGAATAGGTAGGTCCAATTTTTAAAAAAAACTAGGCCTATGTAAATTCAGGGAAATTGCTTTTTTTTTAGTTTTTAAACAAAAACTATTAATTTTTAAACCCCTACACAAAAGAAAAAATTCAAAGAAATTAACGTTTTTTAAAAAAAAAAAAAATTTTAGACAATATGTCCTGTGTCGACTTAAAAAGGCAGTGCTCAAAGCCATTTAAGCATCAATGGGCCTTTTTGCATAAATTTTAGATTAAAAAAAAAAATTTAAGACCGCAATCAGGCCCCTAAAAGGGCCCCCAAATGGCAACTCCCCACGGCATTCATCAGTGAAAATGTTTTAAATATGGATGGGTTTACAAAAACCCTGTTATCGAAATTCGAAGGGACACTATCAAAAAAAAACTAAAAAATAGATTTTAGAAATAAAACAAAAAAACTGGGCCCCTGAAAAAACGAAATTTGGGTTTTGTAAAAAACTCCCTTCCCCCGGGCCCTTTGCATTTTTTGTCAACGGAAATTTAAAAAACCCCCCTTTGCTTTTCCCAAAGATTTTTTTTTTTTTCATATTTCTTAAAAGTTAAAAAAAGGGCCCTTTGAAAAAAATGGGGCCTCATTATACTTCATTTTTTTTGACGCGGAGTTGAAACGTAATTTTTGAAAAAGATTTGTTATTTTTTACAAAAGTGGCCCTTTTTTAGGATTTTTGGCAAAACTTTTGTTTTAAAATGTTCAATGAGCTAGGCTCCCAGAAAAAAAGGCGTTAAAAGTTCTTTGCAAATAGCCTATTGGAGAGAACAAGCAAAACGATGGATGACTTAAGGCCGCTGGGCAAAACCCTCCGGGGGGGAAAACCCCTTTTTGGCCAGAACATTTTCCCAGCTAACAAAAAAAAAAATGTCCGCACCATTTGTTGAAAAAACTAGTACGAGTTTGTTTTTCCCAATACGTTCCTACTAAAGGGAAGATCAAAAGGGGGGTTGGGAACTCAAAACAGGAGCCCTCGAAGCTCGGGAAAGGCGAACTAGGGCACGGGGGCGACGAACACCAAACTAAAAACGCCCCGGGTATGAGGGGTGCAGTTTTTGGTTTGTCTTGTTTTCGAAATGGGAGGGTTAAACCCCCCATGGCGAGGGTAAACTGAAAATAAGAAAGAGGAATAATTATTTTGCGTAGTCTGTGCAAAATATATTCAAGTCGTTACAACACATAATTTTTAAAAAAAAGTCAAATTTATTTACCACTCTTCCATTTAGTCGCAAGGCCTTCACGTTTGTACAAATCCAGGCTATGATATTACTTTAGTTGGAACTACTACAATTTATTATTAAATTTAAAGCAAGGGGGGTTTTCGGGGTTGGTAACCCTTTAAAAACCGTTTTTGAAAATTGATATTATAAATTTTAATTTGGAAACAGAAAGACAAAATATGTATGCTCCCTGTAGGCTGAGTTGAGATCAATGGTTAGTACTCATTTTTCTGCAGCTGTGGATTATTTAAAATCTGAAAAAGGGAAAGTCGGGAAAAAAAATTAAGCTTGTCATCATCATCATTAAATCCATCAGTGTACTAAAAATGGGCAATTCTGAGCAGTTTTCAGTTTTTCCCCATTTAATTTGAAACTAGACATACCTTTTGGTGGTTGGATAGGTGGCATTTTTCCCCCAAGTTAAAAGCTTTTTAACTGCAAGTAGGACCCTTTTTTGTTTGGATCTGTAAAAAAAAGTTTTTGTCAGTAAAAAGCTAGCTGTTTTAAAGAGTTTTCAAAACTTCATTTGGACTGTATAGATTGTACCCCAACCTTTTTTGCCTTTGGGCCCGCGGGGGGTTTGGTGGTTTCATTTTCACAAGATGTTGCAGCAAGGAAGGCCCGTTTTTTTTTGGGACGGTAAAAAAAAATTTTTTATTACTTTGTAAAAGTTTTCAAGCTCCCTTTTAAAATTAAAGTGTCACAAACAAAAACAGAGCACCAATAAACCCCCCTTTTAAATGTAATTCTTTACATATGTTTCCCCAAATTATTTAGTGCCGTACGCAATGTTTTAAAATTCCACCAAGACCTAACTAAAGGTAACAGTTTTTTGGGGTGGGGCGGAGGGGAAACAAAAAACCCATGACATATATGTTGTAATTAAAAATTTGGAAGCGAATATTATACCATGCAAACCAAGTCTTGTAGTCGCGTTCTCAAAACAATATAGAACCGAAAAATACAAACGAAGCCACTAAACCCAAATTTTTTCCTAGTCATTTGAACCATAATTCCCGATGGGGGGCGAAGGGGGAAAACCCCCCGCCCCAAAATTTGGGCGAAAAGGGGCGAGGGGGCAAAAATTTTGGAAAAGTTTTTTTTAACTGCCAATCTTAATTCCCAATTTTTTTAAATTATCGTAGAAACCAATTTACTAAAAACTAGTAAAACTTTTCCCGCAATTTTTTCAAAGCAACCCCCCCCCCCCTTCCCCCCCCCAACACAAAATTTAGTAACGCCACTTTTTTCCCCCCGCTTGCATCCGAAAAAGCTAATGCCCTCTCTCTTCATTGTCATTTTTCCTCTATTTGCCCTCATCCAACCGGTTTGTTCCCAATAAACAGAAAGCACGGGCGGGCCTATCTGTTACAGGTGTGATGTGTGTCCCCCCTGCCTTTTCGAAAGGGTATCGGGGTTCTTCTCCCGCTTCGGGACTGGAACTTTGTGATCGAAAAAATAAACCCCTTTCATACCTGCTTTGCTTTTAGGAAAGGGACACGGGGGGCGACGCTAGGATTTAACAAAAGGACGGGGGGGGGGGAACCGGGGGGCAAGTCCCCAAGGGTTTGGGGGAAATCTAAATCTTAATGAAAGGCGTGAAAAATCTCCCCCCCCCCCCCTAAAACATCATGTTTTTGGGGTTTTTCCGGATAAAAACCGACTTTGGCCTAGCTGCAAGTGCAAAAAATTTAAAAAAAATTCATATAAAATCCTCCCTGAAATGAAGGATAACCTCGGGTTTATGTGCCCTTTTAATAAAACCGTCAAACGACTTCTTGAAAAATCAATGTCCTCGGAAAGAGATTTTTCTATTGTTTTTTTAGGGCCAAGCCCCGGAAGGGAAAAGGTCTTTTGGCCAATGAAACATGCTATTCTATGTCTTTTTTTATTTGTTTTAAACAAGAGCAGGTACGTCGCAAGCTGCCCGATCGGGAAAACAGTTGGGGAAATTTTACACAAAGCTTTTTTAAATTTTTCTATGACGGTGTTTGGGCCCCACGAAACACTTTGTGATGCGAAAGTGTTTTTTTGCCCCCCCAAAACACTGAAACAGGGTTTTTTTCCTACCTTCTCACTTTCTTCCTGCAAAATCACTGAACATTTCTTTATCGTAATCGGTCGTTTCGTTCCGATTTGAATCACTCTTTAGTTTTTTAGTATTTGTTTCCCAAAAAAAAAAAAAATAGAAAAAAAATTGATTTCTCTTTGACATCTCTCGTGACTACAAAAAAACATTGTCGAAAAAAAATTTAACTAGCCTAAATTGGGACAACTAACTGCTTGTCTTAGAACGGACCGGGGGGAATGGGAACCCCTCCCCCTTATCTCCCCACCCAAAGCCCCCTATAGCTACTTCAATTTTATCGCTCGCGTCCCCTTTAAATTGTCAATGAAAAAGTACCAGAAAAAAGGAGCTGTAAAAGAAAAACCAAAAATTGTGTACTACGTCAAATAAAGAAATAAAGTAAATAAACAAAATCAAATTGACAAAAATATAGAAAAAAAAATAATTAAAATCTCACTTGAAATTTGCTTTTGGGCTAAATTTGTCGCAAAAAAAAAAATAGATTACACTTGGGTTTGGAGGGGGGGGGGGGGGGGGGAAAGGTTAAAGGGGGGGCCCCCCCTCGCGTCGCCCCTGTAATGACAAAAATAATATTTTTTTGGTCAGTTTAAAAGGCAACAGATTTTCTTTTGCAGTGGGGTTTACTTTTCCATCCAGTCAGATCAATAATGCAAAAACTACAGTTCAAAATTTTTTAAAAATTTTACCCTTCGGGGCCTATTTTTGGAAAAAGGGCCCCCCTACCTGTAATGAGGGGGGCCCCGGTTTTCAAACCCCCGTCGGATGGATTTTTTTTATTTTCTAAATTGTATTTAATTTTAAATATTATTTTCACCAGGGGAGTGTTTCCCGTTTAAACCCAAAATCGAGAAGTATCCCCTACAGTAGGCTACAGTTTACATCAAAACAGTTGTGTGTTTTTTGCTGTGGGAATAAGAATTCAGCCCCTTTCCCTCCAGCAACCCAGAAGCAGACATGTGATGGTTGTACATAATATGGGGCCTGCTGCCCCCCCCCCCCCCCAAACACGTCTCCGCCCAACAAGCTTCGTTAATCGAGCAAAAAAAGGGAGCTGCTCCTCACTTGACCTCGCTTCGAAGACAAGGGGGGGGGGGTTGTATTTTTTTCAGCATTTGGGCGTCAGTCTGTGATAGAAACCCCCGAGACGGGGCCTAGGTTTAAACAGGGAAACCCCAGGGAAGTTTGACAATTTATTTCGGGAAATAGGAAAAGGTTTAATGTGAAAACAAATTACGTTTTTTTGTGTTTTTTAAATGTGAAATAAAAAAAATGGGGGGACAAAATTACCCAAATGCCCCGAAGATGTGATGGACAGGGGTTCTCAACAACCGTGTGAAACTTTTGGGGGGATGGGTTAGTGAATAAAGAATAACACCCCAGTTCACAAGGATAACTAAAACAAAAGGTAGGGTACACTTTTATTGAAATTTGGGGCATTGTGCCCAAATAGTGGGTGACAAATGAAAGTGCCCGTGCCGAAGATGTGTGGCACAGTGTTCTCCCAAAAAACCCGTGTGAGCTTTGGGCACAGATAACAGGGGTACACCACGGTGTACTCATTATCTTTCGCCCTTTTTGGGGATAGTTTATTAGTGTATAAAGAAAAACACACAGATTCACAAGGATAATAATCAACAGGGACACTTCATTGAAATAACGGGGCATTGCACCCAAATGGGAAATAGTGGGTGACAAGTGCTCGTACTATTATTTAAAATGTTGGGAAAGCGAAATTTCAACAAAAACCCTGTGAGTTTTTGGGGGGGGTGAAAAACCCCCATACCGAACAAATTTTTTAAGGGGTTTCTAGGCCCATACAAAAAGGGCAAGTTTTTCTCCCAAAAAAAAGAATTATTTTTATTTCCTAAACCAAAAAAAAAAAGTTGTTTGCTGTTGCAAACTTTTAAAGTGCACCAAAATTTAAATATGGGAAAGGGCAAATGCTTCGATACCCCCCCCGCCAATCCCGACTGAAAGTCTCCCCCCTTTTATTCAGTCAGGGCGAATGGATAGAAATTTTGTTTATTTTTTCCCTTTTTCCCCTATAACCCTTGCTCTAGGACCTTTGCTGGCCAGGGCCTAGTCTATAGCCCAAGCCCCTTTTGACATTACCCCCCCCCGAAAAAAACCTCACAAATTTTAAATTTTTTCCTTTTTGCCACCGGAAGTCATGATTACACGAAACATTCTTAACCTTGTTGTGAAGACCTCCCACCCAAAAGAGAAATAAAACCCGGGCTTTCCTTTTTTCCCCCGAAATAACCTAGCTAGTAGTTTGAAACAAGAATTAAAAATTCCTACGTAGGGGCCCATGGTGGGGTAGCCTATATTTGTATCTATGAGGTAGGGCCCGGACCTAATTTTTAAATATCCTTGGGGTGGCAACTGTTAATTCAAAGAAAAAAAAAGTTCAAATTTACCCTTTATTTTCGGTAGGAAACAATGTTAATCACTTTTACTAATTTAAAATCGATTTAGTTTAAATAAATGAAGTTCCAAGTTAAATTTACAGCGGATTTGACAGTGGTCCAATTTTTAGGTTAAAAAAACAAGAGAGATAGGCCTAGTGTAATAATTGGAGATTTGAAAAGTTCCGTTTGGGCGAAAATTAAAAAAAAAAAAAAGAGTAAACACTGGAAGGGAACACGTTTTCGAAACAAAACAACCCAATGGGTAGAAAAAAGGGGGTTTTTCCCAAATGTAACAAAAAGTAGTCAGGCTGCGCCCAGGGCCAGGGAATTCGCGGATTATTTGGCAGGTGCGTTCAAAAATTTTTTTGGAAAAAATTTTTATAAAATAATAAAGGCTAATACTTTTAAACTTTTAAAATAAAATAAAAAATGTTGTTTCTTTAATACGATTGAAACCTTTTTTGTGAAAGGCAAGGGGGGCATAATGACATCTACTATAAAAATTTTTCCAATTTACGGATATTTTCTGTGTGTGAATCGGTGCCCGGGGAAACGAATTGAAAAGTATTGCTTCACAATATAATAAGTTTTTAAAAGCTGCTAATTTCCACACAAAACCCTTAAATTTACTTTAAACCCTAATTAAAAATTTTTTCGAGTTTTGGGAGCTGGGGCTCGCTTTTTAAAAAATGTGTTTTGAAAAAGAAATTTAGACTGCATATTTTACGAGGGTTTTACATTTTTAGATTATTCGGTGGGGTTTGGGAAAGCAAAAGGCGGACGGCGATTTTGACCCATCGTTTTTAAAAACCCCTCGATTTTAAAAAAACGACTTTTTTTTTTACCGAATTTTAAGCCTGAATTCAAATACACGAATGCAAAAAACCAAGACGACAAAAATAACCAACTTTATTTTGATAGGCCTATCAACGGGAGGTTAAAGTAATTTTAAAGAAAAAAAAAAATTAAAAAAAAATCGCACTATAAATTTTTAAAAAAATTTTAAAGTCTAAAAGAAGGTTCGAAAAACGGGGCCTAAACCCTTTGGGTTTTTCCCCGGAATCGAACCCTTTCGAAGTTTTTTTTCAAAAATTTAATAAAATTAATACTGAAATTTCCCCCCCAGAAAAATTATTCACTTTGTACACTTTCACATTTTTAATAATTTAAAAAGAGTTTTGGAAGCTGGGGCTCGCTATAAAAAACTTGTTGTGAACAGAAATATGTAGAGCTGCCCGATTTGGACGAGATTTTGGGGGTTGAGATTATATCGGTGGGTGGAATGGGAAAAAGGCGGGCAGCGATTTGGGCTTATCGATTTTCAAACAGATCGTTAAAAAAAACGAATTTTTTAACGAATATTTAAACCCGAATTAAAATATAAATTTCAAAAAAAATGAGACGACAAAAAAAACCAACTTTTTTATATATCCCAAAATTAGGTCTAAGGAATTGTGATTTACACGAAAATTAAAAATTAAAAAAGTTTTTGTACTAACGGGAAAAAAAAAAGTTCGAAAAACGGGCCCCCCACCTTTTTTTTTCCCAAATTTCCCCAAATTTTTCTTGTCGATTTTTAAGGTATCCTGATAATTCACTACAAAAAATCCCTTCAATTGTAAATTTTTAATAGGTTTTTATTCACTTTAAAACAGTTTTTAGGGTCGTACACCCAAAAAAAAATGTATTTAAAACAGATAAAACCCAGAGCAATAAATTCGAGAATGTGTGCCTGACGCGGCGTCCCCTTTGGGGTCCTTGGCTGTGTTTGGGTGGGAAAAATATCATGTGATCGATTCGATATCTCGACGCTTCTTTTGGGGGGGTTTCCCAAATTAAAAAAAATAATTAATAATTAAATGTAGTTTTATTTTTTGTTCTGCATCTATGTAAATTTGATTTATTTTTGTTTTCCCTCCTTTGAAATCAAATTTTTTTAACTGAAAAAAGTAAAAGACTTTAAATAAATAAAAAAAATAAATAAAAAAATAAAAAAATGAAGGGGGGGAAAAATTTTGTAGCCCTTTCACGACAGCTGATTTAATTTTCCGTGACGTTTGCCAGGCTAAAGTCAGAATTTTTTTAAAATTTTGATTTGGTTTTAAAAACCATCAATTCTTGTTTAGGGGTTTGTAAACGGTGACTTTGGAGCCGCCTAGAAAAGAAGCACATAATAAAATTTTAGAGTTGTTCGAATCGGCCTTTTTTATTTTGGGGTTGATTCGCGGGTGTTCGCCCCCTGTCCATACCACTGCTATATTTCCTATTTAAAAAAATCGATCTTTGGTTGGTTAAACGCTCACTCCCCGATTTGGGGTCGGGGGGCCCGCAGGGTTGGCTTGGTCGCTTTGGGTTTTAAAATCCCCCACTGAAAAACCGTTTTATAACTGAGTGGGCAGACTCTAAAAAAAAATTTATTTTTTTTATTTTTTTTATTATCAAAGTTTTCCAAAAATTTAAACCCCTTTTTGAAAAATAAATAAATCAAAAAAGGCTTTATAAGAATATATTTTTATTTTTAGACTAAAGGTGTATTCATAAAAAATAACGTTTTTTACTGCCCCAGTGCATTCCAGTCAACTCGTTCCGTCAATTTTTGTTAGATAAAAACCAAAAATAAAATTTCTTCCTTTGGTTTTGGGTTTGGGTTTTCGGTTTTGGGATTGAAAAATTTATTTTACGTAGTTCTTAGTTTTTATTTAAAAACACCCCCAAAAAGTACAAAAAAAAAAAGCCCCTTGTTCGAAAAAAATTGTTTTTAAAAAGCGGATTGCCCAAATTTTCAGAAAAGGAAAATTTTGGACATCTGACATTGTGACTCGGGAGAACCCCAAGGGGGGGGGGGGGGGTTGCCCGATTTTTTTTAATAAAAACTGTTTTTTTTGTATAAAAAAGGGAAAAAAAGTTGGCATTCCCCCAAACTCGGAAAAACATTGTTTTTACTTCAGGGTCCCGGTCTTCCCCCAAATCCCCTAGGCTGAGTGGCACATTTTGACCCCACCTTTAAAATGTTGACAAGGCCCCCAAAACCAAAAAATTAATAATCGTTTTTAGTTTCAGTCTCACCCCGGGCTATTTACAGACAATTGTGTTAGAAACAGACTGTTTCACATTCACAATGTAACTGTAAAGTACTGACCCAAAATTTTGATCAAAAAAAAAAAAATAAGGGTTTAAATTTTTTTATTTAATTTTAAAGACATAAAATTTTATTCCCTTAAAATTTTCCCTAATTTAAAATTGCCCCATTATTTTTTTCAAAAAACATTAAAGCCACAGACTAATAGTAATTTGGGCAATTTGCACCGGAGAAAAAAAAACCCCCAATACAAATATAGTACAATGCAATGCAAACAATAGGCCCTTTCCCACAAAAAAAGTGTACCCGTTCCCTGGGCCCATGGGAAGCTATTGACAAAGTTTTAAATTAAAAATTTCCGTTTTGTTTTGTAATTTACAAAAAATAATTGCAGGCAAACCCCCGCTGTGGGCAATTGGGGGAGAGTGGAAGTAGGGTACCCCCCAATTAATTTTGAGGACTACATTTTTACATAGCACTTTTTCAAATCCAGGGCATTCAAGTACCTACCTTGTTTTTGCTGGTCTCATTTTTCAAGCAAATGTTGATTATAACTTAAAGCCAAAAAAGTACTCCCCCTGGCTACCTACCATACCTACATACTTATTTAAATACATTTATATAATTATAAATTATTTTACTACCCATCGATTCGCATCTGAAAATGTACTACTACCGTAGACAGTAGTCAGTAGTTTTAGTAGAAGTATGATTTATTTATTTAGCTTTCGCTAGTTCGTAACATGTTACAATCATAACATACAATATAAAATACAAATACAAATCATGCACCGTAATATACATACTTCACATAAGTAGAAAACAGAGTCTAAAACTATTCCAACCATTACAACATAACAATTTCAGTCATATTCCTACATATGGAAATTCAGACTTAAAAAAATCAATAGATTCAGTTCTATATTTATTGAATCTACTTTCTTTGATACTGTTTGGTAGGCTTTTATACAATTTAATTCCATTAATAAAAATGGATTTTTGGTTACCAGTCTTATTTTGAAAGTTCAAATGAAATTGATTGGCCTGCCTAGTTTGGTGATCGTGAACTTATCATGTGCACCAAGTGCGATTTACCTAATATCACAATAGGCCTACAATACAATTTTAAATTAGTTAAACAAAGATAACTAAAAAAATCCATAAACATGAATATATTTTGTATAGTATTTATGTGTATAATGTTTGAATGTATGATTGTGTGAAGTGAGTGTATAGTCTAAATATAAATTGTGTGTGAAGGCGCAAGTGACTGAAGACATTATTGAAGTTAATTATCAGCTATTTCCTTTACTTGATTTCAAAATTTATTAATATTTATTATTACTATTGTGTAAATCATCTAAATGAGGCCTATTCAAAGGCAAAAATTGTTAGAAAATAATTTGCAATTTTAGTTTGAAGTTTTGAATAAAAGTTATTCCTGTCAATTTATTGCTACAAATTAGTCACTTGCTTGTGCCAATACAAAAGAAATTATTTTTTATTTTTTACATCATTTTATTATTAATAACAATATTTCCCTCCACCCTCCAGTCCACATTGCAACGAAAGATTGTTGGCGACGTTTTTGCCGCGCCCCTTGTTTATGTAGATTTCTCCCGGTGCCGGTGCTAGTTTCCTATCGACGCTCATTTCCTGTACGTTGCCCAAACGATGTAGTCACTGCGAACTGCATCTCAACTTGCAATTTGCAAGTTGGTGGTTGCGTGAGAGGCGTTGCTCGATGTGTCATTAAAAGTTTTTATAAATATCATTTTAATTGCATATTTTACATTGCAAACGAGTCTTAAACGCATTTGCAGGCTTTAATGGCCCCGCAGATTATTCTTTCTGAAGTCACTTTACCAGATATTCACTCTGTCATTGCTGCTGAAGAAGCTCAAAGTGCGTGCTTTTTACGTCAATCTCTTTTCAATGAGGTAAGAATTTGCAAGCGAGCTTAGAGGCCTCTACCTTAGCTCTACGCCTAGCCTACTCAAGACAATCCCATACCTTCGAACGAGGTCTTAAACGTGTGAGTTCTCTTCTAGTTGGTGTTCGACTATTTTAGAAAACTAGGCCTCCTACTTCCGTGTCTCGAGGTCTTCACTCTTCAGTGCCCTAGGCCCATTCCCTAGACCTGGAGCTTTACACTATTCTCGACTCTTCACTTTTCTGATCTAGAGCCCTATGCTAGGGCGTACATGTGGATGTTGTCTCTAAACTGGCCTAGCCCCTAGGCTTGGGCCCTAGGTCTACGCCAAGGACGCTGATTCGAATACGGCTTGAGCTGTCTACAACAAGGGGCAACTAGGCTAGCCTAGGCCTACCCTTCTCTGCTGTTAACCACTGCAAGGCCAAGGCTACAACCTAGGGCTACCAAGGCGGTAGGCCTAGTGGCAATCGCTCCTTCCCACAATAAGATTCTGGGCTTAACTCCATAGCCAATTTTAACGGAATGTAGGCCTAGGTATATTCGTACCTAGGCCTAGGCCTACCTTGGATTCAAGGTTAGGTTGGGGTAAGCCTATGGTAAAACTACAGTATAAGGTAGGCCTACCCCGCTTCGCGCGCAAATTTTTCAACGAATACTGCCAACCGCGTAACAACAAGTATCCCCACACAACTTTTTCCCGATGAAAAACACTGAGAAATACTGCACCTACAACACCTTTAACGTCGCTATTTTAAATAGTAAGGAGTTTCAACGCTAAATAAATGTTATAATACTGCACCACAACACCTTTAACGTCGCTATTTTAAATATAAAGGAGTTTCAACGCAAAAGGTGTTTAAAGTAAAGTACACCCTTCATAAGTAGTAAGAACGCGACGTGTTGTTTACAATGTAGTTACTATCGCATTGTGTAAGTTGGCTGCAGTGGTGATGCGCGCGCACGTCGGTTTGAACCGGGGTACCTTATACGGTAGTATTACCAAGCCTATCACTTCACGTAAAAATTTGCTGTGTAAATTAAACGTTGGGCGGGGCCAATCCGCCTTTTCTATTTTTGGCCAAACTTGTAGTAGGCCTAAAGGCCGATGCACAATTGCCCGAGAACGAGAACGGGAAGACGCGGGTAGACTTACTGTGTGCCTCAGTAAACTGGGCCTCAAGAAAATAACTTCCCTATATCACTGTAATTTTTTGATGTTGTTGCTAATTTAATTTGCTGTGTATATCCTTACGGCGGAACGTAAGAATAATGTTAAGAAATATTCTTTCGGCAGACCGTAAGAATTGTTAAAAATTAGGTTAAAAATTATTCTTACGGTATGTGCTCTCAATTGAATTATCGTTACCGTCCTGAGTCTGTAAGGTTGTCGTTACAGCGGCCATTTAACAGTGATTAAATTCTCAACTAATGTTTAGGTCTATTCTGTACCTAATGAAAGTATGGCCTCTGATAAGAATTGTGTTCAAACGTTAACGTTAGTAAGAGGCGACTTGATACGGACACTCTTCTTAACCCTACTCCGAACCGTTTAACTCGGGCAGTGTTTGGAGCTAATAATTTGATGATTTGATGTATATTTGTTCGGCCCTATTAATAGTGATGAATTGTATTAACTTTAAATGATCTTCAATAAAATTTTAAAATATAACATTATTGATTATTAAATGACTGTACAATATAAATCGTTGCACAACGGCGATTCCTCTGTTGTTATTCCATCTATGATAAACCTCTGCCTAGGGTACAGTAATCATTTACAGGTTATTAAACAGAGTATTCCGTGTGTATGGTTTGATATGAATGTACTTGTTTTATATGCGTCTTCTGTATGAATGGAAATGTAATCACTTGTAAAATCCATCAGTGTGTAATAACATGTTGTTAATTTAGCCTGTGCTCTCGTGCATTAATATCAAACCTGATCTGGGACAACTTGCACAAGTTAAGGTGAAATTCTATGTAGCCTATAGTGTTTGAGGATAATTGTGAGGTAATAATCAATAAATGTTATGTTATAATCAATCCCAGCATTTTACTCTTGACAAAGGAAAGCCTTGAACAAGAACCCCAGAGAAGGCATCGAACCAGCGACCGCCAGACTTAAAGTTACCTCCATAGGCTGTTCTAAACGTTATAATTCGTTAACCATGTTGCCATATTTATTTTGTGACGTATCTAAAATAATTACAAGAGTAGAAGTTCTTAGGTTTTGGGTTTGTGTACTACTTTGTTGCAGAATATTGCACTTAGCAGTAGAGTAGTAATGATTAAACAATTTCACATTGTAAGTTATCATAAAACACAACATTCCCATCAAACTTTGCTCTTTTTATAGGTTCAAAGCAAAAGCTTTTATTTCATCCCCTCAGCCGTTTTGTTCAGAGCACGTACCGTACCTTTGGTTCTATAAAGCTTTTATCCTTTTCAGTTTAGACCTGTTTTTAAAGCAATGAATGGGAAACCGACGTGTTGTTTTCAGAGCGTCTCGACGCGTATTACAGTAATGCTTGTGAGGGAGAGGGGAGGGAACGTATTGAGGTTATGAAAATAGTCACGGTGGTGACTCGAAAACTCGTACACATGTCTTCCGAGAAGTGGCGTACACAGTGACGTAAATGCACTTTCAGAATCAAGACATGCGTCATTTACAAAGACAGACGTAAAGTGTTTAATGCATTGTTGTTGTAAAGCTACTATTTCAAATATTTACGAAAATGTAGTTTATTGTTGTTTCTGCATCTATGTAATTAGATTTATTTAGTTGTCCTCCTTTGTAAATCAGTTTTTATAACTGAATAAGATCTAGACGTTAAATAAATAATAAATAAATAAATGCAGACATATCCAATTAAACAAAACAAAACTCCTAACCTTTTAACGTTTCTATTTAAAATATAAAGGACTTTCAACCGAAAATGAGTTTTATCCAAAACATAAAGAAAATAATGAAAAAAAAAAACAGCTCGACGGAGATTTGAACCAACAATCCCTCCCACAAGAAAGTCAAACCCTTTACCATACTGCCACACTGCACTGTGGTGTAAGGTTGCCTATAAACATAACTAGTGAACTGTTTGAACGTAAGAATAATTTCTTGCCATTGGTAACAGTGATAATAAAGAAGAAAGGGTCTAGGCCTTATTGTAATCAGTCTGTTGGTTATGTGGTTCAGAATTCATTTCAGATTGATTACAATTCCTCAGCAGTAACTTTGCTTACTTACTTCTGCTAGCAAATAGTTAGCTCAAAGTAAGAATACTTTTTAGCAATTCTTACGTTCTGCCGTAAGAATAATTTTTAACATTATTCTTATGTTCTGCCTTAAGAATATACACTCCGAATTTAATTTTCCTCCTAACCTGAGAACTAACTATAATATATGTGATAATTTATACTTGTTTCCAGTGGCGCCGGAAGTACCTTTTAGTAGGGGGGCAAACTTTATTTAAAAATAAATCGTAATGTCGACATAGTACAGGGATTACGTGAATGGGGGGTCTGGGGAGGTAGCCCCCCAGCATATGTGGGTCCGGGGCGCATAGGGGCATAGCGCCAGCAAAAAATCGATTCTTAGAGTGTGTTTGCAGCATTTTAACGAGTTTTAGGCACTCTAAAGTATCAATTTTGTTCCTAGAAAAGTGCCTATTTTATCCAAGTATTATACTTAAAATAGATAAATTTGTATTTAATGTCAAACTAGCCACTCAGTCACAACTAATTTTCAGTGTGTGACTTAAATTTAAAGCGACCAAGCCAACCCTGTAAGCTCCGACGCAATCGACGAGTGAGCGATAACCAAACAAGGGTGGATATTTTTAAATAGAAAATACAGCAATCAGTGGTAAGCTAAAAAAAATAACAATTACAATCGTACACTGATAGGCCTAAGTATTACTAGGCGTTTTCAATTAACAATTTGTAGGCATTCTGATTGCTGTTATATTAAACAATAAGTGGCGGGATGCCATCCCTTATACCCATCTCGCTCCTCTTCGAGCACTGATTCTATATAGCATAACGACAACTTCAACATCTAATTTATTCAGTTTGGGGTTGTTATTTATGTGATTAAACCAATTTGAAGGAACTTAAACAATATTTAATAACGATAACGTTAATATCATTTTTTGAAACCAAGTGAACTTGATTGTCAGTATCTGATTCAGTGGGCCGTATTGATTCGATGCCTAAGAAGAAGAGTAAAACAAGCACGTGTTAGTCTACGTCATAACCAATCTAAAATTCTAGTTCAAACCCTATTATAATTTATGAATATATTTTACTTACAAGTGGTCTCCGAGTCGGGAGGTTTCTCCGCAGATGCACAGGAAGTCGTAGCTGTTGACCTGGACGCAGTTACACTATATTCACAGGATTTTTGTTCATAAATAATTGAAGCAGAGTTGGCTGTTTGCGTTTAGACATTTTAATAAAACAGAAAATCCAAAAAGTAATTACACGCGTAAATAATATAGCATAATTAAACGAGGGAGCGGAGCGACTGAGTGTCTCCATTCAACTCAAACGGCTCTCATTCTGTGATTCTGTCTGTCTGTACGTCGAAAATCAGCCGAACCGCTGAACAGATTGCGCTGAAATTTTAAACAGACATCCGGTACGAGTTAACTAAGAACTGTTAACAAAATCAGCTTGATCCACTGCGATTTAAGCCTACAATAAATAAAAATGTGATTTTTAATAATATCAATGGCATTTGTTTCGTAGCAGTTAGCAGGATGTGGTTGACGTGGCCTGCATGGCCTAGTGGTAACCATTTAGCCTACCGCACGGATGGATGGGGTTCGATACCCGTCAGTTATAACTTTTTTATATTTTTACACCCACATATTATTTTTGAGGGGTGTTAAATGGGAAATAAAAATTATGTAATTTCGTTTTATCTTGAAAATACGTTGTTGAATACGATTCGCATTTTGAATGTTCAATTTAAATAATTATTGTGGCAAGCAGAGTGAGTTCCTGTAAGGTGACCAGACGGTCCGGTTTTAGAAGTCAAAACACTTGTCTAACTCACTCGTTTAACAACGTGTTTGGCGTTTCCCTAATATCCTGATCAGGTATACATTAAACTTAGCACATCTACACTTTACTCCAATAGAACGAACACAACACAGTCATAGTGACACTAGGACTTCTTGACTGGACCAGTGGTAAAGTGAAACTGAAAATGCTTACTGATCAGTAGTCAACACACTTCACCAAAAAAGTTCTGAGGGAGTTCCTTGCATATACTGGGCAATGGAACATAAGAATGGATGGATTATAACGGAACATCTATTTGCAAATGTTCTGTAAATCTGTCACAACTCTTA
This sequence comes from Sweltsa coloradensis, assembly GCA_024449915.1. Lineage (NCBI taxonomy): Eukaryota > Metazoa > Arthropoda > Insecta > Plecoptera > Chloroperlidae > Sweltsa > Sweltsa coloradensis. The sequence continues at coordinate 472,986 of JAMZAV010000242.1, read as the reverse complement.
ACTCAAAACATGACATTTCGCCCATTCAAGATGAAGTAATTTACAATTTCCGTCTCCACGTAAAGCTCGACATAGAAGTTGACAACCTAGTGACAAGGTTATTACTTATTTTAATCTTTCCAACCATTGCCTGAGCACGACCACTACCCGTCGTGCCGCCTTAACAGCTTTCTGAGAAAACCGAAAAGAGATGTTTACCTCAACCCCCACCCTCCAGGGGCCCTGGCCTGTGCCGCCACATGTAACCTCTTTTGTTAGTGTTTTCAAAGAACTACTATGATAAAATAATTATTATCTCTTACAATAAAGTTTTGCTATTTTTATAGTTGAAACTTGTTATAATCAACCGTTATATATTTCTTATGCATAATTAAACAATACTCATGTTTGATATTAAGGGGGGGGGGCAAAATGATAGTCTTGCCCCCCCTTGATTTTGTAGGGGGGGCAAGTGCCCCCTCTGCCCCCCCGGTTCCGGCGCCACTGCTTGTTTCCAAAACTGGAACACTTCCCCTTGTAATTTTGTAAAAACTGAGGCCCAGAATACTAAAGACCACAATACGGTTACCCGAAGACGCTAACGTTAAGGGCTTCAATGCACAATAGCCAGTGAAGCAAACCGACGGGAACAAATCAAATAATAGGTTCAGCATATTTGTATTTAGGCCTAATTTATTTTGCATATTACTCGCGTATAAACCATCAATCAGCTGATAAAATAGTTTTAGGACCTGCACATCTTAATTCCGATTGGTTCCGGTAACGTACGGAATGGGGAACGTTACGGAAAGTTAAAACTTGGTGATGTTCCCGTTATCGTTGCCGGGATACGGGAACGACCGGCAACGGGAAACGTTTTTGTGCATCATGTCATAAGTTAACGTGTGATTCAAATTTCTTCCCGTTATCGTTACTGGGCAATTGTGCATCGGTCTTAGTCCTTAAGACCTATTTAAAATAGCAAACATTAAAGGTTTTGTATGTTTTTTGTTCTTTTTGCACATCAAATTGTGTATTTTGAAGTAGGCCTAGGTCTATTTTAGTGAAAAAAAATTCATTACCGTAGGCCTACTATTTGCTACACTGTTGAAACGTTGAGGATGTTGGATGCAACATATGAATTTATTTGTGATTTTGTACGTCCAACGTATCAATATGCAGGCCTACACGGGGAATTTTCAAACGTGTAGTAGGAGCCCTTTTTAAAAGGATTTTAAAAACGTTGCAAATTTGCAACAAAAAAGCTCTTAGGCCCTATATAAAATGAGAAACTTTACCCCAGACCCCGTAGGCATTAGTTTCAGGCCAACTCACTGCTACGCGCACGCCACCAGCGCCCTTTGGCCTACCGGTACTACAACTAATTCCGGTAGCCTACCACTTTGTTTTTTTGTCGTGAGAGCGCAGCACAGTAGGCCTATAGATGTGGATTTTGATTGGCTTCTTCAAAGACGACAAAGAAGTTTCTCGGGAAACTCGTTAATCTGTAGGGTAGACCTACTTTATGGTCCTTGTAGTTTCGGGCCAAATGGCTCCAAGGTTATTTTCCGCCTGCCTCCATCCCATGTTAAATTCGGTCTTAACCTACGCTGTATGCTTGGACAGTTTTTTGTTTTTAGCGATTCTATGGGGGACTGTATGACAGAAACGCTGCAAGCGGTGCAGTTCAACAAATTCACAGTCTGCCCCTTCATTTGTGCATGAAATTATGTGTTTGTGCAAATAAATAAGGCTGTGACTGAGGCGGCGAAATCATAACCCCATGTGCGAAGTGTGCACTGGACTGCCTACTGTCACAAGCATCCTTTTCTTTTTAGTAAACTTTGCTGATTGTTTAAATTATAACATACAATACTGAAGGCATCTGTTAGTTATTAAAGTATAAAACAAGTAGGCTATTAAATAACAGGCCTACTGTTACAATATTGAACTGTGAGACAACAATACAGACACAAGCGTGGCTGTTCTAACTTCTAAGTAAATGTGTGGTAAGTGAACGTGATCGCTAGCAGCGCTCTCTTTCTGTCATACGGTCTCCCATAGCTAGAGCAAAATTGTTCGGAGGATAGGCCAATGGATTTGGATGAAAATATTGATGTACCGTCCCGTACAAGACAGGACAGATTGTAACTGCAGGCGCGTAGGAAGGGGGGGGGGGAATGGGGGGAGTTTCCCCCCCCCCACTTTTTACCGTGACCCCCCCACTTCAGAATCTTAGAAATTCAGTCTCGCCGTAAATACGCACGGAAACAAATTCTGAATAACGAATTTTCAATTTTGAATTTCCCACTGTGATTCTTTTGTTTTTGTAAATGATTAAAAAGTACATTATAATTGCCATAGGTAGCGTCGGGATGTTGTGACACGGTATTGCAGTCCGTATACTGGGGTACTGGGGTGTGTTTAACGAAGACTTGTTTGTGGCTGGTTAGTTTAAGTTATGACTTGACACTGACAGTGGAAGGAAGGAGAACCTCAGAATAATGAAGAAAATACCTTCAGCTCTTTTGAACTGGCTCAAAAGCCATGCATGGTCTATCTCTTAAGAGTACGCAATAGCTAGGTGACGCGGCAATCTCAGAGGGGACTGCGGAAAACACGAGGTATCGGAGGCCGGCCAGAAACAAACGAAGAGGGACATGTTTAGACAGAGATAACGAGACAACTGGTTCTTAGCTCCACCCCGCGCTATAAGATAACGATATCTCCCGACTCAACGCACGGCCAATGTTCTAGTTATCGTTTTGCGACTGCAAAACAAAATACCAATATGATATGATATGAAAAAACATAGGACCATGCACATCGTGACTTTCAAATGAACAATGGTTTGTTCATTATTTTGTATTATTGGTTGACGTTTCCGCGATTGTTTCTTTTTGTCTCGACAATAAGTTACCTTAGTTCATTGTAGTTGATTAGTGAAAAAATAGTAATAATTACTATGTAAGTGTTGTGTGTAATTGTCATTGATGTCTTCACGCTTCGATTTGTTTCAATAATAGTAGTTTTTATTTTTATTCTGTAGCTAAAGCATGGGGACAACACAAACAAACAAACATCAGACATTATTACCGGGTTTTAGTTTTTAATGCCGCGTAGTTAATTATACCTTTTGCCATACGATTTGATTCAAAGTTTTCATTGGCATTAGAACATAGAATTTTACTTTAAAAGTAGTTCTTATTATTAATCTCGCTAATCAACAATGCACACATTTGAGACACACTAATAAGCCCGATATTGTCTTTAGTATACGAAAAAGTCAGACGAGTTAATTTAAATCACCACCTCCGTAATTTTTATTCATCAAATGAAATTGTGTCACTTCTATGAAGATTCACATATTTGAGTTTGTTTTGCCGCGCTTTTATGGAGAAATACTCCGTGAAATCAATATTCTCGGAAACCTACATTGTTTATAAATGAGTTTACCTCTGTTAAAAAAAAAAAAAAACTCTCACATTTTGGCCTATCAGCACACCTAAAACGCAATGGATTAGTTTTGCCATTCAAAAACTAAGTGTTCGATGTTCAAACTTGGAAGGCGATTAAGGGGACTTGCCTTTTCGAGAAATGTGCAACTTCCCTATAATTTTAGTGAGAATATGTGCGTTTTAGACATAATGAAAACAAAACCTTAATTTTATTTTATTTCAAGAAAATCAATTTAAACAAAATTTCGGTAGGCAAATAATAATATATCTTTTCATCATATTGTTGTCTTTAAGAAACGGGTTTAAATAGTGATAAAAACATATCGTTGACACTGCAGACATAGAGACACTGCAGCCCAGCGGTAGTTTACTTAGGCCCAACATAAATTAGTCTTTGAATTCGGAACTGAATAATATATTAATTTCAGTCGATTTCACATTATTTTGTAGATACACTGAAAGATGATTGATACTTTATTAAAAAAATATAAACTAATAGTATAGATATTGTTTATAATTCACCAATATAGACGTGTTTTTTCACGTCTGTTAAAACTACCGTTTTATGGCAAAGGTATGTTCTCCGACTGCCAACAGAGGTACCTCAAAGGTAATGATTCGAAAGGTCTCTGGTTCGATACCTACCACTGGCAATCCTGGCTCGAAATGTTCTTCAGACAAACAATACGAATGAATACATGGCCCTCAGAGATTCTCTCGCAAATACTCGTAAATTTTACCTGAGTGCATCCTAAAGAAACTAAAATTCATAATACGTATACATACCTATGACTACAACTTGCACGCATTTTGTCAATAGCATTAAACTTGCTTTTTTTTCTGCCAGAAGTGGGAAAGGGCGGCGATGGATAATGATGATGATCATGATGACCATAAAAAATAGTAAATTAATTTCTGAATAATTCAGAAGGACCAGAAAGACAGCTAACAATGTCCATAACTCATTTTTTAATTCAGTATATGTACGGGAATCGAGTCGAAAAAAGTTAATTACAATGATTTTTTCGGGTTTTCTTTCATAATGGAAAGATCAAAGCCCATTAATCCATTATCGCTCATAGTAGCGATATGTCCACAACAATACACTTGTCGAACTAACCCGTCATAGGACCGTTAAAAAAAAACTTACTTTTATCGATCAAATAGATTACAAAGTTTGTTACTATTTTTCGATTTAGTTTGATTGGCTAGGATCTGATCTCGATTGAATATTATAATCTTTTGAGATGCCTAGTAATGCAACAAAACATCACTAGCTCTAGCTCATGTAACAATTTACTAAATATACTTTGATCTCTCGCAGTAACTGAAAGTGAAATCATTTTAAGCCTCCTAGTTCGCGCACTTGTAATTTTTGCCGAGTTGGACGATACTGGTGCAAGTGTGCGTAAGAGACATTTTCATTAGCACTAAACAAATTGGAAGATCTACGTTTAGAAATGTCCATGATTAGTAGGCCTATCAACAGACGGAGAAGACAATTGTCTACTAGAGAGAAAAACTATCTTGCAGCAAGTGGCTTAACACAGCCCTTGTTTTTTGGGGAAGCCGGGACGAACATTTTTGTAACCTAAAAAGATCAATTCAGCACGACTAGTGAAAGGGGTACGTGGATATAGTCAGTGGTTTCATCCAAAATAATATAAGGGTTTACGCTCTTTCCAGTGTAAAGTACAAGATCGCAGTGGCGGATACAGGGGTGGGTGGGGCGATCGCCCCCCCCCCCCATGATTCTTTAAAAATAAAAAAATAAAAATTATTTTATTATTTTATTGTGCACGCACCAAATGCACTCTAAAAACCTGATTTTCAAAATTTCGTCTGCGGCGCTATTTATTTAAAACTCCAAATAAAAATCAACTTTCCTTTATGTTGTCAGAAATAATCAGTTCGCCTCTGAAATGTGTCTGCATCAGTGTACTTCGTTTTATTAAGTTGTCCTCCTATGTGAATCGTTTTTTAACTAAATAGGATAGACGTTTAATAAATGAAAAAAAATGATGAATTGAAAAAAAGATCAAACGTCTATAATAATGTTGCAATCTAGGCAATGCTGTAAATTGTAAGCTCGACATGACGACAAAACAAATTGGGGTGCACACAAACTACATTGTTTCCGTATTACATTCCGCCCACCACTTTTTTCTAAAACTCCCCAAATGCACTCTAAAAAACCTGATTTTCAAAATTTTCGCCTGTGGCGCAATTAATGGGGGCTCCGCCCCCCATACCCCCGTGCGTCCGCGCTTAGTCCCTTTCCCACGACTGTACATGCACACGCAAATCGACGCCCCCATGATTATGTCCTAGATCCGCCACTGCAAGATCGTGCAGAATGGAGGGGGGGGGGTGTCTGGGGGGGATGGAACCTTAGCAAATGACCCGAATATTTTTTTATATTATTTGTTTATTTGTTATGACAGGAGTATTTAAACGAGTCTTTTTTACACTAATCTTAAATTAAAAAATTACGAGTTAAGAAAATTATGTCAATATAACATAATAATATATATATATTATATATATATTAGTACTTAAGACATAAATTAAAAAAGTGACTACACCGCGGGGATCGAACCCCGGACCATAAACTAACCGGGCCATTGGGCTCAAACCCAAACATTAAATAGTTTATTAAATTAAATATTAATATTAATATTACATATAAATATTATTTTTATAAAATATTAATAAATAATAATAAAATTAAATAATAATTAGCATAATATAGAATAATAACGATAATAATATAGCTTATAGGGGTAAAGCACTCGACCTGCAGTCGGAAGAACGGGGTTCGATACCCCGCTTGGATGGATTTTTTAATTTTTAGATCGATTTCCATAAATAAATACCTCATTATGAAAAACAATTGTGCGGTTGTGCCCCTGGCCCCTAAACCAAATTTAAAGGGGCTTTTGGCGGTTGCCCCTCTCTCCCCCCCCCCCCCCCCCCCCCCCCCATGTTTACGCCACTGCTCGCAACAGACGAAAAACACAACAAAAATCGAAAAAATGCCCTTGTTTTTTTAAGAAAAATATTTAGGTGATAGCTCTAAAAGACATAGTAGCTGATAGAAGATTAATTCATAAAAATGGGAGTGGTCGTTTGTTCATTTAGTGTTAAATGTCATAAAACATTCAATAAAACTATTATGCAACCTTTTTGTTATTACAGAGAAAAACATGACAGGTCCACGATTTGTATATTCCATGGTTCCTTGGAATTTTATTAACATGAGTAGACGGCAGGGAGCAATAAAATCTTATGAGCAACACAGCTTATGTAGACATTTGTCTACAAGTGTGCACGGGGTAGTGGACTCAAGTCAATTATTTGTATAGCCTACGAATATTTCATTTTATAAAAAGTGGTATTATACTGTCCTTGATTTTCGGGAAGTCTAGATACTCTAAAATAAGTATGCATGCGCTGACACTGCATATGGGCAATATGTTCTTCTCATAAAAGAATGGAATGACAAACAATATAATTTCTCAATTCGTTATTAAATCGGGAAACTCTTTCGTCGGTATAACTGATTTATGGAAATCAACCCAGAAATTAAAAATATCCATCTCAGCGGGGTATCGAACCCCGGTCTATTCAGATCAATACAATGCACCAACAATCCAGATGTTATGAAGTAAGTCGCGTCGGTAACTTAGCGGTATATAGCAGCGATCGGCAATCGGGAGACTGGGGTTCGATACCCGCTGAGATAGATTTTGTCATTCTGGGCTGATTACCATAAAATATTTTAATTATTATCTTACCGGTGTCGCTTTTTCTTCGCTTTGGCTAATTCACTTAATATCTCGGTGACTTTCCTTTTTTCCTCACTTTTCTTCCCATCTTCATTGCGGACACCAACTTTACATCTTCGCTGTATCACTTCACTTAGACAAATGTTTAGTTTTAGTTAGCTCTTGTAGTTTTATTTAGCTTTTGTGTTGTTCTTACCCGAACTTCCACCAAATCTAAAGATTCCACATGCCCCAGAGGAAACTGATAAAGTTTTATCACATTGCACAGCATTTGTTCTCCACGGGCTTCATAAAATAGTGTGTCTATGCCAGACTATCGCAGGGCCACTGATAATTTTGTCGATATATAGTGGTTTTCTCCTATCTAGAATAATCTTACTGTGTATAATCACATAAAATAACTTTCAAGGAACGCAATGAAGAAATATGTGGTCGATTATATTCAATAGGATTTGAGAGGTTTTTACAGACATAAAATAATAAGTAGGCTACGCATGGAGATTCTAAATTCAGAGATTTAGATGTGTGAATCACTATTACAACAAGTAACTATTTGAGTACGGGATTTAGTCAGGTAAACAATGAACGGCTGCAAACACATCTCCACGTATATAAACATGCAATATTACAAAGATCTCTATCAATAGGAAGTGATCTAATCAACATATAAATTGTAATGGCGCACCGACAGAGCATAGCAAAACATCAGATAAAACCTGGATATTCAGTTCCACCAATCATATTTCTCGCCCCTCCTAGATAACACGTAGCGCACCGATATGAGAGCTACGGGCGTGGCGAACCCCCCGCTCGGTAGAGGGGGCCACTTTACGCAACAACACATCCAACAGTTCAGTGAAAATTTGCTTATTTAGCCTATGGTTTTCAGGGTACGCGGGTAAGAAAAATACAAATATTTGACTTTAGTACATAGATACATCTATCAACTTCAATGTAGAACAGGTCTGATGTTATTGCGTTATTTAAATAAATCATTGCGTCTCTGTTTTGATGGTTTGGCAAGGAGCACTTTGGCTTAAAGATACTAAAAAACTGACCGCGAAATATGGGCAGGTGATGTTTAGGTGTCTAGTAATTTCTTCCTCTCGTAAAAAAATCAAACCCGATGACAACCTGTTCATTATTCACTGTACTACTAGCTCCAGAAAATCGATTGGCCTAGGACAATTTCGAGATTTCGATACTTTGCAAACCTAATTAGCGCTAAATATTAAACACAACTTTAGAATGTTCTTGTATACGTGTGTAGTTGAAGTCTTGGGTCTAATGATAGGAAAAAACCCGATTCCGTTTGATCCAATACTTTCCAACATTTTCGCTCCAGAATATGTACGTTTTCGACTCTCAAGCTATTGCAGACTCTTAACTATTCCAACTTATTTTTAGTTTATAGTTTTTTACTGTACAAAAAATACATTAATTTGGTATTGCATTCAGCACACGATTTTTTTCTAGAACGCACCAAACACACTCTAAAAACCTAATTTTCAAAATTTTCGCCTGCGGCGCTGTTGTTGGGGGGGTTCGCCCCCAAAACCCCCCGTGCTTGGCAGCAGATTTGTTGTTCCCCCCCACTCGAAAAGGAGTTCCTACGCGCCTGTGTAAATGTAGGCCTACTTAGGAGAAGGCATTAAGCATTTAATGCAATAGGTCTAGGCCTACTTAACCAAATCCATGTAGGCGTACCGATAGTGCTATGGTTGAAAGAAGTTCCCTAAATAAATAAAATAAAACTTGCCACCTGTAGGATAGCCTTGCAAGACAAAATTTAATAATGAAAAATCTAGGCTTCATAACAATTGTTGCATTGCTTTAGCCGTTTATTTTATTTATTTATTTTACGTCTATCCTATTCAGTTATAAAAACTTATTTACAAAGGAGGAAACTAAATAAATCTAATTACATAGATGCAGAAACAACAATAAACTACATTTTTGTAAATATTTGGAATAGTAGCATTACAATAACAATGCATTTAAACACAACAATTTTGGTAACAAATAAAAAAATATACTAGTATATGCATTTAATGAATGAATCAAATATAAAAAAGGGTGTAGAATGAAAAGAAAAGAAAAGAAAGGAAAAAAAAACAAAAGGAAAAAAGAAAGAAAAAGACAAAGAAAGGGGAAAAAAAGAAAAAAAAACATTAAAAAAGAAAAACGAAAAGAAAAAAAAAGTCATTGTTGTTGTTGTATCTTCCTCCTACTGTTGACTAATTAGATCGGTGGTAGGTTTCTATTTCTTATCCTCCCTTGGTTTCTTGCCCCCTCTTATTGCACACACAAACTAGTGTAGGCCTAGCGTTAATTTACACTTGCCTAGATTCCACCACTGACCGATTTGATCTTGTTTTATGTTTCAGTCTGTCTAGTTCTTCGATGCAATCGTTGAATGGAAAGCGACTAAATTCCAGAGGATGCAACAGGAACCCACGGCCCCTACTCAGCAGGACGAGCTCATTAAATACATCTTCGAGTCTTGGAACAAAGTTTCCAGGGAGTTTGAGCTTTTCTGCCAGAACGGAGCCGAGAACAGCAAGTCGGGACCCAGTGTTCTCTATTACACAGAACAAGACCCGAATCCCCAGCTCAAGGACTTTGAACCGTTCGATCTCGAGGCCTGGTGGGGCAGACGTCTCGTCGATAACCTAAGCCGTTCGCAATCTTAAAGCCGTCGATAAAATGAGGTCATTTTATCCCGCCTGGGCTCCAGATGGGAGGAGGGATTCAAATAGGCCTAGCACAGGATCTTAATTGAGAAATTGGGACGAGAGACTCTTTTTCTATAACGATTTTATCCTTTGTAAAAAAACTTCACCGATTTAGGTCGTATGGCAGACGCATTCTGAGGTTCGGAAGAGGGCCAGGCTCTTAAGATCTATGATTTCACCTAATTTAAAATATAAGTATAGGTCTAGTTGGAAAGATTTAAAGTCCTAGAGTCTCGCCACAAAAGAGGAATGCTTCCTTTCTATGTAGACCTACCTACCATTGTAAGTAGGCTACATACCCTACATAGGTAGGCCTACCTAATATATGGGGTTGTTTTCTTTCCCAACCTGTCAACTCTTCTAAAATAGGTACCTACATGTATATACCTAGGTCAAGCCTTTAAAGGGCAATAGGCCCTACTAATATTTATTTCAGAGTCGTGACATAAAGAAAAATGAGCGGTGATGTTAGTAGACCAATACACAATATGCACCATTCCTAAATTACTGTAGGCTTATGTAAATTACTGGACCTATGCCTTTCTATACTAGCCCACTCTAGTAGATTGAAATATATTTTTCATTGCTGGTAGGCCTAAAAGTTTTATATTTATGCTCTTATTTTTTAATACCAATGTAGGTTTTAATATTATTATTTTTAGGTAATTAGGCCTAGGTTTTTTAAAGACCATACTCATACTGTAGACATATTATTAACTCAGCAAGTTTTTATATTCATATAGCCTATTTTCTTAAGAGGTAAGAATTTGTGGCAAACAGTCAAATGGAGTTGTGACATCACAGCAGGCGATACATGAAAATGCAAAGGTTGTTTAAAAGTGTTCAATATTGCCGTTAAAGCAATACAACTATTTATCCCAACTTTTCCATACGTAGCATTTATAGATACGTACAAGGCACCACATCAACCATCAACTAACTACTAGGGGTATATGTACAGGGTTCCCACCGACCTGGAAAAGTCATGGAATTGAAAATATGGACAAAATATCAGGGAATAGTCAGGGAATTGAGGAAAAAATTCAAAAACCTGGAAAAGTCAGGGAAAATGGGAATTTATTTAAATCTAGGCTTATCGGTTTACTCAAAAAACATATATTTTCACCGAATTTATGAAAATGTTTTCCCGACTCCAAAGTCAGAAATTTTTTTAAAAAATCAATCATTTGTTTTTGTTGCTAAAATAACCGTTTTAGGAATCTATCGGTTTGAAGGTGAACTCTAGCGGATATTTACGAAAGCGTCCACAACACAATAACACAAAAACTACATTATTTTGGTATTGCATTCAACCCACAACTTTTTTCTAGAACGCACCAAACGCACTCTAAAAACCTTGATTTTCAAAATTTTCGTCTGCGGCGCTATTGTTGAGGGGTGAACTCCCAACCCCCCCGTATACTTGGTCCCTATATAATACTCCAGGGATATTATATAGCCCACCCGGATGAAAACCTGAATTTAAACACTGAGCCTATGTGTGTGTGTATCTGTTAGTGGATCCCCTGTAGAAATTTTGCGGGCGGGCCCATGAAACGAAGTTCGGCCACTGATGAAGTACGGGGAAATAAACTTTAGAGCGTATCGAGGGGGTGCTGCGTTCCCGGCAAGCTATTTTTGGGCGTTTATCACACCTGGAATTTAGAAAAACTAGACCTGGAAAAACTGGAAAAGTCAGGGAAATTGATTCTTTAAAAAAAAGTGGGAACCCTGATGTAGTATCTGTTGGCATCAAGCTAAATAATTAATTTGTCTGGAGTGACTCACTCGATCGATATACCAGTCTTCCCGAAATACCCGTCACAATATATAGTCATCCACCAATTAATTATAGACCTGTACAAACTCTACAAACGGTAGGATAAAACAGATTCAGATAAGGTATCTAAATTTATTTTTTGTTAGGTAGGGCCTACTTCTGCATATTATTGCTTTTGGCAGATAGTCTAGGGTACCTATTACTAGTACTACGTCTATTTCTCCAATATATTGTGGTATTAACTTCAACTCTATGCTGTACTCTTTTGTTACAACTTATTATAATCAATTTAAATGTTCCATACTTTCATCAGTTCCTTCTTACATAGTAGTCAAAGTTAAAATGTACAAGTAAATAATTATTGTTTCCTTTACCATAAATAATACGTAATACTAATAGTGAATAGTGATAGAGGTTAAGCAAATAATTTATTAGAAGGCCTACTGTACTTGAATGTAGGCTAATTGTGTGTACTGTGTAGGTACCGACATCATTGATCGAGAATAAGATTAGAATATCAGATTTAAGGGCCATTCACAATATTCTGTGTGTGTGTGTGTGTGTTGATTTGATAATTTTTTAACGGGGCCATAGACCTATGGCATCATATTCATTGGTCTTTTTAAGTTCCCTCATCTGATGAGAAAGAACTATCCTTGATCTATTCTAAAATTATGCTAGACAATATTAATGGCCATCAATATCTAAGTGCGAGTATCAATTATCGTTCATATCGTAAAAAATGCAGTTGATTTTTCCAATTTTTAGTTTATTTGGTTTAAAGGTGCATCAACCATTTGATTGGGTCATACTCTTAATGTGCCACTAGCTTAGGAGGTATGGGGAGGAAAGGCCAATGCTGGTCAGAACCATCCATGGGCAGCGGGGGGAGGGGAATTCTCATGTCGTAGTTGTCATTGTCTTGGCCAATTATATTAGTATTTCATACCTAGCTAAATGTTTTGTATCTATTTCTCATCGATAGCAATGATATTTAGTATGGACGAAAGATGACAAAAGTGCAGGGCTGCAATCGGCTGCAATGTTCTGAAGATATTAGCGTATCACACTAATGCTCAAAGACAGCTATTTTAAGATCTGTACTGTATTGATAATATTGAAATCATTGATTAATTTGTTAATCAAATTGATATTGATGATAGAAATATTCCAATATCAAACATAAAAATCAATATCTTAGGCCATCCCAATTAGACGCTTTAGGTAAATAGAAATACTATTTCTTTTACTTCACACTTTATTTGACATGCCATATTTGTAAAGTATTCCGAATTAAGTAAACGTACACAATACCTCTCGACAGCGCTTTTTGTAGACAAAAATTATAGCTACATATGACGTAAAACTACCCTAAATGAGCGAGGATGTATAACCAAAACTACGTCCTTGTAAAAGAGTTTGTTTTGTTGCACGAGTTCACACAAAAACTCACTTTGAGTGGCCCTAGAATCATACATTCCATTACAATTTTTGCACTTAGAATATTGTTAAAAAATACACGACTTTATTTAACATGTGGTATTGTACCACTGCAATTTGTCTTACCCGTATACGTAATAATATATTTTATTTAGACCTGGCTATAGGTAGGCCTATATTGATAGGCCTTTTCAGCTATTTTTCCTGCCTATGATCGTGTAAGCATAATATGTTTATTCTGAAACACCCTTCCGGTCTGTAAGTCAACTTCCAATACTGGTAAGTAGAGGACCTATCCTAATGCTCTTTCATAATGTTATCCGGTAACTATCCATGTGCTAAAATACGTATAGTGTAGGATGAGGCAAAATTCAAATTTAGGTGTAGGCCTACCAAATTTTGTCATGTCATGTTACTTTTAATATACTTCCTATGATTACTTACCAGTAGTTAATCATACATTTAAACCTAGGCCTACAGTATTAAGTACAATCTTGTTCTTCTATAGATGCAACACTTTTTAACTTCAATCATATATTCATTTGTGCAATGAGTGAATTTTATTTAGATGTTAATTGCATTTTAAGAAAATCAATTTAACTTCTTTGAAAACTGGTGTGAAATTATTTCACAAGGTATTGTTCCTACCTTACAAAGTACATAATTTCTTGTATTTCTTGAAGACCATTGGCTCATATTACCTCAACTTGCAATAATTAATAAGTGATTGAAATATGTATTTCTTTCTGTAACAGTTGTCCATCTCGTACTTACGAACGAGATGAGATGAACAATATTCCCAACATTTGAACTTCTTTTGTACGTTCAATGTGTTGTGGCCTGTTTTATAACAAAATGACGTAGGTATAAATCTGTCAGAATTGACTTCCAATTTTTTAGATTAAAATGGTTTGTACATGCAATTTTCTAAGTTGTGAATATATTATCATGTTTGATATGGAAGATGACCAACACTGATTTAAAAAAATAAAAATAAAAGGTGACTTTTAAATAATGATTGCTTTATCAATGCTTATTTACAGTGTTGGGGAAGTACTACTATTTAAAAAAACATGTTCATTGTTGCTCCTTGTTGTTGTTACTTTAAAAAGTAAAAATGTTTCAAAAGTACCGGGTTCAAAACTTTTTGAAGACACTTCTTTTAATACTATAGTGAAGTGAACTTCAAAGCATAAATTTAAAAAAGAACTTTCCCAACACTACTTAGTTATTAACCCATTGAGCCATCAGTTGATTTTGCTTATTTGGCCGTACGGAACCAGTTAAATCCGTATTACGGGGGATGGCACCCAGTCGCACCCTGCCTACGGGCCAAAATCGCATGAATGCACAAAATTGAAGGCCTAGGCCTATTGTTTTTAGTTCATGTGCTTAGCTTTTCTAGTTTATATTCCCGCCAGCCCTAGGCCTAACCCTACTTGTGTCATTGTCTTATTTTATAGTGGTTAGAAGTCTTCATCCACATCATTATTATCGCTTGCATCATTTGCAAGCTAATCAACAACACTTCCTGAATCTCACAATATATCACGCTCATTGGAAATTCAGCACAATCGCCTTCAGATTCGCCATCTCGCAACATTCAGGAGCTTTACGTCAGTTTTACGAAGTAAACAACAGCTGAGAAGCCTATTTCTGTTACGGCGCACCGCCTTGACAATTTGTAGGCCTTCGTATTATTTGTAGTCGTCTGTGAAATGGCCGTGGTCGAGAATTTATCGGGGAAAACATTCAACCACGTCGGTAAAAGAGTCAGCCTCCATATAGTGCTGCTATCTGTGTGAGATTGACTGAACTACGTCGGTTTGGCGCGAATTCAAAGACGAACAGAACGGACACGGAACTGTTCCGTATGTCGGTTTTTGGGCCAGACTCGTGGAATACGGAACGGTTCGGTAAGTCAGCTCCAATGGGTTAAAGCTAGCCTATTAGTATTACACCTACCGTACCTATAATAATATTGCAAACTGATTATTATCAATGTATTTTTAAAATTATTGGGTACCTGACCTGTATCGAATGATTATCAAACAATGATGTCTGTAGAAACCATAAATTATCCAAATTTCTCCAACAGACTGGCGTGATCAAGATTAGATGCTATCCTAGAGCACTGAGATTACAAAATGTCATTATTAAATATTAATATACTATTATCATTCACACAAGGCACAAAAACAATGGTGGTGGTATGGCGGTCGGGGAGAGGTCAGGAAATTTGTTAGGTCTATGTGAAGCGTTTTTTACAAGTTTGTTCAGAAACATGCCATTCGATAATTGTTTCATTATTGATTATCATGATTATTGTGCATCTCTATTATTTGTCATGCAGGATCCCTCACATTGTAATTTCTTACTCTTAGTTTGAGAGGTTTAGGGTTCGGTTTAGACGGGACTGGAACCTGCTGAGACCTAACATTAGGATGAGGATGAATTACCACTGGCTTGACGCTAGGTTGCATCTGTGACAGACCGTTTACTTTACTAGACTCGCTGGGTATTAAGTTCAACACCCTCTCAACAGTTGAATCGTTAGTAGAGGCCGATAACAGTGTGTGTTGCTCGTTCAAAGTCCTGTTTTCTTTGTCTGTTTGAAGGTCGGTTTCTAGCCGTCTGGCAAGGGAAGTGAGTCGGGTGTGTGAATTGTATTGATTTACCAATGGCGATGTTAGTTCGTAACAACCAGAATTGCCGTCGTTCTTGTGATTTGTGTTTTGATTACCCTCTCCGCAACTCCTATCGAGACGGTCAAACTTCCTCTCCAGTTTTGATATTTCATTCCTGACTTTCTCAAACATCTCTTCACTCTTCAATTTCTCTCTCTTTTCTGCACTGCCTTGAAGTCCTTTATTTCTCGCTTCCTCTAGTTTTGAAACGAGTTCTTTCCGTACGCTCTGCATTTCCTCTATTAACGCTTGTTTTTCAGAGACCACTGCCTTGCCGATATTCTCTGTTGCTCTATCTAGTTTCTGTTCGAGTAACATTATCCTAACGTCGACCAGTGAGATTTTCTTAGCATCGCCACCACCTCCCCCACCGACTTTGTTTTGCAACTTATCTCGTAAACCGTGCAACATCTGTGTTTTCAATAAACCAATCGTATTCTCCAGCTGTTGAACCCTCTTTTCATCTTCGCTTTCATTCGCATTGACTACCAAACTTAATTGATTGACTTTCAACCTCAGTTGTTTTAGCTCCTCTTCCACTTCTTCGTGTTGGTATTCCTGATAATGCCTTAATTTATGACACTCCTTACAATCATCACGTTCCTTACTCTTCTGCTTTGGCGTATCACCTTCTGTGCCTCTTACATCACTTATTGAACTCACTTCCACATTACCACTTACACCACTCTCAGCATTTACAATCACCTTCCTTTTCATATCTTTAATAACCTGTTTCAAGATTTGATTCTGATTTTTTAGCTGATCTATTTCAACATCATTATTACCATTAATTTTACATTTATTTTCTCTCGTTCCAACATATCGTCACTCTTCATCAATTCAATTTTACCGTTCAGTTCCTCGATTGTCCGATTATGCTCATCAATTTCATTCTGTGCTTCACTCAGCACTTGTGTAACCCTCTTGAATTCTTCATCTTGTCTGGTGTATTTGACTGTGTCATTATCTTTCTCCTTTTGCACTCGCTTTAACTCTGCTTCCTTGTCCGCTAGTTTCTTCTCTGCCTCCCTAAGCTTCGACGTTGTCCCGGTGATGGCATCTTCGCGACCTTGTACGGCCAGTCTAAAGTCCTCCAGCTGATTCTTGTAGGTCGCCTCCACTTCCTTAGCTCGTATCTTGATATCTGTGATTTCAGTCTGTAGTTTTATGGCTTGACACTGGCTGGCTTGCAGTTCACTCTCAAGACTCTTAGACTGTTGAACAAGACAAGATTATATTGGTTTCCAATTATTGTTGTTAAGGCAAGTTGAGGTCCTGAGGGGCATACTTGGAGAAGGAACTTTTGAAAAGAACGAGTTCCATTTTCCAGGAACTTTTTAAGGAACTTGATCCCTTTTAGTGTTGATGAACTAATAAGTGATCAAATACATATTTTCAGGGAACTTTTTTTGAAAGTTCCTTAAAACGTTCCAGTTACAATTAAGTAGTCAATTTTGTACTTAGCTCCACTTTTCAGTATCCGTTAGCAAACAACCTTGCCGTTATGTATCATTAATTTTATAATTTTCATTGATCATATGTATCATTTTGATTCCGAATATCAAGATAATATTTTTATTTTAACATCATTCATTTTTTCATTTATAAATGTATAGATTGATAAACTAACAGAAAACAGACTAAATTGAAAAATTACAAATAATTTACTATGCCAATTACAAGAATTAATAGAATTTGGGAAAAATAAATTTAAGTCACAGAAAGTTGTTTGGTACTAATTACTCTAGCATGGTATAATTAAAAGTCAATGAACAATTTTCAAATTTCAATGTGTGTATTTTGTGTACATATTTTCCTCAAATACTGAAACTTCTGATGTTTCTAGTTCCTGTGGACTTATGATTCTCAAGGTAGGTTTTTAAAAATCCACCTGCTCCAATAGTTAATAGCACACTAGCAACAAAATATTAGCTGCTTGACAGCTGAAACTAAAATTCATTACTTTCAAAATTCAATTGCCAACATTAAAAAATATACTTTTCCACAGATTTTATTTACAATGTTAATACATATTGAGATCAAAACATTTATAATTGCATAAGGAGCAGTAAATAGAAACAAAATTGTGTTTTAAACTTACATTAGTATTTTTGGTAATTACTTCCAGCTACTTACAGATTATAAGAGCAAAATTGTGTTTAATTAATACCATTAAGCGGGCACCCCTACAAAAAAGTTTTGTTAAAGAAAATTGAATTGTTTTTAAATTTATCGTGTGAAACATGCCCCTCTTCAGCTAACTAGTAATTTTGAACTTCAGAAAATTGTGAAGGAAATGTCCGACGGCTTAAGGGGAATTAATATCTTGCATTTGCATTATCGACCGAAGAAATCCTCGGGAAATCGCCAGTGGCAGGACTTAAACCGTGATCTCTCGAATCAGTCTCATACGTATTTCCATGCTATCTATATCTTCCAGTAATATATAAATATATAAATATATATAACCATTATTTTAGGCTTTATATTGGCTTCTAATCCCCTTAGTATTAGAGATCCAAATTTCCGTATTTTCAAATTTGAATTTGAACTCACACGTTCAGTCTCTCGCTGCAATCTTGAATTAAGGTCAGCAACGTCGGTCGAGTGCTGTGCGTCTCTCCGACAGATGGCAGTAGTGTGCTCGGTCTCTAGTTCACGAGACAGGCGCTGGATGTCGCTGTCTTTCTTCATCATCTGTCGACGATGACTCTCTGCATCCGTATTCAACTTCTCCAATGCCGAATCTAATTGTCTAGAAAGCAATTAATCATGATTGGATTAATTAATATTATTGTAATGTAATGTAAAGTAGGCTAATGGAAAGAAGTGGAAAGATTAAAAAGGAGATTAACATCAGAATAAAAAAGGCCAGTAACTTTTACCGGTGTGGGATAGGGAAATACCCATTCAGTGTAAGATGACCCGATGACACTATATAAAACTTATTTCATACCAATCCTTACATAGGGGCCTATGCAGCAGAAACCTGGACAATGGGAGATCGAGAGGAGAGTCAGATACAGGCGGCAGAGATGAGATTCCTGAGGAGTACAGTGGGCAAGACGAGAAGAGATAGAATAAGAAACACGGACATTAGAGAAATGCTAGGTGTAGAAAAGTTAAGTGACAGAATAGGAAGGACAAGGTTGAGATGGTTTGGACATATGAAACGAATGGGGGAAAATAGGATGCCCAAGAAAATGTATGAAAGAAGGATTGAAGAAGGAAGAAGAAGACAGGGTAGACCAAGGAAGAGATGGAAGGACATCATAGCAGGAGACTTGGAGGCAAGAGGAGAAAGCTGGGAAGATGTGGAAGAGATACGATTGTAGGATAGAAAGAAGTGGACAAATTTGGTTGCTAAACCCAAGCTGACCCTGCCCAGAAGCAGGAAACGGCAATGGATAATGATTATGATGATTGTAATCCCTGAATATTTTACAGAAAAATATATTATACCTAAACTACCATGGTTCCTTTATTAGAACCGTACCCTAGTCTCAACCCAAATTAGTAACCACAATAAGCATGGAGTAAACATCAGTAAACATGTATGTCCATATGTGTGTCGCGTCTCTCGATAAAAACCGAACACAACCTCCAATTATTGTTTTGGTGACTCTGGGGGTCAGGTGGGTGGGGCTAGGCCCCCAGAAAATTAGATATTTGTGTACTCGTGGTATTATAAATTTAAGCTTTGGTCCCTATTTTGGGTACTCCCATACCCTTGCTTGTTCACATGCTGCCCAAACAGCCAAATTTGCAGTACGTTATTATTTGTCAAGGTTTAGCCAAACTCCAAGGAGATTTGGACCTTTCCAAGGACCTTGATTTTTGTAGACATGTGAAGTTGCAGCCCGCAAATCATGTACAGACACATCATTTTAAAACAAATTTAATTTGAAATGTTCACGGTCGAAGAAAATAAAAAAAACATTTTTTAAAATTTTAAATCAATATTTTAGATAGAGATTTTTTCATAAAACTATAATATAATATACCTCTTGCATTCGAGTGTTGCCGCGTCTTTCTCGGACAGTCGCTTCTCATACAGTCTTCGGACATCTTCCGACTCCATGAACTGACGACGGGTCAGCAATTGGGTGTCGTCCAGTTTCATTTTCAATTCGTGGATTGCTGACGTTTTGTCTTTCACAGCTGCATTCAAATCTGCAAAACACAAACTTATTATGAAACCCTAAATAAGGTTTTTGGTTTATTTAGTTTAAGGGCGCGTCAACCGCTAGGTCTCCACTCTACGCCTCTCTAGCCTAGGGGATGTTTGGAGGAGAACCAGCCACGGGCTGCGAGAGGAAAGTGAGGGGGGGGATGTTCTCACGTCGTGGTCGTCATCGTCAAATCGTCTATTGTTATCGTTCGTTCGTGACGTCGTCGTCGTGGTGGTCGTCGAGGGGAGGGGGAGGGGTCACCGACGACTAGTTTCGGGGAGTAACTTACTAGAAGATCAATCACTGTATTGTCATTATTGTTATTTTCTACATTTCAAATAAAATATTGTGTTCAAAATAACTCGGTTTTTAGAGGGCATTTTTTTTTAAATGGACGAAAATGGGATATTCCAAGCCTCCAGCGAGCTAGGGAGCGGCGTGCGCGTGGACCTACCTTTGATCGCCCCCTCGTACCTCACCAGCTCAGCATCTCTGTCCATCAACAGCCCGAGATTGTAGTGGAAGTCCCTCTGAACCAACTCCAGCCTCTCGTTCAGCTGTTTTATCGTGACGTCACGTTGTCTCAGCGTCTCGCTTGTCTCCTCGAACCTGGCGTTCAGAGCCTCCCGCCACTCACGTTCCTTCTGTTGGATCGTGTCTTCGGATGCGTCCGCCATCTCGCCGGAAACAAACGAAGGTGTGAGCAGGACATTGTTGGGATCCACGTGCTAAGCTTTGTTGGGTTGGGAACATCTATCTGCAATGCCAATCAGATTCCGAGGCCAAAGAACTAAAGGAAGACACTACCACCCACATTACTTTCAGAGTTCTTGAGGTAAACCCTTAGTTTTTCGACCCCTAAATAATCTAATTTAAGGGGGGGGGGAGGGAACATAAAACCCTTCGCGTCATGATTCACATTATAGTGTATGTATGTAGAAGTTCCCGAAATGGTTGGGAAATCATACATGTGTTGTTTTTTGTTGGTTTATTAGGGCGCGTCAACTATTAGGTCATAACTCATAATGCGCCACTCTGTGATCAGAACCAGCCTCGGGCAAGGGAGAGGAAAGGGGGGGTTTAAGTCGTGGTCGTCAACACTTCTGTGCCAGCGTTCGTGTTGTCATTGTCAGGGAGGGAGGGAGTTCCCCGACGATGACTGCAGCTCGCTCCTGGTTTTGTGGTGTTAAAAGGCGCTTGCGCACGTATATATACTTATAAATTAACCTCCTGACATGAACATTTTTATGTGTAAAATGGAATGTCCTAATGGGAAATTTTAGCTGCTATTGGACAGTTAAATGGTAAAAAAATTGTCTCAGCTTATCTGAATATTCACTTTTCGACAGTCTTACCATCAATGCGTCCTAGATAGCACATTTTACTTACAACACACACCTAGGATGCCAAAGCTCCTCCAAACATAAAACTCAACTACAGGGACGTTCATAACCTGTTGTCACTTTGACCCTGTGCTTCGACACGGCACCTCCACCAAACAGTAATACCCTCCTTTAGAACGGTGTTTTATGTTGCATACACTGATTGAGATTTAATTTTTAATTTAAAAATAAGCATTATCATGTTTTTTTTAAATTTAAATGGACAACGCTGAAAAAAAATTCGTGACAACAGCAAACGACCCAAATGTGATAACTCATTTTTATGAATATTGCATCGTCCTTGAAACGATTTTATTTTCAATATGGCACTTGGCTAGACTTGAAGCTATATAACTGGCTATGAGATTACGTATCCCAAAAAAATAATTAAAAAAATATGCTTATATTGTACTTGAAGTACCTTTTTGTTCAGTGAACTTTTCAGCCCTCTTTTTTTCAGATTTCAAGACCGAAGGCCGCAAAGCGATTGTAGGAACTTTCTTTCTCGATTTGTTTAGTCGGGAAACACTCCCGTAGGTGTAATTGTTATTATTTACTACAATTCAGAAATTCTTGGTAAATATTTCTGAAGTGCATAAGGTAAAGTAGATACCTCCTAGACTTCCCCTGCTTGAGAAGCGCCCGTCACCTAGCGAACTCTGTTAGCTAATTTACGTAACTAAGCTTCATTTACCGACCGAGCACAAGCGAACGACTTGTGTAGATAAAACAGCGCGTTTGAGTTGTAAACTAAAAACTTGTTTTTATATTGTGATTAGTAAATATTTATAGAGGTGGAGATCGTACGATAAATAACCCCGCAATTTAATTCGCGTTTTAAATGCTGAGAGCAAGGAAGGTCATACTGGTTTCTCACAGTTCAGTTTGTAAGCTTGTGGCGGGAAATTTATTCTCTGGTCACATGCCAGTAAAGAAGTAACCTACATAAGGCCACAATCTGATATTAAAATTACAAATATTTCAAGATATCAAAGAATGTTATAGCAGGAACATATATTTGTACGTTAATGTAAATGGATTTCAGCATAACGTCTCTCATATTTGAGCACAGCCACACGTCAGTAAGGGTTGCCGTTGGCCGTTACATGTTATGTTTGTAATGATCAATCAATAATAAACGATTTACTTCAAACATAAAAAAAATTGCTTATATATTTCCTAGCTGACACACAATTTAATGTAATGATACTATGCAAAGTGTAAGTAGCTAAAAAAAAAAATGTACCGGGTACAATTACTACAAAACTTATAATTTCTTGACATCACTTTCATTTTGTAGTTCTTTGATAAGTATGAGAAAATTAGTACATTAATCAATTGATTGAGAATCAAACAATCAATAATCTACAGCAACTAATCGAAGGTTCAAGTCTGTATTGCAGAAATCACGGTACAACACTGAACCGCAGGCATCATATCTGCAAAACAAGCAGCGTTCATGGTATATATTGTTTACAACTCTTTTGTATTTTAGCAGGGGTGTAGTGCAACTATACTGCCTCTCGTTTCTCCCCCCCCCATCACCTCAATCGCAATACCTTATCCCTTTGCCGATACTACTATGCACTGCTGCTTTTGTCAATTATTGAGCTCATGCAGGGTGTCATTTAGGTTAACAAATTCCATGACTTGCCAGGTTTTTCTGATTAAAATAAGTATTTTCATAGGCTGTAAATTTTGCAGTTTGGGAAAAATAGAGAACTTAACTTGCCATTCGCCAAAATGTGATGGTTGGCAGCAATGGCTTGTTCAAATGGGGGTTCATGAGCTTACCCCCAGCAAATTTTGTATTTTTATAGATTCAATTAGGTGCATTTTCGATATTTTTTAGGGGACATTCAACCGAAAAAAGCTGACAAAGACGTGACCATCACTCGATGCTTATTACAACGATACTCGTATGACAAGCAATTCCAGTGTGTATACAAACATTTTCTAGTGCGAGCAGTACGTATACAGCGTATACGCACCTCCATACCATCTGTATTGTACTTGTACGTACATATAAATTATATAAACTAGAAGCTACTAAATGCGGTGTCAAGTTGAGCATTACAACGAAAGTGGAAGAAGAACATGTATGCCAACCTTGCCGACTCACACAAACACCAAAACAACCAATTTGACTATGTTATTGATAAATTTCATTAGGTTTGTTTGCTTCCTATTGTATCACTCTAGCACACACAAGCGGTACTAACCAGAGTAATAAATAAATAAATTGTATTTAGAGTCTACCCACTCTTTCACATAACTGATTTTCAGTGGGGCACATTTAACCAAAGCGACCAAGCCAACCCTGCAGGCCCTGACGCAATTGACAAGTGACTAATATTTTTTTGAGCGAGCGTCTCCACTCGACTCTTATGGCTCGAATGTCTGTTTTTTTCCTTTCTGTTACTGCTTCGGTACAGGTCGCACCCTTTCTCTGATCGACCTGAAATTTTGCACACATGTACATACCACCTATGCGGGTTGCTGTATAGTTTTTGAACAAAATCCGATCGTTGGTTATAAAAAATAAAATAAAAAAATTAATGTTCCGATTGTTAGAAATTTTGCAGGGTCAATAAGTACAACATTCTCTCCTATTTTACAAATTTTAGCTAAATTGGTCAAGACCTTAAAGACTTATTGATATGTAACATTATGGGAATGTCGTACTCGGGTCGTGTTGCACGTACCGGTGCTCGCTCAACAACGCGACGGGACTTAAGCGTTTTCCTAGTACACCTAACAGGAAATATAGCAATCAGTGGTATGGACAGTGCAAACATCCAGAATTAGCAAGGCCGATTCAGAACAACTTTAAATTTATTATGTGCCTCGTTGCTAGGACGGCTCTAAAGTCACCGTTTACAAATTTCTAAGACAAGAAATGATGGACCTAAGTCCACATCAGAAGTTAAGAACCCTGGACCTTCTGCATTGTAAACAGAGACGCTAACTACAAAACCAACAAGCCACACACAAGACCAATGATCAACACTAGTAAAGTATGTACACCAGCATTTTGAGTTTACACTTGCCACACATTTACAGTACATAGTAAGTAGCTTTGTTACTCACCTACTCTAGCCCATTGCAAAATGCCGAGTGCTACCGGTACGTGCATTTCCACTACTTTAAATAAAACAAAATGAACATGCTAGAACAGAGGTTCCCAATCTTTCTGGCAAACAATATATTTTAAAAAATCAGCTATACAACAGGCCTGACTACCCCAGTACCCGCTTCATTCTTTATCGATGACGTTAGGCCAGCAAGAAGTTGGCGATGTTATTGTGCATGGAGGGTGGCAGTTAGCATAGGAATCGATATCAGCATCGTTGCTGCGTTATTATGAAATAACCATTTTTCAATTGGGACCATTTTGAATAAATACAAATGAGTCGATTAGTAGCCTATATTTATTTTTCTTGGTGTAAAATTCATTAACTGTATTTTTATATTTCATAAACTACTTGTTTTTACTTATGTACAAGGATTTTGCGGCACCCCACCGTAAAATTCGCGAAACCCTGGTTGGGAACCACTGTGCTAGAAGTAGAACCACAGTAGAATGCTGGAACAACGAACACTGGTACTATTAATGTAAATGTTATCATATGAGTCTCACCACTTCCAAGATGAACAAAACGCACAATGTTGACAACACTAATATGGTGAAATTATTTTAACTGTTGAACAACTGAGCAGTAGGCTAAACTGCAAGTTGCTGCCATTTTTCCGCATCACCATTCCTTACGGAGTCTGCAGCAGACATCTCGCACCGGTAGATGTGTGTTCAATGATGGTTGGATTGGAGACTTGTAAAAAAATCATGATCAGAAATTAACCCAGTAAATGAATACAAATTGTTTGTGTAGCCAACCAGAGACCATGAAGCCATTTAGAGATGAAAGAGAAGATCAGAACAATTGTGAAGAAATTCAACCAAACATAATGTTCTACTTTTTTTAAAGTTCTTTCTAACTTTGTTTCAATATGTAAGTACGTCAATTGAAATGGGAAACTGTAATTTGGTAAGCAAGTGTTATTAACTTATTTATTAAGTATTACATAACCTGTGGATACGCAATCAAACAGTCAAAGACCGGGGCAACAACAAAAAAGTTTCGCTTCGACCGCGTTTTTCTATTTTCCCAAATATGCTACCAAGTCAAAATATAGTGAATTGAATGGCTTTGAAACCTGGCTCTATTAGAAAATCAAAACTAATTTTTTCAGAATTTTCTGATCGGGCACACGGCAAATATTGCCTCTTCAAAATAATTTCATACTTCAATTCGCCCAAGCACACCATTCAACGTAGGTAGTTGTGTTTTTGTGACATTAATTTTCAACTAGTTTTTTAGAGGCTGAATGAGAGAAAAAGGTTTTTGTTAACAATTGTTTTTCCTGCAAATTTTTTCGTTTGGCGGTACTAATCGGTACAAAATGTAGTTTTGATTTTCTAATAGAGCCAGGTTTCAAAGCCATTCACTATATTTTGACTTGGTAGCATATTTGGGAAAATAGAAAAACACGGTCGAATAGCCTTAATAGCTGAAAGGTATCTATTCATCATTGGTAAACAAAGAGTTTATAGGTTGGGAACAAATAGAAAACATTACAGTAAAAACAAACATAACACACAGACTGAAAGGCATTGTATAATCAACAATGTTGTTCACTAAACCATTCAGGATGCGTTCTATGATTTACAATTTTATATCCCACTTCATTAGTCCTCACCTGTGAGCTCTTTCCAACCTACTTAAGTCATCTAGCACCAAGCCAATATACGTAAGTACAAGGTCATAACATTTCATAACAATTCATAATATATAATGTTCAATCGAAGTGCGGAACACGCCTTATGGCTGGTTTAGTTTACGTTGTAGAAGAGTCGACAGGTTGAGAAAGAATAGCAAGCATAAAGCACAGCCTGAAGGGCTGAGGGCGACAAAAGTTTTCACCTGCTGATGATGACTACAGCTAAGTCGTCAGCACGTGAAAAGTTTTTTTGTCCCCAGCCTTTCCGGCTAAACTCTATGTTCTATATGCTTTTCCAACCTGTCAACCCTTCTCCAATCTTAACTAATTTACATTATGTATGGTATTCATTGCATCTAACAGATTCAGATTCATTCTTTATTCTCAAAAGAAAAATATATGCTCGATACATTGTTTAAAACAATGAGATAAGTATTTTAAATAAATAAATAAAATAAATTAACAGACAGTAATCGAGAGAAATATATACCTAAAGACAACAAAGTATACAAGTTAATTAAAGTTACATAAACACATTGAGAAGAACCAAGAAGTCCACATTGAAACACAGTGCTCAAATGAGGGCAACTACATCTTATACTGGCAAAGGGCAAAAATGGGCGAGGCTGTAAAAATAAATGCCTAAGGCAACACCGTTCTAATTTTCCAATTTTCTTCTCTCCTCCACATCCCAGCGTGTTTGTTTCTCTTCTGCAGATCTTCCTCCTCCATATTCTGTGGTCTTCTCATCTTTCATATCCAGAACCAGAAGTGCCTGTTGGCGGGTTTCTTATACCATACAGACAGCCATACGCTATCTCCTAGATTTCTTGCAATGTCTTTGCACCATCTATCTGTAATGATAAATACTTCACAATTGGATTAATATAGATGTATGTTATGATTTTCTATACAGTACAAATAAGAGCACTAAAAATGAAAGAATGAAGAAAGTTGTTTATGAGCATTTTAATATAAACACAAGAGAATTGGTAGCCTGCTAGGAAACAACAAGAAATATCCAATTACAATAATGTTATTTTTGGTTGTTATTGGACTGCAAGGTTACAAGTAAATAGTGAAAGCAAACACAGAAAATGTAATGTGCATAGAAAATAGGTAGATCATGCCAAAATGCGATTGTACGAAATGATTAACAACTTATACCTCCGCATCTTTGTGAACAAAGCAATTAGGAAGATGTTAACAAACACCTCATGCTCAAAATATCACTGTTTATCACACTAAAAGATTAACACCGTTTTTATTTATTTTACGTGTATCCTATTCAGTTATAAAAACTGATTTAGAAGGTCAACCTGTTCCAACCAACAATCTCAAACTTTCACAAGCATGAAACGGTTCAAAATTAGGGACCTTCTGAAAACAGCTTGGTACACAAAAGAAACAGACATAGTATACCTACGCAGTACGCATCACTTTTCGGAGTATGCACAAAAAATCATTGACAGCTAAAAAATGTAGAAGTACTTCGAAAAGTACCAACGCACATTTTCGGCTAGATTCATTGCGTTCTTGTGCTAATTTTTATATGATTTTGAACTTAGACCAGTCGTACACTATGCTATCAAGTGCCTGTTATTGCTCCAGAAGATCCTAGAAACATAAGATTGGTTAAATTGGCATTTAAGAAGTACACTGATTTAAACTGTGTAGGCCTATGTACCAATTAAGATAGTATAGGACATGCGTTTGAGACAAATATCCGTTTGCTCGTGTTCAAAATTTTGAACTGATGTCACGAAAGTGGAATTATAGGGCTCTACAGTAACACATTCCAGAAATTTATTTTACTTAAATTCCGATTTTGTTAAAAAGTGCAAAATTTACTGTATTTGTGATTTTTTCTGGCTGACTATAAGACAAAATTTGAAAAATTTATTACTGTAGGGCTGTCTATGTATCTTTATTGACAACTGTGCAAAGTTTCAAATACGAAGGATGCTTCTTGGCCGAGCGAATAACTATGTACTAACTACCAAATGTGTCCTATTCCCTCTTAGGGAGAACCCTTTGGAACCAACATTAATGTTGGTGCTGAGCATAGATGTTTTACTCATATTTTGCCATATCAAATCAATGACATTACAACTAATACATGCGTACATTTACAAAAGTAATTACTAAATATATACAGGGCTATATTAGATAGTTTTTATTTAGAAAGTAAATAAATGTCATCAAACACAAGAGATTGCAATGCATAGGTAAATATTTAAGACATCAAAAAACGTATAACAATGGGGACTGAGTGGGTAGACTCTAAATAAGCATTTATTTGATTTGATTGATTAATTTGTATGTGTTACTTTTTAATTTTATCTACCCATTTTATGTTAACTAATATCTATGATAGACAGGCATATAAAGAGTAATCAGGAATATGACGAAGAGAAAGGACATATTAGCCAAGTCTACATACTATAGCTCACAATCTCAAAACATAACACAAATCTGACCAACTTGACTACATTTGCGTCAGACTAGAACTAAACTAATCAGTTATACCACTTCCTTGTGTATCACATTTCCTGCACTCTCGGACAACAAAGAGGGATTTCAAGGATGCGTAATATCAAAACAGGCCATCCATCACTGTTGCGTTTCAGTTTTTATTACTTTTCGAACATAAAGTACAGATTAAAGGACATCAAAATCTGATAAATATACATATTTACATTTTGTCTTTTTGCAAGTGCGGTCAACTGCACACTTGCAAAATCTAAACCGTAATTTGAAAGGAAAATATAATGTTATAAAAGCACCTTGCTGTTGCAATCATATCAATCAATTATCATAATAAAATTGATATATTTTTTTAATAGGAATCAAGGAATATCCAATAGGTAACAGGATGATTCGACATGTATAGAGAATAAGAAAAATAAACAGTCGATTTTCTAAGCATTACTAGTTACGAGTTGAACACTAAGTTCCCTGTCATCGTCATCGAATCAGATTAATGATAAGAAGCTTAAACGACAACATACAAGTGACTCTGTAAGACATTTAGATCTCTGTAAAGGGACAAAGACATTAAGATGATGCAATAACCACAGACTACTCTTGATCACAATATTATTGTATACTACTGTAAAAGATCCATTCATTCTGCTTATTATGTAAATATTAAATAAGCTAAGCAGGTAATGGATGGTCTCGTGAAAATGTTTTCTTGATATTTGGTTTCAAACAACATCACATTTTATATTTTACATACATAAACCATTTATGCAAGCTCTCTAGCCCACACGTACTGCGGATAAATAACTGGACTATTATTGTCTAAATCTCTCGTAAATCGTAATCATACATAACAATGCAAAAATCGTTGCTATGAGGGTACATTACATCTATAGGTGTCTGATTCATACATCTCTCCAACAAGTTTATTTAAATAAGTTGCTGTAATTGCGGTTCCCCTTCCAAGGGACGCATACAACCGACGACGAACCCGCAACGAGGTGGGTTTCTCTACAGCGTTAAATAAGTTTTCAGTCCTTTCTTTTATAGGGTTGAGATTTATCTTTTGAAATCCACCCCCACGCCGACCCCCAAGCCTACGCCGTTGGTCTGTTGGTTGGCGGACTGCCCCTGACGTTGGAGTCCCATCGGGTAGGACTGTTGCTGTAGTTGGGGGCTCTGGTTGTTCGGGGAGGTGGAGAACATTCCAGGGGAGGAACTCTGTTTGTCCGACGTTGACATCCGGGAGAACGCGAGGAGGGCGTCGGGGAAGTTCGGGGGCGTCGCGGGCGTGTTGCAGGGCGTACACACCTGGAACAAACAACAAACACATGCATCAGTCACAGTTTTCACTATTTGTGACATGGGTTTAATGAAATTCATTGAAATCAAGATGTGGGAAAAGTGTACTTGGTCAACGAACAAGAACGTTTAATATAATTTAATTTATAACGAAACACAATAGCAGGCATATTTATAAACAATACATAATTAGGCCTATTCTCGCTCGTATCTATTAATGAATTGAATGAAGCTCAATAATTGAGAAAAGGGTGTATTTTGTCAAATGAGCAAGAATGACTTATATTCGATAATAGGTTTAATGAAATTGACCACATAAAATGAAGAAAAGGGAAAAACTTTGTACGATAAGCATGCAAGATTAATTTCATTGATTTGAATTGTATTTATAAATTATAATATAAATATAATGTAATTTTTTTAAACATTTAAAATCAATAATGAATAATGAAAGCAATTTATTATAATTTTAATAAGTGTTAGGTGGTAAAAAATTTATGCACATATGATATTGCATAATAACAGGAACAATAACAACAATAATATGAGAAACCCCAAGGATAAAAAGTGCATAAATTCACCAAAGAACATGAATACGTAATGACAACCAGACTGACTAGCCCCGATTCTACTATCTGCCAGAGTCCCAGACCTTAAATCTGCGCTGTGATGTATTTGTTCACTTATTTATCGGATGAGCGTAGCGAGCGAAGCGAAGATTCCATTTCACTTCACTGGAGAAAAAAATCCGGAATGTTTTTTCCCCTCTGTATTTTTGGCTGTTTGTTAACACGATTCCGGCTAAACCAATACTCCAACTGCGATAAAATTTTGTGGAGCTCTTCGAAATCTCTGAACTTAGAACTGCCACGTTTTTGAGCGCAATCGAAAAATTATTTCTCATGAAAATCGCAATTTTACGATTTTTTTTATTTAAAAAAAAATCTTCGACTTATAACACCTAGGCCTACATGCTTTATCCGATTGTAATAATTTTTTCACAGAACCTTAATTTTATGAATTAATATATTCGTGTGAAATTTGAGCGTAATCGAATAATTATTTCTTATGAAAATCGCAATTTTACGCTTTTTTCGTTTTTAAACAATTACCTCATGCAACAACGCGCCTGAAAAAGCGTTTGCAAAGCTTCCTAGTATAAATATGAAGTACCCGTACTACACAAATAAACAAGATGGCATTGTACATTTCCAATAAATTGGCGAACACTATGCAAGTATTGAATAGAACTACAGTGTACTCATCTAACTGACGAGTACTGTGCACATACACTATGTTTTTATCACTCTTATTAACTGTATTTCATCAAGTATTCTAGTCATACTTATTTATAATCTCTTGATGTACTTTAGCATAAAAACAAAGTCAACAATCTGCCAATGAATATTAAACGAGATAACTGTGACCATGAGGCTTCGGATCAATTATCCATAAGAGTATGCATACATCATATTAAGTACCATATCAATAAAAACGCCTTTATAGTGCTCAATAAAAAATGGAACTCAATGACCGAGAATTACATTTAAGTTCCTGGTAAGTGGCAATAAATGCATAAGTATAAATAAATAACACTTGAGTACGTAATGTTTTCTTTCCGGAAGTATATAATGCCAACTTAAACAAAGGATATGCAAGTTTATTGCATGTGTAAACGCGTGTAAAGGTTTGCTTTACATAATAATTCAAGTTATTGATGTGTGAAGGTCACATTGAGTTTTAATTGCTTCCATATCAACCATGAGACATGCTTCTTAGAAAAGAAAGTGTAAGCACGTATGTAATATAAACTATAAAGTCGCACAATAAAAAGTCAAACTCATTTTAGGAAATAATTGTATTGAGACACATTCAATATTTACATGGAGATTGTTCAACTCTGCCTACCATCAGTGTTTTATTAATGTATTAATATTGTTTTATACTAATATGTTTCAACCATTACACTTTACACACAAGATACACAACTTTACAGTGTTGTAGTTCAGACATACAATTTCCTCTAATAGCCAGAAAACATGCTGAACATGCTGAACATGCTGAACAGAGTGAACTTAGTTGTGTTGATATTACTATTAATTATAAAATTTTTTTTTATATTACTTTTTCAAACGTAACAAACTTTTATTATTAATTTTTTTTTTTATTATTATTATTATTATGTCTGCATGGTGTAATTAGTTTTATTTAGTTGCCCTCCATTGTAAATTAGTTTTATAACTGTGTATAGGATAGACGTTAAAATAAATAAATCAATAAATCAATAAATAAAATCAATAAAAATTTGAAATCGTAATTTTTTATTATTTTTAAATCGGTTAATCTTCCGCAAACTTACATTTATCCAATACAACTTGTTGGTGTGACGAGTTGTTTGTATACTATATCCATATAAGGCATTCACAAGACTGCAGCTTTGCATGTACGTTTATCCAGTAACACGGGATGTAATTACAGTTAATTACAAAGATTTCAAGTGCTAGTCATTTGAAAATAAGACCAGATGGTTATGTAATAGCTGCCGCTACAACACACAAAGTTCAATGATACCGCATATTTCAAATTCAAGGGCGAAAGCAGTGTTGCATCAACTCACGGCAGGGACGATCGTTTGCTAACAAACATTGTGTTATGTAATAATAACCATGGATTTCCGGAGGCTTCGTTACTCTACAAACGCAATTTTTTAATTTATGTTTATAATGCAAAGTTAAACTTAGCTTGGGCTAGCAAAAATATTAAGTTAGTTATTGAGCAATAAATACATTATGAGTTACACGTAAAATATAACATGCCAGAAAAGTTGTATTTCAATAGTAAACATTATTTATTTATTTAAACGTCTATATCCAATTTAATTAAAAGCTGATAAAGAAAGGAGGACATCATTTACAAAGGAGGACAACATTTACGTGGTGGGCTGTCCGATTAGGGCGCTGGCCCTAAGCGTATGGCTCTAAGAAGACGTGGGTTCGAATCCCGCATAAGGCATGTTTTTATATGTAATCGTCCTTCATCACCATCTATCACCACTCATCGTCTCGAATAGCTATCATATTATCAAATATGTTTTAGGTGACAAGACATAATGGCCCTCCCAATTACTACCCATATAGCGAGTATTCCCATCGAACGAATTGCTTTGGAATCGAAGTTATCGCAGTTCGGTAACACGGGGTTATCGATAATTTATTTGTAGTCATAAAGTGTTTCCGGGTAAAAATGTCAAAATGTAACGAGATACTAGTACTGAGAAAGTCCAGATATATAATACTAAAAATTGAATAACATTATAACACCCAACACATGTATGGAGAGGTGAGGTAGAACTTTCGAAAACAATTAAACTACATAAAAATTAACAATTAAGTAAACTCTTTTGCATTATCTTCCCTTATCTTTCACCTACTTATGGTAAATGTATACAAGGTGTACTATGGTTGACGATAAGTGCAGAAGTAAAATACCAGAGGTCTGCAAACTGTCCCAAGTCTCCCATAGGTGGGGAGACTTGGGACACTGTATAGGGAGACTTGGGACACTGATACAATAATAGGTTACAACATATTATTATCATCTAGAACTTTATTGAAATGACATGTCAAATATGTAAAAATTAGTAGGCCTAATAAAATACAAATGAAATGAAATGGTTTTCTGAGAGATAAGTTAGGGTAACGATGCATGAACCCTTTGAGCCATTCAACCCCAGCAGTTTTATTATCATTCCATGATGGCGGGATTTTAGCAAAGTTGGCTTTTGCATAGTTGTAAGTAAGAACCCTCACTTGTCTGTAGGTAAGCCCATGATGGAGTTTAGTGGCATGCACCAAATATCAGTGCTTACTTGAGTTCTATTAGTTTTTAACAAGCACATTGTAGGCTAGGCCTAACCTAAAAAGTGTCCCATGTCTCCCCTGCTAATGTTGTCCCATGTGTGCACCCACAACACTATCTCATTATAAGTGGTTTAATACCATTTATATTATGTTCCAGGGAGATGTCTCTTATTTCTACTGATAGATTACATCATTGTTTTCAGTTTAGTTAAGTTCTTACCATGTTATAACTTGTTATTAATAAAATATCCTGTTCATAAATAGGCTATTGACATTTACTTTGGACATGCCAATTCAGCCATATTTGAATAACACTTGTTGCACCTGGTGGATTTCTTTCAAACTTCCTCTTTGTTCTCGTAGTTGCAAAAGCCCCCAACAGATGGTGCCAGACACCAGAAATTGAAATTCCCTCCAAAGATACAGCCTTTGTCCATGTCTCCTCCTGTCCCAACCCTCCACCTTCTCCCCCTATGGACTTTGAGAACTAACAGTAAAGAACTGTGTCGTAAAAAATGTCAATGTAACAAGTAGTAACAATTTAGAACACTAGTGTTCAGAGTAAGTCCATGACAGGCAGACATATTTATATTATGTTTATAATTTTAATAAATTGAAATGCGAGAAACCAGAGATAACGAGAATAATGATTAAGTTGATTTTCCTGCATGTAATAAAGAAAGTATGCAAGTGTTGCACTGAGACGTTCAGAGTCCGCACCCACGCCAAGTACACGTACTACAGTGTGACGTATATCACGTGACTGTGACACGAGCTGTGGCTAAAGAGGGAACTGTGCCCTACAATGGCCTTCTCGCCGAGTGGCTGGCGAGAAAAATACATTAAAGTAAATAAATAAATAAAAATAAATAATGAAGCACAGTATATTTAGTTTAGTGCAACATTTTTATATAGGATTCGTTGCAGGCGAGGCTTGACTTGGTTTATTGTTCTATCTTTCACACGTAATCTGGTGAACACTCACACACACACTAACGCAGACACACACTTTGTTTATCGGGAAACAACAAACAACGCGTGCTCGTTATCTCGCGTTACGTAAACTAACGTTACGTATGTTGCAGTTGAGCTCGGCGTCGTTGTCGTCTTCAGGGTATCAAGGTAGAGGAAGTTCCTGACTACGAGCAGTAGTCTCTGCTAAGAGGTGGTGGCCCACACTAATACGAGGAGGCGATATTGATAAGAATAATATTAACTGCTAAAGACAAGTAATTGATCGTTACATAGTGCTGACATAGACCCGTAGTGTCGCCTAGCCGGCCCACAACTCAAATACAGAGGGAGACGCGATCATTGATCAAGAATAATATTAACTCGTAAAACAATGTAATTTAATTTTGCATATTTCTGCATAAGTATACTTTGATTTCGTTAAAATTGATTTTTGAACCTATTATAATCATAATGTTATAATATTTTGAATAACATTAAATAAGCAACGATGTCTCTATATCTCAAAAACTGGAACGCACTCTTGAGAATATGGGGTTTTAGATAACACAAAATCAGTATTGATTGTGTAGCAATTCAGTTCAATTTTCACGACAAACATTTTACTTACAAATGAAGTTGAAAAGTGGTTGACGATGAGTAATTTCACTACAAACCTACAAAAATCTTGTTTTGAATCCACGTCTTTCAGTTCGTTCTATATTAATTATGGCCATTATCATTATGGAATTACCCAGAAAACAAGTTTTCTAATTTTATAACAATCATTAACATTCTTGCGACAGTAGGGCCTACCATTCAGGCTTCTAGACGTAGAATCACTTCGTCCTGGGTACAAACCCGGCATCACAATACATAAACTTAGATGATAGTTCGCCGCCGTGCATAGAATAACACAAGACAAGCTAAACAACAACACATTAAAACTGTCGTTGCTGGAGGTTGTCGCAATTTCTCGGCTAGTTATTTACAAGCCTGCTTCAAGTACAGAGCACATAACAATTAAAACTAATCTAATTTAAGACGGTTAAAGCTCCGGTCGGGAGCCGAGGATCTCTAGGCATCGTATTATATTTCAACGTCGTCTATTCTACACGATACTACTTTTAAACATGCTCGGACAAACCAGGCTTTAGTGCAGAATGCAGAGGTTTATTCTGGATTACATTGAAGCTCAGTTGATGGTTGTGGTTTGCATTAATATGTCAAGTTAGACTGAATGAGTTTGTCGCTATCAGAGCACACTTTTAAAATATATTGCTAATTTTTTTAGTAACTGACTGTAAAAATGGGTCACCAAAGAGTTTGTGTGTAGTTATTTCCAAAGCTTCAGTATGGAAGACAAGTGTTCTGATCCTTTGTTAACATCTTCAAAAGTTTCCAAAATGCTGGGCAGAAATTGAAGGTCAAAAGTTTCCAGCACATGTGTGGAAATTCCCTGGATTTTGAGATCGTGTACGGGTGCGGGCCTTTTATTTAATAAATTTTTGTTACTATTTTAAAACAAACTTGGATTGAAGATGAAATGCAGGGATTACTTTACTCCTTTTTTTTTACATACACAGGATTTAGTTTAATGAAATGTTAAATGTGTGGACTTATAAAGAAAGCATTTATGGGTAAGAAAACAAAATTCAAAGTTAAGTATAACGAAATTCCAGTGGACAGGGCGTTCAAACATATATACTGCATGATATATTGAAGACGGGTACAAAAATAAACTGGAATGTAGGCATGTTTTGATAGATATTCAGAAGTTTTTACTCTAGCCAATTGTAACAACAGGTGAAAGATGCTAAATATAGTTTTTACTGAGAATGCCAGAGTGCCACCTACTACTTAGCTAACACAACAATTTATACACGTCCGTCCTAACCTACTAACATGAGTTTTTGTATGAACGAGTATACAAAATTAAAACGATTAATTACAAACTTTATATTTGGTTGTATTTGAGAGGAGGAAATGCAAATTCCCACCAATTTAGGTTAAATATTTTGAAAGTCATTAGCATTTCCCCCTCTTATTCTTTTATAAATACATTCCTGTTAATATTTTTTTACATAAACGATATTTACTCTCATATTTAATAAGCTTTTGATATATTTGTTTATTGTTTATCACTATATTGTAGTTATTTGTTAATTTGTAGGTATAATAATGTAATTTTACTTTATTTATATATTATATTATACTGTGTAAAATAGTACTTGTGCTGTACTAGACTCTTATATTAACAAATAAATAAATACATTTCCCGTTTCGTTCAGGAAATGCTAAAAATATTTTTGAGAATTACAAAGCATATAGAGCTAAGGGAAAACCTACGGATACATTGGACTGAGGAGATTAGATTGTGAAAGAAACGGACGTGGAGTCTTATATAAATAAGAGGAAACACCGGCTCATTGGTCGTGGGGGTTTACTCCCGGAAGGTTCCAGCAATTTCAAAACCGTCCGGTTCGTGCGCAAAAATTATGGTGTTTTCAACATTCTACTCGTACGGACATTACCTCTGATTGACTTGCGTTTCAACAAGGATGATACTAAACGTTTTTGGGGACACTTGGGGCCCTGGGGGTAATGGGGCGGAGCTATCTCGATTGGCAAATTACCCGGCACCTCCACCAACAACAGCAAGGAGATATAAACTAGCAGAATAATAAACTTGCTTCCTATACATAGACTCGGGAGCCCGTGCTTATTATTATAGATGCGACTTTTAAAGTTGCAATTAATTTGGGAGGTAGGTTTGCCTTGGACTATGCTTCAATTTACGTATCGCGATAAAAACAGAATATGCATGACCTCCGATTGACATGAGGGCTTTTGTTGACATGACACTGTTCTTCAATGAGAATGAAACAATGTTTTGGGAGCTCTTAGGGTCAGGTAGCGTTTATAACAGTGAAATTCATGTGTACTAGTCACCTCCAGCACGATATTTCAAAAATGAACACATTTTATCGGTGTGGGTTCTTCCGACAATCTTATGATTAATTAGCTTCGCTCCCCATTTTAAACACTTCCGTACAAGTGCACGTAAAACTAATGTTAATATAAATTTTAAATGTACTTATTGATACAAACACAGAGGTATTGGATCTAGCAATACTAGCTACACAACTCACATTAAAAATGGATCTCAGCAAATATATGTTGACCTTTCAGAAACGTGAATAACAATTCCCAGAACAACAACAAAAACACGATATTATATCCGGGTTTGACGACAAGGGAAATAATGACAAGTTCTACGAAGTTTAAATATAGATGGATCTTGCGTTTGTCGTCAGGTCGCCCGTGACGCTAATATCTGTTGGCTTTTGACTCGCGCGATGCATCTTTGACTAAGATAGACTATTGACATTTAGCCAGGGAGGGAACCGCAGGTCGAACAATGTGTACAATGTGTAGTCTTGGGACGACACGCTCCTCCAAAGAAAACACGGACAGAAATGTCTGAAAATAATAACTTGGGCACAGTTCC
This sequence comes from Sweltsa coloradensis, assembly GCA_024449915.1. Lineage (NCBI taxonomy): Eukaryota > Metazoa > Arthropoda > Insecta > Plecoptera > Chloroperlidae > Sweltsa > Sweltsa coloradensis. The sequence continues at coordinate 434,678 of JAMZAV010000242.1, read as the reverse complement.
CACCACCGTGTTTTAGTTTTATTTATAAGAAATCAGATATATAGTTTTAGTAATTTAGTGGCCTGTCATAATGAAGTTACTACTTTTGATTGATCGTCGTAAGGATTATTGACGTCTGATTCGTCCGTCGTAAGAATTGTGTTTTTCGTTATAACAAATTTCATAAGACTAAAACATAAACAATTTAACACGTATGTCCTATCCCCTTATAACTAAACCAATTAGTGGGAACTGGGCTAAAGGTACGATTTCGACTGAGAGACGTACAAATTTGGTATAATACATAACTATTTCTGCACAGAGGGATCATACTATGGTTAAAATTAATATTTTCCTAAATAAATTTAAAACACATTTTGGTAAAAATGCCCGCTATATGGTAGCATATCAGTTTTGCCCGGTGTGCCCGTGACCATCCTCAAGGGATCCTTTAACTAGGTTATTATGGTGTTAGGGTAGTTGTGAAGGGTGTGTCCGAGGGGACCCGGTCCCTTTGAATGAAAAAGCCCTACGAGAAACCTTTCAGTCAGGATTGCCGATGGCGGGATTCGAAACCGTGACCTCCCACATCATAGTCTCGCACGCTATGCATGAGCCACCTCTGTCGGTGACAGAATGAATTGGTCTGGCCACGTTAAAATTATTCTTCATAATTTCGTTTATCATTAACAATGTATGTGTATGTAACTAGAAAAGACATTCTCCAACCAAGTTTTGACTCCCAAACAAAAATTTTCATTTTTTTTTACCCGGTGTTAAAATAAAATTTCACCACGATTCACCACGAAATTACACCTTGTAACATTATTGCTGTAATCAACTTGGAAAAAACATTAAAACCAACCGGCTAACCGAAAAATCCACGGGCACACATTTCAGTTCTTCACATATAAACGAAACGTAACAGCAATAAACTATTTTCGCACTTGATACCGCTACTTATTACAAAGGAGATCTAGCTGAAACCCACTAACTTGCAGCTGTTTCTACGGCAACAATGCAACCAGGGAAGTGTGCTGCATACTTCACACGGTATAGGAGAGGAATTCCCTTCCGGCGTTTGTTCGCAAGACTCGATGCAGGCGTCATTGAGAAATAAATGCACTGGGGACTTTCAATTTCAAGATTAACCAATGAAATGCACTTGTTTTCTAGGTTATGAATATAAGAGTAAGAGAATAACTAGTTATTGACATGACCTTTAACACAGTAGAATGTCTTAAATTTTGGCCCTCGGTTTTTGGGTGTCAATTGGAGGTTGATGATTTAAACCTTTCGAAATGATTATATAGAGCAATATGAAAAAAAAATTGTCTGGGAAATTGTTAAAAAAAAATCGCCGACATGCAAGCTTTGCCGTGCAATTACCTTGAGTCAGGACGTCGCTAGAAAACAACATTTTCAAAGTCCAATTTAAATACGACGAGCTGTAATTGTATGTAATTATAATTTCTCGTGAACGAGAAGATTTTGTTCCAGTAGCAAGTAGAGAAATTGAGAGAGGCTTGTGAGATTCGTTTAGTAGAGTTTACTAAGTTACGTTTTTAATTAAAAAATAAAATACGAACTTGGAAAGGATTTATGTTCGTTCGGGTTCGGAGACATTCGTCTAGATTTTAGATGAGGCGTTTAATTAAGCGTAATTGCTGCCGCCAATATAAAATACACGCGAAATTAATGTTTTTGGATAATTTTAGGAAGCTCGACAATATTTTATTTTATTTTATTTATTTATTTATTTATTTATTTAACGTCTATCCTATTCAGTTAAAAAACTGATTTATAAAGGAGGACAACTAAATAAATCTACTAGGCCTACATAGATGCAGACACAACAATGAACTAACATTTAAGTAAATATTTGAAATACAAATATTACAAAAAAAAGTATACTGTACAGGCAGATGTTTCGATCGAGCCATTCTCCCTGGGTTTTAATTAGTGGGGATTTCTTTTGTTTACACACCAAATAAATAGTATTCAAATAAAAATAGTATCTGTTTGGAATGGCTAGTCTTAACTCGGCTATTCTTAGCTCGCCTACATCAATTAGTAGTGGTATTTCAGGTGTAATTGCCGCTTCCAAGAACCTCTTATCTACTTTAATTGGTCGTAGGAGGGGTTTTCTTGACTCGCCTACGCCAATGGCAGCGAGCCTTTCAAATCGTTACGCGACCTGACCGTTAAGTTTGAATAATTCCGAAATTTAAAGTTGACAGGGCACTTCCAAGACAGAATTTTGGCCTCCAATATGACACATCTCTTTTTGAACTTGATATGTATGTAAATAATAAAAATGTAAATATGTGTGTACATATACAACCCAATTGTTACTTGAATAATCAGAGTATAAAAAATTAATTTTATATCCCTTTACAAATATCTCACCTGTGTTTCCATCGTCTATGTACGCTTTACCAATAAATGTTTTTATTGTAAATTTACTTATTATAATCTTGACGTGAGTACATCTAGCTTACTTACTTTTTCAAGTCAAGGCGTAAGTCACAATAAGAAAAGGGATTACATAACCTCATATTTTTATTATTTCATAACATTTGTGATCATATTTTCTTGTATGGATATACCATTGCACTTTAAGACAACCTTGTATTAAATAAAAAATATATTAAAAAGGCACAAAGTGAGCAACGTTTCGAGCATAATTCTGTCTGGGAAGTGCCCTGTCAACGTTAAATTTCGGAATAATTCAAACTTGCCGGTCTCGCATAACCATTTGAAAGGCTCGCTGCCATTGGCGTAGGCGAGTCAAGAAAACCCCTCCTACGACCAATTAAAGTAGATACGTGATTCTTGGAAGCGGGCAATTACACCTGAAATACCACTACTAATTGATGTAGGCGAGCTAAGAATAGCCGAGTTAAGAACGTACCGTTTGGAATAAATTATTGGTAAATTTTACATTTTCTTTACAGAGCTTTTGTTAGATTTTCACGAACATAATGTCTGTTTGAAATCTCCCATAAATAAATGACAAACGCGAATTACGATAGTGAATAACTTTTGTAAAATATTTAAACTAAACTTATACCAACTTTTTAATCTTGGCGCTATCTAACTTTGTGCATTACTTCGAGCGTTGTTGACTTCTGTTCATCGTCAGCATTGAAGGCTGACGTTGATTGTGAAATGATCCTCGAAATATATATTGTAAGTTTGTTTGTATAAATTCACGGTGTGATCAAATTGTAGGAAATGCAAATGAGCGAATGCAATAAGAATTACACCTAAATCACGACTTGTTCCCGTTAGGAGTAGTCCAATCACGAATATCTTACAGAGAATCCTAGCCTGTCATACCATTCTGGACACCTCAACACACATGAATTAAAATTTGTGAAGGTGACATTTTGATTTTGATTGTAATATTGCTACTTTCATTTAAATATCGCGTATTAATAAAATAAGCGAATCGATGTATACTAGTCACAGTCGGCTTTAAAATAAAGCTCATAGTACAGAAATGCTACAACAAAAGTAAGCATTCAATGTTTTCTAAAACATGAATAGAAAAACATAAACTTAATTTTTTTAAATCACTTGATATTTTCAAAATTCATGTTTACTAACCGCACCGATTGCACACAAACTATTTCCGCGTATACCTCTTTCTGTAATCAGTCTTATCTGAACAGTGCAAAGCTCACATCCTTCACGTCTTGGCATCTTTCCCTGAAATGTCCCGACATCTTACGCAACTTCTCTCTAGAAATTACTTCCAGATGGCCAAACAATCCACTCCCTTTCTTCCCGTACCGTGACAAACAAGATTACGCACTACACTCATCTTACGCTCACAATATTATTCAAATATTTGTTATTTATTTTTTACGACATCATGGAACACTAAACGAGCAAAACGTCCATAAACTAAACCATATGGGTGTGATATCACATTTCAGTAATACACATAATATAACAAAATCTTTTAAATTAACAATACTATAAACAGTCATAGGAAAAATAAGGTGAGATACAAAGATTTCTTTTTAGGTAGAAAAATATCAGAAATCCAATTTATTTGGCTGCCAAAACCAAACTATAAAATGTATTGTAACATTGAGGGAATAAAACTAAAATGTAAACAATAAGAGGCGTCCGCGGTGGCACATACGATTAGGGCGCTTGTTCTAAGCGTACGGCTCTACGAGAACGTGGGTTCGTATCCCGCATAAGCATATTGTAACCGTCCTTTATCGTCATCTATATCATCTGCATTCATCGTCTCGAATAGCTTAAGTGCAACAAAAGTCATCATTTGATCGATAAGTCGACAGTATACGTAATATATTTTTAGCAAAATCATGTCTCATAAGTGTGTGACAGTTTATAACAATGTATGTTATAAAGACGCTGTTTCAAAAACTTAAAATCCTGAGCAATACATGAAAAGTAATAATAAATGTAAATATTTCATTAAATCTCTTATTTTGAGATAAACGAAAATAAATTAGCAATATGTTTCGAGTTTTATGACTACAACTGTACACAGTGCTCTAAAATAAGAATCGAGTTTAATTACACGATAATGTTAATGTGGGCAGTCTGCCAAACTTAACAGCACATTTAACTAAACCGCTAATTGCTTACATGATCGACAAATCAACAATACGTTTCCACGACTGTTAGCTAAACGTACGAGTCACGAGCGAGACTCGAATACGGACGGGGGTCTTTCACCTCCAATACTTGGGAACAACATATCTCCAATAGCTTATCGTATGTAGGTACTACATCATTGCACGGGGTCGGATTGACGGGTGTAAAAGAAAATGAAGTAGGTGCCAAATGGCTTCCTTATTAAGTTAATAGCATGGCCGTGACAGTGCACTCAAAACACCTACGAGCGGAAACGTAAATCTTGTTTGGTTAGCCAACTAACATCGCATACGTCTAAAATATCGCGCTCATTGCTACATACAGACAAATTATTGGATAAAAAGTTATGATTTTAAAACGGAGAACAAGTAATGTTGACTGATGAATCCATAGATTAGGTTCACAACTTAAAAATGAAATGATCTTTGGTTGGTTATCGCTCACCTGTCGATTGCGTTGGGGCCTACAGGGTTGGCTTAGTCGCTTTGGTTTAATGTCCCCCACTGAAAATCAGTTATGTGATTGAGTAGGTAGATTCTAAAAACTATTTTTTTTTAAAATTTAAGTAATATATAATCATCTTCTGTTTAATACCTGTTCATATGATAATTACTTGCTTGACTATTCAAAATTTCATACCAATTATAAGTATTTGCAAATTCGAAATAAAATGTTTCCCTAAAATAGTATTCCTGGTGATGATAAATATAAACAACGATTCAGGGAATCCCCCGTTGGGCTTGCAAGAGTGGGAAATGGCAATCGTACATCTGCACCTACGCTTGTAAAGATGTCGTCAGAAGCTAGCGCACCCGCTGTGTTATTATACGGCTCAATAGCCGGACTAACGAGAGAATAACAAACCTCTCCTTGTCAACATGTTTTCCATGCAGAGCAATCCCAGCAGCATTGATTCCAACTCCCCCCCCCCTCTCTGTCTGGATCCCACGGGGCGGGAGGAAAACACAATTATACCTTTTAATATTGTGATTGGAGGCGCACAGACCGAAGGCAAAAATACAAAATATGCTAATATTCTTATTTCTTACACCATTACAATACAAAGTATAAAACAGTAATAAAATAAAATACAGGTTTCTGTTTCTCTACTCAAATTCAATTAACAAAATTCACTATAAGGCCTACCAAAAATTATGTTAAAAAGTTTTTTTTTTAATTTTTAGATAAAGCCATGGAAATACAACTTATGATAAATGTATACATATTGCAAATGCAACTATCGAAATTTCAAACATAGATCAAGAAGACATGTTCCATTGACGCTCTGCATGCTCAGTCGCTCAACCAATCCCAGACAGGCTCGAAATGTTAATAAAACAAGAGCGTAGATTACATTTTCTCTAGCAAAATGGAGAGAAAAACAGTTTTAAATTATGGATTTTTTATTTTTTTTTACAAAAAATAAAATATCAAATATTTTTTTTTAATCGAAACAGTTTGTATGTAGCATTTCTTGTAATTTGTATTTTTTTGTGTTTCCAATTATGTACATTAACAAGTTTAAATTGTATCAATGATTTATGTTTTAAAGTGGGATTTCTGTTGAAACCGACACTATTTTCTGACTGGTCAAAACCTCCCGACCCATCCATATGTTTCTCTACCTACCCGTCTGAAAAACGCATTTTATTACATTACCCCCCGTGTGTCTATGTTGACATCGACGGCGGCGCGTAATGATTATTTATGAATGGCGGACGCAAGTGCGCCTGCGCGCGCCACATCCACACCCACTACGCCTTCTGTTGTTATAGTGAAGATAGTAAGTTGTAATACGACAAATTCGAGGTCTTGGGTGATCAATACTTTGAGCGGGTGGGCGGCGGGTGGGGGGGGGGAGGGGGCGGCTCACTTTCGAGTTTCGTCTGCGAGTCTGCGTGTGCAATGCCATCCACCCCAAAAGGCCAAAACAGCGTCTATGCAAGGGGTGGGTAAACCGGTAATGATTTTCTAATTTACGACTGTGATAAATGAACTCGTTTTTTTTGCAAGGATGGTAATCGTGACGCTGGTGAATGAATGGGTGGAGATGTTTAGATTGTAAACCGACGAATGATTTCTATTCTCAGACGGGATTCGAACCCGGTACTCAAGATTATATTTGGCTGCGTTTTATTTTGAGGGTGACATATTTTTTATCAATTAATCCCATTTTTATATATAAACCAAAAATAGTTCAGGATTTCGATTTGATATTGGTTTTATTTTGAAAACTGACGATGAAAATTGTATGAAAAGGGTTATTTGGGTTTGGTCTTGTAATTTTTTTTTACGTATTATCGAGATTTGAGACGACGAGAGAGGGTGTAGCAAGACGATACAAACCGATATGACTTGTATAACCTATGCAGATGACAGGATTCGAACGTGGAAAGCGAGTTGTTTAGACTGACTCTTCTCACTCTCACTATTCCAGCGATGGCAAAATAATCAAGACAAATCTAATCCCATTTTGGCAATGAAATTACGAAGAACTATTATACATCAGATTTCAATACAGAAAGATACAATAGAGCGGACAGGATTCCTCGATTCGTATTTTAAAAACAACAATGAAAAGAAAAGTAAATAGAAACAACACTTAATTGAAATATCACTTTATTTTATTGGAATAATCTGGCATTGCACCTCGGAATTGATTCTTCGATACGCAAGTCATTTTCGACTGTTTTCAATCAAGTTTAAAATATTTTTTTTTAAATCTAGACATACTTTTGTATCCATTTATAACATAAACATCGATACAATAAATACGTTCATAAATTAAAAGTTACATTCACGTTTCAAACTTAGTCACACTTTCAAAATTACGTATAAAATCGACCATTTATATACAATGATTGTCTGTAGCAGAAATCTGAAGGGGATTGCCGGCACGGCCTACTTGCTGCACACCCGAAATGTTGCGACTAGGGACCGAACTACCCCCATAGAACGAAAATAACGTGCACAGTGAAATCAAATTCGTTTGGTCCATCTGTTCCCATTGAAAACATTAGGGGAAGCTGCTAGTTGCTACACTCCCCTGCAATATCAGAATAGCTCTCGGCGATATCCGTGAGTGGGTTTGGTTGGATCAAAACACACATTTTTAGGATGCCTACTAATTTTAGACACAAACATTAAAAAAATATCAACATTGATATTTCATATAATCATAACACAAAAAGACGAGAACATATTATTTTTTAGTCTTTCGTATAGACTTGAGCAATATTGTACATAATCAAAAAATATATTACTAGAAAACTGTAAAATTTCAAAATCATTTTTCGTGGGATATCCATAACTGTAGGCCTACCCAAAATATATGACTCCAAATGTTTTGATGCTGAGGTCAGGTACGGTAAATGTTAATTTTAAGACTGTTCAATGTTTTTTTTTTATTAGTTTTATATGATTAAAATGTCATTGCAGAATTCTTCAATTGAAAATTAACAGAATTGATGTTTTATTACTATCACGACTAATGTATGTAGATTTCAAGATATTCATGGATGGCATGTAGTTAGTTCCCCTGTATTTCCTAGGAAAGGATTGCTTGTTGCAACCTTTTTACATAACTTCAGCAGCTGGTACTGAATGTCAATACAAAGTCTATATTATTAGTACTAAAGCTAACAGCTAGAGTGCTTGCCTTCTGATGGAGAAGAGCTATGGACGTGGTAAAGAGAATGTAGCCTACGACTAACAAGGTTACAATAACCGTACATTGTATTCACTAATAGATCAAAGTCTAACTCGCAACCTTCTCGTGGTTTGGCCCGTGAGTAGGGGAATATCACTCCCTGAAACTAATGGCGAGCTCTGGGTCGTCGTCGGGGAACTTTCCCCTTCCCTTTGACTACCTCCCCGACGGCGACGACATTGACAACACGGACGGACGACGACACATGCAGACGAAGACGACCACGACGTGGGGGAACCCCTGCCCTCCCCATACGCTTGTGGCTGGTTCTGACCAGCACAGGCCTGTCCACCCCATGTCCCCCCGCGTCACCCCTTACGTTCCTCCCCTTGGAAAAAGTATACATGGTGGTAACTCACACTTATAGAAATTGTTTTATCTTGGAGGCGCGAATAATCTTAGCTGTTAAAGCGCCCTAAAACTACTAATACTAATACTAATATACAACGAAATAAAAAACGCGAACAAACAATGAATAATTAGATTACATTATAGAGCGCCGCTACCCAACATGCACCACTCCTCAGTTCGTTTGTTTGTGCGTGCGTCACCGAATAAAAACCGAACACGACATCGGACAACATGCGATTTTTTAGTTGGCATTGCCCTCAAAGAATGATAAGCCTATATAATGTTTGTGGAGACCATTGGGGTCAGGGGCGGGGTTAACCTGTTTATACAGGGGTCTTTCATTGAAGGTCTACTCGGCACCTCCACCAAGAAATATTCTAAACTGGATAAGGTTTGATTTGTGTTCATCTTAGACAATCTGTTGATTTTAAGGTTTCGCCCTTATTTCGGATTCTCCGGTACTCTGTTGAAATAATAATGGAATGCCTTTGGTTCCACATACGAGGGAACAGCTGACGCATTTGGCAGTTGGCACAATAGCTATTCGCTCGGCCAGATGAATCGACGTATATTATGAAAAACTTATACATAGATGTCAATAAAGCATGTGATATTGTGATTTAAATCAGCCCGAATCAATTTCACGAATATGGTCAATTTTGGACATTTTATTTTATCCTGAAATCAATTAAAAACTTTTGCTATGATAAAAAAATAGGTTTTTGGAAAAGTGTTAAACCGGATATTTAGAGCTCTATAATTTCTACTTTCGTGACAACTTTACCCAACTTGTCACATCTGTGGTGTTATTCGGTCGAGCAAACAGGAATTTGCTTAACGCAAGTCCAGACCTAGATCGTCTCAAGGTACAGGTACGGGCAGTAATATAACCTAGAGATATGGGTTCGAATCCCGCATAAAGTACGAATTTTTATCAATCCTCGTCTAAGCCACATTAATGACCAACCATCAGAAACACAGAAAACTCGTTCTTGCCAACAAATGACGTAAATACAATGAAGGCAATTTTCTTTAACAAACAAAAACGTCAAGGAAATTAGTCTCATCGCATCGCGTGTTAAAATCTTTTAAGCACAAGGTATGTGCCCGGCCGAAACAACATCGTGTAAGTGAGACTTGGTGACATTCTAAAACTATAGTAATCACTGGCAGCTAGCAAACTTAATTCTTTATCTTTCGCGTATAACAAATAAAACTAGGGAAACGCCAAAGTCGTTGTTAAACGAGTGAGCGAAGCATTGTGTTGATTACCCGGGAAAAATTTTGCATTTGAGTTCATTAATTATATAATTATGAAGTATAAATGATAGTGTTTTCAGTTAGGTTGGTATAAAAGAACATTTTTAGAACTACCAAAAGATACACGGAAAGAATCAAAGTATGTTTATATATATTATATTAAATTATCTACTCAAACAATTAAGACTGTAACTGTAAGGGTGGGATACGGATAGTTGAACTCATTAATTTACAAAATACCGGCGTAGTGTTACAACTTAGTAAAAACTTAGCAAATAGCTATACACCGAAATAATTTACAAATTTTCGTTTTCATCTGAGTTTTAAAGATGAGAGACGAGCGTAGTTCTTCAAAAGTAAACTCGCATCTCCCTGCTGTGCTGTTGGAGAACTAATAGATAAAATGCAAAATAATTCGAAACAAATTAAAATAGTTAGCTTATCGAGCTTCTGTTTTCTTTTACGTTTTAACTTTTAATTAAACATTATCATGCATCAACATAGCGTTGCATATTATTATACTCGACAGCTCTCCATATATTTATCATCCAGTTTAGCCTTTTAATCTCTGAAAAGCTTCGAAGCCCACATTCAATCTATAATCTGTTCACGTTCTACGCTTCCTCTTGCTTTCCCACTTTCCCCACCCCCATTCTATGATATCTAGCACACCTAAAAATACGTAATAAAATCGATCTGTTTGCTTTTGTGTCTATTTCTGGCCGGAGAAACATTATCATTTGTCAATAACACTATACCTATACAACACTTCGCTGTTTTACCTTCACATAGTGATAAAATTGAGAAATTGCAATCCCAAAATGAAGGAATAGCGTTGTTATACAAGGATTAGGGTGAGTACGGACGGACCCAAAAAAGGGAGCGAAGCGTACTACTACTAAGTACTAGACAACGGTTTTGGTAAATCTTGGTGGAGGTGCCGGGTCTATATAAATCTTAATTTCGTTGGGCCTAGCCACACCTCCGACCACTAGGGTCACTAAAAAATTCTGTACATCATGTTGAAGGGCAATGCTAAAAATAAAACGCTTAATTGTCAATCGGGGGTATGTTCGGTTTTTACGGTGAGACGTGACACACGCACAGACGGGCGGAAAGTGGTGCATATTATGGAAGTAGAGCCTTATTTTAAGTTTGAAAGATTTCATTGGAGAGTTGTTAAAACTTAAAAGAGGTTAAATCGCAGGAAATTCATCATTGTGCGGAAAATACATTACATATCATATATTGACGTTGGAGATGTAAGTTATAACAATGCATAAAATTAAAGAAACGGGAAAAAATTGTGAACAATTCTAAAAGTGTACATTGTACAGACGAGCGTACAGAAAAGTTACGAGTACGAGTACATACATACAACCCCATTCCGCTTCCCTGAGTGGTGTGTAACTTATATATAATTATGTATTATAAATAAAGAGGGGGGAAGTATATAATTCTTGAAGAATGTTGGTTAAGGTTATATCCTTATTATTGACTTGTACAAGCAGGTGCAAAACCAGCAGTGTTGATTCACAACTGTGTGCAGTTAGTACCCTGTTATCTTTATGGCGGTAGCTTATCTTCAGAAGTTGCAACAGTTGAGGCTAAGTGTAAAGACAACTTGTGTGGGATAATATTTACAATAGCTCTCGATTCACTTTATAAACGACATTAAAATGTTCGAAAAATACACAGGTGAAAATTAAGGAAATGGTAAATTCTAATGAAATACACTGTGGAAGACTGAAACAGATATCGACAACATGTTTGAAGCATTTATCTATAGGTTTAAATACAAATAGAAGACTACGTTTTTAGTTAGGTAGACAATTATAAAGTCAAAAGTCCGAAGGCCTAATTGAATTGACTGTAAATTAAAAAATATTCTGATCTGAAACAGATATAATATGTTCCTATAGTTAAAAAAATATATATATTTATTGTTGATCCTTGTCATTACATTTAACAAACACAATGAACGGCGTCAACGCTAACAAATATTTTGCTAAACCATTTAAAATCTATGTATAGAAAGATGTGAGAAAGATGTAAGAAAATCTATGCCGCGAAGAGACTTTTATTTTACCTTTTGTGATGAGTACATAGAAAAATATCGGTATTAAACTTAAATTAATGATATAAAAAATGGTAGGCATAAACAAACATGAAAGAAGGATGAAAATGGATTAAAAACATTATAAAATAAGATATGGCTTGCAAAGGGCGAACGGCCCAATTATATAATTTGTGAGGATTGAATGACATTTCTTTGAGTACTTGATAAACTTTCAAGCGAACGTCTTTCAAATACCCAAGGGCTGTAGACTACTGACAAAACATGGCTACACTAAAATACTACTGCGTAGGTAATTAATAATTACAGAACGAAACAGCCTCCAGTTTACAATTTCCAACGCGTGTCTCGTTTCCACGTTGAAACACTAAGTTTTCAGACAACCGCACATCTAGATTAATTCGCTCGTACACTTTACAACTTTCGATATCGATCTACGCTGGCTACATAAAACAGATGGACGAGGCGAGAGTTCGGGCAAAGCAAAGCAAAACCGTTGAACACATACGAAGAGTGTGAGATTGTGTAAACAAGAAGGTGCAAAGTAGTAGGCCTACCCAAAAGAAGGAGCGAAGCAGGGTGTGTGTTTTTTATTTTTATTAAAAAAAATAAAAAATCACGATTTATTTGATTAAATCAACTTTTTGATTTAAATAAGATTTTTTCGATTTCTTTCGACTCAGATAAGATTTTTATTGATTTAAATCAACAAAATTAGTGTTTCCAAACTTGTCAAGTTGATGAGCGGATCAAATTACTTTCACAAGCGTTTCAGAAAATATAATTCATTCAAACATTATTTTAAGGAAAACTTTGCCTAAATCAGTTAGAACTCTTGTGTTTGTTGCTCAAAATGAAGAAAAAGTGCATTTGATTTAAATTAATGATTTTTATTAAATAAATCAAAAACACCCTGGAACGAAGCTAAGTTAATCACTAGATCTTCGAAGAATACAAACATAATTCACCGCGTGTTGATTATTTTGGTGGAGGTGCCGGGTAGGATTAGACCATAAAATGTTCGTAGTCTGTTTATGTTACTAGTACAGAAATGGTGGAGGTGCCGGGTTATGAATGTTCAAACTTTCTAGGAGGCTACCCACTCCCAAGAGCCACCAAACCATCCTATATCATCCTTGTTGAAGGACAAACGCATGTCAATCGGACGTCGTGTTCGGTTTTATCGTGAGACGTGACACACGCACGGACAGAAAAGTTATACTTTGCTTCCCCAAAAGAAACGTTTTCGTAGGAATGCGATGTGATACACACAAGTTTTATCTGTTTTGACCCTTTTGAGTGATGGGTGTTTGAATTGAGGGGAAATTCCAGATATGTAGCCAAACAGTGTCTCTAACGTTTCCATTTTGTTTTTTTAGAATAGAATTAGCTGGAGGAGAAGTTGACGAATGATGAAACCTTTTAGAAAAACTTCTAGTCAGTATTGCCCGTGGCGTGAATCGAACCCGCGACTTCCCGAATCAGAGTATCACACGGTGCGAGAATGTGTTAGTCCCAGAGAGATATTATACGGTTTCCGTTCATCCCTTTCAAGTCTTGATTAGCCTAGTTGTAGAAATAAGCGACATTTATCTGGTTTCTCATTTACCTCGTACTTGATGGATCCAATTAGCGCTAGTTCAATCACATCGCAATGAGTCACTTGAGGCCACCTCTATCAGTATCACGCAACGCAATATTATTATAAAGAAGAAAACTCAACGATAGCCGGAATTTTTTATCATTCTTATCTTATCTCTGGATTAGTTTTTCGATAGGCCCAACTTTTTTGCAATGTTAAAACTATGTTTATTTAAAAAAGTAGATTGCCATTCCACATAAAAAAAAAAAAAACATGAAACTCGGGATCAATTTGTGACATCCAATTTTCACCACAAAAATTTGAACTTTGGGAGGTTGGATATGCACAAGTTACATGATCAAATTTTCAAATTTTCAGAAAATTGTGTGCTGCAAAAGGTATGAAAATTAAACAGAAAATCTTCTTCAAGGAACTTAAAAAAAAATTTGAAAATGTAATCTTATCGCGAAAACATTCTAAAACACGACATACCCTACATAGACAATCAGAAAGATCCAAAGTGATCAAGACTACATCCGTGTGCTCGTCCAACATTCTTTCATGGATAATTGATAGTGAATTGGAGGTCAAAAAGTAGTCCCAAGGGCCGAATGTATGAGGAAAATCGCTGAATTTGTCGATTAAGCTATTTTTAAATGGATATATTTTTAACATTGTAAAAAAAAGTTCTTACTTCCTTACGTGCCCCCCGACTTTCAACCGGGCCTAAGCGCCAAGCGATGTAAATTACGCACCCCACGTCGCAGCATCAATCATGCAATCAATCAATATAGGGCTCTTTAAAACACGGGATCTCCGTTGGGAGTGGGAGGAGGTTCCGTGTTGTTGGCTACGCGAGACCAATCGATAGGTTTTACACTTTACAGCTCGCGACGTGACGTGGTCTCGGCTACGCCTTTACGACTAAAAACATTCAACAAAAACCTAATACCCTCAGATAGATTGATGTCTAGGGGATTTTATACGCGGGCGAGCTATTTATAACAACACCTGGGGGAAACGGGGGGGTTGGGGCGAGTGAGGCTGAAAAATATGTAAATTCGAGGTGAGCGAATTACGATGTTTGGAATGAAACAGAATCAATTGTGTGAAGAACGTCGTGAAAAACAATTTTGTAAACAAGGGGGGTAACACAGGAAAAATACGAGAGTTTTTATTTGAGGGATTTTACTTTTTGTCACAAAAACGAAAATGAAAATGTCAATTCGTAAATGATAGGTGGTAGGGTACACAGTCGTTATCCTCGATAGGAGACTAGTTATACGTTATCATGGTGTTGGGGGTGATTGTGATTAGAGACGGGAATGTCTAGGGGCTGTTTTGTAGGATTCCATTACATCATTTGCCCTCGCCTGAAGAAAACTTGGGGATAAGATTCGTTCAGTCAGGATTGCCGGCAGAGGGAATCGAACCTACGACCTCCCGAACCAGAGTATACGCATACCTACCTCTGTTGGCACATTGTATTATTTCTTAATTTTATAACAGCATTTAAATTTTGCAAACATTTTTTGTAACTAAAAAATCTTTGTGTACTTATTTGTTTATTAATATTTTTTTAACGTCGATCATATTCAGTTAAAAAACTGATTTACAAACGAGGACAACCAAATAAATCAGATTACATAAATGCAGACACAACAATCAACTACAAGTAAATATTTGAAATAGTAATTACAACACAATAATTTTGGAAAAAAAGAAAAAGAAAGAAAGAAAGAAGTAATAAAGAAGAAAATAAAGAAGGATATTAAATGAAATTAATTAATGAACCAAATACAAAAACGGAAAAGAAAAGAAAAGAAAAGGAAAAACAAAGAAAGAAAGATGAAAACATCATCAAAAAGAAAAACGAAAACTGATTTATTAGACGATCCCACTCAAACGAATATGAGGTTTGCCAAAAGTCAGGAACAGTAAATCAGGAAGTAATCAAACTTTCATGAAGCTGGACATCCGTGGGCATCCAATATTCATTTGCCCAGTAAAGTAATGATGATTGAATCTACCTCGAAAAACAAAATAAATATAAATGTGTATAGCGTGCTTGTGTCTCTTCGCACATGTAAAGCAAATTTGAATAAAAAAGCTATTTCCAATTCATACGATATACTGAAAGCACACAACATTTTAGCCCTGCGAGTCTGCGACATTCTCCCTCGGGTAAAGTTTCGTGACACATAACACACAATGACCACGACATCTGAAGTTCAGTGATTCGATAAGAAACCAGAGATGGACTTGCCTATGACGAACCAACCCTCATTGCAGAAACCCAGCAGACCGCACGGCGCCACAACATTCTATAGTTCACGCATTATACACATTTAGTATTTAATACACGGCATATATTATAGAAATATATCATTTTCAATCAACATGAATCAATAATTCATATTTATATTCCGGTCGATGACTGATTTTCAGTATTTTTTTGTTATTTTTTAACTTTTTTTAAAATTTTAAAATGCTACTTAATGCTGTTGTTTTTTTCTCGATTTGGTTAGTCGGGAAACACTCCCGTAGGTGTAATTGTTATTATTTACTACAATTCAGAAATTAAAAAAGTCCGCCCCAACCGGGAATCGAACCACGGATCTCCCGCATTCCAGACAGGCGTCTTAACCACTAGACCATCAGGACGGGTACATTTACATACTTGTATACATTTTTTTTAAATATTGAAACGTTGAAAATTGAATGAAATTCAATAGAACACACAAAGTTTTCTAGTACGGCCCAATAGGTAACTAATAAAATAGGGTCAAATAATATGTGTTTTATTGGTAATGTAGCACAAGATTACGTGTGATGGAGACCGTATAAGCATATATTTTGTATTTTAATTTAATATTTAAAAAAAACATACACAGTTCTCATTTAAAAATAAAATGGTTACCTAATGTGTATTGCGAAAATCAAAATCTAATAATATATATCGATTTATAATAATAGGATCTGGATATAGCTGTATGTGTAGGAGGTAAAATTGAGATCGGCCAAATAGGCTTCATTTAACATAGTCACTGGGGGGTTGAGGGAAAGGGGGCCGGGGCTCCCAAGGGGCGCGACAAAATCCATAAATACCCATGAAGCTACCATATTGTTTAACTTGAAAACTGACGCACACGCTTAAAAACTTCACTGTTTACAATTTTATTAGCTCGAATCCATTTCTAATTTCCAACTAGGCCTAGTCTAAATAAATCGATTTCCACTTAGTCAATATACATACCTCACTGTATTTACCAAACCACATCGTTGCTACGACGACTATAGAGAAACTCAACCAAACTAAACCGCATTAATTTTTAACGCTACGTCTAAAAGAACATGCCTGTTTTTTATCTCACGTTTTTCATTAGCTACCGTTGTGTAGTGTTGACAGGCGGTGTGTTAGGGTGGGGTCGATACGGGTGACCTTAACGCAATATGGATGCATAGGAGATCAAGTGGGGTGATAGCCAAGGGCCAATAGGCTCGCGGACAAAACGTTTCATTAAAATAGTCGAGCATGAATACGTGCATGTCTATTTCCAGATACATCTACACAAGTACACACTGAAAATATCAGGCGGGATTATAGAGAGAGTATAAATTTATACAGGGATGAGAAAATCCCATTTTGTTTCTAAAAAAGACCAGCAGCGCTTTTTTTTTTTTGAAACCTGATAAAAGTATTTGGTTTATTTTTTGAGACAAGGTTGAATTTCACTGCAATCTTCCTTCAACAAAGATATTAACAATTTAGAAAAGAAACACAATATTTACTAAAAAAAAAATGTATACTATTTTTTTCATGCGAATGTTTGGTTGAAAAACCCACCGAGGTTTTCAGACTGAAGGGTCAAAATTTCTCAACCCTGAATATGCATGAGGTAGGCTACAGGTGGTATAATATAATTTACATTCAGATGGAATAATATGGTAAACAAATGGTATAATCCTAGAATAAAATACAGGTGGTATCGCTTAGTGTTTAGTAGGAAGGAAATTAACTAATTAGGGTTATTGCTGTATTAGACCCCCCCCCCCTTTCCCTAAAATATAAAACAAAAGGCGTACTGTAGACCTACATTGATTTCATTATAAGCGTGAAAATGTATAACAAATATGTATCGAATCACACTATAAAAAAGTCAAAGTGAAAATCAAAATTTGGGACATAAGCTGTATCATCCTTTATCAAGGTATCTGCTGGTTATTTCTGCTTCCCCACCAATGACTATATTATAGGCCTACATTATGTGAAATGAAAGTATGATCACAATCAACGAGTTTCTACCGTTAGGGGTAGCTCACTCACTGCAGACACTCCTATGCGCGTACACGTGCCGCTATAGTGTAATACCCTCATATAATTCACTGGTAATGATAATTAAAAAAATTAATACTGACGAGTAATTGTTAATTAATTCAACAAAGTGGAAATTACACCATAACAAGGATGGAATTAACCTGTTTAAGTAAATAGCAAGACTTTATACCGACCGACGTTTAATTAGCAATGAGATATGAGCGAAGGTTGCGCATGCTCTGATGGGCTTTAGAAAAGCAGATTTAGTAAGCACAGACAGAAACAAGGCACCCAGTCTGTCTCTCGCAAGCCACGTGGTAATGAGAAGCATGTGATGAGATTTGGCCTCCTTCAAACATCTGTGTACGCGTTTCAAATACCCAAATACACAGACACAGAAATGAATATGCTTATCTAGAAATCCTGGCTGTTTCAATTCAGTTCACTTGTATTTTGTTATGTTTTGCCAATAACAGAATATGTTTTTAATTTGTGCAACTTTGAACCTGGTTATGTTTTTTTTTTTTTTTTAAATACTGTTGATTATTTTGTGTACCATTTTATTGTTCTAATTAAGTTTTTATAACTAGAGGACATACATATAAGTAAATAATTGAAAAGGATATAGGAGATGCGTTTTAGGCAAATTCCTGCTTGCTCAGCTGACTGACATGCAGTGGTTTGAAATTTTGCACAGTTGCGACGGAAGCGGAAATGAAGGACTAGAGTCAAAATTTTCTAAAAATGATTTTAGGTGAACAATTAATTTGTTTGCGATTTAGGATTTTGTTAGAGGCTGCAACAAGCAAGGAAGAGTAAAATTTTGGTAATGCCGTGCACGGCTTGATTTAGAGGTAAGGGTAGGACGAAAACCTTTTTACTCAAATCAGTTTTTCTGCACATATTGTTATAAAATTCGCCTGGTGATTGTTGTTACTCAATCATCTACAATATATATAACATATTGAATTTTATTTATTTATTTATGTATTTATTTATTTTTTAACGTCTATCCTATTCAGTAAAAACTGATTTTACAAAAGAGGACAACGAAATAAATCTCATTATACATGCAGACAAAAAGTAAAGTAAATATTTGAAATGGGTACTACAACAATGTATTAAAATTTAAAACACAATAACTTTGATAACAAATTCAAAAAGGATTAAATGCAATTAATTAATGAACCAAATATAAAGGGGGGGGGGGGGCAGAGAGAAAAGAAAAAGCTGATTTGTTAGACGATTCCACTCAAAAGAATATGAGGTTTGCCAAAAATCAGGAACTATTCATAGTTACGATTGCGACAAAACCAAACCGAGTAAGCACCCCGCCCGGATCCCCGGAAATATACGTTTTACAATTACACCTGACTCGACCCGCGATTTACGTTTAACCTCGGGTGTGTACCAAGCGGATATTATATGGGGACTGGCAGAAATCCAAAATAATTGAAAGACGTTTCAAAACACAAACCAATCCAGGGACATAAAACACATGTTTAACATTCAATACAGCTGTGAGTTTAAAATATAATTACGACGTGGTAAAAATACTCATCACATGAGATGATACAAATTACTCCAAACACAGGATACGAAAAGTAAAAATAGATTTCGAAAATATTTCCCAAAACAAAACCACGTGGCGAGTAGTAAATAGGTCGCGGCCATCAACTTGGCTATTAGTTCAAAAACAAAACAAAACCCTAACGTAAGTGATGAGGCACCTTGCCAAAACAGCTGCGCGATGCGGGAGATAGTGCCATGTGTGAGTTATCTCCCATCTCCACTTCAATAACCATTACCTGTACAGGGCATAGTACAACTTTATTTTTATTTTCAAACAAACGTGCTTTTTCCACCAAGGTTGCCTTACGGTACAACTATACCTATTTTATTTATACATTTTCAATTTAATAAAAACTATAATTGACTATACTAACGAGGAAACCAGTACATTAACAACATATTGAGAAATCAATGAAAGTCCACACACATGCGCTTACTGTTTCACTAGTGAGAGAGGCCAAACAAGGCACATAATCAGTATTTATTAATGGTGGACTTCCGAACAAGATTGCTAAAGAAATACACAATTATTGACCCCCCCTTCCACCCTCCTTTCAAACCTTTTATACTTTTATACAGGAAGGATAGTTACAATGTAAGTTTTTGTATGACTATTTTCCAAAAATTGAGAAAACAGACTATAAAACATCTCGAAAACACCATCAGCGAAATTCACTCAAAATAACATATGTTCAGCATTGATAAATACTCCAATGCTTTACACAATTCCACATATAAATGTGCAGTACGAATCGTTTCCAGTTCCAGATGCTCGAACAAATTTCAATAATACTTCTCTGGTATCGAACCTGAGTAATGGATGGTTGCATGAGGTTATATCGACAAACCCCGGATGCACCCACGCCTTAGAGTGCGATGTAATCCACCCCCACCCACGCATAGCAACCTCCCACCGAATTAGGGTGGGGTGAACGGGAGGTAGAGACGAAGAGATCACGTAAAGCAGGGAGTTTCCTTCACATTTCAAATGTATTTGTGAAGAAAAAGTTTTCATCCTTGAGTCACAGAACCGTTCGAATGTTGTATCGTTCGTCGCCAAGAGGGAAAAGGACACATTCGGCAGCTGGCACATAGCTATTCGCTCGGCCAGGATGAGTCCGACGTAGCGTATATGAAACTTTACATGGTTATCAATCAAGCATACATGGACAGCCCTACAGTCATAGAGTTTCAATATTTTATGTTTATCAGCCAGGATCAATCCACGAATGTGATTAATTTAAGACTTTTTTTTAAGAAAATCCGAAAAACTAAAATTTAATTTCTTTTGTTATTATTTAAAACCAATTTCTTGAAAATTGTTCCTGTAGAGCCCTATGTTTCAGCTTCCTTGACAACTACCCAAAATTGCAAAGAGCTGCGGTGTCAGACTCAGACGGCCGAGTGAGCAGGAATTATTTAAAACGCATGTCCTATCCTCTTAAAACAGTTACAACAAGATGAAGTTAATAATTTAATTATAAGAAAAAGTAATATTTTCATTTTTTTTTCAGTTTCAAAAATGAAGTCGAAATAATAGTATTACCCTATACTATGTTCC
Source organism: Sweltsa coloradensis (assembly GCA_024449915.1). NCBI lineage: Eukaryota > Metazoa > Arthropoda > Insecta > Plecoptera > Chloroperlidae > Sweltsa > Sweltsa coloradensis. Next base: position 413,628 of record JAMZAV010000242.1, on the reverse strand, counting down.
TAATCCTACTGGTTGTCGAAATTCCTATTCTACTAGTTTCTTCATAAAAATTACAATGTAGTCACATATGTGTACTTACCGTTTTATTCTACCGAATAAAGGTACGTCTCAAGACTGTGTATGTTCCACTTTTCCAAATTATTCTAAGATTTTAAATATACAAATTGCAACTGAAATTGTAATTTTAGAAAATTATGTATTCATGAACAATAATTATTGAAAAAATACAATGCCACAAGCATCATATCATAATATCTAAAAATGTGATAATTTCCACCCAATATGTACACCCTATACAACTGAAGTATAGGTTTATTTGTGTTTTGCCCTTCTTTTAAGCATCGAAGCTGTACAAAATCTTATGTAACAAAACGACGAATCGTACTTCAGTCCGAATTACACGTTTTTCTTTACAGTAGAACCCTGTTCTGTAGACCCTTAAGTTTTTCAATCCGGTGCGCACGCCACCTTAAAGTGTCGTGACGAATGGGTGTATAATAAAATCGATATGCTGCGTGGGGGGGGGGGGGGGGCGGGGGCGGAGGAAGAAGGGGATTACATAATTCATAAGGGCTAATAGGACATTCACCGTAGTCGTCGCCGAAGTTACAAACAAATATATCAATAAATGAAAAATAGTCTGTTATACTCGTGAGACCGGAAGAAATGATATTTTTTACGAATGTTGGTGGGTTGGGGTTCGACCCGTTCGAGTCCCAGTCACGGAAGAAGCAACATTGTTGAAGTGCGTCGTGATAAGGCTTAGTAGATACCATAAAATGCATTACATGTGCAACACCACAATCAGAAAACTAGATAAGTTACATTAATTTGATGAAACTTTTAGAGCAGGTGCGGTTTAGATATAATTATTACTCTATTGGACTATACACTGAACTTTCATAAATAAAACACAATATTTAAAAATATATTTCGACGACTTATCAGTCGTCTTCCACAGGTTTTATTGACTGATAGCCTATAACAAGTAGCAACAGTACAAGAAAGAGAAACAAAATAAATACTACCATCTCACTGTGACCAAACAGTAAATAGAAAATGCTTACCGACTCTAATACTAGCCTATAATACTCATGGGATTATAATGGTGTCCGCGGTGGCTCACAAGATTAGGGACATCAAAAAAGTAGAAATAAATATTAAATTTTTATGGAATTAATAATAAATAACATCCCTACTAAAAGTCTCTTCTAACGAGCTATGAAACCCACCCCTAACGGTTGATAGCTGAAGGAAACTACTAAACTCTTTGTGACCTGAACGTTCGTTCATTAGATGTATTCACGACGAGACGCGGCTCATCGATTCGATTATAGAACCCATGAATAAAATATATGAGACGCCACTCAGTGCATGAGGAGACGTTCAATCCTGGGGCATCGTTAGGGGTGTTTTTAAGGGGATGGGGGGGCGTCGGCGCCGTCAGAAATACGTAGCTGCGAGGACAAAAATTCAACTATGAAAAAATAATTAAATATTTGTACATTCTTTACCGTAGAATAGGTTAAGTTTAGTTCATTGAATAATGTTTGAACACAATAAGTTTAATTAATAATCATTAACCTTGAACATTGGCCTACCTCTGTTATTAATTTTACAGATAGCGGAAGCCATTTTAGCCAAATCATATATACAAATACAGGCATGAAATTATGTGTAGCTAAAGGGGTTGAAAAGGTATCACCAGCAAATAAATAACTATGTTTACGTTCTCACACTCGCGTTGAATGACCCGGCACCTCCACCATGATCAAATAATAATTACTTTTTTCCACAAATCGTACCAAAATACCTATTTCTTTGTCCAGACTTAATTAACCCTTTGAGATCAGTGTCTTGCCAAAAAAAATAATAAGCGAGTTTTTAATGAATTTTGGGAAATGTCTTTTGAATCAAAGCGCCATTTTAAGTAAAATTCAAATTTGAAATAGCCCTACATTCCTAAAACTAGATTTTTTCTTATTTTTTTGCACACATATTATATGACATTTCCGGGACAAACCGAATTTTTTCCATTTTTTGTAGATGTGTATTTTCAATCTACTGTACACAAAATCACAGTCCCAGGCATGGGGGAAAATGTATTTATTTGTTATTCACCAAAAAAATGTGGTCAAATTGAAAATATATTTTATTTACCTGGATTTAAATTTAGAAGTGGTCTGAAAGGGTTAAAAAGTTTTCCCCACGCGCCTGACAGCCACCACTCAAGCTCTTGACCAACAATCAATACTAAGAACACCTTGGAAGTTATTCCCGGTGTAAACAATAATAGTGAGTGACGTCAGAAGCGGTTCCATTCCACTCGCCTTGAGGTGAATACAAACTAGATCTATTTTGTAAACTGAAACAGGGCGACGGGAAAGTGGGGGGGGGGGGGGGGGCAGACGACACGAGCCAGCCAGCCATTGATCGCAACAAACTGAGATAAAAACAAATCTAACAGCGTTGTTGACACGGGGAGATAATTAGGTAGGATCTGTCAGCTTAGATTTCACTCGCCGGAGATAGTATACCACTAGAAGCCATACGCAACCATGACAAGTTGAATCGACACCCACCAACAATAATAAATAACAAATTAGACATGTTATTGCAATATTTCCTGACAAATCCTCTAGACTTTGTTAATTTGTTTTCAAATCGGTCGTTATATTTCGCTGAAAACAATTTAGAGATGCGATTTTTATCATTTTAATTGAGAATATTTAGCCTTTAATTTTTTCAAATTTTGTATTTTATTTTTGTAACATATTTCTTTCCTTCCATCCAACGAAAGAAAGAAGAAAGAACGAAGAGAGTAAATGTGTGTATGTGTGTGGAAGGCTGGAGGGGGGGGGGGGGGAAGAGGTCTTTGCACTTCTAGTAGTAAACGATGCATTTAAAGGACCATTTCAATTCAACAATTCAATAATATATAGACACATAAAATTTAAAAATCCAATGGTAAACTAGTTCTTAACAGGTATCGAAAAGTATTTATTGTAAAATTAGCATTTTGTGCGTTTCACAAAACATAAAACATTCAACGTATCGCTGCTTATATGGAATGGTGAGTGCAACATACAGCGAGTCTGTTAGCAGTGTTGTTATGCGTGGGTGTATATTCTGCAGCACGTGTGTAGTGAAAGCCTCGGAGGGCGTTTACCGTTGACAGCGAGAACTAGTGTAACATGACAGCGCGTCAACGTCAGGTCACTTTACCAGACGTGCGGTGCAAAACACACAGGGATATTATAACGAGGCCGGACAAAATAAGTTGGGCTTGTGAGAGAAGTTTTACAAAATTGTTCGCAAAACATCTTAACTTACCATAGTGGCATAAACAAATGAAATGTACGCACCCCACCTTAACTATGTATTTTCTAGCTACTAAAAACTATGCGCCGCCCCCAACTCTTCGGCGGTTGGGTGCACACTAAAAATTTTATTTTTATTGTTTGACATTTTGAGACCTACACATTTACGTTACGTATGTACATTTTGATTTTGCTATTATTATAAGTTTTAGGGGGCTTTAACAGCGAAGAATTAATTCATGGAACAAATTAGCTCTCAGGAAATTTTGAATTCTGTTCTGTAAACAAATTTATTTTATTTTTGCCTTTCATTGGATTTCCTTTTTGCACGTACAGATTTGACGTATTTAAATATATTGATTAGTTTAGGAGAGTCAACACATTTTGCAGGGTAGATCAATGAAGAATGCATAATATAGTGACTTTTAAAACAAAGGTAGCTTCGAAGCACATAATACATTTCACAAATCCCAGACTGAAAATCCGTTCATACAACTGTGATAGGTAGACAAAGAAGAGTACACGTGTGCTTATCGAGTTTTAATCAATGTACACGCACCTACACAGCAAGACGTTACCATGGATACCATACGTCACTGAACAGGGCAGACAGAATGAGACAGAACATACTCATATACTCCCCCCCCCCCCAGCAGCCACCCAGACAGACACGTGCACTGTATATTGAACTTTGTAAGGGACCATATTTGGCAGTAAAAAGTGTATATTATATAAGACTGTTCGCCGAGCGCAGAGATTTAGTCTGGATCACTTGGAAGCTCTATCGTTTGGCCTATCGACTTGTGGTTTGCTACAAAATGTTAAGTAAAAATGTGTGATTGTCGCTATCAGAGCACATTTTCCAAAAAATGCTCACTTTTGTTTTTAACTGACCGTAAATATGCCATCAAACAGATAAATTGTAGTAATTTCGCAAGGTTGCGTAGAGGAAAAATATTGTGCTCTGATAGCGCCATGCGATCATCCCTTGTTAACATCGTCCCCCCTCTCCAAAAAAATGTGAAAATTGGAGATCGAAAAGCGGTCCAGACTGTGTGTGAAATTAGCTGGAATTGACGATCAAGTGAATTTTTAAATGGACATTTAACATTGTAAAAAAATATGGCCCCAACTGATTTTCAGTGGGGGAATTTCATCTAAAACAGAAGCCATCCCTGTCGGCCCCGACGTCGTCGAGCGAATAATAGGTTAACTAGGAAACGCTCAGTTGGACGCGTTGATAAGCGAGCACGTGCTATAGCTAGACCCACATTGCACATTTTTTTAAATTTTAAAACTTGCGACGTTCGCTGTCCACAGGGCCATGTTTCCAATATATTTATTGTATTTGGGTAAACCCGTGTGTAAAATCCACCGCCATCTAGAGGACCTTGACTCCTTGGGAAAACTGTTTAAACTCTTTGTTGACAAATAATAGACTGCTTCCTCGAAAGTATTTTGATTACTTCTAGGTGGCAGTGCATTAGAAACTTCGCGCGTCTTTTCGTTGCCATGGCAACGTTACTTTTGTTATAATGTAATTTCCATCTACACTACTTATCGGATCAAAATAAAAATTAACATATTCGTGACCGGACGGACATTCTAAAATGATTTGGCCATCTCAGATTTTGTCGCCGTGAAGTTTGAAAAAAAAAACTTTCGATTAACTTTAATGTAACTTTTTAACTTTTGAACGATTTTGCCACAAAACTAATGGCATTCAATCGAGAACAAAGCTTGCGGATGGTGAAAATTTCAACTCGATCCGAGCCTCCGTTCGAACGTTATCGCGAGACATACATACAAAAAAACAAAACCAGTGACTATTTTTTCCGGCAGAGTCAAATGGAAACGCTCTTAATGACCCATGGATCAACAAGTTGGATACGATTTTCACTTTGGCTCACAAATGTATTTAAACTTCACATGGTATAATAAAGGGACACAACTTGCAAGGCTTCTTCGTTGGCACTATTTCAAGAAATGTATGTATAGATATATACTAGGAAACGCTCAGTAGGACGCGTTCATAAGCGAGCACGTGCTATAGCTAGACCCACATTGCACATTTTTTAAATTTTAAAATTTACGACGTTCGCGTTTCCATTTGACTCTGCCGGAAAAAATAGTCACTGGTTTTGTTTTTTTTGTTTTTTTGTTTGTTTGTTTGTTTTTGTTTTTGTTTGTTTGTATGTCTCGCGATAACGTTCGAACGGAGGCTCGGATCGAGTTGAAATTTTCAACATCCGCAAGCTTTGTTCTCGATTGAATGCCATTAGTTTTGTGGCAAAATCGTTCAAAAAGTTAAAAAGTTACATTAAAGTTAATCCAAAGTTTTTTTTTTCAAACTCAACGGCGACAAAATCTGAGATAGCCAAATCATTTAGAATGTCCGTCCGGTCACGAATATGTTAATTTTATTTTGATCCGATAAGTAGTGTAGATGGAAATTACATTATAACAAAGTACGGTGACCATGGCAACGGAAAGTCGTGCAGCTTTTTTGGCTCATGATAGCGGTCGAACGGAGGCTCGGATCGAGTTGAAATTTTCACCATCCGCAAGCTTTGTTCTCGATTGAATGCCATTAGTTTGTGGCAAAATCGTTCAAAAAGTTAAAAAGTTACATTAAAGTTAATCGAAAGTTTTTTTCAAACTCAACGGCGACAAAATCTGAGATAGCCGAATCATTTAGAATGTCCGCCCGGGTCACGAATATGTTAATTTTATTTTGATCCGATTAGTAGTGTAGATGGAAATTACATTATAACAAAAGTAACGTTGCCATGGCAACGAAAAGACGCGCGAAGTTTCTAATGCACTGCCACCTAGAAGTAATCAAAATACTTTCGAGGAAGCAGTCTATTATTTGTCAACAAAGAGTTTAAATAGTTTTCCCAAGGAGTCAAGGTCCTCTAGATGGCGGTGGATTTTAAAGTAAAGATTTAAATACGGGGTTTACCCAAATGCCTTGGCAATAATAAATAATATTGGAAACGCGAACGTCGTAAAATTTTAAAATTTAAAAAATGTGCAATGTGGATCTAGCTAAAGCACGTGCTCGCTTATCAACGCGTCCAACTGAGCGTTTCCTAGTTATTATTGCCAAAGTATTTGGGTAAACCCGTGTTTAAATCTTTACTTTAAAATCCACCGCCATCTAGAGGACCTTGACTCCTTGGGGAAAACAGTTATTTAAACTCTTTGTTGACAAATAATAGACTGCTTCCTCGAAAGTATTTTGATTACTTCTAGGTGGCAGTGCATTAGAAACTTCGCGCGTCTTTTCGTTGCCATGGCAACGTTACTTTTGTTATAATGTAATTTCCATCTACACTACTTATCGGATCAAAATAAAATTGACATATTCGTGACCGGACGGACATTCTAAATGATTTGGCTATCTCAGATTTTGTCGCCGTTGAGTTTGAAAAAAAAACTTTCGATTAACTTTAATGTAACTTTTTAACTTTTTGAACGATTTTGCCACAAAACTAATGGCATTCAATCGAGAACGAAGCTTGCGGATGGTCAAAATTTCAACTCGATCCGAGCCTCCGTTCGAACGTTATGGCGAGACATACAAACAAAAAAAAAAAAAAAAACAAACAAACAAACAAACAAACAAAAAAAAAACAAAACCAGTGACTAATTTTTCCGGCAGAGTCAAATGGAAACGCTCGCTTCGCTCGCTTAATAATTGTTATAACTCGATCGTCACGTTTTGAATGTTGTCAACATGTTCTGAACGTTAAACAACGATAGCATTATACGATTGAACAAAACTTAATTTTGGGAAAATGAGATAACATTTCCACTTTTCAAATAATTAAGCGAGCGAAGCGAGCGTTTCCATTTGACTCTGCCGGAAAAATTTGTCACTCGTTTTGTTTTTTTGTTTTTTTTTTTGTTTGTTTTTTTTTTGTTTGTATGTCTCGCCATAACGTTCGAACGGAGGCTCGGATCGAGTTGAAATTTTGACCATCCGCAAGCTTTGTTCTCGATTGAATGCCATTAGTTTTGTGGCAAAATCGTTCAAAAAGTTAAAAAGTTACATTAAAGTTAATCGAAAGATTTTTTTTCAAACTAACCGGCGACAAAATCTGAGATAGCCAAATCATTTAGAATGTCCGTCCGGTCACGAATATGTTAATTTTAGTTTGATCCGATATGTAGTGTAGATGGAAATTACATTATAACAAAAGTAACGTTGCCATGGCAACGAAAAGACGCGCGAAGTTTCTAATGCACTGCCACCTAGAAGTAATCAAAATACTTTCGAGGAAGCAGTCTATTATTTGTCACCAAAGAGTTTAAATATTTTTCCCAATGAGTCAAGGTCCTCTAGATGGCGGTGGATTTTATCCACAAAGTAAAGATTTACATACGGGTTTACCCAAATACCTTGGCAATAATAAATAATATCGGAAACATGGCCATGTGGACAGCGAACGTCGCAAATTTAAAAATTAAAAAAAAATGTGCATTGTGGGTCTAGCTATAGCACGTGCTCGCTTATCAACGCGTCCAACAGAGCGTTTCCTAGTAGTTAACTAGGAAACGCTCAGTTGGACGCGTTGATAAGCGAGCACGTGCTATAGCTAGACCCACATTGCACATTTTTTTAAATTTAAAAATTTACGACGTTCGCGTTTCCAGTATTATTTATTATTGCCAAGGTATTTGGGTAAACCCGTGTTTAAATCTTTACTTTAAAATCCACCGCCATCTAGAGGACCTTGACTCATTGGGAAAAATATTGAAACTCTTTGGTGACAAATAATAGACTGCTTCCTCGAAAGTATTTTGATTACTTCTAGGTGGCAGTGCATTAGAAACTTCGCGCGTCTTTTCGTTGCCATGGCAACGTTACTTTTGTTATAATGTAATTTCCATCTACACTACTTATCGGATCAAACTAAAATTAACATATTCATGACCGGACGGACATTCTAAATGATTTGGCTATCTCAGATTTTGTCGCCGGTTAGTTTGAAAAAAAAACTTTCGATTAACTTTAATGTAACTTTTTAACTTTTTGAACGATTTTGCCACAAAACTAATGGCATTCAATCGAGAACAAAGCTTGCGGATGGTGAAAATTTCAACTCGATCCGAGCCTCCGTTCGAACGTTATCGCGAGACATACAAACAAAAAAACAAAAAAACAAACAAACAAAAAAAAAAACAAACAAACAAAACCAGTGACTAATTTTTCCGGCAGAGTCAAATGGAAACGCTCGCTTCGCTCGCTTAATAATTGCTAGTATGTATCTGGGTACATAAGGTTTGGAATTTACAAAAATGTATCTTCTTTAAAAAAATTAACGATCAGTTACTAAAAAACTAGATATATTATGAAAATGTATCCCGATACCAATTATAATTATATCACGTATAGGCCTAAACAACCTTCTAATCTAATGTTTGAAAAGCTTTGGGTGAAAATGATAGGTATAAATTTAGTGCTCCCGAATAGTTTTAATATATTTGAACGCATTCCGTGCATTAAACATCACAAATCTAATTGAATACATCTCAAGCTAGTCGGTGCAATCAAAGTAAATGTATTTACTTGGTGATTACAATATGTTCCAAGTTCGAAGATCAGCCCGTGCCTTAGCACTGACATAAAGAAACCGGCACTTTGACTCGGATGCAGATGGAATACATCCTAAATTTTAGCTAGTGTTTAGATTTCAGAAGATACATCACCCCAACCAACTAAGAGCAGTTTCAAACTTGGATGGATAAATTGAGTGAGAGCTCGGTAGTTTTTCATTTCGAAACCAATCAACGGATCAGCCGGATTCAGAAATCACGATTGATCTTGTTTCTTTCTTACTCAAACCCGTTCTTATCTCGACCAAGTGAACTGTAAAACGAGTCCACTGTATCACGTGATAAGTCACTATGTGGGTGGCTACAACTAACTAAAAGCTACTGAACAATCTTAACTAATAAGGTAGATTAATAATTTGCATTCTTGATGGGAGAGAGGTATTAAACCCAAGGGGTATTTGCCTAAATGGCATGAACTACAGGATACTCTCCGATTGTTGTTTTTACAATGAGTAGGAAAATAACAGTAACTCATTAGGAAGGCCACTGGATCGACACCCACTTCTGACAATGTAAATCAAAATTTCTAAAACAAGGAAAGTGGGACTGAAAAATAGGTTTAAGATGTCAGTTAAATGTTATGTAAATTTCTCATTTTGAAGCATTTTAACTGATTTCGTAGTATATGACTAGCGCAACATGATACTGTACTTGGAATTACTGGTTAATAATTCATAAATTAAAATAAAGAATAATATGAATTAATTCATCATTAATTCATAATTACTATCAGAAGGTTTACATTTTAAAAAAAATCACTAAGTTTGGTGGACAATTTACAACGGCCATTTTACCAATTCAAATTTTGTAGCTCGAACAAATTTAAATTTTAGTGTCCACCATACACATACACTATTAATTAAAATATCCGTTCATTAAATGGCTAACTAGGAAAGCATGCTAGTCGATACAACACGCCCCTTGCATAGTGTAACATGGCCTCCTTGCAATGTCATGTTATGACTACGGTGCCAAATAGAGCATTATCACAATCGCAACGCAAGTAAACAGTTGTTAATTTGTTTTACGATTCTAGGAAACACAATCTCTATGGAGTAATGGTATACATACATTGAAATGTTTGAAGGGAGATTACAGCAAGGTTAACATAACATACATTCGAGTGTTACACACATGGCTTAGCTTAGTGCATTACTTATCGCAAACATTCCGCGTGGAATGACGAGTGCACAGTTATTACGACATTCCATTCGGTGATGGCAAATAATAAAAAGATAATTTCTCAAATAAGTCCTCCCAAATTCTCCTATCCACACCACAGTTTGTCCTCCTTGTGTTAAAGTTTTAAATCTTGACAAACCATAATAAGAATATATTTTCGGAGACTGTTTTAGAGTGTTATCTTCTTTTCTTGTGAATATTTATCTTATTTTTTGTTTAATCTTTTAACGTCTATCCTATTCAGTTTTAAACATTGATTTATGAAGGAGAACCACGTTGTTGCAATCCCTCGACCTGATTATGGTGTAAATGGTTATTTTATATTTGTTACACATTATGAGTTTCTAAAATAATGACATACATTTATTGTCTTATCTTAGTATTAGTATAATTCAGTTTGTATTTCAAATACCTAAAAGGACACATGGGCCCTACACTAAAAGATTGTTTTTGTTGTATATGAAACTACTATCACCACACATAACTTTTTGCTAATGAGTTTGTTCTATTAGAGACAATACGTAGAAAAAGACCATGAATTAAAAAAAAATCGAACTTTCACAGCCAAATTAAAAAGTCTTGAAATTTGGTCCAAGACTTTGAACCACGTACTGCAACTGTATGAGCCACCGCGGACTGTTACGGCTTATTATAAGGCTGTCCAGGGGTTGGTGGGTTCATTTATTTAAACTGTGTTTTTTAGTGAGGGGGGGGGGGGTGATTAAAGGGCGATCACTTATATGTGACAAACTTCTATAAGGTAGGTTGATAATTTGGTCCCAAAATCGTCTTGATATCACTTAAACATATTATCCTCTATGTCCCATACAAAGCTAGACGCTATTATCACATGAGGAAAACTGAATGACGTACAACTTACTAACTAGCTTCTAACGACTTGGCCAAACAAACCGTCCGTCGAGTTACAACTACAAGACGAGGGCCTTGTGTTTCTTGGCTAGGGGCAACACATCGATCGCATCACCACACAAATAGTATAGTATCAACACGAAGTCAAGTCTCAAGTCACAAGTCACGTGGTTACGTTTAACTCGTTCTCTGCGATGACGTCGTCAGGAAGGAGAGAACCACTTCCTTCCCAGTGAGTGACGTCACGTATCAGGACGGGTTGCGGTCGGTGGAAACATTTCATTCATTCGTTCCGTCAATCACTGGGGATTTTTATGTTTTGCAACATTTTTTCAGGGTGTCTAAAAATTTTTCATTACAAAATTCCTGGACTTTTCCAGATGGAAAATTATACTTTTCCAGGCTGCAAATTTGGGTTTCCCGCACATTATAACGGAGGAAAAATTTTGTTAATAAATTCAATGTCGATTTCGACGGGAATTTTAAATACCAGACAAGGAAAAATAATTTAAGAATTGTTTTTTAAAATTGAGAATTTCTATTTTCAGCAACAAAAAAGGTAGGCTATTGAAACTACTAAAATGTTGATTTTTTTACATTTCTAGTAAAATTCCAGAAAAAAACGTTTGTTTCCCCGACTTTTCCAGATTTATTAAATTCCCTGACTTTTCCAGGTTTTCCAGTCTTGGAGAAACCCTGTTTTTTACATCGACGTGATCAAATAAAACACATTGATTTCAAATGTCACTCTAATATACATAGTGTCTGTGCTTCAAGTTGTGTAATATTGAAATAAAAATTCATTTCACAATTTTTATGTTATTTTTCACTGTTCTTTATGAGAAAAATAAAAAGGTTAACATACGTTAAAAATCAAATATTGTAAAATGTATGTGCATAACCTGTGCTGATAGTTCCAAGAAATATTCTCACGGATCATTCAAGAATGGTGGCAAAGCAACTACACGCGATCCGCCCGTTCCGTATTCTCTACCAAGTCTACATAAATACGTTACAAGTAAGAAGATTCTATCAAAGCGAACTCGTAATGGCACTCGCTTCCTGGTACCTCGAGTTGTTTTATGTGTTATTGTTCAGGCGCAAAGCGAGGTAAAAAGTAAAACGAGACTAAATATATAGACAATTTTACAAAGTATCTCTGTTTATAGAAGACGAAGTACATAGTATAAATAAAAGACGAGCTCTTTGTACCGAGATACACGATTTATTTATGCCTTGTGAATGATGTACAGTCAAACGAATGGATGATGTCTAGGAGTGCAGGCACGGTCGAAAAAGATGGATGGAAGAATACACTATTAAACGGCGCTATATGCTCTTTGGTCATCATACCGGTTGTTTAGTAAATATTTACTATTGCCCTTCTCTTAGAAAAGGCACGGCTTTCTTCATTCATTACCTACCAGCGAATTAAAAATTTATCTAACCTTCTAAATCTCCCGCAAGTACCGGCACGTTTTGGAGAACAGTCAAAAATAGTCTTCAAAAATCGAACTTGTGGGCCATAACCAGTTTCTTTCTTTCTTTCTTTCTTTCTTTCTTTCTTTCTTTTTAAACGCTAATTTTTCTACTCCGCTTTAAAAAAGTTACGAATTATTATTTTAAAATAAAACTTATATTTTTGCCTTGGGATTCACGGTCGAATGTTACGACAGTTTTAAACAGGAAGGCAAGATCGGATATCATAGTCATAGATAGCTCGATTGGCTAACCAACCACATCCTATTCAAAGATTTTGCAACATAGGCCTGCGTATTCCTCTCCGTCCAAGTAAGCATATCAGTTGAATGAACATTTCCACTCACACTGCTTGGCATCAATATCAAGGCAGTTACCACAATTTGCAAGTTTACATTTCACAAAATGTACTCGAAAACCACAATTTGTACTAGTTGTAAATAAACGGAAGCCGCAGTTGGTGTGGGCGTTAGTGGAATGTATGCCCCCATCGAATGTTCCGAACTCCTTACTGACGAAGATGGTTTAAAACACGCGTTATTTCAGTTCGGATTCGATTCCCTGTCGGTTACATTTATTGATTCGCCAAATTTTGGTTACGAAGCAGACCCCGAAGCTTTTTTTTATTCAGAAAGTTTCAAATACAGCAAGCCATTTTAAATTGAAACATATAACAATAGGTCCGAACTAATAACATTCAATACTCACAGTCACACAATACACAAACATGAAAAACAAAAACACGATAACAAGACATTACAGGGAAAGCATAGCGACTTTGATGTCTTTTTTGAAAACATTGCACGGAGAGAATATGTCAAGATAAAGTTTGTTGGAAGACAAGTTGTTGAAGGTAGAAGGAAGTGAGTCTAGGGGTGTTGAGGTGGAAGATGTGGTTGAGACGAGTATTACGGGAAGGAACGTGTAAGTGAAAGATTGAAATAAGTTCGTTGGCCTTATGTGGCAGTCAAATACCCTGCAGCACGGGCTGGCGAACACATTTGTTTAAAATAAACTTAGAAAAATATCACTACAAATTAGATCACTTTTGAGAAAAATTAAAAAGAAAGGCTAACACATATTTTCACCATAATTCTATTTTCAAAATTCGCATTCACTTTTGGCACAACAAAAACGAAAGCTGCCATTTAGGTTTATTAACCCCTAGCTCAAAAAGTTCACAAATACAATAAATAAGTAATTATTGTAACAATGAAGGCGTCTCCAAGGTCTATTCCAAACGCCCAAAAGTATTGGGCCTAAGGGTAAAGTCGAGACAAATTAATGTATTTTTATTTTTTATTTTGGGCACAACAAAAAACTAAATTTGCACTTTCTATTTTAGCATAAATACCTGCCTTTGCCCTGCAGGTATATTCAAGCAAAAGGCAAGGATAATTTCCATGCCCACATCGGTGCATTCGCTAATCAAATCGCCCACATATATATCTAAACTTGGTAGGGTAAGTCACCTCGTACAACGTCATTATTGTAAACGACTAGCGGTAAACATGCAACGCAAGTAGAACACGGTCTTGCTAGAGCATACCATGCATTATGAATGCCAATTGGTAGACGCCTTGTCGTTAGACAATCGAGTGACGAGGCTATTATTTACGATGGTACACACCATCTGAATAACCAGCCTTGTTTAAACACCAATCTCAATCAAGATCAGAGTCCATGGACCATACATCAACTTGAAAAAATGTTTAATGAGCGTTTTTGCTGTAAGCGTATACGAATCGTCAGTATCTTTAATAATAAGTAACACACGCTGTAACACTAATTATCAAGAGTAAAACTATTCTAGACAGAGAGAACTTTTATTTCTTAAGTAAAACAAAACTCTGTTGTACATATACAATTGCCACAAGGACACAGAATAAAAATTAACATACATTGATTAACAAGAAATGATGTTAATGAAATAATATAGAGACGGCAAGTATAATGAAAATCAGAAAATAAACTTAAAACAATTAAGTATATCGATAGTCAGGAAACACTCCCGTAGACTTCTAGGTGGAATTGATAATATTTATTTAATTCAAATTTGATGCTATTAAACAAGTACCACAAAGGTTTTGGGTAGGCCCTAGATATCCAAAATTGTGGCTAAAAAATGGCAAGGACAATGTCATAATCAAAAATAGTAACTTACTACCTGCCAACAAAAGTACAAAAAAACTATAGCAGCAATTACGAAAATCTTCTTCCATTCAGTTAACAAATGACAGAAATTGACGAAATATAAATGGAAATTTACTAATTCATGTCTAATTACCTGACGAGGGTCATACTGGGTAAATTTAAGTGTTGCCTACTTGTTCTCCGTAAAAACAAGTATCGGTACAACACCCGATGGAAAGAAGGAGCGTGTTCGCCGTACAATGTGGATAAATGAAACTAGTATAAATAATAGAGGAGACAAGTGACAAGCATGGAACCAAGGGCGTTCATGTTCTCCACGACCCCACCCACAAAACAACACCTGAAAACTCGGCTACATCTACGCCCACCTTTAAAAAACTGCTTTGCAACGTAGATTAAATCATTCTATTATGATGCTACTTGGGATGATGAGTGCATGGGTAAAAGACGAGAAGATTGTTAATGTTTGTAAAGGTTGAGGAAAAACCAGACCAGGCGGGGTTGTAATTTTTACAGGATTTTGGGGGTTTAGGTTTTGGCCCAGAGAAAGCAAAGATACTTGATAAGTACGTATACCGTTTTGCATGCTCACAATAGAAAGAATGGTTAACAGATCTAGAATCAGTCTTGAGGTTGAACCGCCTTCCAATCCGTGCAATTATTCTTCATTAAATTATATGATTCCTGGAAATTTTAACAATTTAGACAGTACAAACAGTACCGTACCAAAACCCACTTTGTACTTTTTTTCATATAGGCCTACGTGGTTTCGATTTTAAAAAAACAGTTTTTTTCGGTGTGGGTAAAATTTCTCAATCCAGAATTGTTCATGGGACAGTCTAGATGTTTTAAAGCAAACATTGAGATTTCTTGTTGACTATATTATATCTTGGTGGTGTTTTTTATTAGAATCATCATATTAAAGTTCCTAGAAACGTATTGGAGATTTTTGGCAGATCACAGAAAAAAATCAAACTATTTAAAAGCCAACCTAACTTTGTTTTATTTTATTATATCAAAACTAATACTAAACTAAAACAACTTCCTCGGGCAAATTGCGAACGGCTGTCAGGTTTTAAAACCTACCTACCTACCTACATACCTATCTATGCAAGGACCACACATGCACAAAAAAAAAAAAACACTCAAGACTGGACTAACCGCTCCTCTCAAACACACGCAAACAAAAACACAAAACGCGTTTGTTTTACGAACAGGGTCACTCCAGTGCAAGTTGAGTCGTGACTGTTCTGCTTGCGTGTGCGTGGGTTCGTGTCCCTGCATGTTAACTAGCTGGTCAGTCACGTAACGTTTCACTAATCACAACAATTCATCTGGTAGGGTTGGCCGGTGACATCGTTCGTGCGGTTGTGGTAGATTGTGGTATAAGGACTAGGGGAGACCATTTCTTCACGAACAGATGTAAGTTTGGCGTTAGCTCTCAAGTTTCGTTGGCGTTAGTGCACGCGAATTTTTAATGCAATGGTCGTTAAATGTTAATGAATAGAATGGTATCACTCGTGGAACAAAAAAAAAATACAAAATTCAGTGATGTTAAAATAAATTAAGGTTGCACAGGGCGCTTTTGGCCTTAGATATAAAGGGCTACCGGTACTGTTCTCAAGAAACGTTTAGGATATATCTGAAAATTACCCAGTCTATTAGCGGTGAACGTCTACAAGCGTTGCATTTATGTAGCCCTAATTTGAAAATAATTTAATTCATATTCCTTTTTCAAAAGTAAAAATTTTCACTGTTCCACATCTCATAAAAGACAGTTACTAAAAATAAAAATAGCACTTACTCATTGCTGTACAAGAACGCAGATATGATTGCTTTTTAAACACATTTGAGAGAGCCACGTGATCGTTGAAAGTAGTTTTTTATTTTAAAAGTTTGACAAAATACAAAATTTGTTCGGTGTACCCATGGATTTACAAGGCGCAAGTTATACTATTCTAAGTCCATGGTGTAACGATCGAGCTAACAAAGAAAATAACTATGACCAAGTATATGATTTCCATTTACAATTTTGTTTTAAAGTAAACCTCAAATTGGTCTCTATCTTTTTTTGTCGAGACGTTCATGGACCAGTACATAATCGTGCAAAACAATACTGCAGTTAAAAATGTAAAAAGCAAGGTCCACAGATAACGAATGACCTTCTAGGTATCAATGAACCTTGGCGAAACAGTCTGACGAATCAGTGACCAGCTAGCCGACCATCTATTGTGGTGGAGATGATTATGACTAGTTTTTTCTTCGAGTTGTTGATTGTTGTTTACAGGGATATTGCTCGTTTCCGTACAATTCCATACACGAAATAGAAAGTAGTTTTGAAAACTGTCACAAATAAAATTAATATTGTTATTAGGTGTTGGGAAGAAAGAAAAATATGGCAAAAATTGGTGGAGGTCCCTGAGGAAGAAGAAATTGAAGAGGAAGAAAGTGAAGTAGATTATGCAGAGGAAGAAAAAGATTATGTTGGAGAGAGAAGCGTCAGGCATGGCATTTCGATAAGTCGGGGAGCCAAGAATGTGGAAATCGTCTCGTTGCTCAAATGCGAAAGTCAGACGGTTTCATGATAAGATTGGTTTATATGGTATGGTATTCATGACTGGTTTTAATTAGGCATATTGATTTCATGTTGAATGTAAAATTTCCTAAAATAAGTTAATAATAATTTCAAATAACAACAACGAAATTAATTAATTAATTAATTAATTAATTAATTGAAAACAAATCATTGGTCAACACCAACGCAACAACAACAAACAACGAAAGCAACAATGTTACAATAACAACATTATCTGTTTGTTTGTTTATTTATTGAAGGTCACCAACAACTGAGCAATTTCACAAGGAGTGATGAGGAGGCATTGGACAACAAATAATTAAATACCTACTAGAAACCAAAATACATTTTTTAATATGTACGTGATGTATGAAGCACATACGATTAGGGCGCTGGTCCAAAGTGTATGGCTCTACGAGGACGTGGGTTCAAATCCCGAATAAGGCATGGGTTTTTTAATCGTCCTTCATCATCATCTTATCACCACTCATCGTCTCGAATATTGTTAGTGCATTAATAGAGAAGTTACAAAAATCATCAGTCATCCAGACACTCGCCGTTTACATAGATCGTCGCAAGAACATAACACAACACAAGGAGCCTAAATACCGACATCATTAGATGAAATGCACATTTTCACACGCAACCTAATCAAATTCAGCCTTGCGTATTTTAATTACATATCTGAAGTGAAAAAGATAAAAATACAACAGCGATTGCTACGGTAAAGTCTAGACTTCAACACAGCAATTCAACCATAAGCTTAGCGTGTGAGAAAAGTCAATTTAAATTATAAATGGGGGACATTTATTTTAAACAATTTACATTTTGCACACCGGTTTCCATACCACTGGCACAACACACTGTGCATTAAACTTATGTGCTTTAGGCCCACTACATACGAAAACATGCTTTTCCATGACAAATGCAGTATTATAATTTATTGGTAGTGATTGCGATTTATTTTTTAAATTGTAAAATGACTGATTTCCAGATAATGTTTTGCAGCCATGCACTAAGTTGATAAATTACACCTAGCCTACAAATATCCCTAATCTATTATGGAAAAGTTGTAAAAATATGAGAATATGCTGGTTTGGCTACAACAAATTGCAGAAAATCAAGCATCCTAATCTTTCATTCGACCGTACAAAGTACTCTTATGTTACGACAGGGAAAAGTTTGAAATTATCCGTTTCTGATATGTTGTAATAAGATTTCTGAATGTCTCACGTGTCATACATGCAGATTAGTCACAAGAGCAAAGCAAAACAGTGCATATCGATTGTGATGAAATGTGACGTCACGTCTGTAGGAAATCCCAGTGTGTAACACTCTCACCAGGGTCGATATGAGGACCCCGCTCTCAACTCAAACACGATGTTATTCACCGGTGAGAGGCGGGTGTTTGTCACTTTGAGTCTCTGAGAATGCAATCAAGCTAGTCTATTTGAGACGAGGGCTTTGTCTTGTAGATAACAAGGTTTACAGTCTACACGAGATTGCTGAAACAAGAGACGAATTCGGATCGAATTCAACGAATCCTACTAGATAGATAGAGCGACGCTTCTGTAAACTTGTATCTCCAGTTCAACAATGCCAATTACATTTCCAAGATTTCTCTCTTTCCGTTGGAACTATAACTGTAAAGTTTGCTATTAAAATAAACAAATAATGTTCCCTCTTCAAACAACGAATTATGATTGATTTAGCTATTAATACAATGAGTGATGATAGATGACGATAAATGAAGATACGAAAAACATGCCTTGTGGGGGATCGAACCCAGGTCCTCGTAGAGCCATACACTTCGAACTATAAATAAAATTTATTTATTTATTTATTAAATAGCATGTGCCCAACCGCGGACGACGGCAACAACAAATTAAAAAAACTGCAACTTACCGATCATATAACGTCATAGACACTACACAGACTATTTTGTGTCATAATCTCCAAAAAATGTGTAAATGTGTCCACTAGGGCAAATTTTGTATTTATATACCGATTACCGAATGTCCCATGACCAGGATTTGGTCGCATTGAACATGTCTTATCGCAAGTCGTCTTACTCCAACGGTATTTAACCACTTGCCTACTAAGTAGGCCCATTATCGTTGACATAGCGTGCGATAGGTCGCTAAATATGTTGTTTGTTTCGTTAACTGGCTTGTGGAGAGATACAATTCAAAGAGTGTTGCTAGTTTTTGTATAAGCTAGGTCAATACCCTGTCCCCGTCGCACCTGGTAATGGTATCTGCTAGTCTGGTGGTGCATGTCGCCCAGTGGCGTAACAGAAAAGAAGGCTGGGGGGGGCTTTAGCCCCTCGCAGCTCAGCATGTAATAATTACAGTATTTAAAAGAAACTAGTAGAACAGGTATTAATTCTTTTTAAAAAAGTGTTTATTGGACATAACATAAGACTGATATTTCGACTTTTATTCAAAAGTCTTTTTCAAACTGAAGGTTGAACGATGTAATGTTGTTCAATGAAAATAGTTACGATTTTACAAGTCCATGCTTAAACACTAGGAAAAACGCTTAAGTCCCGCCGCGTTGTTGGATGAGCGTAATTGGTGCATTGAGCTACCATGTGTTATGTGGATTTTCTGTTGTTCTGTGAAAAAATCATTCCTAAGTTGAAGATTTTTTAAAAATTAATTTAAATTAAATAAAAAATAAACTTTAATCTTTAATTTTTTTAATTAATCGTAATTTTAAAAAAGAAAAAAAATCGTAAATTTTCGATTTTCATAAGAAATAGTTATTCGATTGTGCTCAAATTTCACAAGAATATATTAATTGATAAAATTAAGGTTCTGTAAAAAAATCATTACAATCGGATAAAGCATGTAGGTGTTAAAAGTCAAAAGAATTGTTTTAAAAAAAAAAAACACGTAAAATTTTGATTTTTATACGAAATAATTTTTCGATTGCCCTCAAATTTTACACGAATATCTTAATTCATAAAATAAAGGTTCTGTGCAAAAATCATTAAAATCGGATAAAGCATGTAGGTGTTATAAGTCGAAGAAATTTTTTAAAAATCGAAAAAAATCGTAAAATTGCGATTTTGATGAGAAATAATTTTTTGATTGTGCTCAAAAACGTGGCAGTTCTAAGTTCAGAGATTTCGAAGACCTCCATAAAATTTCATCGCAATCGGAGTATCGGTTTAGCCGGAATCGTGTTAACAAACAGACAAAAATACATAAAAAAAAAAAGAAAAAAAAAAAAAAACATTCCGGATTTTTTTCTCCAGTGTAGTGAAATGGAATCTTCGCTCCACTCGCTACGCTCATCCAATAACAAATTCAAATAACTCAAATCTGAATAAATAAGGCCAAGTGAACTAAATCGAATGGTAACCAAGGGAATGTGGTACGGTACTATTATTCAATATTTTAAGGAGGCAACCTGAAGGAACTTATCCTTAGACGCCTAGATGAAAAAACGCATCCAAAGGCCATAAACAAGAGATCTTTAAAAAATTTACTGCAGCGTTGATCATCCACCCCCTCTTGTAATGTTACTTGAGTGAATGGCGTGTAGGCCTATCGCCGTTGATCATGACAGCCCCCCCCCCCCCCCCCCCCCCCCAACCCCGGAAATATATTCCTGGATACACCACTGGAGTCGGCCTATTATATTCGTACGGGTCGTTCCCATTGAGAGTGTCACATATATTGATTAAGTGTCCTCACAACGATATATAATACGTAGTAGTTGACAAGTTCGGAAGGTAGGGGCCGGTTTCAAATCATGAATGATGATGTCAGTGTCCCGTGTGTTTTGTGGTCGAGAGAGACCCGCGGCAGTTATTGGGTTTTGATTGAAATTTCAATAATATGGACAGCACAGTAATTATTCGAAACGTGAAAGGTACAATAACTTCAATAATTGATTTTAATTCTCGATTTGGTTAGTCGGGAAACACTCCCGTAGGTAATTCAGAAGTTAAAAAAAATGAATTGTATTAAATATTAATTGATTTCAACTTGAAATCACGTGATTTTAATCAATTTTACCTTGCGTAAATAGGCCCTACCAACTACCAAACGTAATATTGTACGGTTAGCAACTAGGCCTAAATGTATCGTACAGTCACTCTCAAAAGTTAATCAAGATTGTGTTGAGTAGCAACTGAACTAGAAACGTGAACGAACTCGCTACATCAAGCAATCTAGTAGTATATTATAGTGGCTTGGCTCTACTATTTATAATTTATTATATTTTATAGGCCTACCGGTACCCTAAGGTTTACATTATCAGTAGGGGTGGGTGTAAAAGCATTTTCGAACCAAATTTTTAACAGCTTTGTTTTGAAATGTTTCATTTTGAAGCGTTCACAGTCACACCTCAAACTGAGCTTTTTGTACAACATTTACAAAATATTGTTCCCCCTCATCCTTTGATGGAATGTTCTTGCACTGAAAATAGATGTAAATGGATGATGGATGGAAGTTGGTTTAAAAACAAAAATAATTTAAATTCATCACAAAAGTAAAAATTATGGATAAACTCTATAGTACATTTTTATGTTTTTTTTTTTTTTTTTACATCAAATCTATTACACCTACGGGAGTGTTTCCCGATTAATGAAATTGAGAAATAAACTCTATACAGGTAGAAAAAAAGGATTCTGACGCGATTTCTGATGATTTAGCATCTAACGCAAACGCTACTTTCATTATAAGTAATGTCCACCAGTCAGCTCAGAAGTCGTCGTGACCGAACAACCGAGTATCACATTTGACCTTGAACTAGGCAAGCGCGAGACACCGCCTCACCTAGATAATAACAAAGGTGTTGAATCCAGTCTTGTGACGTCACTTCACACCAACATCAACAACAACAACTTACCTGTCCGAAGTGTGTGCCTGGGCCTTGCGGGCAGCTAGGGAGGGCGGCCTCTTGGAAAAATATACTCAGCGCCGTCTGAAAAGTCAAAAGAAAACAATGTGTTAAGGAGTTTCCATTTTATAATTCCAAATAGCCAAATAAAATAAATACGTGTACATTTGCTATTTACTCACAATGACCACAGTAGCAAGAAGAGATTTTTAAAGGAAATACACACATAATAAGGAGCTACCTCGTTATTAGGACAGTTACAAAGTCACTAGGTACTTATACAAACCATTTCTAGAACGTTTACAGATATTCTTGAGGAATTACACTATTTTTAGGGAAAAGAATAATGTAATTTTTCGCTCTCATTTAAAATTACATTAAATTGAACCCGAGAAACAAAACATTAATATTTATCTCAGATCGCGTGCTCCTCCTATACATGACTTAAAATTAAAAATATGTAAATCTTACATAAACTATTAAAATATATGTTTAAACGGGTTTAATTTCCCGAAATTAACGATTTATCCCACTCCCAAAAGAAGTTTGGTACATTTAACCATGGACAAGCAATGATTTAACAATCCGTTTGAACCCGGGACTGAAGCACATATGGCCACATATGCGGGTGTCCTTGTTGTCGACGGTCAAATGATGGAATTACAACGGTGGATGGACGCAAATAAAGCAAGAGGGGGAGCTCCTTTGAACGGTGTTTCGATTCACGACTGGTTGAATGACAGAATATATAGTAAAAAAAAACTCGAAAGCAGACGCAAAATTTGGGTTTTTATGGAAGATAACACTCACTCGTCGAGTAGATGCAACATTACTTTCCTGTTTCAACTGCATCAATAATGTTTTTCGGGTATTTCAAATAATAAACATGACGATTTGCGTGACATTCGCTTTCATCAAAGTACGCATCAACAGCAGCAAACTTTGGCCTGCATCGATTTAATTTCCATTAGGATGTAGCTGCCTGTAGTTAACTAGTTACCGGTACCGCCAACCTAGAATTGATTTTCATTTAGACCTTTAGGCAAATTAATGTTTCCAAATTGTGATTAAAAGCCAGAGTAATTGCGATATTATTCGCAAACACTGGTTAATTGTGAGTGAAACTGCGTAATTTGTAGCCAGAGCAAATCCATCAAACCTATACCTGTTGATATGTCGGGATGCAATTTACTGCATGACCTCACGTAGATCAACATTAATTATTGTAAACAAAAAACCAAGACAAAATATAGTGCAACCTCAGGTCAAATAGCAGTCTATCGTAAGGTGCGGGATGAATACGAGATGCTTTATTTAGAGTAGGCCTATTTGGAACCAGGCAGTGGTTAATTTCAGGGCGGACGCGGGCGGACTCGTCCACCCACTCTTTTTTCGTGGGTGGACGCGTCCGCCCACTTCTTTTTTGTAAAAAGGTTTTCTGCTTTTTGCACTACACACCGATAGTAATTCGGATTGCATTCAGTCCCGTATTTTTTCTGAAACGCTCAGAAATCACTCTAAAAACCCTGATCTAAAAATTTCGTCTGCGGCGCTGTGGTTGGAGGGCTCGCCCCCCAACCCCCTGCTGTTTTTGCCTGAAATCGCTTGTCCAGCAAACTTTCTTTGAAATATGGCACCCTACCCACGACCTCACCCTCCCCGGCGCCCCCCGAGGAAGGAGATCGTCAAGCGTCCACCCACTTATTATTTTAGAAATTAACCACTGGAACCAGGTACGTAGGCCCGATTTAGGAACTCTTTTTCGAGTGGGGGGAGGGGAGCAACAAATCTTTTGCTGAGTTTTTGGAAAGAGACCCAGCACGGGGGGGCTTGGGTGGCAGAGCCCCCCAACTACAGCGCCCGCAGGCAAAATTATGAAAATCAGGTTTTTAGAGTGTAATTGGTGCGTTCTAGAAAAATAGGTGGGCTGAAGGCAATACCAAATTAATGTATTTTTTGTACAGTAAAAACTATAAAAGTATTTTTTTTTTTACCCGGGGTAGAATTGGTCCAGAGCATGGCTCTGCTAATCGTAAAAGGCGATTCAAGAGAAAAAGTCCACCTCGCAAACATCAGCTAGTATGAGGGGTAGTATTTTACTCCCCGAAAATAAAGGCGAGTTCTGGCAATCGTCGTCGGGGGCATTGCCCCCTTTCCTTGACGACCCCTCGACGACGATGACGACAATGACACCACGAACGATGACGACGACAATGACGACCGCGACGTGAGAACCCCCTTTCCCCCCCTTACCCGTGGCTGGTTCTGACCAGCATGGGCCCCTCCTCCCCAACCCCCCTAGGTTAGAGTCAAAGTATATAGATAGGCCTATCTAGTATCTATATAGCCCTACTGTGTTAGAGTGGTGCATTATGACCTAACGGTTGACGCGTCCTTGATCCAAATAAACAAACAAAAAATGGAATAGTGACGAGATAGACCATGTTACAATTGAATAGGCTATGCATATTATTACGTTCGCGATCACGTCCAACAATAATGGGAAATTGACGGAATTGTTGGTCATTTCTGAAGTGGGGGGGGGGGGGTCCACAATAAAAAAGGAATTCCCCCCAATCTCCCCCCTTCAAACGAGCCTTTTTGGAACAAGGGCGATAACCAAAGGGAGCCATACAGTGCCACTCAAACCTAGGAGGTGCGGGGAGGACAGACCCGGGACAGTCCCGTGCTGGACATATCCAACCACAGGCAAGGGAAGATGGTGGGTCCTCAACTCCTCATGTCGTCATCGTCGTCGTCTTTGTCATAGCTCGTGTCGTCGTCTTGTCGGGAAGGGTCGGTTCCCCGAAGACAAAGAATGCCAGAGCTCGCCTCTCGTTTCAGGGAGTAACATATTAACATAGGCCTACTCCCCTATAGTTACTAGCTGGTGTTTGCGAGGTAGACTTCACAACTTCTCTCGCCTTACGAACGGTACAGGAAGATCCTGGACCAAATTCTAAACCCCGGGCCCAGACGGGAAAAACACTATAGGGTAGCTACCATTTGCAAGTATCGACATTTTTATAGAACTCTGCTTGGACTACGCAGAATGGCGTTTTAAAATAGGCCTACATACGTAGTGTATGAACAAGCCTTGATATGAAGCGTGTTGCACCGATAGGTAACGTCCTATAATTATAAAAAAGTATCATAATTGGATAAAGCCGTCAAAACTAGCTGTAATTTCTTCCGTTACGCTTTGCATGGTAAAATACATAAGAGAACCCAACTAACTATAACAAACGAAAGTTTAATCCACGAGTCTAGACAGAATTTTCAATTTCATGCCCATTGAATGAAACTAAACTAGTTTCGCAAAAGCCGGCTGGCTTGTAGGGCTTCAAGCAATTCGCAAAGACTTTGGTAGTGTATACTGTGGAAGCATGCTATGCTACACATCTATCCAGGCTCTAACGAAGTTTTACAAAGTTTAAATATCTGAAATGCGCACTAACATTCACGAAAATGGTTTAGTTTTAAACTTTTGAGCCCGAATGCATGAAGTTGTGCCTCGAACTTTTAGGGGTTTGTTGCCAGAATGAAGACAACCAAGTAGGGTAGGCCTACTAGTGAAACTAAATGTTTTTTTAAAATGAACTTCTACATTTGACACTACTTTTATTCTTCCTTGAGACTCATTTAGCGACAAAATTTAAATTAATTGCAACCCCGCTAAATTGCTGATGTAGGGGCGTATGAATAGGGGGTGCAAAGGGTGCAGTTGCGCCCGGGCCTTGAAAAATTGAGGGCCCACGGCAAGAGGGGGGAAAGGGGTAAGGCAGCTTTGCACCCAAGCATTTGAACTCCTAGCTACGCCACTGTGCTGAGGTAGAAAAGCCTAGCCTAACTTCCAATAATGTACTGCCCTGCCGGTGTATCAAAACAATCAACTAAATCAAGTTTCGACCTATTTATTATCAACTATCGACATCGTATTCGTAACCCCTACTAGAAGACTCCGAACAATGGTGTTATGAGACGCGTACAAATCTGGCGCAGACACAACAACGTGATGAATGATAATATAATAGATACACATGTTCCGGACGTCACTAATTTATGTACATTTTTTAATGGCTGCGCAGCCGTGTACGGCTAGGCAGTTACAGGCTTATTTACCTTTATATAGGCCCTAGTTGAATCCAAGGACTAATGATCCACTAAATAGGCCGTAGCCTCTGCCTACTCTTTCCCCCACAGATGTACCGGTAACGTACCAATACCAAATAAAAAAGACAAAAGGCCGATGACGAATATAACAGTAACCGACCAATGACATTTTTAACGATTTTTTTAAAAATGTCTAGGTAGGCACAAGAAAGCAAATAAAAATATAGCATTAGAAGAAAGCATTCATTGCTATGTCTTGTTGGTTTATTTGGGTTGGATGTGGGGCGGAAAATCTTATGCTGATACAACCAGCAGCCGGCAAGGTGGGTAGATTCTCACGTCGCCGACCTGAGCTCGCCTTTAGTTTCGGAGAGTTTTACTCCCCTACGCACGTATACCATCTGATGTTTGCGAGATTCTCTTTTCTCGCATTTTACGATTAGCATAGGCAAATTCTACACCGGTCCCAGGCTGGTGTGTTGGTGGTAGGGGAGGGGTCGCCCTATTATAGGGGTAAAGATCACGTAGGCCTAAGTCGTATGAAATGCAGACAACAAAAAGAGCTCGATGTAAAAAATTCAATATCTCTTGCACGCGTGTGCTAAGACTAAAATAATAATTATCCTACCAAAAAAGAAGGAAAGTTTGGATGACGCAGACGGCAACGGCAGGTCACAGCATAGCTGAAGGCTGCTCGTAACAGCTGTTCGACCGTAGCACTGCATTAGGACTGGTCCTAGGTTATAAAATGCAAATCACCACATTCCCCATCCACTGCATCGTACCTAAAAAATCGTTGACATTTTCTTCATCGTTGTTCACGACCAATTGCCATTGTTCTCAACCAGTGTCATAGATAGCCTGCATGAAATAGGTTGATAGCCTACATAGGCCTAAAGTAGAGATATCTACCAAATCGTTCTTCTTTGTCTCCTACTTTTCTACAGTTTTATGGTATATTCATAGATCTAACCATCAGCTAAAAATAAGGGGAGTACTCCCTGAAACTAGAGGCAAGCACTGGCAGTCGTCGTCGGGGACCCCTCTCCCTCCCCTTGTCGACCTCTCCGACGACGACGACCGTGACAATACGAACGATGTCTTGCAATAACGACCACGACGTGAGAACCCCCCGGCCCCCCCTTTTCTTTTTCTAAAAAACGCCCCATTCCTAATCCTAATGATACAAACAGCCGAGTGATAACGCATTCAATTGCTTGGGGGCGTGATTGGGACGATTTTAACAGGCCTAAATCAAATGACGTTCCATAGCCTCCTAGATTCAATCTCACAATTATGAATGACGATGACGTGTACATCCATGGTCTATCAAAATCAAGAGGTCTGAAGATCCTCTTCACCGATCTCTGTCCAACTCTTGGTTGCCTAATTTATATGCGCACTGAACTGCATTATCGATCGCCAAAGCCCCCTAGACTATTGATTATTTAATATTTTTAGGAGGCTTTTGAATAGATCTTCTTGGTCAACAAGATATACATATTAAAAGTCAAGGGGAATAAATTTTCTCAAACAAAGCAAAAACAACTTTGTGGTTTGGCAAATAAGACTTGCCAGCCAAGATCATTTTCAAAATTATTGAGAACTAAGGCAATTAAAATAAGCATAGTCTTATGCTATGCCAATGGCCAAGTATCGATATATACCCATGCCCCTTTACGTCCATACTATTTCTTCTAGGCTTGAAATAGTCCCTTCCTAGTGAATGAAATTCCTTTGACTTTTAAGCAGCCATGTTTCTTGGCGAATGTTTGCAGTTTCACAGGCGATAATAAAATAATGACACAAGTTGACCACGAATGTCCTGAAAGAGTATCTTTCAGACGCTCTTGATTTAATATGACCTACTGTACGTCGTGTGACAGTGACGTAATAGTTTAGTTGGCCTTTCAAATTAATTTTTTGCATCCATTTCTCGTGTCGTGGGTGTTGCAATTCAATTACTAGATTCGCTGCAACTGCAAGAATGACATACGATACGGTAATGCGTGTGTGGTCGCTCCCACAGGAAAACATTCACCCACTCAGACAGTTTACGGAGGTTGAAGAACTTGAGGCGTGAACGGGTGTAATCTGCATAGCAGGGATTTAAACAATAGATCGGATAGGCACCATGCTAGTGGGCGTGGTGCAACGAGGATAATCGTGTCGCGCAAGCAGTAAAGCAAGCAAACTTTTTGGCACAACTATCACTCGCTATCCTCTCGATTTGGAAGCACTGGTCGCTAAGCGGGTCCAACTTTCAACATAAACTTTGTTTCCCATAATCATGGAAAACAACTTCAAATTAAAAATAAGTTAATGAAATGAGTATAGTGAGTATTGTAGCAAACTCTCGATACACGAATAATGTCAAATAATTTACATCTTGGACTGAAACGTCGTCTCACTCTGACAACGCGCCATTTTGGATTTTGGTAATGATATTGTCATTTACTTAGTAGTGTGTACCAACCTTTTTGGCGATTTTGGTTATTTTATAGTAAAACGTTAAATAGGCAATACACGGGTTGGGGCGGTCCCTACGATCGGGTCCAGGGCCGGAGCCCGCGCGGGGGCGGGGGGGCTGGCCACCCAGAACAGAAGAGTACAACAAACAAACACGACTGGCCGCATGTCAAACGTAAGTTTGGTAAGTTTTAGTTGGTACGGTGGAGAATGGAAGATTTTGCAAAATGAGCCGCCGTGAATCAAACTAAAAGGGCGTGCAATTAGTCTGTGAGTAATATTTGTGTCACCTATTAATTGTATATTTTGCAAGTGGGATTAAACTAATTAAATTGTTAATATTGAATTTTTACACATTTATTTCTAATTTGTAAATTGTTTTTCCATTGATTTTATGGGGAAAGGGGGGTTAAAAGTGGCCCTTGCAAGACCCTTTTTTCCCCCCAAAAAAGAAAACCCGGGGGCCCTTTAAATTGAACCGGTTGAAAACGGGGGTTTTCTTAAAAACCCACAGATTAAAAAAAAAAAGCGTGGTTTTTTTACCAAGCTGGGGTTTTTCCTTTGTGCCCATTTTTTGGCGTTGGGAAAGGGTATACTTGCTTAGGAGGACTTCAAAATTATACCTTTTTTTGGGGCAGAGTGGGCTTTCCAATGAAAGGGCAACAATTGCGAAGCCAAA
This sequence comes from Sweltsa coloradensis, assembly GCA_024449915.1. Taxonomy (NCBI): domain Eukaryota; kingdom Metazoa; phylum Arthropoda; class Insecta; order Plecoptera; family Chloroperlidae; genus Sweltsa; species Sweltsa coloradensis. Next base: position 384,308 of record JAMZAV010000242.1, on the reverse strand, counting down.
ATCCCGGGGTTACGTCTTACACTAGGGCCCAGGAAATTTTGCCAGCCACTTTTAAACAAAAAAAAATCCAAAAACCCCCGGGCTTTGTTTTTCTTCTCTTCTTTAAATTAAAAACCCGGCCTACCCCCCCAAAAATTTTTAAAAAAAAAAAATATAAAAGCCTAAAAGGGGGAACTGAAATTTAATATTTTTGTCACCAAATTTAAATCGTCCATAGGGGCTAGGTCGGCTACAAAAACGCGTGCAAGTGAAACATATTGTAGTAAATTAGTTTCAGTCAACGATTCGTGACATGTTATGATGTGTTGTGTATTCATAAAAACACCTGACCTTCAAGCCCTTGAACATGCCAAGCCATCAACCTTAACGACCGATTAAGAACAAAACTAAAAGCAGCCATTTTCATTGTACACACACATTTGTTTACAAACAACTTACCTCGAATTGCCAGTGAGCGGACTGCAGTAGCTGTTTAGCTTGATCTTTTAGCACATCCGGCAGCCAATACAAACGATAATCAACTTTTCCCCCAAAGAGTCCCTTTTCCCCTTTAAAACTATCCCAAAAAATCACACCAACACACAAAACCCACCACTTGTTTTTTAAAGCTACTCATCCCCCGCCCCCAACTAATACTCTAAAAAACCTTGTCCCTTTTGGGCGAGCAAGTAAGCTCTTCCATCTACTGCACGCGCCCCTTTGTTGTTGCTGCTTTTAGGCCTAGTCTGCTATTAGACGCATTGCCCCTCCCCCCCTGGTACACAGAGCCATCTAGGAATACCGGAAATAGGTCAGACCCCAGAAAATAAACAAAGAGGAATATTGCTTTAAAACATAATATTAACAATGGTTTTGTGATTAATATTACTATTTATATTTATTAGACTTTGTAAAATCTCTTTATTCTTTTAAATGATTATGTCACTGATATTATTTGCTGAAACACGTGCAAATTTAATTCAAAACAAATCTACTTGTGCTGCCACCTGTTAGCAAATATCATAACCATCCACTTGTTTATGAGCTTCGACCGGAACCTCGTGACAGCTGATTATGACAACATCAAGAGCAAGTCAACAAACCATTTTCTTGCCTTGGTTTGACGCATTTTATTGCGTCATATACTAATTCGTGAAACTTTATATGAGTAATCTTATCTTATAGATACAATTGTCATTCACATTTATTCTACCTAGGCCTAGTTCAGTATACGATCATCGAAATGGCTGAAGGAAGTAATTACGAACAACCACCTCCATACACTCCAAAAGCTCCAGGTAAGCTGGCTCTAGGCTTTGGGTTTTACAATAAAGTTCTAGGTCCTAGGCCTAGGCCTACCTAGGCCTAGGCCTAGGTAGCTTAGCTTTGTAGGCCCTCAGCATTATTCTTAGGCCATACAAGCATAATACCAATGATAATACTCAATAGGCACCAACCTAATTGGCCTAGGGCCTAGGCCTAGGCTAGCTAGGCCTAGTCCTTCCTATAAAGCCGATTGCATTTTGAGTGTGTCTATAGACCATGGGCTAGGGTAGCCTAGGCCTAGGACTAATAAAGAAGCTGGCCTTGTCTAGACTAGGCGTCTACTAGGTAGGCCTAGCCTAGGCTAGCCTAGGGCTAGTTCCTAAATCAGGTGCTTTCCACTAGGTCTCAGGCTAGACCTAGCCTAGCATAAAGACCTAGGCCCCTAGATCTAACCGGCGTTGGCTCTCTAGGGCCTAGGCTTATAAACTCACTGCTAATAAATTTGTGAGGCTATAACTCTGGGCACAAGCTATTGCCTTAAGCTCTAGGGCCTAGGCCTAGCGTAGGGTAAGTACTGCATGAATTGTGTTCTGTTGGCCTCCCGTATCCAAAGGCTAGGTCCAGGGAGAAGCTTTAACAGTGTTTAAATAGACCAGCCTAGGCTAGATCTACCAACACCACAACTCTCTTTGCAAAAACGGACGAGTGCAAGTCAACTTGAATGCACGTGATTCAGAGTTAAGGCTAGGCTAATAGCGATTGGCAGAGGAAGGTGACAATGCAGGGAATCGTCATAGACATATCAATCCTGGTAGTTGTGAAGAATCGCTCAGCAGACCGTAATTACTTTGGGAGGTAATTTAAATGATTGAGCTGTGTTATTTACATGGTATGAGGAGCAGTAGTTAATTTCGGGGCAGACGCGGGCGGACTCGTCCGCCCACTTTTTTTTGGAAAAAGGTTTTCTGGTTTTTGCACTACACAACGATAGTATTTCGGTATTGCATTCAGTCCCGTATATTTTCTGAAACGCTCAGAAATCACTCTAAAAACCCTGATTTAAACATTTTCGTCTGCAGCGCTGTGGTTGGGGGGCTCGAACCCCCCTGCTGTTTTTGCCTGAAATCGCTTGTCCAGCAAACTTCACTTGGAAATATGGTACCTACCCTTCCCACGACCTCGCCCTCCCCGGCGCCCCCCGAGGAAGGATATTGTCAAGCGTCCACCCACTTATTATTTTAGAAATTAACCACTGATGAGAGTGTTTCAAGTCGGCGCACGTTAATTTAAGTAGCGGTGCTATGTTTTTTAGTCATTCGGAAGGTTTGTGTTGATTGACATAATGTTGTTGTTTAGGTTGTGAGAGTGTGTAGGCCTATGTCGACTGGAGCGACGGCGAGGTGGAAGAATGACGTATTGCATTGCAGTACTGGCAACTAAAGCGAAGCCTTTGTATTTTTGGGGGGTTGACTGGTTTTCCTGAGTTAGTGATTCATCAGAATGAGGTGTGTGTTCGTGTTTTTGTGATTTTGTTGTTGGGTTTGAGTTGGGGTCCAGGGGCAAAGTCCCGGTGGGGGCCCCCATTCAATTCTGCATCAAATTTCATTTTGAAATTCATAGTAGTTGATAGCACTGGTTTGGGCTGGAATTGAGTTCGAAGATGGCGGCGTGTGGAGGTGATGGTGAGGTGTTGTTAGTGTCTTGTTGTTTTTAGTTTTATTTTGTAAACACTTGTGTGTGCCTGTTTAAAAATCATTTAAAATTACTCTATTATGGTTGTTCTAGTGTTTATTCAACAAAAAAAGGATTAAAAACATTGCTGAGAAACCCTTCACTTTTACCTCAATCTTGTGGCCATAAGCTATTGAGAAGAAGTGCTAGGGGTACTCATTGTTGCTTATCCTATTAGAACAAACAAATAGTACGCCTAAGCACTAAAATTGGGCGTAACTATGACTAGGCCTATGTGTTAGCCTTGCAATAGGCTACCACTACTTACATAGGCTCAGTAACCAATACATAATTCTCACCACCACATTTCAGAATACAATCCAAACGTCCATGGGCAACTCCCACCTGGATACCAGCCCTACCATGGTCCGCAACAAGCACCGGTACCCGGAGTATACGTCCCGTCCTATGGAGCAACTATCACCGTCCAGCCGCAAGAGATAATCATCGTAGGCGCGTGTCCAGCGTGCAGGGTGAGACTGCGTTTGATCAAGGAATATGGGTTGAGCAAGGGCCATTACAGATATGATACATTGTTTACTTGACGATTGACTTGAAATGCCAATATCAAATGTGTTTTTAACTTAGCGTACAATATAGGCCTATGTTGTAAACGTAGTTATATTTTTTTGCAGTCCTGAGTCATGTAGGCCTATTAGCAAACCAGGCTATAAAGGCTAGGTAGACCTACTTAAAAATGGTCTTATGTTTTATATGGTTCAATGTAAATTCACGAGGGGAAAATTATTTGTTTTTAAATCGTTTAATTCTGCAAGAAAATTCTTATATAGGGCTTGACGTTTTTAAGGCCACGGGCATTTCAGCGTTTTATAATCCCACCCCTAACGAACATGGGACCTTTTGCGTTTGCCACTTGCCACGTCCAACTCTGCATTGGATCGGCATTCGGCATTGAACCTCTCCACAACATTCCAGTCTCTTCACTGTTCAACATCTTTTCAGCTTTTTTCACACTATCCTGCCATCGTTGTCGCTGTCTGCCCATTAATCTCATACCGGTACCTGGAATTTCCAATTCCATCATAATCATTTTTCTCGGCAATCACGCTCTTTCCATCCTTTTGGCATGTCCGAACCACTTCAATCTTCTGTCTTCAATTCGCTCCATTAAATTTCTTAGGCCTTCGCCTAGGCCTACTTGATCCCGAATGTCCTCATTCCGTATTCGGTCTCATATGATCGTACCTACAGATTACAATTTTGTGTGGCTCGTTGGTCTTGTGGTTAGGGTATCTGCTTCCAATGCAGAAGGTCCAGGGTTCGATTCCCGTCAAAGTCAGAAGTTTTTTAACTTCTGATTAAGTCCATCAGTTCACGGTGACTTTGGAGCCGTCCTAGCAACGAAGCACATAATAAATTTAAAGTTGTTCTGAATCGGCCTTGTTGATTCTGGCGTTGATCCGCGGGTGTTCGCACTGTCCATACCACTGATTGCTATATTTCCTATTAAAAATATCGATCTTTGGTTGGTTATCGTTCACTCGTCGATTGCGTCGGGGCCTACAGGGTTGGCTTGGTCGCTTTGATTTACTGTCCCCCACTGAAAATCAGTTATATAACTGAGTGGGTAGACTCTAAATACAATTTATTTTATTCATTTATTTATAATGCTTCTCATGTCCTCAGCTTGCACAAGGCTCTTATCCACTGTTGTCATATTCCATGTCTCCACTGCATATGTTAAGAGAGTTTAGGCCTAGGACATGCGTTTTAGGCAAATTGCTGTTTGCTCGGCCGACTGACACCACAGGTGTTTGAAAATGTCACGAATGTGGAAATAGGCCTATAGGGCGCTCTACAGTAACAAATTTTTAAATTTTGTATTAAAATCATTTATAAAAAATAAATTAGGCTAGTTTTCACAAATTTTGATTTTGTTAAGTAGGCCTACTCCTCCTCCTTTTGTTAAATATTCGTGATTATTTTCTGGCTGATTAAGACAAATTTTAGAAAATCTATGACCGCAGGGCTGACCATGCATGCTTTATTGACAACTTTGCAAAGTTTAATGTATCGGTACGTCTGATGCTTCTTGGCCGAGTGAATAGCTATTTGCTAGCTAGCTAGCTCCCAAATGTGTCCCATTCATATTCAATCAATTCATTCATCTGAAAATAGTAAAGATGTAGCCCCTACATTTTCCCCAGTTGACAACAATTGATTTTTTACCGATGTTTTTATTGCTGAAATTGTCCGCTGTTTGCACTTTGCAGAAGGTGGTACAAAAAGTTTGAAAGTTTTAATTTACATATTGTTTCGTCCTCGTATCTCTATGTATTGTATTGTATTGCGTATTGCTATGCTGTTTTGAACCACTTCCACCGAGTTAAATAATAACAATACGGTACTAAGTGTAGGCTCCCCATTCTAGGCAGTTCCACTATCTTCACCTGCTAATGAGTTTTTTGACAGAGACTTTGTGCTAAATCAAACAAATATGCCTGTAATGGTGCATGATGATTGATGAAGTAGTCTAAGTAGTATAATAATAATATTATTTGTAAGTCTACGGGTCGGTCATTTCGCTACTAGGAACCTTATCTTATCTACTACATACATAGGTTACTGTTTCTATTATTATGAGGGGAATCATAATCAATATGCTCTGGTTGAAGATAATGCTACAGGCCTCGACTGTGGCCTTGGTACATAGTTATTCCTACATTAACATACATAGTTCATTACTGATTAATTTGATTTTCAAATATGTAGGCTCAAAGCCTTAACCATGAACTAATTTAGAGCAATGAGGGCTTCATGTATGTACATCCCACACATAACAAAAACTTCTAAAAATACAGCCAAACCTTACACACTCAAAAGAAATGAGATCTAAAAAAAAAGGGCCAAGCTCATCTACCCTTCCACATTTGCGCATTCTTAATTCATAAACGTACAGTGTCCCGTAACAACACCCTTGAATTGCTTGCCAAAATAGAATTTGCAACTATTAATTTAAACGTAATAGTTCAACCAAATTATTTTTTTCTTATTAATTTTAACGTAATGGTCATGCAAATTCTATTTTGCCAAGCTTTTCAAGGGTGTTGTTACGGGACACTGTACGTTTATGAATTAAGAATGCGCAAATGTGGAAGGGTAGATGAGCTTGGCCCTTTTTTTTTAGATCTCATTTCTTTTGAGTGTGTAAGGTTTGGCTGTATTTTTACAAGTTTTTGTTATGTGTGGGATCTCATTACTTTTTCAAGTTCCATTGCAAAATTATTTGTTAAAATATAATAAATTTATCAAAGTCGATTTAATTGCTATGGTATTACCAATTAACAATAGAATGAAAAAATATAGTGGTACAAAGACTTGCTTTTTGTAAACAATGTAGGCGATTATTGTCACGTAACTATAGTTACTTGTTGATTGTATGCCTGTATAAGGCTTATTTTAAAACCTTTATTTGGAAGCCTTCCAGCAATTTTTTAAAACTTTTTCTTTCAAAGGGAATTACATCATTATTACCTTAATGTCCATGTAAAATATGAACGTTGTAGCCCCACCCGTTTGGTCAGAATCGCTGGGCAATTGAAACTGACGAATTAGATAGTAGTAGTAGTAGCCAGTAGTAACTAACGTCCTTAAAGTGATTTTGAGCATGTTTCAAGTCATATTTTCACCAAGAAGGAATGCTCGTACCCCAACCAAATTTGGAATGTGTTGTCGGGTACCTAAATCCCCTCGATTTTGATAGTTTTCAAGTTCACATCACGTTTCATGATGGCAGGATGACACCTCGAAATCACCCCAACTCTGCTTGCTGTAGAAGGTGCCTGAGTGTGTAGCGCACCGCGGCTTGGCTGCGGCGCCCTAACGGGCACCTAGATTATGTAGAGACCTAGGCTATATGTTTATATGGACATTTGTTTATTTTGTTATGCTGAACCCTCGCACATGATTGTGTCCAGGGTATATTTTGAAAAAAAAACATAGTTTACCAAAACAGATCAACATTTCAAGATTTTGTTTATGCATTGATTGATTGTAACTTCATTAGGCCATACTATTCTGCTCATTAGAGGTAGACCTACAGTCATTTCATGAATCAAACACATCTAGACAAAATCCATATTTGTACAACATTGTATTGATCAAAGGATGAATGAAAAACTTAACTACTAAACTACTCAAATTATTGTAAATGTATTAATGGCATAATTGGCAAATAGTCTCTGCAAATTAAAGAATTTGTAGTGATGACAATCCAATATCCATAGAAAACCCTGTTAAACCTGGTTATATTACTAGCATTGCATGCAGATTGGTGGGTTATACGTGCAAAATTAATCAAGCTAACAGACGCAAGTTGCAACAATTTTGAGTTTTCATCCCACGTTGAATAGGTACTATTAATATAAACAGGGTTTTACAGACAATATGCAGAAAGTCAGCTATACACTATCATTACGGTATTACTGTAAATTTGTTTCGGTGTTGAGTGGTGACTGCTGAAAAATTTGCAAATGAAATAAAAATAATCATTGGCAGATTTTTTACCACTCTGTAAATTTTCCCTCTGGTATAAACTTTTTTGGAGCAGTTGTTGAGATCTACTTTCTTGTATGGATGGGACAGTGTACACGTGTAAAAAGTAAACACGTACACGTTTTAACTTTTAATGGGTGTAAAAACAATAAACACATGTAGTAAATACACTATTATAAATGTTAATGTAGTGTGCGACCGATCACCGGTTGTCCAAACGTTTGCCGCAAGGCGAGGTCTATCCACCCTTTGTTTTTACTGCAACTGCTGTTGCACACTGGGCAATCTTACTAGGCTGGTCACTACTAAACATAATACACAAATATTTCTTAAGCTATCCAAAAATATACTACATGTACGATTGTACACGTTTAAAAAGTTATTCCTTCTTTCTTGGTTTATTTTAGGGTTGCCGTCGATAATCGAAATATCGATCGATTATCGATATCAGTAATATGATATGATAATCGATTCAAGTATTTTGATATGATATGATATGATTATCGATTAAATAGTGACATCGATGTTTTCGCGGTTTACCATGCTTAAAAATGCCGCGCTGTCGTATCAACGCGCCGATTGGTTGTCGGTGTAGCCAATCGCTGCTCAAGTATAATGCCACGCCCACCGCCGCCAGTGCGCATGCGCTCGCAGCGCGATACAAGGCGATACGAAAACATCGCCCGGCCCGATTGCGATGTATTCAGTACGGCTCGACGTGTTGTGGCGTGAACTTCTCTAGCGTCAGTCTGCCCAATTATATTGAATTCGTGATGTTTCTTCCGTGTTTCTGCTTCCTAGGCTCAATTTGGAATTTGATATGATAATCGATTTGGGTCTATGATATCGATATATTTCGATATGATAATCGATTCGATGCCTCCGATTATCGATCACGATTTTCACATCGAACGGCAACCCTAGTTTATTTGTGTATTGGTGTATTTTTGTAGTTCACTCAGTCACAGCATCAGAAATTCATGTATACTGGGCTGTGTAGGCAATTCTTTTTCAGAATGCGAGCCAATAACTTACTTGATATTTGTATTTTTATTTTCGTTCTTCTCAGGTGGGCGTGTTACAGGATGATTTCACGTGTTGTGGAATATTCTGCGCGATATTCTTCTTCCCGCTCGGAATTCTTTGCTGTCTCGCCATGAAGAGCCGAAGATGCTCCAACTGCGGAGCCTATTTTGGTTGAACCTTTTCTAGTTCTACCTTATCAAATATACAGGATAATGTGTCAATGGATGTGTCATAATGGACTTAAGTTTATAACAAGAGGCCTTCTGCTACATCTTCTACTTAATTGATATGCATAATATTAATGTAACATAATCATATCATTTCTAAATTTTCTATGTATTTGGAAATATTTTTACCATAGGCTAGTCTTATTGTAAGTTGTGGCAATTTAGAGTTTTAGACACTCGTTTAGTAAAATACAGTAATTGGTTTGCTTTTAGCTCGTTAAACATGATATTACCAACATACCAACGAACGTGGAATGTTTGTTCCATTTGTTATCATTTGTTTCTATCGTCTAAACAAAATTAATGCAATGTTGGGTTGTTAATATAATGTTTATTGTGCTGTTAAGCTGGTAGTAGATTGTTTTCCTTACAAGTAACAATTGAAAAACTGTCCCTTAATGTAGGCCTACTTGAATGGCCTTTTAAGATGTTATTCTACTGTGTGAAAGAGAAATCCTGAAAGTAAATATACCGAGGTACGTACCACAATCAAACACAACTTATATAGTGAGTATGTTAAGTGTTTTTTAATTGTAACTGTTACTAACAGAGTACATACAGTACACTATACGAGACCTTTCCTCATGGAATTCAAAACGTGCACAGGTTTGACTCATGTCAGGTTCGCACTGTGAGGTTTACAAGTTTTAATTTTTTAACACCTTGTGTTTGTGTCTGTGTGTGTGTCTACTTAATGACTTGTAATCAACCATTCCATTAGCTAAAATACTTTTACTTTCAACAAGAAATATTACTATTTCTATGACTAGGTCCATCTTGCATTGGTAGCTTAAAATAAGTACAATTTTTAACTGATATGCCAAAATAATAATGTGAATTTATTTGTGATAGACAGATGAAATTGTTTCTTTTTGTGGTACTTATTTTAAATGTTTTATATGCGTTGTTAAATTGCTAGATCAGATTTATATGTTGTATAAAATTTAACTTTGATACTACCTACTACTATGTACAAAATAAATGTTAGTTATTCAACAAATCATGGTATAATTATTTTATAGATCATGTAGCCCCTATTTATGTATTGAATCGATTATAGGCCGCCATTGAGTAATGGCTGCACCCTTATTTTGGCAGTAAAGTTTGAAAAAGTTCATATAAATAGTAAATACTTTTGAAAATAGGCTTCACATAATGGTTACACCCCTTTTTTTTAATTCAATAATTTTAAATGTACCCAAGGCTTTTACTCGCATAAATACAGTCGTATGTTTTTACTTTTTTGTGTGTTTTTTTTTTAATATATTTGGTATTTCTTATATCTTCAATCTTCATATTAGGCGACTTATTCCCATGAACCTATGTTAAGGTTTTGGACCCTCAATGAGTTCCAGTTTAAGCATGCAAAACATAGGTACACGAATGAAAGTGAGATCCCAGTTATTATACTAGTACGTATATTATACAATTTTATACTACTACTACCTCTATTTGTATTAGTGATGTATATTTTATAAAAATGTTAGTTTTTAATTGCCAAAATGGTATTTAGTAGTAGCCTATATTAATCCCATTGAAATTACTTCTATACTGGTACATAGATCAAGCACGAATTTTTTTTGCCAACATTAGAAACTTGTTACTAATCACATTGTTCTCCGTAAGCGGCCAAGGGCGATTTTTTGCAAAACAGTTTTTTATTGGGGCACACTTTGGCAATCCGCATTGGATATGGGAGTACCCAAAATCTGGGGGAAGCTTTTTAATCATTCATAACAGATAGTCAAAGAAGAATACAAAATTGAAAGAATACCTTGTGCAAAAGTGTGCAAATTGCCCTGTTGGCAAGTTGCTGGTTAAGAGTAATTCCACTTTTGGCAGTCTGGCATTCCCCCAAGGAATGCAAAAGTTTAAGTTCTTCTGCCTAAATGAACTGAGACGTTCTTAGTTCCTTAAAAAAAAATGGAACTGTTACGTTTCTAGTTCCTCAATGGAACTATGGTCCGTTACGTTCCTTATACCATAACTGGTTAAATAATTATAAATGTGATAGGAGTAATTTTATTACTTTCATTTATTAAAGTGATCCCAGGTCATTGACGAGGGTACTGCCATTTTTTCAAACAAGATTCGCAGATATTTGTCATGCTGAGTTTACATATCATGTACTGAATTCGACGGTTACGACGCGAAAGGAATTTAGTAAAGGAACTGCGTATATTCGTCCATAGTCCCACAAATAGTAACTTGTACGTTTCAAGTTTTCTGATCTAAGAAAAGGAACGCGTTCCATTAAAGTTCTAAAAATAAACGCTTCCTCCCCAGCTGCTTTTAGTGAGTCGACCCCAGGGTCACCAAAACATCTGTAACGTCGTTTTGCTAAGCAATTTCATAGCAATTTGCTGTTATCGAAGGTTTTGTTCTTTTACATGAAGATATGGCTCACTCGACAGATTCATGCTCAAACTGAAAAGGATGCATTGATTAGGCAATTTTTTTATCAATGATTGACAATCTCATTCAGGTCTCTTGTCATTTGGATTGAGATGTTGACACTATTTGCTTGGAAAGCTGGATGTAATCCATGTAACGCTCTCCGTTCTGTAAATTTAGTAGAGTAATACAATCTATGTATTGGCTGTCATATACTAGTATTTATTTAATTTTCTATTACTAAAGCATTCAGTTTACATTGCAATACTAAATCAGCGACCCCCCCCCCCCCTCCGCTATCTTTCAAAAGTGATAACTTACTGCTTAAGTATAATTTTTAGTTTGACATTCTTATTGCTTGAAGAATGGTTGAAATAGCATTCATGTATCTTTAAATCATTAACTAGGTGTCTACCTAAAGTAGGCCTACTTTACTATATCTCGGCATGTTGTTATAATGCGGATTTTCATTGACACCAATCCGGAATGAAGAGATATCACCAGGCAGTGTGACTTCATCGGTTGGCATATTACCTGATTATGACACCTGCATTGTGTGGCATTTGACGGATTATAAGTGGGAATATGATACATTTAGTATTTTCTGAAGACAAAAACAAAACTTTTTGTTGTTGCTATTTGCTCACCAATTTTCACAAATCAATGATCAAAAAGTTTTTAAAAAATCCATGTAAATTCACAGTTTGGAGTTATTGTTAAATGGTAATAGTAGTTAGTTATTTTGCTTTATAGAATATATGGTAAATACAAATTTTGGGTAGTAGCTCCTTTTAATAACATTTTAAAAATAAACAAGTTTGATGGTGTAAGATTTAAGACATACAGGAGTCTTATAATATGGGTAGGGACTTTTAGCAAATTAACAACAATGTGGGCATAAAACCAAAATTGGTAAAGAATTGAAGGAGGATAAGCAGAGACGGGTACTTGTGGTGAAAATTCTTCAAAATTTAGTGTAACTTTTAATGTGACGCGTATCTTTTCCCTCTTTTTAATTTGGGACAGTGTTTTATTTTATTTTATTTTATTTTATTTTATTTGTGGCCACATTATTAAAGGACTTACATTACAACAATCAAACATAGTACTAATGAGAATTCAGATGACGGTATTTATGAAAGGTGAAACTTAATGGCATCTCGGTCATTGTTCTGCCCAAAAGCAGTGAGTTGGTATTGAAAATTATTCATAACTTTTGTTTTTTAACGGTGTACATTTTATTTTTACCATAAATACCTATCTCTGAGGATAAGAAAGGAAGACTTACTGTTTTGCGCCCTAGCAACTGGTATTTGAGCCAAGCTGCTCGCCATTTGCTTTGGGGCCGAGGTTTACAATTACTTGCTTTCATTGTTGAATGTGAATGTATTGTCAAATTAATGACCTTTCGAAGGTGAATGACATTACCATTTTATTACTCGCACATGCATAACCCTGGCCAATGTTGTTAAATTAATTAGTACCTGTGTTTTTATGACACTACCTAATGGAAGTCAATGAGGAACTAAACCAGTTTTTTAACTTGTTTACATGCGGGTTTTAAAAACAAAAATTGCAGTCGATAGTTAATATGGTATTAATTAAATTACTATTTTTTTTTAAAAATCAACTACTCTTCATAAATGAAAATACTAGAGGTACAACCTACTTCTACACAATCTGCTTAATTATTATTATTATTATTATTATTATTATTATTATACTATACTAGTTTTGTAATTCTAATTATTAGTCATATTAAAACATAGATCGTGCATTGAACTGAAACACACCCACGGTGATCTTTGGTTGAGCAATTTTGTTTTGAATATTATTGAAGTAATAAGAAATGGGAAGAGCGAGACAATATGGGGTGAATCGTTAGGCATGGCTAGCTGACTTCGATAGACTTGAGACCCAAAGAGGTTGGTGGGATTGTACCACCCTCTAGCTGACTTCATTTTTAGGAATAGGGTCTTGTTATTTTGCTATTATTGAAACTCCTATCTTGTCTTTATACCAGTCTTATGCTCTGAAAGTCATGATTATTGTTTATTCAGTGTACATTAATTATTTTAATATTCTATAATTTGAATAAATTGATGTTATTCATAAAAAAACATACAATCTAGTATTGGTTAAGATCTTTTAATTTTTTTTTAATTGAGGACAATTTGAAAATTTTGGATTTGAATATAAGCTACATTTTTGGACAAATATAATTTATTCACACATGCTAGAAGGAGGTTTGTTCTTGATTGTTTTATATGTTTACAATGTGTGTCTCAACATAGAATATTTCTGAGACTTTTCAGAAGTATTTTGACTTTAACCTCTCTTTGTTGATGTGCATTTCCTTTCTTCTATAAAGAACATAACAAAAGCACGAACAAATATACATACTTTCTAATTAATAAATTCGTCGTAGAAAAGCAAGAGCTAGAACTATATAAATGTTATTATTGTTGTTGCTATATTAGAATATTTTATAAAATAATATTTACACTTTGCATTGCCATTAGCATTATCTGAAGGCAGACTATACTTGAAACGGGTTTTTGGATTTATTTTTATTTTTTTTTTTATTTTTTTATTTATTTATTTATTTTTTTTTTTGGGGGGGGGGGTAATCTGAAAACCTATAATATCTGTATCAATATATGTTTATGTACCAAAAGTTTACTTTAAACTCTACTAAGCTTACACAAACGGTACTGGGTACATGCTTAAATATTTAAATGGTCAGTTCTGTGGTCGGCTCTTTGTCGGGATGTTGGTGTGGATGTTTCCCACACCACATCCTTTAAATTGCAAAAGAGTGAGAAGATACTGGGCTAGGTTACTCTAAACCGTAAACAAACTCAAGGTCAATTGGTTTAAATCTTCCTGCGAAACCCTGGTCCAGGATATCCTGGAGGTTTATTTGGGAAGTGTTGCAATCAGGAACAAATTTAAAGTTAATACGAAGTTAACAACATATGTTTGGGAACTATCGGAGCACGGTCTATGGTAAACACTTTTTCTTAAGGATGAGGATGAGGACATCTGTAGGTTACTAATCAGTTAGTGCCTAGAAGGTTGTGATCGTGCTGGGGTAGTTTTAAATGGAAAGCCCAAGGGCTTATAAAAAGGACTCGATCCTGCAGCATTCGTCTTAGAGACTGATGAAAACCTTCTTTAAAAAATCAGTCAAGATTTGCGGTGGTGAAATTCGAACCTCTGACCTCCCTAGTAAAGATTCTCACTCGTTAGTGATACAAACAATAGTCAATAACAATAATCAATCTATTCATTCTGGTTTTCTTTAAAATTTCAAATCAAAACATTCACTGATCTAGCAAAACTCATTTTCATCTTTAAACATGCTTAGGACTGCATTGATTATGACCATACAGCACATAATAAGAAATAGAACATGTTTGAATAGCACAACATGATAAAAGCAGCAAAACTCAATAATATAAAAAATATAGCTCCTGATGGAAACGAATCCGTATTTCGTTAGACTTATATAAAGGTATTTTTGAGACAAAGATTTTACAGGAGTATTGTCTTTACATTTCTACTGATATACTTGACTTATTAAATCACCATGATCTTGACATTGGAAATGATTTCACTCTTATTGAGAAATCTCGTCAGAGTCAGCTGGTTGATTAGATAAGGAAATCTAAAGAGAAACTACGTCAATAATTATTCACGAATGATTAATTAAAAATAAATGCTGATATCAAGTTTTCATTGTGTGGTCGTGCTACGTGTATGATTGTGTTACAATCAATTAAAATGGATAGATGTACATACCTCTGCATTCCACATCTGTGACTTCAGCTTATTGTTTTAGTAAGCCTTATCATAAAAATTCATGAGTGGTGTTGAATTAATGATTGAACCGACAGAGATAGCTCATGCGCGCGAGACTCTTGATTCGCGAGGTCATGGATTCGAATCCCGCCACCGGAAATCCTGACTGAAAGTTTTGTTCGAAGTTCTCTTCTTTTTTATATTTACTACAATTCAGAAATTAAAAAAGTCCGCCCCAACCGAGAATCGAACCACGGATCTCCCGCATTCCAGACAGGCGTCTTAACCACTAGACCATCAGGACGGGTACATTTTAAACTCTTCTTCTTCGATTCCCGGTTGGGGCGGACTTTTTTAATTTCTGAATTGTAGTAAATAAAAACAATTCCACCTACGGGAGTGTTTCCCGACTAACCAAATCGAGAAAGTTCTGGATGCAAAGGATTGAGTCCTGTGTAGCAGCCTTCGAACTTTCCCTTCACGATAATAATAAGTTTTCGTGGGAAGTCTGACCAGTCCATGTCTAGCTATAGGTATGTTGCGGATATGACAATTATTGTGATGGGATGTCCACTCTGTTTTTCAATTTTCTAAAATATGCAACTATGTAAAAATATAGTAAATGAAATTGACACCTGGTACTATTAGAACACCAAAAAAGGTTTTTTCAATTTTTTCTGATCGGGCCTACGGCAAATATTACATCTTCAAAATAGTTTCAAACTGCAACTACATCTAGCACAGCACTCAACGTAGATAGTTGTGTTTCTGTGAGATTAATGTTTGACTGTTTTTCATGAACTTATCAAAGAGAAAACATGGGATTTTACAATTTTGTATGTTCCACGAATTTTTTTAGATAACCGGTATTTTTTGTCAATTTGTACCGGAAAACGGAAAAATTCGCAGGGGACACGGTTCCAAAAAATCCCATGTTTTCTCTTTGATAAGTTCAAGAAAAACAGTCAAACATTAATCTCACAGAAACACAACTATCTACGTTGAGCGCTGTGCTAGATGTAATTGCAGTTTGAAACTATTTTGAAGATGCAATATTTGCCGTATGCCCGATCAGAAAAATTTGAAAAAACATTTTTTGGTGTTCTAATAGTACCAGGTTTCAATTTCATTTACTATATTTTTACATAGTTGCATATTTTAGAAAATGGAAAAACAGGGTGGAACAGCCTTCAATCCCTTGCATTCGCATTAACGACTGAGTAAAACCTCGGAAATAACTTCAGACAGGATTTCCCGGGATTTGAACCCGGGACCTCCCGAATCAGAGCCAACACTGTTGGTTCCCTTCGCAATTGTTGTCTTATCTCCAGAATACCTAGTTGACCCCATAAGAGGGGCATGCATTGCAGCTGGGCAGTTTACCCAAGACACTCGAGAGCTACCCAAGCAATTTCAAATGTTTATATCTAATGATAAGTTGATTGATGTTGATTATATTGCTTTTCCGGCTTAGATCAAAGACAAGCGGAAAACGATAGATTGTTTATTGTTATGACTCACAATATAAAAAAACTCGCAACATGGTTCGCTGGGCTTGTAGGTTAATCCCATTCTTAATATACATGCACTAGACCATGGGTTAATCGTGATGATCAGGTAGGAGTGAAGTGATATTACTTGCGCTCTTTTGTGGGTTTATTTAATTCCATTATCTACAGCTACACAAATAATAATTGTGAACATAGGATGTATAAACAGTTGTAGTAAATTGAAGATTGAAGATTATTTTGTGATGATGAACTGGACAGCGAAGATCATTGCTGATAACAATGCACAGGATCCCGGGTTCGGATCAGGCTCTAGGCAGAAGATTTTTAGTTTCTAATATTGACATGAATTCATCAATCCTTGGTTGAGTTGAGTAAAAAAAATATCGGAAAAGTGAGGAATATATTCTTCAATTGTATCCAAAGACTTGGAATTTATTAAGTAAAGAGATTTCGAAGGTTCTATCAAGTTTTCATCGTGATCGAAGTTTCAGTTCATTTGGTAGAAAGCAATCAACCGTAAAACTATTTCAAAAATAATTTAAAAAATTGTGTGGATTTTTATGACAATTATTTAATTTACCTACTCCAAACCGAGACCGGTTTAGTGAGAGATTTCGAAGGTCCTCTGAAAATCTGAAAGGATTCTAGTAGCCGTTAGAGCGAACAAACATTTTGTTTTTGAATGAGCTATTTTTCTACTCAAAATGAAGTCTTCCCTACGCTCATCCAGTTAGATTATACTTCCTTCGTGATAATTGTAGCTAACTTCAAATTCAATGCACTTCTCTATTGGCAAGTGCTAAGAAGGGTATAATGTAAGGAATAGATCGTATCTATTACTTCCACATCGGCCGATATAGCAAAGTATCGTGGTCATGGGCGCCTCAAAAGTGCTATAGATCAAGATAATAAAAATAAAGATAAACAATTACGAATGCATTCACCTTATTGTGTCATTTCCTGCAATTAGGACTCAGTCTATCACGTTAGCAACTAAACCTACACCTCTCGTTTATAACAGATCAAGGCTTCATTGCCTAAGAGTGGAACAAATAACTCGAAATACTTGAATGGGCAAAGAGAGCGAATCGAAGGTGCCTTTTCACTGCACTTGAGTAACAAGGCGCGTTTTTTTTTAATATATAATTTTGAGTTTATTTTTTATGTTTTCTAGAACGATTCCGGTCAAGCAGCTATACTCCAACCGATAGTTTTGGCTTGCTTGACTCTGATTCGGAAGGTCCCAGATTCAAATCCCGTCGAGACCGGCAATCCTGACTGAAGGTTTTTTTCCTAGATTTTCCTCAGTCGTTAATGCTAAGGGATTGAGTTTACTTAAACAGCCCTCGGAAAACCCTTCACAATATTCCTGTCTCCAATATACCTATCGTTAGCCACCTGTGAAGAGCACCTTGGGCAGGTTTCCTACGTAAATCTATTCAAACTATTAACAGATACAACAATCTTGATGCAAATTTCCACACCTTTTAATTAACGATCTCTTATACACTCCACGAATTATAATAACTGGCGATCACAAATCATTATTTTATAATAACACCCACTTGCTACATCAAACCTCATTAAATGTTATTTTATTTCTTTCTTTCTGGCATAGTGTTTGTGTTATACATTATTAATTCATTGAATCATTATAGACGACATTCGTGGAGCAATATAATAAATCGCAAGTTAAACGTCACGATGACCTTCGTTCGTGATTGTTCGGCTTCTCACTCGGGTGTTTCCGTCACGTGTATATAATCACAACAAGGCTGAGATCACAAGTCTTGATTCCGAGACGATAATAACATAATGATAAGAAAATGCTAATGCTCGTTTATCTCAATCTAAATTTCAAAAAATATTTCATATAACATTGTAAAACAAATAATAATAATTAGTGAATAAGTAAAAATAATAATAATTTGTATTTGTATTTGTATTATTACTTATTTCTGAAATGGTGTAAACTGAAAGTAGAAGCAATGAAAGAAGAAGAGAAGATAGAAGGAGAAGAGAACATTACAGGCCTGACAATGTGTGCCCTGTGTTTTTTTTTTAAATATATAATTATATTTATAAATTATAACATGTCTGATCGAAACTTAACTGTAAGTAACGACATCCATATTTGTATTCTGTATGAATCCACGGATGAATAAAAACTTGAACTTGAACTTGAACTTGAACATTATCAAGACAATTTTTTAATAAAAAATACTGCCTCAATGCTAGTCCAAAAGTATTTGGCTTCAATGCATTGCTGAATATTCAGAAAATCTATGACTACATCTAAATAAATTAAATAATATCATCACAACATTGAAATCATGTAACTAGCTACTTACCCCCTGGAGTCAATTCATAGATATCTACATTGAGCACACACAATGGTGTCTAATTATTATCGGTTTTATTTATTAATTTATTTGATGATGATTTTTTTGCTTAACGTCTTATAGTAATAGAATAAGGCTCTCTGAAACGGTAAGTGGTGATACATGACGATGCAGGAAGATTACAAAAAAATGCTTTATGCGGGATTCGAACCCACGTCCTCGTAGAGCCATACGCCTTGGACCAGCGCCCTAATAGGATGTGACACCGCGGACGGCGTTTACACATTTTTAAACATGGTCAAGCTAACTCAGCAGTGCGATTCAGTCGCTATGATAGCGATAGCGATCACGGTTGATATGAAATATCAATCGTTATAAATTATCGTTATCGACCTGATTCTGTAAGGTAGTCGCTACGGCCGCCATAGGGGGCATGGATAGCATAGCGACACCTTTTTCATTCTCGTTATCATAGCGACGCTACCGTAACGATCGTTATATCATTTTTACGAATCAGTCCGACACGCAAAATTGTCGCTAAAGTGCCGGATAACGATCGTTATCCGGCACTTTAGCGACAATTTTGGGGTGTCGACTGATTCTGTAAAAATGATACGATCGCTATGATAACGAGAATGAAAAAGGAGTCGCTATGCTATGCTATCAAGATCGATAAATGGCTGCCGTAGCGCCTATTTTACAGAATCAGGTCGATAACGATACTTTATAACGATTGATATTTCATATCAACCGTGATCGCTATCGCTATCGTAGCGACTCTTTTACAGAATCGCACTGCAGGTTAGTTGTTTACGATTACTAAAAATTGTGAGTTTATTATAGCAAAACATTGGCATTTCTTTTGGTTAAATGCATAAGAGAACGATTAGAAACTAAGACGTTAAACAAGGCCACAATTAATTTGTTTTGCGCTTTTAATTAGCAATACAAATAATTGAGTACAGTAGCAATAACCAAGGAAGTAATACTCGCTAAGGCTGGCGTGGAGGCGACTTTATAACTATCAGATTCATGTTTTTTTCTTCGGGTAAATAGTTTTTTACACTAGGAAGCTTCGCAAACGCTTTTTCAGGCGCGTTGTTGGATGAGCGTAATTTTTTAAAAACGAAAAAAGCGTAAAATAGAGATTTTCACGAGAAATAATTTTTCGATTACGCTCAAATTTCACCCGAATATATTTATTCATAAAATTTAGGTTCTGTAAAAAAATCATTACAATCGGATAAAGCATGTTGGTGTTATAAGTCGAAGAAATTTAAAAAAACGAAAAAAAATCGTAAAATTGCGATTACCACAAGAAATGATTTTTCGATTGCGCTCAAATTTCACACGAATATATAAATTCATAACATTAAGGTTCTGTAAAAAATCATTACAAACAACAAAGATGTAGTTGTTAAAGGAAAATTTTTTTTTAAACGAAAAAAATCGTAAAATTGCGATTTTCATGAGAAAAAAAAATTTGATTGCGCTCAAAAACGTGGCAGTTCTAAGTTCAGAAATTTCGAAGGCCTCCATAAAATTTCATCGCAATCGGAACAATCGGATAAAGCATGTAAGTGTTATAAGTCGAAGAAATTTAAAAAATCGAAAAAAAATCGTAAAATTGCGATTACCACAAGAAAAGATTTTTCGATTGCGCTCAAATTTCACACGAATATATAAATTCATAACATTAAGGTTCTGTGGAAAAATAATTACAATCGGATAAAGCATGTAGGTGTTATAAGCCGAAAAAATTGAAAAAATTGAAAAAAATCGTAAAATTGCGATTTTCATGAGAAATATTTTTTCAATTACGCTCAAATTTTACACGAATAAATCAATTCATAAATTAAGGTTCTGTGAAAAAATCATTACAATCGGACAAAGCATGTAGTTGTTATAAGTCAAAGAATTTTTTTAAAAATCGAAAAAAATCGTAAAATTGCGATTTTCATGAGAAAAAATTTTCCGATTGCGCTCAAAAACGTGGAAGTTATAAGTTCAGAGATTTCGAAGGCCTCCATAAAATTTCATCGCAATCGGAACAATCGGATAAAGCATGTAAGTGTTATAAGTCGAAGAAATTTAAAAAATCGAAAAAAAATCGTAAAATTGCGATTACCACAAGAAATAATTTTTCGATTGCGCTCAAATTTCACACGAATATAAAATTCATAAATTAAGGTTCTGTGAAAAAATAATTACAATCGGATAAAGCATGTAGGTGTTATAAGTCGAAAAAATTGAAAAAAATTGAAAAAAAAATCGTAAATTTGCGATTTTCATAAGAAATATTTTTTTGATTACGCTTAAATTTTACACGAATATATCAATTCATAAAATTAAGGTTCTGTGAAAAAATCATTACAATCGGACAAAGCATGTAGTTGTTATAAGTCGAAGAATTTTTTAAAAAATAAAAAAATTCGTAAAATTGCGATTTTCATGAGATTGAGAAATAATTTTCCGATTGCGCTCAAAAACGTGGCAGTCAAAAGTTCAGAAGATTTCGAAGGCCTCCATAAAATTTCATCGCAATCGGAACAATCGGATAAAGCATGTAGGTGTTATAAGTCGAAGAAATTTAAAAAATCGAAAAAAAATCGTAAAATTGCGATTACCACAAGAAATAATTTTTCGATTGCGCTCAAATTTCACACGAATATAAAAATTCATAACATTAAGGTTCTGTGAAAAAATAATTACAATCGGATAAAGCATGTAGGTGTTATAAGTCGAAAAAATTGAAAAAAATTGAAAAAAAAATCGTAAATTTGCGATTTTCATAAGAAATATTTTTTTGATTACGCTTAAATTTTACACGAATATATCAATTCATAAAATTAAGGTTCTGTGAAAAAATCATTACAATCGAACAAAGCATGTAGTTGTTATAAGTCGAAGAATTTTTTAAAAAATAAAAAAAATCGTAAAATTGCGATTTTTATAAGAAAAAAAATTCCGATTGCGCTCAAAATGTGGCAGTTCTAAGTTCAGAGATTTCGAAGGCCTCCATAAAATTTCATCGCAATCGGAGTATCGGTTTAGCCGGAATCGTGTTAACAGACAGACAAAAATACAAAAAAAAAGAAAAAAAAACATTCCGGATTTTTTTTCTCCAGTGTAGTGAAATGGAATCTTCGCTTCGCTCGCTACGCTCATCCAATTAGGAAACAATGTTTTATGCGATGTATGAACATTTTGAAAATTTAAATCATCGTTTTCGCGTAAAATATCTGTGAAACCCATATAATTTCCTATTTTAAAAAAATGCCACCCACAAAATCTGCTAATGGATCCCCCCCCCCTCCCCCCAACTTTCAAAACGTTCCTACGCGCCTGCTCGTGTGTGCCTACTTTTCTCCAGCAAGAAACTGCAAGGAAATCAAGAAATACTTTTTACCTCATTTTCAAGCCTTCCGACCGGAAGCTATTGTCAATATACATTCTCGATACGACCTTGCATCCAGCTTATGAAAGAGTTTCATTGACAACCTCTCTGCTAGCTAGATTGAGGAAATGCTATAACACACTAACAAAATTAGGTATATCACGATCATGTGCGAGGTTGTCTCATTCTGGTGGTTCAAACCAAATCATTGGACTTTTAACGAGACGCTTTGTTATGGTCACGAAATTGACAAAAAATGTAATTGTTTTGTAAATTGAAGGTTCTCAAACCACAAGTCGGGCAAAGGCCAGGCTGACCTGGTTAGCCATGGTCGGTTTTAGTAGAGTAACAACACTCTTTCACTTTATTCTGCACATCGAGATGAAAATATATTCAATATCTTGCGTGGTGTGTTACATAATAGGGCATTGACTCGTGGATTATGTAAATAATTGTTTTATTTATAACAAATTATAATACATGTCTATTTATAATATTCTGTTTGAGCAAATAGCTGTTATATAGATTTATAGGATTACTAACTTTCAATACTCTCAAGTCGTATTGGCATTATGAGTGCAATAAGAAAGCCTTATGAATAATGTAACATGTTAAAATGTTTGTGCAAGAATGAAAATAAATAAATAGAATATTATTCTAGCTTGTATCGACTAGATTATTATATTAACTTCACATTATTATTTCTGCAAGTTGTACAAATGTAAAATTCAAACTAAATTAAATCACTCATAATATGGCAATTTTTATTTTGTGTTTTTACTTTACGTGCAAGTTAATATTTATGAGTGCACGCTTATTTAAGTTTGATAGTTATTTTTGTGAAGTTTCAACTAAGTTCTAACCTTACATTTCCCAAACTAACAATGAGTTTATTTTATAGTTTGCAGCTGTTGTCGCCCGTGCTCTTATGTTGTTAATGTTATGCAAATCAACGAAAATTTAAACCCCAACTGGGATTTGAGCCCGGAACTTTTAGATCTAGACACACCATGATGTGAGACACCCAGAACTCTATGGGTCTCCGTCTTAAAAAATAAAATGTGTTGAAGTCCAAAAATCGGTTGAAATAGATGTTATCTTTCAATGCAAACATATTTTTTTATTTGTTCAAATTGCAGTTATGGATTTAGAAAATGGTTGCACTCAAATATAAACTTAAACACAGAGTTCAGAGTACTCTAGTCTAACCTGTATCTCCAATAAATGGTACTCTTCGTGATTCTTCGTTTCTTCTCGTGTCTATTCGTGTGTGACGTCACGCAGAGATGACAACAATGGTTCATAATAAAACCTGTACCATCAAGGGCAATATTTCATAAATCACTGAACCTTCAAATTAATATCATTTGATAGAATATGTTATAGATTTGGCGTCTCAGTCGAATTGGTAGTTAAAAGTAAGAATGGAAAAAAAGTACTTTAAAAACAATCATTGGAGGAATGAAGTTTTGGTAATTTGAGAAAATAATGGGTTCGTTTGTTGGAGACAGCTTGATAAACTCAAGAATACTAATTATTGAATACAATCGGTCTATGTTGGGCGAGGGGAAAATATAGGAATAATTAAAGGTATATCTTGTATTTTGTATAACATGTATATCATTAAATGTTGGAAGACCATCCATAGACGAAGACGAAGAGACATTGCTTGCCGTATACGTTGTGAGTGAGTTAAGATTATGAAGATCATGAAGACAATGATGGATATCATGATTATGAAAATAACTGTGTAAATGATAATAAAGATGGTGTCTTTATCATCATCAACATTTAGTTGCTTCTCTCGGCTTATTATGTAACGTGATGTTTATTTGAGCATAATGGCAATGTAAGATATATATACATTGTACAATGTACAATATTATTGTTGGCACCAGCGGCCAATGACCGGCTTACACCGTGTATACTGTATTATTTTAATCATTCATATTGTTCTTCTTTAAAATTGATACTTTTCAATTACGTAATTTTCGTTCAGTTGATGATTTTAATTATATACCAAAGTCATTGAAAGGACAATTGTAATATTTTATTTTAAAAACTATTCAATCACGGTTTAAAGAAGTATGTGCAATTATTTAATCCTATTTTTATCTGTTGTCTCTTTTTAAATCGGGTATTAGAAGTAGAACTGACAAATAAGTACACAGACAAACTTAATAAATAAATCAATCAATCAATCAAAGTTTGCAGCAAGGGTTTATGTCCCCCTAACAAAGTACATAGACAAGACGAGTGATGGGGTTTTGAAACACATTTTACATTCACACGATTTAAACGGAAACCCCAACCTTCACATTTCACGCAAGATTGGAGGAAAACTTAATATTACTTCCTCTGGGTTTTCCTCTCGTCAAGAAACAATATTTGTCGTATCAAATACACCTTAAATTATCCGACACTCAATAATTAGCACGGTATTCCCATGTTTCCTCTCTAACAATACCACGAACCACATTCACTTTCCTGTGACGTCAGACCCACATATACATACCTAGAATCTGACATTTTCTTTTTAAACCTAGTAAACATCCCTTCGGATGTGGTAATGAAACATCCTCTCAAACAATTAAATCAGTTTAAGACGCAAAACATTCGTTTTGTTAGGGAAAGTCATCACCTCAATAGTCACCAGCTAAACCAAGGCCTCACAGACTTCCTATATTAACCGTGGTTGTCTTCAACCTCGTCGCACTCCAAGCCCATGTCCGTCGGCGATCACACCTGTTAGCTTAGCGCTACTGAACAAGGAAATCAAAACAATTTCAGTTTTC
This sequence comes from Sweltsa coloradensis, assembly GCA_024449915.1. Lineage (NCBI taxonomy): Eukaryota > Metazoa > Arthropoda > Insecta > Plecoptera > Chloroperlidae > Sweltsa > Sweltsa coloradensis. The sequence continues at coordinate 359,321 of JAMZAV010000242.1, read as the reverse complement.
AGTTAGACTAACTTAATAAACACAACAAAATGCCCATCGCTAGCGAGATTTCTTCGTTGGTGCCCACTTTTGTGGGTCCGATCGAGAAGCTCGACAACACGGTGAATGGTGACACTTTGCCGACCGAGGGGGCATGGTTTGCTAGTCTTCCCGACCAGGAACACCACGGGAAATTCATCCAGGATGCCGTGAAGATTATCCTGGAGAAGGCCGTCTTCCAGGCGACGTCGAGGGACAACAAAGTGCTGGAATGGACCGAACCTGAAGTTATGGAGCAATTGCTGGAGCTTGGACTTAAGGATCAACCAGAAGGACACGAGAAACTGCTGGAACTGATTCAGGATACGATTCAATACAGTGTGAAGACAGGACATCCGTACTTCATCAACCAACTGTTCTCAAGGTAAGGAAACGCAGTTTTTAAAAACTTAGTTACGTGCCGAAATTTATTATTGCAGAACTATGTAAGATGACATCTTTCAACCTTAAAAGGTGTTTAATTAATCATAATCCCGCTTTTAAAACATAATTGTCGTTTTATAATTTACAGCAATGATCGTAAAATTTAGCTCCGTCTGGGTCTCGAACCCAGAACCTCCTGCTTTATACGTACCGATTCTCTTTCATCATACCTCGCTGTTGTGTGCATTCAATTAAGTCGCCATAACTTTTTTTTAAAACATCATATATTATTAACAACACGCAATTGTTTTAAAATTCTAACAGAATAATATATAGATATGATTATTGAGTAAGAAGTTTTCAAACCTTTTTAAATAAATTCAGCCCGCGAAAGTAAAATATTAGTCACTCATAACGTACATGCTTTTGGGTTTTCGTGTGAGATCTCTTCATTTTCAAATGCACTTTCGACTATGCCGAATTAATATCTTTCACACTGTTGTGAAATGTGTTTACTTTAAATTGCTGTGCTTGTTCAATTTCTTGTTTTGATTGATTAGTCGTTGCCTGAAATTATTATACAAGTTGTTTACTTAATTGAGTACTATAAATGTGTTTGTACATAAGAAAGTGCTTCTTCCAAACTTATAAATTCCGAAATTAAATTATCAAGATAAACGAAGGTCGCGTACTTGATTACAAAACTTATTTTCGAAGTCACTGCCAGTTCTTCCGCCAGCACAGGAAGCTCAAGTCTGGAATGCATTATTATGCACAAGTAAAGTTTTCTTAAATGGTTTACGTCACGTCAGTATACTATAACTAATTAGTTTAAAGTGGAAACGGATCCACCCTTGAACTTTAAGTTGATATGCGAAATGATTTCCTCCAGTGCGCGAAGAAAAAGTCTGATTGCAATAGATTTTAATTATACGGTCTTATACACACGTACAACAAACATACTATCACTGCCACTCGTTCTCTAGTGTTGAAAACTACTACTACAACAAAACAACTAACAATAATACCATGATTTATAACTGCCACTAGTATCATTACTTTCACTACCACTACTATTTCTTCTTCTCCATCCGACCTACCAACTGGTAAACTGGTAGTCAACTACCAATACCACTTCAATTACTAAACTACTACATAACGCATTACTACAACTTACATAAGCCTATACGTACTTCCATTTACTGCTGCTACGAATATTCTCCAACTACCACGTGTATGAATTGTTTTTTCTCTGGATAAAATTGACTTATTTTATTAGTTCTCGATCATTGACTTATCCTAATGAGGTTGACTTGACTTTTTCAACGCCTTTTGTGTGTATTTACTTTGCTGATGTCAATGCCATGATATGGACATCACCAATACTTAATTAATTATTAAAACCGAGTCTCGTACAAAAAAATCTCTCCAATACAATTAACTGTGCTAAATAAATTACAGGATATATTTGTAAAAATTCCATACACACAAATTGACTAAATTAAAACGTTGTCTTCCGTCAACGTTTAGAAAGTATAAGGAGATCAAGAGGACCGGTTCCTCACAAAAGCAAAGCATTTTCAAGGCTGTCGCGCAAAAAATTAATTACAATTTCGCGTTAATGAAAGTAACGCTGATAGGCTACCTGGTAATTCAATGTCTTATGGTGGATGACCTTAGGTTTTTTGACCCATACGGTAATATTTAAATTTCCACGCATAAACAAATAGTTTTATGTATTTTGTTTTTGTCTTCCTTAGTTTGTAACCGATAGAGGAAGTTCACACTTCATAGCTCACTCGCAACAATTATACATGAAGATTTCATAATTCCTACTACTAAAGTGATAAAGAATTACATCACATTATTCCAATTTATTATGATATCATTAGAAGTTATTAGTCTTTATGAAAATATGACAATGTTATTTCCGTCTTCTAACTCTTATTAAAAAGCAAATTTATAATACATTATGCATACTAAAAACTGAATGACATACTGACAGGTTAAATTTTCTTGTACAATGATTTTATATTGCACATTATGTGTAGCTATATCTAGGTAGATCAAGATGATACAATTCAACAGTAGATTTATTAAGATTGTATTACCTACATCTTAGATGTACATTAAAAAGAAAAATATAAAGGAAAATTCGTTCTGTCAGTGGTGATAATGGTTGTTGTTGCTTAACGTCTCTATTAATGCGATGCTAATGCGATTGGGAACGATGAGTGGTGATAGATGACAATGAAGGACAGTTACAAAAACCCATGCTTTATTTGGGATTCGAACCCACGCTCTCGTAGAGCCATACGCTTCGGACCAGCGCCCTGTATTACATTTTCGATACATTTAACTAACTCTTTAGTCCCGGATTAAATTGGTGTCAATTAAGTTATTTTAAGCAATTATCTCTGATTCCAAATTTTTTATTAGAATTTTAATGTTTTCAAATATGTTTTACGTTTTTAATGAATTTTGGGAAATTTTGTATTCTGAATTTAAGTTTCAATAAGTTAAAATATAAATTTGAAAACCATTTCTAGAACTAGATTTTTTCTGAATTTTGCATATTTTGCATTTTTTGTATCTCAAATAATAACAATACTAGAAATATATTACTTTTCTGGGACAACCCCCATTTTTTCTATTCTTACCCTTTTTGCAGATGTGTATTTTCAAACTTCTCTAAAAAGGGCCATTGACATGTTTTTTTTTTTAAATATCAACTTATCATTTCCCGGATTAAAATTTGAAATTTGATGTTCGTTTAAATGACCACAGGAAGGTTTACTTTGCACTTTCATATTTAACAAATGTACACTTCTTTAGCGTGGATCCCTACGGCCTTGTCGGCCAATGGCTGGGAGACGCCCTCAACCCCAGCGTCTACACATACGAGGTGTCTCCCGTCTTCACCCTCATGGAAGAGGCTGTGCTCAAGGAGATGAGGATGATCGTGGGCTTCCCTGGAGGGGTCGGGGACGGAATCTTCTGTCCCGGAGGTTCCATCGCTAACGGATACGCCATCAGCTGCGCGCGCTACCACTACTGCCCGGACATCAAAGTAGGTTCACATTAATGTTTTTGTTTTATTTGGGAGGAAAACCGGAAGAATAACTTTCTCGAATTCCAAATTTTTTAAATTTTATCTCGTTTCGGTATAAATTCAAACCAAACAGATATGAGATTTTGAAAATCAATCTTTTCATTTTTCATAATAATTTATTGTACTTGATTTACAATCAAATAATGTTTGTAGAACTGTAAAATGTAAAAATATAATTTAAATGCCATTTTAATTGGGGAGCGAAGTTCCCAAAAGCATCACATTTCTGTCCGTCTGTGCGTCTGTGCGTGTTACACGCCTCTTGATAAAAACCATACTTTCACACACACGCATCTACAAGAATTACCGTATGCATCTTGTTAAATATTTATTTATAGATGATTTTGAACAAATTAAGTTTCGTTAATAAATTTCGGAAGTGTGGTTATTGATTATTCAATTTGGGTATGCCAAAAAAGGGTTGTTTAACTTCAAAGTAAGACGACAATTAACTGGTACAATAGTTAAATTAATTTAATTTCGTAACATTAACTTTCTAGTGAGTAAGGAATCGAGGTTTTTAAATAAAAGAACGTTATGATTTACATTTACATTATTTTTCCCGACTATGAAACCTTACCGCATCACACATATTTTTGTAAAAAACACAAGATTTTCTTTCAAAAAAAATTTATGTTGAAGGGAGCGTAACAAACGAATAACGAACAGGCAAATCAGCTATGCTGCTTAGACCCAGGCGCAGGCGACTTCAAAGAACTGACACGTGTGCTTTGACCCCCCCCTTCTCACCCTTTCAACACACACAAAATATGGGGTGATTGTTCTATTTTCCAAGGTTACGGCTTATGGGGCTGTGATGAATCATGAACCCACTCTACCACACGTTTTGCAATAAACAATTTAATCGTTCATTTCACGATAAAAAATGCAACAATGTTGTTCAATAAAATACTTATTGCACTTGATTGCAGAAAATTATTTTTCCATTCTCACTTTTACATTAATTTATTCTATATATCCAGTTATTTCAATCAACTGCCACACATAATATTCTACATTCTAGATCAACTTCCTTTTATGTCGTTTGAAGTTCGACTGGTGTTAACTGGTTCAGCCATTGGTTTGTAATAATTGTTTCGTGAGTAAAATAGCAAGTTCAAGATTGGCAAAGCACAAGGTATAGATTTATAATTATTTTACTTTGAGTGCTCGGCAAAAGTAGATAGCTATTCGTTGAGGGATGTTGTTTTGTATTTTTTAGTTTTTAGTTTTTTCTTCGTATCGGGCAGATACGACAGGGGGAACAGCTAATGCCGGGGGGGCGTTTTTGCACCAAATATATTTCCGAACGGTTCCCTCTACCGGAAATTTGCAAAGCACCAGATTTTCAAAATAGACTTGTCTTGTTTTTGCACCAATGCCCTCAATACTAAGAAAATAAAAAGATCGATTTGTGCGTAACTTATTTATTCGATCATATACGTGATACGTAAACATATTAGTTACGAAGGGAATGTCAAGGAAACCTTGGGGGAAACTTCCAGACAGAGTTGCCGGGGGCGTGTATCGAGCACGGGACTTCCCGGAACAGAGTATTGTGCTTTACGCCTGAACTCGCGGTACATTTATCATCCTGTACCCTGACACGAGGCTAATCTCGAAGTGTTGTTTCAGAGCAAGGGCCTCCACGGACTACCTCGCCTAGTGGTCTTCACCTCTGAAGATGCACCACACGTCTCTGAGAAGCCTGCCTCTTCATGGTATCGCGCGATAACTATCCGTCAGCAGTTAGCGGAGATGACCCGGCTGCCTTGAGGAGTAGATCAAATCTCTGAGAGGGCGCTGCCCTCCTTCATGTATGCGAAGTAAACCCTGTCGAACCAATCCACCCTTCATTCATCATTTGCAATCAACTGACTCCTAAACCGTCAACCTTTACCAATACAAAATAAAAACAACTTCGACAAAAATAACTTAAATTTCAACACTTTCATTATTAATCTCGTCATTAAGGGTAGACAGTCATTTCGCAAATAAATCTGTCAAAACTTTAAAACTAAAACCATTTAATTTTCAAGTTGTAGTTTTTATTATGAGTTCTACGCTTTGTTGACGATGTAGGTATATTTATCAACAAAAATCGTCAATTTGTGTGATTTGACCTAACCAGACTCAGAATACTGTGTATTATAACGACTGCAATTCTATACACGCATTCATATAACTTTGTCAATTAAATATATAATCTTACAAAAGTAGTTAACATTTAAATGTAACTGAATCGTTTATCCCACCTTGTCCAAATATTAATTTAGATTGTAATTGATTGTTTTAATTTTAAGGTACGACCGTGCTTGGAGCATTCGACCCCCTGCCAGCCCTGGCAGACATTTGCAAAAAGTACAACCTGTGGCTTCACGTTGATGCCGCATGGGGTGGCGGAGCGCTTGTCTCTAAGAAACACAGGAGCCTTCTTGAGGGAGTAGAGAGGTACGTCGGTCACATTTTATCTCTTAGATGTGCAAGAGTGAATCTCACAAAACAAAATAGACCAGGAATATTATACCTCGCATTATTTTGTCAAGAAAGGATATATGGACAGCCCTTATTCAGTAAAATTTTATTAGCCGTAAACAATTCAAGAAAATAGACGATTTTGGCACCAAATCCAACATCAATTATTTTTTGGAATCGAAATTCCCCATGTTTTTTTTTTTTTTTAATCAAACAACAAACAATTCATTCACTTAATTTGTATTTGTTTTGTATTGAATTTCTAAAATGTTTTTTGAACAGATTTGAAAGGTAAAAATGTAAAATATAGACTTTAAAACGAAAGTTTCTTATCAGAAAGAAGCATTGATGCTAGTTGAGAAGAGAATGAAGGCATAATTCAAACTAAACGCTTGAAGGTCACACAAATAATATAGACTTCCTCATTGAGTAAGATAAACTACCATTGTTGCATTCGTATGGATACACTTTCCCGATTACAACATACTTGCTTTTAATAACAGTAGATGATAATGAAATATTCACTGCATCGTTAGTCCCCTTCTCTCTCTTGTTTCTATCCAACCTTGACCGGTTTTAATTATTCTTATATGTTGTGAGTAAACGTTCGACTCGGGATATACTGACGGAAATTATTAATAAGAAGCTAATTGATCTCGACAAACAAATCAACATTCTTAACACGTTCTCTAGTTTGCCTAGTTAATCCTGTCAAATAAGAATTTTTGGAGGAAAAAATTGCGATGTCGCTGAATTTTTGCAGAGACCTTCCTTAAATGATACTTATCAACATACTAAAACTCCCCTACAATCGGACTGGAGCTTCGGCCGCCATATTGGAAAATGGCGGCCAAAAAGTGTTTGTTATCGAATATCTCCAAATTTGTTTGAGATAGACAAAATATCTCAATGGCAGAAATATTCCCCATTTAATTCCCTACAAAACAGGGGTCTTCTATAATTTTGGTAGGGGCAACGGTTACGTCACAAAATCGTGGTTTATATGTTGCTTATTGGAGTACCAGCTTATTTCCAAATTTTCACGCCCAGCATCAAATAATGCCCGGTAAATCCGTAAGAAATCGATTTAAATACAAAAGGACTTTTGTACGGGGTTCATGAAAGCTTCCATTAGTATTTTAAAAAATCAGTTCTGCGAAATCGGATTTTGTATTTACCCGGAATTTGGGTTTTTCCATTGTTGTCATTTCCTCAAAAATGCCATATTTGACTGTCCATTATTAAGCACTTAATAGCATTGGAGGAAAAAATCTTTCTACGCACATTGAAATGACTTGATTAATGATCCGATTACAACCAAAGTTTAAATCCAATATGGCTGCTAATTCCTAATATTCACAATATGATACTGTTTTCGTGCTGTTTTTACACTCTTTTTGTTACATAATTCACTTTGATGTTGTGGATATTAGGAATTAGCAGCCATATTGGTTTTAAAAACTTTGGTTGTAATCGGATCATTATTTGAGTCATTTCAATGTGCGTAGAAAGAATTTTTCCTCCAATGCTATTTAGTGCTTAATAATGGACAGCCAAAAAGGGCATTTTTTAGGAATTCCAACAATGGAAAAACCCAAATTCCGGGTAAATGCAAAATTCTATTTCGCAGCCCTTGATTTTTTAAAATACTAATGGAAGCTTTCATGAACCCCGTACAAAAGTCCTTTTGTATTTAAATCGATTTCTTACAGATTTACTGGGCATTGTTTGATGCTGGGCGTGAAAATTTGTAAATAAGCTGATACTCCAATGAGCAACATTTAAACCACGAATTTGTGACGTAACCGTTGCCCCTACCAAAACTATAGAAGAAATCTGTTTTGTAGGGAATTTAATGGGGATTATTTTTACCATTGAGATATTTTGTCTATCTCAAACCAATTTGGAGATATTCGATAACAAACACCTTTTGGCCGCCATTTTCCAATATGGCGGCCGAAGCTCCAGTCCGATTGTAGGGGAGTTTTAGTATATGTTGTTTAGTATTATATAAGGAAGGTCTCTGCAAAATTCAGCGACATTGCAATTTTTTCCTCCAAGCGTCAATATACGATCTTATTTGACAGGATTAAGTTGTGAAAAGTTTAGGTTGATTAGTTTGCTCAAGCTGAATTGACATTCCGCCAATTTCCGCTTATTTGTATTAAAAGCGTTTATAAAAAATGCATTGCAATCAAATAACATACGAATTAGACGTTGTGATTGTCTTACATTAATATTGTGAACTACTTTGACTTGTTATATATTATTATACCTGTATATTATTTTGTACGATATAATTTATTTTACTACCATTGTTATATCGTATAAGTAATAATTAAATAGTCGTGCTAAACATGTTCCTAATTTATTATATTTCATAAAACTTTTAAAATCATCAGATAATTATAATTAATTTGAGATAAGAATCTAGTTGACTTTCGATTTGAAATGTTCATAAAAATATTTTTGATGCGAGAGACTCCGATTCGAGAAGACCCGGAAACGATACCGCCACTGGCAATCCTGATAATACAAACACAAGAGATTGACTCACAAATTAAAGGGGGCATGAAATGGGCAGATTTTCCTCTCAAGAAATTAAAATCAATATATTTGCCTGGTTTACGTTACCTTATATATTTTTTAACTAACTTATGTACATTTGTTTTTCAGGGCCGACTCGGTAACATGGAATCCCCACAAGCTTCTAACCGCGCCACAACAATGCTCCACCTTCCTAACTCGCCACGAGAATGTGCTAGCCGCATGCCACTCTTCAAACGCAACCTACCTCTTCCAGAAAGACAAGTTCTACGACACTAAATACGACACTGGCGACAAACACATCCAATGCGGACGTAAAGCCGACGTACTCAAGTTCTGGTTCATGTGGAAGGCGAAAGTAAGTTGAAGATTTTTTTATTTTTTAATAATTTATTTAAATTTGATTGGTTTGGCAATACTATAGTTAGGTCATTCTGCGCCCTAGAGGATTGATGGAGGAAATTTTCATGCTAATCAGAACCAGCCACGAGAGAGAAAACTTGTATTTTAAAAATATAACTCTGTTGTATTATACCATTGTCACATTAACACAGAAAAAAAATAAAGATTTAACAATAGTAATTTCTGGATTAATTTCAATTATAGTAAAAATGGGGTTTAAATACAAATAAATTTATTAATTTAACCACAAGTGTCGACCGTAAGGGCAGTTCCTTGGAATAGAAAATTGACTTTTCAATACCATCATTGCCACTTCGTGTATTAGTTAATTGTCTAATAAAAACTGATGTCGGTTGCCCTTGAATATCTCAGTTTCTAATAAACGATCAGTTAAGAACCAATTAAAAATATATGGGCCAATTTGATTGTTGGGATAATATCCTATAGTTAATCTTCGAGGTGTGATGTAAACTGCCAAATTCGTAAGGCAAAAGCATTAAAAGTAACATGATATAATGATATAGATATACAAAAAACGAATCAGGTTCCATCACACCACTTATAGGTAAGCTGTTGGATCCTATTCCTACCCCTACACATATCTACTCTAAGCTCAGATGAACACAACCAATAGACCAACTGTATTAATATCGAAATTAATTATTAATTTATAACGTATGTTAATACAGACAAGAGACAATGGCATTCAATGAACACAATCAATAGACAGACCAACAGTTGTATTTATATCGAAATAAATTATTAATTGAACGTGTGTTAATCCACAGGGCACGATTGGTTTGGAGAAGCACATCGACAAGGTATTCGACAATGCGGAATACTTCACAAATCAAATCAAGCAACGGGATGGTTTCAAGATGGTCCTCGAGGAGCCTGAATGCACGAACATCTGCTTCTGGTACGTGCCGCCCAGTCTGAGGGGGCAGGAGGACCAGCCAGACTTCAATGACAGACTACACAAGGTAACGAAACTATACAGACTTTGGTTTAAAATAGTGGCACCCAAAATGTTACGTTCTAATAGATAATTTATTTTTTTCCCCCCATTTTCCCATTTGTCCATTTTCTTTCATTGATCTTTATAAGAAATAATTTGCTGGTTTTAGATTCCGAATTTGGTACAAAATTGAATGCAAATCCCCGTAAAATCGATTTTTCAATTTTTCGTTTTAAAAATATTGTTCAAAACCCAAATGTTTAAAGTGTATCCACAATAAGCAAAAAAAATATAAACGGGACGTCCCGGAATTTGGTGTATTTTTATGTTATCACACAATTCCATTTAGAATCCTTTCTAGATAATACCTTCTCCAAGTCTTTACGGTATTTTTGTAAATTATCTCTCATCTCTCATTATTATTAATTAATTAATATCGAGCCCTATTTCCAACGAAGGTGGTAGGGGGTGGGAGGTTCCCACAACATTCTTGGCTCCCCGGGCTTATCGAAGCCTGACGCTTCTCCCACATAATCTTTTTCTTCCTCTGCGTCATCTACTTCACTTTCTTCCTCTCCGCTGTCTTCTTCCTCAGGGACCTCTACCAGTTTTTGCCATATTTTTCGTTCTACCCAACATCTTTCCTGGTTAATCCTTTCCCAAGCTGCATTTCTCTTTTTCAAATCCATTGCTATAACTTCTTCCGATCTAAGTCTGGACCTCCCTCTTTTTTCTGTTTGTTTCCTGCGTCTTGTTTATACTGCATCTTCGGAATCATGACCTTCTGCATCCTCTTCATGTGTCTGAACCACCTCAGCCTTTCTTAACTCTCTACTCCTAGTTCTTTCCTTATCTTCTTCATTCTCTTTTTGAAAAAAATATTAGTATAAAACTTTTCTCTGTCTTCTAGGTCGCGCCCCGAATCAAGGAGCGCATGATGAAGGAGGGATCTATGATGGTCACCTATCAGCCACAAAAAGATCTGCCAAATTTCTTCCGTCTCGTACTTCAAAATTCCGGTCTCGAACATACAGATATGGATTACTTCGTCCAAGCGTTTGAAAGGCTTGGAAGTGACCTGTAAACCATTCTAATCAACAACCAAAATTATATCTATTCCTAATTAATTTATATTATGTATATCTATGTTGTAAGTATTTATGTGAAGATAACCAAATATTAATAAACTGGCGTTTGTGGCTGTAAAAGGATATTTTGTTTGTGTTACTTTAATGAACATTTCAACCCCTATTCAGTCCTAAATAATATGTTTTAAGCAGTTCGTGAATAAATAAATAGACAACGACCGTGTTTATTTTCTATGATTATGTTTTTTCAGTATTCTTCATTCTCCAATTATTGCAGAACACAGCATAGTAGGCTACAAAGTTACAAAGCATAAGAAGGAAAGGAAGGATTGTTTCGTGTTTTTGCAAGCTTGAAGATGATCTGATAAACATTTAAAATTCGCACATATATCTCCGAAGAGAGAGTGTGAAATACAATCTTCAATCTACTGAATTTCACAAAATCATAATATGTGTAAAATTAAAACTGAGATAAATGCAATACAATAAGGTATTAGTGTGATAACATAATAATATGTTATATTAGACTATCTCATGGTAAAAGATGGATTCCTAAATGTTAAAAGTTGCTATCAGATTCAAAGAAAAACTGTTGCTGTATGTAAGCATGACGAGCATTTTGTACCACCGAGCGTGTTAAAGACAGGCAGTGTATAAAATAACCGAAAAGGAGCATTGATCCAAATAGTAAAAATATTATTTGGTCTAAAGTATATAATAATATTATATAATATCTTGACCCGGTGTCCAATATTTAATCGGTTTGGGGGAAGCATGCAGCGCACTACACCCTTTCTTGGGGCCTGGGCTAACATAGTATGCTTGCTTTATTTCCATTTAAAATTGTAGGCATACAAAGAACTGTTACATACCGGTACAGTTTCTAGACCCTTTAGATAGTATTATCTGCAATCAGGGTATATGGAAAATCAGGGTAGTATAGGCCCTTATAATATCAATATTTACACATTTTACAAATTTGGCCAATATAAAGCTAGTTCAAGTATCATTAAGTATATACACGAGGCTTTTAGAGTCTTGGTTCAGGTGCTTGATACAAATTATGTGTACAAAGTAAAATAAGTAGGTAAGTACATGACGACGATAAGACATAGTGGTCTACTATTTAGTCCACCTACAAAGTATCATTAATTTGGCTCATAGAACCGAGGCATAGTAGTTGTAAACTATAAATAAATAAATACCTGACACAATCATATCTTCCAAGTCTTCTTCAAATACCTGAGCTCCTCCGCTACCGGGGGTCTGATTAGTAGATCCCCATTTCTTATTTTCCCACAGTCTTTCTGCTTCCACTTCGTTCCACGTTATTCTACTTGTGCCCACTTTCTTATTGTGTCCTTCTTGTTGTCCAACTCTCTTCTTGGTATCCTAGCCGGGTCCATTCTTTTCATGATTATGTCCATTTGTCGAAATTCAAAGGTTATAGCAAGGTTTCAGGAGCAAAGCGAGCATTAGGCTATAAGCAATATTATTTGTGTAGCAAATAATAATAATCTGGTGACCCTTGGATGAAAAATCCTATACTGAAGCATTAAAACAATACGTGTCTGGTCTATTTGTTTTGTAAACACACTGTACCTCCACGCAAACTACATTTATACCTGGAAATTGCACTATAAACACACAGGATAAAAATCATGCATCTTCGTCGAATATTGTTTTTAGTCGAGCCCTCTAGAGAATTGAAAAGTCCTTCCTCCACTAATAAACAACTTACGAAAGTAAATCATTTTATAAACTAGGAAAACGCCAAAGTCATTGTTAGACGAGTGAGTAAGCCATGTGTTGAATACCCGGTACCCGGTATCATTCCCTTTTCTCCACCTGTACCTAAGACTGGATCTAGACAGCTTTGGTCTTTCCTCCCCCTAACCTATCATAGGCTAGAGTGGCGCATTATGGCCTTACACAGTGGCGCGCTGAACCCTTGAATCGAACAGGAGCAAGCCCCCTCTTACAGGACCCACCAACCCTCACAAATAAACACATGAATGGGGGGTCTGGGGGGGTAGCCCCCCAGGTAACATGCGGGTCCGGGGCGCATAGTCCCGGAAAAAATTTTCAATTCTTAGGGTGTGTTTGGTGCGTTTTAACGAGTTTTAAGCACTAGAAAATACCTTTTTGGTAATAGAATACAAAACCCATTACATGCAAGAAAAAAAACAAAATTCATCAGTCCTCCAAGACGTTTTCATTGTTCTTAATTTTCACGCCCCCTGGCTGGTCTGGTCCCCGTTTTGCACTTAGAAATTTGATCGATAGATAGGTTTGATTTCATTTGATTTGTTTAAACAGATTATATTATGAAAACGTCCTAAAAGGAAAAACTGGGACAATTACCCTTACCGGGTGTTTTTTTCTAGGGACAGCAGGACAGGTGCCTGAATTCCAGGATTATTAATATGGAAGGTAGAAGTCTAGATTCTAGAAGATAACAATTCAGTAACATTACCCTCCAACAAAGAGAAATGAAATATTTTAATTGAAGAAACGTATGTAAAATATCAAGTCAAATTTAATTCCTTGTGCAAAATCAAATCATATCCAACCTCTTACATTTAAGATACATCGTTATATGATGACACAAAATACAGAAAACATCATTTAAAGATTTAAAGAGCCAACGAACCCGTTGGCTGAACCATGGTCGTTTTTATGTGATTTATTTTAACAGCTGTTTATATAATGAATAATTAACTTTATCAGACCTGTGGTATTGTTGGTACTTGATATGGTAGAAGATAACAACAGTAATGTTACTCTCCAACATAGAGGAATGAAATATTTTTTAATTGAATAAATCATGTGCAATATCAAGTCAAATTGAATTCTAACTACAAGATCAAACCACCCAATCTTTTAATATTTTAGATACATCGATAAAATATGAAACAAAATAAAGAACACATTTAAACAGGCGAACGACTTGTTGCTTTTGTTACGACACGTCGACAAATGTGAGGTGACACAACATCAACGGGATCCACCCACTGAAGGAACTTCGAAGTGAACTAGTAAAACTTTTGTTCTCAATAATATATTTTTTAAATATAGGTTTATTTACCTAAAAAAAGGGGGTTTCATTGATTGGAAGAGCGTAGCGAGCGAAGCGAAGATTCCATTTCACTTCACTGGAGTGGAGAAAAAAATCCGGAATGTTTTTTTTTTTTTTTCTGTATTTTTGTGTGTTTGTCAGCACGATTCCGGCTAAACCGATACTCCAATTGCGATGAAATTTTCTGGAGGCCTTCGAAATCTCTGAACTTAGAACTGCCACGTTTTTTAGCGCAATCTTAAAATTGTTTCATATGAAAATCGCAATTTTACGATTTTACGATTTCTAGAACTTATAACTCATTCACAAGTTTTTGGAAAACCCTTCGGAAAACAACTATGTAGATATAGTTTATTATTAATTGTTTACAATGTCCTAAATATGATGAGGTAAATGAAGTATGAAATAAAATAATAAATACAAAATCAAATGGGGTGGTGGGTCCCCTCCGGGGACCCACCCACCCCACCCCTTTAGGACCAGGAGCAATTGCTCCTGGTCTTATATGGTCAGCGCGCCACTGGCCTTACAGTTGACCTGTAGACGCGTTTTTATAACAAATGATACCTATATATAATCAACTTGTATGCAATGCAGATGATGCCGCGTATTCAACACATGACTCGCTCACTAGTCTAACAACGACTTTTTCGGCGTTTTCCTAGTCTATAGTTGGATAAGGAGCCCTTATACCCGGAATGTGGTCCGTGGGAGGCCTGGGTTCAATCCCCCCAGGTCGGGAAAAATTTTGTAATTTCTGGATTGAATTAAAAAATTATAAAACATGTTTTAAAAATGCATATAATGCAGTGTAGTCTATCATCTGTGACAATATTATGGAAAACATAGCCAGTACGAAATACGTGTAAAGATTACAAGGTATACTCAATCTCCGAGCGGAATTTGGGGGTACCTTGAGGGTGCAAGATTCGATACACCTTGGTCACTGCATGCAATTTTCATAGCCTGACAAAATAGCAAACAAAAAATATTTTTCAAAAACAAAACCATTGTCTTTAAAATAATTTCTACACATTTGCAGCCTATTTTTTCAATTCAACAATTCGGCTGATTTTTGTAGTACACATACGCATACACATGCACAGAGTCACAGAGGAATAAGCGCCGTTTATATTGAATTGTAATCCTCATTCGCTTCTCTCACTCGTCTAATCATGGTCTAATCATGGAGTTATAAATAGTATTGTCTAATCCAACTCCATGGTCTAATCATCGTGATTGATTGCCCAGTTTTGTATGCTCGCCCTCCCCCCCCCCCCCCCCCCCCCACAACAAAAAGAATATGTAGGATACTCACAACACAATTTTATAAACAAATATGTTATTTAAAAAAATACAATTTTGTGCTTAGAAATGTTGGAACTAATAGTTAGCTAAACAATAAAATACAATAATGTAAATTAACTAAATTTCCTATTTTCTAAAGTGGAGACTGGAGTTGCCATCTGGGCACTATATTATTTAGGACATTTCTTTATTTCAGTCCACTGATATATGCACTGCATATATATGGGACAAATACAAATTACAAATAATAACAAAACATACAAATACAATTAATACAGATTATGGTAATTACAATATACTACAAAATATGAATAACAATGCTAATGCATTTGTTATTATACATAATAAATACGATATTACATGAATACATTTTTTAATGTCAAACTCTAATGATTTATAATTTAAATGATATTTTGTGGGAGATAGAAATTGTAGGCTGTAATATTTTCCTTTTACAATTTTTTTAAATCATAGCCAAAGTGAAGAGAGAAAAAAAAGTGGTGTGAGAGAAGTGTGAAAATAATAAGTTAAATTGTTCAATGGTCATCAAGGAATTCTCTTAATGAGTAATAAGCTTTATTTAGAAGGAAGTCTTTCAATTTATGCTTAAAGAGTGTAAGTTAGTTGGAATATTTAATTGAAGCTGGTAATTTATTAAATATTGTACTACAAACGTGAGTCGGGCTTTTGTCAAAGAATGTGTGGCTAGATTTTGGTATGAAAATGTTAGTATTAAAATGGGAATGGTGGTATTATAATAATATTGATATGCAGACTCAGGAGAGATGAAGGGGTCTGGAACTTTGTTTTACACTGTCAGGCTAGCAATCCTAGCATGTGTGGTATACAAGCAAGGTGAAAGAACTGGAAACAGGGGTATATAGCAGAGCAGCTGTGTATCCTAATCCTTGCTCTTCAACTTTATCGGCATCACCTTGTCAAATTATTTAATTTAGGAATTTCGGGCAATTTGAGTGATTTTTAAAAAAACTTCAGGACACAGGCTAATCCCGGAATCCGACGAATTAAAAAAAAATCGAAAACCTCTCCCTTTCATGCAAATAAGTAAGGTGCCTAGGAGCTACAGTTGTCAGTGTCCACAGCAGATACAGGCTTGGAGGAAAGACCTACAATGTAACAGGTGGAAAAAGAAAAAGAAACTAATGAAAATATACCATACTGTAGATAAAAAATGAAAGAAAAAAAGATTGGCAGCGGTGGGATTCGAACCCACGCCTCCGAAGAGACTGGTGCCTTAAACCAGCGCCTTAGACCGCTCGGCCACGCTACCGATGAACTTTCGGAAGATTATAACACTATCAGAAATAATTCTGAGTCTTAGGTTATTTACGTGACCATGGAAATTATTGTAATGAACAAAATATTTTCATTGTTATTTTCTCCCTTTTGTTGACAATAAGCTTTTTGTTTAATAACGTTAAATATTATTATAATTTATAATAAAGGTTGAGTAGGGCCTAAATTATTTTAGTGATCTACATGTTCGCCAACACAAGTGAAAACAAAAGAGATATAAACGTATTCATAAATTCAATTTTGAATTTACCGTAAATTAATTAAGTTACAATAAAAATTATTTTTCATTTAAAATATCTATTTTTTTACATACACGCTGATAAAATACATTTATATTGTCTTTGTACATTTTATTAGAAACATATTCTTGTTCTAAAAAATCATTACGTAATTCTGTGTTGGCAGCATTGGTTCACAAATCTTTGATTGTGTCATCTGGTGTCATCTTCATTCATTCGCCATTTTGTTTTCAGTTGTGTTAGTAGAGCTGAAACGGAAATGAAAGTGAAATAAATTGTTGTGATAAACGTCGATGATTTAGAAGAATTGCCAATTTCTTATTAATTATTGAATTGTAAGTTTTAATTTTATTTCTCCTTTCAACTACGACCTAGGGCTATGCTAGGCTAGGCCTATAGGCCTAAATCTCTTTCTACCGAGCCTAGGGCCTAGGCCTGAAGCCTGGCCCATAGAGAAAAGGCCTAAGCCCCTAGGCCTAGGCCTAGTAGGTACACAAAGGGCTTAGCAAAATATTAGTAGGCCTAGGCCCTAGCCCTATGCTAGGTCCTAGCTTATAGCTTAGGTTAGAGCCGGCGTAGGGAGAGTAGCTCTAAGCCTAGGCCATTGGATACACAAAGCCTAGGTAGGCTCCTAGGCCTAGCCTTTGAAGCATTTAGGCTAGCCTAGGGCTAGGCCTAGGCCTTCAGTAAGTCAATAATTTAGGGTAGGCCTAGGCTAGGCCTATATCCCTAGGCTAGCCCTAGTCTAGATCTAGGCCTATATCTAGGGAACTACTAGGCCTAGCCCTAGGCCTAAGAATCTGAACATCTGCTAGGCCTAGGCCTACCTAGGCCTAGGCCTCCCCAAGGCAAGCTAGAAACCTTAAGAGATAGATCTAGGTAGGCCTAGGCCTAGCCCCCCCCCCTAGCTAGCTAGGCCTGGTCATTGGTGATTGACTGTACAGGTATCTAGTTTAGACCTAGAGGCCAAGCCGGAATTTGGGGGTACCTTGAGGGTGCAAGATTCGATACACCTTGGTCACTGCATGCAATTTTCGTTCGGGGTGTCCTAATGCTTTTTACGATGTTTTATTGGGGGGGGGGGGGCGTATGTTTTTTTTTTTATTTTTATGTAGAGCCTACTTGGTATTATATTTAATTTGGACTCTTGAACGAGTCTAGCCAATATTGCCCCGCGAACCACTAACCAATAGGATTCAAATAGTTTGAAACAGCTGTTTCACCCGGCCAATAGTAACTCTCCCGTGGCTCGTGTAACGGGAAACACTGAACGGTGGGGGTAGGAGATGTGATGCACTTGCTGTTGCTAGGACCGAGGCCTTCTAAGCTGTGTGTGTCTCTAGCAAGGCCGCCATCATGAAGATCTGTCAGATAGAAAAATGTGAAGAAGCCTCCCTGTCTCTTAAAAAGAGTTTAATAAAAAATGTTATGCATGGAAAAGTGCTTAAAATTCAATGGGTGCCCAGCCACTGCAACATCCTGGGCAACGAGAAGGCTGACGCGCTAGCCAAGTTGGGCTCAAAGAAGTCTGCCCCTGACTGACACGGCGAGTATCTCCTACAACTCTGCCAAAAACCTTGCCAAGGAGGGCCTCAAGACATCCTATGGAAGACTTCAAGAGGCCAAGATGTATCACAAACCATGGCGGGACGAGGTCCTCAAAGGGCCAGACAAATCCTGGACAAGAAAGGTGGCAACAGCGCAGTTCCGGCTGGCCACAGGACATGACGTCCTGCAGCACCACCTGAGTCGATTTCAAATCACAAAGGAACCAGCAACTTGCAAACTATGTACATCGGGTTTTCAGGACAGAGCACACTTCTTCAGCTGCGCCGCACTTAAATCTGACATTGACGCCCTGCCAAATAACCTGAGCGGGCCAGAGAAGGAAGCACATATTTACTGGATAGCCAGGAAGAAAAATGATTGAAAAATCAAGCTTTCGGCATAGGAAAAAAAAAGCTGTGTAGGCATACACACTGCATGCAAAATATTTAATTAAAATAGACTCATCAGGCGGATGGTGGCCACTAAAAATCAGCTACTACATGCAAACAAAACTCACAACACATAACCAAACCTGTGGTAGGGCCATGCAAGAAGCAAATTCTGCATGCATGTTGTCATCATCAGCAAGGTTACTTCAAACACCATTCATACTGAGCCACACCGTCAGCACAACCAGTAAGGGGGCTTCCCTCCCAACTCTAGTGCTAGCGTAAAACAGCAACATAAAATATAATAAGAAATATACACAAATAGTATTGATTTATTTTAAAAACTTAATGATTTTTGGCGTATTTATGAAGGTTTTAAATTGACTAGTGGTGAAGCCGGACTAAAACGCTCCGGACATTGCGTGACGTCATAAGAATGTAATAGTTGAATAGATCTCCGCGCGCGCGCTGCACCACATGCTCGCCGGAGGTACCCCGAATGTTCGCTAGGAAATTCAGTGGACTAGAGAACCTGGAACTGAATGTAGTCAAATCCATGTCAAGCAATTTAATATGGGGTGCCGTACGACCATTTTCCCGCCCGTAAAAATGGCCGGATCGCTCGCAGCGCTATCTACTCTGGCGGGAAAATAATACGGCTCCGCCGTAAGACCATTTTCCCGCGCGTGAGAGTGGCTGGATCGCTCGCAGCGCTATCTACGCTGACCGAAAAATAATACGGCACCCCATAGGTATTCTAATAGTCTGCCTGAGGCATGAGCCTACACCTAATAATGATAATGTAAAATATAAAAATTTGTACATATATTATAACATGCATTGTCAACAAATAATACCTTATCTGCAAATTCGTTTATTCAACATTGTACTTTGTTTGATCCACGGGTTGATTACTTACGCTGATCTGGGGAAACTTCTTTATCGACTCTGGGTTTCCATGGTAACCAAGACCTTGGGCCCACTGCCTTTGCTAGGAATTGTTTAGGAACTAACAGTCTTGGGCACGTTCCCCCAAAAAAGGAACTTTGAAAAGTTAAGTTACTTCTGCCTAAAAAGGAACTGAGACGTTCCTTGTTCCTTTTCAATAAAAAAGGAACTGAGACGTTCCTCGTTCCTCGAAAGGAACTTAGTTCTTTCACGTTCCTTACACCATCACTGATTTAAACAATACTAAATGTGAAATGAGTTAATTTATCATTACTCTTTTTTTATTAAAGTGAGTCCCAGGCCATCTGACGACAATGGCGCCATTTTCGAAAACACAAGATGTCACATTGATATTTTTCATACCGCAACTTACGATATCAGGTACTGGAATTCAACGGTATTACGACGGCAAAAGGAACTTATGAAGGAACGTTAAATTCGTTCCAAGTTCCCAGGAAATAGTAACTTTGACGTTACAAGTTCCTGATCTAAGAAAAGGAACGCGTTCCCACAAAAGTTCCTGAAAAAGGAACTTGTCCTCCCCAAGACTGGGAACTAATGAATTTGCCAGGCGGTGGAACCCCTACCGGCAGAAAAATACAAATCTGTGACGTCACAGTCAGCTAGGCTTGTTTACGCGCGGAATTTAAACACGAATATTCATACCCTCATAAAACCAAGTAAAAAACATTTTTCAACAGACTTTTTTTGGAAATCATCATTTTTTAGTAACTACATTACGAATATATTAAAAGTAAATTTGAGGAGTGTTCCCTATTGTTCCCTATCGTCTCGATTAGCCAAGTTCCATAAATATGAGACGTTAAGCAATATCCAATCAATCAATCATTGATGTAGGTAGGCCTACCTTACTTGAGTACTTATGAAGTAGGCATAGGCCTAACTGAATTAGGCATACTTTTAAATTAAAATTATATTTCCTAAAAAACGCAATTAGGTACTGTAGCCTAGGCCTACTGATTGCATGACATGACAAACATATATTTTGTTTTAGTTAAAATAATGACACATGAATTGTTTGTTGTTATCACCAACAAATTTGCCCATTTCCTCTTTTTACATTGTCTTTCACTAGACCTACCACTACCTACACAAAGTTTTACAGCAGGGGCGGATTGGGCCGCCGGGCAACCGGGCGAATGCCCGGTGGGCCGGTCTGTTGGTAGGGCCGGTCGGCCGAAATATTTAGTCTGAGTATAAAGGCGGCGTCGTATCGGTAATTTTGAAAGGTTGACAATGTTGAATACAGTAGTTTAAAGATATTAGGGGTAAATTAGTAGAAGTAAATAGTAAACTAGTCAAAACAATGCAGAAAGGATATTCAGATAAGTTGAAACAATACTTGTTGTTATATAAGATGTTAGTCGACTACTACTACTTGCTTGAGGACAACCATATTTAAGTTATCGGCGCACGCTCTCAAGCCATGAGCTAAGAATTTTTTACAAACATCCGTCTTTACATAAAAAAACTCACAAAATCCACGCTTTTTGATTGTTGGATGAGCATAGCGAAGACTTCAATTTCACTGACCCCCAAAAAATTTAGCTCGGGTGTTTTTTGTTTTTTTGTTTTTTTGTTTGTTTTTCTGTCTGATTGTTAACTCTCTACCAGGCAAACGGCATATCCAATCTTGATGAAAATTGGAGGGGACCTTCGAAATCTCTGAACTTAGAGCTGTATTGTTTTTGGGTACAATCGAAGAAATATTTCTCATGAATATTGTACTTACGGTTACGATTTTTTTTCGATTTTTAGTGCAATATTTTTGTGACATTTGGGCCAATTCTGACCAAACGGGTGGGCTACAAAGTTCATATTATACATGGTCATTAAGGTTATGGTGATGTAGTACCTTTTGAAAGAAAAAGTTGAAAAAGTTAGCCAGAATCCATAGAAATAAAGCTTTCAATATAAGTTTTTTGATTTTTTGTGCGATATTTTCGTGCCATTTGGGCCAATTCTGACCAAACGGGTAGGGCTACAACGTTCATATTATACATGGACATTTAGGTTATGGTGATGTAGTTCCTTTTGAAAGAAAAAGTTGAAAAAGTTACACAGAATCCATAGAAATAACCGTTAAATATAAGTTTTTTACGGTTAATAGTACCAATTGACAGGTAACAATAGAAACTTGACAACAATCACCTACAATGCGAGGCAGCAAAACAAAGCACTTGCAAAAGTAAAGATATCCCACGCAAACTAAAAATTTTAAAAAGCTCATCCATCAACGCGGCGGGACTTTAGCGTTTTCCTAGTTACAAATTTTCGGGATATAAAGGCCAACACGCTAAAATAGGATAGGATAAGACGCGAATGGGTGCCTGAAGGTATGCAGTGAGGGCAGTGGCATACTTAGGGAGGGGCGGGATAAGGCCCTCAAAATGTCTTTTTTGAGCCTAGAAATCGGGAACTAACTAATAATATGTCCAAAAATTTCTTTCGCCTTCGGCGAAAGGGCCTCCGGCGAAAGGGCCTCCGGCGGCTGGGGCTCCGCCCCAGACCCCGCGGTTTTCCGCTCATAATTTCGGACCGCTCACAACAGATTGCCGGGCCGGTTTTCTTCCCCAATCCGCCCCTGTTTTACAGTGAACATTAGACCTATAATTTACATTTCATCCAATTTCTTTTGTGCTTAGGCTAGGCCTACAGTTAACAATATGCCTAGGTAAGATGTTTTTGCAAGTTTGATGTTTAAGAGGCTATGCTGCTCATTATAGGCCTACGCGCTTTCAAATTTCTCTTCCAATTTTTTAGTTGCATCTATTTGAGATTTTACATAATTGTGTAAAAGTTAATTAGGAAGTAGGGATGGTCAAATGCGTGTACTTTCCTAAACGTGCACACTCTTGGCTGTCAGCACGTACACGTACACTGTGTAATGTTTGCCACTTGTTTAAAAAAAAATGGTGTAGGGCCTATATTTGGATGAGCGTAGCGAGCGTAGGGAGCGAAGCGATGATTCCATTTCACTACACTGGAGAAAAAATCTGTTTTTTTTTTTGTATTTTTGTGTCTGTTAACACGATTCCGGCTAAACCGATACTCCGATTGCGATGAAATTTTATGGAGGCCTTCGAAATCTCTGAACTTAGAACTGCCATGTTTTTGAGCGCAATCGTGAATTTTTTTCTCATAAAAAACGCATTTTTATGATTTTTTTCGATTTTTAAAAAATTTCTTCGACTTGCTTTATCCGATTGTAATGATTTTTTCACAGAACCTTAATTTTATGAATTAAGATATTCGTGTGAAATTTGAGCGTAATCGAAAAATTATTTCTCATGAAAATCAAAATTTTACGGATTTTTTCTTTTTTTAAACAATGTTTTGACTTATAACACCTACATGCTTTATCCTATTGTAGGCGTAATGCTTTTTTTCACAGAACTTAAATTTGAGAGCAATCAAATAATTTTTTCTTATAAAAATTGCAATTTTAAGATTTTTTTTTTTTTTTAAATTAAGACTAATTAAAAATTTTAGTTAATTTTTTATTTAATTTAATTTAATTAAAAAAAAATTCACAGAACAACAGAAAATCCGCGTAACACATGGCAGCTCAATGCACCAATTACGCTCATCCAACAACGCGGCGGGACTTGAGCGTTTTCCTAGTTGTATTTCACACATGTCATGATGTAACGGCGAGAGACGAAACGATAAAATGCCGACCGGAGCGGCCGAGTGGGCAAGCACATGCCTGGAGACGGAGAGTCTGCTTCTTGTATCTGTCAGTTGTCATGACAGCCGGGGCGGGAGGGGGATAAGCGGTAACGATACCAGAAGATCTCGCGAGGGGTAGGCAGAAGGCCTGAACTAATAACAATGCTACAATCATTTTGTCAGCTGCCGTGACCTGCACCAATTGCACGACGCGACGTGATTTTGGTCGGCCGGCGCCTGACCGCACACATCATAGGGACACACACACACACGTTTATTATTTTCGTAGAAACAGTACCGTAAAACGTGTAAACGCATTAAAATTTGTAGGCCTACACATTTTCACGTGTACACTATCCCATCCCTAGGAAGGCGTCTATCATAGCACTTTTCCAATAATTGATTAGGTACCTAGTCTTAGTCTTTATAGAAAATAAACTAAAAATAAATTCAATTTACTAGAATGTACAATCTGTCAAAATTGTCAATCTATGATAAAATTTGAAAATATGATATGATTAAATAGTGAATATAATATGATGATAGAATAGTTGAAATCCTAAATTTAATATTAAATACTATCTGCAAATTTCTACCTGTTTGGTTGCATGGTTACCTACTGTCCGTTACTGAAAAAAGTACTAGGCCCTAACTTAGCATTAGGCCTATTTGGAAAATGTGCTCTGATTGTGCAATAGGCCTACACACATTCTTATGCAGGGCCTACCCTATATTTTGGTGCAAACCACAACCTGGTAGGACAACAAATGATCTAGATTATAGATTATAGGCCTACCTAGCTGCATTCTGCGTCCAGGACTGGTTTGCTCGAGCTCATAGTCATTGATCAGCTTAAAGTGCAATTGGCCAATTGCCAATGATGAAGGTGATGACTAGAATGTTTTTTTTCCCCTGTGCAGAGAAATTTTCAACGTTCCATCACTAGGTAGTCTTGGCACAGTCATTTAAACCAATGGGCACTTTGTGTTTAGCCCCGGCACCCTGTGATTGATGTACTGCCCTGGTACGATTCTTGACAACTACCCTATAGGCCTACCTATTCTATAGGCCCGCATACTAACTTATTTCCAAATTTCTTTACAGCATCTGTCATTGTGCACTGCTTCTTGCTACAAATGATGGGGGAAAAGCCTTCAAACCACCAACAACCGTTTGTTGGTAGCCCTTGGAATATCGGTCCTAATAATACACCTTGGGCGTGCCAACCTTCATATTCTTATGATAAGTGAGTAGGCCCAATTCTTCTTATGCTTAGTATAGTATGTACATTCTCCAAAGTTACTTGCAAAAGATAGGCAAAGATGCCACCTGTCAAAGCCGCTTAGCGAGTTATTGTGCATGTCTTTGGGTTCAATGTTCATATTTCAATTTCATGCTTTGTAAGTACGGTACCTATGCAAATTCCCTTGGCCCATGCACATACGCTAACTAGTATTGCAGAAGTAGTAGCCTACTGATAAATTATGTAGATTTTAGGTTGTATTTTTTAAATTTTGTACTTTGTAACTATTTTTATACCAAGAATGACATGTAGGCCCTAATGTACTCGGACCATGGTCTACATGTAAAGAGTCAAAAAAATTACGCAAATTAAAAAAAGAAAAAAAAGATGAAGTGTTGTTCGAGCCAGTAAACCTCATAGTCATACTCGTACCAGAATGAAGTCACGGCATTGCCCAAGTCAATGAGGCAACGTTCAGCTGTGAAGATAATTTTGTATAGGCTAGCCTAGTATTTTGACAGAAATTGGCTTAGGTAGGCCCTACCTATCCAGAGACCATGAACATCTGGTCCATGAAGGGCCTATTAACCAGTTACCTACCTAGAGGCGCAAAGTGGCTCGGGTAGCACATTTCACACAATTCCACCTAGGCCTAGGGATTGTATAAAAGGGAAAGGAATCGGTGTGTGGGTGTCTTGTGTCAGACCATTGATAAATAAAGTAGATAGGCTATCATTGGTCACGATAATGGTCTCGGTCGCATATTGTGATCATCTTTGAACCACCTTCACCCTTCAGTCACAATAAAATCAGAAGAACCCATTGCATTGTCAGCATGGGCACTGTCTGCCAAGACGTGTCAATTCACGTAGGTCCTACTAGCTGTTTTTTTAAAAATTGGCAACAATTTTTTGTGATCTGATTAGGCCTACTTATTATTTTATACATTCACAACTGACAAATTTCCACTTGCAAATTGCGTGCTTGCAAGCTTGCGAGTGATTAGGCCTATATTCTATTGTTTGGGATTAAGTCCATTCCCATGAATGTTGACTGATTTAATTTGTTGTGATGATAGGTACCAAGACTGCCTACCAGAGCCCATATAATGTAACATTCACACTCAAGTTATAGCCTATTCTAATGTCATGATGTTTTCCCATGTTTAGTCCAAACCATCCTGGCCACAATCACCCAATGTATCTCCAGCAGGCACAGCAGTATTATGGATTTTATCAACAAGTAAGTACAATGCATTATACTAATTTTGCTACATTTTGCTAAGAAGCAGTTTACTGGCTACCTACTTGGTACGGTATTTGAAATACATTGCCAGTCCCTGAAAATTGTTTGGATTCGATTTGTCAACATGGGATATTTTTCTTGCCGCGGAAGGTAGCGCGAATTGACACCAGGCCATCACCGTTTTTGTGTTTCCATGAACAACTGGGCTTAGCTTAGGGACCTACTTGTTTTTTGAATTAATGTTAATCATTTGCTTTGCTTATCCACTCATGTAGGCTATCAATCTCCTAATTTATACCTGATGTGGAGAAACTGATTATCCTGCATTTAAGCCAAAATTACTTGCAAATAGGTAAAGACATCTACAAATGATAGGCGGCATGCCTACTATGTGGTAAGGCAAATTATAATTATAATTATTATAATTTTTTATTATTTAATGATCATTGTTACATAATCCATAGGCCTAAGCTTATTAAAAGAAATACGTTGAGTGCAAAAGTTTTCGATCTTCATCCCAACATTAAGTGGTAGGCGGTAGCCTGCTGCCATGCCTCTGCTCTGCAATCCAAATTAATCTAGAAGTATTGGTAGGCAGAGGCCTACTAGGTAGGTAGACTAGTATTTGTTTAGTAGGCTAATTAACAATATTATTGATCTCTAATCTACATGGTCTGTTTTTGTTATTAGCAGCAAATGTCACAATTCAACGGTCACGCCAACAACATGCAAATGCAAAATGGAATGCAATTTCCAAACAATATGGGAATGCCAATGAACCAAATGTATGGGTTTCCATCGCAGTCTGCTCAGGCCCCACACTCTCCGGTAAAGAAAGAAAAGGAAGAGTCTGCGGAGAAGAAGGACAATGCTTCCCTACCTCCGTTACCACCCGGACCTCCACCCTTGCTCGGCGGGAAGGCATTCCAGAACGTGGCACCCCCTCCAACGCCTGCTGCGCTGTTGTCGAATCCCATGTACAATAATAGGTTTTACGGGCAGCCAGCTAATAATCGTAAGTAGCTATGCTGATGTGATGGTAGTCTTAGCTTAGTTTTCATGTCGACAAGCGAATGGCGCTGCACAAGCGACCACATGTTTAAGTGATCTCAGCTTTGGTTGCAAGGCACTAGCCCTCTCATTGGTAGAGGTCCGTGTAAATGGTTTTATTATTTCTTTAATTTCGTTTTTAAAAGTTTAAAAAGTGGTGTTAAATCTTTTTATTTTATTTTTGCATTTCTCGCATGACAAAACTGTGATCAAATAATAATATTGTTTAATTTGCAAAGGGAATTCCAATATGCACAAAAATCACCATCATTTTTAGCGCACAGATAACACTTAAGGACAACCCTCGACAATCCCACTCGCAAGCTCGCAATTTGCGAGTGAAAATTTGGTGCTTGCGAGTTGGCAAATTGACACTCGCAGATAACTTATCGTGCGACCGCGCTTTTCTTACGATCTAGCATTTGAATCGCCGCGCCTGCAATACAACTACCGCGCATAGCCTGATGCGCAGCATGGCCTGTTACCAACCACTCGCCAAAAACGAAGTATCAAAAAGTCAAGGTCAAGTTCCAGGCTACCCAACAACGCACGTAACAAAGAGACCTGAAGAGGCTGAAGAGACGAACGAGACGCCTAAACTAGGCGTAAAATCGACGCGAACGACGAAACCATTCTTAATTATGTTTTTAACTTCATCTGACGTTATTGGAGAGAAATATGAGAATCCACCGACAGCCCTAAATCCAGTGCAACATCCTCCTGATAATAAGTGTAATAATGAAATCGTGAAACTTGCCGAGCATCTCGCAGACTTGCAAACGTCAGCTGCTAGGTTGAAATCACAATGGGGTCTAGGCCTTCCGCGATCTTGGATTTAGTTTTATGAATCATAATAAACGAAAGTAGTGTTTATTATAATTATAAAATCAGTGACCTTGCCCATCTTCATGAAAACATAGACGTAAATCCAGCAGGTGGTAGGCCTAGGCCTATTTGAACTCGCATTGTGCCGCGGTCCTAGGCCTAGGCCTACTTCACATTGACTGAGGATCGAACTCCTATTACGTGACGTAAGGAGTTAATAATGCAGTGTTTGCTTTCTTTTAATCGTTATTTTAAGGTTAGATGTCGCCTCAAATCGCGTTTTAGGCCACCAAACATAATAGAGAACCCAAAATTTTTTCGCCTTTGGCGAAAAAGCCTCCGGCGGCTGGGGCTTCGCCCCATACCCAAGCTGTACCACTCCCCCTACTTGCGAGTGGATGTTACACGACGCGAGTGTACTTTTCGTACATTTGTCGAGGGTTGCTTAAGGATCGTTTCTGCAGTTTTTCATTTAAAAAATCAATAATTTATGAGCACCCTTTTCGTTTCAGCATGAATTTAAGTAAAAAACACTCATTTGTCAGCAAGATAAGTTTGAAAATTTGTAAATAGTGTAGATAATGTTGATTTTGTGAAAGAAATAGTAAAATATGGTTTTATTTTGCAGAATAACGGTTAATTTGGTGTTACTTATAACTATTTGGCGGAGTTATATGGTTTTATTACCATTTAGCGGCATTATTTCGGTTTTATTAAATAACACCATTTTCACGGACCTCTACTGATTGGTCTATAAATAAATTATTACTTGCATTCGACAAACAAGGCTTTATTCTTCTTTCGGGACACCCAGAACTAATACCATTCTTGGGACCAAGAATTTATGGTAAATAAAATTCTTAAATTTCATCATATGCCTATAGGCCCCTAGGCCCCCTACCTAAAATTGTAATTCATTTCGGGTAAAAAAAAACGCAGAAAAGTAATTTATTTCGGTAAGTAAAATTGCAATGTTTCGGTGAAATAAATTGACGTAGACCACTTAGGCTACACACATTAACACTGTTCTTTAAGGCATGCCTATCCTTCAACTTCTATTTTGTTATATATTTAGGGCCTATCTTCTCCTGTGACATTTTTGTCCATAGAGTCCATGTTGAACAACCCAACCTTGGTCACAGCCACAAAAATACGCGATTTAGCGAATTTGAGCGTATTTTATTGCGTATTTTAAGTAAAAACATCAAAATTTTGCTTTAAATTCGTGATTTAAGAGAAAAGGCGCCAATTTTGCAAGAACATAGTTTTTTCGCGTCATTTCACAAATAAATAATTTCTGCATAGAACATCATGTTATGTGTTCATAACCTCACAAATAGTTGAAATTTTCACTTAAGTACAATTTTGCAATAAACATGTCTCAAAAAATCTTTGCCTCTAACCATTCTCCATTCTAGTGCGTGTCGTCTTTTCTTATGCCCTGAATCGACATTATTCATGTCATCGTGTGTTTTGTGTTACCCAGTAGAGATTGGACTCCTGTTCCCTCCGATCAATGCCATTTGATGATGATGATTGTATATTAACTAGGCCTAGTTAAGTTTTGCCACATTGGCCTAGATTCTATTTTTTTAATTTTTAAAAAAAATAGACTACCTTTAAGCTAAATGTTATTTATTTGTTACAGCTTTCCCAATCAAGTTCAATGTTGGCAAGAAAATGGGCTACAATCCACCAATTTCCGGCGGAGTTGCCAACCAGTTTGACGATAGCGACGACAACAAGGACACCATTTTCGGTAACAACGGCTCTGCAAAAAAGAAACGCAAGAAAAACAAGATGAACAAAATGTCGCAACAACAAATCGAGGCCACTTTTGCTGTTGCAGGTAGTTGTGGTACCCCGCTGCCCAATCAACCCCCCCTGCCGAAAGAAGTTCCCCCACCTTTTCCGCCTCTTCCCCCGTTGCCAAAAGAACCCGCACCAGTAGGCCTACCTGCCACACCGGGGAACGTCCCATCAAAGGGCGAACCGTTTTCTACAACGGCCAAAACTCTACAGGAACGTGCTGCGGCTGTTGTAAATCAGACTGGCCCTGCAGCACAAACGATCACTTTGCTGCCGACTCCAAAATTTAAGGCAGGTGCCAACATCATGTTGCATACTGAGTCGTGGCCAGCAAGCCTCCAGTAAGTAAAATCGAATTTCATTGCCAAGTTACTATCAATTTGTTTCTTGAGTACTTGCATAAAAAACATTTTGTTTAAAATTAATGGTGGCAAAAATTAGGGTTGCCGTTCGATAATCGATATATCGATCGATACGATTATTTCCCGAAACGATCGATAATCGATTGCGTCTTCCCGTATCGATAGGGACATGAAATTTTCGCGACGCGTGTTTTTACGAAATTCTACAAATATTGAAATAATGCATTTTTTTCAATACAGTGTGTTTAATGGCAGTTTGGGCTATTAGATAACGTTCGCGACTTTTCGCGATTTTTTACCATTTTAACCGTTTTCCGCGATTTTTAATGATTATTCTCGTTATTCACGAATTTTTCCGCGATTTTACAACTTTTTGCGATGTTTTTTCAATTTTTAGTGTTAAAATCGCTAAAAGTGCAAAATTATTTGAAAATCCCGCTAGATTTCGAGTTTCGATCATAATCAAAATGGCTGACTGTGCAATCGATTATTTCGCCAAAAGTTCGACTAATCGATTTTTCGTTCGATAGTCGTTCATACCAGCTGATTGTGATGCTTTGTGGCCTAAAATTATTGTTGTCATCCTGTGATGGACTGCAGATAAAATGCCGAAAATAACCGATGTTTTATCTCGCGCGCGTGTAAATAAAGATAAATACATGTTATTTGTTTGATTTCAATAGACCTACACATTGTTTCTTGCATAAGATGTGTTTTCAGCACAACAAAAGAGTTGACAGGCTGCCTGGGACTACCTAACCTCAAATTCGCGATGTCTGAGGCACTGAGTTAAAGCTGTTAACATTCAGTTAACTGTAAGAACATCGTTGATTTGTCTAAATTTTGAGAACAAGTGCCCTAAACATAGCCCTAAGCAATTCAAATACGACTGGACCCTAGACCTAGGCTGGACCTAGGCCTAGGCCTAGTATGGAGCAGGTTTAGGGCCTAGGCCTAGGGCCATCTTCAGGAAACAACACAGGATTGGACTTTTATGATCCCACGGTTGCATCTAGGCCTAAGCTAGGCATAGTCGACTTATGTCTGCAAAAAAATGCACAGAACAAATTTAACACTGAGATAATATTTTAGAACCTTTGCCCCAACCAAGGCCTAGGCCTACACATCTCAAGCCCCTAGCCTAGGCCTACCTTACACTTCAATTTTGTATGACATTCGTTGGTATGTAGGCCTAGTAGTTCATTTCCTAGGCCTAGGCCTATATCACGAAATCAGGGTCTAGTCTAGATTTTTAACTGGCGACAGTAGCTTAGGCCTAGGCAGTTCTGTTGGTGCTAGCTATTTTGCCGTAGGCCTAGGCCTAGTAGCTAAGTCTAGATTAGGCTAGTGTCTTCCACTACATTCTTGTTAAATATAAATTATAACAATATGCATGAATGACACACGGTGACATGCAAATTATCAAATTTATTCACCGCTTTTATTTACCGCTTTTTGTCGAGTTTTGATTTTAACACCGACTTTTTGCACCGCTTTTTAATAATTTTTGTACCGCTTTTTGGTGGTTTTATTTACCATAAATGTATGTCCCTACTTATCGATAATCGAATTTCTCGCCCGCCCGAGAATTTGAATTTTCCGCCCGCTCTGCAGAACTTCATAAAATAGTACCAGTCAAGACATTAATCGCTTTATTCCGTGAAAAATGCGTCCACTGCGAGATCTACAACACTCGTAAGGCGTGAGGTACGAAGCGCCTGCACTGTGCAATATAGGCCACCAGCATGACGCGTGTGTGTTACGGGCCGGCCCGGCTCGGGCGGCAGGCGCTAGGCGGCTGCATTCCCGCGCCGATCAGGCGCTGATTGCACAACCTCGGCGCGTCACGGCCAATCAAGGTCAACAAGTATTTTATCGAGATGCATTCCTCCCCATTCCACGCCAACTCGTAATCGCTTTTCTTCTTTCCGTAGTGCTACGATAATATTATCTTATCGGTTCTCTCACACCAATATTACGTCGTCTTCCAAACTAATGTCTAACAATATTCATCTCGTCACGTAATAAATATCGGAGCATTGAATAGTTAAACTGATAATATCTCGTAAATGAATGAACGACAATCTCAACAAAAGCTGAAATGAAACTTCACAGAACCACGATTTCCAAGAAGAACGACCTTCACAAAGACAACACTCAAGCCGGGTAGCATAGCGCGGTCTGTCTACTCCAATTAGCTCGCTCTCGTCGCGCCGGGCGGACGCGTGGGGGGGGGGAGGAGGGGGAGCTCGTGACAGGCGTGGAAAAACCCTGTTCTGAGCAAATAGAAGGAACAAAAGGATGCACTCGCAAAAGGTCCACGGTCCGCGTCGGTATACGAGCAAGTTTAGGCCTAATTTTGATTCGATTATCGATTATCGATCGATATTTTTTTTAAACGATTATCAGGATCGATAATCAATTTAACTGGTCCGATGATCGATACTAAAATTCGTATCGAACGGCAACCCTAGCAAAAATACTAGTTTTACTTATTTCATTAAATCCTACTCGCAGTTCTACCTACGTTCAAGCCAGCACCTTAAGGCCTTATCACTTTAAAAGATTTGAATGTCCTTCTAACTCTGGTGTCGGGCGTTGTGCCCTTGATACGATGGTCTTGTTACAGTAGTACTACTGGCTTGGCTACTTTTCTTCCTTGACTTATAGAGTTATAAATATTGCTTGCTAGTTAATAGTGGGGTTATGATGGAATTGTGGATGGCTGATTGTGAGTTAGTGAGTTTATTGAGCATGGCTCAGTCATGTCATCATGACATCATCATCATGATGATGTTCATGAAGTTAAATGATGATTGATGATATTGATGGCCTGCACTTTTCAAAGTGTAATTTAATTTTACATGGTGGTAATTTCATAGATACGTAGTAACAAGTTACGACAAACTATAAACTACACCTAACCTTCTCTTTGAGGTTGTCGAGGAAGACCTTAAAACGACCCAACACTTCTGGCACTTGCAACTTCTTCTGATAGCGTGTTCCATTCTCTTATGGTTCTAAATTCTAATGTGTAAAACTATTAGGCCCTAATTATAGATAATATTCTGTCCTATCAAACTTTGTTTGGAGTTTGTGTTTGTGGTTGGGGAAAGGAGAGAGGAGATCAACAGTTACCTTAAAGGATGTAGGTAGCTGCTTGAGACGAGGTTCACATATATTTATTAACAATTAAAAATTCACAATTTACATAAATGTCAAACGTTTCGGCCTCCGCGGCCTTGGTCACCGACCGTTGCTTGGAGTTTTTTTTTAAGTTTGAGTTTGTAAGAATGGTCTTTCTTTGCATTATACTTATAGCATTCATCTGGAGATGAGTGGTCTATTGATGGTAAATACTCTGTTCTTCATTACAGTTTTCATTTCCAGGGCATATGTTAACCGATGTTATTCAAAATGTGTGGAAAACGTAGATAAAGATCAAGTGGAAATCATTCTTAAAGGGAAAATTACTAGAGCTGCAAACGATGGCAGCCTACAATTTAAAAACTGGGACTTGGAACCATTGCCCAGGTAAGCAAGGTCATGCACATGTATCGGTCAGATAAATGCATTTCTTGGTTGCCTTGCAAGAATTAGGGCTGCCCACTGAAAATCAATTATGTGACTGAATGGATAGAAGACTCAAAAGTCAAAACACAATTTTTATTTTTATAGTTTTACTGATGATTTCAAAATCTTGGCAAAGTTTCTACATTGGTTTGTTACTTTGTTAGAGCTCACCAGGCACTAGAAAATCCGGGGAGAGACCCTCGATTTATCCCCAAACCGACTGTTATTTAGATATCAAAACAAATGACTTTTGAAACATACGTAGCTACTACCATGTGGCAGTCACTGTTTGATAGGGCCCTGGGTTTTTATTTTAAGTGTAGCCTAACAATTGAGACTGATTCAGACTGATTGATCACCATTAGTATCACTCTGTAAGAATACTGAATGTTCGATATATTGATGTGCTTACATAGGCCTATGCTGTTGATGCATTCATTAGCACAGTGGTTCTCAATCTTTTTTGTTTGCCTTTGTAATATGTATATTAGGTATGCCTAGTAGTAGTTCTTTGTCAGTATGTGTCATGTAACTCATGTTGTCTTTAATTTGATTACTATGTTCATGTTATTGTTTTCTTATATTTTTCTATTACTATTACTGTGACAACGCGATATATCAATCTCAGAATTCAAATATTGTTTTTAAATCGACTTCCGAAGTTAAAAACATACCCTTACTCCATTATCTATACGTTTTGAAAGTTTTGTACTGATAAACAAGAAAAAATGTCACTTTTAACCTGGAAAATTGTTTTCCAAAATGGTTGCTATGTTACAAAATCTCGAACTTTCCGTCGAATCGGTTCGAAATTTACTGATACATATAATATATACTAGGGCTGTGCGAACGGGAGATTTCAATTCGAGTCGAGTACGAGTTCGAGTTCAGTCAAATGTTCGGTTTTCGAGTTCAATTCGAGTTCATTTAAAAATTAATTTATAATGATGCTAGGGCCTTTTATTTTTTTATTTTTTTATATTTTTTTAAATCGAGTTTATTTTCAAATTGAGAAAATGTGTTCTCCATTTCAGACTTTCTACTAGGCCTAGGTATCAAACAAATTCTTCAGTTTTAAAGCCTAGGCCTATCTTCTGGGTTAAATATTTTTGGTTATGGAGACCTAGGGCCTAGCTAGGCCTACAACTAACCTTGGTTTTGAAGGGTGCCATAGGCCTAGGTCTAGTGCTGGGTGCATTTTGGTATGGCAATCTGAGTTTGTAAGCCTAGCTAGGGCCTAAGATCGGTAAAATATACTAGGCCTAGGCGCTAATCTTAGCCAGAAGAAATCCTGGCCAGGCTACTAGGCCTACCTGTTGTCACTGGTACTGTCACGCCGTGTGTTGTTTGAATGTTTACCTGCATTTTGACAAGTGTTCCATCTCATGAATATTTCAAAATTGTATTTTATGCTAGGCCTATGCTTTAGAGAAGAAATTACGCCTAAGCCTAGCCTAGTCCGCCGCATATTTTTACGAATCATCTGTCTACTCTGCTCTCTCCTCGTGAATCGTGGCCATTTTTGTTGTCAACAACATACATCTCGGACACAAAAGTGGTGATACACGGTAGACGTGAATGATTTCAAAACTGACAGCCAATCAACGCTCGCATGTGACGTATGACCAGCTCCAATTGGATCTCGCAAAGTTCAGCCGGCCAATCATAACGAGCTTCACCTCAGAAGGAGTTCGACTATCGTGTATCACGATCTTTGCCGCGTATGCTGCTATCTAACGGACGAAACACGTAACTTTTGACGGGTCGGTAAATGAAAATGCTGTTTTTACCGACGCTCGAATATTCGAGTTCAAAATAAATGAAACTCGAATTTGTTCGAACTCGCCGTGAACTCGACTCGTACTCGAATATTCGAGTACTCGCACAGCCCTACTATATACACTTCTTGTTCAAACCGTTTCAGTCTGAATCGTTTTGACTAAACCGTTTCCGAGCTCTTTGATGAACGTAGTCGTATCTCTACGTGTCGTATTATCGTATAGCATTTCTTTATTAATTTACTAGGGGTGTGCGGGTACCTGAAATTTCGGGTCGGTTCGGGTATTTAGTAACCGAACCGAAGCGCGACAATTTGGAACCGACTTCGGTTCGGTTCCGGGTATTTGAATCGTGCACGCAAGTCACGACTTCTCGCCAGTAGAAGGCTTTCAACTTGAACAGTCAGCCGGTCCAGGTGGATCAAGCGCGCACTTGGGTCGGCGCATGTCCCCTTCACCTCTCAGTCGACCTTCCCCACCCGACAGTTAGCTGTGAAGTGGATCGTACGCGCATCGGTGTGCGCACGCCCCTCCCCGCCTCTCAGCCAGCTACGACCTTGGCTATGACAAGTTACAGTGCCCCGCAGCTATCTCTCTCGCACTCAATTCGCTTATGGGATAACACACGATGCTGGCAACAGCGCTGGACTTTTATAGATATTTTAGTCCTGTTACGTAAATATTTTGTTATCATTAATAATCAAGTAATACACGTAAAGACTTCTATTATTTGTCAATTTTGTAGATATTTGTATGTTTTTACTTTTTACATAGGCCTAGGCCTGTTAAGTTGTCAAGTGGTTAATCTCAGTAATCCATAAATTAACGTTTTTATTCATATTTTGATGGAACCGGAACCGAAAAATCGGGTACTTTACTACCCGGAACCGAAACCAAAACCTGGAACCGCACATTTCTATAATTAACCATGTTTAGGTTAGTTCTGAAATAAAAATCAGCCTTCTACATACTGTAGGGCCTATTGGCTTTCCAGAGCTATCTGTTATGTATATTAGACCTGCTATAGGTCTAATACACTAAAATAAAATTGTGTAGCATCATCAAATCTCCGTAAAATTTATCTTCGTCAATGTATAAAGTAAAAAGTAGAGTGTAGAAATATGTCACCAACTTTGTCGTATGAATCCTAGTGATGACTTTGATCCATCCCCTGCTCCTACCGCCTTCCATCCAGTTTACTACAGTACTAGTAGTTCATCGTCCCTTTCATCACCGGACGACCGTTGGCGTGAGTTCGAAGAAAGCTTCAGGTAGGTTTCATGTAAAATACTACTTGAGACCGTTTCAAGGGATGTCAACTGGTGCCCATTTTTGCGAGTACGGTTTCACCTTATCAATACTTGTAACCTGTCATTACCCGTTTTGATCCATGTTTAAAATGAAGTAATGTTATCATCACAGTAATTTAAATACTACAAACGTTGAAGTGTGCGAGCTTTTTCCTTGCATTTAAGTTAACCTTTATGCGGCCGCATTTAGTGGCTCTCGCTGTCATACGAGGAGTCGATGACATCTAGGCGCCTGGTTACCCACTCTTGTTTGTTACGTTACTCTCAAAGTCTAAATGCCTTAAACATCTTGGCGAGTTTCAAAGCAAAGTCTTTTAGCGTGTCCCGTCACGACAATAACATAAACAAGGAAATTTACTACCCGGTCACTGCGTGCGGATGCCCGGGTACATAAAATTGTGGATATTGAGATGTCATCCCTAGCCACGACCACGGAATAAAAAAGTAGATAACAAGTAGTCCGCTAGGTATATGATGCATTTTCTGGATTTGAATTGAAACGGTAGATTGGTGGTTCAGTGAAAATAAGCTATGTACGTATTGTTATACCTTGGGTAACTTGCAATATTTTATTGAAATTGAAAATGGGCGTCGAGATGAAGGTTCCAATTTCTGATTCCAACTTCTGACGTAGACCTACACAGGTTCTGGCAGAACTACATAGGTAGTTTCAACTTTCAAGGGGTTCAGATTCCATTTATAATAATTGGCGTACATGTTTTTAAAGCATAATTTAAACATTCAAGGAGTAGGGTAGGTAACCAAAGTTGG
The DNA here is from genome assembly GCA_024449915.1 of Sweltsa coloradensis. Classification (NCBI taxonomy): domain Eukaryota; kingdom Metazoa; phylum Arthropoda; class Insecta; order Plecoptera; family Chloroperlidae; genus Sweltsa; species Sweltsa coloradensis. The sequence continues at coordinate 321,850 of JAMZAV010000242.1, read as the reverse complement.
TAGGTTCAAACTGGTAAAATACCTGACAACAGGCCGTGAAATGCATTTCTTGTGTTGTACTTGTAAGGCATAATGTATTATGGACTTGAGAAAGAACTAAGACTCACAGAAACTTACTATAGTTGTCGTTATCTTATCGAAATAGCAACAACAGAGTTGGGTGACTGATAAAGAGACCATTATGTTATTCTGTTTGCTAGGGCTCCTTAACCCACCGGCTTTTCCGAGCGTCAGGTCGACGGGCTGGAACAGCGCGCTACATTATCGGTTGTTGTATGAGAATGGTTTGTCGAATCACCAAGAGATCGCGCTCAATGTACTCTACGCACTTTGCTGCATCCAACGATGTGCTTAGCTCGTATCTAGGTCAAGTTTTAGCGTGTCTATGCATGAAGGAAAGATATGTTTGCATTTGTAGGCAAGGTTTTCAGGCATATTTAGCAAGCTTTTCTCACATTTAAGACTAGTTGTGTTGTTGTGTATAGACATAAAGACTATTAGAATTGTGATAATTTTTTGCAATACTAACATTGATGATTTAAATCAAAATTCAGTGATGGGCTTCCAAGTTAGGCCTACTTAGAGAAATGTGAATAAATATTATCAAAATCACGGTCTGTGGTTATCAGTCTTTATTATCATTACAGCCTTCACAGCGAGCGACACAACATTGAGATCAGAAAGAAGCCGTTGACAAGTCCGGACCAGCCGGGGCCCAGTAGCTCCAAGCAGCAGCGGGGGGGCGGTGGGCATGGAGGCGGTAAGAGGGGGCGGGGTCTCTCCGCAGCGATGGGCTCCAGGCTCGGGGGTTTCGGGAGGGGTCAACGCCAATCCCGGACTAGGTCCCCGTCGCCGTTTGGCAGGGGGAGGAGAAACCGTTCGAGGTCCGAGTCTAGGAGTCCGCCGAGAAGGAGGAAGGACAAACGGTAAGGGAAACTGATTGTGAGATGTATTGCATGGCGGATTATAATTGCAGTGAGATCAGGGTGTGTGAGTGTTTATTTTTTATCTTAATCAACAAGATCAGTGTGTGTTTCAAAACTTGTCAAGTTGGTTAGCGGATCAAATACTTCCACAAGCGTTTCAGATTTTTTTTTTAGGGATAACTTTGAATTAAGTCAGTTAAACTCTTGTATTCTAGCTCCATAATGAAAAAGTGCCAATTATTTTTATTAAATAATTTGATTTAAGTCTGATTTAAATCTATGATATTGATATAGGTTTTATTGTAGTGTTCTGCAAAGCAATGAAAAATAAATTCTTCTCATGAAATATCATGATGGTGATAATTAAATGTTACACACCCTTGTTTGTTAAACTTTAAAACTTTAACCTTTTCCGCTCTTATGTCAACTGTTGTCTGAAAATTAATTTTCTAAATCATTTGCCTCTACTCTTTGGAGAAGTTAAATCTGTACAATGTATCATTGTGAAGTAAAATTGTATTTGTCTTCAACAGGAGAACTAGTGACAGTTCAAGCAGTCGTAGCAGCGATGAAAACAGCAGACCTCAGATCACTGGAAAGAAAAACCATAATAACAACCGCTTTACACCAAACAACAAGTCACCTGACAACTTCATGACCAAGAAGCAAAAAAAATTGATGTAAGCTGTCAATCTTGACATAAATATAATAAACTCATGCTCTAGTATAATTCTAGTATAATTAAGTTCAGTTTGAACTTTTTTCATCATAAGGATAGACCTAGAAGTTAATTATTGTCATCATCAACATCATCCATTGCCATTTTCTGCTACTGGCAGGGTCAGCTTTGGTTTTACAACAAATTGTAAAAACAATTTATAATGTTAGTAGTGGAATGTATAGCTGGTAGTAAATGTTATGGCCCATATGGGGTGTCGAAGAGGGATTTTTAAAACTCTGATGGGAATGAGAATTCTGTAACAAAAGTCTAGACAAACGGGAAGAGGGATTTTTAATTTACGTAGTTATTGGATCATCCTAAAAATCAGCCATCTTCAGACTAGCTAACAACTGAAAATAACAAAGCTTAGATTAGTCTACATTATTGTATTGTAGAGAATATTGTAGTGCAGTCTCAATTATAGTGCTGCTGCAAAAAGTTCTTTGAGAAACATGAAGAAAATGAAAAATGCCAAGTAAAAAATAATCCAACCAACCAAAATTCAATTCTCTCATAATAAGCACTAGGCCCTACAGTATTAAGTCATCTTTAACCTGGATCTGTAGAATATTTTTTCTATTGATTAATGATTAATGATGGGATGGCATAGGGGTTGGGCCATTGCATTCTATGCCGGATGCCCAGAAGGTCAGACGTAGACGTTAAACATGACATCTTGCATGTGTACTGTAACAGCAAAAGATATGCCCAGGTTTACTCGGATTGAGCACACCTCAAGTAGGCCAAAGTGCAACCTGTTTACCTGATTATTTAATTTTCTAGGGAAAAGGCACGTCGGAACTTCACACCATATGCTCCGGTCGTGATGAAAAGTGACCCGGTCGTCAACGAACGCCTCCAGAAGAGGGCGGCGCGCTTCGAGTCCTCTATCTCGGAAGGGAATTCTACCCGGGACTCCCGTCCAGAGGAGGCGAGGCCCTCTGCACCTGAACACATCCGTCGGCAATATCAGCATACACGACGACACAGACATAGACTGGACCACGCTGCACATAGTGGGGACCTGTCAGGACATCGTGAAACCCTACTTTAGGTTGACTACAGTAAGTTTAAAGTTTTTACGACTTTCAAAGTAGCTCTAAAGTCTAAAGCCATCTTCTGCAGCTAATAATAATAATTCCTAGGACTTGCAATAAAGTGTTGTAGCATTCCTATGTTTATTTGTGTGCAAGCTGCAAACCTTTCAAATTCAATCTTGTGGCATTTTGTTATTATTAATTACTAATTAGCTAACATGAAAATTATAACAGACATAATTAGAGATACGTTTTGTTATCGTTTTAGGTTTTTGATGCTAAATCGGTGAACAGATATTTTGTAAAACTCTACAAAATGCTAATTTTACTAAAAATAATGTTTTTCCATGCCCGTAGAAAACTAATTTGGCGATGTATTCTAACATTTGTTGTGGCTATATTGAATGAAATGTTCATATAATTCATCATTAACCATTAGAAGTGTAAGAAACCCCTCATATAGGGTTTTAGTGGAAAGGAAGAAATAGATGCTACAAAATGCTAATTTTGACAAAATTAATGCTAAATAATCTAAATTTAATGCTAAAAAACGTATCTCTAGACATAATAAAAGTTATTACAATGGTGAAACAATTTTAGAATAGATCAGGTTTAAGATCATGATGTTTTAGGTTTTAGGACTATACACTACTCAAAATAAAACAAAGATTATAATAAAAGTTGGTCTCAAAACCTCTGAAACCAATTTGTAGCATTTATAATGTAGTTGCTTGCCTAAAACACCATCAAGTACTTTCTGGCATATTAATCCAATGGTGTTTACCTTGAAATAAAACACATTGGCACAATTGATAAATTTGAAATAAATATTATATTTATTTATTATACCGGTATGTCTTAATTTTATGTATGATTATAATTTTAGGCACCTGACGCTTCAGCAGTTCGGCCCGTGGAAATATTACAGAAGTCTCTTGAAAAGACGAAAGAAGATTGGAAGAGAACCCACGAATACCGTAACGTCTGTGACCAAATGAAGTCGATACGACAGGACCTAACGGTTGGTCTATGTTACTGTGTATAGTTAGGGGTGTGCAAAGCTTCAAAATTGTTTAATCCGAATCGAATCTTTTAGTATTCGAATTCGATTCGTTGGTCGAATCTGAATCGTAAAAATTTGAAATATTCAAAAGAATTCGAATCCGGCGCCAAACACCCGAGAAACTCGCAAATATATCGATAGGTCGATTTTATAGTTTGCAATCGATCATGTGACAACATGGCTGCCGCGCACTTTAACGAAGAATTTCCGTTCGTGTCTTGTTTTTCAAGAGATCTCAATGTTTTTCTCGCTCATCATAGCATATCAAAAACAACAGTGCGCTCTTCTCTCTCTTGGATGATGCTGGCAGGCGATGTGCATGGCCGTACGGCGCAGCGTGCTCTGTCTCACTCGCGTGAGCACTAGCCGGCTGCCGGCTTGGAAGATAGGTGGGCGCCGTGTTTACATCAGTCTCCCTTCACATAGCGATGCGTATGCATTACGTGAACGATTCTCATCTGCGAACTCGTAGGTAATTCTAATAGGTGCGGGTCTAATAAATGTTATGTTTTGGCCAACTAATGTGCTCTTAAATGACAGCAAGAAGTTTCCTCACGATGTTATCTTGAAAAGTAGAACAATGCCAAAAGATAAGATTGGATAGACCTACCGCGCGAGATAAATACTTCGCATTCAGAAAAGGCTGGATAGATGAAGTGTTATTGAATATGTCACGGAGTCTCGAAAACATGGTAAAAACAATGAAAAACAGCACGGGAGACGGGGCCGTGAAATCAAGGCATTTCTTTATGTTTACTTGTTCCGTGTGAGGTAAACCAATTTTGGATTCGGATTTGCAAATCTTTTTGCTTGGGATTCGAGATTCGGATTTGAAATTAAAAATTGTATTTGCACACCCCTATGTATAGTATAAGTTTAATAAACCAGAAATTGATTGAAGGCTATTCAATAATCAATTACAGTAGGCCTAACTGTATAAGATTAGATATCTTGGTACTGAGTACTAGTCTTATGTTTTAGTAGGTGAATGGAAAACAACTGCATATAATATGTTAGTGAGACATCGGGTACTCGACTCCTACCTGACTCCTTTTGGAGCTTGTTTGACGTTGGATTTGGACGACGCTCCGTAATGTTGGATATCTGGCTTCTGTCGAGTTGCGCGAGGCTGGTGCTTTACTCCCTCCCCCTAACCCTCGCTCCTTCTTCCTCACCCTACTCCCTGACTCTGTCTGGGAACTGTAATGTAACAACTTGTGCTGCCATCTGCTTTGCTGATAGAATGAATGAGATTGCATATGTGGTCAGGTAATCTTATCTCATAGTCATAACATAAACAAAACAAAGCAGTGGGAGTCTTGGCCCGAAGCCAAGACTGAATAGCGATATATAGTTAGCGGGATGTGAGGGGGGGGGGGAAGAGACGGACAAGCGTTGTGCAACGTTGGTCAAGGTCAACCACTTTTATCTTATCTTTATCGTCGCTTAAATCGACTCCTATTCGATTCCCAAGGCTCTGGAGTCGACTCCAATATTTGCTACCCGATGTCATCAGTCTCATCACTAATATACATAGTAGGCCTAAGTATTTTATTATTTAATATATTTTAAATCTTTAGTAGGTCTACAAGTCTACTAAGATGCTGAGGCTTATAGAGCCTTGTTCTAATTCCGTGTTATCTCTGGTTTCAGGTGCAGGGAGTCCGCGACGAGTTCACGGTAAAAGTATACGAAACTCACGCTAGGATAGCAATCGAAAAGGGTGACCACGAAGAATTTAACCAGTGTCAAACTCAGCTAAAAATGCTTTACAACGACGTGAAGAGCAGTAATTGCCTAGAATTCACGGCTTACAGAATTTTATATTACATTTTCACAAAAAACACACTAGATCTTACGACCACGTTGGCGAGCCTGAGCCCCGAAAACAAAAAGGACGTTTGCGTAGCTCACGCGCTGGAACTGCGATCAGCGTGGTCATTAGGAAATTACCACAGGTTGTTCAAGCTTTACAGGAATGCACCGCGGATGGCAGCTTCACTGATGGACTGGTTCTTGGAGAGAGAGCGGAAGGCGGCCCTTAAAGTCGTGATCAAATCGTATGTATCTCATAATATCAATTATTTACTATTCCTACTACACTACCTCATTGGAATTTTCCCTGTCCTCATTTTGTCCTTACACCCAATTGGCAATTTGGTTTCATTTTCGTTAAATCCTCCTAGTCCTAGAAAACAAAAATAGAAATTTCTCTACTGACTCCTAAAATACAGCATAGGGCCTACCGATGTTAATATATTTCCCCTAAAGTTCCATCATTCTCCTAGATCTCTTTTCCCCAAACACAAATGTACCTGGTAGTTACGCAACTGCAAACTATTAGCGTAACTTAGCAGTGTGGTTATGCTTGTGGCTTGCGTGGCTCGACTGTTAAGTGTTTGTAGGTTGTGAGTACTAGCAGCTTTATGATGATGTCAGCCTCTTACGAAGTTAACATTGTAGAACATTATCCCGACTTACATGGCTTCGCCGTATTAAATTCTGTGTTTTGTCACCTCCCAGTGCGTACTTGATTTATAAATTTGAGCAACCTTTATGTACGTATCTATGTAGGACCTACATTACATTTTCTCAGAGCTATACAATAATACCCTATAAAGTTTGCCCAGAAATTCAATGATCATGTAAACTTCAGAAATCTAAAATTTAAATAGTTGCTTGATCCTTAAATGTTTATAGTAGGCTATGTAGGCCTATTGTTCATGTAAAGATACGGTATGGTACACATACCAAAGCGTTGTATTTGTATCCCACCTAACCGGTAGCTTCCTGCCTAGTTTTTATTTCATTTTATTCTATCCAATTTTTGTTGTGTGTTTGTTGCATGGGTTATGGAATGTGAATAATAAGTTGATACTTTGAAGTAGGTAAATTTGTCTAAGTACAGTAGATAATTATTATTAAGTTGGTAGCCTATGCATGTATAGTAGTTAGTATTTTCTTTTGTTCTTTAATGTTTGTCAAAGCCAGTCATTTTCATTATTTACTTACTTAAATCTTAAATGTAAAGAATGCAATGGTTTTCTAGGAAAAATGCTCAACAAAACAAGTACGTCTACCATAATGTACACGAATCATAATAACATCCATTTCATGTTGTATTTGCCCCTATTTGGGTTCCTTTAAAACAAAAATATGAATTAATAATTCATCATAATTCATAATCAAATAATCTTTCTAGCATGTATATTTTGTTCCCTTTCAATTTGACTTTTTCAACAAAATATTTATGGTTTTGTGCAATAGTGTGCGTAGTCTTTAAAGTTTTTACTTCAATTTGTCTAGTCTTACTTTAGCCTTATTATTTATATTTTATACAATTTTGGTATACTGTATTCTTATTGGGTTTTGTTTGTACTGATAAATGATTATGACTTTTGACTGTTATAGGTGTCGACTTGACCGAGATTGATGTGTATGTGTTATAACTAACATGATTTTGTCTTCTTTGTGCTATAGCTACCGCATAGTCGTACCCCTGACTTTCGTGACCCAGGAGTTGGCGTTTGAGTCGCCAGCCAAGTGCTTAGAATTCCTTACCCAATTCGGCGTAATTTTCGACGACTCTCTACAAACCAAGATAGATTGCAAAAAAAGTGTTGCCATTCTTGGTAACTTATGATCGGGCCCTCTCTCTTAGTGTGCCTGTATTCTTGTCCACTGCACACCCCCCATCAAAATTATCCACGGATATCGTTTCGATATTATCAAGGCTGTGCCCCTGGGAGGTCCCCACACACAAAACCTTTGGATGTTTGTTGTTTCGGCAGGCTGCTGGTGCGTTGTCCAATGAACAGGGTTTAAAGTTTAAACTTTAAATCTTCACCCTCATTTGTCGAATAAAATATTCTAGTCTAGAAAACAACTTGTTTTTTTTGGTCTCTCATAACATATAGAGGTAGGCCCTACTTAAAAAGAAACAAACAAAAGATTGTGTAAATTTCTAGTTAGAAAAAAGATAACATCGGGAACAGTAAGCTTGAGAGTATCGAGTGGCTGCTTGAAGACTTAAATTATTTTCCAAAGAAATACACTTGAAATGCGACGGCCTTTACGGCATTGAACAACGATGGTAGCATTTAATCGTAAGCACTGATAGTGATAGAACGTGGTCAAACAGTACAAGAACCGCAAACGTTTTGATATCAAACTGCCCAATATTGCCTCATCTATGATAGTTACCTTCAGAGGGAACGTGTATGACTTGCCTATCATTCGTAGCACAACAAAACGAGTACTTCACCATACAGCAATAGTAAACACAACATTACTCCATCCAGACATAATGTACACATGGCAGCCTTTTGCCTTGGCCACAAAACTAAACGTATACATAGGTCTATCAAGCATCAAGATATTTTCTCAGCGGAAAACCACTAATAATCATCAAAATAAAGTTCCATTGTAAGTTTATTGTTGGAATTAAACTGTGAAGTATTCGTGAAGAGGAGCAGTTTAGCGCTGTTAATCATTATTTTCATTGCGCCTAATTAAATTCCTTTCATCTCATTACGAGATTCTGGAAATATCACCACAGAAGTTAAAAGAAGATTATTGGTGAACGCATATTAAATTAACATAACGTCCGATGGATAACAATTAACAATATACCATACTTTCATAATATCAAGGTAATTCCACGCGAACTACCATGACTGATGCTGACGATAATAATATAGATCTACCAACACTACAAAAGCCCTGGCCAACAGACAAGTCCATGTCGATAGGAATTGGGTGATTCAGCATGTACCACGAGTTATTGCTAGACAAAAGAAGAGGTGGGCTTAGCAAGGTGATATAATCCCGCGACTGTAAGCTTATTCGAGAGATGTGTTACGCGGGCACGTAATGGCGCGAGCCACAGTGGTCATACACGTCTAGAGCTAATAGAACATTGAAGAAGAAGTGCTCCTATCGGAAGAAGAAAAGATACCTTGCAGGTATGAGGCAACGATACACAAGATGATTCTGCGAGATATGCATAGGTTTCTAGTCTAACTATAAGAAACCATTCAAATAGTTTACCAGAAGAGAACATTCAAGTAGACCTATACTACAATATACTGGCAAGATACAAATTGTACGTGAATTTACATTGAACAACACTCTAAAGAGATGACCGAGGTAAAGTTATTGAAGTTTATAAAGAAATATTCTTTATAATCTTCTTGCGTAATTAACGAGGAAGGCAGGAAGCCAGGAACTACTATCAGTTTACCCACAGACTTCAAAAAGATTAACTGTAATGGTCTTCTTCAAACAAAATTTTGTTTTTTGCTTTGCATCTCCTGGTTAAAGATTGCTTGAAACAGGCCGTGCCAACTATAGGTCAAAGGCATAAATGGGATGGGGAATGTGGATTGTAGTTATGGTACAATGTGATAATCGGCCGATCAGAGAACCATGCAGTTCTACTCTTGAAGAAATCTACGTTAATACAAATACTTCAAGCCGTTATCATCATGAAGAAACTACTTATTGACATTACCATGATGTTTAGTCTACAATCAAGATTGGAGGATGAAGATGAAGAAGAAGAAGATGAAGATTCTCATGAAGACCGTCCAGATCGTCGCAATTCCAGTTACAAATGAAGTTTTGATATAACGAACATGGGATAATTCTCGAGTACCTGTAAATAATGTCCATGATGACCTAGTACGCCAAAATCCGGGCATATGAAAACAGAAGAAATGTCAATTGGCCTTGTAAAGTCACTTAGCGTCTCAGTTAGCTTCAATCTGCTGAACAAATGTGTAGATTAAAAGAATATCGGATAATTGCAAAGTAGTAAGCCAAAATCTGGGCATATGAAAATTAGAAGAAATTTCAAGTTGGTCTTAGTGTAACAACGGTGAGCTTCAATCGGCTGACAAAGGAGTGACGCTGACCTATGAAACGTTCCATATGAAACATGGGTCTGGACTGTATGGTTCCTCTGACTAAGTGGCTGGCTTGTCACAATTGCCGTAAACCAGTTCTAATATTACGTCTGACAGAAAGTGGCACATGACTTTCGGCATGCAAAGAAATTAAACGGGTTGACGAAGGTTTTAAAAACGAAGAATCTCAACGTACAATTTTCCAAATTTTGCACTATTTGTCTTGTCGGCCGTTTCGGCCGCACAAGATTGATTGATTTGGGGCTTTTGGGCTTGCGGTGAAATTGTTTGAAGATAGTTGCATACGAAGAATCTCGTACTTCGACAATTTATCAATAATATATATTAATATTTGGCACAGCTCGTCTCGGCAGTAGTCTTGGCTGTATAACTTTACATATTTTCCAACTGACTACCATCGTTCTACATGCACTAGTACTCGGAAATCAAAATAACATAGCCATCTTCAGGTAGAACCAAGATTTATGTGGAATGGCCAAAATGTTCTGGAGGTGTTAATAATATTCATAGTAACATTAAGGGCAACTGAACCTACCTACCGGCTTGTAATTATTGTTTGTACCTATCAACACATTTTCCATTAAATCTACAAGATCAGCATCGCGGAATAATCGTAGAAGAAATCGTGAAATGGGACTTCGAGCGTTCAGCACCGGCGACCGTATCGACTCATCAATAGAAGAGTAGAAGAGGAAAACCAAGAAGAAAAGGGAGGATCTACATTTCGAAAGATTTCAAAAGAGAAAGGCGTTGGAAAAACGTAACTAAACCTATATCGCGTAGATTTGTTGATTGAAATAATGAACAGAAATTGCAGGTACAAAACTACATCACTCAATTGGTAATGCTTCAAAATTGAGAACTATTTTGGAATGATAAAATCTGTTTGCGTAGCAAGTTTATCCATCTAAGAATCCTTGTCCATTGTTCCTACAAAAATTCTTCAGCACAAAATTACTCTTTGCCAAATATTTTCTTGAATTTACCCCACCCCTCGTGATTTCCTAGTGTTTCACCTCCTAACAATAAATTCCATATGCCTATACTATACCTAATGCAAACATTCCACGACACAAACGGTAATCACGACTATCAGTACCTACTCTGAAGAAATCGCGAGCGACATCGACCGAGCAAGGAATCATTCGTACTATCACCTCCAGGCATCCATGACACATTTTGGAAATAGGCAGAAAAGAAACGATAAGATAAACTTCACTTCACTCTACATTTTATAGCTTACATCAATATCATAGATAAATGCTGCAGCCAAGTGCAGGCTGTGCTGTAGTTCGGGTTGATGGTTTGAAACAAGCTGCAGAATATGGCCAAGATTATTCATCGACCATCGTGTCTTCTAGTCGACGGCTTTCTACCTTCATAGGCTATGTACCGAGACGAGAGAAGTGCGTTACAAAATCAATGCGAGATATGGACGGGATCGGAGTTAAATTACATTCTAAGAAAGCTGTACGTCTGTGGCGGTACTCAGACTTAGTTATCTTGGATCTAGTTGTATGTCTGTTGTCTAGTATAGTCTCCTCTGCACATTTTAGATTTTTTTTTAAAATTATGATTCAAAACTACACTTTGGTGGAAGATTTTTAAATTTCTCGAGTGGTTATGTTTTGCCTGTGCCCTGCTATACGTCTTCCTTGTTGGTTGTCCATAGGCTCCACCCCTGTCTTCAGTTTGTGTGGGACCTCCCTTACTTTGGTGCATCTTCAACTCTTGTTGTCGAAAACCTCATGGAAGCTGTGCGTGCGGTTCCATCGGCAGAGGAGACTTCCATCTTCTTAACTATCCAAATAACCAGCCTTTTACAGGAGAGCATGCAGAATCAGGTGACTTTGTCACGCCTAAAGCGAAGGAGAAAGAAGAAATTGAATCCCACAGAGAGGCCTAAGGAAGAGAAGAAGAGATATGCGGAGAAGATAACAGCTGCTGGCCTGGGAAATGTAAATTTATGTCTATTCTTTAAACCTATGTATTTTTTATTTGCTTTTTTCCTTTACGAACGACTAATTCCATAATGTGCAGCTGGCCTAAAACTTATCCAACTGCATTCTTCAAGCTTGAGACAAGAAGAGACAACGATTCGCAAAAAATACTTAAAAAAGGACTATTTGTAGTGTACATATTATGTGTATTCAAAATCAAAGTTGGGATGTATTGCATCAATACATGCTTCTATGAAGACGATGAAAACATTCTTAAATCACCTGTATATAAATGAAAAAAGATTTTAGTTAACAAAAACTATTCATATTAGGGCCTATGTGCGTTCCTATTGTTATATAATGTGTAGAAATTAGTGCATATGCTACTGGTATACTTAGAAGTAGATCGTATCCAGAGTACACACCGGTAAATATTTATCATGATTTGAGTCATGTACAAATTATCCTATTTTGATAATAAATGTTGTGGTTACTAGCCAATGTATGTGTTTGCTTATTTTATCTTAATAATGCCTTGCCAGTTCTCGATGCCCAAGATCAATGAAGGTTACACCTATGTACCTAACTAAATGATGTTGGAATACAGAGTAGCAATATATATTAATTAATAATTATGTATACTCTAAATTCTCATCCCAATTCATAATGTGTTATACTTATGTCCTTATATTTTATTGTTTTACCTCTATTTTAAACTACATCAAAGGGCTTTCCTTATCATATGCATACTTTTTAAAATCCCTTTAATTTCAGTAATGGTAATACTATTTAAAGTAAATGTGGGTTGTCCTTTCCGTGTTCTATGACTATATATGTAAATATATAAGTAGGTAATACAAATTAATAAAGTATGAACATAGCTAAGTGTGGTGCATTTGTAAGTAATATCCTGTCATTGTGTTGTCCCAGTTTGGTCTTCTTGAATGTGGTGTTCAGTTTTTGTAATTTGGGAAAGGAGACCAGCTTACCTAAAACTTTGTAAGCAACTGCGTGAGACTTGAAAAACATTATGCAAAAGACGATATCGAAATGTTTAGAGCTACATGGGCTTGGTCACTTTACTGTTGCTGAACAGAAACGTTTGAACATTGTTTTTGTATTATGTTTTCCACGTCTAGCGCAGTTACCTTTTCAATTTCAGGTAAGCTGTCGCTAGTTGGTTTCATTTCACAATCCCAGACACTTATCCAGGTGATGGGCCTCGTTGCAAATCCATTGATGCAATGTTCAGACATGTGTATTCTTTGATGTGACATACCTAAAATCCAAATACCTTATTTGTATCTCAATTATGATTTGCATATTCATGGATGTGTCTGATAATCAAACTTTAAATGAAAAATTTAAACTTAATATGTTATCTATTCACCGCTTCACGGTACTGGATTATTTGAATTGCCGCTTTACGGCCTGTGTGATCTAGCTAGGCAGAGGAAGGAGAGAAGATGGCTGGTTGGAGAATGGAGGGAAAGTCGTACCTATCCGATATCCGTGTCTTGTCTGTATTCCTATCAGTTTAAGTGCCAATAAAGTAATTATTTTCCTGGCTCGTTATTCGTAAGTAAGTGTATAACAAATAGTTTATGGGAAGTCTTTTTTGGTTTAACTTTTACGTTAAATCTGCTTTTACATCACTGTTACTCCTACAGCTACTTGACCTTTGAAATTAAAGTAGCTTAGTGTTTAGTTAAGTTACCCAATTCTTGAATAGCTTGCTACTTGGGCAGTTACAAAAGTAACTAGTACATAAATACAGCCATGTTAATTTGTTTCACTATGCAAATATAGTGTAAAATTTGTTTGAAGCTGTTGTTGATATTATCGATCGACATCAATAATGGATATCATTTCGATAATCAATAACCCAAATATAAAATATTTGGTCAATAGTGGCACAATCCAAAACTCTAAAGGCGGAGATTATCTCACGTTGTGCCATACACTGGCTGGGCTGATGGTGTCACACTTGAGATTTATTTTGGAAATAGTTATCAGTCAAGAACTGGAAGCCAAACACATGACATCGAAGACAGCGAGGCAGCAAACGGAACGCGATTGTATTGTTTTTGTAAACACTTGCCACACTTGAGTTCCACTTATAGGTCGGAACAGGCTTTGTTGGTGATATCGATATTATCGATTTGATAATGACATTACCATTTTGATAATCGAAAATGAAAAATGTACCGATGTGCATCCGTACTTGGACGATACGAATAGGAATGTACATACTTCGTAACTCGCGGAGTACATACATTTCCATTCGTTGAGGAATGCACGCCTGAACTGAGCAGCCCGGTTGGCTGCAGTACTCTAGCAGCTTTTTATATCTATGTACTTTTTTTACATGATAATACTCCTAGGATATGATCAATTATAAGATAATGATAAAAAACTTTTTCCTTGTTGATTTAGTCAGCCATTATATTTAATGTGATTAACAATTCAACTTACTATATTCCAACTTGATTGCTAAAAAAGAGAAGCTGTACCTGTGAATTTATTGCAGCTATTTGTATGTTGTAAAATTACTACTTTAGACATGCCAAGTTTTAAAAAAGTGGCACACTACTGGCCTCACAACTAAAGTAGTTGCTCACAACAAGTAGTAGGCCTACGCTACTTAACGTCTTTTCATAAAGTAATGTAGTGCCCATTTTACCATATCTAATCACACATGTGTTTCACTGTTTAGTATAATATAGCTATTGGAAAACAGGCCAAACACTGAATGGAACGCCATGCCAGTGTTTGTTTGATCATATTGACTGCCTTGACGAGAATGGAACCTCTGATGACAAGAATGTTAACCTGCACAACAAATTATGGTTTATGATTTGTGGTACAGTTTACTGCAAATAATTATGTATTGATTTATGTATGGTAAGTTGGTAAAACTTAAAAAAAAAAAAAAACTTAAAAGGTTTAAGGTAAAACTATTTTCTAAAATGAAAATTTAAAGGGCGTCCTATGCCAGACCTTCATTTCAAAATGAAAATCTTAAAATTTATTTATTGAATCCAGTATTGTAAAGCATACTGCGGATTACTGCCTATACATGTCAAACTAGTAGGAACAATATATGCAAATATATTTTAAATACATCAAATATACTTAAAGTTTTAACTTATGTTGTTGCATTATTCTTTTATTTATTTGAATCTCAACTCGAGGTGTGGTTGTTTTTATTAGAAGAACATTGTTGTTTTATAAAATTCTTGATCTTATGTTCCTTGTAAGGTAAGCAGAAGCTTGACTACTGCTATTGTTTTCTTACCTGTTCCTAAAAAAGTTGTGATGAAATGACCGTAGAAAGGAAAACAAATCATAGCCGAACACATTATTTATATGTATAACTATCTTTTATATTTTAGGTATGGTGTCACCTGTTGGTCTCATCCCACAATCCCTAACACTTAACCACCTGATAGACCTTGTTGCATATATATTAATGCAGTGTGTAGAAATTTGAATTCTTAGATATCTAAAATCAATATCTAATTGGTGTCCTAATATTTTTTTGCATATTCATGCATGTGTGTCTGATAATCAAACTTCGATCTTAAAAATGTCACTTAAATAGCTCGGAGGATTTTGGTTTTACATTAAATCTGCTTTTCAAAAATAGCACTGTTACACCTATAGCTACTCGACGTTTGAAATAAAAGTAGTCCGGAGTGAATTATCGGCTTTGCTGACTGGTGTGCCCAAGAAAAGAAGAATGTGTTCAAACTGAGAGTCAGCTTGTGTAAACCTGCCATTTATATCATTTATCATTTTTGTTATTACATTCATTTTTATTTGTTAATTTATTTGTTCTAGGTCAACATAATATTGTGTTATAAAGGTATTTTTAGAGGGGTGATAGGAGCGCCAATGTATAGCTCATTATGAAATGATCCCGTTTTACTGTCGTACTAGCCGCTTGTGGAGAAAAATGCATGCATAAAGTTCTGGTGATTCATTTAACTAAAAGCTTAGCTAGGTAGTTGTTAAGTTACTCAATTCTTGAATAGCTTGCTACTTAGTCACCTACTAAGAAAGTACGTAACTTCTTGGGTACTTGGCGGCTACCTACGTTATTGTATACTTTGTAATTTTTACAGGTGGCGTATGGAAATTAATATAATGATAAAACTGGTTACTTATTGAATTAGGTCAGCCATTCTATTTAAATTATATTATATTTCAACTTAATCACTAAAATATAGATGCGGTGAATTATGCTGCAGCTATACGTTTATAGTAGAATTACTAGGTACTGTAGGCATGCCAAGCTTTTAAAAGTGTCACACTACTTGCCTCGCTACCTAAGAAGTGCTTGTAGTAATACAGTGTCTGTTTTACCATACATAATACTGTGATCTAATCACACATGTGTTTCACTGTTTAGGATACTCAACGGAATGCCATGCCATAGTGTTTTGTTTGCTCATTTTGATGGCCGTGACGATTGGAAGAAAGAAAAATGGACCCCCAGAGATGAGAAATTTTATCTGCACATCAAATTATGGTTCACGATGTGTAGTACAGTTTTACTGCAAAATATTCTTCATAAATTTCATTAGGTACCTACTATTTTATTAGTGACAAACTTATTTATAATTACTGTTTATTGTAATTTATGTCATTAAATTTAGGTAGACTATTTTTTTTTCATGAAAATTGAAAGTCTTCTGTTGCCAAACTTTTTTTATTTCAAAATTAAAATCTAAAATTTATTTTGAAATCAGTTTTTATTAAATCATACACAACAGTCAAACAAGAAGAACTATGTCTTCACATTCTAAAAAAATAAATAAAAAATACTTGGAAGTTTTGTTTTGAAATAATTTTGTTGGATCATTTTATTATTTATTTTAATCTCGACTCTTCTTTATTTATTTATAAAAACTTAAGTCATGGTTGTTTTTATGGAAAATAACTTTGTTGTTTTTGTTAAATAAAATTCTTGGATTTTGTGTTCCTTGTAGGGTAAGCTTGACTACTGCTATTGTCTTGCATGTTCCTAAAAAAATGTGATTAATGAGAAAAATAATATTTATTTATATGTAACTACTAATTCCCTTCCCCAAAGTGTGTGTGTGTGTGTGTGTGGGGGGGGGGGGGATATTTTTGCAAATCCTTCACAGTTTACAAATCCTTTTGGGGTGTTCTGTTGTTAATGCTTACAGTTCATAAGTTCAGATGTCCATAGTTTTATTTCCCAGGGAATACTGAACTTGTACAGCTGCTACATCAAGCAAACGAAACCATGTGTTCCTAACGCCTCTCCACTGAAAATCAGTTCTTTTAACTGAGTGAAGAGACATTAAAACATATTTTCAAATGAATTGGTTTTCCACAAGTGGTAGCTGTGAGAAGCCAAGAGGTTAACTGATCATATGTTATATTCCTGTAATAAATGGGTTGTGAGAACACTTACATTTTGTGTGAATGTGATTTATAATTGTATCGTTTATTCAACATTTGACTTGACTGTATATTGCACTGTTAATTACAATTAATTGATGTGTGGTATTTCAATTAAGAGCGTTATCGGTAAATTCTTGGGACTTTTTTATTTCTGTGTTGTATCAAAATATGATACCGTACACAGATGAGTGCAATGTTTTACAGTTGTCATGGAAGCAGAAATGAAAAGCCATACATAAAATACTTCTCAAAAAAATTTCTTTACTTTTTTTTTTGCACATTTTTGGATTTTGTCAAAAAGTTCAAAATTGACCACATTCGTGATTTTTACGGCTGATTAACTCAAAATATTAAAAATACGCAACCGTAAGGCTGTCCCTGTATGCTTTATTGACAACTTTGCGAAGTTCATTACCCAATTATTACTATAGTCACAGATAATAAATAAATTAATTTATTTTATTTTTGTAGGATGCCCGATGTAGGGTCTTCACATCAAATTTAACCGAAGTGACCCTCTTCAGGGCCCCGATTCATGTACATTTATCCCGGGTATAGGTGGTATAAGGACGGTATAATGCAGGACATGGCAGGATAAGGCCTGGTTAAGTCTGGGCAACTCTCATCCAATCAAAAATTTCCAATGCAACAACAGACACAACAAATGTTATTTTCCACTGCATTCCACAGCCATGTAAATCAGCAAATTAGCAAAAGAACACTGAAAATTTCCACCATCTTTTGTTTTACTTTTTCATTTAGTGACAGGAGTTTGCGTGAATTCATTTAAAGAAAAGAAAAGGCTTATTATTGCCGTAAATTTTGGAATAGCCTAGGACTATCATACCATTCTTTATCTGCATTAGGCTTTTAGTAATCAAAACTAGTTATTTGTGCGGGATGTGTCTGAACAAGGTAGTGCAGGTCTAGGGTTGTCTAGGAGAGGCCTAGGGCTTGTCAAACGTGTTATGTTAGCATTAATTGAATGTAGTCCTATAGCCTAATGGAACTTTAGGCCTACACTGTTGTATTATGAATAATTTTCTACATCTGGGCCTAGGCCCGAGACGGTTTCTGATTTGTTTTATGAGGGTAATGACAACTTTTCTCGTTTTACACATAGACGCAAAATTTAAAATGTCCGCCATCTGTTTACATATTTTCTTATCCCCGTGCTAGGCGGGATAAGTCTTCATGAATTGGATTCGGAGTTATACCGCACTTATACCACCTAACTCGGCTTATACCGGGATAAAAATGTACATGAATCGGGGCCCAGGTGACTAACTAGGTATATTGCGGATAGGACAATTGTGAATGGATGTTCATCGCGTTTAAAAGCAAAGTGGCTGACATCTGGGCCCCGATTCATGTACATTTATCCCGGGTATAAGTGGTATAAGGACGGTATAATGCAGGACATGGCAGGATAAGGCCTGGTTAAGTCTGAGCAACTCTCATCCAATCAGAAATTTTCAATCCAACAACAAGTACAACAAATGTTTTTTCCACTGCATTCCACAGCCATGTAAATCAGCAGATTTGCAAAAGAACACTACAAATTTGCACCATCTTTTGTTTTACATTTTTATTTATTGACAGAAGATTGCGTGAGATCATTAAAAGAAAAGAAAAGGCGTATTATTGCCGTAAATTTTGGAATAGCCTAGGACTATCATACTATTGTTTCATCTGCATAAGGCTTTTAGTAATCAAAACTAGTTATTTGTGCGGGATGTGTGTCAAAATATGGTCGTGCAGGCCTCGGGTTGCCTAGGAGAGGCCAAGGGTTTGTCAAACGTGTTATGTTAGTATTAATTGTATCTAGTCCTATAGCTTAATCGAACTTTAGGCCTACACTGTTGTATTATGAAAAATTTTCTACATCTGGGCCTAGGCCCGAGACGGTTTCTGATTTGTTTTATGAGAGTAATGACAACTTTTCTCGTTTGACACATAGACGCAAAATTTAAAATGTCCGCCATCTGTTTACATATTTTCTTATCCCCGTGCGAGGCGGGATAAGTCTTCATGAATTGGATTCGGAGTTATACCGCACTTATACCACCTAACTCTGCTTATACCGGGATAAAAATGTACATGAATCGGGGCCCTGGTGGTCAAGTGGAGAACTGCTCCAAGGCAGATACCGGGCGGCTGCATGGCGGCATTCGATGTTACGCCCATGGAATGTTGTAGCGTCACGGTCAACTCGAGAAAGAATTTACTCGATCATGTTTATTATTTAGCAAGCAAGAAAGGTCATAAAATTAGTAATACACATTTTTGTAATGCGTAAAGAAACAAAAAGTCTGAATGTGTATATTATTCCGTGCAATACTGTGGGTTAGATGGGAGTTCTATCGTCGGTTCTATTCCTATTCCTTGAGACACATTTTTCACAACTTTCATCAGTTTCATGGATACCACCAACCGATAAACGATAAACCATAATGGTAATTAATTTTTTAGAATGATGTGCTGTAGGCGGTATAGGGCCAAATCGGGCTAAGAGCTATGTACCGTCTTTGGGTTCAACATTCTAAACCCAAAGATACTGTAAACCATAGTATATATTATGCAAGTCTCATTAATGGTGTAATTGATAATTGGTATAGATATAATATGGAATTTTTGTAATTATTATTTATTATTAATAATATATGTCCATAAATAATTATAGTTTTTAAATTTGTGCAGCGCATTGAATGTAAACTATCCTACCTTGATTTTTTATTCCTTTATGCCAAGAGATTTGTACCAACTGCTGCCGTGAACAACAAATAATTATGCATAGACTTAATTATTTATGGGTTCATATTATTCATAATCTCAACCAAAACAACAACAAAACAATTCTAGGACTTAACTAGGCGTAATATAATTAGTTAACTATGTGTATTAATAATAGTAGGCCTATATAATTATAAAGTTTAGTGAATGCCGGTGCCATCGATATATAAATTATAACTTTAAATTTTTAGCCGCATTGGGGGGCTTTTTAAATGTGAGACAATGTTGTAAGAAGTTTCAATGGCGAGACGAAACACAAATTTAATAACAAATCGAGTTTGATAATTTATTCGCGAGGAACCCGCAAAAAATTACTTTTGGGGGTGGGGGGGGAGGGGGAGAATAAATAATCTGTGATATAATATTATATTACATATCATATAGGCCTAAGTAAAGGCCAATAATCATAAGAAATTCGCGGTATTGCCATCAAGTTAAAATTACTGAAAATACACGTCTCCAAATTACGAGATAAAATTCCTTATTTTGCTAGTTATTTTGCAGCTGAGGGTTACAAAATATAGTGATTGTCCTACCCCATCGTACCCAAGTACTGGAAAGTAGAAATACTTCCAGAACTGACGCTTACAATGAAATATTATGTTTTAAAGCATGAAAAACACACTTGCTCCCTATGCAGCCCGTGTTTTTATCTGCCTTCGGACGGCCATGTTGGCATACGACCGTGCTGCTACCTGGTTAGGTTTTAACCGCGAATAAGAGGACTCAATCCCTTGCATTCCCATTAACGACTGAGGAAAACCTCGGAAAAAACCTTAAGTCAGGATTGCCGGTCTCGACGGGATTCGAAGCCGGGAGCGCTTATAGCGCTCGAGCCAACACTGCCGGTACAGATAATAGAGTAGTCTACACTACTTATAGCTATTGCCAAATGTGCCCTATTCCCCTTAATGGTTGGTGTGTCGTGTGTGTGTGTGTGTGTGTGTGTTGAGAAAGCCAATTTACCCCGATATAAGTGTCTGGAGTATATCAATTTGCGGTGTTCCGTGTATAGGTACCTACTCCATACCGTTGTGATGAGGTGTTATTACTTCCTTCAAACTATATAATATTTGTTTTTGGAGATTTTCGTGGCCGATATGGAATGTACTCGTTTTTTCCTGTTAAACAATGCCACATATATTTTCGTTGGGCCAAGTTTCTATAAGATTTCACTTACCTTCTTCAGGGCCAATACAACTTAAAATATAAAATTTGTATTGGTTGTATTGGCTCCGAAGAAGAATGTATTTATCAATAGTAATGTAGTTCTCGTATTTTATTTGTGTTGGTCCTAAAGAAGATTGAAATCTTATCGAAACGCCGCCCAACGAAAATATACGTGGCATTATAACCGAAAAACCGTATATCTTGAATGTAGGTTAATATCTGAGGGTAAAGTTGTTTGGTATATACATTATTTTTATCCTCTGTGACGCTCTTCAGCGGCGTTATTATGGTGTAAGGGTAGGCCTATGTCTGAAGGCTTGTAAGAAGCTTATATCCCAGCATTCACCTTAAAACTGAAGAAAACACCTGGGAAAAAACTTTGCCAGGATTGCCGGTGGCTGAAATCAAACCCACGACCTAACGAGTGACTGTCGTTGATTAGGGATGGTTTTTTGTTGCTCAACTTATCATATTAATGCATTAAGACTATTCGAGACGATGAGTGGGGATAGATGACGATGAAGGACGAATAACAAAAATAAAACATACATTGTGTGGGATTCGAACCCACGTCTTTGAAGCCCTTGACGCTTTTGACCAGCGCCCTAATCGTATGTGCTACCGCGGACACAGTATCAGCTGTGCTTTACGTTTGAGTACATTTCTCGCCATTGTTATTTTCTTGTTTTCTTAAGTACTGATTATGTTTTCTTTTATTACTTGTCTTGTTTTCAATATATATTTATTTACCTTTTATTTATGTTAAATTATGTTTGTGTTTAAATATTTTGTTTGTGTACATCAGACTACTTTTATACATCGGTTCTTATATTTTATACTCTATAACAGCCGTTTTTAAACTGAATTGTAAATTATTTTTTTGGTACTCAAATTCATTAAAGGGGCTATCCGCCAAAAAAATAACTACACCAAAATGACCGTTTCAAAAATTATATCCTGTAACTGTGATTTTACACGTTTTTAATTTTTTTAAAAAATTTTTATTTTGAGCCAGAAATTTGCGAAAATTGATGTTTTAGGAAATTTCTTAAATCAGCTTTAACCTGCTTCTATTTTGTTACACATCGATACCAGGACATCGTACCAATCTAAAATGGCCATTTGTAACATCATGTCTTGAAACTGTGCACAAATATTACCTCAAACACGCAAAAACACGCATTCCAAAATCACACCCCTTCTTGGTAATCAGCCTATTTTGACCGAACCACTTGCCCAAATTACAAAATTAACTATAGAGGATTTATAGAACAGGCTGTAGAGTACGTCAATAATAGCCAATATTCTTTTGGATCAAAACCCTCCAAGGTCACGGGGCATAAAGATCTTCCCCATATTATTTCTTATGGGAGATTTAAGTTCGAGAATTTTTGTTTGGGTCATGGTGGACCCAATAATTTTTCTGTTAATTTCTAATTTCATAACTAATTAGCCTGAATGAAATATATTTTTTGAGTTAGCGAGTGAATTAAGTAATACTAATTGTCCTTTGTTAAACCTAAAGAATGATATGTAAATCAATCCAGAAACAAAAAAAATCCGCTCAGCGGAATGGTTTTTTCTTTCATATAATCAATTACACCTACGGGATTGTTTCACGATTAATGAAATTGAGAAATAAACCCATCAAATAAATCAAATGTCCCGTTTTAATAGGTATCCGTTTAGGTGTAACATGTAAATCGAACACGCCCCTTTAAGCGAGTGTAAGGGAGCAGTGGACGTGCTTACGTCATCTGGTAGCCATGGCAACGCAACTTCGCTGTTGCCGGAACGCCAGCGGGCCAACATTCAAATAAGCCATCCCTCAGTTATAGCGTGGAAAGAACATTCGGTCAGCAGCACGAGAAGGGAATTATGTGTGCATGTCTGAGTATTCGTTTCAACTGTTGTTATCAAAGGAATATCTGGATACGCCTTCAAATCCAACAATATTTAGTTGGGTAGAAGGATTTCCACCAGGGATGGACAAAATATTACTTCACAAAATAATAGTGTTTCATTTTAGTTTTATGCCGTTTGCTCGGTACAGCGCGAAAAAACAGACAAAGAAACAAAAACAAACGATTGAATTTTTTTGGGGGTCAGTAAAATTGAAGCCTTCGTTTCGCTCATCCAAAAATTTAGTGTTTAATTTTAGTTTGTTTGTGTGAATTTGGCTGATGTGATGATGAAAAAGGCGATAGGAATTAATGATTTGAATCCATGTTTTTGTGGCACACTCATTACAATAACAGTGTAATAATAAATACAAACTGTGAGATCGCTCCCTAATGTATCTCTTTTCCGTCCGTCCGTCTTTGCGAGTGTCACGTCTTAAAAAAAACCGAACATGACCTCCGATTGGCATGCGTTTTTAGTTAACATTGTCCTTCAAAATGGATGCTGCAGAATGTTTCTGGTGGTGGTGGGGAAGGGGGGCTCTCTCAAAGGAGGACATTTTATAACCCGGCACCCCCACCAAAAGTGACAAACAAACTCATGTTGTGGTTTTATTTGTGTATCGTTCTAAAAATGCGGCTTCGCTCCCTATCTGGGGTGGGCATGTACCTGTGCTTGTTAAAAACCTTTGTCTACACATTTAATTCAGTGTGCCCAAGTGTCCGATAAATGTATAAGAATTCTTGTTTTAATAGAATAACAAAGCTCTTAATCACCATCAATGCGATCCATTTTCTTTTTCGTTGATCTTATGAAAAAATCTTGTTAAGTCTTATTTGTTGCCTGGGGTGTGACGACACTTTTTTAAGTGTATGTTTTTGTTACGTACCGTATTTGTTACTTTATTGTGTTATATGTTATCTTTTATATGTGTGTGCGATTCTTTGTATATATTATATTTTTATTAACTCACTCTTGTGGGGCTTTGCCCTGCATGCTGATAGATAAATAAATGGAATAATCAACTTTCGATATCGAAATTTTCGCACAATATCGATAATTATGCCACGTTACAGCTGATACTAAATTCATGCGAACGGTATTTACCTGATATGGTAGGTTGGGTAAACTAGGAATCCCGTTTGATCTATATCTTGTAAACAATAATCCCACCTATAGCGATGTTATGTTTATGCCCAACGTATAAAGCCTACCACCCTAGACACCTCGTACTTATCCTGCCTTAGCCTTGTGCAAATGAGACCATTACCGTAGTCATAACTAACAGTAATAATGTCGGGAGATAAGGCGCTGTGATGTACGATCATGGAAATATTATAATCTTATTGTTTTATACAGAGAGTTTATAATATATGAGAGTAGTTATTTGACTTGGAAACTAGTTGCATGTAAGTTATACATCTTAAGGTGAGGTATATTTAATCTGTGTAATTAATTTTGTGTTTTAATAAGTAAATTTTAAATCTAGGTAATTTCTCAAATACGAGTAAGAAACATAAAATTCTAAAATAAGCATGAGAAAGCGTGAAGCGTGAGAAATGCATAACAATAATTTTTCTAGTTTGTTTTGTGTTTTAAGATGAAAATGCCTATAATAATTTTCAATCTTGTATTTTGAAAATACCAGAGAAAAGCATAACAATTTTACTTTTTAGTTGTTCTGTTCGCGTTGGACGCTAGAAACATCCAGCAGCTCCCAACATTTATTTGTATATGAAAATGAAAATGAGTTATTGTGACTGAGTGGGTAGACTCCAAGTACGAATTTATTTATAGTTGTTTTATTTATTTAAACTTGTTAACTAATTTTAAAGTAGAAGCATCTCTTTGGGAAGTTTTTTCAGTTCAAAATTTGAAATTTTGCATTCAATATTAATCTATTTAGACCTACGAAGCACCAGAAGTCAGAATAATTAAGTTAATTGTCTCGGTAGCTAGGGGCAAAGCACCCGACTGGCAATCGGGAGACCGGAGTTCGAAAAGCCGCAACGATGATTTTTTTAAAATTGATGGATTGATTTCCATATATTCCATATTATTAGAACTGAGTTATGTCCAAAAGACTATTTTAATTAAGCACGAAATAGTTATCAACCTTTAAGGCTATTTTATCCACCTATGGTCGATATTTTGAAAGTCGAAGAAACATGGCTGAAAAGTTTTCTGAATAAAAGCGGACCTTACCAACAACAGGAAAAAAATGTTAATTTTTGGGAAGGGACGTAACCTCAATTTTGGACATTATGTGTCTTTTTTGACAATAGTGTTGCTAGCACATCTAGTACAAAATTACATTTTGAGAATCGGTTTTCTGAATATAGTTGCTAAACACCTTTAGCTTCAGCCTCGACTTTAAGGACAAATACATTTCTGAAATAACAGGTGGTGAAAGATTCTTTTTGTCAAACGGTACAAATACGAGATTTTTCGAGTTTTGTATCGTCTGACAAAAAATTGTAAACCAACTGTTATTTCAGAAATCTATTTGTCCTTATAGCTGAAGCTGAAGCTAAAGGTGTTAAGAAACTATATCCAGAAAACCGATTCTCAAAATTAATTTTGCACTAGATGTGCTGGCTACACTATTGTCAAAAAACGACATCTAATGGCCGATAGTGAGGTTATGTCCCACCCATTTTTTTTAAAAGTTGTTTTATTAAAGCTACTCTTCATTCAGCCAATTTTCATGGACTTTTATGGTTTTGACCATAGGGTGATAACAACAGCCTCAAGTTCCTTCCCCCATGCGTGCACGAGAAAGCGTAGTATACGTCCTAGAAAACAGCCTGCTCACAGAACACGCAATTCGTTTTTTCCGAAGCTCTGTACGTGTTTAAACGTCACTTACTAGAAGCTATACATAACTTCGTATCTGCAGGCAAATCGGTGTATCTTGCCAGCTATATTTCGGTTATAAAAACATACCGCTTTGATGTAACGAGATCGTAAGGGTTATTTATAGAACGATCACGAGAAACGGCCATTTCGTTATTTATCTAAGAACACACTTGTGATTTAACTGGGAACATATTTTTTGACAGATATTGCAATCACTCTTTCAGCTTTGTTTTAGTATGGTGAAGAATATATGTTCATAAGATTTACTAACGCATTCGATTTCACTTTTTCTAATGTCACATTACATTTAGTGGTAAATAACGACTTTTCAATTATTTAAAGTTATTCAACAAAACTCCTCCATATAGGTAAATATCATTTGAACTAGACTTGTTGGTTTATTAGTTTGGTGTTTGTTTCATATCTTAGTTGACACTTGTTAGAGCATCTGCCCTAATAGCAGAGATCCCGAGTTCAATCCCCGATGGAGGCACTTTTTAATTTCTGTCTATAACAGTCATAACAGCGTCATAGTCGCATTCTACACAGTTTAACATAATGGGATGAGCGAATCGAAGGCTTCAATTTCACTGAGCCCTCAAAAAATTTAGTTCCAATGTTTTTTTTTTGTTTTTTTTCTGTCTGTTTTTCGCGCTCTACCGGGCAAACGGCATATGCGATCTTGATGAAAATTGGAAGGGCCTTCGAAATCTCTGAACTTAGACCTGCTACGTTTTTGGGTACAATCGAAGAAATATTTCTCATTGATATCGTACTTTTACGATTTTTTCCGATTTTTAATGCGATATTTTCGTGATATTTGGACCGATTCTGACCAAACGGGTGGGGCTACAACGTTCATATTTCACATGGACATTAGGGTAATGGTGATGTATTGCCTTTTGAAAGAAAAAGATGACAAAGTTAGACAGAATCCATAGAAATAAAGGTTTTAATATGAGTTTTTCGAGGTGTATAATAACAATTAACTTAAGTAACAATAGAATCTTGACAACAATCACCTACAATGCGTTCAAAAGCACTTGCAAAAGTAAGAGATCCCACGCAAACTTACAAAAAAAGCTCATCCATCTATGCGACTAAAAGAAGCGTTCGCGAAGCGATCAAGTATGTTTGTATAATATATATCGCGATATAATTATCACCTCTATTCGTTCGTCCGTGCGTGTGTCACGTCTCACGACTAAAAAACGAACACGACGTCCGATTTACATGAGTTTTTTCCATTGTCCTTTAGCAACGATGGTTCAAAATGTTTAAGGCCAACCTGGGGTTAAGGGGGTGGGGGACGGCCAGACCCCTCCCCACCCCTAGAAAGTCCATCACCATTGGTGACTGCAAAAACAAGCGAGGAACATTTTAAATTAAAAGTTTTGAACCCGGCGCCTCCACCAAAGTCGACGATTAGCGAAGTATTTATTTGTGTATTCTTCTTCGGCGATCTGAAGAAGCTTCGCTCTCTGTTTTGGGTGCTCCCTTACCCCTGATCTTCTTCACTCTCGGTCTCACAATATATTTTATTAAATTATTGAATTGTATTTATACTTTGAGAGAGAAAATACATGATATCGACCAAAACACAGTTATTAATAACCCACCATCAAAACACGTTATGATTCATCCGAAAATATCAAAGACGCCGACAAAGCTAGCGATGTTTACGAAAACGTCTTCAATAAATGTAACGTTTTGTGTAAGACCCTAAGGCATCTTTTGACGTTCGCTTGTTTCACTTTGATATTGAAGTTCAAACCCTTATTTTCTCTTCTTGCGGGTTGGACAGGGCCTTCGCTCAACTCTCTTGCGGGGGGGGGGGGGGGGGGGGGGGGGGCCCACTCATCGCCGCACATGACATACGGAGTGATGCTGATTGAAGCTGTAAGCACTTGTCCGCGGGGCTAAATCGAAGTTCAAGGGGGCTATTTTTAAAGCGGTTACCAAAATAAATATGCCTGGTGTGATGTGATTTACAATCGATCGAGGGTGCGTACGTGTGTGGTTTCACGAAAAACTTTTGTTGAGAACTTTGAGAGAACATTCACATGTTGAGGTTTCAGGAGTGATATTAATTGGATGTTGTACTGTTGGTAATAGGCTGACGATCGACATCGATTATTAATCAATGGCAGAAGTTATTTTCGACCGTTTGTATGGGGAGGCAGTCGATGATTTTGTTTATTGGGAATATAAATAATCTATGTTATAATTTTTAATATCACTGCTTAAAAATATTGAAATTTATATTGCTTTGTTTTACAGGTCTTGAAAAATTAGATGTACATTATTTGAATTTTGGTGTCGATGTTTTCATTTTAAATTGATTCCCGGCCTTATTTTATATTTATGCTACCGTGCTATTTGTGACGATGGGTGTTGACAGATGAAAATGAGGTCAGGTTGACAAATCCGTGCATTATGCGGGACTCGAACCCACATTTCTCTGAGTTAAACGTATTGGAACTACGCCCCTACCTTACACGAACTATTGACGAGTGCAAAATGTTGTTAACTTTGCACAAAAATCGCTGAAAATTAAATTAAAATTTTAATCACAAAAATTCTAATGAAAATAAATAAAAATAATAAAAACATTACTTTATTAGTCAACGTATAACTTTCTGGAAAGGTTTCATTTCATTTTTATATCTTGACTAGCAAATGCTAAGGTTTCCATCACCATTAGGCGTTATTTATTTCTAAAATTGACGATTTAAGGCTCCCAGCAAAAACAATTACCTAAATAATCCTTTAAGGACATAACATCTAAATTATTTATGTTTTTACTTTACCTTTTAACTTTAAATCATAAGCAGAGAAGTTTTTTTTTATAACAGAGCTCTACTTTCATTCATTCATAAAAACTGTCCTAATTTTTGTATTCAGTCTTTCAGCCGCTCAATCTGCCATTTGCCAAAAAACAGTGTGTCCATAGAGTTTTTAGTTATTCTTCCTTCAATGAAGTGTGCAAATTTTCTGACATCTCTCTTTTATCTCAGTGGACCGTGCAAGCTGAGAATTTAGTCTAAAAAGAGTCTCCCATCTTTTCTAAATATACAAATATTTAGTCACCGCAACATTCCCTTACACAAATTAGCCTTGTATCGTAGTTAATACGCCTAGCTGTCAATGAGCGTCTAGATTATCAGTGTTGAGCACATGGCACGCACGCAAATACAAACTTGTGAGTCAGATTGTTTAGGTTCGTGTCAATGTGGTAGAGATTACAAAGTGAAGAGTGTCTGGCGAGAGTCCACAATTACATCGTCTTCTCGTAAATATGCGCGGATCACAACACATGTTGCTCAACAGTGGCTAGCATCCATTGAACTCTCAAGTATATCTAGCTATAGAGAGGGCGATACTAGATATTAACCGCAGATGTGCCTTAAGAAATTTCTGGACCACGATTAACTCGATGTAGAGGTCTTTCAGTATTGTTCATCCCTTAACGCGTTATCCGTAAAAAAAGTAACAACAGCATTTTAATTTTGCAATTTTACCATATCATTTTTGTTATAGTTTGTTTAAGTTTGAGAAAACTTAGAATTTTGTATAGCAACTATTATTCTTTTCTTTCAAAACCCGAAATGTGGATGGTTTCTTAAATCGCAACACGATCCTCCGAATACGCTTTTAAATCAACATAACTAATATTTTATATGGAAGTTAAGCCGGAAATAAAATTAAAAATCCGTCTCTACCGGGTTTCGAACCCGTCTACAAAGTACCCCACTGAAAATATTTTTGTTTTACAATTTCTCGGGAAAACCTGCCCAGGGTGCAATGCATGCCCCTAACTAGTTTTTTTTTTTAAATTTGGACATTATGCGAAGACAATGTCCTAGGGCTGTTAAAAATACTCAATCCCCTACATTCGCATTATCTAAAAAGCTTGCAGTCAGGATTGAGAAGTAATGAGATTCAAACCCGGACCTCGCGCTATAAGCTTGAGCCCTTGCAACACTGTCGGACGAACTGTTAACGTTATGTAGACCTGCAGTAACTTTCTGAAACTTGTTTTCAAATGGCAACACCACATTATTATAACGACTTGATTTATTTCTCGACTTCATTGATAACACTCTCGTCAAACAAACAAACAAACAATCATCTCAACCGGGTATCGAACCCGTCTAGGCCCGGGGTAGAATTGGCCCAGAGCATGGCTCTGCTAATCGTAAAAGGCGATTCGAGAGAAAAAGTCCACCTCGCAAACATCAGCTAGTAAAAGCGGAGTATATAACTCCCAGAAATTAGAGGCGAACTCTGGCAATCGTCGTCGGGGACTTTGCCCCCTTCCCTTGACGACCCCTCGACGACGATGACGACAATGACACCACGAACGTTGACAAAGACGATGACGACCGCGACGTGAGTGAGAACCCCCTTTCCTCCCCTTACCCGTGGCTGGTTCTGACTAGCATGGGCCCTCCCCCCCCCCAGGTTAGAGTGGTGCATTATGACCTTTACGGCTGACGCGTCCTAAATCCAAATAAACCAAAAAACCGGCTACTAATAAACTGAAACACACTGAAAGCCTATTCTTATAACTGAGTGGGGGTAGACACGAAAAGTAATTTGGAAAACTAATGGCGTATTGCTGTACTTGTCAAGAGTGAAAACTCTTCATGTATAATTCAATCGTTTCTTTTTTAGCGCCCTCTTAGAGCCTGCAGCGTAGCGTGAAACTCAAAGGCTTTGATTATCTCGGCACTTGTAGGCTGTAACTTGTTGTTATTTACGTCCAAATGGTGATTTTCACCGGCCTTCGTTAGCTATTTGCGGGCAACTTACTCTATGAATAGACTCCATACTCACAACATTGCTAACGAAAAGCAGATTTGCACATGGAAAACATCACGATCGACAGACGGTTTAAGGGTTTGTCAAGATATCGGCATTCAAAACAAATCTATTACGCATTTGTACTGGATTTATCGTTAAGTATTTACAGCGTTGATTGTTCTACTATTACGCAAATAAATAAATCAATTTGTAATTTTGGTTGTTGATTGGTCTATTCTGTCTCAGTGATCTATTTTGGTATCTATATATTTTTTGGTATCTATCTATCTTCTATTTTTATTATTTTTTATACCATGTTGTCGTCTTCATTAGGACTATAATATGATGGATGATTCAATTCACATTTTAAACTTACGCGGCACATGAATATTAAAGTAGGAAGCTTCGCAAACGCTTTTTCAGACGCGTTGTTGGATGAGCGTAATTGGTGCATTGAGCTGCCATGTGTTATATGCAGATGAAAAAAGCGTAAATTTGCGATTTTCATGAGAAATAATTTTTCGATTGCGCTCAAATTTCACAAGAATTGTTTTGTTTTTTTAATTCCTGA
Source organism: Sweltsa coloradensis (assembly GCA_024449915.1). Classification (NCBI taxonomy): domain Eukaryota; kingdom Metazoa; phylum Arthropoda; class Insecta; order Plecoptera; family Chloroperlidae; genus Sweltsa; species Sweltsa coloradensis. The sequence goes on along the minus strand of JAMZAV010000242.1, from coordinate 290,699 downwards.
ATTGTAGTAAATAATATATAAATTCATTAAATTAAGGTTCTGTGAAAAATCATTACAATCGGATAAAGCATGTCGGTGTCGAACAAAGTTTTTAAAATACGAAAAAAAGCGTAAACTTGCGATTTTTATGAGAAATAATTTTTCTATTGCGCTCAAATTTCACACGAATATATCAATTCATAAAATTAAGTTTCTGTGATAAAATCATTACAACCGGATAAAGCATGTAGGTGTTATAAGTCGAAGAAATGTTTTTCATGAGAAATAATTTTTCGATTGCGCTCAAAAACATGGCCGTTCTAAGTTCAGAGATTTCGAAGGCCTCCAGAAAATTTCATCGCAATTGGAGTATCGGTCTATCCGAAATCGAGTTAACAAACACACAAAAATACAAACAGAAAAAAAGAAAGAAAAACATTCCGGATTTTTTTCTCCAGTGTATAGTGGAATGGAACCTTTGCTTCGCTTGCTACGCTCGCTACGCTCATCAACAAAGGTGTATGTTATGTTTATATATTGATGATGGAGATGGTTTCTTTTTCTTGTTTTCCCACTTTTGTTGCAATTAAATAATAATCGTGTGAACAAAAATGTCATCTACACTACGGGTTGCGATACACTTAAGTTTAAAATCAATTTATATTCATATTCGACTTTCTCAGTTACGAAAATAAATCGTATGGATGCCCGCTGTAGGGTAGACATAAGTTTTAACTGGTGTTAAGTAATTGTGATGGGAATGTGCGAGGGCTTAACACAACTCAAAGCCAGCACTGTTCGCCGAGCTCGAGAAAACCAGCTTTTACGCAGAATGCAGAGATTAAGTCTGGATCACTTGGAATTCTCTATCGTTTGCCCTATCGTGTATTGGTTTGCACCAAAATATTAAGTAAGAATGTAAGAATTGCGCTATCAGAGCACAGTTTCTAATAATTGCTTAATTTTGTTAATAACTGACCGTAAATGTGCCTCCAAATACGTAAATTGTAGTAATTCCGCAAGCTTGCGTAGGGGGAAAATATTTAAAATTTTAAAATGTGCACTGATAGCGACATGCGCTCATCCATTGTTAACAACATCTCAAAAATACAAATATTTTGGGTGAAAATTGGAGGTAGAAAAGTGGTCCAGACTGTATGTGATATTAGCTGGAGCTCGAACAACCGTCTTTTAAGGACCGAAGAAACCCTAGGTTAAAATCTTTACAAGGATTGCCGGTGACGGGACTCGAACCCATGATCTCCTGAATCAGAGTATCAAACGTTACGCATGAGCTATCTCTGTCGTTGTCAGTGAAGCAATACGCAATTAATTAGTATTTTACTAATTTTTATCTATACTTCTTTGGTAGGAATGCCGCAATATACCGCACAGCAACAATAACACCTAGATTATATTTATTCATAGTTGTCCTATGTAAATCAGTTTTTTTACTGAATGGGATAGACGTTAAATAAATAAATAAATAAATAAATAAATAAATACATTAATAAATAAATAATAAATATAACAACTCAAAATGGCTAACAATTAAAGCCACTTACAATTTTGAATTTATCATTTTCTAGCACTCACCTTTTCGTACTAGTCTTTACTGTCGTGACTATGAATACTATGATTAATGTTTTAAAAATTAAATTTATTTTGGTAAACCTGCATGTCCAGGGTGCAATGCATGCCCCTCTTCATGTCTATAACTGTGTATTTTTGGAGTTAAAACAATTATTGTGAAGGTATGTTTATGAGGACTAAAACCTTGAAAAAACTTCAGTCAGGATTTGAGCCAGGGACCTACTGAATCGTGCAGAGTCGAGCGTTTAACGCTCGAGGGAACACTGTCGCTATTATCGTTTTACTCCAATTTCTAATATTGACTTAATCTAGTCTATACTTGGATTAAGTATGTGTAAACGGTGACTTTGAAACCGTCTAAAAACGAAGCAAATAATAAATTGTATAAAGTTGTTCCGAGAATTAGCCTTGTTGACTCTGGGGTCGGCCGCGGGCGAATCTGTTCGACCATTTTGGTCGCCGTCCTTTCCGAATACCGACCCCTTCTAGATATTTCTTGGTTTTTGTTAATTCAATATCGAGACAAATTATCAGTTTAACTCCAAATCGTTTAAACCAAAGCTACTTCCCCTTCGTTTTTTTTTTTTTTTTTAGAGAAGTATATATTTACTGTGAGTATTTACATCAGTATACTTATAGAGAACCAACTGAAATATTGAGCCTTCAGCTCTCTACTTTCAACCTTGACATTCATTGTTTGTGGAACCTAAAGATTAAGAATATATAAATAATTACATATGAAAAACAAGGGAAAAATTAATATAAAAAACCCTATTTATTGGGTGATTTTCAAAACAAATCAATTTACATTATTTATCACAAATAGGTTACGAGTTTAAAGCTCATGTTAACAATTCGTTCATCTAACAGTATCTTCTTAAATCGTGTGTGTGTATTGCAATATATCTCCGCCTTCCTCTACCGAGAACTGTTTGGCTCCAGCAACATGACTTCTGTCATAAACACTAACATTTACATTGAAGTTCGACAGACGCGGGTTGTGTATGCACTATTTACGCTTCGCACGTGTTCGCAAACATGTTAGGGTGGGGAGGGGGAGGGGGGATTGCGTCAATCTCTACACGTCACCGTACGCCTACCACGTACACTGCTAGAGCTTTAATTAATTTTACCGATGGATTTAATCCTGTATAGGGCGCAATGTATGCCCGGATCCACAACGGAGTTTATTTTAGCACAGTAAGCCGTATTTAACTCTCATTTTAATATCCACTAAAGGGCGTAACACATCATTTTTTTGGAGTTAACTCTTACATTTAACCTCTGCTATTTATTAGGAGTAACATTTTCCTTCTAAAATGGGTTATAGCGTTCCTGTTTGTGGATAACTAGGTATATACGTTGCGGATAGGACAATATTGTGAAGGGATGTCCGAGGGATGTTAAAGAGGACTCAATCCCTCGCATTTGCATTAACGACTGAGGAAAACCTCGGGAAAACCTTCAGTCAGGATTGCCGGTCTCGACGGGATTTGAACCCCACTGTCGGTGCTTTAGTTTGACAAATCCGTAATAAATGTTAGTTTTTTTAAGGAGCGTAGCGAGTAAAGCGAAGAGTCTTTTTGACTATAATGGAGAAACTAATTTTTATCGTTAGTTTTTTGTGTTTGTAAGCTGTCTACCGGCCAAACGGCTATTCCGATTTCGATGACATTTTCTGTGCTCGTTCGAAATTTCTTAACGTGTACAGCCTGCTCGCATATTTTAATGCATCGAACAATATTTTCTTCGCTTTCTATCGGATACATGGTGAATCCAAACATAATTAATTTTTTCAGGGCACCGTCATTATTCTGTAACAATAGTGATTATGAGGTAAATCAAATTTATTCTTTCAAGCATATCGAACTTTTAAGTATTACTTTTAACAGTCAATTACGATTTCGTTACTAAGTACATTAAAACGATTGTTGTAACTTTCTTTACTTTTAATTAACTGACTTTTTTAAAGTTGACCAAGCCAACTATGTTGGCACCGACGCCATCGACGAGCGAACAGTAACCAATCAGAGATCGGTATTTTAAATAGTAAACACCTACCCAACTCGTTGAGCACGATCCACCCGTGAGTGACACCAGTATCTACAAAACTAATTCGGAACAACTTTATAATACAAGTGTAGGACGGCTCCAAAGTCTTCGTTTACTGTCATTCATACCTATAATCCAAAAAGAGATGGATTCATGTCCATGTCAGAAGTCAAAAGTCTTCTGCCTAAAGCGGGATTCTAGCCCGGTGTAGTGGAATATCTTTACCCCCGGCGGGACATTACTACTGTACCAGTTCGCTCGAGGCTACTACACTAACCTAACCGGTTTTCACGCAAAGTGCGGGACGTAGTAATGACCGGCTATGGGTAAGAATATACTATCAAACCGACCTATTGGAACGGGATCTACCCACTACAACGAACACATAAATTCGTCTTTGCGAGTCTATACAGATTATTATTGTTATTCCAATCAGAGCCACATAAAACAACCCCCGCTGGCTGCGAACGTCCGAGCGCCCATGACGCACTTACCACCCTCCTACTCTGCGTTACTATGAACATCCCATGTTTTACAACCTTCTACATCAACAAATTGCTTCCGACGTCTGCGCTGCGTTCTCAGGAGACTGCTGCAGTGACGGACATTGCCACACTGACGTAGGTAAACGCTAGCTACCTAGGCCCGCGTCGTATACTGTTTATCCCGCTACTTGTGAGCAGAGTTTCACAACCGTCGGATGTAGATGTTTAGAAAACTCGAGTTGGGATTTGAACCTTGATCTTCAGATAATATTAAATCATCTTTGGTCGATTTGCAACCTTCCACTTTCGATTTTCACCAGTCTCTTTTGTTTATGTGTGTAAGTGTTTGGTTTATTATTCACAATATTCCTGGTATATTCTGTAGATTTATTTTGTATAATACACACATTTTAACCACGTTTTTAGATAGTTTGTGAATAATAACTTAAGGGATTTCCAAAGTATATGACGTCCAACGGGTTGTAATTCACATTTGTATAAGAATTGTGTCAAAATAATATGTTAATGTAAAGGTGAAGACCACAGAAAGATCTTAGTTTGGACTGGAGAGTTTATAAAAAAAAATTGTAGGATGCATGCGGTGAGGTAGCATACACATCAGTTTTACCGGTGTAGAGCTCTTCAGATGATTATAACAAGGTAATTAGTAGCACTGTTAGGACAGAATGCCCAGGGCTGTTAAGGAGTCAATCCAGAATTAATTGTCTACGAAAGCAATAACAATTTCTTGTTATTATGACTGTGAGGGTAGAAGTTTTTGGCATTAGAGTCGGGTAGGAAAAGACGGCCGGAATGATACTATGTATGTAAAAAAGTAAAAGGCATTTTATATATATATTATGATTTTCTCACAATTCATTTCATATTGTCTGAATTTTTATTGAATTGCATTTTGTATAAAGGATATAAATTAATAAAAATGGTCTGGACTGGCACCCCCACCAATTAAGAACGAAAATCCTGGACTGGCACCCCCACCAATAAAGTACGAAAATCCTGGACCGGCACCTCCACCACCCCTTCTAAAATATAATTTTTGTTACCCGAAAATCGGATATCTTTTTTGACTACCGGTTCGGCCTCCAAATACCCATCCCAACCCAAAATTTTGGGTATTCGCCCACCAGTATACTTGTGACGTTGTGAGAACTGGCTCTAGCATATTTTATTTATTTTAAATGAATTTTACCTGCCCATAGGGCAGGAAGGCTAATGCAGGGCACTTGTGGCCCTCTGTAGCCTGACACAGTGATTACAGAGTTACAAGTTTAGATTAACATTACAACAAAAGACAACAAGAGAACATGGCATTTATAGAGTTAGTCGACGAGAAAGGCAAAATGCGGATAAGGATACTTGAAGCGGGGGCGAGGCCTGAAGGCTCGTGGACGCGAAACATAAAACACATAAAAAAGCATAACATTTCCTCGCCGAACCCATATTTATTTCGATTTGACAAATCTATATTGACAGTCGTTCCCTCACCGACATATACTCACTTCCTGGAAATAACAAATGTAGTTTATTCGATATTCTTGGATGAATCCGTGCGTCATCTCTTGGTTATTAGCTTGTGTTATTTCACATTGTGCCTTATATATCCACACGACGTCAACGCCACGTCAGAACTTACTTGTTACGACTTTTTGGATGAGCGTAGCGAGCGTAGCGAGCGAAGCGAAGATTCCATTTCACTACACTGGAGAAAAAAATCCGGAATGTTTTTTTTTTTCTTTTTTTTTTTTTTTTTTTTTTTTTTTTTTTTTTTTTTGTATTTTTGTGTGTTTGTTAACACGATTCCGGCTAAACCGATACTCCGATTGCGATGAAATTTTATGGAGGCCTTCGAAATCTCTGAACTTAGAACTGCCACGTTTTTGAGCATAATCGAAAAATTATTTCTCATGAAAATCGTAATTTTACGGGTTTTTTCTTTTTTAAAACAATTCTTTGACTTATAATACCTACATGCTTTATCCTATTGTTATGATTTTTTTACAGAACCTTCATTTCATGAATTAATATATTCGTGTTAAATTTGAGCGAATTTTTTTAAAATTAATTTTTTTTTTTTAAAATTTCTAAATAAAAATTAAGTTAATTTTTTATTTAATTTAGTTTAATTAAAAAAATTAAGTTAATTTTTTATTTAATTTAATTTAATTTAAAAAATCTTCGACTAAGTAATGAATTTTTCACAGAACAACAGAAAATCCGCGTAACACATGGCAGCTCAATGCACCATATACGCTCATCCAACAACGCGACGGGACTTAAGCGTTTTCCTAGTAAGAAACAATGATTACAGATAAAGTGATTGTTTCTATAATATTTTGTGCCTTTTTATTGCCATATAAATATGATATGTGTGCAGGAATGGTCCAACGTAAATGGAAACGTGCAAAAGTCCACCTGATACTGTGCAAACTTAAAATGCTGCTTTAAAAAATACGACTCTTATAAGTCATTGTTCTTCACTAAATCAGTGATGAGTATACTTGTTAAATTAATTGGATGAGCGTAGCGAGCAAAGCGAAGATTCCATTTCACTACACTGGAGAAAAAAATCCGGAATGTTTTTTTTTTTTTTTTTTTCTTTCTTTCTTTCTTTCTGTATTTTTGTCTGTTTGTTAACACGATTCCGGCTAAACCGATACTCCGATTGCGATGAAATTTTATGGATACCTTCGAAATCTCTGAACTTAGAACTGCCACGTTTTTGAGCGCAATCGAAAAATTATTTCTCATGAAAATCGAAATTTTACATGTTTTTTCTTTTTTTAAACAAGTCTTTGACTTATAACACCTACATGCTTTATCCTATTGTAATGAATTTTTCACAGAACCTTAATTTTATGAATTAATATATTCTTGTAAAATTTGAGGCAATCGAATAATTATTTCTTATGAAAATCGCAATTTTACGATTTTTTCCTTTTTTAAAATTACGATTCATAAAAAAAATTAAAAAATAAAGTCAATTTTTTATTTAATTTAATTTAATTTAAAAAAAACTATTCGACTTTGTAATAATTTTGTCACAGAACAACAGAAAATCCTCATAACACATGGCAGCTCAATGCACCAATTACGCTCATCCAACAACGCGGCGGGACTTAAGCGTTTTCCTAGTAAACTACCAGTGGCGGCGACACATTTTTGTCATACGTCAAAAATTTCTCAGCTGTGATTATTTTTAACTAGGAAAACGCTTAAGTCCCGCCGCGTTGTTGGATGAGCGTATATGGTGCATTGAGATGCCATGTGTTACGCGGATTTTCTGTTGTTCTGTGAAAAAATCATTACTAAGTCGAAGATTTTTTTTAATTAAATTAAATTATATAAAAAATTAGCTTAATTTTTATAATTAAATTAAATAAAATAAAAATTAACTTAATTGTTTTAATTAATCGTAATTTTTTAAAAAGAAAAAAATCGTAAAATTGCAATTTGCATAAGAAATAATTATTCGATTGCGCTCAAATTTAACACGAATATATTAATTCGTAAAATTAAGGTTCTGTAAAAAAATCATTACAATAGGATAAAGCATGTAGGTGTTATAAGTCAAAGAATTGTTTTTAAAAAGAAAAAAAACATAAAATTTAGATTTTTATGTGAAAAAATTTCACGATTGCGCTCAAAAACGTGGCAGTTCTAAGTTCAGAGATTTCGAAGGTTTACATAAAATTTCATTGCAATCGGAGTATCGGTTTAGCCGGAATCGTGTTAACAAACACACAAAAATACAGAAAGAAAGAAGAAAAAAAAAAACATTCCGGATTTTTTTCTCCAGTGTAGTGAAATGGAATCTTCGCTTCGCTCGCTACGCTCGCTACGCTCATCCAATAAACTAAGTAAAAGTTAAGTTTTATTTAGTTGGATGAGCGAAGCGAAGACATCAATTTCACTAACCCCCAAAAAATTTAGCTCGGGTGTTTTTTTTTCTTCTGTTTGTTCGCTCTCTACCGGGCAAACGGCATATCCGATCTTGATGAAAATTGGAGGGGCCCTTACAAGAAAATCTCCGAACTTAGAGGTGTATTGTTTTTGGGTACAATCGAAGAAATATTTCTCATGAATATCGTACTTTTACGATTTTTTTCGATTTTAAGTGCGATATTTTCGTGACATTTGGGCCGATTCTGACCAAACGGGTAGGGCTACAACGTTCATATTTCACATGTACATTAAGGTAATGGTTATGTATTTCTTTATGAAAGAAAAAGTTGAAAAAAATATTCAGAATCCATAGAATAAAGGTTTTAATAGGAGTTTTTTGAGGTACATAAACAACTAACAAGTAACAATAGAAACTTGACAACAATCACCTACAATGCGTTTACAGATATTTAACATTCTAATTACCCTAGCAATTAGTACTTTATGAAAATTATTCTAAGTTAACAAAAATGATTTTGCAATGGAACTTGAAGAAGTAAAGAAATCCCACGCATATTAAAGTTTTTAAAAAAGCTCATCCATCAACACGACGGGACTTAAGCGTTTTCCTAGTTTAGTTAATCATACCTGAAGGGTTTAGCACCTAACACCTCTTGCTGATGTTGTTTTTTGGAAGATATTTTATGTTCTTTTAAGAAACGTTTTTATCTTGAAAACATATTTCGTTTTTTCCATTGTTTTCCGCAAAGAAAATAAAGTTATGTGTATGTTCAACTTCAATTGTACACCAAATAATAACATGTCAAAGATACAATTAAATAGCAAAAACACTGATAAATTTTGCGACTAATTCAAACACTAATGAATTGTTTTTACATTTCGAAAAATGTATCATACAACAGTGTGAGGTTTGATACAATGACGACAAGGGTCTACTTAAAAAAATTATTGTAACGCCTTGATAGAGACATGTCATACATTTATTTTTATCAGGATTGCTTGTGGTCCGTTAAAAAGAGTTTAAAATTGTCTGCAGACTGATGAACAGATGCAAACAACTAGCTCGGACATCTACTTGCAAATTGGACGTGACTGGCCACTAATGATTTGATGACATGTTAGACAACAACAAACATTTCAAGCCGCGCATCTCAGAGAATTTTCAGGTACGTTTTATCTATAAATCGAATGGACATAGAGGCCATTCCCGGTGGTTCTAGACCCTCGCGGGTTGGCCCTGCTGAGGTCCGGGGGCTGCTAGGGGAGCGTGGGTGTTCCCTCCTCAGACCCGCGTAGGTTGAACACGGCGTTCTATTGATCCATGTGCTCGCAATTTTAAGGAAGTGATCGACAAATCATCAAGCTTGACCGTGTCGTTTGATAAGGGAAATTAAGATATGTTATGTCCATGCATAAATAATTTTATACTGTTACCAAAATGTGCACTATTGATATTTTACTAAGAAACCGCGCTGCGGAAATAGTGACTTCAAAAACACATTACAAAAGTTTAACTTTAACGCCCGTCTTTCCACTCGGGCTGAATGAGTTAGGCATAGACATATCATGCATTGTCCCTCTACTGCCCCCCCCGAACGTTTTTGATTATATTACGAAATATTAAAAACAATATTATCAAAGATTAAACTTTATATCATATTTGTCTAGTATTATTTTTGTCTACCCTAACTTCAAGACCACGCTTCGCCACTGATCATACAAAACATTGTTGTTTAGTTTGATTAATTACAAAATGGTAACGTAATTAAAATCGACCATCGTATTGGAAACGCGTGGGACTCTGACTCGGTAGGTCATGGGCTCGAATCCCGCCACTAGCAATCCTGGCAGAAAGTTTATTTCGGGATTTGCTTGTAATAGGATACGTTAAAAATGTCAGATAATTAAAAATTGTCTTGCTAAATACTGAAAGAAGCAAACAAAATAGTGACGAATACATTTCAACAAATTAGGACATGACTCGCCAACTAAGTCGTACTTAGATGACGATGAATTACGTTTACAAACAAAACATACCTTATGCGGGATTCGAACCCACGTCATCGTAGAGACGTACACTTCAGAAGTAGACAGTAAATGCAGTAAACTTATTTAAATGCGACATTGAGCCCCACACATCAGACGGCTCCAGCCCAGGTAGTCCTTGAGACCCTCGCCGTCCGCCACTGCTACCCGGAGGACCGGGGCGTAACCATGACTACCCGGGGAGCGTGGGTGCCTCCTCAGACGCGTGGGTGTTGAATCTAACGGCGTCGATTGGAAGTACACACCCTTGTAGGTACATACCCCGGCTACACATCCCACGTAGCCAGGGAGAGTTTGGCCCAGAAACCCAGTTCTCTGAGCCTAGTATTTGATGGGGTCGTTAAATGAGTCAATCATAAAAGAAGCTAATTGCTTATTATTCTTTATTGCTCAATTAATTATGTTTTATTTACTTAACTTTAATCACCCCACATTTAGCCATGTTTTGGTTTGTTTTGTTTTCTAACGTTCACTTCCGTATAATTAATCATCTTGAGTCAATTTTGTTTACCTTGCTTATACCATAATATGTTTTTTAGATAACATACATCAAGTCACACATTTGGCATGTAAATAGTGAGAATGAATATTTGTGAGCTTTATGCTGCAAATACCTAAGGAAAATGGTTTTATTTATTCAAATTTTGGTTCGGTGCTTATTTATGATGAAGGTGCTGGGTAGCATGATAGTAAATTCGTCCCAACTTTTACAAATGGTGGAGGTGCCGGGTAGCATCATTTTTTATTTATTTATTTATTTATTTATTTATCTATCCTATTCAGTTATAAACACTGATTTATTACGAATTAGGTGTCCCCATCTCATACTAATACGTACATTATTTAGTCTGGCCAGCGGTTTAGCCGAGGCCGTTTAACCGGTTCCCACTCGAACATCGAAGTTAAGTAGCCTTCGGACGTGGTCAGGGGTAGAGTGGGTGACCGCTTTCCCTGAAACTCACGTATACCGCTGGTTAGAGCAGATGGAGGGTTCGAGAGCTAGTGTAACGGTTTCGTTCTCCTCGACGTCTGCTCGGCAGTCCGGGTTAGTGGAGGAACCTATATGACTGTCAAGGCTACACCGTCCTTTCGGATGGGACGTAAAGCCGTTGCTCCCCTTCGTACTTTTCGAGAGGAGTAGACTACGTGCCGGTACCGGGTTTCCCTTCCTTCCTTCTGTTCATACTTAATCCTCATCTATCACCACTCATCGTCTCGAATAGCCTTAGTGCATTTATATGAGACGTTAAGCATGATCCAATCAATCAATCAATTATATTTAGTCTGAACGAATTGTTTGATGAAATAAAAAGCACAATATATGAATAGCTCAATGCAGCTTCATGTAAGCTATATTATTTCATCTTGTATTCATCCATCCTCTTACTACGATGGCTTTTAATCTCATCTTAAGCCTACTTTTGAGAAAAGAGCCTCAAGGTAGGCTAGTTTATATCACAAAAGCGCACACGTACTTCGTTATATTTTTACACACGGTTTTATTTTAGTTTTAAAAAAAGCTTTTATCCAGTGTTCCTTGCGCGAGAAAGTGAGCGTTTTATGTACACACGATGAATATTTTATAGTGGGTAATTTTAGCTCTTGAGTGTACCGCGAATATACACTCTTGTATGTATGGCATGTAATGGAGAAAATAGCAAGACGAACATTGTGAATAGAATTTGTATTGACGTAGGCGAGTTTTGTTACCGCTATTGTAATATTCGAGACGATTAGTGGTGATAGATAAGGATATAACACTGTTGTAGATCAGGGAGTTGATATCCACTATAATTTTTTTTTTTAATTTTTTTTTTGTAATTTTAGCCCTTGAGTGTGCCGCGAATATACACTCTTGTATGTATGGCATGTAATAGAGAAATAGCAAGACGAACATTGTGAATAGAATTTGTATTGACGTAGGCGAGTTTTGTTACCGCTATTGTAATATTCGAGACGATTAGTGGTGATAGATAAGGATATAACACTGTTGTAGATCAGGGAGTTGATATCCACTATATGTCTTTCATTGCTTTCAAAAGGTATGTCTGTAATCTTTCAAATGCCCCTCCCTCTTAAAAGTTAATGATAACCCATGTTTTTTCTTCCCATTGTTACATGTATTCATGGTAACTTAATTATATTTAGCTTAATTTTTTAGTATATACTATGTATAATTCTGTTTTCTATCTCATATTTCCTCTCATCTCGCGTATATTATGTTAGTTTTTCTTCTTTTCTATTTAACAAAAAGATTTTATGTGTGTATCTTCAATATATTATATTGCACTTGTGGGATCTCGATCCTGTTCATAATAATAATAATAATAATAATAATAATAATATTTATTTTTTATTTTTTTTATTTTTTATTATATTGTAGATACATTTCTTCCTTTCAAAACCTTACACATTTCATACATTCGACCTTCCACAAACTGCGCATGCAGCTTATCTGTGGAACTATGTTTATTAAAGATAAGGATTTATTCACTTCTGAACACTTAACCTAATATAATTGAAATTTGATTTATTGAAATTACCGACATGTGAGTCTAAACAATGTGATAATTATATAAAGTTTGACATTATGAGTAAATTTATGAATGAACATAATAGAAGAAAATTGATAAATACCTGAAAAACATAAAATATAAAAATCACATAACCACAATTTCCTCACTCAACTATAATTTTGTTTTGAAGCAAATAATCTAATAATAATAATAATAATAATAATAATAATAATAATAATAATAATAATAATAATAATAATAATAATAATAATAATAATAATAATAATAATAATAATAATAATAATAATAATAATAATAATAATAATAATAATAATAAAAATAATAATACTGACACACAATTACAAAAATCAATATTCTATGCGGAATTCAAATACTTACCCCTATAGGATGCATACGCTTTGAGCCCCGAAGACGTCTTTCGTAGTATTAAATTCCAAGTAGAATATTATTAGAAAGTGCAATTAATTGTGTTGACAATTACTCAAATACATGCTTGATAGATGCGGTTCGAACCCAAGCCTCTTGGTTAACTTATTTTGTTTGTAACTTTCAATACGAACTATTGAGGTTAAGCTATTACGTATAAATTATCAAATTGTTTTTACATATTGTATACTCTAGCTTTAATTAAATGTCACTGATATAAACTTGAAAATTAAAACAAAACGTTAGTGAATAATAACATTTGTATCATATCTTGAATTTGTATAAATGATAATTTTATAACTAATAAGTGTCACAAGCGTTTTGCATGGAATCATTTTTTTGCTTTATACTGGCACTTTTATATTATTCCTACCAAACCATTATTTGGATTATTGGCTATTAGCATTTTAAAAGGGTAAGATGCTAATGATAGTTGTCAAATTTAATAATGATTATTTAAAAAAGTTAATAACACAGGAATTTGTAACGTGTATACTTAACCAACTTTTTTGTTGTTTTAGAATTGAAGAGAGTACAGAATTTCGTTATTAAATATTGTTCCCGTGCTTAATGAAGTTAAAACATGAGCGAGTTGAAAATGAAGGGTGCACGGGTAAATTACTTCAGAATAGAACAGTGGTATATAAATATATAATAATGTCAGCCTCCCACTCATAATAGGACCAACGTTATAACTTAACTTTTCATTAAGACTTAACTTTTGGAAACTTCTCAATTATAAATTAGAAGTTTGTCCAAGGTTCCTTTTAACAGAATCAAACAAAAGCGGCTTCCACAGGAAATTAACTTAGCACACGTTAACCGTAGGTGTTTCTATAGGGGAGGCTTTCAAAGCACTCTCAAAGGAAGTTGATAGGAAGCTCTTTGGAAAACAAGGCGGGGGGTTTTCGTTCGGCTTGTACGGAATATTAAATGTGTTTTTTTTTACAAGGGTAAACGTACGTTGCAGACTAGGAATTCTTTGATGACGAAAATTGAGAATTTCAATTACAAATTGAGTGTGGGTGTAGCGGTACGTAGGAGTAAACTGAAATATTGGCTTTGAGACAAATCTAAACTCATTTCAAAATGCGAGCGTATTATTTACAAACATCATGGGATGGTTATATTCGAGTGGGGAGAATATGAGAGCAGAGCACAACATCCGTTTACAAGAAGAGAAAATGCTTTCATACAACCACCTTTTGTCTAGATTTGCGTTGTTGCTAAATTATGAGTTGTGAAATATGAAGTACAATATTATTATGCTCCTGCGTGTATAATTATTTTATGCTAAACTAGAATCGATGGACATACATTATCATATCGCACACACTTAATTATTATTTATTAAATACCACAAAAAAGAAATGACTCTTTTATTTACTATTTAAATTAATCAAGATTTCTTCAATAATATGTACACATTAACACTATACATAAATAATGAATTAAATGTAATCAGGGGTCGATTCTCCCCCATCTGAAGACCACTTTTCTGTTTGTCCTTCTGTCCGTCTGTTCTTGTGTCACGTCTAACGATGAAAACCGAACATGACCACCGATGCATATACATTTTTGTGTATTGACAATTGACATTTCAACAAGGGTGATACTGAATGTGTGTTTGCGTGCACGGCTAGACTTCGATTCACTTTCTATTTCCGGTACTGCCGTTCCCGTGCTTACTAGACACAATGTACATAAACACATTCATGAGAAAATAACTTTGATGACTTATTACATATTTTACTCGTGCAGTATTGGTTATGCATTATTCAAAATTAAATACATGTTTGAATTGATTGCATCACACAATTTTTTTTGTAATAAACCAAATTTTGATAGTTCCAAATTTAGATTGCTAATTTCAAAACTGTTTTCAGAGTTACATTTATATTATTTTGTCAATTTTATTGTATATTTTAATGTATATATATATGTGTTGTTTGTCAATGCTATGATTTGCACTTGCGGAGTATTTGTACTCTGTTGTAATACGCATTATAATAAATAAATAAATAATCTTTGAATGCATTTAAAATTGTGTATACTTATTGGATACATATTGAATAGATACATCGTAGATGCTGCAATAACCACGTGTTGTTTGACCGAATGAACTGAGACACGTGTTCCCACGTTGCACAATACGATAATTTGGACCTGATTCAATCAATTATTGTGTTATCTCTGATCATTATTTAATATAAGTAGTTTGTCAAACAGATGGCGTTCGTCCAACACGTTTGAGCTGCCAAAACTTAAGCAACGGTCCGCTCTGGGTCGAACGAACTGTTTGACGGGTGCGAGTGTGAAACCGTCATTTGGTGTTTTATTAGCGGAGGGGGGGGGGTCCTCTTGATAGTGGCTCATTTTTTAATTTCATTAGTCGGGAACGGGGAAACACTCCCGTAGGTGTAATTGATTACAGGGAAATCAATACAGAAATTTAAAAAGTCCATCTCACCCTGGTTCTTATTTAGTTAGTAGGTAGTCTGATCCCATTTTTATCACCTTCTAGTTTCAAGTTGAATTTAGTTCTCACTTATTCTCTATTCTGTGGATTAGTTTATGTGATGTATTTACATTATACATCCCAATTGTGATAAATAATTTAGCTTTAAGTAAATTATTGAAAAAAATGGAAGTTAGTTTTATTAATGTTCTTTTATTTGTTGAATATTGTTTTTGTCAAGATTAAAAACATTTGATGAGGGGAAGTTAATTTTTACACGTACCTGTACGGTAGCACCCAAAACAGGGAGCGAAGCTTCTTAATCAACAGATCGCCAAAGAAGAATATAAAAATAAAATTATTCGCAGAGCGTTCGTCTTAACTTGGTGGCGGTGCCGGGTCACAGATTTTAAAACTTTTAATAGGGCTAGCCACTCCCTTATTACCCCAGGGTTTGTGTCATGAAGGGAGTATTCTCTCTCACAACATTATTTCATACCCAAAACATTACTTTATTTTACTGTAGACTCGCAGCATTCATTTGACGGACAAAAATCAGTATGCATTTATAAAAAATCAATTTTTTTTGTTAATTCACTCAATATTTTAAAACTCAATCTAGAATTAAACACGGTTATTTAGCTTGCTGTTACGCGAATCAAATCAATATTCATACATTCTATAATAAAAGTTCATAATTTAATCCAGGTTTGAAAAGTTTTTCATTGTATTTCTTACGAAAACCTTCACGGGAAAGTTATTAATTTTTAAAGTTAATTCCCCTAAGTGAGTGTACTGTGTCCTTGCGCGGACTGTACGTATACGTGGGTGTTAACAGTTGGATCTAGATTGTATTGACAGCTCTAACTCTCGCCACAGATCGGCCAACAAGGGGTTTCTAGTTCCAGCTGGTTGCATGCCCACGCAATCTGTCAGTCTTACGATACCTCGGGGGAATGACGTTTTGATTTAATTTTTTCTGTTCGATGCGACGCCAATAAAATAGAAATGCCGGAACTGTTTGTGATCGACAGTTTTCATCATCTTGTCAAAAGTTCCACGCTTATGACAGAATATGTCTTATCAACGTCGCCGAGGCTGGCAATGCAATTTTAATTAAAGGTCATTTCGAAGAGATGAAATTCGTCGGAATTTTTTTACGGTTGAACGAGAATGAAAATGAGAATTCTAAAATAACGCGTGGGTAGAAAATATTTTTCTCGACTATCTTGTGCGTTGTGTTGGTTTGTTTTTGTGCTACGGATAAGTTGACATTCAAACACAAAAAAAAGTAATACGTTGATGAGGCGAGAAAAATAGTCAATGATTAGAGGTAGGTGACACAAATTACATTACAATTTTATTACACCTACGGGAGTGTTTCCCGGTTAATGAAATTGATAAATAAATGAATCTAATTTCATAAATGCAGTCACAACAATGAACTACAGTTAAGTAAATATTTGAAGAAGTAATATTACAACAACAATGTATTAATATACCAATATTTTTCGTAAAAAATTCAAAAAGGATATAAATGAAATTAATTAATGAACCAAATATAAAAAAAGAAAAAAAGAAAAAAGCAAAGGGGAAAACAAAGAAACAAAGGATGAAAAAAGAAAGAAAAAGGAAAGAAGTGAAAAAAATCATCAAAAAAGAAAACCGAATAGAAGAAAAAACTGATGTACATGATACTCTTGCATGTTGTGATTTAACCTGTTGTACCGTATAGAGCCTGTGATGGGCACCCCTGCTCTCTCTTGTGTCTGTCGAATATTAAAACCTCAAGTGTTTACCTCGAAACGTAATTTTGTTCCGTTAGCAGAATAATGGGCCTAACATTCATGCTGTTAAGGAAACTTAATCATTTCTCCTGCGCTTCCCGTTTTATTAAAACCGGAGTTGGTTTTTATGATTGAATTCTCTTTGTTCCATATTGTGCAGGAGGTGGGGGTTGGAGGGGGGCAGCACAGCTTCAACCAACAGGGTTAATTTGGTGCTTTAAAAGTACTTCTGACTTGGTTTTATAGCTGTTTCCTCTTATTCCATTACATTTTGGCAATGTTTGGCCCCACAATTCTGAAATTGGTTTTAATATGTTAGAATATTGTTTTACATCCATCTGGCTAAAATTACCAACAGTGTCGTCCACAATTTGTCACATTTTTCGTCTTTATGCAGCCGCGTTTTGTCCAAGTACGTTATTTATAAGTTTTGTCATAATATTAACATTAAACCTAATTTTTTTTAATCATTCTTAAAATGTTAATTATATCTTGTCTTGGAATAACATTTCTCCTTTCTACATTTGTGAAAAAAACATACGTTGAAACGTGTGAACATAATTTGAATTTCGATAAGTGACCCAAATGAAATATATTACATATAAATAAGTTGCTGAGTAAAGGTAGCCATATAATTATTTCAGTAATAATGTTAAAAACTTTGTTAATTGCAGACTGATTTTTAATTGCCAGTATTGTATTTGATTGTGTTTATTATGTTTTGCAATTTGTCGGTTGTTATAAAATAGTACAAATATATTTTGTAATTTTGTTGATCATCATCATTATCTGTTGCCACGTCCAACTCTGCGCTGGGTCGGCATTGAAGACAGGCCTCTCCATCTTCTTCTGTCCTGCCACCACTCCTCTTCTTCCACCACATTCCACTCTCCTCCCCGCTGTTCTACATCTTTTCTCACACTATTCTGCCATTGTTGTCGTGGTCTGCCCCTTGGTCTCCTACCTGGAATTTCCAATTCCATCATCCTTCTCGGTAATCTTGATCTTTCCATTCTCTTGACATGTCCGAACCACTTTAATCTTCTCTCTCCAATTCGCTCCATTAAATTCCTCACGCCTACTTGATCTCGGATATCCTCATTCCGTATTCGGTCCCATCTAGTCTTACCCACAATGCTTCTCAAAAACTTCATATCTACAGCCTGCACAAGACTCTCCTCCACTGCTGTCATATTCCAAGTCTCTGCTGCATATGTCAGAATTGGAACAAAGTAGGTCTGGTAGATGGTTACCTTGCACTTCTTTGGTACTTCTCTGTTCCATATGAGATCTCGGATAGATTGGAATAACCCAACAGCTTGCTGTGTCCTTCTTCCTATCTCTGGTTGAATCCTTCCATTGCATGCTACTATACTCCCCACGTACTTGAAATTTTCCACTTGCTTCAAAATTTGTCCTCCTAGTAGAATCCTGACATTCTTCGCTTTATCTCGTGTCATCAGCATTGTTTCACTCTTGCCACTTCCAAACACCAGTCCATATTCTCCTGCCACCACACTCCACACATCAACTTGAGATTGCACCTCCTCTTCATCCTCTCCCACACCAGAAGATCGTCTGCAAATAACATTATTTTCATACATTCTTCCCCGATTCTCTCTGCAACTTTCCTGGTGATTTCGTCCATGACAATAATGAACAATAGTGGAGACAGTACACTTCCTTGTTTTAACCCACTCCTAATGTCAAACCACTCTGTAATTCCACCTCTTGTCTTTACAGCACTTCTAGATATCGAGTACATCTCTTTCACTCTTGTTATTATTCCTTTGTTAACTCCTATATTTTCCATAGCATCCCAAACCTTCTCTCTTTTGAGGCTATCGTATGCCTTTTCGATATCTAGAAAAGCCAAACATAGGTCCTTTTCTCGGTCATAGCACTTTTCCATTAGCTGTCTGAGTGAGAAAATCAGGTCCACCGTCGATCTTCCTCTTCTAAATCCATGTTGTTCTTCTCTTAAATCTCCTTCTATCGAGTTTCTAATTCTGTTATCTATTATTCTTTCGTAGATCTTGGCACAGTGACATGTCAGAGTTATCCCTCTATAGTTGGCACAGTTTCTCTTGTCTCCCTTTTTAAATATAGGTACAATGAGACCCTTTTTCCAGTCTAAAGGAACTTCCTTATTCTTCCATACAACAGATAAGACTCTGTATAGCCATTGCATCCCCACAGGCCCTGCCGCTTTTATCATTTCCCACTACCAGCTCATCTCCTCCCGCAGCTTTACCATTTTTACCATTGAAATTTTTTTTGGGAACTTTTCCTGCTTCCAGTTGTCATCCGATCGATATGAAATTTTGCGTAATTGTCAATCAATGATATGGTCACTCTTCTAAAGTTGATGCTAACTAAACATTATTGTGCATTACGCACCAATAAAATCCGAAATTTACCAATTTTGTTGATTTCACAAAAATCTAAAATCTATTTAATTTATTTTGATTTTTTTGTAATGGTTTAAAACAAATTTGCTCCTATAGAATACTGTATATGCATGACCATAACATATATGCAAAGACTTGTAACAATCTGATAAAAACTGGTTTCAGGAAAAGTTTAAAAAAATCACTGGTGTTGCAAACACAGTTTTCGAATATTTATAGCACTTTAAATACGTGTCAACCGAACTAACGCCTTGAAGACGTGAATATTATTGTATTGACTATCACAACCTGAATGGTGATATTCACATTACGTAAAAGCTCAAAATATAATGGCAAAACATTTTCCTGGCATTTCAGCCCTTACGAAGAAAACTCCGGACAAATAAATGCCAAGTTTATGCGGGGGCAGAATTCTCGAAAGTGATTTGTTACCCTCTTCGGTTTCAGGGAAAATATTCTTATATGAGAAGAATTCTTAGTAAAATGATTTATGTGACATACTCTGGTGAACTGATTGAAACGACGTTAGAAAAAACTAATAAAAGGATATTTACATCTGTTATAAATAATATATTTGTTCAAAAATATATATTTATATACCTGTTATAAAGTTTCATACGTATGAAACGTATGTTGCTCCATCCTGTATATTATTATGTTAGCTGCAAATTTTATTTTCCCCCATACTTTTGAAGATTGCCTTTGAATGGGATATTAAGACTGGACATAAAAACAGAAGTCTGTTTATTGAAGATGTTAGAATTACCAAATTTGCATATGGTTTCCGGTGAAAAAAGTATTAAAGTTTCGATATTTATCAATTAATTTGCATTATATTGAGAGATTGGTAGAGATACTGTTAAAATAGCGTTTTGAGCTGATGTTATAATTATACCGGTGAAATATATTTTAGAACACGTTACAAAGTCCTGAATTTTTATACTGAAATAATGCTGATATCAAGGTTTGTCCAAATTTCTATAAGTTTAACATAGTGTTTTTACTTTTGGTAAGCTTAACTTCAATTAACTTTAATTCAGTGAGTTTAAAATTAACCCTTTGTTTTTATGACAATTTTACAAGAAAGGATTGAGGTAGCCTCATGTGGTTTTAAAAATAGATGCTGACAAAATCTTAGATTGTAAACTCAGTTGGTAAAAATTTAAATTCAAATTCCGTATTTATTCATACTTATGATAGAGTTTTGCTATCAGATTTGACGTAACGTCCTCCTTTGGAAATAACGTTTTAACTGTATAGGATAGACGTCAAATAAAATAAATCGCAAGGATTGTCATGAATCCGTTTACCTCTTCACTATATAGAGTCAACTCTCATGAGTATTCTAAAGCATGTTATAAACATTATTTATTTTTCTGTTCAACATTACATTTACATGGATATTGTTACAGAAAGGCGACAAGAAACGGTCCGCAGCGACCCACACAGCATGTCTTGTCCCCTGGCCTTTCTAATTTCTAAAGAATGTTGATAATCGATGAGAACATTTAATGAGTATATTTACATTGATACACAAATGAGATGAGTCCCTAATTATTATTATTATGAATTATAATAAATTAAATTTCTAACTTAACAGGCGATATAGTCCAGTCCATATTCGAATCACATAGTGGTTTCTCATAAAATGAGTGTGTGAAAATAAATATGATATTATAGTAAGTGATAACTGAGGGATGAGATATGATTTTGTGCGGTTATGTTTATGAATTGCGGTGTTTATGACAAATGAAATTTTACGGCAGATTTGAATGTGTTGCGGAATTGGATATTTTATTAGATCTTGTCATAAAACATCCAATCATGTCATGGATATCATTCAGACTACATCACCTTATAAGCGCATCTCTCTCTCTCTCTCATCATTGTTTCCGATTCAATAACAATGTTCTAGAAGATGAAAACAATACAGAGTCAACATCGTTACGGGGTTGTTTGTTTGGCCTAGTTATAGAGAAGGCGTAGACACAGTCTGCCATTAGGTGAGATTACACTGCAGTTAGTTACGTAACTGTACTTTCCTTGTAAACACCACCCTGTACGCATGCGTGCTGTGAGGGGTGACACGATAAACTTACACTTCGAATTATAGAAAAATTGTGTCTTATAATACATTGTTACAGTTCAAACTTAGCCACAATAACAAGTAATTATTGTGTGTGCATTTATGTACTTAATTTAGTTGTCCTACTATAAGTATAAGAAATAAGTTTTTTGGTGTAAAATTCATTATTAACTGTATATTTTGTTTCATAATTTGCTTGTTTTTACTTATGTACAAGGATTTCGCGGTACCCCTACATAAGGTCCGCGGCACCCTGGTTGAGAACCACTGGTAGACGTTAATAAATAATTAACTGGAGTAGTAAATCGTACTACCACTGAGTATACTAGTGAATTTTAAAGTTTCCAAAATGGTTTGAGTTTGAAAAATAAATTATGATCTGAAGTCATGTTAAGATTTACTAAAGGTAGCAGGAAATGTGATCTTGTGTGTAATGTTATAATGTTATCTACTTTTTTAAAGGGGGGTGGGGAATGCACAGGGTCAACTAGCCTCCTTCATTATTAATAAGGGTGCGAGGAAAGATGGTAAGTATAGGGAATGTCCAAGCAATAGAGCATGTTTATAGATTTCACTCCCAGCATTTAAGATCTTACTTATCAAATGTTGCAGTCAGGATTGCCGGTTGTGTGCATCGAACCAGCGACCGTCCTAATAGACTCCCACGTGCAACGCATGAGCCACTTCTATCCGCTCAACGTATCAGTTAATATAATTGGATACACAAGGAAATTGTAGATGAAATATACTGAACTGTGGGCTGTGCAAACAAACCTTGCACGTTTACCCCATAAACGCCCAAATATTGACTTAGGTCACGACATTTTTATGTTTCCACGAACATCGTCAACGCAGACGTCTCCTATAACGAATGCGTCAACTCATCTCATGGTGTAGGCGACGACTCGATCTATCTAAGCAGTGACGTTGGATTTCTATGAAGACTGTTGGTTTCACTACACACCCAAAACTAGTAATTCAAAATTTAAAATGATGCCAAACTTACTAAATTCTTGGTGTCTACGTACAATATTACTTTTTTTTCGTATTCTATAGGGATTTTATGTACTATTGATTCTTGCAATGATAATAATACCATGCAAAAGAATACATGTTTGCGATTTGTAGATTAATCATCTTTTTAACTGTTGATTTCCAATCAAGTAAAGTATTATTTGCATTTACCTTGCGATGTTTTGTAGATACTGTCATATCGGCTGATGTCGCCAATTGAAGTAGTAACTGCAAGTGGATATGACACATGGTAAATTTCTCAACTTCGTTAATCTGGAAACACTTCCGTAGATGTGATTGATTTTGTGTTCATCAATCCAGAAACTTAAAAATCCATCTCAGGGGGTATCGAACCCCGCTGAGATTTTTTTTTTTTTAATTTCTGGATTGATTTACACAATATTGTAAGTAATTAACTAAAATATTTTAATTTATGTCTTTTATTGAAAAACACACATTATTGTAACTATAGGCATTTTAAGCATCAGCCCATTTTACCATCATAGCTACCGTTTGATAGCAGATAATGGCCCCGTAAAAACAAAAAAAATTGTGTATGAGTACCAATCGGTCAAATTTTTACGAGAAGTGGTGTTACACGACAAATATTATCATGCATTATATATATTTAGCTTATATCCTATTTAGCTATAAAAATTGATTTACAAATGAATACATTTTATGGAGTTGTAATACTCTCACATATTTACCGTTGTTCACTAGTTTATTTCGATGTGTGAATGCTGTAATATACATTTTGGCAAGAGTGTCTGGTGGTCACGTGACACGACAGATGACGTCATCGGAGTCCCCCGAGGACAAGTAACAGACTTTGGGGGTCAGCCAGCGGTTCCTGTGACTGGGGGGGGGGGGGGGTGACGCGACACACACGTGTCGAGAGTGACACGCGTCTCATTTGATTACGTCTATTGACATCCCCCCCTCCACCTCCCCCCCACAGAGCTGAACGCTTCTCCCACAAGGCGGGAAGAAAAAGTGTAAACGCCAGATGATAAAGTTTGTTGGTCTCTTCTTGTGTTGACATATGACGAGAGTAACGAGGCGTTTAGCTGCTTGTGGTGACAACCATTTCCCCTTGCGTCGACTCGATACAGACGAAACGTCGATATGGGTTTGCTGCGAGGGAAATGTTTAAATAATATATTTCGGAAGATGTTCTTTTACACTGGCAGTATTTACAATGATGCAAACATTTGACAAAAATACCACAAACAAGTTCCACTGAACATTCTAGTGGTGAGTCCGGCGCACGAAGATCTAGTGGACCTTGATACAGCTATTTCGGATGGATGATTTACAAAAAAAAATTAAAGTTCTTGTTCTTATCGATAAATTAAGCAAGGGCTTTTTTCAAATGTTTGTATTGTTATAAATAATGTTTGCCAGTTGAGTGAAGGTGTATCTTCCGAAACATCGCATTATTTATCTATTTTAGTGAAATGATTAATTAAAATAATGCATTATGGGAGTAAATTTGTTTACCTGTTCCTCTTCCATTAAGTTCTATAAAGAGGCATAACTATGTTTTGATGATATATAGAGAAAATCTGTAACATTAACATAAATTCTCACATTTCTCTCGCATCTTGTAAAACCATCTGGCGCAATGAAATACGATGTGGATTCTTGCCAAACCAACGCACAGATCTCCCATTTTTTTACGTATAATATAAAATACGTTTTAGTATTTTATTCGAGAAACAGGTGGATTGCAGCTGAAGATTGAGAAATCCATGCCTTAGGCGGGATATGAACTCATGTCCCATTGAACTTATTGGATCTCGGACGATCAACTATATTAGGCAAGGCTTTTGACTTATTTAACGTATTTTGCATAGGCTGCTGAGGATACTGAAAGTTGCAACTATTAACTTGTGAATTCAATAAGACGGCGTCATGTCCGTCGAACACCGATAAGTCTTATTACCGGTTAACCTTATTGCTTATTGCTTAACAATAGTAGTTTGAAATTATAAAGAGTTCTATTCTTATTCGATTTCAGTTTTCTGGAGATATTTTTAATTAAGACGTTTTTTATATTATTCTTGTATTTTTAGCTTTATTTATTTAACGGCTTTCCTTTTAAGTTATAAAACATATTTACAAATGAGAACAATGAAAACAATTTATACATGACCTTGTATAATGATCGCTTCCATACACATTATTAAATATATTTAATATGTGATTTTTTTTATTAACTCAGTCTAACTTATTTCTCGATTTGGTTAGTCGGGAAACACTCCCGTAGGTGGAATTATTAACATTTAATACAAGTAAGAAGTTCACAAAGTCCATCCCGGCCGGGGTTCGAACCCGGGTCTCCCACGTTGCAGGTAGGCGCCTTAGCCAACTAGACCACCGAGACGCTGGAAGGTAACCTTTAAACTTTTGAATTGTAGTTGTATTAGTATATCTGAATGGATGGAACAGTACTGCAACGAATCTGCTGCCTGTGGCAGCACTGGTACTGTTCTGTTACTGTGTGTTACTGTGTGGTACTGTTCCATCCATTCAGATCTATAATGCAACTACAATTCAGTGTTAAAAAGTAACCGTTTCGGAGGTCTAGTTGGCTAGGGCACCTACCTGAAGTTGAGACCAGGACGGATTGATTTTTTTTAAACTTCTGAATTGTATTAAACTTATGTTAATCTGTATAATTTCTCGATAAATCAACCAATGAATTTATTTTGCAAAAACCATTGACAAAAAAAAACATGGGTTTGTAAATATTTTATAAGATTAAAACTATTCTTTTCCAGAAATCCCATAAACATTCACTGGAAATCGAGAACTAAATGGGGATTTTTACTATTGGAATCAGGTTTTTCGGATTGGGATTTGTTGCAGATGAGGTAATACCCATCAGATGGCAAGATGACAGATGTGCCTTCTGATTAATGACTGTCACCTGCCTATACACTAACATGATATTGGATGGATATTGGTATGATGCAATTTACGGGTGTGCATGCTTTTTAATTAAATGTAGAAAGTAGAATATATTTTGTTTTGTTTTATTTTATTCAAATGCATTGCGCCTTAATTAATTAAAAACAACTTTAAAGCAATCAATAGCATATGATATGGAGTTAGTTATTATCAATCTATTTGTCATATAATAAATCTCTTTTCTATAGTATTCTATAGTATTATTAGAAGATATGATGAGTTTTGTACTATAACACACTAAAGCCGGCACAATTATAAAAATTAAGCTATACATTATATCAAATGGTTTCTTAAAAATATTGAGATCACCCTAATTATACATTGCACAGTCTAAACCATATATTATGCAGTCAAGGTTTATAATACGCACATAAACGAATAACCTATCATCACATTATAATAATAATAAACAAATTTTAATCTATTTTAAGAATAATGTAAAAATGTTAACCCTGTTTAAATCTACGATATACAGCTGTTCATGATTTGGAGTGATATTTATATTCTGATATTGTTTTTTAAGTTTTGTATTTTTGTCAAAAATGTTTATAACTTTGGTTGTTTAATGTTAGTTTTTCACCGGGAACACTTTTATAAAATTATTGTCGTGTTTATTAAATGTTTATATAACGAGTTCTTAATCAGTTTTCAATTTTCTGTCTTTGATTATAATATGTTTATAATATTACTATAATATTTTTCGGTTTCGAAGCGGCTTGCTTGAGTGTATTGTTAAATCATCTGTAGATATTATTTTCTCTTAAATTACCCTTAGTAAATTAATTAGCAAATGATTTGAAACTACTATTATGAATTTAAACGGCACATGCGAATATTATGTGAAATGTTAGTTTATACTTTAATTATTTAACTATTTATATCCAGATTTTGTAGTTCCTTTGACAATTTTTCTGCCAAAAAAGTTAATTCTTTAATAAATAGTTTTGTCATTTTAATGTTGTATGTGACCGTTTATAGTTCTGGAAAATGATTTTGTTTCCATATTTGTTTTAAAATTAGAACAATAAATCATTTTCTGGTAATGTTCTTAGTTTTGTTAGTTTATCTTACCTAAGTACCGTACATGAAATTAATGCGTTTTATATTTAAATGAAACACAATAAGGTATGGTTTATGTATATGATGTAAAAGTTTATTATCAAAATTGGATATTCAATAAATTTTTTTGTATTTTAAAGCAATGTGTGAAGAATCGATGAACAGAACAAGCCGAGGTAAGTTTTCGAGACCCAGTGAATAATATCTAAAGACTGATTTCCCAATACGCGTCGTTTTCTCATAATATGTCCACTCCGGCTTCTACGTGAGAATCACAAGATAAGACCCACTCCCAAATCCTCTTCGTCATCACCTTCTGATCTATGGTCGTCTCTAGTCCGTAGCTGCTCAGCATCTTCTTCAGACGTCCCTTATTCTCGTCCATGATATGGTTAGGGTCGTCGTTCTGACGAAGATACATGTTGATCGAATCTCTCCTTCCGCACACCTCCGCTGCGGTCGACGAAGATCCAGCGACGATCGCCGAAATATTCGGTGATCTTCCCGTTAACCACGGATCCTTCACGTATTTACTAAACTCTGTCACCCTCGCACGGTTATCTGGTTTATGTTCGAAAACTCTTTTGAATAACCTCAAAAGACGTGGGGTGAATTTCTTGAATTGTACCGGAATCTTCGTCGTTCTTCGTTTCTGCCATCGGAAGAAGTTTGAGTAAGATGGATCGGAGATGGAGTCTGCGGACTGCCAAGGAGGGTGACCGGTCAGACAGACGTAGATGATAATGCCCAACTGCCAGACGTCGGAAGCCACGTGGCAGTGATATCTCTCATTCCAAACAACTTCGCAAACTTCGGGGGAGAGAAATTGATGCCACGTACATCGAATCTTCGAAACTAGATTACCGTCCCTTCTCGTCGATCCAAAATCACATAACTTTACTTTTGACATGTCCGGAGCGAAAACCAAAACGTTTTCGAGTTTTAGATCTCTATGAACAAGGTCTTTGGAATGGAGGAACTCTAAAGCGGAGCTGAGTTGTTGAGCGATCTTCTTACAGGCTTCTTCGGGGAGGCCTCCGGCTTTGACGTTGCCGGCGAGGTCACCCAAAGGGGCGAACTCTTGGGCGAAGACGAAGAAGTCGTCGGCGCGAAAGGCCACGGCGTAGACCGAGAGGATGTTGGGGTGGGGGCTGAGGTGGTAGCTGTAGTGGTATTCGCGGTAGAAGTCCTTGAGGCTGGTCATCTCTGTGTGGATGGCCTTGAGGACGACGGTGGTGTTGGTGCGACGGTGGCTCGCCAGGACGACCTTGGCGAAGCAGCCCTCGCCCAGGGTCTTGATGACGTCATAGTCCTTGGATAGCTCGACCTCTTCTAGGGGCATCTCCTGCACGCGGTGGATCCCTCCGTCCTTCTTCTCCCCACCTACTCGCATCGTGACGATTGCTGCAAACAAAACACATCATTTACTTATTTTGTGACCCCAATGCAATCACAAGTTTTTTTTTACCTTGAAAAGGCCTAAGCCTAATTTTGATTTGCAAAATGCTGACACTCGTCGCTTCCGAACTAAAATAAAATAAATAACTGATCATCAAACAAACAACCATGACATACATATTGTACACGGCACGCCCGTAAGCACTCAAATTAAGATGCGCAACGCTCTGGAGAAAAATTGTAACTACATACGCGAATTCTAAAATCCACATTACACAGATATTTTTACTCAGAACAACATACAATAAACAGAATTGCTTTATGTAATAAACCCTACTTTTCACCATTAATTGTTTCAACTCTCCCCTGACCACGCCCGAGGTTGCTTAACTTCGGTGTTCGAGTGGGGACCGGCTAAGCGACCGTGGCTAAACCGGCTGAGTAATCCTACAGCGAGGGTTGTAAAAAACGTAAAAACAATTTTTTGACAGAAAGTAGTTTTCCCGGTATAAATTTATAAAAGCTAAGTTAATAATAAATCATATTAGACCTTTAATCCAACACTGAAGTCGGGTAGGGGATAATAATAATTTAAAAACAATTGCTGATTAGGCCCTATAGTCTTTAATTTAATTTATTTTGTGTAATTTAGCGCGCTGTTATCAATAAAAGTCTGTTTGATAACAGTTTTATATTCGTGTAATGTTTGCTGTAGATATACCTAGCAATTTTAGGAACAAAACGTTTAAAAACGCCTGAATGAATATTTTATATTTATTGCAGAGACCAGCCTATTTTGATGTCTATCAAAAAGCACGCAACATTAAGATCATGAATAATTCAAAACATTTCAAACTTACTATGCAATGATCTGTCTCAGCCGAAATGAATAAACGAATAACGTTTTATCTCAAATTCTCCTACCCGTGATTGACAGTAGACCCAGGTTCAAACCCCGTTTTTTTGTTTTACAAAAATGTTCCACACACATTGAAAATATTAAATAAATAAAATATTATAAGGATACTAGTCCGGTTCGACTAAATTATAAGCTCCAGTCATATTTAATTATCTGTAAGTTAGGTAGATGATTCATAGTCATATCTGTTATATTATTTTATTGTTTATTTTTGTCATTTTGATAGTTTCACTTTTAAATTGATAATTTCAAATATTTTAAAGAGTAACATGTATTATTTTATGTATGTTGTATATTTTAATGTCAATAAGTTTATGTTTTCTATCCATTAGGCTATGCTATGATTTGCACTTGTGGAGTATTTGTACTCTGTTGTAATATGCATGATAATAAATAAATAAAATAAATAAATATCATTATCAGTCAGTTCATTTTAAAAACAACTGGGCGCTAGCTAATCTTAACATAACCAGCCCTAAATCAATTATTTATTTCCGCTCTCTCCAAGACATAAAACCTAAACAAAGGAACAACCCCTCAGAAGATGGCGCTTATCAATAATTCACTTCGTATAATTTTCAGAAATCTACACCCTAATTTCGATCCTCGCCTGTTCTATTCTTAGATCCCATCACCCTTCTCTAGGCATGCATCCCCCTCGAATCTAATCACGAAACACCAATGGGATTGTGACGACAACCCCCTGTGGAGGATCGATATCTCTGACGTCATCCATTACGTCATACCCACCCAGGGCGAGCTACCCCTCAACCCTCTGACGTCACGCTCGCTGCGCGACCGGATTTCTAGGGGCTCTTTGCACTTTTCTGATTGACGGCTACCTGCATCTATCCCCTCACAAAAACAATGATTTACTTGATAAAATCTAATGTGTTCGTTTTTATCTTTTCGATGGAATGACCGAGATTGCAATGAATTTGCATTTTATTTGAAAATTCAAGGGCGTGATGCTTTAAATTTGGTATTATTTTCTCATTGTGTTGGGAATTATTGATTTCACATTCTACATAACCTTTGACCTTAATGGGAAATAAATTGCTAAAACCAAACCAGCACGGATGAAAGTAAAATAGGCTATATTAAGTATTATTAAAAGCAATAGGCCTATTTGAAGTGTACATGAAATTATGTTTACAAAAATAATCTATTCATGCAAAAATTGTTTGGCAATTATTAAATAAAATTTCTAGATCTAGTCAATTACTTTTAAAAATAACAAATGAATATGTGAGATATCCCATAAAATGCATTGATTTATATCACAATCAATTTAAAATGCTAATTCTAATCATGTAGGGCCTATTCAATTTCGTTTAAATTTTTAACTTTAAAAACATAAACCACTCAATTTTTTAAAACTTATTGATTTGATTTAAATTGTTAAAGTATAATATTAGGGGTTGCATGGTTAATAAATGGAAAATCAAAATCATCTTACCAATATCACAAGTCTTGATAAAAGCATTGCATTAATTTCATAACTCAGGCCTACCAATAAATAAATAATATATTTAAAAAAGTATGTTACTAAAAATTAAATTTGTACAAGAAATCAAAATTCATAAACTCACCTGTACGATGCAATGTTTAGACGAAATCTCACAATGTCCTCACTTCACGAAAAAAAAACTATAAACAACCCACTCAATTAATCTACTAAAATCCTTCAAAATTATCGAGCAACACCCACTTCGAAACACTCGACTACAACAAAACCTCTGTCACTTTGTATCACGTCTGTATGACTACACCGCATGCTCTAGCGTCGCTCGCGTCCAAGCATCCAACGTATACAGCTTCTCTGTGGACACGGCGTCTCTTTATATAAAGCGCGTCGGTGAGTGACGCATGCGCGCTGCCTCGCTACCTCGAACCACCCTCGTCATCCCCGCGTTCGAGATCGGAGAGGGAAAATGAAGGAGTTCGAAAATAGATTGGAACAGACGTGGTTGATAATTGTTCGGGACACGCAAGTAAGGTCTTAGGGGAAATATGACCTTTCAAGACACGACTTAAATTAATAATAAATAATTATATAAGATAAGATAATAAGGGAGCGGGTTATGTAACATGTGTTGGGAAATTGGAGAATACAATATAATGGTTGGAAAAGAGTTTTTTTGTTAAATTCATGTAATTATTTATAGGCTCACTAGTACTTGATCAAGTCGTTAAAAAATACGCACGGGTATGGTATGGGAGTGCCCCAAAAAGGGAGCAAAGCTTATAGTTATTATTACCAGCTTGTTCCAGCTTTCAGAAATAGCGGAGGTGCCGAGCATATAAATAATATTCAAACTTTCTGGGGGGGGGGGGGGGGGGGGGGCTAGCCCCGTCCCCCTATGCCTCAGTGTCATCAATTTTTTTTATCATCCTTGTTGAAAGAAAATGCCAACGACAAAATGTATTTGGATTTAAGGGCGGGTCGGCCGTTAGGTCATAATGAGCCACTCTAGCAGTAACCTAGGGGATGCGGGGAGGACAAGATAACACCTTGCTGGACAAAACCAGTCACGGTCCAGGGGAGGGAAATGGAGAAGTTTCTCACGTCGCCGGCCAGAGCTTGCCTCTAGTTTCGGGGAGAAACATAGACCTTCTATCCTACAAGCTTATGTTTGTGAGATGTACTTTGCTTCTTTTCTCGCCTTTTAAGTTCAGCAGAGCCATGGCCAAATTCTAGCACGGACCCAGACGGTGGTCACTTCAATTTTCGTTTATTTAATATTTTGTTTAAGGGCGCGTCAGCCGTTAGGTTTTAATGCACCACACTAGCCTAGGGAATATGGGAATCGTTCTCTCGTTGTGGGCGTCATCGTCTTTGTCTTCGTTCGTCATGGTCGTCGTCATCGTCGTCGTCGTGGAGGTCGTTTAGGTAAGAGGGAGAGGTCCCCGACGACGACCGCCAGAGCTCGCTTCTGGTTTCTTGAAGTGATATACCCCGTTCTTACCGGCTGATGTTTGCGAGATATAAGTATACTATAGTATATATAATAATAATAATAATAATAATAATAATAATAATAATAATAATAATAATAATAATGATAAATATGTATATATGTCTTGTTGTGTGGCTCTTTGGTCTTGTGGTTAGCGTATCTGCTTCCAATGCAGAAGGTCCAGGGTTCGTTTCCCGCTAAAGTCGGAAGTTTTTTAACTTGATTTGGACTTAAGTTCATCAGTCTTGTCTTAGAGTTTGTAAAGGGGTAACTTGAGCCGTCCTAGCAACGAAGCACATAATAAATTTCAGAGTGTTTCTGAATCGGCCTTTTTGTTTTCTGGCTTTGATTCGCGGGTGTCGCACTGTCCATACCACTGGATGCTATATTCCTATTAAAAATATCGATCTTTTGGGTTTGGGGGATCGCTCACTCGTCGATTGCGTCGGGACCTGCAGGGTTGGCTTGGTCGCTTTGATTTAAAGTCCCCCACTGAAAATCAGTTATATAACTGAGTGGGTAGACTCTTAAATAAAATGTATTTATTTATTATTTTATTTATTTCGTTTTACCCGGTATCAGCAAGGCTTGTCACTATCACAGCAACACGAAATACGAGAAGTTCTGTCTCCACGGTTTCCGCCGCGGCCTCTCGTGTGGCGGCCAGAGCCACTCGTGAACTGGCAGTTGTTTTTATGAAAGAATTTCGTCGCCAACACCGCAATAATTAAACCAAATGCAATCACAAACAACTGAAAGATAAGTGATGAGGGGGGGTGGACGTTTTCATCACAGTCCCACCAACACTCATCATCACCACACATCGCTATTTTTCTAATTTTTTTAAGAAATTTTAAATGTTTTGTAGTGAGTATGTTCGAACTGTTTTTTTGTAGTCATAGTTATAACATTTTCTGCAATAGTAAGTTTTATATTGCCGTACGTATTGTTGCCTATGTGTTGACAATGCCGCTAACTTATTGAATTTTAAATTGTTTGTTGTCTCATTTCAATGTACATCTTGGTCGCCGATTTTGTTATTCATTTAGTTGTTTTGTCGCCTGTGGATGGATTTGTCCAGCACGGGTATTTTCTAGTTTTGTGGGTTCGTACCCCTTTTCAGTTAGTCTTAGGTCACTCCTCTTCGTAAGCGCATAAAGAATTATGATCCATGACATGCATATTGTCCATGATAGAAACGAAACTTTAGCTATAAAACAATGTTGTAGTTCAATTCTCCATCCAGTTTACCGTTTTCACAACAAAACCTCCATGCCATTGAATATCAGCACTTACCGGTCTCTAAATGCTTCTAACTACATCTGTATTGTACGTTTTCGGACTCAATGTTTCCCAAAGTACATGGTGAAATAAATACATCACCTTTAAGTCAAATTTGAATGAATTTTCCCACCTTCAGCCAAAATAGATCCAAAAATACTATTTTAAAACCACAACTTTGTTGACATACTGCACCCGGTTTTTGCCCGGGTCCATTTAGGTTTAGGAACGGAGTTTCTCGCCCGTTCCCCCCCCCCCCTTTACCTCAGTGTCACCAAAAACATTTTTTATCATCCTTGTTGAAAGAAATTGTCAACGACATAATGTATTTGGATTTAAGGGCGCGTCAGCCGTTAGGTCATTATGAGCCACTCTAGCCTTAACTTAGGGGATGTGGGTTGGACAACACCATACTGGACAGTACGTACGTACCAGTCACAGGCAAGGGAAGGTAAATAGAGAAGTTTCTCACGTCGCCGGTCAGAGCTCGCCTCTAGTTTCGGGGAGTAACATAGATATTCTACCCTACTGCCCAACATACAAGCTTATGTTTGAATGAGATGTACTTAGCTTCTTTTCTCCCTTAAATTAGCAGAGCCATGGCCAATTGTAGCCCGGGCCAAGACGGTGCTCACTCTAATTTTAGTTAATTTAATATTTTGTTTGAGGGCGCGTCAACCGTTAGGTCATAATACGCCACTTTATCCTGGGGGATATAGGGAGGGGCCCATGCTGGTCAGAACCAACCACGAGTAGGTTGAGGAAAAGGGGGGTTCTCACGTTGCGGTCGTCATCGTGGTGTCATCGTCGTCGTCGGGGTGGTCGTCAAGGGAAGGGGCAAGGTCCCCGACGATGACTGCCAGAGCTTCGCCTCTAGTTTCGGGGAGTGAATAACATCCACTAGCTGATGTTTGCGAGATTGACTTTTTCTCTTGAATCGCCTTTTACAATTAGCAGAGCCATGATCTGGGCCAATTGTACCCCGGACCCAGACGGGGTTTATTCACTTATATAGTGTATACTAGTATAATTGAGCGAGCGTAGTGAGCGTCTCTACTTGACTTGTGGCAAATGTCTGTTTTTCTTGTTTCTTTTTTCTGTTACTGCTTCGGTACAGGTCGCACCGTTCCTCTGATCGACCTGAAATTTTGCACACATGTACATACCACCTATGCGGGTTGCTGTATAGTTTTTGAACAAAATCCGATCGTTGGTTATAACAAATAAAAAATAAAATAAAAAGATAAAAATGTTCCGATCGTTATAAAATATTGCAGGGTCAATAAGTACAACATTTTCTCTCCTATTTTACAAATTTTCAGCTAAATCGGTCAAGACCTTAAAGACTTATTGGTATGTAACATTATGGGAATGTCGTACTCGGGTCGTGTTGCACGTACCGGTGCTCGCTCAACAACGCGACGGGACTTTAGCGTTTTTCTAGTATTGTATTTCGTTTTACCCGGTTTCTGCCAGTCTTCTAATCTTCGCGCGAGCAGCAACACGAACAATGAGAATGCCTCTCTCCACCGTCTCCGGCGCTGCTTCCTGACGTGTGGAGGGCGGTGCTCGAGCCTTGCCCGGCACTCTTGTGCGGGCAGTTGTTCTTTTGGAAGAATTTCGTCGCTAAAACCCCTAGCAGGATACCAAATACAATCCCTATCAACTGAAAGATAATTGATGAGGCCGAGGGGAAGTTGACTGCTTCGTCACAGTCATACCACTCATCGCAATCATCTCCCCACATTGCAATTTTTATTTTTTTTTTCCGAAATTTGATGTTTTGTAGTGAGTATGTTCTATATCTGTTGTAGTCATAGTAATTATAATTTATTGCAATAGTAAGTTTTATATTGCCGTACGTATTGTTGCATATGCGTTGACCGTACCGTTAAATGATTGAATTTTACAAACAGGTGCTTTTTTTGTTGGTTTATTTGGATTAAGGACGCGTCAACCGTAAGGTCATAATGCACCACTCTAGCCTAGGGGATATGGGGAGCAGGAGTCTATGCTGGTCAGCACCAGCCACGGGTAGGGGAAGGAAAAGGGGGGTTCTCACGTCGCGGTCGTCATCGTCTTTGTCATCGTCATTGTCATCGTCATTGTTCGTTGTGTCATTGTCCTTGTCGTCGGAGAGGTCGTCAAGGGAAAGCGAAGGTGTCCCCGACGACTACGATCTCTGACATGCATTTAGTCTATGATAGAAACGAAAATTTACCGATAAAACAATGTTGTACTTGTAGTGAAATTCCCCACCCGATTTTCTGTTTTCACAACAAAACCTCCCTGCCATTGAATATCAGCACTAGCACCTGCCTCTAAATGCTTCTAACTACATCTGTATTGTAATCTCCAATTTATTTGTACTTTTCCAGACTCAAAATTTCCCAAAGTACAGGGTGAAATAAATACATCACCTTTTAGTCAAATTTGAATGAATTTCCCCACCTTCAGGCAAAATAAAACCGAAACTTACTATTTTAAAACCACAACTTTGTTTGAAATGCTGCACCCGTATTACTTACTGGTCCATTTAGGTTTAGGAACGGAGTTTGAAGATGTGGGAATGAACGCAGTCTATTTTATGGGATTTAATACCATTCAGTTTTCACTGGCCAGCGTCTGGGCCCGGGGTAGAATTTGGCACAGAGCATTCCTCTGGTGAACGTAAAAGGCGAGAAAAGAGGCAAGACCTTCTAGTAAACATCAGCTAGTAAGTTGAGGAGAATTCTAATCCCCGAAACTAGAGGCGAGTTCTACCATCCCTCGTCGTCGTCTCCGACAACACGACATACAATAACAAAGACGACGACGGCATGAGAACCCCTCTTTCAATCCTCTACTCTGCTTACCATGGGTCTGTCCTCCCACATTCCCGAACCTCTTTTTTTAAAAGTTTATTTGGATTAAGGGCACGTCAACCGATAGGTCATAATGCACCTCTCTAGCCTGGGGGGGGGGGGGAGGGGCCCATGTTGTTCAGAACCAGCCACGGGTAAGGGGAGGAAAGGGGGGTTCTCACGTCGCGGTCGCCATTGTCATTGTCATCGTTCGTGGTGTAATTGTCGACATCGTCGTCGAGGGGTCGTCAAGGGAAGAGGGCAAGGTCCCCGACGACTTGTGGGTGGCTCTGTTTACCATGGGTCTGTCCTCTCACATTCTCGAACCTCTTTTTTTAAAAGTTTATTTGGATAAAGGGCACGTCAACCGATAGGTCATAATGCACCTCTTTAGCCTGGGGGGGGGGGGGGGGGGGGCCCATGTTGTTCAGAACCAGCCACGGGTAGGGGAAGGAAAAGGGGGGTTCTCACGTCGCGGTCGCCATTGTCATTGTCATCGTTCGTGGTGTAATTGTCGTCATCGTCGTCGAGGGGTCGTCAAGGGAAGAGGGCAAGGTCCCCGACGACTTGTGGGTGGCTCTGTTTACCATGGGTCTGTCCTCCCACATTCCCGAACCTCTTTTTTAAAAGTTTATTTGGATTAAGGGCACGTCAACCGATAGGTCATAATGCACCTCTCTAGCCTCGGGGGGGGGGGGGGGGGGGGGGCCCATGTTGTTCAGACCAGGCACGGTAAGGGGAGGAATAAGGGGTTCTCACGTTTGTTTTTGTCATCGTTAGTGTTGTCATGGTCGTCGTCGTCGGGGAGGACGTTTATTTGATATTGATATTTGATATTTATTGGCTTAAAGGCGCCCTACATAGGGCTATGAAGCCTCTTTAAGTGTTACCAACCTCTATAATTAATATGTTTTGGCACACAGAATGACAATATGAGTTATGAATAAGAATGTACCAAGTCTAATACATATATTAACTTCATGCTAATAATACTTAATCACGTATATGTATTCTAATACTAACAGTGATTCTAAGTACAAAATTATCACTTAACTGCTAAAACTAATGCAAATATTTGCAGTGAAATAATGTTTATTTTTTATTCCAAGGCATTATGTTAATACAAAGGGAAGAGGGAGAGGTCGCCGACGACGACCGCCAGAGCTCTCTTCTAGTATCGTCAAGTAATATACCCCCTACTTTCCAGCTGATGTTTGCGAGATGTATACACTTATATAGAGTATACTTGTATGATATTGTTATTTGCTTTACCTAGTCACAGCAAGACTCCTCACTGCCGCACTCGCTGCTCGAATCACAACAACAACACGGACAACTTCTGTCTCCACATTCTCCGCCCCTGCTTCCTGACGTGTGGTGGGCAGCGCTAGAGCCTTGCCCGCCACCCGTGCGCTGCCAGTTGTTGTTGTTTGTAAAGAAGTGGATCGCAAAAGAAGCAATCAGGAATCCAAGTGCCACACCCAACAACTGACAAATAATATTTGATGAGGGAAGTCTTCGATCATCGTCACAGTCATGCCAAACATCATCATCTCCACACATTGCTAATTTTTTAATTTTTTTTCCAATTTTTTAAAATATGTTTTGTAGTGAATACGTTTGCACTGTTGTTGTAGTCATAGTAATTACATTTATTGCAATAGTAAGCTTTATATTGCCGTACGTATTGTTACCTTATACGTTGACAATGACAACAGAGTGAATTTTACAAAAAAATGGATGTTAAAATTTTAATGTAAATCTTGGTCGCAGACTTTATTATTCATTTAATTGTTTTGTCGCCTGTGGATGGATTTGTCAGCACGGGTCTTTTCTCGTTTTGTGGATTCATACCCTAACCTAACATCCCTACCATTGATTATCAGCACTAACACGGCTGCCTCTAAATGATACTTCTAACTACATTTGTATCAAGCAAAGATGTTGGAATAGTATATAGTAGGTACAAGTAAACTTCAATTCATTTGCAAGTTTCATGTCTCTGATTTCCCCAATGTACATGGTGAAATAAATTCAACAACTTTGACTCAAATTTGAATAAATTTCACTAACTTTGGGCAAAATAGAACCGAAAATTACTATTCTAAAACCACACCGTTGCTGAACCCGAATTACTTGCCCTCCTTAAGGTACCTTTTTAGGTTAGGTTCTGTAGGTTTAGGAACGGACTTTAAAAGATGTGGGAATGAACGCAGTCTATTTTATAGTATTCAATAACATTCAGTTTGCACTGGTCCCCAGTCTGGGCCCGGGGTAAAATTTGGCACAGTGCATTCCTCTGGTGAACGTAAAAGGCGAGAAAAGAGGCAAATACCATCTAGCAAACATCAGCTAGTAAAGTGGCTGCCAAACGATCAACAAAGTTGTCCAACTCCCATTGCCCAACTTTATTGACGCTATCTCTTACACACGAGCAACAGAATAAAGAAACAGTGGTGACACCTACTGTTGTGATTGGTTATCAACGATCACGTGATACTTTGAAGAGATCTGATTGGAAGTTGCTAACTTTTTATTGCCAAGTAGTTCTATCCTCTGCCTTGTGGGCTGCTCTGATTAGCATTGGCCTGTCCTCTCATCCTTAACCTAGAGTGCCACATTATTATCCAACAGCTTACGCACCTTTACACCAAATAAACAAGAATTTTGCCTGAGGACAACCAATGACAAAGGGAAGTTCTTCGGTTGGGGGTACAAATATTGTTCATAATGTTATTGTTCAAATCAACTAAACTGTACCTCGCATGAGTCCAGGGGCAGAAGCCCTGTGGGGGTTGGGGGACAATGCTGTACACAATTTCTACAGATAACACTTGAAATGCTACAAGTGGGGAGGATTTTGGTTGATTTTGCATGACAAAATTTCCACAAAAATGTGATCCCGCAACCGAAGAAGTTCCAGACAAAGATTCCCAATGTACCGCTTGAGAAGTACTAACAATTCATTTTACCTTGTACTATTTAGTGCAGAAAGGGCAGCTTTTGCCCTCCGCCCTCGGCTTAGACTTAGCCCTGGGCGTACACTTGGTCCTGGACTTAGCCCTTGGGGGCGCAGGAGGCTCCAGTAAAGTCTCGTCAGCACACTCGTCCTCACACAGCTGACACGCAACCTCGCAACATTGTTCCCGACCCTTCATGATCATATACGCCGCCAACAAGAAGCCTAGAATCACCCCGAGCAGCTGACAGATTATAGAGTGGGGCTCATCTTCCTCACACATTGCTCAGTTTTAATTTCTACTTTTTTTTGGAAAATTTTGTGTATTTTTATTGAATTTAAAACAGTTTTTTCGTTGTCATGGTATTTTTCAATAACGAGTTTTACATTTCCGTTTGTATTATTGACGGTTTTCGTTGTGGCGTTTATGTCATAGTTAATTACTTATTATGTGATTATTAATATTGTTGTTATGACCCGAGTCGTATTTTGGTTGGATACACCTCAAAACGGTTGTAATTTCATTTCATTTATTCATCCACAATCTTACAATCAAAATAATATAAAAAACATGCTAAACAAAACAAAGTTAGTACAAAATTATAGTGGAGCCTATTTAAAGGCATATGGAATGATCAGTCAATTTAACATCAATAAACAAATTAAAAAATCCTCAAAATAACACAAAACAACTAAAGCAGTAACAATTAACAAACTACTTACACGTACAAATAAATAATTATATTACTAACTGGTTATGAATCAAAACTTATCCATTAAATATTCATTAATACTATAGTAGGCTTTAGCGATTAGAAATGATTTTTAGCTAATTTAAAGGTACGTAAATCTGTGATATCTTTTATGGAAGTTGGTAATTTATTATACAATTTAATATTAATGAAGTCGGAATTTAATTGAGGAATTGTATTATTTCTTTTGTCTTGATAGAGATCGTATTCACTTCTTGTGGCATGGCTGTGAATTGAATCGTGCAAATTATGCTTATTTTTAAAGTTGTGCTTAAGACCGATTGGAATTTTGATGATGTTTACTTCCGGTAGAAGAATAGAATCTTTTGTACAAAGCTAATAATAGATTATTGAACGCTACAGATTTCCAATATGGATTGCATGGTAATCAGTCAGCAAATGCATTCTTATTTAAATGATTTTTAACTTTTCAAAGGAATCCTAAAACTGAAGAATTCCAAACAAAACTTCGGCTACAATCAATTTATGGTAGGCCTTTAAATTGCTGAGAGGGTCATCTATTGACTTCTATATGCTCACTGGACTGTTGCCTCGTGTCGATGATGTGTGTCGAAACGTCGAGCAGTGCCTCATCATCTACTCAGCAAATCGTTCGGGTCATGTGTACGTACAATATCTCAGGGTTTATGTCTTCACCTAATTATACATTAACTAAGACATTAGTTGAGAAGGCACGAGTGGGAACGCATTTTGATTTGAATATTGCCCATTTAACAAGGAAATAACTTACTAAATATATTATATCGGTTACACCTTTCTCAGTCACATAACTGTATTAACACCGCGAGGGTATCTCTCGAAGTTTAAATGCTTACACAAACGCTTCGCAAACTGCAACACCAACTAGTATGACAAAAATCATTTATATTGAGATTTTTGAGCCATCCTTGTGTATTGGGCAACAATCTTCTTGCATCTAGAATCTTTACTCCTAACGTGGTAATTTAAGAATGACCTGAGAATCGTTATACGCGTACTTATCCCGAGACTAATCCCGTTATAATGCTATCGTAATCTGATTCGGATCAGGACACACTATTGTGCTAGTCTACTGGTGACTTCCAATTCCTCGCATAAGATGTGCCATCGCTTACGGCTTAAACTCGCTCCCATTGCTGTAAGTTCAAATCACCAACAATTCACCAATGAATCAGTAAACTATCCGACTTGGTAGTTAAATGGCGATTTTTGCTACCATGATTCGTCTTCGTGTCGTCATCGTTTGGAAATAGACAAGCAGTAACTTGTGAGTTCGCGTTAATAATGACAGCCAAATTCAAGTCCC
Organism: Sweltsa coloradensis; assembly: GCA_024449915.1. Taxonomy (NCBI): domain Eukaryota; kingdom Metazoa; phylum Arthropoda; class Insecta; order Plecoptera; family Chloroperlidae; genus Sweltsa; species Sweltsa coloradensis. Next base: position 249,448 of record JAMZAV010000242.1, on the reverse strand, counting down.
AAAGGGTCACCGAGACCGACAAGCTTCAAGTTATCAGCCGCTAAAAGTAACTAGGCGACGTGGTCATATTTGCAATCGTTGCCCTGAAGAAGAATTTTTAGGAATCATGGTGCTTTCGAACGTCCTGTTCATCAAATTTGTATAATTCGGTGTCGACCGGTCGGCGGCCAATATCCGAAAATTGCGCATCAAAAACAAAATCGTTGAAAGTATTGGTTATTTGAGAACTTTTGGCTTTCAGATTTTACCCAAAGCATACTTTCAAGATTTAGCTAATTTAAAGGCCCCAACAATTTCATCGATGATATTCCGTTTTACTCGTGTAATTATATAGTCAATTAAAATAAAAGTAACAAAAATTTAATACACCGAGTAATTTTTATTCTGGGGTAATTGAAAGACACTAATCAACTTGTAGATACAGGCTGTAATTATTCAAAATGATGCTTATTTTAAAGATGTAAGCCATTGGAATTTTGAATGATGTACTTCCGTAGAGAATAGAATCTTTGTACAAAAGCTTGAAAATAGAATTTGCATGCTACAGATTTACAATTGGATTAGCATGGTTATTCAGTCAGCAAATCATTACTTATTAAATAGATTTAATTTTCAAGGAATTTCTAAAACTGAAGAATTCCAAACAAAACTTCGGCTACAATCAATTTATGGTAGGCCTTTAAATTGCTGAGAGGGTCATCTATTGACTTCTATATGCTCACTGGACTGTTGCCTCGTGTCGATGATGTGTGTCGAAACGTCGAGCAGTGCCTCATCATCGACACAGAAACATCGACGGGTCGTGAAAGACTACAATATCTCAGGGTCACTTATTGTTTTACATCATGTAAAGTTGCAAACATAGTTGAGAAGGCAGAGTAGGTCTGATTTAAATTAATTTTAAAAATCTTGCCCACATAAGTACTAGGGTAAATAAAACATAAATATAATTAATTCATATTCGAGTCTGTCCACTCAGTCACATAACTAGCATTACATTCTCGCAGTCGTCAGGCTTAATTGCTTCACCAAAGATTCGCCAACATGGCAACAGCCAACAAAAGTCCATGAAAAAAACATTTGAAAATATTAAAGGGGCTATTAGGTCAAAAAATTATTTTTAACCACATGATCTATCGCACAATACTACACTAAAATGACAGTTTAAAAAATTATATCTTGTATCTGTGATTTAACACGAATTTTTAAATAATTTTGATCTAGAAATTTGCAAAAATTGGTGTTTTGGAAAATTTCTTAAATCGGCTTTAACCTGCTTCTTTTTTGGTCCACATAGATACTAGAGCACAATACCAATCTAAAATGCTCATTTTTTACATCGTGTCTTGAAACTGTGCCCAAATATACCCTCAAACACGCAAAAATATGCATTCCAAAATCACACCCCATCTTGGTAATCAGCATATTTTGACCGAACTACTCGCCCAAATTACAAAACAAAATATAGAGAATTTACAGAAAAGGCCCAATAAAAAAAGGTACGTCAATAATGGCCAATATTTTTTTGGATCAAAATCCTCCAAGGTCACGGGGCATAAAGATCGTCCCCATGTTATTTCTTATGGGAGATTTATGACGATGGGACCTAGCTCAAAATATGTCATGTTTGACAATTTTTAAGGGAGTTCATGGTGGCCCCAATAATTTTTCTGTTAATTGCTAAATTCATTACTAGTTAGCCTGAATGAAATATATTTTTTGAGTTTAGCGGTTAAATACCCCTTTAAGCTCAATCATGTTTCAGCATCTTTGAAGATGTTTTGTATGCATCATCCTGCTGTGTTTTGCACGAATCTTGTTGACGAGTCTTCACAACTTACTTCCTTACGTGGTATATTTAAACTACGCGGAATCTGGGTAATACTGTCGTGTTGTTCCCGATGACTTAATTCGTGTTATAATGCTAACGTGTTGTTCAGTCGAAACACAACATATTGTGTAAGTTTTAAAATAACAGTGACATAAGATTCCTCGACATAAGATGTGCCATCGCTTCCTTAAACTCACTCCCATGTAGTTGTGCAGTTCAATCACGAAACAATTAGGACAATTGAATTAGTTTAACTAGTCGCGTTGATGGATGAGCTTTCATGGTTGATTATTTTTGTCCAATGATTACTGTTTCGTGTCGTCATTGTTGTAGAAATGTAGCGCAAGAGTAACCATGTCCGCGTTCAATAATGCGAGGCGACAGACTGCAAGTCTAAAAGGGACCGAGAACCGACAAGCTTCTCGTTATGCCAGCCGCGAAAAGGTGCGGGGCTGCGAGGTCATATTTGCCAATCGTTGCCATAAAAGTACGATTTTTATTAGGAATATTCAGTGATTTCGAACGTTCCCATAAAGTTTCATCAAGATCGTAGTAACCGTTTGTCCGGTCGCGGGCCAAATATCACGAAAATATCGCACTAAAAATCGAAAAAAAAAATAGTTCAAAGTACGGTATTCATGAGAATTTTTTTCTTTCGATTTTACCCAAAAACAACTTGGCAGATCTAAGTCCAGAGATTTAGAAGGTCCCCACCAAATTTTCATCAAGATCGCATATTCCGTTTTTCGATAGAGTGCATATTCCGTTTTCCCGATAGAGTACGAACAAAAAAAAAACAGGAAAAAAATTGAAACACCCGGCCGAGCTATTTTTCTCGGGGTAAGTGAAACTGAAGTCTTTGCTGCGCTCGCGGTAATTGTAATTGGTCATATGCGATTTTTATGGTTTTTGGTATTTATTCATTTTCTTGTATTCTGTTCATATAACTTTCACTTTTATTGTTAAGATTTTAAAAGGTTACATACTTAGTAATGAAAAAAATTTACAAATTTCAATTATGTTATCATTAAGAAGTGAATTATCCTTAACTTTAAGAAACATCCACAGATAAGCTGCATCCACAGCTTGTGGAAGGTCGAATTAATTAATTATGTAAGGTTATGTAAAAGAAAAAATGTATTTAATTTAATTTGTTTTAAATCTCTTAATACAATAAAACAGCTATATAATTATTACGTTTCTAACTTAAGCGTGAGAAGTGCTAGGATAAAAAAAGCGATTGACCGGTTTGCTCTTAGACTTCGCGAGTTTAAATATTTTCTATCTGACTATTTCGAAATTTTGTTCGTACGTATGCGCCTGTAGCCGGCAAGCTCAGACTGCTGGTTCAAACCCAATGTACTAAAATGTGTTTGTATTATTTTATTATCAGATTTTTTAACCCTATGTTAGATTGTAAATTGAAGTCTGATCTTCACAATGGTACTGCCAGTCCAGTGTTATGTGTATCGTACGAGGCGACACCTCCCCCAACTACACTTCTAAATATAGCCACACATTAGTCACTAGTGCAGGTCGTCGCCGTGTCACGTTATGCAACAGACGTCAGGCTAAGATAACTAGTGACCCTTTACAATTAATCTTTCTCCGAATACGCGCTGAACACTTGCCAAGCGAATTGTTTTATTTTTTCGTTAAATTGTGGGCCAGATGCTTTTTCAGGCCACCTATGACGTGTGATAGACCAGAGCCAAGATGTTAATTTTCACGGAATCCTCGAATGGGGAATTGAGTCTTAATGTTACTTTCCGAAAGAAAGTTGGACCTGTAATTTCCTTGGAAAGTGAAAGCTAAGGATAGAAATGACAGAAGTGTGGCTTGGCAAAGGGTTTGATCAAGACGACGCTAATTTGTCAAATCGAAATGTTTTATAATAATTTTTGTAGGAAGCCTGCCCAGGGTGCAATTTAATAGGTATGTTACGGATAGGTCAATTGTGAAGGGATGCCCGAGGGCTTTTTAAGAGGACTCATTCCCTTGCATTGGCATAAACGACTGAGGAAAACCTCGAAAAAAACCTTCAGTCAGGATTGCCGGACTCGACGGGATTTGAGCCCGGGACTAGTCAACACGGTTGGTTAATCGAATGTTTTTTTCCGGGTCAGACCCGTTTGTCAATATTTCCGGTAAAACAGGAATTAAGTTCCGGTTTCCCCAAAAAGTTCCACTATTTCACTTGTTTTAGTTTTCCATGTGTACTAAATTGCAGTTAGCTGATACGCTCATGGGTTGCATGTCAGTGACGTATATAACCAAGAAACCCGGGGACGATATACTGATATAACTGACTGATAACTGATATATTGCATTCAAAATATGAATGCATTGAAGACATTGTTCTCTTTATTTCATGTAAAATAAGTAATATTTATATTTTTGAGGTTGTTGGTCTGATTTCATGTTTAGCGCCATTAATAAAACCTAAATCATTACACGTTTAAATTCAACTGTGTAATTAGTTGCTAATACTAATAATAAATAAGTACGCTCCTATCAAAGCTGATCTTCAACATTTATTGTGAGTCAATCAGAAAATGCTGACTTGTTAAGGTGTGTTTAAACTTTTTGACTGACTTTAAATACTTGAAAAACTTAATTTATTGATCATATTTTATTTTCTAGAGTTGATTGATAGAAAAGTGCAATGATAGGTGCATTCCTATTTAATTCTTAATTATATGTGAGTGAAATTGGTCGAGAGTTTTGAAACATGGTATAATTTTAGAGTTACGTTTATATATCATTTTCAAGTCATTTTATAACATTTTGTAGCATCTATTTTTTGACCACCTTCAATGGTCGATTAGTGTAGAAATATTACTAATAAAGTATTTATTATTTAACATCTGTGTATGTCCAAATAATTACCATTTAGTAATCAATTTACCATGTTCTACTAGTTTAATATTTATAATCACCTTCAATAACTTGCGTATGAAGTTTTTTCATATTTTTTACTTGGAAATTATGTCATCAAAATTAAATTAACATCAGCTGAATAAAAATGTGTATAATCAAATTATATGTACTATGGTAAATAACATAACATTGGAATTGAAAACCTTAGTTTCTAGTGAAAAATAGCGCTTTGTAGCATCTATTCACACAACGCTATTTTCACGTACCTCTAGGTACAATGTCTGGTATATATTAATAGATTTTCTTTGAGAATCGCTTAGATTTCAATTCACATTAACTTTAAGTGATCTACTTAAGTTTGAAAAGAACACTTCTCCACAACACCTTACACATTGGTGTTAAGAAAACATTTATTTAAGGGTGATATTACAAGAAGTTAATACACAGTAGTCTTCTTTGAACAATTCCACGTAGACACTTGCGTGGCGACTAGACTTATGCTGTTGATTGTTTTTGCAGAACTCTATTTCTGATTCCGTTAGGTGGCAGTGACGTTCGCGGCTTCGTGCCTTCCGGCTGAACAAGAAACCAAATATTACTACGACGAATTGTTTGGTAAACATGCTAGACTTGTTGTCCATTTCTCTTCGGTTCGAAATTGTTTATTTTCATGTTTAAAAGTCTGTTAAAGAAAATCGATTTATCGTTGGTCGTAAAAAATGAAATGTGTTTTCTAGGGCTGAAAAAAGTTTTTCGTGGGTGTACCCGATGTAGGGTACCCGGTGTGACCCTATTCAGGTGACTAGATAGGTATTTGAGATTTGTAGTGGGAATGTTAAAAAGTACACAATTGTCCCCTTTATTCCTCCTCGGGCCAGAACATCGGCTAACCACAATGGTTTTTTTAATCGATCTGTCTCGTTGTGGGATCTTCTGCCAAGTGATTTAAAAAGTGACAGATGTTTTAACACTGGTAATAAGAGGTTTTTTATTTAGCAATTTTTTGAAATATTTAACCTTTTTATGGAACTGTTTTTTATATATTTTATTAATAATATTATGTTGCGTTTATTTGTTTATTTGATATTTGTGTAACTTTAACACTAAATGATATTTTGTTTTTTTAGTTATGTGGGGATATTGTATAACAAGGGTACATGTACGAAAGTACTACGGGGCAGAATATGCTCTTTCTGTTGCTTTTGCATTCAAATATTTTTTATGTTGTAATACTGGCATTTTTAATATTTTAATATGTAAAAATTGAATGCACCATATTAAAAAACCTTCCAAACAGCTTTCAGTCAGCATTGCCGGTATCGCGAATCGAACCCGAATACTCCCGAACAAGTCTCGTGCCGCCGTGCGTATCAAATGAGCTACTTTTAGTCGGCTAGGGTTGACCCTTTATCATCATTCATCATCGTGACACCGACAGTGTAGGTCCCGGGTTCAAATCCCGTCGAGACCGGCAATCCTCTCTGAAGTGTTTTTCCGAGGTTTTCCTCAAGCAAGGCATTGAGCCCTCTTAAACAGCCCTCGGACATCTCTTCATAAAATTATCAATTATCTTATCCGAAACATACCTAGTTAGACACCCCAGGGATTCATGTACATCGGTATGACTATCGCTATACTGCCCTTATCCTACCCGGAGTTTATCCCACTGTTACCCGGCGGTATAAGTCTTTATGAATACCAAATCTCGCGCTAACCGGAAAAACTTGACTTAACCCGCTTATACCAGGTATAAATATGTACATGAATCGGGGCCCAGAAGAGGGGCATGAATTGCACCCTGGGCATGCTTCCCACAAAAATTAAAAATATTACAATTATTCATTATCGTTCACACATACTTTGCATGCATGTAAGGATGTTATTCTTGCAGTTTTTGTTTCCATTTTAATTTTATTCTGTGTTTTTTTTTACTAGTTAATACAGAAAACCAAATTTTGAAAACATAAACATTATTTGTTTAACAACTGATTCCAAAACCAAGTGTTTAAATTACGCATATCCATTTTATATAAATGAATGTAAACTGATCATGGCCAATTTGCCTTTTTCCTGGTGTGATTATAGTTGGTGGCAGCCTTTTGATGGTGGAAAGCAATTAACTTGTCCTCCTTTGTTATTCGGATTTTATTACTTAATACGATATACTTTAAATAATAAATAAATTACCCTTTAGTCAGGATTGACGGTGGCGGGTAAATTGGAGACCACCCGAATGAGAGTCTCAAGGGCTGAGTGTGAACTACCTCTATCGGGTTGTAAATTATTTTCCTTCTACACGATAAGTTCAATTGTGTTCTATTCAATTTATTCTATATCGATTTCTGCTCCAAGTTCTACTAACGCTTTTAGGAATTTACTTCAAAATGATTTAAAGCTAACAATAAACTACACACTACGATATAAAGAACGACTTTACAACTGTCATTTCGTCACGTTATAAGACAAACTGCATATTGAATTATATTGCATGCTTGTTATTTCCTATATTTACATGTTTATGAGGTCACTTCCTGTCATGCCAGAACAAAACAAAACGCTAAAACTAAAAACTGCATCCAAGGCTAAAATGAAGGTCTAGGTCATAGGTCAAATTCCACTCGAAAAGTCGAGTTAATGTAAACTAAATCGATTTTAAATGTAATAGTGCTAAATTCTGTACCATTTTTAGGAGACATTTTCGATTAATTCAGTAATTTTGTTTGTATTTTGGGGTTAAACATTATAAAACAGATATTTGCTTTAAAACATTCGAAATGATAATACCACTTCCACTTCCACACATCCCTATATCCTTTTACTTTTACTCAAAAGTGATAAATTACGCGAACAGTTTAATCTATAAGTTTGAACGTCTATATATCCGACAATGACATATTCATCTCACAGCCATGTGCCAAGTATATTATCATAGCCACCATTGTTTGTGGAAATGTCCGACATTTGATGTACAACTTCCCCGTGAAAGCAAACATTTAGGCGCGTAATAATCGTCTTTGCGGAAAAGTGGTCTCCTGCCGTATCTATATTTAGAATCAGTATCCAAACTAAACTCAATTTTATAAAGTGTTAAAATTATGTAACGTTGGCTTAGTGTCTAATTTTCTGCATGAATACCTGAAAAATATAATGGAAAATTGATATATCGATTGAGACTGGCGCTGGGGGTATCTATTTACGTCTCAAAATGAAACATCAAAGGTGTGCGCATAATTTTAGAATTCAAAGGCTATCTACGTGTGAAGCCACTGTGTATTATAGAAATTGAAACTATATAATAGGTAGTAACGTTACACATATAAATCATTAGACTTTTCACTGTTAATACTGATTTTTATTATTTAATTAATTATTATAATATTATAATAATATTTAATATATTTATTATTATTATAATATTATTATAATAATATTTAATATTTAATTAATTATTATACACAATTCAAACATTTAATAGAGGTACGTAAAAATAGCATTTTCAAGTGTCATTTTATAGCGTTTGTAGCATCTATTTTTTTTGCCACTAAAAACTTGTGTTGGAAATTTTTCATATTATTATTGAAATTATGTCATCAAGTTGAATCAATTCAATGCATAAAATGTGTAAAAACAAACTATCCTACAATGAATAATAAAATAAAATGGACTGGAAACCTTATTTTAAGTGAAAATAGCGCTTTGTAGCAACTATTTATAAAACGCTATTCACGTACCTCAAATTATAAATTAAAATGCTAAAAACGTATCGCTTTTTTCGCATTTTAATTTATAATGTTTAGAATTGTGTAGTATATGTGTGTAGTGGGTAGTATAATAATATAATAATATTATTTTTTATATTTATTATTATAATATTATTATAATAATATTTAATATTTAATTAATTATTATAATATTATTATAATAATATTTAATTAATAAAAATCAGTATTAACAGTGAAAAGTCTAATGATTTATGTGTAAAGCCACTGTGTATTCATCCATTATAGTTAGCGATACGTTTTTAGCATTTTAATTTATAATGTTTAGAATTGTGTAGTATTTATTTATTTTCTTTCCACTAAAACCTTAATATGGAATTATGGGAACATTTCAATTTAAATAAAGCCACAAAAACGTTAAAATGCAAATGCGTGCAAGTTCCTAATAGGTATGGAAAAACATTAATTTTTGTAAAATTAGCATTTTGTAGTGTTTTGCAAAATATATAATATTCAGCGATTTAGCACTCAAAAACCAAAACTAAAATTATAGTGTGTATAGGCAGAACTTTGTCATAAAGTGGAATTCAGCGTTGGATAGGGAGGAATGCGATTTACTCAAATCAAATTCATTGTTATACATTTCAACAAACATACGTTCACAAGCACAGCACGGGATAACCCAGAATAGGGAACGAGAACGAAGCAGATTGTCAAAGGAGGATTTATGTTCGTGACTCGCCGAATCAGTCCCACTGTTAACGATTCCAAGTTATAGACCAGAGTTCGAATCTCGGTCAGGTTCTTTACACAATTTAAGCATTATCCTCAAGACTAAATAAACATAACCTCAATCCTCATTTCGAAGTATACACGATACACACCACACCCATTCGGCTCCTTTAAGATAAACTCCTAAACTCATTTTATATCCCACTATTGTTGTATTCAAATGCATGTAATTCATTATATTTACACAGTCTTGTCAATTTAGACAAGGTACTATGATTCTCCCAATTGTCTGGATAGATTTATTACTGCCAATTCGCTTTGAGGTACTGTTCCCGTTAAAACAATTAATTCTATTTGATCTGCTCCATGAATTATCGTAAAGCTAAATTTACACCACTCAGTCGTCTGTTTGATATCGAACAAGCGTCTCATCCACATAAATACACACTCTGCTTACTCAACAGAATATAAATAACATTTCTGGACTAAAATTAATCACCAATCATTTTTCAACCTCTATTTGATTGTACAATATATTTTTTTAAAGTTAATATCCACGTATTAATTGAGTCAGTCGTTAAATTTAGTCCACTTAATTAAATTTAGTTATTTTAACGTTTAAAATAAAGATTTCGTGATATTAAAAGCATTCAGCTGGTGTGATCTAACAATAGAATTCAACTTCTTAAAATATTTGACCGATATAACCAATCAGCCGCGTCACTGTGTTGGGTTTTTGACCTCTTGGCTTTAAATACGAACGGGTTGCATAATGCAAACTCCACATGCAGGTAGATATAATGTAACAATTTGAATGACAGCTGACAGGCAAAGCTTTGAAGAGCTTTCGTTTTGATTTCTAGGGCAGGATTTTAATTATCGAGTTGAAAATAACTAGAAACGATACGTATCGTTTCGTAACGTAGTATACAGATGCAAATGGTATTATTGCATGAGTGAGCGAACAGTATAGAAATCTGCGGCAACTATTAACCAATTATTTCTTGTTTTATCATTCCTGTCAAGAATTATAATTGAAATAGAATAGTCATTAATATATCATCTTTGGGTAGTTGTTAAAGAAATCGGAAACATAAGGCTCTACAGTCTACAGTAACACCTTTCAATAATTAAAAAAATGATTTTTAGTTTTTCAATTTTTTTAAAATAAAATTTTTACCACATTGGTGAAAATTGATCCTGGCTGATAAACACAAAATATATCAAATCTACGACTGTAGGGCTGTCCATGTATGCTTTATTGACAACTTTGTAAAGTTTCAGATACGTCGGATTCTTACCTGACGAGCGAATGGCTATGTGCCAACTGCCAAATGTTTCCTATTTCCCCTTATGGTGTCTAAATTAGATATTGTATGATTGGATAGTTGTGCAGGGAATGCCCGAGGTCTATGAGAGAGAATTCAATCCCTAGGAAAAACTTTCAGTAAGCATTATTGGTGAAGGGTATCGAACCCGAGACCTGCCGAATCAGAGACGCATGGGCTACCTCTGTTGATCCATCTTGTTACGCTAGAAAGGATGCCCGTAACTGTCCTGTGTACAACGTTAGCGACCAACATGATAGTAAACACTTTTTTAATTTTTAAAAATTATTTTAATTTTATTAAAGTGTTCTGAAAGTTAATTAATTTCTGAATTTCAGTAAATAATATTAATATTAACTTATTAAAACAGAACATAATTTCAAATCTCCTTACAGATAAAAGATGATAATTTTTGTTGCACTTAGGCAATTCGAGACGATGAGTGGTGATAGATGACGATGCAGGACGATTACATAAAACCCGTGCCTTATGCGGGATTCGAACCGACGTCCTCATAGTGCCATACGCTTTGGACCAGCGCCCTAATCGTATGTGCCACCGTGGACGGCAAACATCCCTTGCAGATCGCTTCACTAGTAGAAGTGTGTTGGGGAGAAAAGCTCCCCTGTATAACTTTCATGTCTGTCCGTCCGTTTGTTTGTGCGTGTGTCATGTCTCACAATAAAAACAGAATACACCGTCCGATTGACATGAGTATTTCGCTGACATTGACCTTCAAAACGGATGACTAGTGACCTTGGGGGTCTGGGGAACGGGGATTAAGAAAATGGGAATGTTTCTTTAACCAGGCACCTCCACCAAACGAGGTCAACGTTGGTTTGATATCTAGTTTGTTTAACATTGAAAACTTTACTACCTAAATATAAATATTTCTTATTTATATTCTGTACCATGTGCAACAATATTCAAAGTTAAAATTCCTCTAAAATGGTAATGTGCTCTCTTAATATTAAATTTTGTTCCACGTTACAGTAACGTATTATTAACCCCGCTAAGAGCTCAACAATATGTTAGTTCATTCCACAGCCTCCTCTCTTCCTACCCCTTAAATTCTCCGCATGATGTGATGCATCTCGTATTTCAATTAGTAGGGGATATTGATGTCTTCATCGTTAAACCTAGCTCATGTTTGAAGACTTGTAAACAACTTTCATGGCTGAAGCAAACGAAAAGAGGGCACCCTTTAACTCACCCATCTCAAATCCTCTATCCGGTACAATAATTTGTTCAATTATCTGAGCGCCAAGACACCATTGTAATTTAATTAACAATTTAGGACAATTACAATAAATACAGTAAATAAAGTACGCAGACTCATAGATAAAAAAAATTGTGCATTAAGATTTAATTTAAGTTACACCGATAGTGTTTGCTCAAGCGTTAAGTGCGCGACTATGATTTGGGAGGGCCTGGGTTCAAATCCCGTCGATACCGGCAATCCCGACTGAAGGTTTATTCCGAGGTTTTTCTCACGGAGATCCCTTCACAATAATTATCCTAACTCCATTATACCTTCTTTGGAATCTTAAGAGGGCCATGTATTGCACCTGGGTAGGCTTCCTACTACAAAAAATTACTAACTATTTTTAAAACATTCTAGTTATTGTATTCTAATTTAATATCTGGTATATAATTCATTTCTTTGGTAAACCTGCGTAGGGAAAATACATGTTACTTTTCACGTTTTTAACTGCATAGATATTGAGTTAGGAGTAGTTAGTTGTTAAAGAAATGAAATGGATTTTTTTAGAGGAATCAATCTCCAGCATTTGCCAGGACAAACAAAAGAAAACCTCTAAGAAAACTTTCAGCCAGGATTGCCGGTGGCGGGAATAGATCCATCATCCTCCAGAATCAGAGTATCGAGTGTTACTCATGAGCTTCCTCTGTCGATTAAAATAAAGTTTTTACTACACTTTCAATTAAATATGCCTACTTAAAAATAAACATTGCCTTCTAGCTGTGTTATCAGTTATGTATTTATATGTGTTTTCAGTTGAGGGTGACAGAAACGTATCTAATTCACAATGCTCCAATAGCATTCAATCAGAGTTTTCTATACTAAGGAAGCTTCACTAACGCTTTTTATAGTCTCGTTGATGGAAGAGTGTATTGAGCTAGAAAAAAAAAATCGTACAAGTGCGATGTTCATGATTTTTTTTAAATTCGTGGCATGTTTAAGTTTAGAGATTTCGAAGGCCTTCTGAAAATTTCAATATCGGAACACCCGTTTTCAGGTAGAGAACGAACAGATAAAACACATACCAAAAAGTCCGACATATTTTCCTTGGTCTAATCTAATAATTGAGGTTTTCTCTACGTTCCCTAATAAAATATTTGTTGTCGCACAGCAAAACAGTTTTAGATAGTAGTTAAAATAGAAATATATCTTATAAATTACATAACGCCCGCTTGATGGGCGTAAAACTGTCATATAACTTCCAGATTATTCTTAACATATTCGTGGAAATACTTTTAAATTATAGCGACGAGCCTGTCTGAGAGAAGGACTGAGACCAGGTAAATTAACTTCTGTTTTTATTTGATGGTTCTACTTCTGCATGTCACGAAACTTATGAGACGTTCGCTTGGGTGAAAGATACTGGCACTTAGGCCGAAATACACACACCGATATTAAAACCAAGCGAAATTACAGGTTTTTATTGTTCCTCAAGAACGCTGCAAAATATCCAAACAGTGATTTAAAAACGGTAATGTTGTTTAGCATGATGAAAGATTTAAATGCTATGGTAAGTAAGTTTTTAATTTGAAATTTAATAGGTTAGATGTTAACCTTACTGATTAATTTATTTGAGTATTTATTCATTTACGATATTATGGTTCTTACATTAGTAGCCTTAATCGCTTTTTCAACAGTAACCTCAAAAGTAACTAACTTTTAACCATTATTTTTAAGGTTATATTTCGAGTAAACAGGTAAATACAAATAATTTTCGATATAAGCTGATTTTATTTTTTCCCATTTTTTAGCGTAGAATTTGGTGTTGTCGTTATGAGTACCTATAGCCATAAGATGATTAATTTAATCTGTCAATATAATGTAAAATTGTTTATGTTGGTAAATATCCTGTCCATGTTATTTTTCGCTTATTTCAAAGCGAATTCCTTACTAATGTTCTTCTCTTCGACACACTTTCCAATAATGACCAAGGATTTAACTTCATTAACACAGACAGTGATATAAATAGCTTCATAATTAGTTAATAACACTTTCACTTAGCAGGTTGAGACGTCGTTTGACGAGAAACATTATTTCGTAATTTCCTTGTTGTTGATTAGTGTGAATTAAGTGTAAAATGATAATAAACGTAGTTTCACCCTTTCTCCTCTCTCCTCTGTTTTCAATTTTAAAACACAATATTCTTGCAATGAGGTTAACAATAATGAACCATTTTTCGCAACCCTATTTTTTATTTTGTGTACCCCGACCGACCCATATGATTATTTTATCCTTTAATTTAAATTAATAAACATACATTATTGCACTTGATGGAGCGCTGAACTCTAAATGCGTGATATTTACTTTATCAAAAATATCATGCATGGTAATGACAACGGTTGGCACACTTACGTATTATATTCGAAAGATGAATAAATAACTCAACAACAAAAATACAAGATCTTAATATTAGAATAAATGGAGGCACAATGTTCATAATATAATTAAGTTTTCATTAAAACACAGCAATTGGTAATAAAAGAGGCACCAAATACTCAGTGCGCTTGACTAACCTATGACCTATATGGCATTGCCCTTCGACAAGTATGATACATAAAGTTTGGGTGACCTAAGGGAAAGAGGAAATTGGCTAACCCCCCAGATTGTTTGAACATGCATGACACGGCACCTCCACCATTACTGAATGCGAGAACAAGCGGCAAACTTTTTAAATGGTGAGCAACCCGGCACCTCCACCAAAAAAATCAACACATGACGAATTACGTTATTTTTCTAATCTTCTTCGACAATCTGTTGATTAAGTAGCTTCGCTCCCTCGTTTGGATACTCCTGTAACTGTTCTTGTTTAAATTCCGTATGTAGGCCTAAGTAAGTTACTGTAATAATATATTAAAAAAACATTGAGATAAATACGTTATTTTAAATTTTTATTTTTATCACTGTCAGTAATGAATGCACGCGATTTTTTTATGAGGGCAAAATTTCAGTCCCGAAATCAACCTAATAATATGCTTCAGTTTGAGTTTATCTTCATCGGCTGGCTTAATCACATCAAAACATCAAATATATTTGGTTGAAATCTAAGAACTGGTACTGTCACTACAAGGTCAACTATATAATGTTGACGGTATAGATGCGAACAAAACAACCTATTAACTGTATCACAACTTGTTGACCAGCAATTAAGAAGTATTTAAATACCAAGACGCAGGATTGCAGATCAAATCGTTTCCATCAGTCATCTAGAGCACATCGTGAAGAAAGAAGCTACAATGATTGTGAGTAATACGTTATTTATCATTTTATTTAAAACTAAATGTGTTTTGTTGTTAACTTATTGAACATTATTTCATATTGGCTCCGCTCAATTACTGTTTGCGTTTTAATATTTGCAAATAAGATAATATAAGTTTCTTATGTTATTTTTACCAAATATAATTGTTTAAATAATAAATAAATAAATCAATCAATGAATTATTTTAAAGTCTCAGTCATATAACTGATTTTCAGTGGGTAGGCCCCGACGCAATCGACGAATGAGCGATAACCAACCAAATTTCGATATTTTTAATTGGAAATATAGCAACGTGGTATGGATTTAAAAAGTCAATTTGCTGCGGAAATCAATACATGCTAACCATCTTGTATAGTTTTTAATTGTAGCTGTAGTAATGTCTATTTGACCCTTTTTTTTAGTTTTGTGTATATACCTGTAGCTAAACCTAGTACGGTACTATTACGGACCCACGATGTGTATTTATATGTAGTAACTTTAAAAAAGGGTCACCCGCAAGTTGCATCTCTCTAAACAATTAAATTTAGTTATAATTATGAAACTAGTAGAACAGGTATATTGATTATTAAATGATATTGGACATACACTGATTCTTAGATAATATATACTTTATGAGTGATATTTTGACACTAATCGATTGTCATTCTCAAAATGAGGTTGAACAAAAGAATTTAATACAAATAAATATAAAATAACAAAACTAACAAAATTATTAATAATAATGATAATTATAATAATAATAATAAAAAAAAAAAAAAAAAAAATGTTTTGTGGTCGTTTTTGTTATTTTATATTTATTTGTATTGCTAAAATATTCCTTATTTGTTCAACCTTAAGTTTGAGAAAGACACTCGATTAGTGTCGACTAATAAAGTACTTATTATCTAAGAACAGTGTAGGACTATGTCCAAGTAATTACCATTTGTTAATGAATTTAGTTAGACTAATCTTAGCTCTCTTTCTAGCGTGCGCTGTTGCTGGTGAGCCTGAGTGCTTGCGCTCTGGCCGCGGTCTTGCCCTACCCCGCTGCGATACCCGCGACTTCCGTCGTCCTAGGGTCCGACGTGGAACTGGGCACAAAACTCACCGAACTACCCGTGGTTCTACCCGAGACTGGATCAGTAGCACCTGTCAAGACTGTCCAGTTCCTAAACCTACCGTTGAGTGGGCCTAGTCAGAAACAGCAAACAACCCTTGATCTTCCCACACCGCTTACGAAGACCGTAGCTGAGTTTGGACCTGCACCAATTCTTCTGAATGTCCCCACTTATTTTGGACTAAATCCAGCCCTCAAACCTTTGACAACTCAAACAGAATTTGGGCCAGTCCCAGTCCAAACGATAACCCCACAGACTTTCCCCATTGAATTCGGACGTTTTTCTGAGATCTATCCTTTTACACCTCAGTATATTCAGTATGCATTTGGCTTCGCCCCAACAATCTCCGCTCTGCCCACTGATTCAGGAGTTAACCCTTCCCTTTTGATACCACAAACTGTATTTGGCCCAGCCCCAACAATCGCCCCCCAGGATAACCTTACTGGTTTAGGACTTAACCCCTGCCCCTTTGACAACTCGAACTGCACTTGGCCCCGCCCCAACAATTGCCTCCCAGCCTATCCCCACTGGTTTAGGACTTAACCCCGCCCCTCCGGCATACCAATCTGCATATGGCCCCACCTCAACAATTACCCCTCAATCAATCCCCACTGGTTTAGGTCTTAACTCTGCCCCTTTTGACAACTGACTTGACTTTGAACGCCCGAACAACGACTCCCCTCATGGGCTCCACTGAGTTCGGACGTCTCTCCTCCATGGAACTAACCCAGGCCTCCCTCGGAGGTCCCAGTTTTCCTTCCCTCAACTCTGTCTCTCCAGCAGAAGGAAGTCAAGCTCTCCCTGCTTTCATGGAACCGAAAACTCCGGGAGAAGGTGTACCGCAAGGCTTAGTTGGTGGTCCAGCCATACTACCTACTCTGAAAGAAGGTGTACCGCAGGGTTCAGTTGGTGGTCCAGCCATACTTCCTACCTTGCCAGTAGAGGGGGCGAGGCCCGGCGAAGTATTCATTGAAGTCAGGGATGATCGGAACCAGTATTCTTACAGGTATAAGTCTCAACTGTTCAATACCACTTCGTCATTTGTGGGTTTGGCATTTTTAAGCGTGACTAAAAATTGCTAGCCATGAAAATACAGTTAAATTAACACATAATTATTATTATACATTATCCAAAATATACCCATGTCTTATTGGAGGAAATATGCAATTGGTTGATTTTGTTATTAAATTTGTGAGTTAACGCCTCTGTTGTCTATTATATTGCCCCCCAAAACTATTTTTTACCACATAGCATACTACAGTACACTAAAATACTACACTAAAATTGCCCTTTAAAAATTATAACTTGTAAATGTGATTTTACACTAATTTCTTATTTTTTTAAATTCAGGACTTGCGAAAATTGGCGTTTTGGGGAAATTTCTTAAATCGGCTTTAACCTACTTCTTGTTTGTTCCACATAGATACTAGAGCATCGTACCAATCTAAAATGGCCCTTTATAACACCGAGTCTTAAAACTGTGCACAAATATACACTCAAACACGCGAAAATATGCATTACAAAATCACACCCCTTCTTGGTAATCAGCTCATCAGACTGTAGAGTACGCCAATTATAGCCAATAATGTTTTGGATCAAAATCCTCCAAGGTCACGGGGCATAAAGATCGTCCCCATGATAATTCTTATGGGAGATTTTTGCCGACTGGACCTAGCTCGAAAAATACTAAGTTAAAAAAAAATCGAGTCATGGTGGACCCAATAATTTTTTTGTTACTTTCTAAATTCATCACTAGTTAGCCTGAATTAAATATATTATTGGGGTTTAGCTGGTGAATACCCCTTTTTAGTAAATAAAATAAATAAATAAAAAATAAATTTTATTTAGAGTCTACCCACTCAGTTATATAACTGATTTTCAGTGGGGGACTTTAAATCAAAGCGACCAAGCCAACCCTGCAGGCCCCGACGCAATCGACGAGTGAGCGATAACCAACCAAAGATCGATATTGTTGATAGGAAATATAGCAATCAGTGGTATGGACAGTGCGAACACCCGCGGATCAACGCCAGAATCAACAAGGCCGATTCAGCACAACTCTGATTTTATTATGTGCTTCGTTGCTAGGACGGCTCCAAAGTCACCGTTTACAAACTCCTAAGACAAGAACTGATGGACTTAAGTCCAAATCAGAAGTTAAAAAACTTCTGACTTTAGCGGGAATCGAACCCTGGACCTTCTGCATTGGAAGCAGATACGCTAACCACAAGACCAACGAGCCACACAAAAAAAAGATAAAATAAAAATAAAAAAGTAGATATTATTATCGTTTGTTAAGATAATACTTACTCTTTGCAATACACTATTTTTTGTTTCCTTTGCTCGGCGCCTCCACCAAAAATGAGTTTAAACGCTGAAAAAGTATTTTTGTTTCTTTCTTTACTTATTTGTGTTAATCTCTCTGTGTTCTGCCCTTAGATACACCAACGCCCAGGGTCTGATAGTGTCCGAACAAGGTCGGCTCATCACACTCGACGGGGGATTGGATTACGTCCTCGCCTCAGCCGGAAGTTACTCCTACAAGAGTCCGGAGGGAATCCCCGTTGCCGTCAACTGGGAGGCTGACCAAAATGGATTCAGAATTTTGACTTAAATTATCAACAATGCATGTATTTTTTAAGTCACTTTTTCATTGTCCGCTTGCGTACAACAATGTTAACAAGTTCTTCTATTGGTAAAAAAAAATGTGAATTATTACTTGAATCCATGTGGTAACTGCTCCTCGTTCATCAATAGAGTTTATAGTTTGGCTTTGCGGCCATTTTGTTTCTACATTTATTCCCTTAGGATCTGTTGTTATGAAAATTATTTTACGAAACGGTTGTTTGTTAATAATATATTGTTCATTTATAAATTTGTCACAACATTCATAACATAATAATAAAATAACACAGTTGACAATTTAAGGTTATAACATGTGTATCTAGCTAACCTAATCCAAAATCTCTTTTCCCTGTCCACTATTTTTTTTTTTATGTACGAACCCTTATGATTGAACACACTTGTTATTCTTATATTTTGTTTCGTTAGAATACTTAATTTTTGTATTGGTAAATAAAAAAATAAGCAAAATGTTGTTTTATTAATGTATGTTTGAGTCAAATATTTAAAATAATACTGGCTAGTTAAACATTTTTTTCTTTATTGTGCATTGAATTTACAAGCAAAGCAACATTTTGTTAATATATACTCTTCCAATTTTGTTTTAAAATATGCCATACTTTAAAGAAAAGCTGGGATTTAGTCCAATGCAATATTCCTTTCCTATACAATCCCTACCTACTATACTATAACGTAGTGGATAAACCTAGTTTATTTGTATGTGCATAAAATATTCTGTCTACTGAAATGCTGTTAACTTATTCTTGACAATTACGAAAATGTTGGGAAGCTAGTTTTGTTGTTGATATTGTGTACGATACGACTATTAATTGTGATAACGATGATGATTTTTGTTGTTTAACGTCTCGTTAATGCACCGAGACGATGAGTAATTGAGTGGTGATAGATGACGATGAATGACGATTACAGAAAAACCATGCCTTATGCTTGATACAAAACCATGTCCTCAAAACATACGCTTCGTACTTCGGAGATGAAAGACAACAATTCATAGTCATACCTTAGATTGGTCTCGAACCCCGATCTCTAGTTTACCTACTCCAGCGTACCGTGCGAGCCACCGCAGTCGGCTAAACGTTAGACCGTACACATAGCGCTATCTAGGAGCTCTGTGTAGTACTCTTCCTCGATAACTTGCTGAACTTTCACCAGAATGCAGGAACACTGCTGTAGTTTTGTGTTTTGATCACAGAATGTCACAAAATTAAAGGTTTGTGACATTCAAATCAGTGATACAGACGAACAGTTAAAAACCACTAACTTTATTCATTTGGATTATTGTGAATTTCGTTAACTATCCAAAAACATCTCTTTTGATTATTTGTTTCTTACTTATCATCAATAATCTGTGAAAACATCCGCTGATGTATGTTTACACATTCTTGCTTGAAACGTCAGAAATTATGCAATGTTTGGATGTACTAAATAAATGCAGAAAAAATGAAATGCTTACATGCTTCTTTGAATTGCTTCAAAATGTGATTCCATTTTTTAGTTGCCTATGCCTTAAAATAAATTCAGTTTCGAAAATCAAACTTGAAACTCATACATAAGACACATCTACATAAGAGCGTATGTATAATACTATTAAGAATTGTTTGGCCAAACTTGTAGACAAGTTTGTGATTTAAGTTGGTGTGTCCCCTATCATATTTCTTGATTTATATATTGTCTTTAAAAACAGGTTTAATAACTAGCAATTACCTCTAATACAAATTATCAACGTCTGGCCACATTTACCCAATGAATTACTCCAGAGCAGGTTTGATTAGAATCTACGACCTTGACAACACCTTCGAGTTTTTATTCCGTAGGGGTAGTCGCTGCGTAGGGACACTCCTATCCCATCAAATAATCGGCATTCGCTCGTTTCTTTATTCGTGCTCTATGCCTATTCATATTGCCACACCTATTTCTGTATTTAGTTGCTAACCTGCCTAGTTGCTACCTGATCAGTTCAATCCATCGAGTCTAAACTCGTTTTTTTGGCAACAATATCATTTCATCATCATGTTCTCACGGACAAAATTATTTTTATTTATTCTATTTTTTATATTCTTCTAGAGGAACCTTATCCGCCGCGTGATGGAACGAAACTTCAATTTCACCGACCCCCCAAAAATTTTGCCTCGGGGTTTTTTTTTTTTTTGTTTTTTTGTTTTTTTGTTTTTGTTTTTTTTTTTTCGTTTTTCTGTCTGTTTGTCGCTCTCTACCGGGCAAACGTATATGCGATCTTGATGAAAATTTGACACGACCTCGTTTTCTCTGAACTTAGACTTGCTACATTTTTGGGTACAATCGAAGAAATATTTTCTCATGAATATCGTACTTTTACGATTTTTTTCGATTTTTAGTGCGATATTTTCGTGCCATTTGGGCCAATTCTGACCAAACGGGTGGGGCTTCAACGTTCATATTTCACATGGACATTAAGGTAATGGTGATGTATTGCTTTCTGAAAGAAAAAGTTGAAAAAGTTAGCCAGAATCGAGAGAAAATAAAGCTTTTAATATACGTTTTTTTAACTTTTTGTGCGATATTTCGTGCAATTTGGGCCAATTCTGACCAAACGGGTGGGGCTACAACGTTCATATTATACATGGACATTAAGGTTATGGTTATGTAGTACCTTTTGAAAGAAAAAGTGGAAAAATTTAGCCAGAATCCATAGAAATAAAGCTTTTAATACAAGTTTTTTACGGTAAATAATACCAATTGACAAAAAAAAAAAGAAACTTGACAACATTCACCTTCGATGCGTAGGCAGCAAAACAAAGCACTTGCAAAAGTAAAGATATCCCACGCAAACTAAAACCTTTAAAAAGCTCATCCATCAACGCGGCGGGACTTTAGCGTTTTCCTAGTATAACTGATTTTCAGTGGGGGACTTTAAATCAAAGCGACCAAGCCAACCCTGCAGGCCCCGACGCAATCGACGAGTGAGCGATAACCAACCAAAGATCGATATTGTTGATAGGAAATATAGCAATCAGTGGTATGGACAGTGCGAACACCCGCGGATCTACGCCAGAATCAACAAGGCCGATTCAGCACAACTCTGATTTTATTATGTGCTTTGTTGCTAGGACGGCTCCAAAGTCACCGTTTACAAACTCCTAAGACAAGAACTGATGGACTTAAGTCCAAATCAGAAGTTAAAAAACTTCTGACTTTAGCGGGAATCGAACCCTGGACCTTCTGCATTGGAAGCAGATACGCTAACCACAAGACCAACGAGCCACACACAAAAAAAAGATAAAATAAAAATAAAAAGTAGATATAATTATCGTTTAAGATAATACTTACTCTTTGCAATACACGATTTTTTTTCCTTTGCTCGGCGCCTACACCAAAAACGAGTTTAAACGCTGAATTTTTTCTTGTGTATTATTTGTATTTCTTTACTTATTTGTGTTAATCTCTACGTGTTCTGACTGCCCGTAGATACACGAACGCCCAAGGTCTGGTAGTGTCCGAACAAGGTCGGCTCATCACACTCGACGGCGGATTGGATTACGTCCTCGCCTCAGCCGGAAGTTACTCCTACAAGAGTCCAGAGGGAATCCCCGTTGCCGTCAACTGGGAGGCTGACCAAAATGGATTCCGAATTTTTGACTTAAATATCAACAATGCATGTATTTTTTAAATCACTTTTTTTCATTGTCCGCTTGCGTACAACAATGTTAACAAGTTCTTGTATTGGTAAAAAAAATGTGAATTATTACTTGAATCCATGTGGTAACTGCTCCTCGTTCATCAATAGAGTTTATAGTTTGGCTTTGCGGCCAGTTTGTTTCTACATTTATGCCCTTAGGATCTGTTGTTATGAAAATTATTTTACGAAACGGTGTTTGTTAATAATATATTGTTCATTTATAAATTGTCACAACATTCATAACATAATATAAAATAACACAGTTGACAATTTAAGGTTATAAAATGTGTATCTAGCTAAACCTAATCTAAATCTCTTTTCCTGTCCACTATTTTTTTTTTTTGTATGTACGAACCTTTATGATTGAACACACTTGTTATTCTTATATTTTGTTTCGTTAGAATACTTAATTTTTGTATTGGTAAATAAAAAAATAAGCAAAATGTTGTTTTATTAATGTATGTTTGAGTCAAATATTTAAAATAATACTGGCTAGTTAAACATTTTTTTCTTTATTGTGCATTGAATTTACAAGCAAAGCAACATTTTTGTAAAGATATACTGTTTCCAATTTTGTGTTTAAAATGTACCATACTTCAAAGAAAAGCTGGAATTTAGTCCAATGCAATTCCTTTCCTATACAATCCCTCCCTCCCTACTATACTAACGCAGTGGAATTCATCTTCTCCATCACGACATCCAATTCCCACTTTTAAAGGAAACATATAACAAAACTTTCCCGATCGTTTACGAATCATTAACATCAAACAACCACCCTGAAGTCCGCCGACAACGTCTTTTCCACCCCCTACTGTCTGATATGTACAACCGCCCATAGCCAGTTGCGACCTACCAGAATATTCCTTTAAATCACAAAAACGCACATGGAGCAGAACTCTGGCAGCCTCACAAGGTGAGCCATCATCCGTAGCCAAAAAGAGGCGGGTCTAGGGGCTCGGACTTACCTATAGTAAGTACACCTGTAGCTGAATGGTCCTTTCCTAGCTATGACTGGGTACCGAACCGTCTTTCAACAGCTGCCCTATCTTTGCTACCATCTTTTCAACCTGATTAACGTTTATGGCCACAAATGATTCTCATTATGCGAAAATTTTTCCTTGCATTTCATGTTCTTTTAAAAGGAAAACTTAAGTCCGTTTGAGATGAGTTTTTTGAAA
The DNA here is from genome assembly GCA_024449915.1 of Sweltsa coloradensis. NCBI lineage: Eukaryota > Metazoa > Arthropoda > Insecta > Plecoptera > Chloroperlidae > Sweltsa > Sweltsa coloradensis. The sequence continues at coordinate 225,868 of JAMZAV010000242.1, read as the reverse complement.
TTTTTCAGTTTACGTAACAACGTTTCCTTTGAATTTTTAAAGCTTGTGTGATTTTTCAGTTATTAAATCTATTAAACCTTTTTCCCATGGATTCTAGCTAACTTTTTCATTTTTCTTTCAGGGGAACGCAGTACATCACAATTACCTTAATGTCCATGTAAGATATGACGTTGTAGCCCACCCATCTGGTCAGAATCGGCCTAATGTCACAGAAAATATCGCACTAAAAACCGAAAAAAATCGTAAAGTACTATTCATGAGAAATATTTCTTCGATTGCACTCAATAACGTGGCAGGTCTAAGTTTAGATATTTCGAAGTCTCCAGAAAATTTCATTACAATTGGGATCGGTTTAGCGGAATCGTTTTAACAAACACCAAACTACAACAGAAAAAATAGACGAAAAACGCAATAAATTCGTAAAGTATCGATTCTCGATATGAAATAAAATTTTCGGAATTGCGCTCAAAAAGGTTGCAGTTCTAAGTTCAGAGATTTCAAAGGTCTCCAGAAAATTTCATCGCAATTGGAGTGTCGGTTTAAGCCGGATCGGAGTTAACAAAACACACAAAAATACCAACAAAAATCATAAAAGAAAAAGGAAAAAAATGGAAAATTTGCGATTTTCAAGATAAATATAATTTTTTGATCGATTTTCGTACGTGGCAGGCAGTTCTTAAGTTCAGAGATTTCAAAAGTCTTCCAGAAAATTTAGCGCAATTGGAGTATGGGTTTTAGACCATAATTTTCATCGTGTTCACAGACACAAAAATGACAAAAGTAAAGAAATGTAAGAAAAAAAAATAACATTGTTCCGGATATTTTTCTCCAGTGTAGTAGAATGGAATCTTCGCTTCCCTCTCTACGCTCGTTAAGCTCATCCAATAATTAGTTTGAAGGGTTTAATTTTGAAAATGTACAATATTTATTTAATTAATACTAGGAAAACGCTTAAGTCCCGCCGCGTTGTTGGATGAGCGTATATGGTGCATTGAGCTGCCATGTGTTTACGCGGATTTTCTGTTGTTCTGTGAAAAAAAACATTGCTGAGTCGAAGATTTATTTTAATTAATACAATTTAAAAAAATAACTTATCTTTTTTAATAAATTAAACCCAAATAAAAATTAACTTAATTTTTTAATAAATCGTAATTTTAAAAAAAAAAAATTTCGTAAAATTGCAATTTTCATAAGAAATAATTATCGATTGCGTTTAAATTTAACACGAATATATAGTCATGAAATTAAGGTTCTGTAAAAAAATCATTACAATCGGATAAAGCATGTAGGTGTTATGTCAAAGAATTGTTTAAAAAAAAGAAAAAAACCCGTAAAATTACGATTTTCATGAGAAATAATTTTTTGATTACGCTCAAATTTCACACGAATATCTTAATTCATAAAATAAAGATTCTTTTAAAAGATCAATACAATCGGATAAAGCATGTAGGTGTTATAAGTCGAAGAATTTTTTTTTTAAATCGAAAAAAATTGTAAAATTGCGTTTTTTATGAGAAAAAAATTACCGTATTGCGCTCAAAAGTGTGGCAGTTCTAAGTTCAGAGATTTCGAAGGCCTCCATAAAATTTCATCGCAATCGGAGTATCGGTTTAGCCTGACTAACACACAAAAATACGAAAAAAAAGAAAAAAAAGAAAAAAAACATTCCGGATTTTTTTTCCAGTGTAGTGAAATGGAATCTTCGCTTCGCTCGCTTCGCTCATTCATTTATTTTAAGCAGGCTTTATTGTCTTTAACTGTTGTCATTTTATATATTTTTTTCGTCCCTTCGTCTCGATTAGCCAAGTTGCATAAATATGAGACGTTAAGAAATATCCAATCAATCAATTGTTTTGTTTTTATTAACGCCTCTATTAATCCACAAAGGCTGTTCGAGACGACGAGTGATCGAAGGACAATTACAAAATACTAAAGCCTTATGCGAGATTCTACCCCACTTTGACGTAGTGTAATACGCTTCGAACCCATTATGAGTATTATTATATTCATAACTTTTCTGTCCGTAAGGGCGTGAGTCCCGCCTCACGATAAAACCGTACACACCGTCCGATTGACAAGCGCTCTTTGAATTAGCATTACCCTTCAACATGGATTATACAGAAAGTGTTTGGTTACTCTGGGGAGTGGCTAGCCTACCAGAAAGTTGGGAAATTCATGACCTGGCATACTGTACTCGCCAACAGTCAACGAACCTTTTTAGTGCTAAGCCTACCCGGCAACCAGCACCTCTTATCATAATGTTCAATGCAGGGTGAATTATTTCAATTGTTATCATTTCTTCTTCTTCTTCTTCTTCTTCTTCTTCTTCTTCTTCTTCTTCTTCTTCTTCTTCTTCTTCTTCTTCTTCTTCTTCTTCTTCTTCTTCTTCTTCTTCTTCTTCTTCTTCTTCTTCTTCTTCTTCGATCAGTAGAATAGCTTCGCTCTCCCGTACCCGCGTGTTTATTGAATATTTGACTACTGGATTACTCAATTTTACTTTTATTGTGGTACGCCTAGTGATTATAATGTGAATCAATGAATGAATAATCAATTAATAAATTCCCTTTCAACAAGATAGCCTCACGTACAGTCCCAAGGTAATTGGTTTTTCCTGCTCAGAATACTGCAAGTCATAATGCAACACTTTAGCGCGCGATATGTCAGCTGTGTTGGCGAGACTATCTCATGAGAAGTAGCCTACGTGTTGAATAGCCAAGGGCAAGAGGGCTCCTGGCATAGGGTCAACCTACTGTCTAGCCGATAAGGACGTGCGAGACTGATCGGGAGGTCACAGGTTCGATACTGGTCACCGACAAAAACAATTAGTGTTAGCTGTCCCCCGCGTCATCCCTTACGTCCCTCCCTTCGTCTCGATTAGCCAAGTTGCATAAATATGAGACGTTAAGCAATATCCAATCAATCGAAAAGTTGAGATTTCTTATTGAATGCTGATTGAATAATTGTTTTAATTCCGTAGTTTGAAGTATAGACAGTAAACTACATACGCTGACCCTAAAGAAACAATAATCGTATTGTTTGGTCAAGGGGGAAAAAATACCCCCCAAAAATGCCGAAGGACTGCTAGTAGATTTCAATCTTAGCGTACTAAAACTATTCGAGTGCCTCTCACTGTGCTCGAAAAGACGGGCTCTCAAATTAGAGTATTGTTCGCAATTACTTTTTTCATTTGTTTCTCAAGTTCTAGTATGTACTGTTTTATTATATACAACGTTTTTTTGGTATTGTCATCGGAAAGTTCTTCTTCAAAATTTGTATGTTTTTAAATTATCTGCCAACTATTTTCGACTCCTTGGAGGGAGTGGTCAGAACATTCCCAATCGAAATAATTCAATTCAATTTAATTCAAGATTTTATTGGTTTATGTATTGTGTAGCTTCTGAGACTTTCTTGATAGCAAACTTTTTTTTGCAATGTTTGCAAAATTATTCCTCATTTGACCACGCGTCCATTACAATGGACATAAAAATGTTGAATTTTTAAAAATGAGAATTACAGTTTTTTCCAATTTGGCAAATAAAATAAGAAAATTGTAGAATTCAAATTCAATGTTTTTTAATCTCATTTCGATAGGACAAATAGTACATGTTTAAAGAAGATTTAAAATAGAAATCTGCAAAAACGGTGGAAAAAAAGTATTTTTGGTTTGTTCCCGGAAATTTAATATTTATTTCTAGTATTGCTGGTATTTGAGATACAGAAAATCCAAAATACGAAAAAAATTCGGGACAAAATCTAATTAAAGATATGCAGTTATAATTTACATTTGAGCATGAAACGCTGCTTTTATTCAAAATCCAAAATTTCCTATACTTACTTAAAAAATAATCTTCCAAAAAATACACAATTTTAATTTGTAGCTTAAAAATAACCAAATTGGAGCGAATTTAATTACGGTCTGAATGAGTTAGAAATATATATTTTATCGTCAAAGTCTTGTCCGGTCACCTCGCCTCCCGTCCCCCGCTTGTTCGTGCACACTCCTCTCCTTACACCGTTACACCGTCCAGTGAGAACGGCAGTGTGTGTGGTGACCCCTCAAGGCCGGCCGGTTCGACTCCTCGCGGATACTGTAGAGACCCTAGGAAGGCCAAGGTTCCGAGCACCACGCCCTAAGAGGGACGTCGCACGGAAGACAGACCAACAGACCCCGGGTATAAAACCACCGAGAAGAACTCGAGAGACACAGTTGAGATTCACTCGCAACACAGACCACAAACAATCATGTTCAAGCTGGTAAGTTTCATCATGTGTTTAAACATTCTCGTAGTCATTCACGTCTATAAACCTGTAATTAATGCACTGTCCTTTTGTGCCTAAAAAGGTATATCAACCCTTTTTTGTAATTTAATTTCCATTTTCATTACAAATGCAATTCACTCCTTTTCTGACGGTTATGATTTACAATCTCAATTATTTATTCATAAATACATTTTGTTTTTATAACAACGGTGTAGATGACAACATTATTAATTGTCTTCGACCATTCTTCACGAAATTAAATATTATTTATATATATATAAAAAGTCTTAATTATCTAGTAAAACGACTCGTCAATTATTTGAAAAAATCATAATTTAACTTAATAAAAAGGTACAGGTTTGATTATTTTAATGCGTAGAAATCAAAAGTACGTAGTATTATTATCGTAGTATTTGTTCTGACAGTTGCTCTTTCTCCCGCCAGGTGGTGTTGTCTGCTCTCCTCGCCTTCGCGGCCGCCGCCCCCGGCTACCTGACCGGCGCCCACCCCGCCCCCGTCGCCTACTCCTCCTACGCCGCCCCCGCCATCACCTCCTATGCCGCCCCTGCCGTAGCGTACGCCGCCCCCGCTATCGCTTACGCCGCCCCTGCCGTCGCCACCGCCATCACCAAGCAGGTGCACTACGCTAGCCACCCCGTTGTCACCGGGTACAACCAGCAGGTGATCAAGCCCAACCTTGGAGCCATCGCCACCCCCGCCGAGATCGTCTCCCAGACCAGGGTATGTATGCGTCATGATATTTAAAAATATATTTATCAATGAATTAACATATCAACACAATGCACTTGACCTATACTCATCATAACAATTTTAAAATGGTTTGTCTGCTCGAAGTTTTCAATTCTTACTAGCCATTTTATCAAGTTTTAAGTATGTATGCATCAAAATAGTCTACACACTATTTTATATTCAATGTTTCTTTTGTTTTCGTTTTGTCAAAAATAATTTAGAAAAGTTCAAGTGCGTTCTTTGCCATTGAAATGCAATGATGTTTTTCTTTAGTTGTCAAAATGTTAAATCAAAATGCCTTATGAAGTGACTTAAACATTTTCTGATAAGACAGTTTAATTTGCGAACAGACTGACTTTTTAGTATTCTACTTGGTCCTTAAAAGTAAAACAAAACTTTATCCAAACATACAAAATCCCATAGATTTGTTAAGCATGACACATACACACATTTACACGTACATATATTTTTGCCTTCTCAAATTAATCAAGGGTCTTAATTTGATAACTAATATAAAAGTTTATTCAATTTTGTAGGATCATGAAAACTGGTCATGAAAAAGTCAATTCAATTCAGTTATAGAAATGTACATTTACATATATTTAATTACAAAGTTATAACAATATTATGTGCAATGGATGCATTCAAAACTGATGGATACTTTTGTATGCAAGTCTAACTAATTATGAAATGCACATTATATTAAATCATGTTCCTTGTCTACAGGTCCTGGCCCCCGCCCGCTCCGTCCAGACCATCACCCCCCAGATCACCCAGATCCAGCCCGAGGTTTCCATCCAGAAGGTCGCCGTCGACGTTCCCGTCCAGACCCCCTACGTTAGCCACGTCGAGGTCCGTACCCCCACCGTCGCCGTCGCCCCCGCCCCCATCGCCGTCAAGAGCTACGCGTACGCCGCTCCCGCCGTCGCCACCTACGGATACGCCGCCCCCGCCGTCGCTTATGGCGCCCATGTTAAGACCATCGCCGCCCCCGTCGCTTATGGCGCGCACGTCTCCGGACCCGCCGTCGCTTATGGCGCCGTCAACTACGGATACAACGGGTACAGCGGATACGGCTACGCCGCCCCCGCCCTTGCCTATGGAGCCCACCTCAAGACCATCTATTAAATGAACCAGCTATCTTGTACCGATTGCAACCCTTGCTTTGGTACTTGAACATTAGTCACACACCCCGCGTGATTGAGCTTAGGGCTTGTTACCACCTTCCAACCCTTTGTTCTAGCGCCATCTTTTATCCTCCTACTCTTTTCTCTCTTCAACTATTTTAATGTATTTATTCATCATGTTAAATTATTTAAGAGGTGAATAAACATTATTATAAACATAACTATTTACTTTATTTTGACCATTGTCTGGTTTCCCACTCAATGTCCTTTCTTCCATTTTTCTAATACATTGTTCATTGATTATACCTTATGAAAGCTTTAAACAATGTCAGCCAACAAACTTTAAATGCTGGCACATTATAGTATGTCAGAATACATGTATACAGATGATGGTGGTATTTACGTAACACGCATACAAAAGTGTTATTTAAATTTAAAACAACACCCTATATATTCAGTTATATTCTGATTTGTTTGATTGAGACAGATCGAAAATTGAAATCAGACATGTTTCAAGTTACAAACGAGTAGGCAATCAATTCACAGCCATTGTTGACAGATTGTCAGTCTAGAGATTCAATTCCTTTATTCAATTTTTTACTCGTTTAAATTGAAAGTTGAATCACGTTTCAATGCTTAATGACACAACAAATTGACTTAATTAAATGACAGATGCACAATTAAAACATTTTTCCATTTAATCAATCTGTAAACGGACAAAGATTAAATGACTGAAAAGGGCAAATCGTTGTAATGCAATTAGGTTTACAAACTACGTAACCTCAAATGACAAAGCGTATCAAAAGAAATGCCATCGTGCGTAACATATAATATGGGTATATTTTTACATTTTATTGCTCCGCTTTGTTCGCCTAAAGGCTTGAAGGTCGCTTGGACAGACAGACAGACAGACATTCCGGGATCGTTGATACTCCGGTCGACCTCGCCCTAAGCCCTGGGATGACCACGCCCGATCTACACCCATCCGAACACCCACGACTACTCGCGGCTAATATAGGCATCGAGTTCCGGTATTAATAGCTGACCATTAGGTGGGAGGGGAGAACTGCGGGGGAAAATAGTTGTGTGACTCAGTAGGCACAACTTACAACAATGTATAAATATTTACAGAATAAAATTACATGTGTATAAAAAAATGAATTGAGAAATTTTCGAAATATGTATCCCAACCAATTACCGAACCCGGGTACTTCGACTTCAGGTTTTAATGCTCTCCCCGCGTCATTCTATCTCTCTCTCGTCGTCGTCGTCCACCCTCCACCCTCCACCTTAGACTCCACCCCGTCGTCATCGCGACGACCACACGAACGATATGAACGATGACAAAGACGACAACCTGTAAACCTTCCTTTTCCCATGTCCGTGCTGTCCTCTCCACATCCCATAGTAAGCTATTGTCACGTATTATGACTCACCGGTTGACGCGCCCTTGAACCATATAAACTTTAAAAAATATATGAGAAACCCCATTTCCGACCCACCTATGCCTGTGAATGTATCTGTTTAGTTAGGGTCTGTCCCCTTCAAGTCCCATAGCCTATAGTGGAGTGTTAGGACTTAACGGTTGACGCGCCCTTAAGAGGGTATAGGACAAGCGTTTTAGGCAAAGTGCTATTCGCTCGGCCTTCTGACACCACAGATGTTTGAAATTTGAGCATATATCACGAATGCGGAAATATTGGGCTCTGCAGTAATACATTTCCAAATTTTGTTTTAAAATAATTTATAAAAAATAAATTAGTTTTCATGAATTTTAATTTTGTTAAAAACTCCAAAATTGACTATATTCGTGACTTTTTCTGGCTGATTAAGACAAAATTTTCAAAATCTACGACCGCAAAGCTGGCCATGTATGCTTTATTGACAATTTTGCCAAGTTTCATATACGTCGGATGCTTCTTGGCCGAGCGAATAGCTATTTGCTAACTGCCAAATGTGTCCCATTCCCTCTTAAGCGAAATAACCTACAACACATCTCTTCATACCATTCTCCACGTGAGTTTTGAGCAATACCCATGAATCATTCTCTTCAATGGCGCATTTTTATCACACCTGCTGTCAACAAGGTATATACTTAATTTTGAAAGGAGATACCGAAGTAAGATATCACTCTGTCTATGTTGAGAAAATTTGCCTATTCATGTTCTGTTTTAGACAAGAATAAAACCAAGGCTGTTTGAAATATAAAACGCACTTATTCAAGGTGAAACGTCTTGTGAAAAAACTAGTTTTTAACAAACTTCATAGTAAAGTTTTTTATGAAACATGTTTGTATGCACTTTTAAGAATATTGGACCAGTTAAAAGTTTCGATTTCATTCCATAGCTTAAGTAGTTGATTAATGGAGGTGGAAATTTCATCACTAAATTAATATATTAATAATATATTAATATGAAAACATGCAAGTAATTATAATAATAAAGTAAGATAGTTATAAACATTTCTTTTCGTGGCAAAACTGCCTAGGTTGCGATGCATGCCTCGTTTTCTAACTAGGTATATTGGAGAAAGGACAAAAAGGTTAAGAGGAATCAGTCGCTTTAACGATTGAGGAAAACCTAAGAAAATCCTTCAGTCAGGAATGCCGGTCTCGATGGGATTTGAGCCCAGGATTTCCCGATTTAGAGTCACGCGCTTAACGCTCGAGCCAACACTGTCGTTATAAAACAATTAAATTAATACAAATATTGTATTTTGTAATTTCGGTATGTAATTTATCTGTTACTTGCAGGAGTACAGCAACCGTCAACCACAGATTCGAAACAAAGTAACAAATAAGCGCTCTTTGTAAAGTATCTCCAAAAATAAACATCAGCCATTGTTTTCAAATTAAAAAATTCGTGTACATAGGAAATTTTTAAAACCCTTTATAGGGCAAAACTTTTTATCCATTATTTTTCTTTTTACCTTAACAATTTGAAATTTTGATTTTTTTAATGAATTTTAGAATTTTTTTTGATTTTTTTCCTCGATCTTTTAGGAAAAAAATGCTGATTTTGAAATCCAAATTGCTATCAAAGTTTTTAAAAAATCCAAAATTTGAGTATATTTTCAAAAATTAGATTTTTTTTGCAATTTTTCATTTTTTTTCATTTTTTTGGCATGTTCAAATTGAATCTACTACAGGCAAACAAAATATCCGGGACATCCCGGAAATTTGTGTATTTTTGTGTTTTTATACACAATTCGATTTTTGATCAACCATAAAAATCGTTCTAATCATTAGAATTTAGTAAGGAAAAATGCTACCAATTCAGAACAAAACAAAGCAGCTTTTTGACCGGGTGTAAAATATGAAAAACTTACAGATTTAATTGTGTAGATTTTGAAAGAAAGTGGTAACTATGTGTACCACTAACCTATAAAGGGTTAACAAGCACGGAGTAGGAGTTTTTAAAATAGGGAGCGAATCTACTTAATCAACATATTGTCGAAGAAGAAAATAAATAAAATCTTAACAATTGAAATATTTGGTGGAGGTGCCGGGTACGGATAACCTACCCTTAAAACAATGCTAGTCTTGCTCCTTTGACCCCTAAGGGCCCTAACACATTTTGTATCATCCTTGTAGAAGGGAATAGTAAACAAAAACGCATGTCAATCGGAGGTCATGTTCGGTTTTTATCGTGAGACGCACGCACGGACGGACGGAAGAGTGATGCTTATTTATTGCATATAGGGGAGCTTTGCCCCCTAAATAGGCTTAGCTCTTTTTATTGTTTTATCATTTATCGAGCTAGTATTTTTAAAATATTATATAGAGCGAATCTCCCCTGTAAGTGTAATTTTTGTCAGTCCGTCTATGCGTGTGTCTCGTCTCATGATAAATACCAAAAAAAGATCTCTGATTAACATCCGCTTTAAAAAAATCTTCAACAAGCATGATACATAATGTTTTTGGCTATCCTGATGGCCATGGGACGTTTTCCAAACTTTACATAAAATACCCGGCACCTCCACCAACAACTTCCCCCGTCTGGGCCCAGGGTAGAATTTGGCCCAGAGCGTGGCTCTACTATTCGTAAAAGGCGAGAAAAGAGCTTATGTCTATCTCGAAAACATCAGCTAGTATGTAGGGGAGTAGGGCTATATGACTCCAAAATCAGAGGCGAGCTCTGGCAGTACTACGACTACAATGACAACACAAACGATAACAAATAACATGACAACCTCGACTTAAGCCCCCACCTTTCCGCCCCGTGCCCGTGGCTGGTTCTGACCAGCATGGTCCTCTTGTATAACTTTGGAATAATAGTATTCTCTATGAAATACAAAATTACATAAGATAGTAAATGAGCTGTTATTGGGCGTACATCGTTGACTTACAGCCGTCGCTACTATAGTGGCTCTAAAACCTCGGTGAATGCAACCTATCCGAACACAGCCTATAGGCCCTACTCGGTTCAACACTCGCTCACGCCCTCACAACCATGTGTCATCGTGTATCGCACATCTGTACAGAGTCTTAATGTACGTATTACAACGAACGTACATTACTTCTAGTTATCTCATGTTAAACTCACAGCAAGTCTTTGTTGGGCGAGGGACAAGGCGAGAACACTGCACATTACTCGCGTGAAGTGAGCATTGTCATAACTTACCTGTAATGTTGGTATTAAATCATCGTTTGGCGGCGGATTTCTATCTATTTTATACGATTCTACTAGCTATGTCCGGGGTATATTTCGTATTTGATTTTCACTCGACCAATATTTACATGTATAAAAAAAAATCTAAGCCTTAAAAATATCACTTTGATTTTCAATATATATTATTGTTTAAAAAAATATCACTTTGATTTTCAATATATATCACTTTTTAAGCCAATCTTTATTAGCGTTTAGTAAATTTTTTTTTACTCATCTTCAAACCCTCATTTAAGGGGCCTCCTTGCGTTTTTATTTTCTAAAAATAAATTATTAAAAATTTTAGATCAAGTAATGATTTTTTTAAAGAAAATATACTATGCTAAATAAATTAAAAAATGGATATTATGAGACATATTATGAGTTTTGGTGAATAATAAAACACTAATTTTAGCGTTTTCAAAAATATATTTGGCTGACAGCATTTTAACACAATTATTATAAACATTACATCTTCAAGCTGAATTGGGCTAAGATCCAATTTCATCAAAGCCCTTATGTGTAGATGGCTTGCAAAAAATCGGATAAGGATTAATGAAATCTTTTTTTAAATTAAAAAGTGTATACGTGCCTTGATTATACATTATACTTTCTCTTGTTTAACAAATTGTGTTACAAATAATTATGATAATGTAATGTTGCTGATGCTGTGATATATTAGCTCCAACGAAAGAAAGCAGATGCTTTGTTGTAGTAAGGGGAGTATGAATGCGCGGTAAAAGGAATGTCGCCTTTGTGTATGAAAGAGAAATATATTTTACCAACACAAGCAAAAATTATCTGTGCTAGATCACAGAGTTCCTCCGTGTGCTAGATCCACGCTGAGCTAGCGTGAATAGATTTGACAAAGTTGTTAGTTGGGAAAACAATTTCGAGCTATCTGCATTCTTTCGTTGGAACCGCTATAATAATACTGAATATGTAATGTAGTATAAACATATTTTTATATCTCATAACATTATGAGCAATGACATATTGTTGACAGTGTCACAACTTCACCTTTACGAAATCTTAGTTTTTCCCTTTGACTGTATTTGGCTGAATAGTTCATGACTAGTTTCGCATTAAATATATTTTAACATAAATAAATTGGTCGAAAACGTTTTCAATTTCCTTAATTATTCATTGTGTTGTTGACTTGTTGTGCCATAGCTTGGCCCATTGAGTACATTTCTTGGCTGAAAGATTGCCACCATTGCTTAACTTTGTCATCAATAACCCAGGTGCCATTCTCCTTGGTAAACAGAACCATATGTTGGGGATCCGATGCATCCCTCTTATCCCTGTGATCTTCCATGTTTTGAGGGACGTCGCCTTGGACTAGGTAGCCCTCGATCTTGTCCGTGAAGACGTTGATGTAGACGGATACCGAGGTGGGGTTGAACGTTCCCGTGTTGACGAAGCCGATAGGAACGTCGGGTGCCGCGGTGGTGGTGGTGGTCGAGTTGGCTGGAGCTCCCAACGAGCCTTCAGGAAACAGAGATGGAAAGATAACTTTAATTTTTACACTAGGAAGCTACGCAAACGCTTTTTCAGGCGCGTTGTTGGAAGAGCGTAATTTTTTAAAAATGAAATAAAGCAAAAAATTGCGATTTTCATGAGAAATAATGTTTCGATTGCGCTAAAATTTTATTCGAATATATTAATTTATAAAATCAAGGTTCTGTAAAAAAATCATTACAATCGGATAAAGCATGTAGGTGTTATTCGCCGAATAAATGTTTTAAAAATCGAAAAAATCGTAAAATTGCGATTTTCATGAGAAATAATTTTTCGATTGCGCTCAAAAACGTTCTAAGTTCAGAGATTTCGACGGCCTCCAGAAAATTTCATCACATTTGGAGTATCGGTTTAGCCGGAATCGTGTTAACAAACACACAAAAATACAAAAAGAAAAAAAAGGAAAAAAAAAATCGGATTTTTTTCTCCAGTGTAGTAAAATGGAAACTTCGTCTCGCTCGCTATGCTCTTCCAAAATCAAAGCTTGGTGATTCCGATACAATTGACGTGCATGCACATAGAAAAAAATTTAACATAAATATATGTTTATCGAGTGTCCAAAGTCACTGATTTTTTCCTATTCTCGGCGAATTTTCGTCGAGGGTCCCCCATCTTCGTCCGGCCACGCCAGACACACTGAGGTCCAAAGTATCCAGAGCTTGCCTACTAGCCCATCCATCCTTAAACCAGACCCAAGCCACTGTGGACCTCAGTGTTCCTGGCGTGGCCGGAAGAAGATGAGGGGACCCTCGTCGAAAATTCGCGAGTACGGAGGTTGGGGGACAGTGACTTTGGTGAGTTTAAAGAAACACTCAATATACATTATATTTCCGAGTCAAATAGCTAACGAACCAATATCATTAATAAATTATGTATATTTTTTACATTGTACAAATGGGGTTAAAGACAATGCACGGATACTGGAAGACCCAAAATAGGGAGAAAAGTTACTTATCAACAAATCTTAGGAGAAGAATACAAAATTACAATTATTTGTAATGCTTTAATCTTTTTGGTGGAGGCGCCGGGTCGGCTTTTCACTTAGGGTTCGCCTCTTGTTTCCGCATTCAAAATGCGGGAGGCAATCGGTTGTAAATGATACCCGCGTTCTGGGGAAGGGGGGGCTGGGGGCTAGACACTCCCCTCTGACCCCTAAGGTTGGCAAAAACATTCTGCATCGTCCGTGTTGAAGGGCAACCGTTATGGACTTAAATTTTCATTTATAAAGTAAGCTGAAAGTTGCCACAATAATAATGGCGAGAAAAACGAGCCACTTCGTCACTATTAGCTATTATCAAATACCGTAAATACACTTGTATATTACGGTATTTGCTGTTAACTTGATTATTTGATATTAACTGTGTAATCTAGAAGGCGGTAGTATTAATTCATTGATCTAAAGACCAACAGCTTTACCCTAATCTTGACGTCACGCGCTGTTTGCGCGGGAAATAAAATGCTAAAAACTTTGTGCCCCAATAGAATTTAAAATATTTATCTTAAATCGGTTTTAATTGCAGTAATGGTGTTTTCGAGTTGTTTTTCTACCCATTTCTTTCACCCACGTCAATATTTTGATTTAATGAACATTCCCTCATTTAACTGGACATAGCAACGATGCACAAACCAAATAAATAAATGAATTGTGTCAAATCAGATTCTTAAAATAAACTCTTCGACTGATTGATTACATAATTAAATACAATTGTATTAAATTTTCCTAAACAGTAACACTTTTATAGCGACCTGAAGGGAACAACATTGTCAACCTCTACGATTTTTCTTAGTTTCTAGAAAACTTTTGAGTGTTATTTGAAGAAAGAGTTAACAATATATCAGTCTGTGTTGATGAAAGCATTGATGAAAGCATACAAACTCACCTCCCACCAGGAAAACCGTCAGAACGAGCACGACAAGAAAATGCGCCATTGTTAGATCGTCACCGACTCTACGACTATCAGTCTGTTTCTTCCTGCACTGTCTTTTATAAACAACGCTTTACCTACACTCGCCCAATTAGTGCTACGTAACTAGATAACAGAACTTCTAGTTGCTCCTAGAATATTCGTCCTTCAACTAATTAATACAGGTGTCAGTCACGAAGACTAAAATATATCACGGGGTCTTATCAACTCAAATTTGTACACACTTTGGTAAAGCTACAGTTCACTTGCGTCGATATGTTATCATTTGGGTCATAAGTTACACACGTATTTGAGATGGTTTATTTTGAATTGTATTTATTTTGGGTAACACGTGTACAACGGTTCTTTAAAATATGAATGCAATGATAATGGTTACACATACTATTTTAAAGCTTTACTGACACCTGGTTTATATAACTACAATTGAACGCGGGTTGATTTTACTGGGGTAACCCACTTGAGTTTACATTAATTTCAATTTACTCTCGTTATCATAAGGTTTTCAACCTTCACACGCAGAGCGCTGCACGCTTTACTGTCAACCTAACCTAAAATTCACGTCTGTACAAAGTTAGGCTGACCGTAAATTTGAAGTAGAGATTAATGTCTCACTGTCTATAAATGCAGACATGCTTTATTAAGTTGATTTGAAGCTGAGAATCAGATGTAAGGTTATGTTTCCTGGAAATAGCGTCACGATAGTTACGGAAGTCAACCGTCGTCTGTTTACACTACTCGTATCATTGCCGGTTACGCGAGTAACTCCGAGTTTTTACTCGAGTTAAAACTGAACCGTGGAAGCTACTTGATTGTGTTTACACGCTAAAATTACCCTCGTTATCGACCAACTCGCGTTAGAAAGAGAGTAATGTAAACCAGGTCTGACAAAGCGAAATTATTGGGTAACGTATTGGCACTGAATAGCGAACATTTAGAAATAAGTGTAGAATGAAATATTCTTATTTATCACTGTTCTTCCTTTTTTATTTCCCCCCTCAAATGGTTTTTGTATAGACTTTGAAGACAATTTCATATTTAAACTCAAATAAAGACGCTATCTATGAAATCTATCTATTAATTAATGAACAATAAATGTCTATCCTTAGGCTATTATGTGTTATTTACAACCATGAAAATCATTATTGATAACCTTCCATAAAAACAGTCTTAATGTAGCTTAATAAGCTTAATCATATTTTTTGCTTCAACATAAAAGTGATAACATCGCCAGTTGGACAAGTTTTTGTCACTAAAATATTTAGCTGAAATAAGCTGACCTTGGTCGTGGAATCTTTTACTGGGGTACGATGAAACGGACTAAATCAGGATATTTCCATTGTTCGCAGAGCGATGTGGAAGCCTGGCCTAATAAGGAGTTGGACTTAAATAATGTGACTTGCATCATTGTGTAAAAAACAAAAAACAAAAAATGAAGTTAATACGGACGGTTTTGTTTGATTCAAACATCGACAAAGAAAGAATTAGATGTCTATCAGTAGAGAGCATTGTTAGGACTTAGGATAATTGCTTGGAACTTCGTTTCTTTCGGCTTTTTTTGTCTATCTTACTTAGTTTAAACATACCTGAACTCCACTGAACAAAGTCGATTAGTCAAATTATATTTGCAAAGCTAAAAAACCATTCATCATTCATTTTTAAATATGCAAAGACATTTACAAATAAATTGTGGCACACACAAAAAGTGGTTTATTAAATGTGGTCGAAACGATAATGGAAATATAGTCTTTGATTCCGAAATAGATGATATATTTGTAATATTTATTTGGGTAACATCTTTGAATTTAAAATGAATTGCGCCGACGTTTTTTTAAATACAACTCCACAATCATGGGCTTTTAATTAATGTGGATGTAGATGGAAGTCAACAGCTTATGTGGCTGTCATAGGAGAACACAATTATTAACAAAACACAAAACAGTCAATAAAATTACAAAGTTTCTCATGTTAAGACTATTATTTTAAATTTGTTTATATTTCTTGCGATAATGGCCAGCCAGCTCTTCTATTCAGGTAAACTGTTGACTTAAAGATATTCACATTTGTTATATATATTTATGTATCTATGGCTCAATAAATAATACGAATTCGAATGTATTGAATTTCTGAGAAGATTGGGAGTGGTTTTACTTATATATAGGTTTCTTCCTACACTTCAGTGTTCAGTTTCCTCTCTGTAGTTTTTTTTTTTTACATAAAATCCATTTACTTGTTGCCTTTCCACTTTGCCAGGCCACCACTTGTAGGGTACCGTTAGGAAGTGCACAAAGGTAGGTACTTGATTGTTAGTCACTCTGGAGGAATATTATAAAAAGTGCGCCATGACTCTACGGTTTCTGGCGTACTGGGCGTGACAAGGCCGCGACGTGACCTTGAACCACGCCGGCTGGACAGAGGAAGCGAGCCAGGGTGTGGTTGCCGCCCAGGGCTAGGGCCCCCACTGACCAACGGTCTTCAGCTGGCGCTCAAGTTTCTTGCCGGGGGCGGGGAGGTGCGGGATATTTTTCATTTTAAAAATTGCGATCCTATTTCTTTCATCATCACTACTAAATCAATTTCGGTCTATAAATAGTGTTGGAAAAATACCTGCTTACAATAACAATACAATATATTTTATGAATGTGATACCATTTTCACCGACAATTTAACAGAATCGATTTCGGTTCTTTAAAATAAAAGTATTATAAAAATACTTTATAGAAATACATGCTTCAATACAATACATAGGAATACAATTAACAATACATTATACACCGATGAAGTTGTGAATTCCAACATAGTATTAATTTGGTGTGGCAATAAAGGAGGTAGGTGGGCAATGGGCATTCGTTTTACATAAAGTTTCATTTCATTTCATCAAAATTGCGATTAAAAAACTACTATACTATTCCAGAGTTGTTTTCCTTCGTTGATTGCCACTAAAGAGTGGATATGTATATTTTTGTTAAAATTGATGACATTATTTATATAGTTGAACTTTCCACAATTTTAAACAAATTCTATATTGGAACGAATAAATTAATCGATGTCGAAGTTTTTAATTCATTTTAGAATAGTCGTTGAATTCGATTTTTCAACACAAATACGATATTACACACATTTTTCGAAGTCGTACTTGTGTATTAGTTACGTCAATGCTTTGGTCTCGTTTGTTGATTTGTATTTCGTTTTTTTATGGGAATGGCCCATCTTGTTCACCTGTATTTATATGAATAACAGTAAAATTTGAATGATATCGTTATAAACTATTTGCAGGAAATTGCATTTAAAACATCGTTAATCCCTACTTTACGTTTGGTTGGCGATTTGAATTCGCGAAATAAACACATTAGTATAGATTTTAAATTTAAAGTTATAAGTTTATCTTTATTCTGTGTTTATGACAACAATTTGGTCTTGGTGTGGAAAAGAAAATGTATAAAACAATAATAAATGATGTTTTTAATTAATAATATTTTAATACCCACGTTGAAAATGAAACACTATTGTTAACGTCTCTAACATTAGAATAAACTATATCTCACTTTGTTTTATTGCAACGTCCATATGAACTTACATGGTCACTAACCTCCCACATATGTAACGGTCACGCCTAAGCTAGAACTAGCAATCTACCATTGTGCACCTATTTGAGCTGAATGTCAAGGCAAACCAATGCTCTTGAAAACAAAGACGAAAAACCTGATATGTTGTCAGAGAAAATAGAAAAAATTTAATGGTCCATTCTGAACTTGACTCGTTGGAAATAACGTGCATTTCAAGTTGGAATAGACCACGTTAGAACTATTAACGTGCTTGTCTAGGGCGATTTTTATTAAGGTCCAGACAGATTGGAATTTACTATAAAAAAGTTGATGTATCAATTAAATTAACAATTTGTTGAACTCTAATAGGTCAGAATTTGCTCTAGCATAATATACTTATTTGGTAAAAGTGTTGGTATGTGTGACGATTTATGTAATTAAATATGAATTGTGCCGATAGAGATGATTCATACGCTAAAGCAAATGCTGAAATGCATTTAAATCCACTAACACATGTACCAGAAACTAAATTGTATAAATTCATGACTACTTTTTCGGGTAGACCTAGAGGCACTTACTCGGTCTACCCGAAAAAGTAGACATTAATATTGATAACCGAGAAAGCTAAAAACCATTATAAATAATATATATTTTATATTAACATGTTTATATACCTACATAAATTTGATTTTTAAGATAGCAGTCGTAAAGTCTGCGTCAAGTTCAGGTTTTCATGAATCTGGTTTCTGCTCTTGCACCAGATATTGACACCGACGCTTCGGATCCGACGTCCTTGCATTCCGTAGCTCGGCCTTCAAATCGTGCAGCTCGATGCGTACGCATGTGGACAAGGCGGTGTCTTCTAATTGACTGGTGACTAATTCGTGCGACAACCAATCACATGTCTAACGGTATAACTGCGTATGTGGAAACTTAATAGGCGATTAAGACTTATGAGGGAAGCTTGTATTTATGGGTTGACATAAATGGTGGAATAAATCGTTCTGTATGAGGTTTAAGCGTTTAAGGAATGTTCATCAGGATATTATGTTTATGAGAGTTTGAAAGGAGAAGGGTGGAAGAGGTAGTGGGAGGTTTTTAACATGGTGAAAGAGTTATTATTATTTAGCCTTTATTCACAACATAAACATACATTTCCACCAGAATAGTAATAGTAATAAATAAATAAATAAATTGTATTTAGAGTCTACCCACTCAGTTATATACTTAGCTGATTTTCAGTTGAAATATATATCTATAAATAAAATAAATAAAAAGTAATATATATAAATATAAAAATAAAAATAAAATAATAAATAATAAACAATAAATAATGGTTTGTGGATTTATGGTTGTCTTCTGGATAGGAGTTCTTTTTGTGCTAGTTTCGTTGTAGTTGAAGTAATTTTGCCATTTTGATTATGTAAATCCAAATTAAACTAATCAAGTATTTAAATAAGTTGCATGGTTTGTTGTTCATTCGTTGATAGCATCAGCGCCGATAGAGGTGCTTCGGAATATCAGTTTTGTTAGTAGGAACACATTAAATTAAATTTTATTTATTGACATTCTTTAAATTCAATTTAATTGAACTTAGTTCAATTCAACTTAATACAAAAACTAATTTTCGCTTTGAATTTACACATATCTTTCAATGATTAAATATATTTTGTTCTTGTTCTTTGTATAACTGTATTTATTGTTGTTTCTTCAAGAATCAATTTTAATAATTCATCAGGGAGAAAACAAGAGGTGAAGAATGATGGTAGGAATTGAGGTGTAAGTTTGTGTAGGGGTAGTGTAATAACCGTTTGTCCAGAGTAGGTGAGGGTGGTTTTTTATTGAATCAAAATAGTAGAATAAAATGAGTTGTGATTTATCTTGAGTATTCATTTACGAGATTGACAATAATCAACAAAAACTATCAACCCTTCTACATTTTTATTCCACCAAAGGTAGTCAAATTAGTGGTCCAATGCACCACTGGCTGTTCCATGGGTAAGTCCCCCTGGCTTGTGTACGTACATCATCACATTCATTGTTTTTACTTTAAATCTTTACAAAATATTTTACAACATATTTTAACAGTAATTGTGTGCGGTTCAAAACGTATAAATCGTCAGATACCTGTATATTATAGAATATGGCAGATAAGCATTTTATACATGTGACCTTCTCAAATCTACATACAATTATTTTATCTTGCTAAGGGCGAACCCGCTTAGCCAAGCCATCCATGTACCGAACGTTGTTTGTTAACAATATATCTCTCATCATTTATTACACTGCATGTGGCCTAGAGCAAACAAACTATTTACAAGTTGTAATTTATTCTTTGCAATAAGATCCTGTTTAATACAGTTGCGTGTATAAAACATGATATAACTCAAACAAGTAGTATATCGTAGTATGCTAAAATAACTAACTGTAAACACATTATGTTAATTACTAAGTGTGAGTTTTGTAGTTTAATGAAGGTAATGTACACACTTGTGTTGACTTTTATCGTATCGAATAATTATCCTAAATATATTTTATCAATAAAAACTAGTTTTTAATCATTATAGTTTTTAGTTAATGGTTCTACGACAATCATGGTGATATAGATTTTATCCTTTAGTGGTATTTATTTTTTTTTTAATTTAAGGGTTATTTAAGGGTAAAAAATCTGAGCTACAAGAAATCTGCCAAGAAATGTATTGGTTGTTGAATTCATTGTTGGAATATTTTATTTATTTTGTATCTTCCTTACCATTTAAGTTATATTAAGTCCAGAAAACATTTTTTTTGTAATACCAGCATTTTTATTGTTATTTATTTTGTATTTAGTAAGTATTTACAAAAAGAAAGACAATTGAATTATTATGTGCGTACGTAATTGTCACGTCTCACGATTAAAACCCGAACATGACCTCCGACATTGACATTGTTTCCAACAAGGATGATATAAAATGTTCTTCGTTACCCTGAGTTTCAAAGGGTCAAATTTCAGGACCCGGCACCTCCACCAAAAAATCGTTAATTGACAATAATTTATTAGCTTCGTGATGCATTTTGGGTACTCCCGTACCGGTACTTTATTATTATTATTTATTTTTAGAAATTGTTCAAATAATCGAACATAAGATGAACAACTCCATAGAAAGTTAAAAAAGGGCCATGCGGTCCCAGTCACAGTGTCTTACTTACTATGCCTAAGTTATAACTCTTAAAAGAACATTATAAAATACAATAGAAATAAATTAACAAAATTATAATATAATATATTCAAAAATGTTTAGTCAATCAAAATGATCATAAAACTAGTACAGTACGGATCGTTCTTATTTGTTGGGAAATACGAATGCACCAGAAGAAAAAAAATTCACGGGTCTCTGACCACAGTGAATACGTCATTCGAACCCGGAGCCGCGTAATAAAACCCGGAACCCTGACGCGGATACCTAGCGACTCTGCTCCTCTACGTCTGGCTAAGCTAACCCGAGCAAGGTCGCCGAAGAAGCAGGGTGGGGTCTAAGGTGCCGGCGAGTATATAAGCCACTGTTGGCGCTCCATCGTCACTTGATTCACTCTAGCAGTCATCAAATCCTTAGCATCATGTTCAAGCTGGTAAGTACTCTAGCTCTATTGGGTGTGGCAGGGAGTCTGTGGTCGAAGGTCGCTTTGTCGTGTGTTTGCGGTTTTTTGCGTTGAATTTAAATATACTAGGAAAACGCTAAAGTCCCGCCGCGTTGATGGATGAGCTTTTTAAAGTTTTTAGTTTGCGTGGGATATCTTTACTTTTGCAAGTGCTTTGTTTTGCTGCCTACGCATTCTAGGTGAATGTTGTCAAGTTTCTTTTGTTTCTTTCAATTGGTATTATTTACCATAAAAAACTTGTATTAAAAGCTTTATTTCTATGGATTCTGGCTAAATTTTTTCCACTTTTTCTTTCAAAAGGTACTACATAACCATAACCTAATGTCCATGTATAATATGAACGTTGTAGCCCCACCCGTTTGGTCAGAATTGGCCCAAATGGCACGAAAATATCGCACAAAAAGTCAAAAAAACGTATATTAAAAGCTTTATTTCTCTCGATTCTGGCTAACTTTTTCAACTTTTTCTTTCAGAAAGCAAAAACATCACCATAACCTTAATGTGTATGTGAAATATGAACGTTGTAGCCCCACCCGTTTGGTCAGAATCGGCCCAAATGGCACGAAAATATCGCACTAAAAATCGAAAAAAATCGTAAAAGTACGATATCTATGAGCAATATTTCTTCGATTGTACCCAAAATCGTGGCAAGTCTAAGTTCAGAGAAAACGAAGGTCGTGTCAAATTTTCATCAAGATCGCATATGCCGTTTGCCCGGTAGAGAGCGAACAAACAGACGGAAAAAACAAAAAAAAAAAAAAAAAACAAACAAAAAAACACATCGAGCTAAATTTTTTGGGGGGTCAGTGAAATTGAAGTCTTCGCTCCACTCGCTTCGCTCGCTACGCTCATCCAATAACTTTTGTAATTAAAATAATCGTTTTGTGAACAAAAGTGATTTTTCAAAAATAATTTAATCGTGATTATGTCTATAAATATTTTATTACGAGTGTTAAAATTAACTTTCTTTGTTTGTAAAATCGGAGAAAATAAAATAAAATTTAACAAAGGATTTTTAAAATTTCGTTCACTATTTTTATATTTCATGAAATGTATCGGTCGTTTACAAAAGTATTTTACAATGAAAAAGTGTTTAAACAAATATAAAGACTAATCAATATGTAATAATTAGTTTAATTGTGAAGCTGTTTAGTGTAAACATATCCAAATGAAAGAGTTAATAAACAGTAGCTAATTTGTATTAGTTATGTGTATTATTTAAATGTCAGATAAAAGTAATCTAAAAAATTATATAAAATGAAATATACACTTTAACGTCGAAAGAATGAGAAAAACAATTCTTATATACTCATATTTTAATTAACTTTAATGATTGTATGATCAACATTAATTTTTTTGTTCGATTTAACTATTAAAAAACGTAACGTTTTGCCACAAATTATAAAATAAATAATTAGTTACTTATTTCACTATTGAAAACTGTTGTTATATTTCCTTCTCAAGAATATTTAAAGTAGTTCATTTATATAAATATTTTTGCTGCGCAATAATATAAAAGCGAATAATCAATTATATAATGTATATATAAAAAATCTAATGCATAGGAATTACTCTTTTTTAATAATACGTTGTACATGTTACTTTGAAGTAAGATCAAGTTTTACTAAAATGCCCACTCACAATTATTCACATAGTGACGATGAAAATAAAATATGGGGAAAGGACCCTCCCCCCAATATTGCAAGTTATACAGTTTAAAAAAAAAATACTTTACTTTCACTATTATTCTCGACGGTTTTACACAATACTAAAACAAAATTAAAATTAATTAGTCTCTGTCTCAATGAAATCCCTTTGATTTGATCTAACCATGTTCTTCTTCTTCTTTCAGTTTGTCCTCGCCGCCGTCCTGGCCTGCGCTGCTGCCGCCCCCGGCTACCTGGGTTACTCCGGCTACGCCTCCCCCCTGGGCTACTCCGCCCCCCTAAGCTACGGCGCCTACAGCCACGGCTACGCCGCCCCCGCTCTCGCCTACGCCGCCCCCGCTGTTGCCTACTCTGCCCCCGCCCCCGTCGCCATCCCCGCCCCCGTCGCCTACAACTCCGGATACAACGTCGCCTACCACTCTGAGCCCGTTGAACAACACGGTTACAAGATCGTCTATTAAACGATGAACTTAACCCCACTTTAACTGACACTCTCCCCCAAGCACGCATTGTAGGCTAGTAATGTTATTTTATTATTATTTTAATATAAAAATGAAATAAAATTATTTCCATCAAAATTTGTAATTTTTTATTGACAATCCTTATTCCTCAACCTTTTTCAAAATGTGAAGTAATTAAAATGTAAGAAGGATCAAAATCACAGTGAAACCCAGAACCATTGATATTGGTCTGAATTACTTTTACATGTAACAACAAGCATAAATTGTTGTCATGACTCATTTTCTTTTCACGTTGAAATCTTTATATTTCAATTATTCCTGCAAGAAATAAACGTATTTCCGTGTTTTGGAACGTGTTGTTTCTATTGTTAATGAATAGAAAATCTTGTTAAGATTTTTCAAATGCACCATAAAATGAGAATACAAAATATCAAATTTCAAATTCCAAATATTATTTTATTTCATACGATAAGCTGTGAATATATAAGGATACTTAATGTAAGCAAATAGAAAATGTAGTGATGTCAGCTGCTTACCAGGCGGACGAAAAACGAAAAATGGTTAAAAGTCTTAGGCTCGTTTTCTCAGTTGTGTTAAGGTTAGGCAGACAAGTGTAATGCCCGATCAATTTCCTAATTCCTGGGTTTGACAGCATATTAGTATATTACTGCCACCCACTTGAATATTCCTTGTTTGTTTTCATCTTAACTGATTTTAATTTTGGGTCTCTATACTCGCAATATTAGTATTTGAGATGATGAATGGTGATAGATGAGTGTGAAGGACAAAAACAAAAAATCTCTTTACCCCATGCGCGATTAGAACATACGTCATTTAGACCGGCTCTTAATCCTATTGAGCCACCGTGGACGGAATATTTTGACAGACATAATATCTATCTCTTGTAATAAATTTAACCAGTTAGGTAAAAATGCAAAGGTTAATTCATTTCATTGAACATTTTTTACATTTATTTTCATATTACGTTATCGTAAACATTGTAATATGTTGTACATTTTTATATTATTTTTTGAAATTTGTTTAAGTATTGATTATTATTTGGTGTGGATTTTTGTAATCTTAGTTTTATTAATTTTTCTTCTTTGTAAATCAGTTCTTATAACTTCTTAGGATAGACGCAAAATAAATTTAAAAATCCTTCAATTTAGATACACGTAAATTAGAATATATTTATAACAAGCGACTGTGACAGCACGTTGAATCTATTATTTCTATCTCGTGTAATGGCAACATAGACGAAGGTTAATTGATGATGATAATAAACCCTTTGCTTTATGCTGGTTATTGTAAATGTGTTGGTCCTGTGGTTAGATTCTGTACTTCCAATGCAGAAGGTCTAGGGTTCGGATCCCGCTCTAGCAGAATATTTCTAGCTTTTGATGTGGACTTATCTCCATCAATTCTTGGTGACTTTTGGAGCCGTATTAGTCCAACGAGGTACACCCGGCGTCAGTAGTAAATCAAGGGCTGGGTATTGTAGATACGACGATACCCCTTGATTTACTTCTGACGCCGGGTATACATAATCAAATTAAGGTTGTTTCGAATTAGCCTGCTTGCGGGTGGAATCGTGTCCAGCATTATGGTCGGTGTTTCTTTTTAAAAATAACGGTCTTTATAGTTGGTCAATGATCGCAAGTCGATGGTGAGCATAGAGTTACCATACTGTTAGTAGCAGTATGATATCTCTATGATGGTGAGGGGTATCTATAGGCAGCATTGCTAACTACATTACATTAAGATTGAGAATGAAAGTTGGTATTCAAATGTGCGAGTGTGCACTTTAGACGAAACAGTTTTCTAGTTACTTCAGAGATGGCGCTACTAGTAACAGTTCGTTTTAGGAACATAGAAGTCGATAAAGAAGTTTATTATCGACACAGACACCGTTCAACTGCCGACAACGCTGCGTAGTGAGGAGGTACGAAACCTGGATTTGAATCTATAAGCGGTAATGTTCGTTTACACGAGATAAGCTGTTTTTTTACCAGTATATACCTTCATATCAATCATCTTTTTACCTATTTACTACATTTTGTTTTTATAGCCTTATTTTCTATTTTTTTTAAATAGTTTCTATGTATACATCTAAGACGTACCGGTACTTTTGGTTAGTGACTTTGTTTTATCGGTTCAAATTCTTATCATCTCGAGTGCGAGATTGGAAAGCACTCGTATTGGTTTGCTTAACCATGTCTGATAACAGACCAGTTGCTAAGCTGAATCTCATTAGTAATATGAAATAACGAACGAATTAAATTAATTAATCTAAATACATGATTGATGATAACTCTTTTTCCGTGATAGGTTTTTCAGCTTTTATATTTTTTGTTATATATTTATTTAATTTCATTTTATACAATTCAATACAATACAATTGACTTTTTAAAATACATTAAAATATGTTATCATATTATATCATATTGTATGATATTTTCTTTATTATTCGAATATTTTTATTATTTTGTGGGCAGTTATGTTATTATATTTATTATCCTCCTTTGTAAATTTGTTTTTACACTGAGTTTAATCTAGAGTAACGTTAATCAATTAATATGTGATATTCGTTTTCGAGGGTATGCGTACTCACATTCTAAATTAATCAGTTGCACACTTTTACAATTACATTTTATTAGAGATCGGACAATGGTGACTGGATCAGACACTCGGCAACATTCAAATGTGGACGTTTCCAAAATAACTCAACTATAGTTAACCCATTGCAGTATTTAGACGAGTCAGACTCGTCATTTGTAGAGGGAACATTTAAGGGGGCAAAAATACAAAACCACAGAATTTTAAAAAAAAACTTAAAAAAAATTCGTCTTTCAAAATTTGATTTTTACATCATGCGAGTGCATGGCTAGTATGAATTATATTAATGAACCAAAATCCAAAAGGGTGGAAAGGAACAAAACAGAGAGAAATTTGAAAATCTCAATAATTTCAAAAAGGGGTTAACTTGACCAATTTTTTAATCACAAAAATGTTACACATAATAATGAAACAAATCAGAAAAATAACACCTTTCCAGCCAAGCATAGAAAACAGATGTTTTATTCAAAATTAATGGGCTACGTCAGATCCAAAATGTCCCATTTTTTTAAAATATTGCTCCAAAAAAAGTATTAACATTATCAGAAATCCAATGGGTTAAATACTTCCCAAGTAGTTCGATCACAGATCTATGGTGCTAGAATTTGATCTTGTGGTCAGACAAATGACCGTGACCCCTACCCAACGCACGCACACGCACACGTTTAGGCATTCTCAACGGCGCGTACAGAACCGGACTATCAGCTGTAACCAAGGTTACCGGCTTCTAGTATCGGGCGTGACTAACAGACTGTTGCTTGGAAGTGCGGGAAGAAGACCCAGCCACTTGGTCGGGCGCGGATCTCAGAGGTAAGACTCAATGACCAGTTATCTATTGACTCTACTAATAATTTGTTTTGAGTATGGCAACAACGAATGTAAACACACCATATGGACATAGCAGTAAATTATACTTGATACTTCAGTTCATTATTACTTACTACATAAATAGCTCGAAGAGAACATATATTTATTTTAGATTTACGTTTTATTTACAATGTAATAATGTGTGAAAAATCGCAGTTAAAAGCAAATACCTTATAAATTATAATATTACGGATAGAACGAAATATAATAATTGTTAACAAAAGATGTACCGGTACCTTGGCTATTTCACAGAATAAGACTTGTATAATATATAGTATTTTATTATTTTATAATATCTTAAAACATTTCAATTAAAAAATGCATTTATATTTCATACCTTGTGTAATGTTACAAGCTAGATACCCATATTCCTTTATCAGAATAGAGTAGAATATTATTAGATAAGGTCCATGATATATTCTATTATACCCACTAAAATGGTTTCATATCATTATATTTGTTTTATAGTTTAAGTAGTATTTAATACTCGATACAAGATACCTCTACCCACGTTCAAGCTACAGTTGTACTTCTGTGGGGAGTTGTATCTGCATAACTGTTCACCACATTAAAAACTTCGGCTGACCACCGGTCTGACTGTGATTAACTAGGTAATTAAGTGTTAGGATAGTTGTGAAGGGAATACCCAAGGCTTGTTCAAGAGGACTCGATCCCAGCATAAACAGAAGAAAGACTTTCAGTAAGGATTGCCGGTGGCGGGAATCTAGGCGTGACCTCCCGAATCAAAGTCTTGTGCGTGACTCAAGAGCTACCTCTAACGTTTTATACTAATTCGCAGTGGCGTAGGAACCGGGGGGGGGGGGCAGGGGGGCAAAACTAACGTGAGTTAAATATTAATCCCAGAATTTCCGTAGTAAATATGCACTTACACTTAAACAATTCGACAGTCACCTTGGTAAAACGAATATGTCTGCCTGTATGCTTCGACATAACATCACAAATTTGGTTGAAATTTACTAAAATGGGCCACTTCACGTTCATTTGTTGTTTTTCGATCGCAGATAGTTGCTCTAAAACATTGTACAGAGTCCGAGTGCAGTTAAAACGTGATGAAATAACTGCATGTAGTAAAATGTTGAAAAAAACATCGCATTCGAAAATGCCTCCGGTGATTGGGGCTTGGCCCCAGACCCCAGACCCCAGCTGCCGCTTAAAAATCTGCTAATTAGTTTGCCCTCCCCCCCCCCCCAACTTTCAAAACGTTCCTATACGCGCCTACCTTTATACGTATAAAACGTGGGTTCAAAACCAGTGAATTGTAATATTTTTGCATTTCCCCTACATTCTCATTCCTTCCATATAACATTACTATACAGTCATGTATGTTTTGTCTGGTCACACTTTTTTAATTAGTCCAGGAATTTACTTATTATTTTATATATCGATTTATAGTTGTTATTTATTTTTCATGCAATATGATTTTCGATATTTTTTAATACATTCACGGATATCTAGAAAGTATTCTTGTTCTTGAAACTATTTTTCAGGATATATCTCGATTATTTCTATTGCATACACTCTTACTCTAATGAATGGATTCGAGATATTCTTGTACACTTTAGTCATGTCTCAAGACCCAGACGTAGACATAGTCCATCTATATGATAACCCCCCCCCCCCATCAGACGACTATCAAACTCAAAAGTCAACACGAACATATTTGCACTGTCGAGATATCTTCTGGATGGTGATTACGCCGTGACTTTCCGTACATAGTGATACATACACTACAAAGTTGAAAATAGAATATCCCAAGGTAAGCAAGTTAATTGATTGCTCGTGAGCACGAAGAGTTTAATGAAGTGGAGTGTACTTGACTTTTGCATGGATACTTAAGACAGAGACAATGGAGACTGCATGCATTAGTTATTCATCTATTTATAAATTATTCAAGTTCATTATCTATACACTGGGTAACGACTACGTATGTTATTGCCAATGGATTAGACTAGGTTTATACAAGATATAGAAAAATAGACTCTCCTTTTCTCTATAGGTGGCCCAAACAAATATTACAAAAGTTCTTGAGTTAAAATAGATTTGTGAACAGCCAATGCCATATTGAATTTTGTCGTTTAGCCATTCAACTTTCAAAATTAAAGGTATTTGACCGATTATCGTATATAGGCGTCTTGACTTTTTTTATGTGGCTAGATATCAAGTTTTGCTCCTTAAATAAAATGTAGTACCATTTTCCATATTTTTTTGCCGACTGATAAATTGATTTGTTCATATTTTGTTTTAAAATTGAATTAAAGTATCGCCTACAACCCTAATATACCTTATGCAAAACCATGAGTCCATACATAAAAGTTTTTACATACGTTTCGACACGTTACATTGTTTTGAACATACATATTAGTAAATTTCAAATAGTTTTCAAGTGATTGGTGATTGGTTATTGGTGTGAGTCTCACTAGGTCAGTTTACATTTTATAACTTAGAAACAACAGTTTGACCTTTGACTTTATTATCAAACGGCAGTCATTAATCCAGTTTCAAATCCAATACATAATAAGAAGACATTCTTCAAACTATTTTATTCATATATCACGTAACCTCTGCATGACAACTGTTGTGTTGCATTACTCTTATCTACAGGTTACATACAAACTTGTTAACATGGTAAGTCGGTTTATTGTTTTCGTCTATACAATCTTTGCATGGCCAGAGAGTCTATGTACTAACTCGTACGACAACAGTCGATAGTCAGCGACCACTTGTTAAATACAATAACGTTTGTGATAACTTGTCAAACGACAGTGACAACTTATGAAATGAACCGCAGGGCTAACATTTGAGTCACTGGTACGCCGAAATGTCAAGAATACAGCGCATGACTTATTCTATTTATATATTATATATATTATAAAACTATAGAAACTCATACGCAGCGCAATAGTATACATTTTTGCGTGTCACTGAAGCAATGCTAGCCTTGGTGGTCTATTTAGTAAGTTGTCAATGACGATTGGTGAGTTTTAACATGATTTATTCTAACAACAAAGTTGTCATTATGTTTATTTATTTAATTATATATCTTATTTATTTATTAATTAAATTTAACGTCTATCCTATTCAGTTAAAAAAACTGATTAACAAAGGAGGACCGACAACACTGTCGTTTGAGTCCCCTGACCACAAACATAAGTCCACCTTTTCAAGTAAAGTTGAATGTGTTTTGTAAAGTATTTAGAATCATTTGATTAATTTCCTGCAGCTCCTCTCCGCTTTGACGAACTTGCCCGAAAGTAGGGGGCTGCGTGAAGCGTGAAGGAGAAATTAGATTTTAAAACACGACTATGAACTAATAAAAATAAATTAACTTTATGAGTAAAAACATCAAACTGGTCTTCTGTAAAACATTGTAAACCGGAATGAACAAGCAAGAATTACAAAATTCTGGTTAAGTATTGCATTCAATTAATGTTATTTTAGACGGTATATTTAAAAATATATTAATTACGAACGTAGAATTTATAAATCAAAATTGAAAGGTGTTAATCTTTATTATTTCTTAGGTAGGCCTACCCCAAGTTTTTTTTTCACGACACAAATACCCTTGATGAGTAACAACATTGAAATTTATTATCAGCATTTAAGTGTATAAATCATGCGAAATAACATGTTACAAATGGTATATATTATAAACCTCCTATAGCTTTATTACCACGGGGCATTTAAAAAAAAAATCTCCAAAATAGTAAACAATATATTCCAGAAAAACTGGACAAACAACACAATAAATAGGGTTCGTAATTATGTAATAAAAAGTAAATTTCGATGTTGGGTAAAGGTAGTATAAATTAACAAAAAATGTTTCGTAGGCTATGGACAGGTATAAGTTATATACGTGATACCTGAATTCTCTCACGTTTGTTCGCCTGCCTGTATGTTGTTTAGTTGTTCTGAAATAAGTAACATTTCCTTCTAGTATCTCCGTCTCCTGGTGATAGCCACCTTAGTGTTGTTTATAGTACAACCGGTCGCACCCAAGGCCAGTACTAACCAGGCAGTCTTCAGCGACCCTCGGTTAGGAGCGCACGCATCTTCGGAGCCTCACTTAAGCCCTTCGGATAAACCATTCCTAGGTGAGTTTCAATAGGGAAATAAGTTGTTTTAATGTATGACATAGAATAAATTGTTGTGTATTGTGATGGTCCATTCGTACTTTCAGAAACGAATTGTACGTATAGTTATAGTAGGTTGTATTTTAAGTTTTGTTCACTTTTAATGTAAAATTAAATTAAATTAAATTTTGATTGTATTATACTTTTACATTTCTAGTGAGAAACCTGCCCAAGGACAAATCAATGCCCATTCTCATGTGTTTTTACTAGGTATTTTATAGCTTTTTATAGCTCAATCCCAAAAGCTGGGGAAATATCGAACCCATGACCTCCTAATAAGAGTCTGACGCGTTACGTTTGAGCAACATTTCATTTTTATTTCCCTGATGTTGGAAAATAATGCGATGCAATTAATATCATGATATTTTACATACTAGTTAAAGCTTTAGTTAGTTAAGATTATGTCACTGACTGAGATGTAAAAATAGCAATTGCACACAATCGCTCTTTATCTTAAGTAACATGTAACACACGTAGACCTACGTGTTAGATATAATTCCCCTATTCAATGTATGAGGTATTTATGTCACTTGCTATACAGTCGAATAAATAAAGTATGTCATAAAAAAAGTTGAATATACTTATCAGTTAAGTTGGGAAATGAAAATAGCACCCTTTGAAATACTCACAATAATAATTATGAACAACAATAGTATTGATCAAGTGATAAAAGTGATTAGTTACAGCTAATTAAATACTAATTTTCAATTATTAACAGTAATAAACACTAATTATATGCTCATGTGGTAACTAAATTGATTGCAATATTGTGTTTGGTAACATCTAGCAAGGCATACCTTGTAACAAGTTAATATTGTATTGTGTGAATCAATTATCATAAGAAATAAATAAAATGGGATTTGATTCAGCGTTATAATGCATCAACAATGAAGTGTTGAAAAGATAATGGTCCTGGTGGTCTAATCATGGACTAACATCAGTAACTGGCTCTGCCTTTTAAATGATGGTTAATGAAGTTTCCGAATTATGACTGGAGAGGTTTCAGAAAGTTATTCTTAGTTTGTGTTGAATTTTGAAATTGTAACTGAGAAAGTGACAGAAAAGTAATTTACACTTTTCATAATCCACATCTGATCGAAGTGTCTCTTTCCTGCCTTCTCTTTGACATCCTACATGGAAGTTAATTATTCATGAATTCTATTGTTCTAGATACAAAGATGGGCGTGCTCACCATATTACAAGGCACAGTGATATTCTTAGTGTTGGTTGCCTACATGCCAGGGCTGCCACCATACGACGCCGAATTCACCGCCTTTACGTGAGTTTCAAGCTAACAATTTAATAAGTTGCCCAGAGAGTTTGATAATAGATGTAAATGTATAGGCAGTACAGGAGAGGACAAGTAGAGATGAGTCCCAGGTAAAAACGAACTTCTACCCCTACCACAGAGCCAAGCCCGTACTGATCGCACTCGCACAGTGGGTTTTAAACCTCTTATTGAATAATCATAATAAACATGTCCTGCTATTATATTACTTATAGTAGCTTAATAATTTGTATAATTTCATTTGTATGATTATATTTTGCTTATGTAATGTAATTATTTTAATTGGATGAGCGAAGCGAAGACTTCAATTTCACTGACCCCTCAAAAAAATTTAGCTCCAATGTTTTTTTGTTTAGTTTTTTTAGATTTTAGTTTTTTTTTGTCGGTTTGTTCGCACACTACCAAGCAAACGGAATACGCGATCTTGATGAAAATTGGAGGGGACCTTCGAAATCTCTAAACTTAGACATGCCACGTTTTTGGGTATAATCGAAGAAATATTTCTCAAGAATATCGTACTTTTACGATTTTTTCGATTTTTAATGCGATATTTTCGTGATATTTGGGTCGATTCTGACCAAACGGGTGGGGCTACAAAGCTCATATTTTACAAGGACATTAAAGTTGTGGTTATGTATTGCCTTTTGAAAGAAAAAGTTGAAATAGTTAGCCAGAATTCATAGAATAAAAGTTTTAATATGAGTTTTTTTTTTAAGTATATAATAACAATTAACAAGTAACATTAGAAACTAGACAACAATCACCTACAATGCGTTCAAAAAGCACTTGCAAAAGCAAAGAGATCCCACGCAAACTAAAAACTTACAAAAAAGCTCATCCATCAACGCGACTAAAAAAAGCGTTTGCGAAGCTTCCTTTAAAGTATTGTAAACTGTATTGTGCTTCTGATTCCTTGTCCACTGGGTGGGTTTATTTGCCGTTGAGAGGTGATGAGAGGAACTAAACGCGGAAAAAGTTGTTCCCCTTGGACTGTTCTTTACCAGTCCCCTACTGTACATAGCTCGCAAGTAATTCTTAGTTTCCCTTGTGCTAAGAATAACAATTGAGAATAATAACAAGACGAGACGATATGGAATAATAAGCACTGTGTTTCAGTGCTGATTATACTTTTCATATCACGCAACTTATATAATTACTTCATACCTCCTATACTAGCAGTTTCCCGCCAGCTAAGCAAAACGTTGTATCCTTGAGTTTTAAATCGAGTGTCTTGCTATGACATCACTTGATTAATGATTTTATTGCAATCTGATGCTAAATTATCATTAGCGTTGCTCTTTTAGAAGTTGTTACTGTCAGCATGGCATGTAGTAACAAGGCTAGCCCGTCAGTATTCATAACTCAAATAATGTAATGTGAAGTAGAACATTAGTGCTACTAAGACGGTTGTTCAAGCTCGGACCAACTTTTTTTACAATGTTAAACCCTTAAAACATTATCATCAAACCAGTTCATGAACAAAATTCGAACATATTATATTCCTCTTCTGGCTTTTTCAGTCTTGGCTTTTTCAGCCAGAAGAGGAATATAATATGTTCGAATTTTGTTCATGAATTGAAAAAAACAAGTCTTCCAGTCTTTGTTTTGTTTTGTGAATGTACTGTACATTTTCAAAGGCAAATAAA
The DNA here is from genome assembly GCA_024449915.1 of Sweltsa coloradensis. Taxonomy (NCBI): domain Eukaryota; kingdom Metazoa; phylum Arthropoda; class Insecta; order Plecoptera; family Chloroperlidae; genus Sweltsa; species Sweltsa coloradensis. The sequence continues at coordinate 191,762 of JAMZAV010000242.1, read as the reverse complement.
TAATTAAAAAATATTAGAAAAATCTCTATTTAAAAATTCGCTTAATCTGCAAATCTAGTTAATTTTACATACAGTCTGGATTACTTTTCGACTCCCACTTTTCACCAAGAAAATTGAATTTTTGGGACGATGTTAACAATTGATGAGCGCATGTCGCAATCGGAGCACATTTAAACATTTCAAATATTTTTACCCTACGCAAACTTGTGAAATTACCACAAATTACCTGGTGGCGCATTTATGGTAAAACCTTAACCCGATAGGACAAACGATAGAGCTTCCAGGTGATCCAGACTAAATCTCTGTGTTCTGCGTAAAAACTGGTTTTCTCGAGCTCGACCAACAGTATTAATTACGAATTAAAGTCGTTAAAAAGAAAACAAATATTTTAACGGAACAACTGCTATACTGTCCGTCCGTCTGCGTGGTGAGCCGTAAACTGCATGAATTGACTGGCATGTGTTTTTTGACATTTTCCGGTGTCTGGGGCTAAAAAACTCAAGAACTTTTTTTAACGTTTTTTAACAATATTTAAATAAAATGAATAAAAAATTAATTATTTTTTTTTAAACAATTCGTTAATTTTGAAAGGAAAAATGCAAAATTGATGTTTTATAGAAATTTTTCGATTACGCTCATTTTGTACACAAATTAAGTCTAGTGAAACAAAGTCATTATAAATCGGTTGAAACTGTGCAATATAACTCGAAGAAAAAAAATCACAAAATCAACAATTGCGTTTCATGAGAATATTTTGACCCAAAACTGGCCAATTACTTAATTAGAGATTTACAAGAAAATTTCATCGTCAATGAGGCCAATATTGTTTGGATCGTGTAACACCAAAAGTACAGGCAAAAAATACTCCGGATTTTTTTCTTATGAAGGATTTCGCCGATGGCACCTCAGCCTTTTATAAACAATTGCAAGTTGCACTATTTTAGTGTCTGTGCGTGTGTCATGCGGCCCATAAAACCAACATAGTACCTGAATGAATGTTTTTTTTGATTTACTTAAATACCCCTTTAAAGAATGATTTTTGTGACCCTGGGGGATAGGGGGGCTTCTCCTCCACTTTGGGGTACTCCAGTATCCTCAGCAGGATATGGAAGCGTTATCAGGTGAATAGGAGGCTGAAGAAGTTGTGTAAGGTCTGGCTAACAGGCAGCTAAGAAAGCCAAAAACGTCTAAGTGAAAGGAGCACGAGCCAACGCTCCCCCCAACCTGAATACTAATTTATACCTTCTTAATTTCATTAATCGTGGAAAAATCCACTCAAATAAATTTTTAAAATTATATTTCTGGGTTGATTTCCGTATAATTTATTTGCAAATTGCTAACTATAAAAAATTTAATGTTTAATAATATAAATCATTTGGATTAAATTAAATTAAAATTAATGTCACATAAAATGTTTTTAAATACAAAATTAAAAAAATATGTAATAGAAGATAAATAGTTTGGTTAAAATCTATCTAGTAGTTCAAGGTTTAATACAAATGTTACATTGTTTACAGCGTGACTCCACCCTTGCCGTTCAAGGGTTCCCTGGCTCTCAATCACAGGCTCGACAAGACAGAGCACTTGTTCCAGGATAAGGTTCAGGGAGCAGAATGTTTCGCCAGCTTCAATGGGGAACTCTACACAGGGATCGTCGGTGGGGAGATCGTGAGGATCGTTGATGATAACAAGATGGTCACGGTTGCGAAACTGGGGAAGCCGTGTGGTAAATATTATAGAACGCAAGGGACAGAACGTACACAATATTGGTCTCGGAACCGGACCTTGGGTTTGAGACCCGCGTGCTGTAGACTTGGCAATAGCCAATATCAATATGACCCTGGGTCAATCGAAGTCGGCTAGCCATGCCTGACGTTTCCCACACATTGTCTCGCTCTTCCTCTTTCTACTTTTCTTTCCTCTTTCTACTTTTCTTGGCTCAGGTATTTTAGTTTTTATTCATTCATTCATTCATTCATTAATTCATTCATTCATTCATTAATTCATTCATTCATTCATTCATTCATTCATTCATTCATTAATTCAGTCTTAAAAACTGGTTTACAAAGGACAACCAAATAAAACAAGTTCTTGACATATTTTCCTTTCTTCCTTTTTCTTTGTAACTCTTTCCCAAGCTGCGTTTCTTCTTTCAACATCCATCTCTATTACCTCTTCCCACCTCAGTTTAGGTCTTGTCCTGTTCAAACTGTATCTTCGAAATCCTGTCCTCCTGCATCCTGTTCATATGTCCGAACCAGCGCAGCCTTGCTCTTCCCAATCCTAGATTATGGCACAAACTCCTTTTCCGTACTGATCGAAACTCTCCGCGGTACCAGTATGCCCTGCTACCTCGTTATTTTATTTTTTACTTCTCATATATCGTTTTCACATTTTCATACACAGATAAATACAGGGTTTTAAAGTTTCCAGAGTGAAACAATCGGAAAAAGTCTTCAGTATAATTTTTTTATGATTTGATCTAAGCATCAAGTTTAGAATAACATTTTTGTTTCTAAAATAATTGTAATTTTTTCCTTCCTCACTATCCTCAATCTGAATATTAATTTATTTGGAAACGGGTACGATAACTATATTTACTTATGTTTAGTCTTTCAATAGACAATAATACTTATTTATTTGTGTTCTATCACAGCTAGCTCTAAGATTTCCAATGATCAATCTATCTTTCAACATATTCATTTTTACATACCTATTTATTTGTATCTTAAACAGATCTAATATATTTTTAAATAATTGTGTAAATGAACCAGGCAACCTATTATTTTGTGAGCTACCATTTTCTATGCAATATTAAAACAGTGTTTACTAAAAGTGAAATGAATTTGGTAATTGTTTTTGTAAGTTGTAGCTTATTTGGTAGACAATAAATTTTTTCTTATATACGTATGCAAATTTGCTAGAAATGTTAACAGTGAATTTATTGTCAGCTATTGTAACCCATATCGTTTCATTTGCTTGAATGTATCGTATTATGACGTCATGTACCCACACCCCTTCTTAAATGGTTTTTCCCCCCTCCTTGTTTAGAGGGCGTATGGGAAGAACACATATGTGGGCGGCCTCTGGGAATGAGATTCGACAAGAACGGGCTTCTCTATGTGGCGGACGCCTACTACGGTATCTACAAGATCAACGTTAAGACAGGTATACAATTTGTGCGAGTACTTACATTCTTATCAAAATTATACCAATTTTAAATCCATTACAGTAAACTAAATTGAGTGTGTAATCGATCAACTTTGATTTTATTTTATTTCAATTATTTTGAACTATATTACAGGCAGAGAGTAAATTTCCAATGATATTAGTTAATGAACACGAATAGTGAAGCTTTCTTATACTTTTGCATACTTGCCTAAATCTATTTTTTCATTAATTTTGTTATGTAGACTAGAAGTCAAAATGAAGATCCTCTATAGAATCTAGACCAATCTGTCTTGACTTATGAATTTTTATTATTATTTTGTAAATTATTGTTTTTTGGTCATTAAGAACATTATAGCTTATACATTAGTGAGTATAGATTTGTCGTGTCTGATAGCTCCATTTAAAATAATGTTGTATGTTTCGACAACTGTGCATCGGAGTGTCGTGTCCCGATAGCCTCGAATTAATACTGACTCGGGTTTTCTACAAGTTTTAGCTGATATGTTTTATTGTATTTCTTGTATGTTTTGAAGATATAGCTTCCTTACCTGAAGGCCAATCGGCTAAGTATCATGTATGTATATGTGTAATAGCGAAGAGGACACAGGTTGTTAAAGGTGGTACGTACAACACACGCAACAATTCAACTATTCTATTGATGACTGCAGCGTCTAGTTTTCAGTTCAGAGTTTTAAAAAAAAGTTCCCCAACGGTAATCGTCGATTTGGAATTTATCAGGTGAATGATGGTGATAAAAATCAGTTACTTATTAGCCGCATGATGGCCCCATGAGGTCGAAACCTGTCAAGAATTAAGGTAACTTTAAAATTGGCTGTAGTCTTACAACAGGTAAATAGTTGATTACGATGGTACTTTACCTTTAACAACTGTCAAATTTGTGTTGTATTTATCTTGTTGTTTACTTATAACTGTAGCATTGCACTATGATATGTTTTCTCATCATCCTCAGGTGTTGTGACTACCCTGGTCTCCATGACTGTGCCAATAGAGGGCAAGGTTCCTTCAGTACCCAACAGCCTGGCCGTATCCAGTGATGGCAGCGTCTATTGGTCAGACTCTGTGCTCAACTTCCAACTCCACGATGGACTCTATTCCTTGCTGGCTGATGGTACAGGACGGTTGCTACGCTACGACCCCAAGACTAACAGCAGCAGTGTCCTCATTGACAAACTGCACTTTGCTAATGGTGTCGCTCTGTCTCTTAACGAAGACTTTGTCGTTGTATCTGATCTGTTCAGGAGCAGGTTGATGAGGTACGTCATGGTTGCATTTACAACTTGGAAAACGCTTAATGCCCGCCACGTTGATGGATGAGTTTTTTTGTAAGTTTTTAGTTTGCGTAGGACCACTTTTCCTTTGCAAGTGCTTTTTGAATGCATTGTAGGTGATTGTTGTCAAGTTTCTATTGTTACTTGTTAATTGTTATTATAAACCTAAAAAAACTCACATTGAAACCTTTATTTCTATGTATTCTGGCTAACTTTTTCAACTTTTTCTTTCAAAAGGTACTACATCACCATAATCAATGTTCGTGTAAAATATGAACGTTGTAGCCCCACCCGTTTGGTCAGAATCGGCCCAAGTGTCACGAAAATATCGCACTAAAAATCGAAAAAAATCGTAAAAGTACGATATTCATGAGAAATATTTCTTCGATTGTACCCAAAAACGTGGCAGGTCTAAGTTTAGAGATTTCGAAGGTCCCCTCCAATTTTCATCAAGATCGCGTATGCCGTTTGCCTGGTAGTGTGCGAACAAACCGACAAAAAAAACAAGTAACAAACAAACAAAAAAAAACGAGCTAAATTTTTTGGGGGGTCAGTGAAATTGAAGTCTTCGCTTCGCTCATCCAATTATTATAAAAACCGCATACAATTGTTATGTTATTTACGTGGTTTGTTGGAAGTACAGGAATAGAATTTTAATCTCTACCCTATAACATACTCTTGAACTATTTTGTACAAAAGTTTATTACTTGTGGACAAGCACAGTCATATTCAAGTACAGAAAATCAATGACAGCTCATGAAGAAATGTCAAATTTTACAAGCTTGTTTAGGTTATGCTGATATCTTGCGGTTACCAAATCAAATCGCACTACCTACAATCTTTGAAATTTTCTATGTATTCATTTGGTATCGGAACACGTAGGTGTATGTTATTATTTCTACAATTCAGAATTAAAAGTCCGCCCACGGATCGAATTATTTGTTATAGTTTCTAGAAGACATTGTTTTCTTTTTATCGTCGCTTTCTGAAATCATTCAATACAACATTGCGAATTTTTGAGTATCTATGCAAAGTTAACCCCTCACTCTTAACGCTAGACAGAGTGTTGATTTCTATTTGTCTTGACATTTTTCGTTTTCGTTTGGAAACACACAGTCTGTTGCTTGAAATCTTATGTCTTGTCACTGTTGTGGAGTTAACCTTTTGTCACATGTTTATTTAGTTTAAATGCTAATGACATAACTTTAAAAGTAAACATACAAAGAACCTCAATTATACAAAAATACAAAACAAAATAACGTTCCAGATACTTCTTGAAGGGACCCAAGAAAGGTACCACTGATGTGTTCCTGGACGGCATCCCTGGACTGCCCGATAACCTTGCTTCTGACGGCAAGGGAGGCTTCTTCGTAGCGCTCACAGTAATAACAGGAGAAGATCACCCCTTGCCCATTCAGACCATGGCGCCGTATCCCACTTTCAGAAGGTTCCTAGCAAGAATTATGGCACTGGTCGAACTACCATTCAAACAAATTGAAAGTCTCATGCCGAATTACTACACCAAGAGGATAATTCATTTTGTAAGTAGTTCAGTGTCATAATGGTTAATTGCTGTGCTGAAGTGTTAAAAACTTTCTATTATTGCATTGCGTTTAGAACCTTATCATTTCCCAGCTTCATTTTTAGTATGTACCCAAAATGTACTAGAAAACAATCTCAGAATCTACGTAAGAGGAGATTGTACAAAACAGAAATGTGTCACGAAGTTCACTTCTGCGTTGTCTTCAAGGTTCTATTACCCCAAAAATATATTTTAGTGTTTTAACCAAAGTAGAATAACCCTTAAATTTGTTTTATTTTTCCAGTGGGGTCATATGGGTTCTGTCCTCTTCCTGACCAAGCCCAAGGGAGGCTTTCTGGTCCTGGACGGCGAGGGGAACATCAAGGAGAGCTTCTTCTCCCTGGATGGCTCCCTGGGAGACGTCAGCGAGGTTCACGAGTATAAGGGTTCCTATTATTTCGGGTCCTACACCAACCATTACATCGGCAGGGTGAAGATAGACAGCACTAGAGACAAGAAGTCCAGCTAGTTGTCACTATATGGACACCATGGTGACGTTTTATCATTCAAGGCACACAGGGAATAGGACACTAATAGCTATTCGTTCGACCACGGAATATCTTTATGTATGTTATAATAATAAATAAATTGTATTTAGAGTCTACCCACTCAGTCATATAACTGATTTTCAGTGGGGGACAGTAAATCAAAGCGACCAAGCCAACCCTGTAGGCCCCGACGCAATCGACGAGTGTGCGATAACCAACCAAAGATTAAAGTTAAATTCTACATGGTTGTCAAGCAAGCGCAAATGGACAGACAAACAGTCGTAGATAAGCAATACTAATTGTTGTTAATTAGTTGTTAATAAGCCAGAAACTTTTAAAAATACAATGGTAAAAATATTTTTTAATTGTTTTTAAAACTTTGTCTGTGAGCCCTTGTATTTCCTCTACCGTGGCAACTGTAAAGTTTCAAACAACTGGAACTGTGGTGTCATTCAGTCAGTCAGTCGAGCGAACAGGTATTTGTCAAAAACACATGCCCTATACTCTCTTAAAAGTTTATTTTAGGGCTAGATTAATTGTTCGTTAAACTATTGGTTGGTTATAGCTTTACAGCTTATTTAACTTTAAAAGTCTCATTTCCAACCCTGTTACCAATTGAGTGTTATGATTAACGACCTGTTGTGGTAACTAGTAGTTTTACGAACAATTGAAAAACTGCAGCCCTAGTCAGATGAATAAACTGAACTGAAACTGACTGAAAAGTCCAATTGGCTGCGTTATGAGGCTATGAACTCAATTTGTGAAATTTTAAGACCATAATTTCCTATGAAATGATTGCAACTTTGTTTTGCTCTTAACCATTTGCTTAATTATGACATTGTTTAAGATAATTATTTGTTATTAAATAGAAAATTTATAACAAATTTACAAAACTTATATTGTTGACTTTTTTTGAAGTGACATGTGTTCATCATTTAATAACAATCCTCCCATAGTTTCAAAGTTTTGGAGTGAAAATTAGGTGCCAAAATGTTAACCTGAATATTCGTTTATTTCGCCCGATTTGGCGAAAAAGCGATTTCTAAATGGGCATTTAACATTGTAAAATAGTAAGCCCTTCCTCATCGAACCGTCTTGAGTGAACCTATATATAATATAATGAACAATATTGTCTATGTTTAAGTATTGTGTAAACATTTAATTTTGTACTCACTATTTTTTGCTCAAGTTGGAAATATATTCTTACATTCCATAGTTGTTTATTTATATTGCTGTTATTAGTGTAGAATTAGTTAGTTTTGAAGTGGTGTATTTCTGTCAATTCAGATCATAAGGCAGATAATTGAAACGAGTTTCAATAATACATTATGTTGATATTATATTATCCCTTCCTACCTATATTCATCTCACCAATCACCACAAGTCCACCTCTTTGGCATCCTTAGAATAACCACACTGCAGTATTTACGCACTGCGAACTGCATTGCTGGAAAATAAAGGTAATATTATGTTATTTCTGGAATCGAAACATTTAACAAATATTGTATAAATATATTGATAGACGAATGCTTTCGTGGCTTCTCATTGTGTTACTTGACAAACATTAAATAATGTTTTAAGATTTAAGCCACTTCTGGAGTTTATAGAACACTTAACTTTTCGGGACTACATTGAGTTCATTTGTGAAGAGATTGTCTTAAAAAAATAAAAAATAAACAATTAAAATAAAACATATCAACATCAACATCTCCTTTTTCATTAGTAAAATAAAACTATACTATAAAGGATATAATTTTTAAAAATAAAAATGTTTAGACATCCACAACAGCTGTTATTTTATATTTTAATAAACAAGACATGTTTATTATTTAAGTCTTTAATCTTTGTTCGTTGTTTGACAAAGGGCTGTGAATAATTCTGAAATTATTACCTGTTTATTAAAATATAATATAACAGTTGTCAATGTCCAATTATTTTTATTTTTTAAGACAGAAAAATGTTCACAGACCGAGTTTATTATTCACCCAGCCCTGATTGCTTATTTAAGTCGGGCTCCAAGTCTGCATGAGATGACCTGCTTCTGCTGCTGATAGTATGGCTGTCCCATGTTTCTTGTCAAAACTAGACAATTCAGATTTTAAGACAACCCTTCGAAAATTAACTCCAGTGTAGTTCCGAAACGTAAGTATTCAAATAACTCGAGAATGGCATAAACCGTAAAACATAAAATCATAATATGAGTCAAGTTGTATACACCATACTACCTATCTCATGGGAGATAAGAACTAAGTGATTGAAACCATGAGATCTTTCATTAATTTTACGCCAATAAGTTTTTAAATTTAGTGAAACGGTTTTCCCACGACCCTAGTAACTCTATTAAAAAGTGGAGCATCTGCACGTCGAACCGGAGGTTCTGGGTTCAATCCCCGATCGGGACAAACTTTTACGAAATCATTTACTTGTCCTTACAGCGAGCTTGTGCCCAAAGACCATGTTCACATATTATATTTTAGAATATTTTAGTATTCGTACTATATTTAATATGATAACAAATAAAAAACATAATGTCGGGAAATGTTATAAAACATAACAATTAAGAAGGTTGTTTAATTAGTGAGCTAGAGTTAAATTAAGAAATGCAATCAGCGTGTCACGGCACGTAGTACTGTCTTCATATATTTATTTATTTTTAATCAGTATTTCTTTTCGTTTTTCTTTTTTAATTATTTTTTTCTTCTTTCTTTCTTTCTTTCTTTTTTTTCATTCCTAATTCTTTTCTTTTTCCTTTCCTTTCGTTTTTTTTCCACCACTTTTTTATATTTGATTCATTAATTAATTGCATTTAATATCCTTTTAATTTGTTACAAAAATTGTTGTGTTTTAATGCATTGTTGTTGTAATATTGCTACTTCAAATATTTACTTAGCTGTAGTTCATTGTTGTGTCTGCATCTATATGTAGTTGGATTTTAGATGTCCTTCTTTGTAAATCAGTTTTTGGGTGAGCGAAGCGAAGACTTCAATTTCACCGACCCCAAAAAATTTAGCTCGGATGTTTTTTTTTTCGCTCTCTACCGGGCAAACGTCATATCCAATCTTGATGAAAATTGGAGGGGACCTTCGAAATCTCTGAACTTAGAGGTGTATTGTTTTTGGGTACAATCGAAGAAATATTTTTCATGAATATCGTACTTTTACGATTTTTAGTGCGATATTTTCGTGCCATTTGGGCCGATTCTGACCAAACGGGTGGGGCTACAATGTTCATATTATACATAGACTTAAGGTTATGGTGATGTAGTACCTTTTGAAAGAAAAAGTTGAAAAAGTTAGCCAGAATCCATAGAAACAAAGCTTTTCATATAAGTTTTTTACGGTAAATAATAACGATTGACAAGTAACAATAGAAACTTGACAACAATCGCCTACAATGCGTAGGCAGCAAAGCAAAGCACTTGCAAATGTAAAGATATCCCACGCAAACTAAAAACTTAAAAAAGCTCATCATCAACGCGACTAAAAAAAGCGTTTGCGAAGCTTCCTAGTTATTTTAACTGAATAGACGTAAAAAAATCAGTTGTTTTGATCTAAAATAATTAATATTGTTTTCTTCTATTTCTCCTGTCTGATGGTGGCAGTCACCTACGTTTTTAGTGCAACTGGTTGTACCAAGGCCGGAGTTAAACAAGTAGTCTGCAGAGAGCGACTGTTGGGAGCACACGCTTCTGTGGAGGCTCAACCATGCAGATATTTTAGGTGAGTTAAAACAGAATATTACCATGATGTGTAAAAAATTATGCGATGCCCAAATAAATAATATCTGGTATAAATTATTTTTATAAAACTTGATACAAATATCAAATAAATTCTTTTGCATAATAATATTTCACGCATTGACTGGTAAAGATTATATCCTTCGTCGGTAATACGTCTAGTGTAAAAACAGCATCCACAAACTATTTTTTTTCTTAAAGTTACTGTTTTTATGCATACTTAATGACTCAAGTGTCATGTTAGAAATAATTCCCTTATTCAATGCATGAGGTATTTATGTCATGTCTTGTACAATAACAAATACAATAGTACACAAAACATTAAATAGTTTATTGTACTTATCAGTAAGCGATGTAAAGATCTGGCGCACACCATATTTTTACATATAGGTGCTTCGTACCAGGGACTAAAAATACAGGGGTAGAGGGTTTGAGCTTTACGACCATTTCCCAGAAAAGACAGACCTGATCAAACTAAACCTAAGTGATATATATAATCCTCTTTGACATCCTATATGAATGAATTGTATTGTTCTAGATACAAAATGGGTGCTCTATCGATATTACAAGGCACAGTGATATTCCTAGTGTTAATAGCCTACATGCCAGGGCTGCCACCATACGACGCCGAATTCACCGCCTACACGTGAGTGTTAAGTTTACTAGACTGACTTAATTAGATATTGACAAACATGTTCTCAGTTGCCCTTAAGGTTAGTCGTCAATGTCCAACTCGCAACCTTTCATAGTACCACCTTGCTAAGGCATTATATACAGGCATCTTTCAGTGATTGTTGGTTGGTTTCTCTTGTAATTAGTTTAGGACATTGGTCTTGTAAATAATTTACAGATACATTTTACACTGAAATTACGTTTCAAATAAAATATGTTAATATGGCGAATACCAATTTTAAGGAAGAATGAAATTTAGAAAACCTTGTGAAGAAAGTAGAAATATACTAAACTTAAACAAGGCGGTTTTGTGCTAGGCCTATTTTTATATTATGATGACTAGGTATATTATCAGGGTCACTTTTGATTCCTATGCATATATGGCTATCAGCAATGACTTTTACAATAGCATACGAATAACAATATACAGCCGGGTGTAAAAGTGTAATAACAATGTCAAGTTTACAACTGTGTATACTACCGTTAAAACTTTTAAGTAAGTGTTTCCGCTTTGCATTTGTCAGTGTAGGACTCGTTCAGCCTGGCAAACATTTTGGTTGCGACCATTTGTTGTAATTGGAGCGGTTAGCCTTGAAGAAATATTGTTATAATAAACGTTTTTACAACGTTTAACTAACTTTAATATTGACAGGAAAAGATAATGAAACGAATACGTATTGATGCATGCTCTAGTCTCCTAGGTAGAATCATAATCTGAGAAAGTAATAAGGTACATACAATCAGATTTTAAACCCACAAAAGAATGTTACGCACGAGACTCTGATTCAGGAGGTCGCTGGTTCGACACCCGTCATTGGCTACCCTAACAAAACCTTTTTTGAGGTGTTTTTCAGTCGTTAATACGAATGCAAGGAATTCAGTCTCTCAAATAGACAAAATAAATTGGTTTAAAAAAAGTTTAAAGTATAAAATATAAAGATGCTTAAAATTAAAATATAACAAATCAATTTTCTTTGGCATTGACATTACCTTTTACTGGTTGAGTGAGATTCTAATTGATATTTCTTTTATAATCTAGTTTTCGTAATTTGTTTTTAGCGGTGTTGTAGTTCATTTAATAATTAAGCATTTACACAAGTTAATTATTCATTCAAACCAAACTGGGTTTTAGTGGCGTCTACTAGCACTGGCTTGGCCTATTGTGACGAATGCCAGGACAACAACCATGGACTGCACATGAATGGAAAACTAGTGAATTTTTTTACGTGGCAGTATGTAACATGGCAGATAAAAATAGTAATATTAAAAAATAAAAATAAATAAAAATAATGATTTGATAAAATAACTTTTAATATGTAAATGTAAAATGTGTCTCATGATACTATTGTATTGTTTACAGTGTGTCTCCACCCCTGCCGTTTAAGGGTTCCCTGTCTCTCAACCACAGGCTCGACAAGACAGAGCACTTATTCCAGGATAAGGTTCAGGGAGCAGAATGTTTCGCCAGCTTCAATGGGGAACTCTACACAGGGATCGTCGGTGGGGAGATCGTGAGGATCGTTGATGATAACAAGATGGTCACGGTTGCGAAACTGGGGAAGCCGTGTGGTAAACACTTTAGAACGTTAGCGACAGAGCGCGCGCACTCGCTAATTTTGGTTTTATTTGGTTTAATTTTAATGGACATTTTACGATGAATAATAATTTAGTTAAGTCCCGGTTGGGCGGACTTTTTTATTTTGAATGTAGTAAATAAAAACATACCCACGGGAGTGTTTCCGATTAACCAAATCGAGAAATAACACTATTTTAGTTTTGAGTGTGACAAAAAATATCCTATAGTTTCATTCGGCATTTTGTAAAAACGACATATTTCTGCTAATCAGCTTTTTGTAGATTTGGATAATGCTATTTGTGATTTAATTCCTGAAAGGCTGTGATTTGTTGCATTTTTGAACCATTTTTCCGGATTTGTTCATTTTTATCTGCGTAGCCTATATACTTGCCCTTTATATGTTGCCCTTTATTGAGCAGTGTTCTGAAAAGAACGAAGAATTGCCTTTGCAATGCCAAGTAAGAATATGGCCGAGTTTACTTGCGATGCAAACAAGACTTTACGATATGTTATATTTATATACCAGGTGATCTTGTAATTTTTAAACGATTTAAAAAAATAATATACTTATTTGTTAGGTAAAATATGTGTTTTAAACGCTTTATTGTAGCAGGTTAAGGAGGAAATGCTCTAGTAGTAAATGCCTTTTAGATCACTTTTGCATGTCATACATGGTGACTAAAATACCTACGTCATTTCTTGTTGGGTATCGTGAAAATAATTTCAGAAACTTAAATATCATGCCAGATGCAACTCTTCTTCCAAAGGCTATGTTTATTGTAATGAAATATGGGAGTTTGTTCATTTGTCATGTTAAAATCGTCATGCCTAGCACATAAAAGAACAGGAAGTTCCACATTAAAATGAATTGAAAAATTTATTCTGACCTTGACTCGAAAATTCAAATATGTATAATTAGCAAGACAATTTACCCATGATATTTATGCCTGGTTTTGGTAAAATAAAGTGAATAGCAGTTAATTGTTAGTTTATTGTATCGTTGTACAAGGTTCCACAGTTGTTTCCCGATAATTAGCTCAGTCAGCTTTGGAATAACATCATAATAAGTAGGTATAGATAAGTGCAGCTTTTATATGAACCTGAGGTAGAAGCTGCGTTAACACTCCTAAAATGTTGTGACTTTCAATTAATGAATTTCCTTAGTCAATGTTTATAATTAATTTTAACTGTATTTTAACAAGTTATTATAACAATCGATGTTACAATAACACACTTTTATATCATATTAACTTACAAAGGTTTATTAACTTTTTTTTTTATTATAATCCAGAAATTAATAAATCTAACTAGATCGGGATTCGAATCCGGGTCTCGCGCTTGACTGGTGAAGTGGTGAACACTTAACCTACTGAACCACCGAGTATTCTGATTTTGTTTTTTACCTGCAAATATATGTAATGTACATAAACATAATGGTTTGCACATTCTATTTAAAAACTGACTTTTTTAATTAGTTACCCAGGTATTACAATATTATTTTAAATATCATCATATTGATAATCATAGTATGCGTAGCTAGTGAATCAGCGTCTCATCGCCTGACCCTCTTTCCTGTAACCCCTTGTTAATTGCTACCCCCTCCTTGTTTAGAGGGAGTATGGGAAGAACACATATGTGGGCGGCCTCTGGGGAATGAGATTCGACAAGAACGGGCTTCTCTATGTGGCTGACGCCTACTACGGTATCTACAAGATCAACGTTACAACAGGTATGATTTGTGTGAGGACCTGGATTATTAGCAACAAGGTTGTTACTTAGTCAAATGATGAAGATAATAGTATTCTACTATATTTCTAACAATGAAGTCTGTTATAGGGGTGAGAAGATTCCACCAAACTCTTGAGCTATCAAAGTTGGCTATATAGCCATGCCCGACTCTCCCATTCTCTTCTTCACCTTGTACTGTCTCAGGTCTTTCCACCAGTTCTTGCCATCTTTTTCTTTCGCTCCACCATTTTCTGTTGACACTATCCAAAGCTGTGTATCGTTTTACAAAATTTTCCAAATACCAATACTACTGACTATATAGTAGTTCATCTCGACGGCGAAAAGGCCTACAGTGGGCTCAACTTGGGGGGCAAGGGCTAACCCATATAATTCGGTTCTACACATCACAGAGCATGTATTGTTGTATAACTGAAGAAAAAATTTCACTGCTAACAATACGTCACAACGCTTCAAAGATGGCCGACGCTTTATATCTGTAGATAGTGAGATAACACCTGATATTCGGTGCTGAAATCGAATAGCAAAAACTTTCCGTAGAAACTGTACACTGTTCTTGCATTTATATCTTTACTATACCTTTTATATTCATTATGTATAGGCATCTCTTATGCTATAAGTCAACAAGTAAAATATTCGGATCGTTAAGGTCTGCTTTTCTTATTATTTTATTCATGACATATTATGTCTAAAGTGTTATGATGACCACTAGGTGCTGTGACTACTCTGGTTCCATGACGGTGCCAATAGAAGGCAAGTTACCTTCATTACCCAACAGCCTGGCCGTATCCAGTGATGGCAGCGTCTATTGGTCAGACTCTGTGCTCAACTTCCAACTTCATGATGGACTCTATTCCTTGCTGGCTGATGGTACAGGACGGTTGCTACGCTACGACCCCAAGACTAACAGCAGCAGTGTCCTCATTGACAAACTGCACTTTGCTAATGGAGTCGCTCTGTCACTTAACGAAGACTTTGTTATTGTATCTGAGTTGTTGAGAAGCAGGATCATCAGGTACACCTATAAATGCTTAAGTAGTAAGAACATCAATTATTGTCTTTTGAGAAGACCAAGGATATTTCAAAGATATTTTTTGTCCATGCATTGTCCCAATATTGCGAATTTTGTGAATCATTTTTGTGAACCATTTTCGCCAAAATGTGTGCTATTTGAATGTCTGATATTTTCGTTATTGCTTACACTCACCTCCGAAATGGACTTTCTTGCCTTACTCGTGTCACACTCATTTTAAACTTTGATAGGAGTGTCCCAAATGACATTCTTTTTTTTATTCATTACACTATGTGACCTATTTTGAATTGGTAGTGACAGTACACAAAAGTATAATATAAATATAATATGTACCCTTATATTCGTTTCTATACCTTTGCTTTTATCAATAACGAATAATCGTAATTTATATAATGTATGTCCTTATCGACGCCTAATTTGTCTTTGCTAATAATATGAGCCAACCTAACCATTACAATAACGTTCCAGATGCTACTTGAAAGGGCCCAAGGAAGGCACTAGTGACATATTCCTGGACGGCCTCCCTGGACTGCCCGATAACCTTGCTTCTGACGGCAAGGGTGGCTTCTTTGTGGCTCTCACTGTGGTCTCAGGAGAAGATCACCCCTTGGACCTACACGCCATGGCGCCCTACCCCACTTTTAGAAGGTTCCTAGCAAGGATGCTGGCACTGGTCGAACTACCATTCAAACAAATAGAAGCTATCATGCCTAATGTATACACCAAAAAGATTATTCACTATGTAAGTTGTTCAATATCAAGTAAATTGTTTCAACGAATATTATATTGATGAGATTATAACAACTTTTTGGTTTTAAAACAAGTCACGTTTATTAGAACTCAGACTGTTCTTTCTGGAGATATGAGCATCAAACTGAAATTTCGCATGGTTTGGTTGTTTGAGACTGCAATAACCATATACATAAATGTTTTTGTTTTGTTTTTTTTGGGCCATCAAAGTCCAACTCGCAACCTTCTCGTGGTTTAGCCCGAGTAGAGGAGTTTCACTCCCTGAAACTAATGGCGAGCTCTGGGTCGTCGTCGGGGAACTTAACCCTTCTGTTTGACTACCTCCCCGACGGCGACGACAATGACAACACGGTCGGATGATGACACAGACGAAGACGACCACGACGTGGGGGAACCCGCCCTCCCCATACGCTTGTGGCTGGTTCTCACCAGCACAGGCCTGTCCACCCCTTGTCCCCCGCGTCTCCCCTTACGTTCCTCCCCTTGGAAAGAAGTATACATGGTGGTTACTTACACTTATAGAAATTGTTTTATCTTGGAGGCGCAAATAATCTTAGCTGTTAAAGCGCCCTTTACCTGCTAATACTAATACTTAATTTTTTATTCTTTACATATATTTGTCATTGTGTTACATTGTTATTCTAATGTGTTATTTTAAGGTAAAACGTAAAGTTTGATAATCATAGGGCCAATGCTGGTCATTGTATCTGCCATTTGATAGACATTTTATCCCATTTATATTGTATGTATTGTCCAATAAATTAACTAACAACTAACACACATCCACCCCCCAAATGTCTCAATGCGTGTTTTTGTTTTCAGGTTGGTCACATGAGTTCCACCCTCTTCCTTAACGTTAACCGAGGATGCTTCCTGTCTGACGCGAGGAAATCAAGGAGTAGTTCTTCTCCCTGATGGTTCTGGAGACGTTCATAGGTTCCGAGTATAAGGGATCTTATTACTTCGGGTCCTACTCCAACCATTACATCGGCAGGGTGAAGATAGACAACACAAGAGACAAGAAGTCAAGCTAGTTAGAGCTGGTTTGAAATTATTGTGACGTCATACTATGGCGTTTAAACCATTGGACTATTCACTGTCATAAACACACATTTTAGGTGTGTAAAGTGTGCAGTACACTGGTTTTGAACCCTTCTGCGGTTGGGAACTCTGTTAAGCTTCAAACCCCCAGCTTCATACATCAGTCATAAACAAGTATTACTCACACATCGTTGACTGTTAGCTTACGCCAGTTCTATCCACAATACACTATCAAGTATATCATCAACCATTTTGTATGTAATGTAATGTAATTTTGTAGTTTAAATCGCCACATCAGCTGGATCACGTTTCATCTTCTTCTCCACATTTCATTTGATCTGATCGATTTAGCTTCTAGTCTTAATATTATTTAAGTTGTATTTTTTTTATTGAGTGGTCTGACAGTTATAGTCAGTTGTGGTATTAAAGGGGTTTTACACTGGGACTGCAGTCTGTCCATATCAGTCACTGATTGGTTCCAATTGCAGTTTTGGGTCGTAGTTGGCTACAATGGCCCATATAGATAACTGTCTGTGCCTGCAACCGTGGGTTGGATTTTTATGGTACTAAGCATCGCACTTTCATTTTGTTCCTTCAGATTATAATAAAAAGAACTGTAGCCAGTTGGCGGCGACTCCAGTGTAAATAGTCCCTTTTGAAGGTCTCCATTTATGAATTTAATTTGTTATATTTACACGATGTGGCATTGATCTTTTGGTATATTGTTGTATTTTATAAAAATGCTGTAAATTTATCTAACAAAGCAATGAATGGAAACAAGTTACAAAATATATAATACATTATTATATTCCCTTCCTATAAATGTCCATATTACCCAAGTCTTCTTCTTGGTGCCCTGATAAGAGGGAATATAACAACAATAAGTCTTCTCGCATTACTGACTGCAATCCTGGAATATAAAGTTAACAATTAATACGCTATGTTTGAAACGTAATAAATATTGTATCAGTGTCCATATTATCTGCGGATGAGTTCTTGCAGTGTAGTGATTTGCCTGTGAATACATGCATGGTACCGTCCTTAGTGGCTCATGTCACTAAGAGGACGCGGGTTCGAGTACCGCATAAGGCATGTTATTCTTGTAATTATCATCCATCACCACATTGTCTCGATCATCGTAATTACAATAATAGCAGCACTTGCAGCCGCATCCGTGACGTCAGCAGTCCAGCCGGTCGTATCAAGGCCGGAGTAACAAACAGTCTGCCCAGTGCGACGGTTGGGAGCGCACGCTTCTGCTGAGACTCGCTTCAGTCATTCGGATCAAACGTTCCTAGGTAAGTCCAAACCAAATAAACTACTAGGAAAACGCTCAGTTGGACGCGTTGTTGAGCGAGCACCGGTACGTGCAAACATGACCCGAGTGCGACATTGCCATAAAGCCCACCACACAGTGTAGGCCTAACTGGATATTGACATTGTACACTTTATACTATTCCAACATCTTGCATTGTTCTAATTCACGTCCATGCCTTCTAAAGTGTATCTTTTGTATCTTCACTGCCACCTTCATTTTTAACATCATTTTTCGAATATGATAACCAATAAGTCTTTAAGGTCTTGACCGATTTAGCTGAAAATTTGGACATAG
Source organism: Sweltsa coloradensis (assembly GCA_024449915.1). Taxonomy (NCBI): domain Eukaryota; kingdom Metazoa; phylum Arthropoda; class Insecta; order Plecoptera; family Chloroperlidae; genus Sweltsa; species Sweltsa coloradensis. The sequence goes on along the minus strand of JAMZAV010000242.1, from coordinate 173,066 downwards.
GAGAGAATGTTGTACTTATGACCCTGCAAAATTTCTTAACGATCGGAACATTTTATTTTTTATTTATTTTTTATTATTTTTATTTTTTATAACCAACGATCGGATTTTGTTCAAAACTATACAGCAACCCGCCTAGGTGGTATGTACATGTGTGAAAAATTTCAGGTCGATCAGAAAAACGGTGCGACCTGTATCGAAGCAGTAACAAAAAAAAAAAAAAAAAAAAAAAAAAAACAGACATTCGAGCCATAAGAGTCAAGTGGAGACGCTCGCTTCGCTCGCTCAATGATGTTTGATGATCTACATCCGATGCCTTAGAAATCATCTTACTGTGCGTAATAAGCTTTAAAGCTTTAGCTTGTAGGTCCGAAATATGCCCAAAGTGTAAAAATAGTAACTGCATACCATAACCCTTTTTAGAGCCCTAATTTTATGTACACCACTTCATAAATCAACAACTGTACTTGTTACTACGAATAAATCTCTTACTCGATGAATATAAGGTATTTATGTGACTTCCTGTACAACATAACAAATATACTACATAAAACAAAAATTAATTGCTTTCACTTATCAAACGGAAATAGAAGAAAATGAAAATTATATCTCTAAAATTACCCACAATTATAATTATGAACAGAAGTAATGATGAAATGACGAAGTGGTTAATTCCGGCTATTGCAATATACATTTTCAATTATGAAACACATTAAACATAATTGTTTTTATTGACTACAATTTAAAAAATTAAAAAAGTCCCGACTAACCAAATCGAGACATTAAACATAATTATCTGCTCACGTGATAACTAAACTGCTTGGACATGGTGTTCAATAAAATCTAGGTGCTCCTGTGACTAAATATTGTATGGTACAACTCAATTAAATAATAATTTAATTCCCGGTTGGGATCAAACCCAGGTCTCCTGCTTGCCGAGCGGTTGTGTTAACCTGTAATATCTGTAATACTGGTGAATTCACAAACAAATAAATTAACGGGTTTTGATTTAGCCACTTCAAAGCGATATTAAAATACACCACAATCCCGAGTTGAAAAGTTACTCGTGCAGGAGCGATTCAAGAATATAGTAAACTTGGGACTTTTTTAACAAAATAAAATAAATACATGCGTAACGCTGTTGGTTACGTAAGCAGCGATAACGTTCTATTCAAGAATTGATTTATCTCGTCCAGATTATTATTGAAGTTAAATATCCTTCGAGACAATACACAAGCCAAAAACATTTCTCCTTGACTACAATACTTCTCAGTTCTTTACTCTCTTTTCTCCCAGTGGCGTAGGAACCGGGAGGCAGGGGGAAAGGCAACATATTTAGCTTCACGTTCATTTTTAGAGTTTTTAGATTGCAGATAATTGCTGTAAAACATCGTTTACAGAGTCCGAGTGCAGGAAGTTATTTTTTTATTTTTTTTTAGCTTTTAATTAAGTTATTTCAAAACTGTCTCTATTATTGTGCATAACATACTTTTTATACACATGGTTTAGTTGGACAATCGAATTTCAATTTAAAAAACAACTAATGTGTATATCATTCATAAACAAAACGGGAATTCTTTGAGTTGTAATTTTTCAGTTAAAAACATGACGAAATAACTGTATAGTATGGTGATTCTTTTTTTTAGCCTTGGGCGAAAAGGACTTCGCCTTAGACCCCCACCCACGGAATCTACTACTGACTTCCTCCCCTCCCCCAACTTTCAAAGTGTTCCTAAGCACCTGTCCTCTCCCTATAATTTCTTGCGGAGAATAATGTAAACACAAATTTAAGTGTTGAGTAATAATCCATACTCATTTCCAACAATGTCGAGTTAAGTGGTGTTCTTTCTTTTTCTAGACCACGAAACAATTTTGTGCCGGGCTCAGCGGTTCTTCATTCGTCATCGTCATGTTCATCTTCATCTTCATCTTCATCTTCATCTTCATCTTCATCTTCATCTTCATCTTCATCTTCATCTTCATCTTCATCTTCATCTTCATCTTCAGCTTCAGCTTCAGCTTCAGCTTCAGCTTCAGCTTCATCCTGCATCTTCTCCACAATATATTTTAAATTTTATTCTATTGTTCTAGATACAAAGATGGGCGTGCTCACCATGTTGCAAGGCACAGTGATATTCTTAGTGTTGGTAGCCTACATGCCAGGGCTGCCACCATACGACACCGAATTCACCGCCTACACGTGAGCAGTGCTAAGTTTACTAGACTTAATGCGAAAGGGTTAATATTTTTAAAAATTATTTGAGAAGGTTAAATCTGTTAAGTTTGAACGTAGTTCAACTTCTACTACTACTGGGCCATCAAATTCCAATTCGCAACCTTCTCGTGGTTTGGCCCGTGATTAGGGGAGTTCTTCTCCCTGAAACTAATAGCGAGCTCTGGGTCGTCGTCGGGGAACTTTCCCCTTCCCTTTGACTACCTCCCCGACGGCGACGACAATGACAACACGGACGGATGATGACACAGACGGAGACGACCACGACGTGGGGGAACCCCTGCCCTCCCCATACGCTTGTGGCTGGTTCTGACCAGCACAGGCCTGTCCACCCCTTGTCCCCCCGCGTCACCCCTTACGTCCCTCCCTCCGTCTCGATTGGCCAAGTTGCATAAATATGAGATGTTAAGCCAAATCCATTCAATCAATCTACTACTACTTACTGTCATGTTTACTCTGCGCAGTGTGATTCCACCCCGGCCGTTCCAAGGTCCCCTGGCTTACAACCACCGTCTGGACAAGACAGAACACTTGTTCCAGGATAAGATCCAGGGAGCTGAGTGTTTCGCCAGCTTCAATGGGGAACTCTACACAGGGATCGGCGGTGGCAAGATCGTGAGGATCGTTGATGATAACAAGATGGTCACGATCGCAAAACTGGGGAAGCCGTGTGGTAAATACTTTAATAAGTGAGGGCGTTTGCAGCTGAAAATTGTAGAATAGCGCAATTATTAGAAATGTTCTCTTCATTGGGACTTAAAAACATCTAACGGTAGCTTTGGGCCACAGGGCTGTCCAAAGCGGATAAACTTAAAAATCCATACCTCTTCTTAAATGTTGTTCCCCCTCCTTGTTTAGAGGGGGTATGGGAAGAACACATATGTGGGCGGCCTCTGGGAATGAGATTCGACAAGAACGGGCTTCTCTATGTGGCAGACGCCTACTACGGTATCTACAAGATCAACGTTAAAACAGGTACGGTTTGTTTGGTACTTGAATGATATTCAACAAGTTCTGCTTATATCCACAAATTTACCAATCTTAATCATTCTTTTTTTCACCATTTATTGTTCACTATATTCGGTGCCAAAACCAATAGAGAAACTTTCCGTGTGAAAGTGAAACCACATTTGCCTACAATCTATCTTTGCATTAGCATCGCCTCACAATCATGTTATTCTTATGTAAATAGTAAAACAAAAAAAAAACTAAAACATTTAGAACATGTAGACCTTGTTGTGTACATGAATTGTGTTTACATTGTCTAAAGTGCTATGCTGATCACTAGGTGCTGTGACTACCCTGGTTTCCATGACTGTGCCAATAGAAGGCAAGTTACCCTCATTACCCAACAGCCTGGCCATATCCAGTGATGGCAGCGTCTATTGGTCAGACTCTGTGCTCAACTTCCAACTTCATGATGGACTCTATTCCTTCCTGGCTGACGGCACAGGACGTTTACTACGCTACGACCCCAAGACTAACAGCAGCAGTGTCCTCATTGACAAACTGCACATTGCTAATGGAGTCGCTCTGTCTCTTAACGAAGACTTTGTCGTTGTGTCTGAGTTGTTGAGAAGCAGGATCATCAGGTACCTACACGATCGGCTGTGTGAGCGATAAAAATATTGATTTAACAGTTGTTTTGGTACAGGAAAATGATCAATAGTCTTCTGAGGAGACTAAAACTTCTTTTAACAAATTTTCGTACATTGTCCTAATATTGCGACGTTTGTGATTAATTTTTTCAACAATTTCGCAAACAAATATATTTAAAACTAAAATATTGACATTAAATCTTAATCTAAATCTGGCTATTATATTTATTTTGCTTATACACTGACCTGTGAATATGAATTGTGATCGTTCATGCGTTTATGCGTTCACGCGTGATTTAACATCCGATTTATCATGCAGTTTACAGTCGTAACAAAACTATATCATTTTTACGCCACTGTGTATACTGAAAATTCTCAAAGTTTAAGTTAAAGCTTTGCAACTTCTTCTTTCATTTTTTGCCTCACTTCTACCTGGCTCATTTTAAGCTATGGTAGGAGTGTCGCAAATGACATTCTTGGTGTTCCTCAACTATCTGGAACCCGTTGCTTCATTTCACGTTAATCGCAATCTATAATGTTGTGAATGTTCTTGTAGTATTCGCTACTTGATTAAAATTTTTAATTTAGTGACAGGACACAATGGTATAAATCCTCATATTTGTTTCAGTGCCATTGCTTTTAGTACTTATGAATTAACTAAATTAATGAATTAAATTACAATTATTAATATTTTAATATTCTTCGCTTTAATACATTTTTAACAGTCGGCCTACTTTGTATTTTCTATCAATATAAACATAACTAACCATACAATAACCTTCCAGACACTACTTGAAGGGACCCAAGAAAGGCACCACTGATGTGTTCCTGGACGGCCTCCCTGGACTGCCCGATAACCTTGCTTCTGACGGCAAGGGTGACTTCTTCGTGGCTCTTGCTGTGGTGTCAGGAGACGATGACTCCTTGAACCTCCATGCCCTGGGGCCCTACCCCACTATCAGGAGGTTCCTAGCAAGAATTCTGGCACTGGTCGAGTTACCATTCCAACAAATTGAAGCTCTCTTTCCGAATTACTACACTAAAAGGATAATCCATCATGTGAGTAATGTTCAATGTCTTGAAAATGGTTAATCACAGTATTGAAAAAAAAAACTTTCGTAAGGATGCCCGCTGTAGGGTGCACATAAGAGCTTACCGATGTGACCCTCTTTAAATAGCTAACTAGGTTTGTTGGAGTTAGGACAGTTGTGAAGGGATGTCCGAGGGCTGCTTAAGAGGACACGATCCCTTCCATTCGCGTTTGCGTCTGAGGACTGTGTTGAATTGTTTTACCGAATATAATGGGTGTTATTATTGAATAGTGTAATGCGGACGACATTTGAATAATTTTTCTTGCTGGCTATAGTTCTGACAAAACCACATTTCTGAACTCATGTTCCTAACTACTTTTTCCATGTTTTGAAGCCTTCTGGAGATATGATCAAAAAACTGTTTTATCTCGTGGTTTAAAATATATTAATAGGTGTTTACCACTTGTTTAACTATACATCCACCACTTTTAGTATCAGTGCGTGTTTTTTTCTTTCAGTGGGGTCACGTGAGTTCCATCGCCTTCCTGAAATCCAGCCCAGGATGTTTCCTTGTCCTGGACGGCGAGGGGAACATCAAGGAGAGCTTCTTCTCCCTGGATGGCTCCCTGGGAGACGTCAGCGAGGTCCACGAGTATAAGGGTTACTATTACCTTGGTTCCTTCACCAACCATTACATCGGCAGGGTGAAGATAGACAGCACTAGAGACAAGAAGTCCAGCTAGCTACAACGGTTTTTCAACAATTTCGTCCATACTCGTGCATGAGCCAAACTTCAACCCGTTACAAACCGCTCGGCATGTAAAGCCAGTAACACAATGGTTTGAACTGTCGGTTTGAATCCATGTATATCAGGAAGAAAATTGTTTGATTTTTAATACCTGTTCGTACCTCAAATCCCATCTCGCCAAACGAACAACTTCGATATTATCCTGCACACATGGAACATATAAGTACAATACACAATTATCACAATATACAGTTTTTTTCGCGTTACAAAAATGCTTACTTGATTTCAAATAATAGTTCTTAATGTCAATTTATTTTGCAGAGTTACGAATACAATTGGCCACCTGAATGCTCATAGTAACAAAAACACATAACTGTATAAATATTTTTATTATTAAATTTAGACGCAAGTATTTGATATAAAATTGTTGAATTTTTGGTTAAATGATAATTGTTGGATGTGTTTGATGTGAATTATATTTTGTTAAATAAATTACTTTGAGAAGTTTAGAAAATTTGTCGCCGTTATCATAATTATGATAGAAGTTCTTCATATGATTGGGAGAGATGAAATTGCGTGCGCAATGCGTCATATTTATTACATTCTGTAAATGTATGATGTTCTGTTAAACGTACTTCACATGTCACATCTAGGACAACCTTTTCTCTGTTTTAGAGACATCCGTGAGTTAGACGTGTGTGACCTATTCGAATTCTAGACAATACCTCCTTCTCTCTAAGTGAGAGTCGAGAGGCAGGAGGACTAATTTTATTAGTCATACTCATCACCCTATATGCAAAGTATTATTTTGCACCACATCCGTAGATGCATGTCGCAAATCCAAAAATCGTTGCTTGTATCCACTCTTGGCATCTGGAACGAGAACTAGATTGAAATCAAAGTCGCGGCGCTGGGTAACTTACATAATATAGACCACGACCTACGAATAAATTTAAAAAAAATTGCATGCGTTTCTTTTTTGACATAACCATTCAACAAGGATGACAGATGATAGAAATTATTTATGTCTCGTTGTAAGGACGGCTCCAAAGTCACCGTTTACACATTCCTAATCCAAGAACTGACAAAGTCCACATCAGAAGTTAAAAAATTATGCCTTTAGCGGAAATCCAACCCTGGACCTACCGCATTGGAAGCAAATACACTGACTACAAGACCAAGTCTTCTTTTTGATGCACTGAGAAGAGGTAACATGCAATGCAAAATTTCCAAACTGTAATCTTCTCCATTACTAATTGCATTCCCGGAAATTTAAGGTAATACTTAATATACTATGTTTGGAACGTAATAAATAATGTAGCAAAGTCATCTCTGCAGGTGAGTTCTTGCAGTTTAGTGACTACTGTGATTACATGTTACCGTCCGTGGAGGCTCGTACGATAAGGGCGCAGGTTTTAAGTGTACGAGGTCGCGGGTTCGAGTCCCGCACAAGAAATGGTTTTTGTCATCGTTCTTCACCTTCAGCATCATCACACATCGTCTCGCTCGAATAGTATACTAATTGCAATAATAGCAGCACTTTCTATCACTTTCCTAAGGTGCCTGTGCCAAGGCCGGAGTTATATAAACAATTAGTCTGCGGAGAGCGACGGTTGGGAGCGCACTCTTCTCCGGATCATCTGTTTCTAGGTGAGTTCAAAACAAATAAACCATGAGGTTTGAAACATTATCCGATTCCTTAAAGATCAAAGTATGTTGCATTATAAGCTGTCATACTTTACCTGGCAAAGCATGGCCAAATTGGGATTTAAGTGTATTTATGGATTTTTTGATAGGTTTCGGGTGTTATTTACCGATGTTATTTTTGTTAATTAATGTTTAAATATGGCATTTTTGCTTTAGTGCATTAAAAATGAGGTATTTTGGGCTAATTAAAGCTAAAAAATATCCGTTTTTTGCAATCTGAGGCATTTACAAACACACTATTTATATAGCCCCCATTTTTATATACAAATATTATTATAACCTTTCTAAACACAACTGTACTTATTACTTATAATTATCTTATTTAATTAATTAGGTATTTATGTCACTTCCTGAACAATAAAACAGATAAAATACTATTATGGAAAAATAATTGGTTGTACTTATCAAACGGAAATGTAAGAAAATGCAATAAGCATCTCTTTCATTACTCACAACTATAATAATTATGATTATGAACAACAGTTGTAACACTCAAATGAGGATATAGTTCATTACAGCTAAATAGCTAGAGCCATTTAATATAAAAAAATCTACAAACAAACGGAACAATAATAATTATCTGTCTACATGATAATAATTAATTTTAGCAGCAAGAACGGTGGTCTCACATAGCAAATAAATTAGTGGGAATTGTTTAAGCCACTTCAAAGCGATATTAAAATGCACCAAAATCCAGAGTTGAGAAGTTACTAATGTAGTCACCTTTGGACTTTTTAACAAAAGCAAAAAAAAATGCATAACGCTGTTGGTTACGTAAGCAGCGATAACGTTCTATTCAATAATCAGTTAAACCTCAAAAAGTTATTAATTTGATGAAACTTTTAGAGCAGGATATTGTATGGTACGTAACTAATCTTCGTATTAATTTATTTATGAAAGTGCAGTGTATACTCCAATAGATTAATTACGTACCTACTCTTGTTCTTATTATATATCTCGTTCAGATTGTGATTAAAGTAGTTACATTAATCTAAACATTCTACGCGACTGTACGCAAGCCAAAAACATTTCTCATTGATTATAATTTATTTTCTAAATTTCTCATAGGAAACATGCCCCTGAAGTGGGGCAATGCATGCCCCACTTCAGGTGTCTAACAATTACGAAGTAATGTCCGACGGCTGTTTAAGAGGACTCAATCCCTTGCATTTACATTGTTCCTGAAGAAACCTCGTGAAACACAGTCAGGATTGCCGGTCTCGACGGGATTCGATCCCGGGACTTTCTGAATCAGAGTCGCGCGTTTAACGCTCGAGCCAACACTGTATTCGCTCCTCAAGTATGGATGACGATCAAGAAGACGACTTCTCTCGTCACTCCCAAGTTAACGCTCTAAGAAAAGAATCTCAGCACTAGGAAATACCCACTTTTTAGGCCATTGTTGTGTCTGTTTTTCATTTTACCTTCCCGAATGCAGTTCTCGTAAATCCCCTTACTGAGAGTTCAATTCAATCAAATCAAGTACATAAGTCTCGGAATACACGAGTAGCTTAGGGAATGTTCACTAGTTCAAATATTGACGTGGGTCTGAGAAATGGATAGAAAACAACCTAAATTCTGTTTAGGCACAAAGTGTGTGGTATTTTATTTCCCGCGCAAACAGCCCGTGTTTGTTCGCACTTTGTTCAATGAACAAACTACCGCCTTCTAGATTACACAGTTAATATCACTGTTTGACATTACCTTATTGGTCGATTCGTAAAAACATCTAATATGATGTAATAGTGATGTAATGGCTCGTTTTCCCGCCATTATTATTGGTGCAACTCCAAGCTTATTTTTATAAATGAAAATCTTAACTAAATAATAAAAAAGAACACTTACGTATTCAGAATGAAGCCTTCAATGTACATTCCTTTCAACGAGAAGAGCATACTAGTCATACTAGGTCGGCAATTGAGCGTCGCTTAGGTCCGGTATATCAATGTCCAGTTCAAGTGGCAAGTAAATTTAACTGCCAGGTAACTTCTTTTCACTATGGCAACCATCAATCACAATAGCTTTGTAATTATTTTATTAGAAAGTTAACTGACAGTTGCATAAAAACTGGACATTGATGTCCTGGACCTTACGCGAGTTAAAAGCCAATCTGTGTCAAATAACTACATCTGAATGCATCGAAATTAATGCGTGAGCAGCTGTTATGAGGAGGCCAGAGTGGTTTCGTCTCTTGAACAATCGAAGCGTTTTCGATATGTGATGAGAGCGAGTCGACACCTTTCCTCTAACTTACATGAAGACAATACATCATCTAGCTGAATCACGTGTTTACAAATAAACGACAAAGAGATAAAAGATGAAACTCGACACAGAAATCACACTCAAGAATATTATCAGCAATTGTATTCTACTACATGTTATAACAATCTCAATTAGCGAAGTCTCAAGTTACCTCTTTGCGTATCTGCCTTAGTTAACGTCCGAGCAAAAAACCTTTATTATACGCTCCTCCAGCTCCATGTGCGCTGGCGACGGCCTTGAGACAGCAGTCTGTTGGAAAGTCCCCTGGCCCTGACGGTCTGGCAGTAGGAGTTTTTCGGCGATTTTGGGGCTCATTATGAGATTTTTTTGATTGACGATTTTATTCCCTCACGCCTCATATTAATGCTCTAAGGCTTTTCGATAGGATGAGTGGTGATAGGTGAGGATGAAGGACAATTACTTTAGACGTATATCAAGTGAAATGCTTCTGCTACTAATTACTCGTAGTACGTTTCCTCGTCTAGAAATGACTTTGGGTTTTCCTAGTTTTACATCAATTCTATTGTTCTAGATACAAAATGGGCGCTCTATCGATATTGCAAGGTACAGTGGCATTCCTAGCGTTGGTAGCATACATGCCAGGGCTGCCACCATACGACGCCGAATTCACCGCCTACACGTAAGCTATGGTGCTAAGTTTACTAGACTAAATTAATATATATATAATTTAGACAGTTTTATATTGGTGGCTGCATAGCTCAGTTGGTAAGAGCATAGCCCGGACAGCTAAGGTCCCGGGTTCAAGCCCCGGTGTAGTCACTTTTTTAATTTCTGTCTCAAGTACTAAAATAACAACGCCATAGTCGCCTACAATAAAGCCAAGGTTAAACATATATATATATTTTTTTTCTTCTCCAAATTTAGGAAGAAAGTTAAATCCGTTTAGTTTTAAAGAAGTTCCGTGACGTCTTATACTACTGTTGTATTTTATACAGTGTGACTCCATCCCTGCCGTTCCAGGGTCCCCTGGCTCTCAATCACCGTCTGGACAAGACTGAACATCTGCTCCAGGATAAGATCCAGGGAGCTGAAAGTTTCGCCAGCTTCAATGGGGAACTCTACACAGGGATCGTCGGTGGCGATATCGTGAGGATCGTTGATGATAACAAGACGGAGACGATTGCAAAACTGGGGAAGCCGTGTGGTAAATACTATTAGTGAGGGTGTTTGGAGCCGAAAATGGTAGAATAGAGCAAAATGTTTTACGAATGTTTCCTTTTAGTAGTCTTATAAGAAAATAGTGTTCTCCTCTTTTCGTTTTTAATGTGATTTACAAAATCTGACTGTTACTTTGGACCCCAGAGAGTTTTCCCGTTGATTATGATATCGGAAACTTTTCGCTATTTCCGAAAAGTACCATCTAATATATTTTGAATGGGAACTCAGGGGCCCAGGGCTATTTAAAATTCCTTGGGCCTTTTCTAACTTTCTATGTAGTTGTGCATCTTAATTTTCGATTTTTTGTTCAATTTCCAAAATAAATAAAATAAAATAAATAGTGTTAAAACAATTTTTTTGAGGATTGGCAGAAGTATGGTGCAAATTGATGTAGGAAAATTTGTTAGCATCAGTGCGCGAACTGCATCGGACATTTCGGAACCGGCCGGACCCATGGGATCAAAGCACACACTTTTGTGTACTATATCTTTCGTGATTATGCATTTTTAACCGTATTCAAACTATTGCCCTTTATTTAAAGCTGTTGTGTAAGAGAAGGGACCCCTATTTGCTCTGAAGTTCAGTAACCTCTGAATTGTTTTGAATTGTTGTTGGATATATTTTAATTAAATACTTAAAATTCCCCCTTCTTAAGTTTATAACCCCTCCTTAAATGTTGATTCCCCCCTCCTTGTTTAGAGGGAGTATGGGAACAACACATATGTGGGCGGCCTCTGGGAATGAGATTCGACAAGAACGGGGCTCTCTTTGTGGCAGACGCCTTCTATGGTATCCAAAAGATCAACGTTACAACAGGTACGGTTTGTGTGAGCTCTTGGATTGTTTGCAGTAAGGTTGTTAAGTTATCAAATGATAATGATTATAATAATATCCTAAATATTTCCCACAATTAAGTTGTGTAAGAGTAGAGAGTGGGAGGATCCCACCAAACTGTTGAGCCCCTGGATCTATCGAAGCCATACGAGAGTTTACAATGACGTCACACTGACTGTCATGGCCGACTGGTGCGCCATCTAAACACATGTTAAAAGGATGAATTTTATTGAAGATTTCTCAAAGCTACACAACATTTGGCAGTTCAAACCAATCGAATATGTATTCTTATATCTGTAATATACTTTTTTAGCAAGGGAACAATGGAAAATTGGAGCTCAGTTTTTTTCTATAACAATTAAAAACTGAGACCCTGTAAAAGCTAAAAGCAGGTCTAAGCTGGCTACTTTCGACGCTTTAAAAATAGACCTACCGTTTCGTGTCTTTCAAAAAGTATTTCAATATTACTGGAAGAACCTTAGCTACTTGATGTATTAACATTTTGCGTCGTACAAACTTTTTAATCATTGTTGGCGATGAAAAATACATGTTTTCTTCCTAATTTAAAATTGCATTCGTTGCTTACCAGTTGCCCAAAGTTAGTAGATACTGCGCCGCCAATGCCTTCCTGAAACTATCGTTCCGTCTCGTTCCTCACCTTTTCACTTTTTTCCCTCAGATCTTTCCACCAGTTCTTGCCATCTTTTCTTTTCTTCCCACCACTTCATTTTTAACGCTTTCCTGAGCTGCGTATTTCTACTAATTTATCTAGGCTACACCAATTATACTTTCATTACGGGATTTATCAACAACGTTTTATTTTACAACATTGTATTACACGAACCTTACTGTGTAGAGAGTAAATATTCATTTTCCATGATATTCGGTGCCAAAATCGAATAGTGAAGTTTTCGTACGAAACTGCATTTGCATACACACCGTTTCCGCATTATCATCACTTTTAACGAATATTTTTCTTAATCTAGTATCAAAGCGCTTATGAAATAAACGAAGTAAGTATGGACAGGTTAGGCCTATATAATTCCTATTGTGTACATTGTTAATGCCTTTATGATGACCACTCATGTGCGTGACTACTTCTGCGTCCATGACTGTGCCAATAATGCAAGGTCCTTCATTACGACAACTTGGCCGTATCCAGTGATGGCAGCGTCTATTGGTCAGACTCTGTGCTCAACTTCCCATATGATGATGGACTCTATTCCTTCCTGGCTGATGGCACAGGACGTTTACTACGCTACGACCCCAAGACTAACAGCAGCAGTGTCCTCATTGACAAACTGCACTTTGCTAATGGTGTCGCTCTGTCACTTAACGAAGACTTTGTTATTGTATCTGAGTTGTTGAGAAGCAGGATCATCAGGTACCTACATGATCGGCTGTGCGGGCATAAAAATATGTTTCCTTAAATATTCATTAAACAATTTTTTGGTCGATAATATTATCAATAATCTTTTGAGGAGACCGAAACTCCTTTTAACTAATTTTTCGTCCATGCATAGTCCCAATATTGCGACTTTTGTGAATACTTTTTTGGACCAAAAATAAAATTTCAAAAAATATATTATTTTCTTGAATTAGTTGATTATTTCACTTAAATCGCAAACTTACCTGATGTGAACGCTGTCGTAGTATTCACTGTACTTTTTGGAAATTTTAAATGCATTGACAGTACATAATAGAATAAGTATTTTATGTACAATTTTTTGTCACCACTGAATAATCGAAATTTATATAATTAATTAAAAGTCAGATTTTTAGTAATCTTCGATTAATCTTACCAACAAAATGCCTACTTGATATGAGCATGACTTACCATTATCATCACGTTTCAGATACTACTTGAAGGGACCCAAGAATGGCACTAATGACATATTCCTGGACGGCATCCCTGGACTGCCCGATAACCTTGCTTCTGACGGCAAGGGTGGCTTCTTTCTGGCTGTCGGTGCGGTCCCAGGCGAAGATGACTTCTTGAACCTACATGCCATGGCGCCCTACCCCACTATCAGAAGGTTCATAGCAAGAATTATGGCACTGGTCGAACTACCATTCAAACTTGTTGAAGCTCTAATTCCGAACAACTACACCAAAAGAATAATCCATAATGTAAGTTGTTCAATGTTATGGAAATGTTTAACTGCTTTGTTGAGGTGTTTCACGGAATACATTGGAAATCTAATATTGTAAATGTTTTGTTTTATTGTTATTCTCCCTCCTTAGGGGTGGGAAGGCCTACGAGAACATGTACATTTTAAATTAAGTACACGTTGAGGATTGTACACTGTTCTTTATTATATATTAATTAAAGAAATAAATGAAACATTGCAATTCATTGGGTACTTTCAGTACCCCAATAAAAAATATTGTAAGTTAAGAACTTTAACATTTCTCACCTAAACTCAAAAACTCAAGGATTGTCTAAAAATCCAAAATCCCTCTTGAATAAGAAGATTTTAATGCGTCCTAGCAATGAAGCACATAACACATTTTTACGTTGTTTTGAATAAGGCTAGTTGAAGCTGGCGGATGAATCGTGCCCAACTAGGTTGATTTGTCGTTATTCGCTCGTGGATTGAGTTTGCGCAGAAGGTATTTATTGACTCGTCCCGCTTTATATTAAAGTCAGGTCAAATCAAAATCAGACTAATTTATGTATTTTTTATTTTATTTTGTTTAGATACGTTTGGAGGAATTGTAACTTTTGCCCACGCACATTGTCCATTGTCCATTGTTCTGGAGGTATGACCAACAAGCTGTTATTCCGCGTGGTTTTAATATTAGTGGGTGTCTTCCCCCTCAACCACCACCAGAATGTATCAATGCATGTTTTGTTTTTTCCAGTGGGGTGACGTAGGTTCGATAGCCTTCCTGAATGCTAGTCCAGGATGCTTCCTAGTCCTGGACGGCGAGGGGAACATCAAGGAGAGCTTCTTCTCCCTGGATGGTTCCCTGGGAGACGTCAGCGAGGTTCACGAGTATAAGGGCTACTATTACCTTGGTTCCTTCACCAACCACTACATCGGCAGGGTGATGATAGACAGCACTAGAGACAAGAAGTCCAGCTAGTAACAACTGTTTTTCAACAATGTCGCCCCTATTCGCCACGAGTCAAACTTATCAACCCGTTATACAGCTCGGCATGTAAAGCAGGTAGCTCAATGGTTTGAACTGTAGGTTTGAACCCATGTATGTCAGGAAGAAAATTATAGAAATGAGATTTAATTATTCCTTCATACCTACCTCATATCTCATCTCACAATGTTTAACTTTAACTTACAACTTTTGTATCCTGTATACAAAGGGAATTAATCAGAACACATTCTCAACCTATACAGTCTACTCGCGTTACTAAAAGCTTGATTATGAAGGTTACTTGTTATTCCTGAAACCGAAGCATGTTAAAATGGTATACACATATAAACATTTTGTTTAACATTTCATTTTGCCTTGACCCTTGTTACACGTAGGAATCAATATTATTAATTTAATATTATGATTTTCATGAAATATAAGACATTTAATTATTATATTGCATTGCATAAAAAAAGAGCCACTGCGTGTGTTGTGTGTTTTGTACACACAATTTTTAATTTATTTGTGCCCTACATGTTCTTCAGGAATGATGTTGAATTCATACGGTTTTCTGCAACTTCCGACACTGGTATGACTTCAGTTAGACGCCACTGTGTTTCTTAATCCAGCTCCTAAATACAGCGACTCGCGTATACACCCCAGGGTTTTCGGGACTGGCACACCCCCTACCCCAGGATATGACTCCTATCAGCTTCCCCTCGGATACCATGGGGCCTCCCGAGTCACCCTGAAAATGTGAACATTCGTTACCATTACACAAGAATACTATTATATTCTAGTATTTAAGTAAATCTTTTTGTACATTCATGAGAAAACTTTTAATACAAGGGGGTGAAGCTCCCTTAGGCAGAACTTTTCTGTTCGTCTGTCCAACCATGCGTGTGTCCTATAAAAAGAGCTTATTGGCCCGGAACAATATTAAAACGTAACTTAAAAACTTATGACCGAGGCCACTACTTACTTAAAAACAAATTTTCGGGTGAAACTGATTTCTGGTGATGGGTGAGGAAGTTTCACCCGAAAATTTGTTTTCAAGTAAATAGTGGCCTCGGTCATAAGTTTTTAAGTTACGTTTTAATGCGTGTGTCA
The DNA here is from genome assembly GCA_024449915.1 of Sweltsa coloradensis. Classification (NCBI taxonomy): domain Eukaryota; kingdom Metazoa; phylum Arthropoda; class Insecta; order Plecoptera; family Chloroperlidae; genus Sweltsa; species Sweltsa coloradensis. Next base: position 157,271 of record JAMZAV010000242.1, on the reverse strand, counting down.
TCTCTCACGATCAAAACGGAACTGAACTTGACATCCGATTTACACTAGTAAATTTTCTGTTGCTTTAGCACTCAAAAAAGATTGAATCAACATTTTTGGGGATATTTTTAATCAAGGGAGTGGATTTAAGTACCGTACCCGGCACCTCCACCAAAGACTTCCATACACCATGAGATTGTATATTTTTCAACAACCTGTTGTTTGATAAGCTATATGTTTGTTATGAGAGGTGAGATTATTTCGTCGTTGCTGTAGTCATGGGCATCCGCAAGATTATTCGTAACGGGGGGCAACTTACACGAGGGGCCTCCAAGGGACCCCAGCCACCGGGGCAAAACTTTTGGCGAATTATTTTATCCTCAAGACGTCTTTTTTTATAGCGATCTGTGGTATAAGGGGCGTCATTCATGCCTTCTTGCCTTTTACCACATTAGAAGGTTCGTCGATCTAGTAGTAAGCTGTATGCAAACTTTAGTTATCGTGTCTCACCAGAGATGGCAGCGTGAGTGACTATTGACTAGTCGTTGGGTTAGGCCTTGATGGGTGACCTATAAGGTCGATAAAAGTAGTTGGCGCGTCACGTAGTTGGGGACGTAGTCTAACCAAGTAACCCATGTTTGCTGTGCACTCAATAAGGAGTTAATAATTCCTTACTATTATTTAAAAATAAAATATAATAAATAAATAATAATAATAATAATAATAGTAATAAAAATATGCAATATAGCGGACGTGAAAAAAATACACAAAACCTACAAAACATTTAACTTTCTATTTAAAATATAAAGGACTTTCATTTGAAAAGAAGTTTGATTATTCATCCAACAACAAAAAAAAACTACAAAAACTTTAAAAGTTTCTATTTAAAATATAAGTACTTTTACATGGAAAGGAGTTTTATTAATTATAATTTAAAAATAAACAAAAATAACCTTCAACACCTTTAACGTTTCTATTTAAAATATAAAGGACTTTCACCCCAAATGGGAGCTTTACATAAGGAATAGATGGTAAAAAAATTACCCAACACGGAGACTTGAACCGGGGAACCTTAGACCAAGAGTCTGGCCCGCTACCATCCTGCCACAGTGCCGTGAGACTAAGTCGCCTACAAACGTGTTGGGTGGTGTGGACGATGGCCGCTGCAGCAGTCGGTTTAAAGGCAGTCGAGTCACCCATCAAGGCCTAATCCGTCTTCCACTATTGACCTATTGCATGCTGTGTGTACGATTTCCCGCGCCGTAGCTCAAAACTAGAATATTGCTGCAATCCCCTTATTTATGACACCCCTCTATTTTGAAAGGAAAGATGAAGTGACCTAGACATTAAAAATAAATAATATATTGTTGCTTTTATTTGACTTCAGATAATTTTGCTATTTGAGTTCGAAAAAATACCAATTTAGGTTTAAATATAATATATATTCGAACAAAAGACACAATATTTTATCCTGAAGGCGGATTTTACAGAGATTTGATGGAAACATGAAGTGCCCTTGACGTAAATAATTGACACATTTTGACTTTACTTAGACTTGACTTTGCATTATAAAATTGGTTCTCGTCATATTGCAAGGGGGCAACTGCCCCCTTACCCCCCGCCCCCCCGCCCATCCTGTAGACGCCATGGCTATGGTGCAACTCTATACTATGTCGGGTTACCTGGCACGAGTCTCTCCCTCCCTCTTCGTATCCCGCACAGATCATCCTGGGCGTGACCCGCTTGTAGCGCTTGTAGTCTGCCTTGCACTCGGCATTGCTGATCACTGGTAGGTGGACACCTGTAGTTCCAGGGAGGGTAGACCCCCTGTGGACGCCACGGCTATAGTGCAACTCATACAAATGTGGGGTTCCCTGGCACGATCTTTTCCCTCCCTTTTCGTATCCCGCCCGATCTTGGGCGGACCCGCTTTAGCGCTTGTGTCTGCCTTGCACTCGGCATTGCTGATCATGGTAGGTGGACCCCTGTATTTCCCGGAGGGAGACCCCCTGGGGCGCCAGGCTATGGGAAAATCTATACTAATGTGGGGTTACCTGGCCGGTCTCTCCCTGCCTTTTCGTACCGCCAGATCATCCTGGGCGTGACCCGCTTGTGGCTTGTATTGCCTTGCATCGGCATTGCTGATCCGGTAGGTGGACCCCCTTTTAGGGGGGGGTTTAGACCCCCTGTGGACCCGGGTATAGTGCAACTCATACTAAGTGGGGTTCCTGCACAGTCTTCCCCCTCTTCGTATCCCGCACAGATCATCCTGGGGTGCCCCGCTTGTAGCGCTTTAGTCTGTTGCACCGGCATTGTGACACTGGTAGGGGACCACCTGTAGTTCGAGGGGGGTAGACCCCCTGGGGACCCGGGGCTATAGTGAAAATTATACTAATGTCGGGTTACCTGGCACGGGGCCCTTCCCTGCCTCTTCGTATCCCGCCAGATCATCCTGGCGGACCCGTTGAGCGCTTGTAGTCGCCTTGCACTGGGCATTGCTGCACTGGTAGGGACCCCGTAGTTCGAGGAGGTAGACCCCTGTGGCGCCATGGCAAATGTGCAACTCTATACTAATGTCGTTATGGCAAGAGTCTATCCTGCCTTAAATCCCAATATTGGTTTGACCTATTAGCCTTGTAGTCTGCCTTGCATGATGTGATTGGAAACTTTCGAGGAGTAGACCCTTGGACGCATGTATTGAACTCTGTACTAATTCTTACCTGACTTTCCCTCTCTTGTTCCGCACGTCATCCTGGGCTGACCCCCCTTGTAGTCGCTTGCACCGGCCGCCGCCACCTGTCAGGGGGGAGACGGGGACCCATGGCTATGGCAACTCTATCTATGACGGGTTACCTCGCACGAGTCTCTCCCTCCCTGTTCGTACCCGCACATGATCATCCTGGGCGTGACACCGCTTGTAGCGCTTGTAGTCGCCTTGCACCGGCATTGCTGATCACTGTAGGTGACCACCTGTATTCGAGGGGGTAGACCCCCTTTGGTCGCCGTGGCTATAGTGCAACTCTATACTCATGTCGGGTTCCCTGGCACGAGTCTCTCCCCTCCTCTTCGTATCCCGCACAGATCATCCTGGGCGTGACCCGCTTGTAGCGCTTGTAGTCTGCCTTGCACTCGGCATTGCTGATCACTGGTAGGTGGACCTCCTGTAGTTCGAGGGAGGGTAGGCCGCCTGTGGACGCCGGGCCTATAGTGCAACTCTATACTAATGTCGGGTTACCTGGACACGAGTCTCTCCCTCGCCTCTTCGTATCCCGCACAGATCATCCTGGGCGTGACCCGCTTGTAGCGCTTGTAGTCTGCCTTGCACTCGGCATTGCTGATCACTGGTAGGTGGACCACCTGTAGTTCGAGGGAGGGTAGACCCCCTGTGGACGCCATGGCTATAGTGCAACTCTATACTAATGTCGGGTTACCTGGCACGAGTCTCTCCCTCCCTCTTCGTATCCCGCACAGATCATCCTGGGCGTGACCCGCTTGTAGCGCTTGTAGTCTGCCTTGCACTCGGCATTGCTGATCACTGGTAGGTGAGCACCTGTAGTTCGAGGGAGGGTAGACCCCCTGTGGACGCCATGGCTATAGTGCTACTCTATACTAATGTCGGGTTACCTGGCACGAGTCTCTCCCTCCTCTTCGTATCCCGCACAGATCATCCTGGCGTGACCGCTTGTAGCGCTTGTAGTCTGCCTTGCACTCGGCATTGCTGATCACTGGTAGGTGGACCACCTGTAGTTCCAGGGAGGGTAGACCCCCTGTGGACGCCATGGCTATAGTGCAACTCTATACTAATGTCGGGTTACCTGGCACGAGTCTCTCCCTCCCTCTTCGTATCCCGCACAGATCATCCTGGGCGTGACCCGCTTGTAGCGCTTGTAGTCTGCCTTGCACTCGGCATTGCTGATCACTGGTAGGTGGACCACCTGTAGTTCGAGGGAGGGTAGACCCCCTGTGGACGCCATGGCTATAGTGCAACTCTATACTAATGTCGGGTTACCTGGCACGAGTCTCTCCCTCCCTCTTCGTATCCCGCACAGATCATCCTGGGCGTGACCCGCTTGTAGCGCTTGTAGTCTGCCTTGCACTCGGCATTGCTGATCACTGGTAGGTGGACCACCTGTAGTTCGAGGGAGGGTAGACCCCCTGTGGACGCCATGGCTATAGTGCAACTCTATACTAATGTCGGGTTACCTGGCACGAGTCTCTCCCTCCCTCTTCGTATCCCGCACAGATCATCCTGGGACCCGCTTGTAGCGCTTGTAGTCTGCCTTGCACTCGGCATTGCTGATCACTGGTAGGTGGACCACCTGTAGTTCGAGGGAGGGTAGACCCCCTGTGGACGCCATGGCTATAGTGCAACTCTATACTAATGTCTGGTTACCTGGCACGAGTCTCTCCCTCCTCTTCGTATCCCGCACAGATCATCCTGGCGTGACCCGCTTGTAGCGCTTGTAGTCTGCCTTGCACTCGGCATTGCTGATCACTGGTAGGTGGACCACCTGTAGTTCCAGGGAGGTAGACCCCCTGTGGACGCCATGGCTATGGTGCAACTCTATACTAATGTCGGGTTACCTGGCACGAGTCTCTCCCTCCCTCTTCGTATCCCGCACAGATCATCCTGGGCGTGACCCGCTTGTAGCGCTTGTAGTCTGCCTTGCACTCGGCATTGCTGATCACTGGTAGGTGGACCCCCTGTAGTTCCGGGGAGGGTAGACCCCCTGTGGACGCCATGGCTATGGTGCAACTCTATACTAATGTCGGGTTACCTGGCACGAGTCTCTCTCTCCCTCTTCGTCTCCCGCCCAGATCATACCTGGGCGTGCCCCGCTTGTAGCGCTTGTAGTCTGCCTTGCACTCGGCATTGCTGATCACTGGTAGGTGGACCACCTGTAGTTCGAGGGAGGTAGACCCCCTGTGGACGCCATGGCTATAGTGCAACTCTATACTAATGTCGGGTTACCTGGCACGAGTCTCTCCCTCCCTCTTCGTATCCCGCACAGATCATCCTGGGCGTGACCCGCTTGTAGCGCTTGTAGTCTGCCTTGCACTCGGCATTGCTGATCACTGGTAGGTGGACCACCTGTAGTTCCAGGGAGGGTAGACCCCCTGTGGACGCCATGGCTATAGTGCAACTCTATACTAATGTCGGGTTACCTGGCACGAGTCTCTCCCTCCCTGTTCGTATCCCGCACAGATCATCCTGGGCGTGACCCGCTTGTAGCGCTTGTAGTCTGCCTTGCACTCGGCATTGCTGATCACTGGTAGGTGGACCACCTGTAGTTCCAGGGAGGGTAGACCCCCTGTGGACGCCATGGCTATAGTGCAACTCTATACTAATGTCGGGTTACCTGGCACGAGTCTCTCCCTCCCTCTTCGTATCCCGCACAGATCATCCTGGGCGTGACCCGCTTGTAGCGCTTGTAGTCTGCCTTGCACTCGGCATTGCTGATCACTGGTAGGGGGGCCCACCTGTAGTTCGAGGGAGGGTAGACCCCCTGTGGACGCCATGGCTATAGTGAAAACTCTATACTAATGTCGGGTTACCTGCACGAGTCTTTCCCTCCCTTTCGTATCCCGCACAGATCATCTGGGCTTTGACCCGCTTGTAGCGCTTGTAGTCTGCCTTGCACTCGGCATTGCTGATCACTGGTAGTGGACCACCTGTAGTTCCAGGGAGGGTAGACCCCTTTGTGACCCAGCTATAGTGCAACTCTATACTAATGTCGGGTTACCTGGCACGAGTCTCTCCCTCCCTTTTCGTATCCCGCACAGATCATCCTGGTCGTGACCCGCTTGTAGCGCTTGTAGTCTGCCTTGCACTCGGCATTGCTGATCACTGGAGGTGGACCACCTGTAGTTCGAGGGAGGGTAGACCCCCTGGGGACGCCACGGCTATAGTGCAACTCTATACTAATGTCGGGTTACCTGGCACGAGTCTCTCCCTCCCTTTCGTATCCCGCACAGACCATCCTGGGCGTGACCCGCTTGTAGCGCTTGTAGTCTGCCTTGCACTCGGCATTGCTGATCACTGGTAGGTGGACCACCTGTAGTTCGAGGGAGGGTAGCCCCCTGTGGACGCCACGGCTATAGTGCAACTCTATACTAATGTCGGGTTACCTGGCACGAGTCTCCCCCTCCCTCTTCGTATCCCGCACAGATCATCCTGGGCGTGACCCGCTTGTAGCGCTTGTAGTCTGCCTTGCACTCGGCATTGCTGATCACTGGTAGGTGGACCACCTGTATTTCCCGAGGGGTGGTAGACCCCCTGTGGACGCCATGGCTATAGTGCAACTCTATACTAATGTCGGGTTACCTGGCACGAGTCTCTCCCTCCCTCTTCGTATCCCGCACAGATCATCCTGGGCCCCCGTTGTACCCGCTTGTAGTCTGCCTTGCACTCGGCATTGCTGATCACTGGTAGGTGGACCACCTGTAGTTCGAGGGGGGGTAGACCCCCTGTGGACGCCATGGCTATAGTGCAACTCTATACTAATGTCGGGTTACCTGGCACGAGTCTCTCCCTCCCTCTTCGTATCCCGCACAGATCATCCTGGGCGTGACCCGCTTGTAGCGCTTGTAGTCTGCCTTGCACTCGGCATTGCTGATCACTGGTAGGTGGACCACCTGTAGTTCCAGGGAGGTAGACCCCCTGTGGACGCCATGGCTATAGTGCAACTCTATACTAATGTCGGGTTACCTGGCACGAGTCTCTCCCTCCCTCTTCGTATCCCGCACAGATCATCCTGGGCGTGACCCGCTTGTAGCGCTTGTAGTCTGCCTTGCACTCGGCATTGCTGATCACTGGTAGGTGGACCACCTGTAGTTCGAGGGAGGGTAGACCCCTGTGGACGCCATGGCTATAGTGCAACTCTATACTAATGTCGGGTTACCTGGCACGAGTCTCTCCCTCCCTCTTCGTATCCCGCACAGATCATCCTGGGCGTGACCCGCTTGTAGCGCTTGTAGTCTGCCTTGCACTCGGCATTGCTGATCACTGGTAGGTGGACCACCTGTAGTTCGAGGGAGGGTAGACCCCCTGTGGACGCCATGGCTATGGTGCAACTCTATACTAATGTCGGGTTACCTGGCACGAGTCTCTCCCTCCCTCTTCGTATCCCGCACAGATCATCCTGGGCGTGACCCGCTTGTAGCGCTTGTAGTTTTGCCTTGCACTCGGCTTTGCTGATCACTGGTAGGTGGACCACCTGTAGTTCGAGGGAGGGTAGACCCCCTGTGGACGCCATGGCTATAGTGCAACTCTATACTAATGTCGGGTTACCTGGCACGAGTCTCTCCCCCCCTCTTCGTATCCCGCACAGATCATCCTGGGCGTGACCCGTTTGTAGCGCTTGTAGTCTGCCTTGCACTCGGCATTGCTGATCACTGGTAGGTGGACCACCTGTAGTTCGAGGGAGGGTAGACCCCCTGTGGACGCCATGGCTATAGTGCAACTCTATACTAATGTCGGGTTACCTGGCACGAGTCTCTCCCTCCCTCTTCGTATCCCGCACAGACCATCCTGGGCGTGACCCGCTTGTAGCGCTTGTAGTCTGCCTTGCACTCGGCATTGCTGATCACTGGTAGGTGGACCACCTGTAGTTCCGAGGGAGGGTAGACCCCCTGTGGACGCCATGGCTATGGTGCAACTCTATACTAATGTCGGGTTACTGGCACGAGTCTCTCCCTCCCTCTTCGTATCCCGCACAGATCATCCTGGGCGTGACCCGCTTGTAGCGCTTGTAGTCTGCCTTGCACTCGGCATTGCTGATCACTGGTAGGTGGACCACCTGTAGTTCCGAGGGAGGGTAGACCCCCTGTGGACGCCCTGGCTATAGTGCAACTCTATACTAATGTCGGGTTACCTGGCACGAGTCTCTCCCCCCTCTTCGTATCCCGCACAGATCATCCTGGCGTGACCCGCTTGTAGCGCTTGTAGTCTGCCTTGCACTCGGCATTGCTGATCACTGGTAGGTGGACCACCTGTAGTTCCAGGGAGGGTAGACCCCCTGTGGACGCCATGGCTATAGTGCAACTCTATACTAATGTCGGGTTACCTGGCACGAGTCTCTCCCTCCCTCTTCGTACCCCGCACAGATCATCCTGGGCGTGACCCGCTTGTAGCGCTTGTAGTCTGCCTTGCACTCGGCATTGCTGATCACTGGTAGGTGGACCACCTGTAGTTCGAGGGGGGGTAGACCCCTGTGGAAACGCCATGGCTATAGTGCAACTCTATACTAATGTCGGGTTACCTGGCACGAGTCTCTCCCTCCCTCTTCGTATCCCGCACAGATCATCCTTGGGCGTGACCCGCTTGTAGCGCTTGTAGTCTGCCTTGCACTCGGCATTGCTGATCACTGGTAGGTGGACCACCTGTAGTTCCGAGGAGGGTAGACCCCTGTGGACCCCCATGGCTATAGTGCAACTCTATACTAATGTGGGGTTACCTGGCACGAGTCTCCCCCTCCCTCTTCGTATCCCGCACAGATCATCCTGGGTGTGACCCGCTTGTAGCGCTTGTAGTCTGCCTTGCACTCGGCATTGCTGATCACTGGTAGGTGGACCACCTGTAGTTTCGAGGAGGGTAAGCCCCCTGTGGACGCCATGGCTATGGTGCAACTCTATACTAATGTCGGGTTACCTGGCACGAGTCTCTCCCTCCCTCTTCGTATCCCGCACAGATCATCCTGGGCGTGACCCGCTTGTAGCGCTTGTAGTCTGCCTTGCACTCGGCATTGCTGATCACTGGTAGGGGGACCACCTGTAGTTCGAGGGAGGGTAGACCCCCTGTGGACGCCATGGCTATGGTGCAACTCTATACTAATGTCGGGTTACCTGGCACGAGTCTCTCCCTCCCTCTTCGTATCCCGCACAGATCATCCTGGGCGTGACCCGCTTGTAGCGCTTGTAGTCTGCCTTGCACTCGGCATTGCTGATCACTGGTAGGTGGACCACCTGTAGTTCGAGGGAGGGTAGACCCCCTGTGGACGCCATGGCTATGGTGGCAAACTCTATACTAATGTCGGGTTACCTGGCACGAGTCTCTCCCTCCCTCTTCGTATCCCGCACAGATCATCCTGGGCGTGACCCGCTTGTAGCGCTTGTAGTCTGCCTTGCACTCGGCATTGCTGATCACTGGTAGGTGGACCACCTGTAGTTCGAGGGATGGTAAGCCCCCTGTCTAGAAACAACAAGAATACCACAACTCAATGACGCACGTATTAAATTTTTAAATTTAAATTTCTCGTGAGAAACCTGTCCAAAAATGACTCATCAGATTGCCTAATTAGGTATACTGTAGCTAGGACAATTTGTGAATGGATGTCCGAGGACTGTTTTAGGCCAATGCTTTTTCATTGACGATTGAGTTAAATCTCGTTATATACCTTAAGTCAAGATTGATGGTCTCGACGGGATTCGAACCCGGGACTTCCCAAATCAGAGTCGTCAAATCAAAGTCAGAGTAGGTATTTTATTTCCACACCATTTGTTTGTAAAGTGGAAATTTAATTTTACACAACGTGAAAAGTATAAATTCCTTCAACTTCTATTTTTTTGTTGTAAGGGTAAGTGTCCTTACCTTGAGTGCACCCCATCCCGAGATATTGGTCATAGTTCCTGCAGGAACCGCTTCATCCATGGACGGGAGTTTCACTTCGCCGACACCAGGGGCGAACTCGAAGGGTGTTTCCATCTAAAGAAAGAGTCACAAGTATCGATAGTACTTTATCCTGGTTTATTTCTATTACTTGTTAGTAAACATTGGTAATTATGGTACGTTTTGCTGTTTTTTAATAAAGAATTGACGTAAAATGAAATATTTTGAATACTTTGTGTAGACTCTTCTAATGGTTGTAATGATATTATTTATTATCCTCCTGAAAATGTGCGATTTTGCCTTTCTAAAAAAAAAAAACAGGCCTTTAAGAGTAAAACTTTTTAAAATTATAAATTGTAATAATATTTCGAACGATTTGTTTGCATGAAATCATTTGAGTCTTATGCGTAAGTCTGCTTGAAGTACAAGGAATTGCTGTTTCGTCAATTTGTTTGTCGATAATGTCTTTCAAATTATAAAATCTATAATGGTAATCTGCCCAGGTATTAAGTAGGTATTTTGCAGTTGGATAACTATTGTAAATAGAATGTCAAAGGGTTGTTTAAGAGTCTAGATCTCTCCCATTGGCGTTGACTAAAATACCCGGTACTATAAATCAGTCAGTCAGGATTGCCTGAGGTGGGTATTGAACTCACTACCTCCCACATCAGTGGGACCGTGGGAATTTAACCTGTTAGGGTACAATATGCCCTTCTTTAGGTGGCCTATAAGTATGTTGTGGATAGGACAATTGTGAAGGGATGTTCGAGGGCAAAGAGACTCAATCCCTTGCATTCGCATTAACGCTGAGGAAAACCTCGGAAAAAACTTTAGACCGGATTGGATTCGAATTCGGGACCTCCCGAATCAGAGTCTCGCGCTTAACGCTCGAGCCAACTCTGTCGGTATAGAACGTGATTATGGCATGGTCGACCCGCTCCACGTAAGACACCTGACTTGCCTTGAGGAGAGCAATGTCGTAGTCAGAAGTTGAATGTCTGTACTTGTTGTGTTGTATCTTCTTTGCAACTCGATGCACTGTCCCTCCGGTGCCCAAACTGCTGCTTCCCGCTCGTATGGTCATCTTGTGCTCTTCATACTTTACAACGCAATGGGCGGCAGTGATAGCCCAGTTTGCACTGATGATTGTGGCTCCGCATTCCAGATTTCCCAGAATTTCTAAGGCCAACTTAAAACATACAAAACACATCGACATAAAAATCAAATTCTTATTTAAATTCATTTTCATTTTTCATCCCAGATCATACATAGTAGGCTAGAATTACGACAAATAACGTATATACATGGAAGTACTTGACATATTATGTTCGTACAACATGTTAGATCCGGTTTTGATCGGGTGTGTATAATGTGCTTCCAATAAATAACAAATAAGTTTTTTAAAGGACATTTTCAAAGAATAAAACATCATTTGCAAATATTGATAGTAATGTTAACAAATATTTACATACACTATAGCAAATCTTTAACTAAATCATAATTTAAAACGATAAAAATATCTTGACTTGCCTGGTAAGGGTAGTCTTCAATGTTGGCCGACTCACCATTGATGATTCTGCCATCTGATGGATCTTGAAGCAAACCTAAAACATCCAACGTTAAGAGTATTCGAAGGGACTCGAGTGCTGGCGCGTGTTACTTAGACTTCCCCAGTTCCCATAATAATAGAGAAGTGGGTTTAATTTATAATATGTGCACAAATATATGAGTTTCATTCTCCTAGACATTCTACTAAACTGGTGGATTCACCTTCCTAGAAATTTAAAATACTGTTGCCAGATTCCTGTAATTTTTTTATTATTTGTAGCCTACTGCTTTAACTGACTGCGTAGCTATTTCAACACATACTTCTGGCATGGTTCTCTCGATCGCCACGATTGGCAGTGTTATAGCTCACTTGCTGATTTGTGATTTGACAGAGTTAAAACGGTATCAAAGTACCCCCGAGGGTAGTAAGAGAATACTGTCCCTGGAAGTTCCATATTATATGTACTCAGGGGTAAGACATAAATAATAGCCGTTGCACTTACACCTTAACAATGTACTTAGAACTGTTGCAGGATGAACACAAATTCAGCTTATATTCTAACTGTATTTGTACATTATTCTTTTGACACAATTGCACTTACCCAAATATGTTGACTTGCCTAGACATGTTGCCGTCAGGTATACGAGTGCCACTATGGTTAACATGTTGACTTGCCTAGACATGTTGCCGTCAGGTATACGAGTGCCACTATGGTTAACATGTTGAAGGACTGACAACTTTCTCTGGGCTACGGCCCGTTTATAATGCTTATCACTCGTTGCATGTTAGTGATCCTCCCAAAAAATATATAGTGCATACTACATTGCGATTATTGAAAACTTTATTTCATTTCTGTTTTAAAAACATTTTTAAGATTATTTGTACTACACGAGTATTTAGAACATTCGAATTGTTAATAATGAATGACATAAAAGCATACACATTATTTACACTAATCAAATAAACTATCAAATACAACATTAATAACAGTAAATCTTTGGATTGAAGATTGGCAACAAAGAAATTGTTCGATAGTTTAAGGAATTGCCAATGAGTTTTCGCTGGAATTCCTCGCAGTATTCTCGTATGACTAAAGATAAGAAACAAGTAATTGTCCTATTTGAAACATTTTTAGAGTGAATTGAAATAAGGCTAGAGTTATAGCTATAATATCGGTGATAGCCTAGGTGGCTTGCGATTTAATTGCAGTTATCTAAAGGAAGCCTTGCTCTATTTTAAATGGTTTCTTATTTTGTGATAGCACTGGCCTATTTGTATATTTTCTTGATATGCCTACCAGACTAATGATGGAAATATTAATATATATTTATTAGAAAGACATACTCGGTAACAACATTAACAATATGTCCGCGACCACTCCAGTGACGACACAGAATAAAATAAAATGATGTTGACATTACATTTTGAATTTATTGTGGGAAACCTGCCCAGGGTGCAATAAATGTCTCTCTTTAGGGACAAGTAGGAAAATTTATGAAAGTAAGGACAATTGTGAGCGATTGAGGAAAACCTCGGAAAAATCTTCAGTCGGGATTACCGGTCTCAACGGGATCTCCAGAAGTCGGAAACTTGACGCTCAAACCAACACAATATTAGGCATTGAGTACTGTGCGTATCTGTTTAAGTTCCATTAGGGAACCACTGTTATGAAGGACGCTGTCTTTGCAATCTTGATCAAAACTTCTACTAGCCACATCCATTGACAGCAGCAGTCAGAACACCATTCTGAAAGAGAAATAAAAAAGTAACACCATATCTTGTGCTGCTACCTAGCTAGTTAGAGTTAGTTAGCTATTGCTACTGATTCTAGTACTTGTCTATACTGGCGTTACACATAATAAGATTTCAAGCACACTATAGTCACTGCAGCCAACATACGACACACATTCAATCACAGTAGTCAATCACACAGTTAACCTCCGACCTTTTAATGAAGCCAGGGGATCTATTTTCTAACTCTTGCGACAATAGTCAATCGACAGCGACAACTTTGTAAATACTTAACGCATGTGACATCTTGTTAAATTGAGAGTTACAACTTATTAAATAGAACATCAGTGTAATTTACTTCACTGCAAAAGTGTCAAGACTACCGCACTGAGCGTGATGTATACTAAGTTGTCACTTTCGATCGACATTATCGTCTGGGAAAGTAAATCTGATTCTCAGCACCGATTATCACACTCGACGCAGTCACTGAAGCCGACACCATCAGGGACTATCCAGACCTAGCCACACCTGAGAGCGCCAAAACCGATATGTTGCTAAGTTTCGACAAAAGACCTCAGAGATAAAACAACATACTCGCATCACGAGTTACTATCCGACGGCTCTCCCAAAAATTATCTTGTGATCATAAATATCATTATTTACAATGTAGTAAATATTTCAATGATAGTTTCATTATCATATACTATCAACATACCATTAAATAGGCTATGTATCCATTACATTCTCAAAAAAAAACCAGCTATTATTCGCTCACAGCTTTTACAACGAATCTCTCAAAAATTAAGTTGTGATCATATATACTAATATTTACAAGTATAATTAAATTAATTGTGTACATTTCATCATATCATTCTTAATTAATCTAAATAAACATGATCGTGATAATTTTAGGGAATTTTACATTATCTGAGTCTTTGCATTCGACGTATCGCTACAGCCGACATCGATATACACATACATGAAGTCAACTGGATTGCTACCGGCACCAATGTTAAACCTGTGCTAGTTTCACAAATCAGTAAAACCCAACTGTGGTTACACCGACGCAATCTCTCCAAAATATGTGGATCGAATCCCGGCATATTTCACTAGCAACATACAGTCTCACAATCGTCAGATCTCGGCAACAAATGGCCTTGTCAGTCGTGATAAAAAACAATTACTTACACAACAAACAAACAATCTTCATCGATGTGGATACGAATCCCATCCATATCTTCTCACTAGCAATCATAACCATTAATAACAGCTAGAATCTCGGCAAACAGTCTTGCATCGGCGTGTAACGATACAACATTCGACACATAAACACATTCCAGATTCATTCTCCAATTACGTAACATTAAGTATTAGGTTAGCTGTTGCAAACTCACCGTTATTACTGTGAAGAACCTTCTAGACTGTAAGTAGATACTGACAGCAAACTCGAACGCGGTCTGAAAGATTATGTTCAAAAAAAAAAAAAATTACATAGAAAATGACAACATAATTATTTTCGAGATTCTTAAAATTATGTTTTGTTTTGTTTGACTGCGTTGTGTTAAAAACTTTCAATAAATCAAGAATGTTTAGATGTGTAAATAATGACAATGACGAAATCTTTTCTAATTCTTATCTATCTTTCTTCTTTTTTCATTTCTTTCTTTTTAACGTCTATCCATAAAGTTAATCAAAAATCGAACACAAAGGAGAAAATTAAATTTTAAAGTACATATCAAATTTCTTTAGGCATACCTAGAAGATTTGGAACGTGTTCTCGTGTCTTCTAGGATAACAGATAACATTAGATAACATTGCTAGGCAATAATAACAATGTTATAGAAACACATCAAGAACTGCACCCATAAATCACAACAATCCATAATCCACATGTCTCTCATGAACATTATTAGGATTATTTCTGGACAATTATAAAAATATTTTGTTGTAGCCTAGAAATGTTAATAGTATCCTTGGTAGCCTTCTTTCAACCAGAGTCGATGAAGGTTTATAGTAATATAGTATAACATTCATCAACTAAACTATTTAAATTACTCCATAAATCTATCTGTGATCATCTTCCAAAAAGCTTTCGCTGGGGTAAGTGAATCACTTCGAACCCAATCGTCTCAACCAGCAACAGATCCACGTAGAAATAAAACCATCTTAGGTCACCTGACCACCCCTATAAAAAGCCAGTCTTCGAAGCTAGAGGATACAATATTAATCATACGGGGCTGGACGACAACACATTGTGGAAGATCAAGGGTTACAACAGCACCAACACAACAAAACTTTAAAACAATTTCACATACACACATTTTACTAAATTAAATTGACACTGTTTTACCTTGTGTTTAAAGCAGTCAACCAAGCTCGGAATGGAAAGTATAATACATACATCATAATGTATGTATATTAAATAACTGGCGACGTATGAAGCGTTTCAAGTTTGAACTGTAACTGTTTGCCTAACACTGCAGATTAATGTATTTATTACTTATCAACAATAGTTACAATAGAACTTCCTTTATTCAGTTCATTAGTATATTTTTTACTGTTAAGTTTATTGTTGCTCCACTGCTTACTTGAATCTAGATATCACTGCCACAATCACGTGACCGGAAATCCTGACTGAAGTTTTTTGAGGTTTTCCTCAGTCGTAAATGCGATTGCAACGGATTAAATATATTAGTACTATAGTCTACTTTAATAATATAAGAAACATAAAATAAACATGATTAAAACCAAATGAAGAATTTCACTAAAATCCTAATAAGAACCAAATTATGGAATCAAATATTAAACTGGAAAAATGTCACATTGCAGTCTTGTCGAAAGTAAAGGTAACTAACCAAAAATAGAGATAATTTACTGGAAAATAAAGGTACAATGTTATTCCTTATTACATAAAGCTTATCATAATTACACAAAATAATGTTCCACACGACAGATCATTGGATGGGAAGGTAATGCACTAATAACGTATTTATTTTTTTATTTTTTTATTTCCAAAGACTCACATATATATTTTGAATTTTTTGAATTTTTAATATTACTATATTACACATAAATACACTTAATATAATTTACTATCTAGCATATTAATACCTTATTAATCCCATGACAATAACTACACTAAATGCATACAACTGGTATGGATATATTATTATAAACTAAACTAAATTGGATTTGAAAACAATAAAAGTATGATTTCCTAGATAAGATAGATTTCATACTTGGGCTTATAAATCAAGGGTCAATAATTTATGATTTGACCAGACTGTCAAGATTTTTATCCAGTTACTGTTTGGATAAGTAAGCCAAGTTTGTGGCCGTATTAATTTCAATTTTATTAAATATGCTTAGGCCCTAATATTGAATTATAATTTTTATACTTTTTGTGGGTAGCCTGCCCAGGGTGCAATTCATGCCCCTCTTCAGGTTTCTGACTAGGTATGTTGCGGATAGGACATATGTGAAAGGATGTCCGAGACCACGGTGAAAACCTTCAGTCAGGATTGCTGGTCTCGACGGGATTTGAAACCGGGACCTCCCGAATCAGAATTTTTGTGGCTTAGAGTATTAAGGCCAAGTTTGAATTAATTGGTAACTACGTAGGTATACTTGAGTTACACTCCGCTGTACTTGTGTATCCAACTTCTAAGTGAGGAGACACGCGTATATACTCCAGGGTAGTTGGCTCGGGCACAACCAATACCCCAGGATACAACCCCTATCAGCTTCCCATCTGCCACCAAGGGACCCCCTGAGTCCCCCTGAAAGAATAAACAATTTCGCTCATGTCATAAAAAATCAAATCCAAAGTATTAATTAATTTATGAAATAGAGCATTTTAAATATATATCATTTTACACGTCTGAATTTTGTTCTGCTAACAATTAAAACATCAAAACTATAATTATTTATTTATTTATTGGTTCACTCAAATACAGCATGCTGCCATTTTACATTAAGGTATAGACTAAAATATCATGATATGAAAATGATTCATGAGATGTTGAAACAAAATAATAAAATATTGGAATAGAAAAGACTAAACATACATTATTTGAATATTTGATTTAATTTATTTAAATAATAATTCATGGGATGCTATCAGAATTTGTAAACTCATTTATTATACATTTTGTTGTAATATTATTATTTCAAAACGTGCGTAAGTACAGTTAATTATTTTATCATTTATTTACTTACTTGTTTTTATTGTACGTCCTCCTTTGTCTATCAGTTTCAATGATTAAATAGGATAGACGGATAGACGTTCAACAAAATAAGTTAACAACTAAGAATGCTTGTTACCTGGCAGGCATCTTTCCCGCCCTTGCTGTAACCTGCACACATCATCCGGGGCGTGATAATCCTGGGGATGAAGGCTCTTTGGCACGCCGCATAGCTTAACACGGGTACACTCAGGCCCATCAGTTCACGTGAGGTGGGACCATCTTCCTAGTAATTACCACAAGCACAAATAACACAAATAACACACTTTAGAATTAATATTTATATTTTTTATTTTATTTTAAGAAGCGACGTTATAAGAAAGGAATTAGGTCTGGAGAAATTGAGGTTTAAATTAGGAAGGGAACTTTTAAGATGGTTTGGTCATATGAAGAGGATGGAAATGGATAGAATCCAAGACGAGACTTCGGAGCAGGAGAGAAAAAAGAAAAGTAGGAAGACCGAGAGAAAGATGGGGAAAATTGATCGAAGGAGACGTTGAAGAGAGAGGTGAATCGTGGAACCAGGTGACGGAATTGAAGCTGTGGGAGGACAGGAAAGAGTGGAGAAAATTGGTGGAGAAGCAGATGCAGGATAAAGATGACGATGAAGATGATGATGAAGAAACGCTGAGCCTGGCAATCTCGGCAAAAAAATAGTTTCGTGCCCTAGATATCGGTGTGAAGAACACCATTCAACCTGACATTGTTGGAAATGAGTTTTGATGATTATTTATTTTTACGAATTTTTAAATCTTTCCTGATCCGTTTTGAAAATATTTACAATTGCAAACAATGCTAAAAAACCATTAATTTAATGGTAGTGGTAGTGGTAGTGGTAGTGGTAGTGGTAGTGGTAGTGGTAGTGGTAGTGGTAGTGGTAGTGGTAGTGGTAGTGGTAGTGGTAGTGGTAGTGGTAGTGTAGTGGTAGTGGTAGTGGAACTTTTAGTGAGTACGTAGTAGTAATAGGCATATCCATGGTAAATTCAACTGGCAAAATAAATCTTTCAGAACATACATTCCTAAATCTTCCAGTTTTTCAGCAAGGAGTAGTTTTCTTACCCGGGTAAGACCCCATCCAGTCACGTAGGCCCTAGTTCCTGTAGGGACTGATTCATTCCGGAGTGGAAGTTCTACTACGCCGACACCAGGGCCGAACTCGAATGGTTTTGACACCTGAGGAAATAAGTGTAGTTGTTAGTTTTAGACAATATTCAAATAAAGGTTCGGTCTACAGATCTGCGTCCACAGCTGCGTTCAGACACAGCGTTCAGACACAGCGTGTGAACTTTTTACGCAGTGCAGCAGCAGTGCTGCAGTTGTTTTAAATATAAGCTAAACATATTGAAATTGTCAAGATAATGTATTATTTATATATGTTTATTATAAGTTTGCCATTGTGTGTAAAAAACGAAATGATTTTGTTGAAATTCCAAAACACTTTTTCTAAATTTGACCAAGGATGTTTATTTGTGAAAAATACACACATTTCTGACATATTAAACCTTCGTATATATACCGTCAACCTTTGGCTTCATGACACAGAAACTGTTTCCAGGGACGGTAGGTAGCTGTCAAGAGAGGAAGGATACGAGCCCGTCCGAAAACTCAGACATTTTAATAAATATAGAGAGACCTTGGTAAATTTCAACTTTTTTGTTGTAATATGTTAATTTCGGGTGAATAATTTTTGTTTCGATGACATGTTTTTATGATTGACAGCTTGCCTATTGACAAGGTCAGTAGCTCCACATCATGACTTAGGGCACTGTCGTCCTTAGGGCCGTGTTGGCCTTGGTGGTATTTCCTTCTTGTGCTCGAACTTCAGATACAAAAATGGATTCTCCTATCGTTTGCATCGTTGTGAAACTCTCTACCTGCTTGATTAGGGCGCTGGTCCGAAGCTCTACGAGGACTTGGACACAAATCCCGCGTAATATTTTTTTTGTAATCGTCTTTCATTGTCATCTATCACCATTCACCACTCATTGACTCGAATAGCCTAGTGCATTAATAGAGACGTTGAGCAACAGAACTAATCATCGTCATTTCTACCTGCTGATGTGAAGACTTAAGAGGGAATGGGACACATTTGGCAGTTAGCAAATAGCTATTCGCTCGGCCAAGATGCATCCGACGTATATGAAACTTTGCAAAGTTGTCAATAACGCATACATGGCCAGCCCTGTGGTAATAGATTTTCCAAATTTTGACAATCAGTCAGAAAGAAATCACGAATATGGTCAATTTTGGAGTTTTTAACAAAATCAAAATTCGTGAAAACTAATTTAATTTTTATAAATGATTTTAAAACAAAATTTAAAAATGTGTTACTGTAGAGCCCTATAATTCCACATTTGTGACATATGTTCAAAATTTCAGACACCTGTGGTGTCAGTTGGCCGAGCGAACAGCAATTTGCCTAAAACGCATGTGTATTCCAATGTTGCGGTTAAAAACTATTTTAAAATTTATTTGTGAAACTGTATTACAAGTCTTAAATTATACCTTACGTATTTCGACCAAATCATGTTCACCATCATTTGATCACCATTTATCGACTACATTTTTAATTTTTTAATTTTTTTTTTGTATTTTATAATGTGTTTTTAAGATGTGTAACATAGGCATAGTAAGTTCTTTTCTAGCCTTCAAAGAAGTTGTAAATCTTTATTTTGTGTCATGTTTTGTACAACTTCTAAAATAAATGTTTACAGTATAAATTTTCTATTTCTTGTAGGAACCTACCAACTACTGGGACTTTCTTCGGAGGGACGTATCGGAATACTACGAGACCTTGGATAATTCTTGTTCTTGGTCTCAATTTACGTCATCAGTCGTTTATGACGTGGCAAGTAAATCAAATCGGCAAATCGGGTGCGAACTGTCTAGTAAAATAATATCCTAAAGCTACAATCAAGTATAAAGAACAAGACCTAGAACTAGAATCAAGATCGAAAATATTATTCGGATATTTCCTATATCTATCATGGTAATTTTACATCTCCATTCAGAAAAACAATCCATTCTGCGACGACTGAAAATTTGTGTAATGCTCACTTAATTATTTTGTCTCTTTCGCCAGCAAATGCCACGGATCTAAAGAACTACTAAGCATATGGACGACAAACTTACCTTAAGAAGTCCAATATCGTGGTCATTGGTTTTAGAAATGAAGAGAATGTGAAATATTTTCTCTTCCACTTGATGCACGGAGCCTCCTGTTCCGCTGAATGTGGTTCCCGCTCTCAAGGTCAGCATAGACACGTCATTCTGAAGACAGTGGGCGGCTGTTATCGCCCAGTTGGGGCTGATGATGGCGGCCCCACAGGCGTGGCTGCCCCCAATTTCTAACGACAACTAAATGTATAAACGTAAAAACAAAACAATACAAATATCAATAAAATAACATTTCGTAATTTCCATTTTTCATATGGAACATGCTCAGGGAAATATTCATGCCCATTTCAAATTGCTGTTCGTTTGGACGACTGGCACCACAAGTGTTTAAAATTTTAACATACGTCATGAATGTGGAAATATAGGGCTCTGCGGTAACACATTTCCAAATTTTGTTTTAAAATAATTTATAAACTAGGAAGCTTCGCAATCGCTTTTTCAGGCGCGTTGCTGGATGTGCGTAATTGGTGCATTGAGCTGCCATGTGTTATGCAGATTTTCTGTTGTTCTGTGAAAAAATCATTACAATCGGATAAGCATGTAAGTGTTATAAGTCGAAGATTTTTTTTTTAAATCGTAAAATTGCGATTTTTATGAGAAATAATTTTTCGATTGTGCTAAAATTTCACACGAATATTTTTATTCATAAAATTAAGGTTTGAAAAAATCATTACAATCGGATAAAGCATTTAGGTGTTATAAGCCGAAGAAATTGTTTAAAAATCGAAAAAAATCGTAAAATTGCAATTTTAATGAGAAATCATTTTTCGATTGCGTTTAAAAACGTGGCAGTTCTAAGTTCAGAGATTTCGAAGGCTTCCAGAAAATTTCATCGCAATTGGAGTATCGGTTTAGCCGGAATCGTGCTAACAAACAGACAAAAATACATAAGAAAAAAGAATAAAAAAGAAAAACATTCCAGATTTTTTTCTTCAGTGTAGTGAAATGGAATCTTTGCTTCGCTCGCTACGCTTATCCAAAAATATATAAGTTTTCACGAATTTTGATTTTTTTTCTTGCTGATTAAGACAAAATTTTGAAAATCTATGACCGCAGGGTTGTCCATGTATGCTTTATTGACAACGACGACGTGAGAAACTAGGGCGCTTCAACCGGTTAGGTCATATTGCGCCGCCTGTTGAATGAAGGAAATGAGAAGAGTGAATGCAGGTATGTTTGATGATTAGATTGTTTTCTAAGTGTATAAATACAAAATAAATTGATGATGAAGAAAGTAATAGCAAAATAAAAGTTATGTATGTAAATGAAAATAAGAAAAGAAACAAATGTGTAAGAGTGAATTAAATTTGTTAAATAGATTACAATGGATAAGAAATTAGAAGTTTGTCGCCGTTATCATATGATAGAAGTTCTTCATATGATTGGGAGAGATCAATTGCGTGCGCAATGCATCATATTTGGCACATTCTGCTAGCATATGATGCACGGTTAAAGGTACATCACATGTGTCACATATGGGAATAACCTTTTCTCTGCGTTAGAGATATCCGTGTGTTAGGCGTGTATGGCCTATACGAATTCTAGACAATACCACCTCTCTCTTCTCTACGTGAGAGGTCGAGACGTAGGTGGACGAATTTTGTTAGTCAATGTGGGCATCACACTATGCAATTTGATTATTTGCAACACATCCCACGATGCTTGTCGCAATCCAACAATCTTTGCTTGTATCCACTCTTGACATCTGGAACGGGAACTAGATTGAAATCAACGTCGCGACGCTGGGAAGCTTCCTTAGCAGCCCGATCAGCGTGTTCATTTCCCTCTATGCCCACGTGTCCAGGTATCCAGCAAAAATCTATTATATATCCCTTAGAGGTTAGTTTTTCTAAATAGAATTGGATGTCTTGTACCAAATGATGACTAGAATACATGAGTTTTATAGCTTGAAGTGAACTTAAGCTATCTGAACACAAAAGGTATTCTCCACAACGACAGCGTAGAATGTATTTAAGAGCTTCACGGATGGCGAATAACTCTGCAGTGAAAACTGAACCACACGTCGCTTAGCCTGAAACGTTCAGTTAAGGTGGAGCAATAAAAGGCACTTCCAACCTTGTTGTCAATTTTGGAGCCATCTGTGATACCAAAGTAAACCTTTGATGTTCATGGCAAATCTTTCTAAAGTTAATTTTGAATACACTATCGCCACTTTGTAAAGTTTTATGTACGTCGGATGCATCTTGGCCGAACGATTAGCTATTTGCTTACTGCCAAATGTGTCCCATTCTCTTAAGGCGTATTACTGTTGACGGTGGTAGTTGTCGTAGAACCCATTTGTGATACATATCTTCTCGTGGATTTCTCAACTACCACGATGAATAATATTCAGTCTCTCTTTCTGATTGACTTAGGTCAAAACGATGTTGGAACCTGCTCCTGTGGTTAGTTAACTGTACAGTATCCGGCCCGGATAGCTAGGAGGAAAGGAGCTGGAGTTTAAGATACAATTCGGCTCAGCATTTAATTTTGACTTGCCTGGTAAGGGTAGTCTTCAATGACGACGGGCTCTCCCCCAACAATTCTGCCATTTGACATTTTTTTTGATGAACCTGAAACAATGATGGTGTCTTTGTGTTTATTGTTTGTTAAACTACTATTGCGTGTTTTAGAGGGAATTTCTTTATGACAGCTCACGAAACGCAAACAATTTTTAATGCACCATAATATTCGTATACCTACCAGACGAAGGTACAGTTGCCTGGAGGTGGAACTGATGGTAAAAAACTATTAAATTCTCATTACTTTTGTTTGCTCATTTCTTAGATAATATGTTTACTGTTGCTTTAAAATAGCAATGCAAACAATGAAATGAACAATGAGGAAATCAGCAAGAAAGCAAATAAGATAATAAGGAAGAAGAATTTGAACAGGTCCTATATTAAATAAATAAAGAATAAAAAATATATATATTTTAAAAAAATGTTATTTTGCGGTTAAGTTGGAGCCAGTTTCGTGTTTAAATGTTAGTTAAAGCATATTCATGTATTTTATTCAATGAATTTTTCTTCGCATATTTGTAACACCCACACACATATTGACAACAAAACGCTTTCTTCAACATTTTGGTCCATTTACTTAACAACTGCTCTTTTTTAAAAAGAAAGCCCTTCCCCACGGAGGGGGGGCCCCGGGGGGGGAAAAAATTAACTTTCTGCCAAAAAAAAACGGGGGGAAAAAAAAAAACACGTTTCCCCGGGGTTTTTCGGCCTTTGAAAAAAAAAACCGTCAAAGTTAAAGGGGGGTTTTGAAAGGGCCCAATTTAAAAAAGGGGAAAAAAATTTTTTTTTTTTTTTTTTTTTTTTTTTTTTTTTTTTTTTTTTTTTTTTTTTTTTTTTTTTTTTTTTTTTTTTTTTTTTTTTTTTTTTTTTCCCCCCCCCCCCCCCCCCCCCCCCCCCCCCCCCCCCCCCCCCCCCCCCCCCCCCCCCCCCCCCCAAAAACCCCCTTTTAAATTTTTTGGGCCAAAATACAAAGATTTGTTTTGCCCCAAAATTTCCCCAAAAAAAAACCCGGCGTTTAAAAAGGTTTTATTTTCTTTTGGGGGGGTTTAAAGGGATTTGCCTCCTGATTTTGGACAGAAGGGGAAAACTAAAAAACCCCAAAGGAATTCTTTGGGGAAACCCAAATATTTTCTTTTTTTTGTGAAAATTTTTTGGTTATTTTTTTCAATGGAATTTTAAAAACCCCGGGAAATTTTATTTTGGGGGGGGGGGGGGGCCCCAAAATCCCCTTTTTTTTTTGCCGCGGGCCCCCCCAAAAACCAAGGGGGTTTTTTAACCAAAAAGGCCTTTTTTACCTTTTGGGTTAAAGGAAAGGGGGGGGCCAATTAAAATTTAATTTTTCTTCCCCCCGGCTAAAAAAAACCCCCCCAAAAAACTTAAAGGAACCTTTAAAAAATTTTTCCCTAAATTTGTTATTTTTTATTTAATTTTTTAAAATTTTAAAAATATTAAATTTTTAAAAGCTTTGTGGGGGGGGAGGGGAATCCCCCCTTTCCTTGCGGGGGGTTTTAAAAAATTTTTTCCCCAAAAAATGGTTGGTAACTTTTAATTAAGGGACTAACAAGTTTTATGGCCAAACTCCCCTTTGGGATTTGACTATTTTATAAACCCACTGTTCGCTCAGCCCCCTAACTACCGCTTTGAGGTTTCAATTTTTTATTTTTTAGGTTTTAAGTTTAAAAATTTGTAAAATTTTTTAAAAACAAGGGGAAGTTTTTATTTTGGAAAAATGCTAATTAAAATTTTTCCCCCGGGGGGAAATTTTTTGGGGGGACTTTTTTTCAAGAATATCGGAGGGGTCGGGGTTCCAAAATCCATTTATGGGGCCCGGTTTTCGCAAGTTAATTTGCAAAGGGGAATAAATTAAAATTTTTGGGGAAAAAAAAATTTCAAACAAAAAATTTTTATTTTTCATTTAAACCCTTCCTTCCAATAAAAAACTTTTGACCCTAAAGTTTTTTAATTATACATTTTTTCAAGATTATCTTATTATTTCCCAAATTTTCATATTTTCCCAATAACTTCAAAGTAAACTTCATACGTCAAATACAAAAGGGAAAAAAAAAATTTTTAAACAAGCAAGGGTTTTTTTTTTTGGGAACCCAAAAAAATTTTACGTGAAATTTTTATTTTTAAAATAGTTATCATTTTTTTCCCAAGTACTCTTTTTTTTTTAAAACCAAAATTAAAAACCCTTTTATTTCTAATAGGTAAAAAAAAAAGGGCTTCCAAAAAAAATTTTAAACGAAGTTTTTTAGAAGCGCATAAATACTAAATTTTTTAAAATTTTTAACCACCTATTTATAACAATTTTGCAAAAACGTTCAAAAAAATTTTTTTTAAACAAAAAAATTAAAAAAATTTAAATTTTCAACCACGGGTTCCTGGTTTGGCTTGAAAAAGACTTTGTTTTGGGAGGTCCCTTAAAAATCGTCGAAAACGAATCCTTAATTTTTTCCAAAAATTTCCGTTCTAAAATTTGTTTTTAAAAATTTTTAATTTCAAAAAACCCCGACATCTTTCACTTGGGCCGGGGAACTCTTGGGGGGCCCGGGCAAACCCCCGGCCGCCCCTACGGGGGTTTTTTTTCAATTTCTGCTTTTAATGAATGTGGGTAATTTCCGTGGAATTTTTAAGCCATAAAAACCAGAGCAGGGGGGAAATTGAGGGAGGTTCCGAAAATTAAATCAAATTTTTTTAACTTTTTTAACCCCGGTAAAAACACTTGCCATAATTTTGATTGAAAAAGTTGTTATTTAGGGAGCGAAGTTTCCCCATACTTAAATTTTCCGTCCCCCCATGGGGGGTTCGTCTCCGAAAAAAACCGAACATGACCTTTGGCAATAATCAATCTCTATAGCTCCGCATAAATATTATTTTCACACTCAGTATAGATATTTATTATATTTATTAGCATTAAGGATATTCCGGAAGTCTAAACGGTAAGAACGTTTTCTAATATATTTACAACACTATAGTTGTGGGGTAAGAACATCAACTTAAGTCATCTGAGAATCCAAACACTATTTGTCATATATTTTTTTGGTTTAGGGGAATTTTCATAGGTCGTTCGTTCGGGGACCCAAAAAAGCAGGGGTCTAAATTTTACACTGGCTATTGGGCAAGTATAATCAGAACGAGTTTTAACACAGAGGCGAACGAGCAGGCAAAATTGGCTTATTTCTCAAAAGGGTGGAAGAACGAACCATTACTTTTTTTTTTATGAAAAAAATTTTAACCGCAAAACAAATAACAATTTGGGGTTTTTGATCTTTGTATATTATATCTTGCGCTTACATTTTTTTAACAATAAGCAATGGGCTTTTTCTTAAATCACGGCAATAATTTTTAAATTCAAACACCACATTTTAAAATATACATAGGCCGAGAAATTCGCTTTTGATACACATCTTTGGAGTTCAAATAATGGAATCATTTCTTAGTATTTTGCGGCTAGATTACACAAATTGCCAAGGTCAATCCACGTGTTAATGTGCAGCTTCATCAGCTTGAGCTATACGCCTGTGTTCTCGTGTATCCAACTGCTGACCGCAGCGACGCGCGTATACGCCCCTAAGTAACCGGCGCGGGCACAGCCCACACCCCAGGATACGACTCCTATCAGTTTCCCATCCGACACCAAGGGACCCCCCGAGTCACCCTGAAACACATGGCACAAAGAAACTTAGTTACATTTACTGAATATAGATTTTTATTAATTAAATATTTCTTTTTCTTTTTTCTTCTTTTCTTTTTCTTTTTCTTTTTCTTTTTCTTTTTCTTTTTCTTTTTCTTTTTTTTTTTTTTTTCTTTTTTTTTTTTTTCTTTGTGAAGAATATAAACGTTGTCTCCTTTTTGAAATATTTTTTAAATAACTAAATACAATAGCGGTACTAAATTGTTACATACATTTACTTGCCCAATTTTTTAATTAGGGTTTTTATAATGCTTTGAGGCTGATATAGATGGCGTTTGTCAATTCTAAAAATCAACAATTGCTACGATAGTGATAGTGGCGGTGATTAAATAGGAAGTAATAACACATCATAGATAAGATTTATTTACCAACTCAATAAGATTAAAGACATGCTTTTTATTAAATTCCTGTTTGCTCGGCTGACTGACGCCACAGTTCTTTGAAACTTTGCAAAGTTGGCACGAAAGTGGAAATGCAGGGCTGTACAGTCACACTTTCTTTAAAAAAATTGATTTTGACGAATTTGGATTTTGTTAAAAAGAACTATAATTTACTATTTCCGTTATTTTTTTCTGGTTGATTAACAAAAAAATATTTATATTTTACAACTTTAGGGCTGTCCTAAAGTGCTTTCTTGACAACTTTCTCAAGTTTCTCATACATCGGTGGCCGAACGGCCGAACAAACAGCTATTTGCCAACAGTCAATATGTGTGGTTACCTGGCATGCGTCTCTCCCACCTTCTTCGAACCTGCGCAAAGCTCCGCGCGGGGGTCCCTCGTGAACTTTTTCTGGACTCACGTGCTTACCCGGGGGAACCCCAAGGGAACTGAAGTTCATACGAGACCGCTCCTTTTTCCTAGCAACAACAACAGCAGCAACTAATATTGTTAAGATTATTATTAATAAGTCTCTATTTGCAACGGATAATGTAATTCTCTAGTGCAAATTTAATAGAGAAGGAGAGGGGGGGAAACCCGGTTACCTGCACGTAGCAACCCTTTCGGAAAATCCAAGGGGACCAACGGTTTGTCCCCCTCCGAAAGGACGGTGTACCCTTTACAGTAATTTGGTTCCCCATAAACCCCGGGCTGGACAACCATAAAAAGAAACCGTTCCACTCCGAACCCTGTCTGCTCTTTTGGGCAGGCGGTCATAACTATCCCCCTGATCACGCCCGAAGGTTTCTTGACTTTGGGGTTCGGGAGAACCCCTAGTCGACCGCGGCTAAAACCCCTTGATTAAGGGTCGAAAAAAACACGTTTTTTTTGATTTTCCCGTTTACGAAAAAAAAGCCCACCCTTTTCAATTTAGGTGGCACACCCGGGGTTGAAACATAATCATATGTTTTTTTTTTTGTTTTTTTTTCATCTCAGACCTATTAATACCTAATTTTTAAAATAATTTTTTTAATTTTGGGAAGATTGGTTAAATAAAACCTTCGCACCCTTTTTAAAAAATTCTTGCTATTTTAACCTACACGCATTCTTTTGTTCACAGCCTCATAAAAATACCTAACTGGGGGAATTTTTTACATAAATCTTATTATTTGCAATTAATTGAGATTGAAGCAGGAATCGGCATGTGGCCCCTCCAAAGAAGAAACCAAAAAATTTTTTTATTTTTTTGACACGGGAAAAAACATAATTCTACCATTTAAATTTCTTCTCCATACAAAATCTGATTTTTCTGTGTTTTTTTTCCCAAAATATTTCTTTTCCCAGCACACTCCATGGCTTTTTTGAACATAACACCAAAAGAAATTTCCTTTTTCTTTAAAACAATATTAATTATTTTTTTTTGGGGTTTTTTTTTATAAATTATTTCTTCCCCCTTAGCCAAAATTTAACTATTAATTTTTTACAAATTAGGAATACAAATATGTTAAAAATTTCTTTTTTTAAAAATGCCAAAAGAAAAAAACGATGTAAGAAATTATTACTACATACTTTTTAAATTAGGGAAATTTTTTGTACAAGAAGATTTTGAAACGATTTTTAACAAGGGGGGTTTTTTTTTACCCGAAGGGGACCCCATCCGGTTTCATGGCCTTAGTTCCGTGGGAAAAACCTTTTTTTAACGGAAGTTTTTTCTCGCCGAACCAGGCCGAAAATGGAACGGGTAGCACCGGGGGAAAAGTTGTAGCTTTAGTTTTTAAAAAACATACTAAATTTTTTGTAAAAATGAGCCTACCCTTTCACATGAGAGAATTGAGGTTTTAAAAGGTCCAAGAATTTATACCCAATTTAAATAGAGCAGTCAAGGGGAAAAAGGGTTTTACCCTTATAGTTTACAAAGTAAAGTTTTTCGTTAGGATGGGTACCCGCGTACAATTTTTCTATGCCATAGCAGGGCACTGGGTCCCGGCGAAAGGTTCTGTGCCAAAAGTCCCCTCCCTACTTAAACATATGGGAAATGTGTTTTTTTTTCAATTATATTTTAAAAACAAAGAAATATCTAGACATATTTTTTAAGAATTTTTTTTTCTTCCCCCGGGGACAAGTATTACAACCCTTACAAAAAAGAAGATTTTGAAGAGAATTTTTTTTTGTAAGTTATATTTAAAACAAAGTGTGTATTTAAATGGAACAAAAAAACAGCCTCCCAAAAAAAAAATTTTTAAGAAGGGAAAGTGTCTGGGTTTAAATTTTAAATTTTCCCTTTTTTTAGATTTGTCCGCAGTCACTTAAAAAATAACGGCAGGTTTCCATAGTTAGATCATGGGTTTGAATGGGTTTAGGGGGGGGGGGGGGGGAATCTTGCCCCCCCCCCCAAAAAAAAAAGCAAAAAAGTTGGCTTTTTAAGGGAATCAAAACCCTCCCCCCCCCCCCCCCCAATGAAAGAATTCCGATTCGACCACTGGATGCAGCCATAAATCATTATATCTTAGCAAAACTTTGTATACTTGCTAATAATAAACATTTTTACGTATTTATTTGTACTTGTATACTTGTAAATTATGTACGCCCCTGCCTATTCAACCCATTCAGCATTCAAAGCATTCAGAAACTGCAGACTTATTTGGGTGTTTGTGACTATTCCGACAGATACTAAACAATAGAAAACTGATTTTATTAATTATTTATTTTCTAGTCAATTTTCTGGAAAGGGCCTCCATATTTACTTTTTACCCAATTATGTTCAATTCCATACAATTACATAAACTGTCTGAGAAATTTGAAACTTGGTAAAATGAGTATGCCTGCTTTCTCTTCAACACTTAACTTACCTTAAGAAGCCGAATATCGTAGTCTTCAGGATATTTTTTTTTTGTACAGCGGGGGACTATTTCTCCCACTCGATGCACGGAGCCTCCTGTTCCGCTGAAGCTGGTTCCCGCTCTCAGGCTCAGTGCAGACGCAGCATTAACCAGACAGTGGGCGGCTGTCACTGCCCAGTCGGCACTGATAATGGCTGCCCCGCAGGCGGGGTTTCCATAAATTTGTAACGACAACTAAAAATTTAAAAAGTAGACTCTGTACGCGCTCTAAGATATTTTTAAAAACATAGTAAAGACTGCAATCTTGTGTCTTTAATAACAGGAAAATATATTTTTATTTTTGGGGCGTGACGTAACGTTTTTATTTACTACAATTCAGAATTTTAAAAAAATTTCCACCCCCAACCCGGGGAACGACCACGGATGTCCTTTAAAATTTAAATTGTAGTAAATAAAAACAATTACCCTAGGGGGGTTTCCCCCCCAACCAAATCGAAAAAGTGACGTGTCTCGTCAGCCATAATTTGCAAAATTTGGACAATAGGCAACAGAGCTAGGGTGTACACTTAATTTAGGCGCCTTTTTTTAAAAATTTGTTTCTACACATCACTGCCATCCACCTGCTTATAAGGAAAATCGATTTTCTAAAATATCGTTCTATGTTCGATTTGTTTTTGTCAGACGGCACAAATAAGAGTTTTGTACCTGCAGACAAAAAAATCTTTTATATTCAAGACCCTCTTTCATTTAAAATTTTAAAGTTTAAAAAAAAATCGGTTAGGGCGATACAATAGCCTTAGTGCGAAAATTTTAACATTTTAATATTTTTTTAAAAAAATTTTGAATTTTGAATTTAAAATCAATTGAGAAAAACAGCAGAGCCCAATGAAAAAAATAGCAAAATTTTTTGGGAGATACAGAGTTTTTTTGTGTTGGCTATATAGGGTTTTACCACATAAACCGTGGTAGATACAATTACCTGTACAAATTATTCCAAACAAGACTAAGTAAAAATTGGATCTTTTTCGTATTTGTCCTATCATCCATGTTTATTGTCAAAAACCCATCTGGGTAAAAAATTTTACTGAGAATGATGCAAGATAACGCATATTCCCCGCAAAGGGCCTTTTTTAGCTGGCTGCAGTCTTTTAAAAAAGGATGATTAATAAACTTTCTTTTTTTAAGAGTGAGCGTAGCAAAGGAGTGATCTCCATTTGACTTAAACGGCCCTTATTGTTTTTTTCGGCGTGCGTGTGTTTGTGGTGTACTTGAAAATCACGAACGCGAAAAGAGCGCTAAATTTTTAAAAAGACACCGCCAGTTTTTTTTGGAAAGCTAACAAAAAAGCAAAACTTTCATTTAAAACCACAAGAAAAAAAAACGAAAAAAGACTTTCCCAATTTTTTGAAATTATTTTTTAAGTTTAAAAAATTTTTTTTTTTTTTCGCCTGCCCCTGAAATGCCGGCCCATGCAAGGTCGCGATGTTTTCCCCAAGGTACCCCCCAAACCCCCTGAGATTTTAGTAAAACCGCAAATTTTCCATTTTTACTCTATGTTTTAAAAGTGGCCCTTTTTTCCACGAGAGGACTACACTGGTATAGCATTTCAAAATTTTATTATTTTTGAAAACAACAAAATTAAAAATCTTTTCCCCACCAGGGGGGTTGAACCCCCTTCTTCCATTTCGCACCAGGGCGCCTTAGCCAACTAGACTTGGGAAACGCCAAAGTCGTAGTTAGACGAGTGAGCGAGTCATGTGGTGAGTACCCGGGAACATTTGCATTTAAGTTTGATAATTATTTCGTATAAATAATAGGTTTTTTAAAGTTTAGTTGGTGTAGTATTCATGAGACCTTGCAGATTCCACAGGGCAGTGAGTCGCAACGAGGAGAAAAGACAATGTAAAAAAGCAGACCAAATGTTACAAATGGCTACTTACTTCATTCAAACTGGTAAATGTATTTAACCTTATTATAGTAAAGTAGAGTAGAGTAGAGTAGAGTAGATCTTTATTCACTTAAGACTAATACATGGTACAAGTATACACCTCTTCGTGAATATAAGTATAAATACTGTGTACTATTCTAATCTACCGGTATTTCAGTTGTATACGGGACGGGCGCGTCAACTGTAAGGTCATAATGCGCCTCTCTAGCCTATGATAGGCTAGGTATAGGCCTAAGGTTGGGGGAAGAAAAGTAATGTAACCAGATACTCAACACATGGCTCACTCACTCGTCTAACAACGGCTTTGGCGTTTCCCTTGTTTATAAATAATACATTGAACATGCGTAAACTCTGGCCAAAAAACTATGTACAAATTTTCATGATAGATTCAATGGTACTGAAAATTGAATAATATTGGATCATAGATCTAGCATTTTTTTTACAATCCAAAATTGTTTTGGATCTTTTGGCTCTATAAGTTGGGCAGTTTCAGACCTTTTTTATGTGAGCTGAGTTTTGTGCTCAATTCCTGCCTGAAAGTATCCTCTTAAGTCGTTAGTGATAACCTAGGTTCTAGAATAATCTTGACGTACCTGGTAAGGGAAGTCTTCAATTTTGACAGCCTTACCACCAACAATTCTGTCACCAGACGATGGTTTAGGTAATCCTGAAACAATGGGGATATGCCCTATATCTTTTGTTTTTTGTAACCCATGCATACCGACAACTTTTTAAAAAACACAGACAAGACTTTAACACTCAAAAGAATTGGTGTCTAAAAGAAGGCACTTAAGCTTATGCACCCTTCGACATTTGCACACTTTAAATACATGAAGTAGCTTTGTTCGTGACTGCAGCTTTGACCAAATTAAATTTACAATTATTATGCACTTTTTCTTCAAATGTAATGGTGCAAATTCAATTGAGTAACATACATATGGCAAGTGGTTTTGAGCGTATTTGAAACTTTCACCCCATGTTTTCACTCATGGAATTTTTGTAACCCAACCAAGATTCTCATTTAAATGTTTGTGTTAGTTAACTCAAAAGGAAGAGCATTCCATTCGCAACAAGTCCTGCAGGAGAAG
Organism: Sweltsa coloradensis; assembly: GCA_024449915.1. NCBI lineage: Eukaryota > Metazoa > Arthropoda > Insecta > Plecoptera > Chloroperlidae > Sweltsa > Sweltsa coloradensis. The sequence goes on along the minus strand of JAMZAV010000242.1, from coordinate 124,509 downwards.
CCATCTTGGTAAGCTGTTGTTCTTGCAAATGGACGCTTGAGAATTATGCATATCAAGTTCTGCTCTTGACTATACAGACTTAAAATCTTACGTATAACAGTGGTTGCGTTCCGTTAACTGCTGGACGTACTGAACCAGCAGCCAGCTTTACTGACGAATACTGGGCGAAAAACCTCCAGCACTTCCAGTAAACTGAAGGCGCTGGACCAGCAATTTACGGGACGCTCAGCACACTGCTGACAGCAGTTAACGGAACGGGTCCAGTAAAGCTGGCAGTACTTCCAGCAGTTAACGGAACGCAACCAAATATGTACCCATAGCTAGCACATCTTTCATAGTCGTAGTTCACCAATTCTGTCCACCCGTTCTGCTTGTAATTATTGCCTAGGTATTCTCTTATCTAGACACATTGCACTTACCAAAAGATGGTTTGGTTGTCGCAGTCAGGCATACTAGAACGATGATGGCAAACATGGTGACAGACTGACAAGTCTAGGAGCTCTTCTTGTTTATAAACTTATCTTAAGTTTCTCGTTATCAATGTTTAATTATAGTGGTATTTATTTATTTTTGCATATAGCGAGGAGGCAATAATTCGAATAGATTAGAATATGAGTTGGGTAACATATCATAATAACTATTTTTTAATTTAAAGCTTTTATTAATTATTTATTAATAACTTAACAACTTACATCATTACGGTTTGCAAAATAATGTTTTTGACATTTATTTTTTCAGCGAAATCAAATCATGTAGAAACAAAGAAACTATAATAAATATTGATACACAATTTAAAAAATATTTGTTTTTTTACATGTTTTGTAATGCTAGTTGTGTATTTACGATTGTAAAGATTTAAGAAACCGTGTTTTTTGCTATTTCGCTTATTCTCGTCTTTCAAATGCACATCCTGTGTTTTCTTGCCACGAACACAATAAGGAAGTGTACTCTTCTCGTTCAAGGTCATACTATCCAAACAGCAGTATAACAAGTACACAATAATAATCAAACAATATTTATGAAATATTTCATAACTGGGGAATTAAGTCAATAACACACACAGCTACGTGACGTTAAAGCTTTAATTATTTGATGAAACACTTCTAGTGAAGACTGATCAATATTTTGCAGAATCTTATTAAATGTGATGTTAGACATTTTCAATATCGGTTATAATTTATTGATTCTTTTGATTTTTGTCATAATATGTATAGGACCTTTTCATGTATCAAATTTATAACATAATTAAAGATTGCAATCCTAGATTACACTTTCGCATTAAAGTAAATTGAATTGATTACATTTAAACATCATCTTGTTGAAAACTGTTCAAGCATTAAATAGTAGAAATTAACTTTTTACACGGATGTTCTTACTTGAAAAAATGGAATGAAACCTCTACAATAACGTAAAAAGTTAATTAAAACTATTTTATTATTATCTTTCATGAAAAGAACTTAAGTAATTTTCATTTTTAAATAAATGTTCTAAGCATGATATATTATTATATATATTTAGAGATTATCCTTTTGTTCGAATGGTGTTTTCTGTAGATGTTCACTCCTCAGTACAATCGATACTTGCGCCTACAGATCGAGTTCATTTTCATAACAGTTTGCTTTCAGATTCTTGTTATCCATTAAACTCCAGAGTTCGTCTTAATCCAGGACCTGAGGTTAGGGACGCGCGTGAAGACACCAGGGCGACCAGGCTGAGCGCAGCCCAGTCCCCAGGATACTATCCCCACCAGCTTCCCATCAGACACCAAGGGACCCCCGGAATCCCCCTGCGGACACGTGACATGTTGGTGAGTATCATACAACATGTTACACCTAATATTGTTCACGGTACTTTAAAACTATTGGTTAAACTCTATATATAATAATTATAGCATATCGTAACTATTATTAGTATAATTATTGTTTTATTAGATCGATGATCTCATGGGCTCCAAATCTCCGAAGCTTTCATTTCCTTAGGATCCAATTATATTGTTTTATTATCTTTGATTATCGTTTTTTAAATAAAACAAATACCACATTCCCAGCGTCATATAGTTGCCAATTATAAAATTCTATCTTTTTAGAATCCTGTCCTTCATTTTGTCATGTCATGTTTTCTTTTATTATTAAAAATAATTCAGATTATATTTGTAATTTTTTACATGAACTAAAATTATCCTGTAGGCTGTAAAAAATCAAATCTAAAACTTAATCCACAATTGATTACAATTTGTTACCAACGAATTATTTCGGCTATGGAGGTGTTTCATATCGCTTTCAAACAGTGCTTACCTTGCAAGTACCCAAGCCCCCTGAAGTCCGACCCGCGCATACCATCCTGTCCGTGACGTCATAGGACATGTAGGACAGCTGACACCAAGCCTGGTCCACGATATGGACAGCTACAGCCTGCAGCTGAGATGATAGGGATCCACCAGACTAGGGCAGACATAACCAGCTTGGAACCAAATACATAAACCAAGTTCGACTTTATTTATCTTTTGATTTGTTTAACATCTATCATATTCATTTATAAAAAAAGATTTACTTTTTATTTTTTAATAAAGTATATACGATTTCCCTACTGCAATTCGAGACGTTGGAAGGTAATAGATGAGGGCGAAGGACAATTACAAAAAATACACCCCTTATGCCCTCCCTCCCCCTAGAGTCAAACGCTTCGGACCAGCGCCCCATCAAATCAAATGATCCACCGCGGGCGGCAAAAACCCGAATTACAAAGGACTATCAATATGTTATTAGTTTAATAAATTTACACAAAAAGCACAAAAATAATGAGCTTAAGTTTTTGAAATGGCAATATTACAACAACAAAGTATATAAATATAATAATAATAATAATATCGTAATAAACACATTTTGGGGTATATTATTTGTGTAATATCTTCTGAAAGAAATTATATCATTAAAACTTTTTATCTTCAAGATTATATTTTATCCCTCTAAATACACGTATATGAACTTCAATAGATTTGTGTCGTGTAATTATATTTTGAGGAGCCTAGAACGACTGTGTGTTGAATAGTAACAATAGTCATCCGCCATTTTGGGTCACTTACTTATTACTTTTTAAATCAACATTATAAAAAAAAAAATGATCCTATCCTACCTTTTAATCCCAATTAAAAAACAAAAACAAGAAACAGAAGAAATATTAAGCTATAACAAACACTTTAAATCACGATTTTTATCTTAAATGTTCTATTTATAAATGTGGAAAATATTAATGATTGTATATCCTATACACAACTTTTAGCTACAAATCAATAATTAATACTTAAAAACATAAAATAAATAGTTTGGTGTATACTTACTGTGGTGGTCCCCCAGCCGGATACGTCACAGACAGTCCCTGTCTCCAGGGGTTCGTCTTGGATGGGGAGGGCGACAGCTGCGACCTTAGATCCAAACTCGAACGGTATTCCGACCTGTGAGTAACAGCGCAAGAGTTTTACCAAGATGCTGTTGCTTATGGTTTATAGTTAGTGTAGAAATCACAAATGCACAAATCTTCAATAAGAATTTTCGTTTGTGGTACTGATTTTATGTTTGGCGCGTTCCTATTGCTGCTGCTGTAAAATATAATTGCATTTGATCACAACTTTGTTTAATTGCTAACGCGCCTAGCTCTACCATAGCTGAATTCTAACATTGGTCGTAAATCAGTTTGAAAATTCATTGTTATTTAGGTATTTTGATATTTTTAAATGATTGTTAATACTTGAAAATCGATAAATTATGTCCGAGAATCAACATAATATGTAAAAGTGGTGGTGCCATCCTATTTAATTTTTATTTAATTATGTAAGCTATCACTGATTTTGACTAAAAGAAACTGTGACATTTTTATTCTTGAATAATAACAATGCTCGCTTCCCCTTAATTAAAATGTTATTTTAAGTTTTAGTTTTGTACGATTTCCTTTTGCTACTACATATTTGTTGCTGTACTTAAATTTGCTTTTTGTAATTGGATTGTGTGATTGAGACAGCTTAATAACAGCCAAGTAAAGACATACAATTCTCTGGACCCCGTGGTTATCTAATGGGTTAGCTAATGATGACTGTCATTGTAACAAAAAAGAGAAAAGTAAAAATGCAAACACGCATCAAGGAAATAAGAGCCTGAATGCATTTAAATAATGAAATAAATAATTAATTTGTATCAACTTAGTCACATTACTGATTTTCAGTTGGGGACTTAAATTTAATGCGGACCAAGCCAAACCTGTAGGCGCCGACATCATTAACGACCGAGCAATTACCAATTAGAGATCGATATTTTTAATAGGAAACACCGATCAATCAAGCTGGACACGATTCCACCCGCAAGCGGCGCCAGAATCAACACGGGTGACTCGGAACCACCTTATAATTTAGTATCTGCTTCGTTGCTGGGACGGCTCCAAGTCACCGTTTGCACATTCCTAAGTCGAGGAGTTAAAAATGTGCCGCATGAAATAAATAAATAAATTGTATTTAGAGTCTACCCACTCAGTTATATAACTGATTTTCAGTGGGAGACAGTAAATCAAAGCGATCAAACCAACCGTGTAGGCCCCGACGTAATCGACGAGTGAGCGATAACCAACCAAAGATCGACATTTTTAATATGAAATATAGCAATCAGTGGTATGGACAGTGCGAACACCCGTGGATCAACGCCAGAATCAACAAAGCCGATTCAGAACAACTCTGAATTTATTATGTGCTTCGTTGCTAGGACGGCTCTAAAGTCACCGTTTACAAACTCCTAAGACAAGAACTGTTGGACTTAAGTCCAAATCAGAAGTAAAAAAACTTCTGTCTTTGTCGGGAATCGAACCCTGGACCTTCTGCATTGGAAGCAGATACGCTAACCACAAGACCAGCGAGCCACACAATTCGGTTTTCAAAACGGTATTCAACCCCGATATCATGGAAGCAGGGGGTCTCCTGAATAGCGTCGACTGGAACAACGTCGACCACCTCGTGTGTAGTGTACTTTCTTTGTTCCTCCTAACCTTCCTCCTAACCTTTTGTTGTGCAAGGCCTGTACAAACGAGGTGGTCGACGTTATTCCAGTCGACGCTATTCAGCGTCTCCGAAGCAGAGACTAACCACAAGATCGACCAACGAATCACGAAGAAGAAATAATACTCTACTGACCTTCAATATAGCGATGTCGTAATCGAAAGTGTTACGGTCGAACCGACTGTGCACTATCATCTGGTCCACCTTGTGCAAGGTACCACCGGTTCCTCTCAGGCTGGTCCCTGCGCGGAGAGCGATGGAGGAGGGGTCGGAGTCGAAAGTACAGTGGGCGGCCGTCACTGCCCACGAGGCGCTGATGATCGCCGCGCCGCAGTTGTGTAGACCGTCCGTCTCCAACGACAGCTGATGAAAAGTGGTATAATTCAATTTTTTCTCTCTCCAAAAACGAGTTTAGTACATGAAAATTCTTGATTTTAAATCTAGAATATTATGGAAAACCGGTATAAGTCAATTTCAATCTCTATAACACAGTAAAATTCGTTACAAGCCCACTTGTTGACAACATTTTACATGTATATGTTTCTGAAAAACGGTGTACAACATGACTTGTACAGTTTTACCCATGCTAAACCTATATGTCTGTGTTTTGTTTCTTTGCTATGTGTGTTCCGGAAAAGTGGTATAATTCATTTTTTATTTATTGTTTCACTTCTTTAAGCTCTCCTAAACAATTTCATAAAAATTAATTTTACCACTTTTCTGAATCACCACAGAATTACATTACATACATACATACATACTTTGAATTAATTTAGAAACTGTTTTATTTATCTTTATTTATTTCTCTATTCCTACTGGGGCTCGAAAATCCTAGAAAATACGAGACCAAGTCTGGTCAAACTTTTACAACAATTGCTATAAATAAACAACTATGTCGGGCTTGCTTAATAACACTAGATTAATTATTACAATTTATTAAACGTCTCTCCCATGCAGTTTTGAACCTGCAGAAATTATAGGAAATTAAGCTTAGATTTTTTTTAACGTTTATCTTATTCAGTTAAAAACTGATTTACAAAGGAGGACAACTAAATAAATCTAATTACATAGATGCAGACACAACAATGAACTACAGTTAAGTAAATATTTGAAATAGTAATATTACAACAACAATGCATCAAACACAACAATTTTGGGAACAAATTCAAAAAGGATATTAAATGCAATTAATTAATGAATCAAATATAAAAAAGTGGTGAGAAAAATTTTAAAAAAAGAAAAGAAAAGAAAAGAAAGAAAGAAAGAAAAGAAATTAGACGATTCCACGCAAACGAATATGAGGTTTGCCCAAAATCAGGAACAGCAAATCAGAGATTAATCAAACTTTCGCTTCTTTGATTCTCCTCAAATATTATTATACTCTAGTAAACTCACTTGGAACGGGTATTCCTCTATGCTCACATTCCTCCCACCAATGATTCTCTCGTCGTTGACTTCGAGGGGAGTTGAACCTAAGCGATGAAAAACAACATAAAATGTCAACATTTAAAGTTTGTCTCTCGATTTGTTATTAGCCAGGGATCACTCCCGTACTTTCCATAAATTATGAAACCCAATGGGTCTGGGACTTGAAACCGGGTGGATTTCCACCATTATAATAATGTTAATTGATTAGGAAAACACCAAAGTCGGTGCTAGACGAGGGAGCGTGTCAGGAGTAATTTGTAGCATAATGCATTACACTCGATAGATCAGGGGTCGCCAACTAGATTATGTATGTGGCCATATACCGGTGCTGCTTGATAGATGAGGGGCCACAGCTGGTCGTGGGCGCTTTTTCCGTTTGACTATGCTAAATATGACTTTGTACTTATAATAGCAAAACAAAGGCAATAATCACGTTGATTTGCTAAAATAGAGCAAAATCAGGAAATTTACATTTTTAAAATATATATTTTGGAACAAAAACATGCAATAAATTTGCAATGATGTTTTTATTAAGAAGCGGTTTTGTTATATTCTGAAATAAAACCTTTTTTTGTATCGAAATTTTAACTTTTAACTTGATCATTTCTATAAATATGTCACCTCCTCTCTAGGTATACCTCCTCGAGGTATGCATGTCATGCAATCTGTACATCTGAAAATGTTTAGTAACTTTCGCAGAACGTAGATACCATGACAATACACCATTTATTGTTATTATAATTATAAAAGGCTAGGCTATAGGGAGGGGATTTTTAAGTCGTGGTCGACGTCGGTTTTGTCCTGGACAATTAAATGAACCCTTATTATGAAAATTGTTGCAGTCACAGGTCCGTGCTTAACAGATGGGCCATGCTAAGAGGAACGACCATGCAATGTTGGCCCCCAAATATAAAAAGGAAGTATTTTGGTCACTTGGATCGCCGTTAGAGTATAAAACAAAAAAATCCAATATGGTGATTTTTTTCAAGATGGCGGATTTTTTTCAGGATGTTTAATTATTTTTTCAAAAGGAGGTGAAAATAATAAAATATGGAAAAAATAAAGTCATTCGGTCACTTGGATCGCCTGTTGGACCAGAAAACGGAAACCTCCAAAATGACGTGTAGAGTTTTTCAGATGGAGGATTTTCCCCAAGTGGGAATTTTTGTGAAGTTGATTTTTTGTTCAGGGATATCCCCTGAACAAATCACCCAAGTTTCATTGAGGAACTTTAAATGTACGGGTTTTGCCCAAATAATGACGTAAATGTCCAATGGCCAGTACAACCATTGAGTGAGTCATGATCTAACAATAGTAACGAGAAATATATTATCATGCCATTGAGTATAGTAAAGGTATAGTACAACTAGGATCGCTCCTTCAATTAGCGGTACCATTAAACGGAACCCACGCAGGCGCAGTACGCACGAGTGAGTACCTACCCAACAGAAGCCGTATTGTCCGTATCATAATTAGCAAACACGTCAATTTGTCGCCAGTCTGTTCTTTAATACTCATGGTGTGGCTCACGATGAATAAGTAATGACGAAACAGTCTTCCCTACAGCAAGACAAATTCACTGGGTATTACCAAAACATTGCCGAGTAGGCACATAGAAATGGGGTCCGGGGGCTTGCCCCGTTTTTTTCTGTACTACTTCTAATTTTGTTACTTTTAAAGAGGTTTTGAAGCACCCCTCATCGAAGTTTATATCATTGGGTTTGTGGTTAGGGTGTAGGCCTAGACATACTTTTAATTTATTTCATTTATTTCATTTACATTATACCATTCATTATAGACCTATATCTTTTATGTATGAAAATAAATATAATAGTAAGTCTTTTTCTACAGCGGTTTCAACTTTTAATACTATTTTAATGACTAGGAAAACGCTTAAGTCCCGCCGCGTTGTTGGATGAGCGTAATTGGTGCATTGAGCTGCATTGTGTTACGCGGATTTTCTGTTGTTCTGTGAAAAAATCATTACTTAGCCGAAGATTTTTTTAAAATTAAATTAAATTAAATTAAAAATTAACTTAATTTTTTTAATAAATCGTAATTTTTACGTAACTTTAAAAAAAGAAAAAAAATCGTAAAATTGCAATTTTCATAATAAATAATTATTCGATTGCGCTCAAATTTTACACGAATATATTAATTCATGAAACTAAGGTTCTATAAAAAAAATCATTACAATAGGATAAAGCATGTAGGTGTTATATGTCAAAGAATTGTTTTAAAAAAGAAAAAACCCGTAAAATTTCGATTTTCATGAGAAATAATTTTTCGATTACGCTCAAATTTCACACGAATATCTTAACTCATAAAATTAAGGTTCTGTTAAAAAATCATTAGAATCGGATATAGCATGTAAGTGTTATAAGTCGAAGAATTTTTTTAAAAATCGAAAAAAATCGTAAAATTGCGTTTTTTATAAGAAAAATTTTCCCGATTGCGCTCAAAAACGTGGCAGTTCTAAGTTCAGAGATTTCGAAGGCCTCCATAAATTTCATCGCAATCGGAGTATCGGTTTAGCCGGAATCGTGTTAACAAACACACAAAAATACAGAAAAAAAAAAAAAAAAAAAATCCGGATTTTTTTCTCCAGTGTAGTGAAATGGAATCTTCGCTTCGCTCGCTACGCTCGCTACGCTCATCCAATAAGGAGTTGATAAAGTGGTGGACCTATTATTAAAAATCGAAATGTCATTTTTAAGCCAAATTTCGCATTTTTCGTTTTTTTTTTAATTTTGCCCTAGATATAGAAATTAAAAGACCAAAAGCAAGAGCGAACGGGTTAAAAATATATTTATTGAAGCTAATCAGCACATTAATATCACTAGGAAAACGCTTAAGTCCCGCTGCGTTGTTGGATGAGCGTATATGGTGCATTGAGCTGCCATGTGTTACGCGGATTTTCTGTTGTTCTGTGAAAAAATCATTACTTAGTCGAAGATTTATTTTAATTAAATTAAATAAAAAATTAACTTAATTGTTTAAATTAATCGTAATTTTTTTAAAAGAAAAAAATCGTAAAATTGCAATTTGCATAAGAAATAATTATTCGATTGCGCTCAAATTTAACACGAATATATTAATTCATAAAATTAAGGTTCTGTGAAAAAATCATTACAATAGGATTAAGCATGTAGGTGTTATAAGTCGAAGAAATATTTTAAAAATCGAAAAAATTCGTAAAATGGCGATTTTCATGAGAAATAATTTTCCGATTGCGCTCAAAAACGTGGCAGTTCTAAGTTCAGAGATTTCGAAGGTCTCCATAAAATTTCATCGCAATTGGAGTATCGGTTTAGCCGGAATCGTGTTAACAAACACACAATAATACAAACAGAAAAAAAAAAGAAAAAAAAAAAAAAAAAAAAACATCGCGGATTTTTTTCTCCAGTGTAGTGAAATGGAATCTTCGCTTCGCTCGCTACGCTCGCTACGCTCATCCAAATATAATGTAGCACAACCCAGCACCACCACCAAAAACAGAAGAAACATTTAAAGTAGGCTATGTTACAAAAATCAATCTTGCAAGTTTTTTTTAGCTTTGGTCGAATTTTATTTGTGTAACAATGATTGTCAGAATTATGTATGCCCTTTTTATTTATTTTTTATTTTCTTTTGTTAAAACTTGAATTTTCTCCCGAATGGTTGGACTAAAATGTAAGTTGTGGACACAATCACGTTAATTTCCAACGTTTGTTTATTTTTTTAAATGTTTATAAACTGCTACACGTAGATGGTAATGATTACTATAGTAACTAACGAAATAACATATCGTTAAGACTAATTAAACAACTTTAAAAAATATTAATTTCAAAATCCAATATTTATATTTGAATACATGGCAAAATGACGTTATTACTCACCCAAGCAAGTGGCAACAAGACAAGCAAGAAGAGCTATGTTCAGCATGTTGATAGATGGATGAACTGCTTGCCAGGGTCCACCTTCCGTTTTATACTATCCAAATTGTGCACACTTAACATTTAAGTATGTCACATAATCTAATGCTTATACTTTATCTTTAAGCACTAAAGTTACTTACTTATGTAACTGTCACATTGAGGCATAGATTCATGACCCTTCTCAATAAATATATTAGGTTATGACAATAGTGACAGTAAGATTGTGTCAAGAAGTTTTAAATCTTTAGCTGTGAGAGGTCTTATCAATAGGTTTTGAAAGTAATCTCAACTTAATTGGGTCGTAAAAATATAACCTGCCATTGAGATGTATTGACCTGGATAAAGACTTAAACGTTTTTGTTTCGTTGACTAGGTTAGATTAAACCAATAGTAACTGAATAATGTTGAAACGTTTCTGTTTTCTTCAATAACAAAATACGAATTCAATTTTGTTTTCAATTTAGTTTCTTCAATATATATATTGCTAATTTTTAAAAAAGCAAAATTGAAGGTTACTAAATTGAGATGATAATGCAATAACTAGGAACAATGGAAAATGAGTAAAAATAGGCTGAGTAAATTTTCGGTTTGTGTGGAAAATAAAGTACTTTGTAGCGTTTGCAAAAATATATTTGACAAAGCACGAAACGTTATTTTTCATATCTCTAGCCATAGTTTGGTCTAGATGTAATCGCTACGTCTCAAAAGCTTAGCAAACAGACATGGCCACAACAATAAGAACGTGCTGTACGTACTACATGTTTAAAATTATTAATCGTGTGTTTAGAGGTGAAAGCTATTGAAATTAAAATAGAATTCAATGTTTGTTTACATTTCTATTGGTATTTCCACAATGCTGAGGTCTAGTGAGTATTAGAAATGCACAATTGAAAGTTATTAATACACGCATGTCAACACCCGTCGATTATGAATCGATCTTTTCACTTAATTTTTTTTTTTTTCTTTTTCTGTTTTGTTTAAATGTGCATTAAACTTAAAATGGAATTTAATTTTAAATCACAAGTTTTTAAAAATTACGACAAAATTTAGTAATTTGTGCAGCCATTTTTTTTTCTATGAAGACTATACATCTGGGAGGTTCATAGCACTTTTCTTAGAAAATGATTGTATCGATGATAGTTTAGGTAATTTTGAGCATTACAATTTAATTCGTGTAACAATGAAGGTAAGATAAATCTAATTCACAATAGTTATGATAAAACCTTATTTTTGAATAAGCTCTTCGTAGAGTTTTAAAATAGATGTTCACCTATAACAAAGATGTTAATTTAGCATTATATTTGTGCAAATAAATAATTTATATTTCTAGACTATTCTTAATTAAAAACTTTCGTCGTCATATTGATAACAGTTCACGTATCTCGTTACGGATCTGTTATAGTAAACGTTTCTCTTCAACACAAATAAGAAAACTCATGCGAGATGATGAAATAAATGGTGCAACATATTTCGCTTAAATTTCTCCCACCTGCTCTGAGTGCCATGCATTAGCAAAACTATTGGTGTTTCGTCAATTTTTACCGACGCATAGCCTATGTTATAGGAGATTGTACCATTGCATTGTGACTGTTCAGTTCAATGAGCGCATTCATCATGTTTAAAAGTTGATCTTAGGAAAAAATTTGGTTTTGTGAAGATATGTCTCAATCCATTAATCTCTTCACATAAGAGTCTGAAGAAAACCTCCGGAAAAACTTTCTGTAAGGATTGCCGGTGGCGGGATTCGAATCCGTGACCTCCCGAATCAGAGTCTCACACGTTGCGTATGAGCTGGTGGTTACAAAATACAAGGAAGCTAACACAGTTGCAGCCTAATAAATTTGATTCTGTGTTAAAGTTGAAACACGTTTAGGAATGCATTACGAAAATATATATTTGTATTATATAATTATCACTTGCTCTAATCGCATGTCTATTTATATCTTATACTTAAAAACCTATTAAGAGTAGGTCTAAGTACTCATGTCCACGGTCATTAACTATAAACTAATTTACGACAACTAATAGATGGAATATTCCAGTTCGTATTTTAAAGTCGAGTATTACCTAATTAGGCTACAATAACATCGCGATATATTATTTAGGAGGAGTGTATTGAAAGTCAGAAGATAGATGAGTCGCGAACGTTTAAGTGTCAACTTCTTACGTTTTAATCGAAAAGTGCGTGGCGCGAAATTGTAGGCTTTCTAGAATCTCATTTAAAAAAATAAATATTAAAAATAATATTCTAAATCAAATCAATAATGGAAGAGTGGTTCTGTTGTGGTGAAGCAATATTTAGTTTTAGAGGTGAGAGATGGAGGGAGGTATAGGCGGTGATTACAACCGCTACAGTAGCAGATGGTATGAGCTCGAGGCAACTTTTTTTTTACTATTTTGAATACTCACTTTAAAATAGCTTGATCTACAAATCCAGAATATTTCCGCATATTTCTGGACCACGTTTTGACCTCTAATTTTCCCCAAAAAGTTGGAACGTTTGGAAGGTTGATTACAAAGGAAATAAGTATATGTCACCAAAGCTTTTTTGAAATTGTTTTCAAAGTTTGAATAGCAAACAATTAATTAAAATGTTCTTTGCTCTCGACTTGTGTAAGGTCAGTTACAAAAAAAAAACTTGTTGAAAATGTGCTCTGATAGCGACAAACACACAGACTAACGTGACATATAAGTGCAAACCGCAACCCGTAGGATATTCAGTAAAGCTTCAAAGTGATCAAGACTTCTGCATTAAAACTATGTTTGTCCGAGCTCGCTCAACTGTATTAAGTGGTGCCTGCAACGTCAGATATAAACGTGACTTATATAACTAATCACCTCAACATTTAATTGGAAAATAAAGAAGTTAAATTTTATTAAAAAAATACAGAGTAGAGCTGGAATATGATATTCTTTTATATTTACTAGGAAAACGCTAAAGTCCCGCCGCGTTGATGGATGAGCTTTTTAAAATTTTTAGTTTGCGTGGGATATCTTTACTTTTGCAAGTGCTTTGTTTTGCTGCCTACGCATTGTAGGTGATTGTTGTCAAGTTTCTATTGTTATCTGTCAATTGGTATTATTTACCGTAAAAAACTTATATTAAAAGCTTTATTTCTATGGATTCTGGCTAACTTTTTCAACTTTTTCTTTCAAACGGTACTACATCACCATAACCTTAATGTCCATGTATAATATGAACGTTGTAGCCCCACCCGTTTGGTCAGAATTGGCCCAAATGGCACGAAAATATCGCACAAAAAATCAAAAAACTTATATTAAAAGCTTTATTTCTATGGATTCTGGCTAACTTTTCCAATTTTTTGTTTCAAAAGGTACTACATCACCATAATCTTAATGTCCATGTATAATATGAACGTTGTAGCCCCACCCGTTTGGTCAGAATTGGCCCAAATGTCACGAAAATATTGCACTAAAAATCGAAACAAATCGTAAAAGTACGATATTCATGAGAAATATTTCTTCGATTGTACCCAAAAACAATACACCTCTAAGTTCAGAGATTCGAAGGTCCTGTCAAATTTTCATCAAGATCGATATGCCGTTTGCCTGGTAGAGAGTTAACAAACAGTCCAGAAAAACAAACAAAAAAAAAACAAACAGACAGAAAAAAAAAAAAAAAACGAGCTCAATTTTTTTGGGGGTCAGTGAAATTGAAGTCTTCGCTTCGCTCATCCAATTAAATATTCTTCATCAAGATTATCGTATTTTTATAAAATAATAATTTTTCGTGGGAAGCCTGCCCAGGGTGCAATTCATGCCCGTCTTCAGGCGTCTAATTAGGTATTTTATGGGGGACTTTGGTTAATTGTGAAGGGTTGTCCGAGGGCTGTTTAGGGGACTCGATCCCTTGCATTCGGAATAAACCTTCAGTGAAGATTGCCGATCTCGACGGGATATGAACCTGGGACCCCCCGAGTCAGTGTCTTCTTTGATAAATCCGGTCGGAGGCACTCTTGAACCATAGTTTTGCTCTCTTGCAGACAGTACTCATCAGTCATCAGTCATCACTCATCCTGTGGCTATCAGCAAAATATCAAGCTAGATCATCTCAATCTTCTTACAAAAACAGGTGGTTTTGACCTTGAATACAATAATGCAATTAACCATGGAGCCAATTATCTTTAACGTTGTTAATGCTCCAACGAACATTGTACTCAGATTTTATTTTTATGTCTAACTATTTCATACTTGGGTTATAATCAGTGAGTCCTCCTTTGTTTGCAAAGCTAACATCCCTCATAAATGTCAGTGCACGTAATCATTATGTCATTAGTGACGAGAATTAGTCCCAATGCATTGCATAAAGAAAATTTTGCTAACCAAAAGTGCACACTAACGCATCACTAATATTGTGTTGTCGCTTTACTATTCCCAAGGTCAAGAATTTGAGGTTTAGAGTTTAGAAAGCGAACTTGACCGGCCGTCTATGTTTAGATCAAGACAGACTAGAGTGAGTTATTTGAAATTGTGTTCTTGAAGAGTGTTCATATATGAAGTGGCGTCCAGGCAGGGCGGTTCTAACCCATAATTAATTTCGAGCCAAGAAAGTTCAAGACCCAATAGAATTGGATCACAAAAAAACGTGTGTGTGTAACACATTAAAACGGAAGATGAATTTTTAAATAAGTTTTTGAAACATTATATATATTTTTTAATAATAATGACGAGAATCGTGGTTTTTGTTGTGGTGTTTTGTGTGTTCGTTATTCATGGACTCAGTGCGAGTGATGTTGATGATTTTGAAAAAATAAATGACGATTCAGTGATTTTTCCGACATTGCCGATTGTGGCACTGTGGTCTAAAAACGAAAAGTGTCGAAATGATAGTCATCTCTTGCTGGCAAACCTTAGGAATTCTACAACATGGGCTGCACAAAGTAAGTGTAATTTTAATGTTTTAAAATTATTAATTATTTTAATTAGTGCAAAACAATGTACACATAATTTTGATGGTTGCAGATAGAACTCAACTTCCATACCACAAGGAGTCCACCACAAAATTACGTTATTTGTTGTGGCTCGTTGGTCCGTGCAGGGACTCGGGTACCCGACAACACATGCCAAATTTGGTTGGGAGTTGTACGAACTTCCACATTTAAAACAAGTTACAAATTTTGCCAAGATTTGTAAGGATGCAGTCACGGATAAGGTTATATAAGGTTGGCGCTTCTTTTAGATCTCAACGCTTTTATTATATGGAAATCAATCCAGAAATTTAAAAAAAAAACATCTCAGCGGGGTATCGAAACCCGGACTCCCAATTGCCGGTCGGGTGCTATTAATTGTTTAAGGTTTGGCTGTATTTTTACAGGCGTGTTGTTATTTGTGGGTAACTAAATAAATTACTGTAATTATGTGTAGGCCTACTATATTTGCGGAATAATGTTTTTAAATTATTTATTTTTAGTATGGTAAACATTGAAATATAGTAACGGACAACTTCCTGCTATTGCACACGTAAGGGATAATTGTTATTTTAAAGAAGTGTTTGATCAACTAAATGTTTACCGATTCGATGGACACACGTTTAAATTCAGTTCTTACAAAACCGTGAGGCTTCATAACATATTGTTTGACCATGACATTATTAACATGGAAATATATTACCGCTAAACCACAAATTATTAAATTAAATCAAACATTGTAATACCGAAATAAAGTCATCATTAATCATTTGAGATTCTCTTGCTGATTACAAAACTGGAGAAAACATATGATTATAGATGCACCAAGTCGAGAATTAAAATTTCAGTTTTTAATTTAACTAACTTGTTTTTACGATAGCAACAGCAAACCTTTTAAATCCCAAATATAGCTTGGCTACACAAATACCCGCATTTCTTATGTGTTGTATTTAATTACGGCCATAATAACAAATAAGAACTTAGTGACATAATACATAATATTATATAATTTGGAAATAAATATGGAAACAGTGCATTATACAAATAATATTCACTAGTTTCCGGTTCTGATGGTGGATTGTGAGCTACGGAATAAATCTCCAGATACTCGTTGGTCTTTTGGGTCTATCCCTGCTGTTTATGCAGAAAGTCCTGCGTTTGAATTCCGACTCAAAAATATGTTTCTTAACTTATTAAATGTGCTTTAATTAATGCAAGTACAGGACATTAGGGTATACTACGTGAACAGTGACGTTGGAGCGATCATATCAAGAAATAATATTTATTGCGTATTTCCAAATTTTTATTTCAAAAATAAATTACTGCTTTAAAATTCATTTATGTCAAATTTATTAACTTCAATATTTATTTAAAATGTTATGTTATTATAATTTTGTTTGTTTGTTTGTATCTACTTTAACAAATTTATTTCCGAATTGTTAAAAAACTAACTATCATTTTGTTTACAACTATGAAATGCATGGATTATTTATTAGCCTTCGTAGGTCAGTGTGTACATCTGAATAACATCATCAATTAAATAAATACATATTACTAAATTAATTGAAGCGTATAAGAAGTGATTGATTGATTGATTGATTCTGAAAGAGTCGACAAGTTAGCCTAAAAATACAAGTTCGTTTATATTTTGTTCCAGTTTGCATTAAACTTGTTTTTAATTAAGGCAGGCAGCATAATAAACCCTTGAACTACCGTACAAAAAAACGCTGAGATAGTTGAAGCTACTTTCTTAATGATTCATCTATAGCCCATAATAATACGTAAGTAAGAAGTGAGTTATAAGTTTCATTACTCGGGAAACACTCCCATAGGTGTAATTGATTATATGGAAATCAATTCAGAAAAAATCCATCTCAGCCAGGCATTCCACATTCCAGAAGTTATTTAGTCCAGGGGGTCTATTAAATTGTGACAACATTCAGTCGATCGACAGCAACAAGCGATAATAGTCCATCGAAAGTAACAATAGTCGATCTAAAGTAATAACAGTCGATCGAAAGTGACAACAGTCGATCGAATTTTGCTGCTTTTCGCTGCCGATTGACTGTTGTCACTAGTTAATAGACCCCCAGGTTCAATACCCAGCTGAGATGAATTTGGTAATTCCTAGATTGATTTCCATATAATATTATATTTCATGTACCGTACAAAATATAAGCGTATGTAACTTAGACAGTAAGCAATTTAATTTTTATGGAAATTTTATGGTAAAATAAAAATAAAATAAAAATAAAAAACACAAAACGGTGACTTCCCATTTTTACCAACCAGAGTGGTTAAGGGGCATCAGTAGGCATATTTCCACACATGTACTTGGACAATGTCACTAGCACAAATTAATGTCGATCGTAAATATATCAATAATTTATAAATCAGCTATTAATTATTATTATAACCAGCTATCTTGTCAAGTACAAAACAAATCCATTGTGTGTGCAGTGTTGGAGTCGTCCGCCCGGAGCGCTGTGGGCGTGCTGAAGGGGCGTGTCTACCAGCTGGGCGACTACGATGAGTGTGTGGAGACGGTGACTCCGATACAAGGACGGTACTGTCTCGCTACGGTCACGGTATCACTACCAGACACAGCTACCATAACCTCTCCATTCTACGAGCCCAATGCTCCAGTGTGGGACAAGTTACGAGTAAGCCGGTTTTCTAACTTCTTCGGCCTTAGAAAAGTAGTAGTTTTGTAGCTTTGTCCTTCTTATTGACCCTAATTCCAAAATATTTAATTTATCGACTATATAAATTCGACAGTTGTTTTATTTTTAAATATTTGCAATGTGTTTGTGTAGGAAATTGATAAAAATTAATGGTACGTTCAAAGCGAAGATTTGACCTGTTTGCCGGCTAAGGCAGTTTGAAACGTAAAATATATTTTGTGTAGTGGCCCAGAAGTGTGGATTATCCAAGTCCATAATTACTTTTGTTGCTAAAAATGATGAAAGTTGAAAAGATTATATGCAAAATATAGATGTCTCAAAGTCATTATTTTATCATTTATGGAAAATCGTAATTCAAAATTTACCAAAATTGAAATGTAAATGTCATGATAATTGTAAAAAATATATATCCTCGTTCCAAAGACTTTTTAAAAAATACGAATAACTGATTTCAAGAAGTTAGATATTCTTGATAAGAGGGATGTATAATGTAGTCGAGAGGAGAAGTATCCTAGCATTCGCTTTATGGATTGATTGCAAAAATACTCAACGTGTGCCTGTTCGTGCATCGAACCCGTGATCTCCTAAAACAGTCTTGCGGTTAGCACCATTACGTATAGAACCTCCTAGGGTCTATACTCAATCAATGTTTATACCTCAATAGGTAAGGAAACGACTGTACGAATAAATAAATGAATTCAAAGAAACTCTTGTTTGCTTCGAACGAACAGCATTAACCACTTAAGTCATAAACTAGAAGATCTGGGAGTTAGGCCTTGGTCTCACAACAAAACATTATTCATTTCTGAAGGTTCATTGAACAACAATCAATAACTATCAACCTGTTTTTATCGTGTTGTTTAGGTTTTACCTGAGGCGCAAGGTTTTTGATTTAATTAGCCGTTTAAATGTTAAGTGAGTTAGCCACAGTAAACATACATATTATACTTGATTATAGGGTATAAAAAAAATCAAGAACAAACTTTCTTAAATTTTCTGTTTTATTTTCTTTAACTCAACTTTTTTAATTTATGATTTATCAAATTTATTTTTATTTCATTGTTCTTTTTACAATACATTTTAAGGTTTTCATAGGTTTTTTCTTATTCATGCATTGCATCTGGATATAATATGACACGGGTTTTGAAATCTGGAGACTGAGGTTCGATACTCTGCTAAGATGGATTTTGTAATTTCTGGATTGATTTAAAAATATTGCTATTATAATGTTATTTATGCCTTGTACTATTTTAAACAAGTTTAGTATGAATAAATAGTAAAGAAGTTAATTAAATCAACATATAAAAGTAAAATTAACTTGACCCAATACATACACTTATTGCATACATGACTTACAACACTTTACAGTTGTACTCATACTACTATGGAAGTAATGGGGACGGGTAAAATTGATTCGATTTGTTCTCGCTTACGAAGAGGAGTTTATGAATGAAGTGGACGCGACCTTGGAATAAATTAAACATACGAGAATCATTCCCAAAACTCAGTTGGTGGGCAGTGAAAGTGACTATACGAGGAATTAAGGAAGTAAAGTGCCTCTAGAAGTCGACGGATTTTCTTCGGTATCCTCATCAAGATTAATGGAGACAGACGGATTTAATCACACATGTGATGCAAGAATCAGCTTCCTACGTTGAGAACAACAAAATATGATAATGAATAGTTAGAAGTTGAAGGGCAATACATAAAACCGGACAGAAGAGGTTAGAGGTTTTAGGAATGCGGTTATGTCAAACGTTAAATGGGTCATGGTTAGAGTTAACAATAAGCGGGAGATTGAAAGAGCAAGTGACGTGAGAGATTTTATGGGAAAGATATAAATGTAAATTATTTATCGTTCATGTTGGACGAAGGATTAGTAGAGAATGGTGATGGCAAAGTCAAGTCTAAATCAACATCTTAATTTCATTACGTAGACAGTGCGGTATAATTTAGTTCAATGTACTTCTCCATGTACAAGACGGGTATGTACAACTCAGGCGGATGAGCGTGCAGTATATGAGAACATGACTCGTGAGGCTTCGGGTTCGATTCCCGCCATCAGTAGTCCTGAGTGTAAGTTTTTTGTTAGATTTTCTATAGTCGTCAGTGCTGGGATTGAGCCCTTCTCAATACCCTAGCACCTATCGTATACCAATACCTATATTTAGTTATATAAAAAGGGTAACTTCGGGTTAATTGATTCGGTACCCCACAGCTGGCACCCTTACGATAAAGTGTTTGAACCATAGGCGTGCGCAGGGGGGAGGGGCAGGGAGGGCCTTGCCCCCCTCCCCATTAATCTAAGAATTCTTGAAAATTCACTAAAAATAATTGATTAAAAATTAAGAAATATTATATCTACTTAGTTTTCCGAAATCTTTACCTACCTTTTTCTCTCATCATCTCACTTTTAAATAAGTTTTACAACAAAAATGCCTTAATGTATAAAGTGTAAATAATAGCCATTCTTACACTCAAACACGTTTTAAAAGCCCTCCCCCCAAAAAAACTTTCGACTCCGGCGGCTAGGACTATGCCCCAGACGTCCAGACCCCGTCCCTCCTCCGCTCCGCCATTCCCCCGTCGGTATGGCGATCCTGTGGCAGTGGCGGTGACAGGAGGTTTGGGGCGGTGGGGCGATCGCCCCCCCATATGGTTCTTTAGAAAAAAATATAACCATATTATTCCATAAAAATAGTTGATTACTTTATCGTGCAAACCCCTGAAATATCAAACGTTAATATGTTGGCCTGTATTCTGTGAATTGTAAGCTCTACATGACGACAAATCAAATTGACGCACAAAACTAAATTGTTTTAATATTGCATTTGGCCCACCACTTTTTTCTAAAACACACCAAATGCACTCTAAAAACCTAATTAAAAAAAAACGACTGCGGCGCTATATTTGTGGGGGGGCTTCGCCTCCCAAACCCCCTGTGCTTGGTCCCTTTTCTACGAATATGCATACAAGCGCGGATCTCCTCCCCCATAATTATGTCCAAGATCCGCCACTGTCATGTAGCCGCCACCCCCCCCCCCATTGGAAAATCTCTGCGCTGCTATGGTTTGAATGATATTTAACTTTTATTTTGTAAACATAAATATGTAATTGTTAATTTTTAATTTGTATTTTTAAACAAACTTTTTGAAATGTGTTTTGTTATGGTATTTTTTAATTGGTTGGTATTGCAATATTTATTCACATTTTGTTTGCGTGATACATTCGATTTTAATCGCACTGTTAACCCATTTTAAAATAATTTCCCCCACTGAAATTAGTCCACGAATGTAAGTGTGCAAACTCCTTGTCAATGTATTTATTAAATATCATGGCTAAGCAGGATAAACTCGCCAAATATGGCAAGAACGAAGAGACGATTTCAAACCAGTCCTCGAGTAAAAATAATTACTGTAATAATTTTACTCGCTGACCAATGCTAGTGTTAATAAATAAAACAAAATAAAAATACATTAATTTGTATGCATAGTCGGCCTATACTACTCAGTCACACAACTGACTCATTGTAAGACACACACCTTTTAACATTTGTTTTTTACTCTATTTGGTTATTTGGAAAATTCTCCCGCAGACAGAGTTGTTAATATTTAATAAAATTCGTTTGGTGGTCAGTTCAAAGGCAACAGTTTTTCTTTGTAGTACTGTTCCTATCCATCCATTCAGTTCTAAAAGACAACTACAATTTAGAAGTCACTAGGCCGCTTCGCGAACGCTTTTTTTAGTCGCGTTGATGGATGAGCTTTTTTGTTACTTTTTAATTTACGTGGGATCTCTTTACTTTTGCAAGTGCTTTTTGAACGCATTGTAGGTGATTGTTGTCAAGTTTCTATTGTTACTTGATAATTGTTAAAATACACCTAAAAAACTCATATTAAAACCTTTATTTCTATGGATTCTAGCTAACTTTTCAACTTTTTCTTTCAAAAGGTACTACATCACCATAACCTTAATGTCCAAGTAAAATATGAACGTTGTAGCCCTACCTGTTTGTCAGAATCGGCCCAAATGTCACGAAAATATCGCACTAAAAATCGGAAAAAATCGTAAAAGTACGATATTCAAGAGAAATATTTCTGCGATTGTACCCAAAACCGTGGCAGGTCTAAGTTCAGAGATTTCGAAGGTCCCCTCCAATTTTCATCTAGATCGCATATGCCGTTTGCCCGGTAGAGTGCGAACAGACAAAAATATTAACAAAAAAACACCCGAGCTAATTTTTTTAGGGGTCAGTGAAATTGAAGTCTTCGCTTCGCTCATCCAATTAGTTTGATTTTAATTATTTTTGGACAAACAGTAAGTCAATGTCATTCGAAATTGACATATTCAACAATACAAAAATGTTCAAAGTATTTCGCTGTATCTTTGCAGGCACACAGTTTGTACATTTTTATTTGTAAATTATCTATTAATGTTGATCTCAAATAACTAGTCCCGTCGCGTTGATGGATAAGCTTTTTTAAAGTTTTTAGTATGCGTGGGGTCTCTTTATTTCTTCAAGTTCCATTGCAAAATCATTTTTGTTAAATTAGAATAATTTTTAGAAATTAGTGTTAATTGCTATGATAATTAGAATGTCAAATATCTGTAGGCCCGAAGATTGCTTTATGAACGCATAGTAGGTGATTGTTGTCAAGAGTTAGTTTCTATAGTTACTTGTTAATTTTGTAATACACTTGAAAAAACTCATATTAAAACCTTTATTTCTATGGATTCTGGATAACTTTTTCAACTTTTTCTTTCAGAAGGTATTACAACACCATAACCTTAATGTCCATGTAGAATATGAACGTTGTAGCCCCAACCGTTTGGTCAGAATCGGCCAAAATGTCACGAAAATATCGCACTTAAAATCGGAAAAAACGTTAAAATTACGATATTCATGAAAAATAATTAATTGGACCAAACGACCAACCGGCCAAACGGACCAAACGGGCGGGGCTACAACGTTCATATTTTACATGTACATTCAGGTAATGGTTATGTATTGCTTCATGAAAGAAAAAGAAGAAAACAGAAAAAGCCAGAATCCATAGAATAAAGGTTTTAATATGAGTTTTTTTAGGTACATTATTGGATGAGCGAAGCGAAGACTTCAATTTCACCGACCCCCCAAAAAATTTAGCTCGGGTGTTTTTTTATTTTGTTTTTGTTCTTTTTTGTTTTTTTTTTCTGTCTGTTTGTTCGCTCTCTACCGGGCAAACGGCATATGCGATCTTGATGAAAATTTGAGGGGACCTTCGAAATCTCTGAACTTAGACTTGCTTCGTTTTTGGGTACAATCGAAGAAATATTTCTCATGAATATCGTACTTTTACGATTTTTTTTTATTTTTAGTGCGGTATTTTCGTGACATTTGGTCCGATTCTGACCAAACGGGTGGGGCTACAACGTTCATAGTTCATATTTCACTTGCACATTAAAGTAATGGTGATGTATTGATGTTTGAAAGAAAAAGTTAAAAAAAGTTAGCCAGAATATATAGAAATAAAGGTTTTAATTTGAGTTTTTTGAGGTGTTAAATATTAAAACCTTTATTTCTATAGATTCTGGCTAACTTTTTCAACTTTTTCTTTCAAAAGTCAATACATTACCCTTACCTTAATGTCCATGTGAAATATGAACGTTGTAGTCCCACCCGTTTGGTCAGAATCCGCCCAAATAGCACGAAAATATAGATTTTAGATCTTTCTCACAGCCTTGTATGAAAACTTCACAGGAGATTGTATACCTTACTCACAGCCTTGTTACAAACAATCAAAGATCCAACAGACCTAATGATTGCTTTGTATGGGCCGTGTTAATATGTTTTTATTGTTTTAAATTAATATTAACATTTTATACTTAAAAAGCTCATCCATCAACGCGACTAAAAAAAGCGTTTGCGAAGCTTCCTAGTAATAATTAACAAGTACTAAGGGTGTGTCTGAATTATGGTCCAAGTCCAGGTGTAGGTCCAAGTCCAACTCAATGTTAAAGTGCTATACTAGTCTACAGTAGAGCTGCCTGCCGGGCAAAGTCAACACTACCTAAAGTTAGGTTAGGAGTGCATTCGAGAGTCCTTTGTAAAGTATTTGTTTATTAAAAGTATTTGTATATCTAGTAAAACCAATTAAATACGTGATAAAACAAACAAAACTTAAATGTTTACCTTTATTTAACAATTCATTCATTTGTTGTTTCTCTCATTGTCGCGGACGGCCATTTTGAATCGGACCTAAAACGAGTGTACACTTTCGATTGCTCGATCTATTTGTCGACTTGGACCAAGAATGGACCTAGACTTAGACTTTTCAGACAGTACTTCACACGCCATCGACAGATAATCAGTACCTAACTTTACGTGGACTTGAATTTGGACCTAGACCTGGACCTGGACCTAGACTTTGAATAATTTTCAGACACACCCTAACTATAGAAACTTGACAACAATCACCTACAATGCGTTCATAAAGCAAT
The DNA here is from genome assembly GCA_024449915.1 of Sweltsa coloradensis. Lineage (NCBI taxonomy): Eukaryota > Metazoa > Arthropoda > Insecta > Plecoptera > Chloroperlidae > Sweltsa > Sweltsa coloradensis. The sequence goes on along the minus strand of JAMZAV010000242.1, from coordinate 100,037 downwards.
CTTAGGGCCTAGGCCTACAGATATTTGACATTCTAATTACCCTTGAATTAGTACTTTATAAAAATTATTCTAATTTAACAAAAATGATTTTGCAATGGAACTTGAAGAAGTAAAGAGATCCCACGCATAATTAATTTTTTTTAAACAGCTCATCCATTAACGCGACGAGACTTTAGCGTTTTCCTAGTAATAATAACGTTGTGAAATCTACTGCTCAGAATGTCGTTGACCGCTCAAAGATCCCGCGCAATGTGGTGTACTGGGCCCTGTGCGTCCCGGCGTCTTGTTCCCATGACGACGTCCAAGCGTCGCTCGTCCGCCATCTTGCGGCCTCGCCTAGAACTAACAACAACACGGCGATACACGTCCAGGTAGATGCTGCGCTCTGTGGGCCCGAGGAGAAACCAAGAGAGCTGTTCTCTTATGGGAATATTATCTACTGGTGAGAAGAGTTGTGATTTTGAAGAAACTTAGTAATGTAATACAGTGATAACATAATTATAAGTAAAGCAACACAATTTTTTTGCCCAAGACAAGCTCTTCTTTATAGGGAAAGTGATTTGAATCAAATTGAGGATATTTGGGAGGAATTTAAAAAGCTGCCATAGTTGTTCCGAAGCAAGTAAGCAGATGCTGACGTCACCGGGGAGTGGATGGCAGCCAATCAGCAGTCCCCGATCTAAAATAATGATCGCTCATTGGCCCGCCGAAACCGCGCACATCTGCTTACTTGCTTTGGAGCAAGTAGAGTAGTAAATCTCATTATTATAATGTGTTTAGAACCTTATGACCGATATTAGCTCAAGCCACTATTTTTTTTTTACAGTCTAAGATGTCTATTAAAAAAATCGCTTGGTCGAAATATTCAGCGCTTTTTCACGTTATTTTTGGACACTTTTTGATTTTTTAGGATAGTTGTCACTCTTTCATAACATTTCCGCTAGGAAAGTAAATAAGTACCACATATGCATTTCCTTTGTGTCATATTTACGTTGAGTTACTTAAAATGTACTGTTACTGTTGTGAAAATGTACACTGCGCATATCGTTTCGAATCAACCTCCTCAAATGTTAATATGTGTCGTGAATGTGCATCTTATTAATGTAAAGTACAATACTACGTTTATATGTTTACCCCCAGCAATGAATTGAGAACATTCAATTACAGGTTACATAAAATACCACTTATTTTAAAACTTAATATCTCTTGTGAATTAAGTTTTCATGTTCAGCTTTGTACAACCATTCGTAACTAACAAAATGTAGTTACAGCGCTGTAATTTGTGTAGTGCTTATTTAAATCTCTTTTTCAGCTGTGTCATTGCCCTAATCGGAATTGTTGTAATTTCAAGCACGATTTGCGATTACAAGTACACAAAAGATGAACTACGCTTAAAGGACAAAGGTAAAATATAATGGGCTATTTTTCATTTTTCTTTTTCTTCATTTCACAACATATACTCTTACTCGAATTGATTGTATTTGATTTGATTTGATTTATTTAATTTAATAAATATATTGAGCATTTTAAATGTGCAATTAAAATATGGGATACGATTTATTTCATTTTGCGTTTCTTATAATTATTTTCATTCCCGTTTCTTATTGTAAACAATTGTTGTCGTAAAATTTCTATTAAGAAATTTGTTCAAATACTGTTAATATATTTGACGTTTAACCTATTCAGTTATAAAAACTTCATCATTTTGTTTGCATTTCTGGAATCTCAGTTTAATTTATCATCCTGCTTTGTAAATAAGTTTTTATGACACTATGTTACAAATATATTTGAATATGATAATAAAAATCACACACAAACTGAAATATAACCTTGCTTACTTACTTAAAAAATGTCAATATTTGGGAGTCTCCACTCCTTCAAGCATATTTTGTATTGTTATTACTGTGCTTGAGGATGGAGTGTAATATTACATTACAATATTACAAAGAGATCCCGGTTAAAGACCAGTGCCTGTGATTTTTATTATTTTAACGCTATTAATGTTTTTATTTAATTATACGCTGTCTGATGTTGCTTTGTTTACAGAGAAGGGGGCGACTGCCTTCCTGCTCTGCTTCTCCCTTAGAAGGAACTTCGCTGATCTCCCTGTACCAGAATCCTCCAGCAGATCCCTAGATTGTCTCTGTGGCATCCGCTTCCTGTCCATCTGTGTTATCATCTTGTGCCACAGAATAGGCAACACTGTAGGGGCAGCTGTGCAGAACTTCGAGTACGTGGAGAGGGTATGTAGTAGAAGAAGAAGTATCTTTAACACTTTCGTTACCACCGTAGCCATATGGCAACATAAAGTTATAAATTTTTTGCGGGTACATTTTTGGTATTTCAGTTGACCTCATTGAAAAAAAAATGGTAAATAAAAAATAAATACATTTTTTAAACGGAAAATATTTGGTTAGACCCGGAAAAGTAATTGAGCGAGCGTAGCGAGCGTCTCCACTTGACTCTTATGGCTCGAATGTCTGTTTTTTTTTTCTTTCTGTTACTGCTTCGATACAGGTCGCACCGTTTCTTTGATCGACCTGAAATTTTTTACACTTGTACATACCACTTAGGCGGGTTTCTTTATAGTTTTTAACAAAATCCGATCGTTAATTATATATATAAAAAAAAAAAAATGTTCCGATCGTTATGAAATTTTGCAGGGTCAATAAGTATAACATTCTTTCCTATTTTCCAAATTTTTAGCTAAATCGGTGATAAAGACGAAAAATGAAGTTAAAAATGAAGGAGGCAGTGAAGATACAAAGACACACTTTAGAAGGCATGACGTGAATTAGTACAATGCAAAGATGTTGGAATAGTATATAGTGTACAATGTCAATATCCAGTTAGGCCTACACTGTGTGGTGGGCCTTATGGGAATGTCGTATTCGTGTCATGTTGCACGTACGGTGCTCGCTCAACAACGCGTCCAACTGAGCGTTTTCCTAGTAAATTTCCAGTACTGCATTTAAAATATGCAAAAAATGCAGACAAAAATCTTGTTTTAGGAATGCACTTTAAATGTATATTTTTACAAAAAAATATATTATTATTAATAATACAAAATTTCCCGAAAATTGCTTAAAAATCTTATTTTTTAAATACCAAAATTGTTTGAAAAATGATCGGAAGTTTTATTGATGTATTACATTAACCTAATTTAGAGAAATTTAATTCGGTAATAAAAGTTTTTTAAAGAGCATTGTGCTACTTCACATGGTCCACACAAGCATATTATCTTATTATCACCACAGTACAGGTTGTAGTCACAATAAATGATTTTTGTTCCAGGAAACCCAGAAGTTCCACATTCAATTCCTATTTCAAGGAGACGTTGCCGTGGACAGTTTCTTCCTGCTCAGTGGCATGCTGGTCACCTACGTCCTGCTCCTGATCCTGAACAAGACGAGTGTAAATCCTGTGCAAGCGATCCTGCTTAGGTTCTGCCGGTGAGTAGTATGACCATGACACGTGACTGTGGGTTGTATAATTATATTTTACACTTAAGATTATGTTGGAGTGTTGCCTAACAATGTGACTGTGGAGTTAGTGTTCATTTGATAAAATGCATATTGCCGAATGCCCGATCAACACAGGGCAAATCGAAAAGATGTAGAAGTACCTGAATTTCTCAGCAAAAGTAAAATAAAGGATTATGTGTCCGTTGATCACTATTCACAACAGTCACTGTTCTTTATTGCTTTTGTATGACCGTTAGAAATAAAGTTGTGTAATGAGGTATGTTCGACATTGTTGATCGTCTTAAGCATACTTCATAGAACTAGATAATAGAATGATCCTTGTGGAACTCCTACTGTACTGGTTCTATGAATGATATTTTAATTTCAGACTAACGCCTGCGTATGCAGTGGTTGTGTTCTTCTGCGCCACCCTGATGTACCATATGGGGGACGGACCCTTGTGGGACGCCATCATTGGAACGGATAGAGACACTTGCCAAGAAAACTGGTGGACCAATCTGCTCTACATTAATAACTATGTCAATCCGGAGCGAATGGTAAGAGATTCGGGGAGATAAGTATTTTTTTATAAGTTATTAATAACTCTGTCTTAAAGCGCTCTTAAGCTTAAAATAAATACCCTGTGATCATGAATGTATTTTTCAATTTAAATAGCTGTGAAGCTCTCCTGTAGCCTGAATTGACAATATTTGATTTAATCCAGAAATTAACAAATACAATTCGACTCGGAACTGAACTTGGCGGTCTAGTAGAAAAGGCTTCCTAATTGTAACTCAAGTACAATCCTAGTCAAGTTAGATTTTCAAATTTTGGATTATATTGAATATTAATTATAACTATTAATTTTTAAATGTATTTACGTGCATACAATATGTCCTTCTATTTTACTCGGTATCATGTAATGTTTAACAAGATTGTACTATTTCTTTTGCAGTGTATGGTACACAGTTGGTTTCTACCTTGCGACACCCACTTCTTCATCATAGCCATGTTCCTAGTAAAGTTACTCCACACAAAGCCTAGGGCTGGGTGTATAATACTTGGCTTCTTAACCGTAGCATCAATCCTCATACCAGGAGTGATCACATTCCTTGGACATAAGGCACCTCTACTGTTCTTCCAGAGAGAGTAAGTTTCACTAGTTATTTTGTTTGTAGATGCATTTTGGTAATATTGTTAAATTAATGACATATTTTAAGAATTAACCTCGAAATTTTCAACTTGGTGGATTATACACATATTCCACGAAATTTGCAGATGATAAAACACTCCCATATTAGACTATAGTTATATAGATTACTAAATTTTCTGTATAAGGGTTCTAATTGCACTTAAAGGCTTCATCTTCCATTCAATTCCATTATATAGAAAATGTGTTGGTAGATTAAATTTCGAATTAATTTATTCATCAAACCTTCTAAAATAAAACTGTTATCTTCTTCTTACAACTTGATTAAAACTTTGTATTGCTAGGAATTTCTTATATTAGGGGGCAAAGGACATACAAGACTAAGTTCTGCCTAGTTAAATTGCTAACTTATTTCTGTTGCAAGTGGTAATGCTTTTCCACGTAACCAGTACCAAGATTTCGATATATTATTCTCGCCCTTGTTACAGATTCTTGGAATCTCCTCGCTCCCATGACATGTTCCAAACTATTTACTCGAAGTCTCATACTCGCGCTAGCCCTTATTTCGTGGGGATGGCCACAGGATATTTCCTGTTAGGACGAGGACGTATGAGAAAACATATGTGGTGAGTATGTTAACCATCAAAAACCTTCAAACCTTCGAATTTAGATTATAAAATGTGTATTGTTTTTTAAACAGGCCGACAGGAATTGATCGAGATTTATTAATTTTTTATTTTATTTTAAAAATTACTTCATTATTTCGAGAGAGGAATGCTCAAGTCAACCTTGAAATATCGTGGCAAACATATTTGTATATTTGAATTATGTAAAACTGACCATACTTATTTAAGATTTATTATTTTTATTGTATATTTCTAACTACTAATCAGTGCCACAAAGATCGTGTCTAGAAAAAGAGTCTTTTTATTAACAAGATATTCAAATACTATCCTCTTACTTACAACATTACCTTACTTTAACAGATTATATTTTTACTGTAATTTTGTATACATTTTATTATTTTATCATTATCCATACTATTACCATGGATCAAACTCATCATCATATTATTTTATAAGTGTTGACACGGTATAATATTTTACCATTTAGTTATTAAGTTTTTATTTTTGTGTATCTAGCTTCTTCTTGGTTCTGTTTAGTTGATATTAATGTGTTAATTTATTTATAACTGAAGATCTGAAAACAAGTTTTTTTTAAAGAGGCTATCGACCCTTAAAAAATATTTACCACGTAATGGGGCTAATGGGGGGCTAATACTAAAACTTGTAATTATGTATTTAAATTTCTTAAAAAAAAAAAACATGAACTGAACTGAACTGAATCTATAGCACAGTACTACACTAAAACGACAGTTTTAAAAATTATATCTCGTAAATTTGATTTACAAGCGTTTTTAGCTGATCCTGAAAGATCCTGACGTTGGCGAAAATTTGTGTTGTTTCATAAGAAAATTGTATCTTGAAACTGTGCACAAATATACACTCAAATACGCAAAAAAATATATTCCGAAATCACACCTCTTCTTGGGTTTCATCATATTTTTAACAAAACACTAGCGCAAATTTAAAAAATAAACAATTATTTTTTTAACCAAAGTCCTCAAAGGTCACGGGGCAAAACAATTCCATGTGTTAATTCTCATGAAAAATTTTTACCGTTATGATTAAGCTAAAAATTACCAAGTTTGTAAATTTTTTCAGGTCATAGTATTCCCATTTTTTTTTAACTCCAGTTTATTTATATTAGTCTGTAGCCTGTATGACTATTTTAGTTTAGCGGGTGCATACCCCTTTAGTTGTGTCATCAAAAGGCATTAGAAGGCATGTTGGTTGCCCTGACGCTCTGCTCAGCTGGTATCCTGCCTGCCAACATATTCTACAATACCTGGTGGGAATATGACGTAACACAACACTGTATACTATTGTTTTCAGTGGCTCTCTCGCCTAGGCATGTTGGTAGCCCTGCTGCTCTGCTCAGCTGCTATCATGCCTGCCAACATATTCTACAATACCTGGTGGGAATATGACGTAACACAAGCAACCATCTTTGCTGGCTTGCATCATTTCCTCTGGGGTGCGGGCATGGCCGTCTTCGTCGTCAGCATGGTATTCAACGACAAGTGTGAGTGGACATACTCAATTATTTTATTTCGTTTTTTATAGGCTATTTTCAGTTTCCAAGGCCCAGTATTATTACCAGCCGTTTAATATTAAGTGTGGGGCCAGTTTTGAGCTACTTGACTTTGGCAATAGATAGTGCTAACACTTAACTCTCAGCATTTCGACTAAACAAACAAATATTATAAATAAATACTGACATTCGTTTATGAAGTCTAGAGCCTACCCACTCAGCCATACTATTAGTTGTCATTTCTCGATTTGTTTAGTCGGGAAACACTCCCGTAGGTGTAATTGTTATTATTTACTACAATTCAGAAAAAAAAATGGAATGGAATATGGGAGATCCGTGGTTCGATTCCCGGTTGGGGCGGACTTTTTTAATTTCTGAATTGTAGTAAATAATAATTAGTTTTCAGTCTGAGACAGTACTCGAATAATTTTTAATTTATCGTTGAAAACCTGCCTGAGGAATATACGTGCTCGAATTTCGGTGTCTAGGAACAAATTAAGTATTTTTGAGCAAGTGTAATTGTGAAAGGATTTTAGATGATTCAAACTCCTGCATTCTTATTAAGATTGTCTTTGGGTAAGATCCTACTGTAAATTGAAATTGAAATGAATGCTTACGTAATTAAACTTAATTTCTTCCAGCTTTCGTCGGCGCTATTCTCTCGTGGTCGCCCATGATACCTCTTAGTAAACTAGTCTACAGCGCCTACCTCGTGCACATGGTCATGGTGACTATGCAAATCGCCTCCATACGGACCCCCCAACACATTAGCGTTTACTACGTTGTGAGTAACACATGTATTTAGTTAATTTTAGTTCATAATCCCAATTATTATCCATGACCACATTCATCATATTTTATTTTAACAAACTCATCACTTATCTAGATTCACAGCACTGTCGCTGACATCGCCTGTTCCATGGCTATCGCCCTGGTTATGTACCTAACAGTAGAGGCTCCAATCAGGCTCATGTTTAACCTGATCTTGTCTAAAGAAAAGTAAGTCTTATTATTAAGTCTTTATTTGCAACTTATTAAATTATTTATTAGGCACAACTGTAGTTAGTTATGCTAGCTGTAACACTATATTATGTTTTAGAAGGATGAAGGCCTGAACTTGTGTTCTTTACACGTTTCTTCTTCTGTAGGTCTAGCCATAAATCATGACATCTTATTTATCTGAGTTAAAACAATACTACAATACAATACAATACAATACTATAGTATGTTGCTATACTTATGCTTTCACCTGCTATATTGTAAACTTTGGTTGGGCTTGGACCTCACCCCGCCTTATGTATACCAGAACGAAAATGTACCTGAGATTGTTGAACAATAAAGAACCACTATAATAATAATAAATCAGTTCTAGATTTATTCTTACTATTACGTATGGTATAATATGATTTGCTAAAAATATTAAGTGGATATATTTCTTTTAAATTAAACGCATTTTATTTACAGGAAACCGAAACCAAATGAAGGAACCGAGAAAAGTTTACGACTAATCCTACAATCAATCCAGGGGAAGTTCCACAGAAGGCTAAGCACAACTCAATTCTGATCCCAGAAGAGAGAAAGAGCAAGATGTACAGTGTACCTTGATGTGACATCATCTTGCTTTAAAAGAAGCCGCTGCACTTGCTTACTGACTGATCATAATTATATTTAAATATATAATAGTTTCTATGAACTTAAAACAGTACCTCGTCAAAAGAGTATTTCTGGTTTATTTTCCAGCAATTTATTCTTTGTTTAAATTTATAATAACACAAAATAATTATAATCGAAATGAATGTTATTATTTATAGTAGTAAATTAATATTACTAGAATTATCTGATTTTTCCATAATAAATAATTTCACAAACATTAGCAACAATAATTTTTATAATAAAACACGTTATTAATAATGCATAAATAAGTTAAATATCCACATAATCATATTAAATTTAATCTCAAATACATTTTTTTAAATAATGACAGATCAACAATTGTGAAACAGATGAAAACTACACAACCCGTAAAAGAAATGCATTGATAAATTCGGGCGTAGAGAATCTTCAGCAGGGCCTTATGCTCTAATCCTAGCATAGTTCGTACAGCCGGTTTATAATAAATTAATAATTGTTTTAAACTAGGATGCTTCGCAAACGCTTTTTTAGGCGCGTTGTTGCATGAGCGTAGTTTTTTTTAAACGAAGAAAGCGTAAAATTGCGATTTTATGAGAAATTATTTTTCGATTACGCTCAAATTTCCCACGAATATATAAATTCATAAAATAAGGTTCTGTGAAAAAATCATTACAATCTGATAAAGCAAGTAGGTGTTACAAATCCAAGAATTTTCTTAAAAATCGAAAAATCGTAAAATTGCGAATTTCATAAGAAATAATTTTTCGATTGCGCTAAAAAATGTGGCAGTTCTAAGTTCAGAGATTTCGAAGGCCTCCAGAAAATTTCATCGCAATTGGAGTATCGGTTTAGCCGGAATCGTGTGGACAAACACACAAAAATACAGAAAAAAAGAAAAAAAAACAATCCGGATTTTTTTCTTCAGTGTAGTAGAATGGAATCTTCGCTTCGCTCGCTACGCTCATCCAAATAATTTTTGTGTGATGCCTGCCCAGGGTGCAATTGATGCCCCTCTTCAGGTGTAACTAGATATGTTGCGGATAGGACAATTGTGAAGGGATGTCCCAGGGCTGGTTAAGAGAACAATCCCTTACATTCGTCTAAACGATTGAGGAAAACCTCGATAAAAACCTTCAGTCAGGAATCAGGATTAACAACACTGTCGGTGACCTCTTTGATAAATCCGGTCAAAGACACTCTTGAACATAAATTTTGCTTTCATGCAGACACATTAGTCATCACTAATCTTGTGGCTATCAGTAAAAAATTCAAGCTATAGATCATCTCAATATTCTTACAAAAAGCGTTTGTTTTGCCCTTGATTGCAATCCAATAAAACATCCTGCAAATTACCGTCAACTTTGTTGCCTCCAACGAACATTGTTATGAGATCTGATTTTTCTGTCTCACTTTTTCATACTTGGTTAATAATCAGTCCATTGTTTGCAAGGCTAACATCCCTCACAAATGTCATCGTGCAAGTTATTATTATGTCATTAACGATAAGAATAGTCACACTGGATTGCATTAAGATAATCTTGTTAATCAAAAGTGCAAACTCACGCATCACTCTTGTCGCTATACTATTCCCAAGGTGAGGAATTTAATAAAATAAAATAAATAAATAGAGTTTAGAAAACGAACTTGACCGGTCTTCTATGTTTAGAACAAGACGACTAGGGTGTTATTTGTTATTGTGTCTTGAAGAGTGTTCATATATGAAGTGGTGTCTAGGCAGGGCGGTTCTACCCATAATTAATTTCGAGTGAAGAAAGTTCAAGACCCAATAGTATTGGATCACATTTTCAGCGTGTGTGTAACACATTAAAATCTAAGATGAATTTTTAAATAAGTTTTTGAAACATTATATAACTTTTTTAATAATAATGTCGAGAATCGTGTTTTTTGTTGTGGTGTTTTGTGTTTTCGCTACTCGTGGATTGAGTGCGAGTGATGTTGATGATTTTGAAGAAATAAATGACAATTCAGTGATTTTCCCAACATTGCCGATTGTGGCAATGTGGTCTAAAACGAACAGCGTCGAAATGATAGTCATCTCTTACTGGTAAACCTTAGAAATTCTACAACATGGGCTGCACAAAGTAAGTGTAATTTTTTTTTTTTTTTTTAAATAATTAATTATTGCAATTGATGCTATAAAGAGTGCAAATAATTTTGATGGTGGTAGGTAAAAGATAAAAGCTTAACTTCCATACCCCAAGATTACGTTATTTTTGGTGGCTCGTCGGTTCTTGCTGAGACTTAAGTACCTGTCAAGTGACAACACAATTGCCAAATTTGTTTGGGATTTGCACGGACCTTTACATTAAAAACAATAGTTACAAATATTAATATCTAATATTTGCAACAACAAAAAATGTAGGATGCCCGCTGTAGCGTATACACATTTAATCGGTATAACCCTCTTTAGGTGACTAACTAGGTATATTGCGGATAGGACAATTGTATAGGGATGTCCGAGGGGTGTTAAGAGGACTCAATCCCTTGAATTCGCATTAATGACTGAGGAACCTCGAGAAAACCTTCAGTCGGGATTGCCGGTCACGACGATATTCGAACCCGGAACCTCCCGAATCAGAGTCGAGCTCTTAGCACTCGAGCCAACATTGTCGGTAATATTTGCAAGGATGTATAGTCACAGGTAAGGTTTCATAAGCTTGACGCTTCTTTAATATCTCATTGCTTTAACTATGAAAACAATCCAGAAATTTAAAAATCCATCCATCATCCATCCATCCATCCATCCATCATTGCCGGTCGGGTGCTTTTAATTGTATAAAATTTGACTGTAGTTTTACAATCGTTTTGTTATTTTGTGGGATAATTTGGATGAGCGTAGCGAGCGTAGCGAGCGAAGCGAAGATTCCATTTCACTACACTGGAGAAAAAAATCCGGAATGTTTTTTTTTCCTTTTTTTTTCTTTCTTCCTTTTTTTTGTATTTTTGTCTGTTTGTTAACACGATTCCGGCTAAACCGATACTCCGATTGCGATGAAATTTTATGGAGATCTTCAAAATCTCTGAACTTAGAACTGCCAAGTTTTTGAGCACAATCGGAAAATTATTTCTCATGAAAATCGCAATTTTACGATTTTTTTTTATTTAAAAAAAATTTCTTCGACTAACAACACCTAGGGCCTACATGCTTTGTTCGATTGTAATGATTTTTTCACAGAACCTTAATTTTATGAATTGATGTATTCATGTGAAATTTAAGCATTATCAAAAAACTATTTTTTTACAAAAATCGCAATTTTACGACTTTTTTTCAATTTTTACAATTTCTCCAACTTATAACACCTACATGCTTTATCGGATCGTAATGATTTTTTCACAGAACCTTAATTTTATGAATTTATAAATATTCGTGTAAAGTTTGTGCGCAATCAAATAATTATTTCGTATGAAAATTTCAAATTTCTTTTTTTTAATTACGATTAATTTAAAAAAATTTAAATTTAAGTTAATTTTTTATTTAATTAAATTTAATTTTAAAAAAATCTTCAACTTAGTAATAATTTTTTCACAGAACAACAGAAAATCCGCATAACACATGGCAGCTCAATGCACCATATTACGCTCATCCAACAACGCGGCGGGACTTAAGCGTTTTCCTAGTAAATAAATTAACTGTCATTATGTGTAGGTCTACTTTATTTGCTTTGTTTATTTAAACTAAGGTAAACAATGAAACATAGCGGACAACTTTCTGCTAGTGCACACGTAAGGGATAATAATTGTTATATTATGGAAGTGTTAGATCAACTAAATGATTACCGATTCGATAGACACACCTTAAATTAGTTCTTACGAAACCGTGTGGCTTCATAACATATTGTTTGACCATGACAATCATTAAGAAGGAAATAAATATTACCGGTAAACCACATAATTATTAAATTAAATCAAACAATTGTAAAACCGAAATAAAATCATCATTAATCATTTGAGATCATCTTGATTCCAAAACTGGAGGCAATCCATCCACAATCCAAAAGTTATTGGATGACCAAAGCGAAGATTCCATTTCACTACACTGGAGAAAAAAATCCGGAATGTTTTTTTTCTTTTTTTCCCTCTTTTTTTGTGTTTTTGTCTGTTTGTTAGCACGATTTTGGCTAAACCAATAATCCAAATGCGATGAAAATTTTCTGGAGGCCTTCGAAATCTCTGAACTTAGAACTGCCACGTTTTTGAGCGCAATCGAAAAATTATTTCTCATTTAAATTACAATTTTACGATTTTTTTTTAATTTTAAAAAAATTCTTTGACTTATAACACCTACATGCTTTATCCGATTGTAATTATTTTTTCACAGAACTTTAATTTTATGAATTTATATGTTTGTGTGTAATTTGAGCGCATTCGAAGAATAATTTTTCACGAAAATCGCAATTTTACGCTTTTTTCGTTTAAAGAACATACGATTATCCAACAACGCGCCTGAAAAAGCGTTTGCGAAGCTTTCTAGCTTACTAATTGTTACAACAGTCAAACGACAGCGACAAGCGATAACAGTCGATCGAAAGAGACAAAGGACGATCGAAAGTTACAACAGTCGATCGAATTTGTCGCTTGTCGCTGTCGATTGATATGCCCGGCTGAGATGAATTTGGTGATTCCTAGATTGGTTTCCATATAATATTATTCTATGTACCGTGTTGAATATAAGCGTATGCAGCATAAACAATGATTTGTACATCAAGATATTATAACATTTGCAAATTTGTGTATATATTTATCAAGATATAACATTTGCAAATTTGTGTATATATTTATAACGATTAATGGTTTTATGATAACATTTATAAAGAAAATGTCAACTAACTAACTATTGTTTTAACACGAGCTGGTGAACGGCCAAGAGGTGAATTTAGCTCCGTGATGTAGAAGACCGTGGTCAATTTCTTTCATAAACAACGCTGCCTACAGGGTTATGACGTTACACGTCTTTTCACAATAAAATCGCGGTAAAGAGTAACGTAGAACTTTGTACCTTTGTGGAATAAACAGTATTTTACTTAACAGTGTTAAAAACTATGGCGATTGTGTTTTTAAGTGAATATCTACTGATTCTGTACACCAGCGCTAATATCTACGGCAGAGGAGCCTTCCCAATTATACAACACAGAGTCAATAGTCATGGTCATACTACTCACCGGCAGAACCTAAGCAGGATCGCTTGCACAGGATTTACACTCGTCTTGTTCAGGATCAGGAGCAGGACGTAGGTGACCAGCATGCCACTGAGCAGGAAGAAACTGTCCACGGCAACGTCTCCTTGAAACAGGAATTGACTGTGAAACTTCTGGTATTCCTGAAACAAAAATTATTTGTTGTGACTGACAGCTTTTACCACCTGTACTGTGGTGGTTATCAGTTAATGCTTGTATATGGACCATGTAAAGAAGCACAATGGTAAAAACCTTTCATCACCGAATTAAATATGTCTAAATTAGGAAATTGTAATAACCAGTACAAATTCCGATTATCATTCTAACAATTGTGGTATTTAGAACAAAATATCATGAATTTTAAGCAATTTTTGAGAAATTTTGGATTTTGAATAAAATCTCAATTTTTGGTAAAATAAAAATTTGAAGTGCATTCCTAAAACTAGATTTTTTCTTTTTGAATTTTGTTATTTCGGTTTTTTATTCCGTTTTTATTCAAAACCTAGAAAAACCTTCAGTCAGGATTAACAACACTGTTGGTGACCTCTTTGATAAATCCGGTCGAAGACACTCTTGAACATTAATTTTGCTTCCATGCAGACACATTTTGTCATCACTGATCTTTTTTCTATCATCAAGAAATTCAAGCTATAGATCATCTCAATCTTCTTACAAAAAGCGTTGGTTTTGCCCTAGATTACAATTATCCAAAAAACATCCTTCAAATAATCAATAACTTTTTTGCATCCAACAAACATTGTAATTATATTTTATTTTTCTGTCTAACTATTTCATACTTGATCCCTCACAGATGTCATCGTGCAAGTTATTGATATGTCATTATGATGAGCATAAGTCACACTGCTTTGCATAAAGATAATCTTGTTAATCAAAAGTGAAATATCACGCATCACTGTTGTCGCTATACTGTACCCAAGGTCAGAAATTTGGGTTTTAGAATTTAGAAAACGAATGTGACCCGCCGTTATGTTTAGATCAAGACAGACAAGAGTGAGTTTTTTTAAAATTGTTATCCCCTCGAAGAGTGTTCATATATGAAGTGACGTCCAGGCAGGGCGGTTCTAACCCATAATTAATTTCGAGTGAAGAAAGTTCAAGACCCAATAGTATTGGATCACATTACAATGTGTGTGTGTAACACATTAAAACGGAAGATGAATATTTAAATAGGTTTTTGAAACATTATATAATAATTTTAAAATAATGACGAGAATCGTGTTTTTTGTTGTGGTGTTTTGTGTTTTCGTTGCTCGTGGATTGAGTGCGAGTGATGTTGATGATTTAGAAAAAATAAAAGACGATTTAGTGATTTTTCCGACATTGCCGATTGTGGCAATGTGGTCTAAAAACGAAAAGTGTCGAAATGATAGTCATCTCTTGCTGGCAAACCTTAGAAATTCTACAACATGGGCTGCACAAAGTAAGTGTAATTTCAATGTTTTAAATAATTAATTATTGAAATTATTGATGCTATACAGAGTACAAATAGTTTTGATGGTGGTGGATAACAGATAATAGCTCAACTTCCATATCCCAAGATTACGCTATTTTTTGTGGCTCGTCGTTCCTGTGGGACGTAAATTTGGTTGGGATTTACAATAACTTTTACATTTTAAAACAATTTACAAATAACATTTTCCAATATGTGCAAGGATGCAGTCATGGATAAGGTAACATATAAGTGCTTGACCCTTCTTTTAGATCTCAATGCTTTAACTATAAAAACAATCCGGAAATTAAAAAATCCATCACAGCGGGGTATCGAACCCCGGACTCCCAATTGCTGGTCGGGTGCTTTTAATTGTAAAAAATTTGCCTGTATTTTTACAATCGTTTTATTATTTGTGGGAGAACAAATAAAATTTACTGTATTTATATGTAGGTATGTTTGAAACGCTAGATTCAGAAACCTCACAAGTCACTAATTTGCACGTAACGACCTTTGACCAAAATTTTGTTCTCTACATTTTCGCGCAGGTACACCACAAGTCCATATTCTCCTAGGGTATTAAATTTGACTAGGAGGCATTTTAAATAATGTAGGCCAAATCGTTATACATGTAAGCATTGTGACTTTGATTTAACTTTTAACAGTTCATGTTTGCTAAAAGCTATAAAATGCTATGTTTAAATACAATTTCCTTCTATCTCCTAAAATAAATATACAATACAAACTGCTTAGATTCATAAAAACCGTAAGTCCGTGGTATACAATAATTAATTGCTAAACAATAAGCATGTTAAAAATGTGTATAATATGTCAAAAAGTTATTGCAAACGAGGGATACTTGAGATTAACTGGTTGTTGGAAGTCATAAAATATAAAGCTGATAAAATATAAAACTGTTTGCAATAGGATGTTTTTGTGATTATCTCAGAATTTAGTATCGAGGACTTGTGTGATTTCTATATCTAGCGATTCATTTGCGGAATAATGTTTTAATTTTTTATTTTAAGTAAGGTAAACAATGAATCAAAGTAACTTATGAGTACTTTCTGCTATCGCACACGTAATGGATAATTGTTATAGTATGGAAGTGTTTGATCAACTAAATGATTACCGATTCGATAAACACACCTTTAAATTCAGTTCTAATGAAACCGTGTGGCTTCATAACGTATTATTTGACTATGCAATCCTTTATATTACCGGTAAACCACTAATTTTTAAATAAAATCAAACATTGTAATACCGAAATAAACTCATCATTTATCATTTCAGATTATATTGATTACAAAACTGGAGAAAACATTATGATTATAATATATACACCAACTCCGGCATCCACAATCCGGAAGTTATTTAGTCCACGGGGTCTATTTACTAATTGTGACAACAGTGATCAACAGTCGACAAGTGACAATAGTCGATCGAAAGTGACAATTGACGATCGCAAGTGTCAATAGTCGATCGAATTTGTTGCTTGTCGCTGTCGATTGACTGTAGTCACTAGTAAATAGACCCCCAGGTTCAAATGAAAGCTGAGATGAATTTGGTAATTTCTAGATTAATTTCAATATAATATTATTTCATGTACCGTACTAAATATTAGCGTAAGCAGCTACGACAGTCTGCAATTTAGTTTTTATGGACATTTTATGGTAAAATAACAAAAAAATTACAAAAAAAAAACACAAAACGGTGACTTTCCCCTTCTTCCCAACCAGAGTCGGTTAAGGGGCATCAGTAGGCATATTTCTACACATGTACTCGGACAATTAATGTCACTAGCATAAATTAATGTCAATCGTAAATATATCAATAACTTATAAACCTGTTGTTACATTTTCTTGTCAAGTACAAAACAAATCCATTGTGTGTGCAGTGTTGGAGTCGTCCGCCCGGAGCGCTGTGGGCGTGCTGAAGGGGCGTGTCTACCAGCTGGGCGACTACGATGAGTGTGTGGAGACGGTGACTCCGATACAAGGACGGTACTGTCTCGCTACGGTCACGGTATCACTACCAGACACAGCTACCATAACCTCTTCGTTCTACGAGTCCACTGCTCCAGTGTGGGACAAATTACGAGTAAGCCGGTTTTCTAACTTCTTCGACCTTAGAAAAGTAGTATTTTTGAAGCTTCGTCCTTCTTATTGACCCTAATACCAAAACATGTAATTTATCGTTTATATAAATTCGACAGTTATTTCATTTTTAAACATTGCATTGTTATTTGCGCAATAAATTAACAAATGTTACGTTTAAAAGCGTAGCTTCTCTGTAGCCATTAATAAGTGCCCACAGTTTGAACATTTTTATTCGTAAATTATCTATAAATGTGGTTTCTTCTATAATAACATTGTAAAATCTACTGCTCAGCATGTTGTGCACCGCTCAAAGATCCCGCGCAATGTGGTGTACTGGGCCCTGTGCGTCCCGGCGTCTTGTTCCCATGACGACGTCCAAGCGTCGCTCGTCCGCCATCTTGCGGCCTCGCCTAGAACTAACAACAACACGGCGATACACGTCCAGGTAGATGCTGCGCTCTGTGGGCCCGAGGAGAAACCAAGAGAGCTGTTCTCTTATGGGAATATTATCTACTGGTGAGGAGAGTTGTGAGGTGAAGAAACTTAAAAGTGGTGACATATATTATTTATTATAAGTAAAGAAACACAAGTTTTTTTGCCCAAGACAAACTCTTCTTTTTAGGAAAAGGGATGAGGATTTAAAAATGCTATTTGCAGTCAATCCCATTATTATAATGTTTAGAGAAACTTATGACGATTATTAGCTCAAACCACTTTTTTCTTAACTTATAGATGTCCGTTTAAAAATCGCTTGGTCGAAATATCCATAGACTTTTCACATTATTCTTGCCTACTTTTTAATTTTCTGAAATATTATGATAGAGATGGCATACCCTTCCATCCGTAATCACCATTGTGAAAATTTTGCGCATATCTTTTCTAATCAACCTCCTTAAATTTAAATTTATATTTAATTCTAATTAATACCTCCTGCTTAAAACATAATACCCATTGTGAATTAAGTTAACATGAAAAGAAATGTAAAATCTTCCGTTACTAACTAAAGTTAGTTAAAGCTATGTACAATTTGAGATGAATGGTAATTTTTGTAGTTTTTATTTAGTTCTCTTTTTCAGCTGTGCCATTGTCCCTAATTGGAATTGTTGTAATTTCAAGTACGATTTGCGATTACAAGTACACAAAAGATGAACTACGCTTTAAAGACGAAGGTAAAATATAATAAGCTTTTTTTAATTTTCCTTTTTCTTCTTTTTCACAACTGTACTCTTTCTTGTATTGCTTGGGATTTTTTATTTTAGTTAGTTAGTTTAATAAATATAATTTTCACTAATTGTAAAAGTATACTTTTTTTACATTGTGTTACTTATATTTTTCTTTTCATTCCCGTTCCTTCTTGTAAATTTGTTGTAAAATAATATTTTGACATTTTGTTCAAATACTGTTAAATTATTGAACGTTCATCGTATTCGTTTTAATAACTGATCTACAAAGGAGTTCAGCATTCATCATTTTGATTGCATTTGTAGAATATCAGGCTAATTTATCGTTCTGCTTTGTAAATAAATTTGAATTATTAGTATGATAAGCGTTAAATAAATAAATACAATTAGTACAAATATATTTGTATATGATAATAAAATTCATACACACTGAACTATAACCTTTCTCACTTTAAAAATGTAATAATTATATTTCGGAGTCTCCAACGCCTTCTTCAAGCACATTCATTTCATTGCTGTGCTTGAGGAAGGATTTAAAGATTCTTAAATATTGCAATTTTTTTAAAGAGACCCCGGTTAATTTCTTGTGCTTGTGAGTTGTGATTGTAAATATTATAACGTATGCTTTTAATGTTTGTATATAATTATACGCTCTCTGATGATGCTTTGTTTACAGCGAGGGGGGCGACTGCCTACCTGCTCTGCTTCTCTCTCAGAAGAAACTTCGCTGATCTCTCGGTACCAGCATCTACCAACAGATCTCTAGATTGTCTCTGTGGCATCCGCTTCTTGTCCATATGTGTTATCATCTGGGGCCACAGATTAGGCAACACTGTAGGGGCAGCTGTGCAGAACTTCGAGTACTTGGAGAGGGTATGTAAAGTAAAAGATGTAAATTATTTTGCGGGTACATTTTTGGTATTTCAGGTTGACCCCATTTAAAAAAAATGGTAAATAAAAAAAATACTTTTTTAAAACGGAAAAAATTTGGTTAGACCCGGAAAAGAAATAAATTTCTAGTACTGCTGTTGTTTGAGATAAACAGAATCTAAAATATGCAAACAAATTCAGAAAAAAATAACTTGTTTTAGGAATGCACTTTAAATTTAAATTTAAGCAAAAAATAAATATATTACTAATGATGCTAAATTTTCCCGAAAATTGCTTAAAAATCGTATTTTAAAATATCAAACTTCATAGAAAAATATTAGGAATTTTTATTGATTTATTACATTAACCTAATTAAGACAAATTTCATTTGGTAATGAAATTTTTTCAAAGAGCATTACGCTTCTTTACATGGTCCATACACAAGTATATCTTATTGCCACCACAGTCCATGTAGTAAAAGCTTTTTAAAGAGTCACAACTCACAACAAATGATTTTTGTTCCAGGAAAGCCAAAAGTTCCACATTCAATTCGTGTTTCAAGTAGACGTTGCCGTGGACAGTTTCTTCTTGCTCAGTGGCATGCTGGTCACCTATGTCCTGCTCCTGGTCCTGAACAAGACGAGTGTAAATCCTGTGCAAGCGATCCTGCTTAGGTTCTGCCGGTGAGTAGTAACACACATAACAAAAACTTGTAAAAATACAGCCAAACCTTACACACTCAAAAGATTAGTTCTAAAAAAGGGCCAAGCTCATCTACTTTTCCACATTTGTGCATTCTTAATTCATAAACGTAGTGTCCCGTAACAACATCCTTGAAAAGCTTGGCAAAATAGAATTTGCAATTATTAATTTAAACGTAATAGTTCATCCAAATTCTTTTTTTCTAGTTAATTTAAATGTAATATAATGCAAATTCTATTTTGATAAGCTTTTCAAGGTTGCTGTTACGGAACACTGTACGTTTATGAATTAAGAATGCGCAAATGTGGAAGGGTAGATAAGCTTGGCCCTTTTTAAGATCTCATTTCTTTTGAGTGTGTAAGGTTTGGCTGTATTTTTACAAGTTTTTGTTATGTGTGTGATCTCATTACTTTTTCAAGTTCCATTGCAAAATTATTTGTTAAAATATAATAATTTTATCAAAGTTGATTAAATTTCTATGGTATTACCATTTAACAATAGGATGTTAAATATCTAGTGGTCAAAAAACTTGCTTTTTGTAAACAATGTAGTCGATCATTGTCAAGTAACTATAGTTACTTGTTGATTATATTCTTGTATAAGGCTTATATTGAAACCCTTATTTGGAAGTTTTCCAGCAAACTTTTTCATTTTTCCCTTTCAAAAGACCCTATATCACTATTACCTTAATGCCCATGTAAAATATGAACGTTGTAGCCCCACTCGTTTGGTCAGAATCGCTGGCCGATTGAAACTGACGAATTAGACCGTAGCTGTAGCTAGCAGTAGCAGAATCTAACATCCTTAAAGTGATTTTGAGCATGTTTCAAGCCATTTTTTCACCAAGAAGGAATGTTCAAACACCAACCAAATTTGGCATGTGTTGCCAGGTACCTAAATCCCCTCGATTTTGATAGTTTTCAAGTGCACATCACGTTTCATGACGGCTGAGTGACACCTCGAATTCACCCTAACTCTGCTTGCTGTATAAGGTGCTTGAGTGTGTAGCGCACCGCGGCTTGGCTGCGGCGCCCTAACGGGCACCTAGATGTCCATGACACGTGACTGTGGGTTGTATAATAATATAATATGTTGTTGTGTAGCCTAATATTGGTGCTATGGAATCGGTGCAACATGCACATGCACGATCAACACAGGTTGTGCCAATCGAAAAGATGTAGAAGAATCTGAACTTCTTAGCAAAAGTAGGAAGAAACAAGTGTCTTGTGATCGTTGATCAGTGATTACTATTCACAACAGTCACTGAGAACAGTGATTTGTTTTTGCTTTTGTATCAGCGTTAGAAATGAAGTTGTGCAATGATGAGGTATGTGCAACATTATTGATTAATAAATAAAATAAATAAATAAATCCGTTTATTTTAGTTTACCCACTGAGTCACATAACTGATTTTCAGTGGGGGGACAGTAAACCAAAGCATTGTCTAAAGCATTCTTCAATGAACTAGATAATAGAATGCTCCTTTACAACTGCTGTTCCGGTTGCATTAATTGTATTATTTTCATTCAAAGCTCACGCCTGCGTATATGCAGTGGTTCTGCGCCACCCTGATATACCATATGGGTTTTGGGTTTAGAACTAAACCCAACGATATGGGTGACGCTGAAGGACCCTTGTGGGACGCCATCATTAGAATGATCCTTGTGGAACTCCAACTGTTTCTAGTCGTGTGAATGATATTATTTTTATTTAAGACTAACGCCTGCGTATGCAGTGGTTGTGTTCTTCTGCGCCACCCTGATGTACCATATGGGTGACGGACCCTTGTGGGACGCCATCATTGGAACGGATAGAGACACTTGTCAAGAAAACTGGTGGACCAATCTACTCTACATCAATAACTATGTCAATCCGGAGCGAATGGTGAGAGATTCGGGGAGATAAGTATTTTACTTGAAGAAACCTATTCTCCTTTTCCGTAGGGCGTAGACTAATAATATTAGAATAACAACTAGTACAAAAGTATTGGCAATTCAAACATGCGGAGATGTACAAATAAGTTAATTACTTACACTAGGTCTATAGGTCTTTTTGAAATTTGTTTCAAGTCTTTTTTATCATTTTATGTGCATGTATGATACTTTGTAATTTTATATTATATACATAGGTCTATATTTTCAAAACTTACGAAGAGGGAATTTTCGGAGACGTCTGTCACTATCGTCACACTTTGTCAATCTCACATAATTTTCGGCGGCTTTCAACCGTGTTCCACCCCTCACCCCCCGTAATATATTTTCGAGCTTCTGAAAACCAATGTATACATAGGTTTATATAATTATTATATTAACCGTGTGATTAAAACAATCGTTAAAGTGTATCAACTAACAACTCTGTCCTTAAAGTGCGCTTAGGCCTTAAACTTAAAACAAGTTCTCGAAAACATGTATATATTTTTCAATTTAATTAGTTGTGAAGCTCTCCCGTAGCCTATATTGCCAACATTTTTATTTAATCCAGAAATTAACAGGGGCAATTCCACTTCGAGCTTTACTTGGTGGTCTAGTGGACAAGGCTTCCTAGTAGTCACTCTGGTACAATCCTCAGTCAAGTTAGAGTTTTAAATTTTAGATTATATTGAATATTAATTATAACTAATTTTTTTAAAATTTATTTCCGTGCAAACAATTTGTCCTATTCTACTCGGTATCATGTAATGTTTTACTTGATTCTTGTACTATTTTCTTTTGCAGTGTATGGTACACAGTTGGTTTCTACCTTGCGACACCCACTTCTTCATCATAGCCATGTTCCTTAGTAAAGTTACTCCCATGCAAAGCCTAGGGCTGGGTGTATAATACTCGGTTTCTTAACCGTAGCATCAATCCTCATACCAGGAGTGATCACTTTCCTTGGACATAAGGAACCTCTACTGTTCTTCTTGAGAGAGTAAGTTACACCAGATATTGTGAATGTAGTTATGTATTTTTTGTTATTACTGTTAAATAATGACATATTTTTTCAGCTTGCTATGTAATACACATAAAATACGAAATTTGATGATAATACCACATAAAGTCGTATCAATGAACCACAAATTAAACGTATGGTTACATAGATGATCACATTAGATGGTAGATGATAGATGATGATAATGATGTATGTTCTGTATATGAGGGTAATAGTTGCTCTGATAGGTTTCATTTTCCATTCAATTTCATACTAAGATATATTAAATGTATTAATTTACGTTTCAAATAAAAGTATTCATCAAACCTTGTTCAATTGCATACAAATTGAAGTTTATGTAGAAATTTTCCATATATCAATGCCAAGATTTCGCTGTATTATTCTCGCACTTCTTACAGATTCGTGGCATCTCCTCGCTCCCATGACATGTTCATTACTATGTACTCGAAGTCTCATACTCGCGCTAGCCCTTATTTCGTGGGGATGGCCACAGGATATTTCCTGTTCAGGACGAGGACGTATGAGAAAACATATGTGGTGAGTATGGTACCTCTCAAACAAAAACCTTGAAACCTTCGAAATTCGTTGATAAGTTGTATTTTTTTTTTTAAGAGATCGACAGGGATTGATCCAGATTTATAATTTTTTAATTTACTTTTCAAAATTATTTTGTTATTGTCGACTGAAGAATGCTTAAGTAACAGGTATACCTTAGAATATTGTGGCAAACATATTTTTATGACTATGTTTATATTTCGTAAAAATGACCATACTTATTTATAAGATTCATAATTCATTGTATATTTAATAATATTTCCGAAAATAGAACCTGGATCAATGTCATCTTATCATCTTATTTAATGCCACCGTATATAATATTTTATCATTATGCAATTTTGTTTTTTTATTTTTCGACGTGTAAGCGTCTTCTTGGTTCTGGTTAGTTGATATTATAAGTAAATTCATTCATAACTGAAGATCTACAAACATTTTTTTTAAAGATGCTATCCTTAAAAAAATTCCACCGCATAATCTTAAGCACAATACTACACTAAAACGACAGCTTAAAAATATATTTTCGTAAATTTGATTTTACAAGCGTATTTTAGCTGATCTTAAAAGATCCTGAGAGATTCAGACGTTGTCGAAAATTTGTGTTGTTCCATAAGAATACTGTGTCTTAAAACTGTGCACAAAATAATAAACATTTAAACACGAAAAAATATGCATTCCGAAATCACACCTCTTCTTAGTCTCAGCATATTTTTACCGAACATCTAGCCCGGATTCTAAAAAACAAAACATATTCGAGAGTACGTCATAGTAGTCAATATTTTTTATCCAAAATCCTCAAAGGTCACGGGGCCTAAAGATCTTCCACATGTTATTTGTTAGGGAATTTGTTTGCCGATATGACCTAGCTAAAAATAACCAAGTTTGACAACTTATTTGGGTTCATGGTGGACCCAATATTTTTTTCACTCCAATATATGTAAATTTTACTTGTTCTTTTTTTTTTATGCGGATAAATACCCCTAAGGTTATGTCATCAAAATATATTAGAATGTTTGGATACCTTCCCAACAATTTATTAAGTTGTTTACAGTGGCTCTCCCGCCTAGGTATGTTGGTAGCCCTGCTGCTCTGCTCAGCTGCTATCATGCCTGCCAACATATTCTACAATACCTGGTGGGAATATGACGTAACACAAGCAACCATCTTTGCTGGCTTGCATCATTTCCTCTGGGGTGCGGGCATGGCCGTCTTCGTCGTCAGCATGGTATTCAACGACAAGTGTGAGTGGACATACGCAATTGTTTCATTTCGTTTTACATCGGATTTTTCAGTTTCCAAGGCCCAGTATTATTACTAATCGTTAAATATTTATTTTGGGGCCAGTTTGTTAGCTACATGACTTTGGTAATTGTGCTGAGACTGAAATCTCTCAGCCTTTCGACTTAACAAAGAAATATTGTAAATAAATACTAGCATTCTTTTTTAGTGTCAAGAGCCTACACACTTAGCCACATAACTAATAATTTTCAGTCTTAGACAGCACTCGGATAATTTGGTAATTTATCGTAGAAAACCTGCCTGAGGAGGATACATGCTCGGATTGTCTAGGAACCAAATGAAGTATTTTTGAGTAAGGGTAATTGTGAAAGGAATTTAAGATGACTCCTCTTTCATTATCATTAACAATTGAAGAAAACCTTTTAAAAAAATCAGTAATGATTAACGTTGTTGGGATTCGAATCCGTGACCTCTTGTATCAGAGTCTCGCGCGTAATGCTTGAGCTACCGTCCTGCTACAGTACATCGGTCTTTTCCCTTAACTTTTCTCTAAACCGGGTTAAAATATATTGGATGATCATAGGGGTCCAGCGTTCTAATCCCTACTTAGAACATACATGATACAATTACATATTTGACAACAAATCGAAGGAAATTAATGATTATGAACATTGTTGTGAAGATGATGCAAAGTGATGTTTGAATGCATTGAAACACTGGTTACAATTTTGTCAATTTACCAGGTTAAATACCTGAAGATGGACAATTGTAATTGTCTTTTTGGGCAAGTTTCCTACTATAAATTTATTATAAATTTAGTTACTTATTTATTTATTTATTTATTTAGTCTCGATTTGCAACTGATAATGAATTCCACTAGTGTAAATTTCATAGAGAAGGGAGGAGGGGAAACCCGGTATCGGCACGTAGCCTTCTCCTTTCAAAAAGTACCAAGGAGACCAACGGATTTACGTCACATCCAAAAGGACGGAGTTACCATGATAGTCATGTAGGTTCCTGCAATAACCTGGACTGTCGAGCAGACGTCGAGGAGACCGAAGCCGTTACACTAGCTCTCGAACCCTCCATCGTCATCTATTGTGGTATACGTGAGTTTCAGGGCTGAGCGGTAACCCACTCTACCTCTGACCACGCCCGAAGTCTGCTTAACTTCGTTGTGGCATAGCGACCGCGGCTAAACCGCTGGTTGAAATCGAAAAGATCTAAATTAACTTACTTTCTTCCAGCTTTCGTCGGCGCTATTCTCTCGTGGTCGCCCATGATACCTCTTAGTAAACTAGTCTACAGCGCCTACCTCGTGCACATGGTCATGGTGACTATGCATATCGCCTCCATACGGACCCCCCAACACATGAGCGTTTTCAACGTTGTGAGTAACACATGTATAAATTAATTTTTGTTGATATTCCCAATTATCATCCATGACTACATTCATTATATTATTTTATTTCAACTAACTTCACTTTTCTAGTTTCACAGTTCGGTCGCTGACATGTTTTTTCCATGGCTGTCGCCCTTGTTATGTACCTAACGGTAGAGGCTCCAATCAAGCTCATGTGTAACCTGATCATGTCAAAAAAAGTAACAAAAACAGTAAGTTGAATCATAATGAACATTAATAGTAATTTAGTCATTAGATACGTTTCTGGTTAATATAATTTCATATATAATTACTAACATTACCTTTCTACACGTTAGATGAATTTCTCCAACTAACCAAATAAGTTTTACATGGTGGGCATTGTATATTTTAATTATTTATTGACTATTTTAAGCTATATTAATTGTAATTATATGAAGTGTAATCTTTTGCTTCGTAACTTTTCCTTTGATCCCATATTATTATATTATTATTACGATTCTTGTATGTATGCTATGTATATGTCAAAATGATAAAAATACCGCAGATTTTTTTTTTCTATCTGAATTCAACTTTGTTTAATTGCAAGTAAGGGACATATATATTATAATTATTAATGTGCACACGTCGTAAGATTTTCGTTATTTATCATAAATAGTTAGAAATTGTTGGCTTATTTAGATGTTTTAAACCATTTTGATTGATTCTTAAAATTATTATAATTATTGATTTTATTTTTATTTATTTTCGGTGGTCATTTTTTTAGAAAGTGCTACGATAAGTGCCTTCATATCTAATTTTTACCCAACGACGTTAAATTTAATACATTTGTGTCTAAAATATTGTCTTATAAATTAAAACCGTGTTAAAATGAGCATACCTGCTTCCTCTTCAAACGACCAGTTTTCTTTTATTTCATCGTAGACTTATTTGAGGCATTCGTTATACTTTACAGGCCTGAAAACGGATCTATAGTGAGGTCATAGTGGATGGTAATTCGAGACTAGAATCTTGACTTATCTTTATGTGTGATGTGACGTCTTGTTTGAGGCCTGATTCAATTATAACGAAGGCCTCGGCTAGTCGCGTCAGATAGCCGGACTTGTGACGTCACAAATCCATCTGCAGTGCTGCAACTACTGTCTGTTTATTTGTGTTTCTAAAAGCACTCAGGCCTATCTAGACTGTAGCAACTATCCTGGATAAAATTACTGTACTATTAAGAAATAAGTAACAATTTTATCATTTCATTACGTATGTTATTGGTTAATAATATAAAGTGGATTTATTTATTTTACGTTTAATCGTATTTTATTTACAGGAAACCGAAACCAAATGAAGGAACTGACAAATGTTTAAAACTATTCCTACAATCAATCCCAGGGAATTTCCACAGATGGCTAAGCACAAATCAATTTTAATCCCAGAAGAGAGAAAGAGCAAGATGTACTACAGTATACCTGGATGTGACATCATCTTGCTTTTATAGAAGCCGCTGCACTTGTTTACTGACTGATCATAATTATATATTTTGTTTATTATAGTCTCCATAAGAACTTAAAACACTACCTCATCAAAAGTGTATTTCGTGTTTATTTTCCAGCAATGTATTTCAATAACACAAAAGAAACAAAAGTGGAATAAATGTTATTATTTATAATAGTAAATTAGTATTACTAGAAATCTAATACTGTACAAATTGAATATTTTTACAAACAATAACAACATTCATTTTTATAATTAACACATTATTAAGTGTGTGCAAAGAAATTGAAAATCCACAAATCACATCAAATTTAATCACACATACATTTTAATAATAAATAATGACAGATTAACAATTGTGAAACAAGTGAAAACAACACAACACGTCAAGAAATACATTGATAAATTCGGGCGTAGAGATTGGCTTCTGCAGTACCGTAGTTGGGGAGTCCCCTATCTCAAGGTCGTACTGTGAGGGTGATGTGTGTGTGTGTGCTCCTAGCATATGTTCGTACAGCTCATTTTATTTCTGACGTTTAATTATGTGCTTTGTGCTAATCTTGTTGCAATTTCTACATACCACAATGCCGTGGCAATTATAATTCTAGTCAATATACTATTTTTTCGGGGGAAGCCTGCTTAAGGTGCATGTCAAACTAGGTACATTGGGGTAAGGATAATTGTGACGGGATGTCCGAGGGCTGTTTAAGAGGGGTCAATTCCTTGCATTCGCATTAACGACTGAGGAAAACCTCGGGAAAACCCCTCAGTCAGGATTGTCAGTCTCGCCGAGATTTGAATCTGGCACCTCCTTCCGAATCAGAGTCGCGCGCTTAACGCTCGAGCCAACACTGTCGGTTAGGGCATAATTGTGGATTTTTTTTCAAAGCATTAAGCCTAGTTTTTATGTGTACTAGCCACGACGTGACGGAATTAATAAATGACCAATCACAACAGGAACGATTTAGTCTCGAGACGTGATCGGTCCCACACGGATATATAACATATTTTAATTTACTTCGCGCCGGCTTTACGTTACTTTTGTTTCTGGGTTTAAATCACGTGGATTACTAAAGTTTTTTGATGGTACAGTGGCTACTTGTTATCCTAGGTATACATTACAAATCAAACACTGTTTAAACAAAATCGAATTTGATTTTTTATTCGAATGTGACAATATTTCAATGCTACTCCGGCTTCTTCTTCAGGTCCACTTATTACTGAAGCCTCTTTAATCTTGTGGTAATAAACATTGTATTGTAGAAAAAGATGGAGTATAGCTGCTTTATATTCAAATAAAAAATGTCATTGGCTTTGTTTAAAAAAGTGTTGATTTATGAAGTTATATTGTTAGGTTCACTAGTGATTTTCATTCATTGGTATTGAACGCAATGTTATTATTACGAATTATTTATTACATATTACGCCCAAGGTCAGGAATTTAACGATTATATTAACGAAAGCCAGAAGTTGACCGTTCGTTTATATTAGTCCCAAGGCAAACGAGAGAGCGTTCGTTATAAACGTAAGTTATGACTAGAATCGTGTGCTTCGTCATGCTGTTTGGTATATTTGTAACTCAAGGATTGAATTCAAGTGATGTTGATGAGTTTGAAATAAATAATAATAAAGATTCAGTGATTTTTCCGACATTGCCGATTGTGGCACTGTGGTCTAAAAACGATAAGTGTCGAAATGATAGTCATCACTTGTTGGCAAACCTTAGGAATTCTACAACATGGGCGGTACAAAGTAAGTTTGTTTTCATATTACTATTATATTTTAATTTATATTAATACAAGGTTTTTAAGCACAAGCCCGTTTTGAGGACATAGATATTGAATTATAGCAATAGCCGTAAAAGTTATTTATTGTAATAAATGCAATACAATCTACAAATAATATTGACTTGATTCTGTTTCTGATCGTTGATTGTGAGCTATAAAATAAATCTTGAAATACGTCCTCTAAAATAATTGCGACTCATTAATCTTTCGAGTTTATCCCTGCTTCAAATGCAGAAGGTTCAGTGATTGAATCTCGACTCGACATATGTTTAAGAATTTAATAAATGTACTTTATCTATTAGGAGAGGGAGCGAAGCGACTTAGTCTTTATAATAAACTTAAATGGTCGAGAACGTCTACACTACTGAACCGAGTGCCATTTTAAAAAAACATATCTGGAGCCAATTTCGTAGGTGCTGCTATAATTTTTAGCAAAATCCGTTACGATTTAAACCCACAAGAAATAATTATCTAAATTGTGTATTAAACCCATACAAAAACAGAGGCGAACTCCGGCCGTCGATGTGAAACACTAGAGTTGCGCATAAGGACCTAACGGTTGGCGCGCCCTTAAACCACTTGTGTGCAGTGTTGGAGTCGTCCGCCCGGAGCGCTGTGGGCGTGCTGAAGGGGCGTGTCTACCAGCTGGGCGACTACGATGAGTGTGTGGAGACGGTGACTCCGATACAAGGACGGTACTGTCTCGCCACGGTCACGGTATCACTACCAGACACAGCTACCATAACCTCTCCATTCTACGAGCCCAATGCTCCAGTGTGGGACAAGTTACGAGTAAGCCGGTTTATAACTACTTTCACTACTTTCGCTATGTATTGTATAAGTAGTTTTGTTTAACATGGTCCTTCTCATTGACCTAATAAAACCTTTAATTTACGGATTATATAAGTACACCAGTTGTGTTCACTATTTTTATTTATTCCATTAATTTGATTTGTGATTTTTTTTAAATCAATGCTCGCCTTAAGAAATACAATTAATCAATAAATGCATCTTCAGTGTCTGCCGACGAAGATATAATCTTATAATCATGTGCAGAATGACGTGGACCGCTCAAAGATCCCGCGCAATGTGGTGTACTGGGCCCTGTGCGTCCCGGCGTCTTGTTCCCATGACGACGTCCAAGCGTCGCTCGTCCGCCATCTTGCGGCCTCGCCTAGAACTAACAACAACACGGCGATACACGTCCAGGTAGATGCTGCGCTCTGTGGGCCCGAGGAGAAACCAAGAGAGCTGTTCTCTTATGGGAATATTATCTACTGGTGAGAACTGGTGCGATGGTGAAGAAACTTACGTTATTATAAGTAAAGGAGCACAATTTTTTCGAAAACTGCCTAAAAAAACTTTCTTTTTAGGGAAATTGATTGTATAGCTTTTGATTAACGTTGGGAGAGAATTTTCAAAAGCTGAAAATAGTCAACGTGTTATCATTCTCCAGTTGACACCCTTAAAATTGTTGAGTGAGCTCGGGGCAGCATGTTAAATGTCCATTTACACATTGCTTGATCGACGAATCCATCGAATACCGAAATTATAGTTTTTAAAGTTCGTTTTGGTTGTTTATTTCTGTTCGACAATTCTTTTTACATATCAAAGAAATTTCTCATACATAACCTTGGAAAATTTCTGGAAATTGTCTTTTTATGGCATATTTACGGTACATTTAAAAAAACAGCAATGAAAATGTTCTCTTATAGAGTCATTTGCATAACTTTTATAAATAATCTAATAAAATTTAAATAATTGCTGTGCTACAATGTTTTATTTCTGATTAGCATTGAATTTATAACATTCAAATTGGTTCATATTATTTAACATCTTGTATTTTTAAACTTTATATCGATTATGAATATTGTTGACATGTACAGCTTTGTACAAGCTTTTGTTACTAACAAAACGTTCTTACTACATGCATTGCTTACTTTCTTATCTTTTACAGTTATGTCCATGCCCTCATCGCAAGTATTTCAATTTCGAGTACTTTTTACGATTACATGTACACAAAAGACGAACCCCCTTCAAAAGACGAAGGTAACAATCCGAAAAGACTACACTGCTTCTAAATACAGTTGTTTGTGTACATATTTCAACTGATGATGCTCTGTTCACAGCGAGGGGGGCGACTGCCTACCTGCTCTGCTTCTCTCTCAGAAGAAACTTTGCTGATCTCTCGGTACCAGCATCTACCAACAGATCTCTAGACTGTCTCTGTGGCATCCGCTTTCTGTCTATATGTGTTGTCATCTTGTGCCACAGAATAGGCAACACTGTAGGGGCAGCTGTGCAAAACTTCGAGTACTTGGAGAGGGTATGTACTTCAGATTCGATTTATTCTTATTATAGAATTTGGGTCTATTTTTATGTTCGGCATGGAGAAATCTTTTTATTTGCTTTGATGAATTCTTAAATCCCTCAATTGACAGTTTTGTAAATTATGTATGTACAAAAGTATTATTTGTGTTTATTTGCAATTTTAATTTTTGTATTACTTGTTTTGTTTGTTTTGTTTAAATTGTTGTGTACTGGTACACCTTCATAAAATTTGCATTTGAAATTTGGATCTAAAGCACTATTTTTTTAAATTAAGCGTTTTGTAGCGTATATATTTTTTAAAATTTATTTATTGTCCTTATGTGTAATTGACGATAAATTCTAAATAAAATCCTGGTAAAAGTGCATAACATAATAATATATATAAATATATATAGAAAATCAGCCCACCCTCCTCAGATATCAGGGTCTAACTAGGTACTTTGGAGGAATAATTGTGAACGGGTGCATTTGCATTAACGACTGAAGAAAATCTAAAAAACTTGTCAGTCAGGATTGCCGATGGCGGGATTCAAATCTGCAACCCACCGAAACAGTGTCTCGCGCTTTACGCTCGAGCCACCACAGCAGCATAACAAATGTTTTTGGTTCCAGGGGTCCCAGAAGTTCCACGTTCAATTCCTGTTCCAAGGGGAGGTCGCGGTGGACACTTTCTTCCTGGTCGGTGGCATGCTGGTCACCTACACCCTACTCCTGAACAGAACGAGTGTCAATCCTGTGCACTACATCGTCGTTAGGTACTTCCGGTGAGTGGTACGACCAAGACAAGTGACTGTGTGTTGTAATGGGAAGTGGATCATTAGGCCGTACTTAAATAAATTATGATCTAACGGTTGACGCGCCCTTAATCTACATAAAAAAACTTAAATAAATGTTCAAGCTCTTTGTTTGATGCTGTTGCTATTGATAGATAGTCCGTGGAACAAGCTGCTAAAACTATAGGAACATTTCAAATCCGGAAACCAGCACCAAAATTTAGGAGCAGGTAAAAGACATATTTTAGAATGTTATTTTCACGGGGGACACGCATGGTAGTAAATAAGTCACCTGTCATGGCGTCCACAAGATGGCCGCCAAAATAATTCTTAAAATTGCTGTAACTCGAGAAGTAATCATCAGATTTAGATAAACTCGGTTTTGTTTTATTCGGTTTTTAATGCTCTACAAAAATGTCAGTAGAAGTTTTGCCGTAAATACAATAGTTTTAATTATATTTATATATTATTACAATGTATTTGCAATTATAGCACTTTTTGGTGTAAAATATAATTATTTATACGTAGAATTCGCTAGATTGTCATAAAATTTTCAGACTATACTAAAATAACGCCAATAAATCCAAAATTTAAAGTCCCGAAACGAAATTCTTTTAATCTTTTTTATTAATTAATTAATTGAATTAAGCATTAATTAAATCCCAATTAAAAGTTTCTTTTTCACTTACTAAAGTCACGTAGTGTATCACACAAGAACAATATGACCACAATGAACCAAAAAAATATTATTTCCAAAAATAAATTCCAATCACTTTCCTATTAATTCAATTAATTCAATTAATTCAATTAATTTAAAATAATAACAATAATCTCAATTAATTTTGTAAAATTAACACAATGTGGTCGACCTTGGAATCATTTTAAAGCTAGTTTTAAGGCGAATAAATGTAATGAAAAAATTAATTAATTTAATTAATTTATCACCGAATTAATTACATTTTAGTTAAATTATCCCACTTTTGACATATGTATTGTTATGTATACCTAAAACTCGAACGATCGTCATAAAAATATACTATACTTTACTGACATAATGCCAATGAATCCGAATTGTCATGTCCCGGAACAAAATTCCTATAACTTGCCGATTGATTAAGAAATCAGTGAAGAATTACTTATATCTCAATA
This sequence comes from Sweltsa coloradensis, assembly GCA_024449915.1. NCBI lineage: Eukaryota > Metazoa > Arthropoda > Insecta > Plecoptera > Chloroperlidae > Sweltsa > Sweltsa coloradensis. The sequence continues at coordinate 66,509 of JAMZAV010000242.1, read as the reverse complement.
ATTATTGTTGTCACTCAATTAACACATACAAAAAGCCAAACCGATCAAAAATAAACAATGCGAGTATAATTTAAAAAATTTATAGTCCCAAAATTAAGTTCGTGCTACTTTCCCGTTAATTGAATTAAAAATGAATTAAATTAATTGATAAAATCACCATGTGTTGTGTAAAATTAACACAGCCACACTGGGAACCATATTTTTGCACGCTTATTTTACAGGAAAATAATTTTGTGGGAAATTCAATTAACATAAAAGTAGATGAACTTAATTTTAGGACTATTAATTTTTAAAATAACACTTGCATTGTTTATATTTGATACTTCTGTTGTGCATTTTGTATGTGTTTAATTGAGTGACAACAACAATTATTGAGATATAAGTAATTCTTCACGTTGATTTCTTAAACAATCAGCAAGTTATAGGGAATTTTGTTCGGGACATGACAATTCGGATTCATTGGGATTATGTCAGTAAAGTAGTATATTTTTATGACGATCGCTCGAGTTTTAGGTATACATAACAATACATATGTCAAAAGTGGGATAATTTAACTAAAATGTAATTAATTCGGTGATTAATTAATTTAATTAATTGAATTAATTGAATTAATACTAAAGTGATTGGAATAATTTTTTGGAAATAATAATTTTGGTTTATTGTGGTCATATTGTTCTTGTGTGATACACTACGTGACTTTGGCAAGTGAATAAGAAACTTTTAATTGGGATTTAATTAATGCTTAATTTAATTAATTAATTAATCAAAAGGTTACAGGAATTTCATTTCGGGACTTTAAATTTTGGATTTATTGGGGTTATTTTAGTATAGTCTGAAAATTTTATGACAATCTAGCGAATTCTACGTATAAATAATTATATATACACCAAAAAGTGCTATAATTGCAATACATTGTTATAAAATTATATAAATATAATTAAAACTATTGTATTTACGGCAAAATTTCCAATGACATTTTTGTAGAGGCATTAAAAACCGAATAAAACAAAACCAAGTTCATCCAAATCTGATGATTACTTCTTGAGTTACAGCAATTTTAAGAATTATTTTGGGCGGCCATCTTGTGGACGCCATGACAGGTGACTTATTTTTCTACCATGCGTGTCCCCCGTGAAAATAACATTCTAAAATACGTCTTTTACCTGCTCCTAAATTTTGGTGCTGGTTTCCGGATTTGAAATGTTTATATACGCTTGTTTCCACGGACTATAGGCAAATAGATTTAGTACTACTCCATCTACCCTTAAAGACTTTGTATATTATGTTCTTATCTGAAACAAAACACGCTTCAGGGTTAATACAAATTTGTTATGTTATGTAAAAATTAATTATGTAATCATTTGTTGGAAATAAAACTATGAAACTATGAAAGGCATGTTATCAAATAGCCTAGTTGGAAATGGAAACATGACGTTAAAGCTCTAACTAGGAAGCTTCGCAAACGCTTTTTTTAGTCGCGTTGATGGATGAGCTTTTTAATTATAAAATGTTAATATTAATTTAAAATAATAAAAACATATTAACACGGTCCATACAAAGCAATCATTAGGTCTGTTGGATCTTTGATTGTTTGTAACAAGGCTGTGAGTAAGGTACAATCTTCTGTGAAGTTTTCATACAAGGCTGTGAGAAAGATCTAAAATCTATATTTTCGTGCTATTTGGGCGGATTCTGACCAAACGGGTAGGGCTACAACGTTCATATTTCAAATGGACATTAAGGGAACGGTAATGTATTGACTTTTGAAAGAAAAAAATTGAAAAAGTTAGTTAGAATCTATAGAAAATAAAGGTTTTAATATTTAACACCTCAAAAAACTCAAATTAAAACCTTTATTTCGATATATTCTGGCTAACTTTTTTAACTTTTTCTTTCAAAAGTCAATACATCACCATTACCTTAATGTGCATGTGAAATATTAACGTTGTAGCCCCACCCGTTTGGTCAGAATCGCCCAAATGTCACGAAAATATCGCACTAAAAATCGAAAAAAATCGTAAAAGTACGATATTCATGAGAAATATTTCTTCGATTGTACCCAAAAACGTAGCAAGTCTAAGTTCAGAGAAAACGAAGGTCCCCTCAAATTTTCATCAAGATCGCATATGCCGTTTGCCCGGTAGAGAGCGAACAAACAGACGGGAAAAAAAAAAAAAAAAACACAAGAGCTAAATTTTTTGGGGGGTCGGTGAAATTGAAGTCTTCGCTTCGCTCATCCAATTATTTGAAGAAGAAAAATAAACTGAATCTCTTGCCCAAATTACAAAAACGAAACATCGTGTTTGTACAGAAGCGATTGGCTACAGCTTGTCAAAAATGACACATGTTTTTCGAACCTAAATCCTCCAATAATGTTTCTTTTTTTTCGTGGGAAACCTGCCCAGGGTACTATGCATGCCTGTCTTCAGGTGTCTTAACTAGTTATATTGGAGTAAGGACAATTGTGAAGGGATGTCCAAGGGCTGTCGCTATGTTATTTCTTATGGCAGATTTTTGCAAATGGTATCTACCTAAAAAATGACAAAAGTTTCACAATATTTTCATGGGTCATGGTAAACCTAACATTTTTGTCTTATTCTTAGTTAATTAATAACTAGAAAGCCTTGAATAAATGTATTTTTTGGGTTTAGAAGGTGAATTCCTTGTTTAAGTGAACTACGTCATAGAATGATCCTTGTGGAACTCCCAACTGTTTCTGGTGGTATAAATGATATGATATTCTAATTTCAGACTAACGCCTGCGTATGCAGTGGTTGTGTTCTTCTGCGCCACCCTGATGTACCATATGGGTGACGGACCCTTGTGGGACGCCATCATTGGAACGGATAGAGACACTTGTCAAGAAAACTGGTGGACCAATCTGCTCTACATCAATAATTATTTCAATTCGGAGAGAATGGTAACCACACACACACCTTTTATTTAGGATGTTACTTCCAGAAATCTACAAACTCAAATTTTTTACTAATACACTATAATAAATAAAGCACAACGTACACTGACAGTAATGGCTTAAGGTGGATCAGCCGTTCTACTCAATTTTCTCAAATATACAACAAGTAAAAATGTACGTTAAATAAATAAAACCTAAAATCAATTATTTTGCAAATATTTCTGATCGGGCTCATGGCAAATATTGACTCTTTTCAGTTCCACCTGGCACATCATTCAACGTAGATTGTTAAGAGTCAACTATACCTATTTGAAACTTTTTTGGGAACTTTTTCTGCTTCCAGTTGTCATCCGATCGAGATGCAATTTTGCGTAATTGTTAAGCAAAGATATGGTCACTCTTCTATAGTCATAGATTACCAAACATCATTGCGCATTACGCACAAAATAAATTCCGAAATTTACCAATTTTAATGACTTTACAAAAATCCAAAATCCTATAAAAATCATTTAATTTATAAGGATTTTTTAAAATTTATTGTTTATTCTTGTTTGTTAAATTGACAACAAGAAACGGCGTCGACGCAAGCAAATATCTTGCTAAAACACTGAACATCTGTGAAAATGTCGTGGATTTTTTTGTGGATTTTTTGTGTTGGTTGAAAAATTCGCCTCTATAGAATACTTCATATAAACGACCATAACATATGTGCAAAGGATGGTAACAATACGATAAAACCGGCTTCAGGAAAACTTCCATAAAAAAATCACTGGTATTGCAGACTCTTAAGTTAAAGTGAGACTAATTTTTAACTGTCACTCTTGAATGTGTCTTGAATGTGAAAAGAAAAAAGGAAATTTTGTACAGTTTTTTTTCCACGATATTTTTAGTTTGCCGGAATTTTGGACCAATTTGTACCAATGAAAAAAATAAAATTGGGGTCGAATGAAAGCAAGTATTGAAATTGTATTTAGTTTATGCCAGTGTTCATTTTAAAATATGCTTACTAAATATATAATTATGCTAATTTGTTGTATCAAAATTTATCAAACGCTTTTCTGCTTATTAGGTGGTCGATTGCAAATTCGAATGCGTTTAACATACGTACAGTGACAGTGATTTATTCTGAATATTTTCTTGCATGCTACGTACAATTCTGTAACAGTTAACATTATTTGCGTCACGTTTCCCATGCATATCACTCATTGCGTGCATGTTTGTCTTTGTCTCTCTCGTTTCAATTTCAATTAAATGGACGGAATCTCCCCCCACCCTTTAGCCAGTCAGCAAACCTATCAAACACGCCATCCTAGCTCGAATAACGGTGCGTGGGGTACAAGGGTGGTACGGCTTTAGTTGAGCACAAGTAGTATGAAGAGTGCCTTGGATGGGGGAACAAGTGCAATGTTGTTCCGTATGTTGTGATGTTAAATAAGTGGTTGTTAGAACTAATGAAAACGTTTCTTTTGGTTTATCCAAATATTATAAAAAAAAAGTTTTTTCTTTTCGATTTTATTTTATATTTTATATTAATCTATTTTTTCCTAATTTATAATTCATTTATTCATTTTCTATTCATATTTTTAAAATACCATTTGATTACGGTGTATGCTAATTTGTTTTAAATTGTTGAATTATTTTATTTAATTTTATATTACATTTACATTTTATTTTTTTTTCCTTTATGTACTTATTTTATTTAGTTGTCTGTCTTTCTAAATCAGTTTTTTTTATAACAATACGATATACGTTAAATAAGTTAATCACACTAAAAACAGTAAAGAGTAATTTTAGTATGATGAAGAGGGTGATAATGATTCAAAAGTGTGGCCGTGTTCAGTATAATACAAAACATATTTCTTTCACACTCCATCACAATTATTCTATGTGTGCATGCGTAACCTATGTATACATATATACATATTATGTATTATTCATATTCATACATATTGGAGACTGCTCCACAATATTTATCAGCACAAAAAGGTGAGTGATACATTGGGTTTGGCTGACTGCGCCACAAGTAAATTTGCTTTTTGCTGCCTTAATTAATATGAGAGTTTAACTATGTTGGTTATTTTTTTAATTTTTTTGTTGATGATTATACACTATTAAAATGGGACTCTCTGTATAATGAACAGAAAAAAAGACTTGTATTGTAATTGTATCATTCGGCGGAAAATAAATGTTTTTTAATCATTTAATTTATTATTTTTCTTTAAGGGGAAGTTCTCATGTAGGTGGAATAGCTAAAATTGTATTCAACCCGAAATTACAAAATACAATTTGACTGGGAATTTGATCTCGGTAGTCTAGTGGTTAAGGCGTCAGTCAAGTTTGATTTTGAAATGACTTGATAATGTTAAAAATAACTTTATCTTCACAGCATGTATCACAGCATGAAGTTAAAATCATGTGCAACAATAATGTCCCCTTCAATTTTACTCAGTAATTGTACTTTTTTCTTTTGCAGTGTATGGTACACAGTTGGTTTCTTCCTTGCGACACCCACTTCTTCATCATAGCCATGTTCCTAGTAAAGTTACTCCATGCAAAGCCTAGAGCTGGGTGTATAATACTGGGCTTTGCAATCGTTGCATCAATTCTTATCCCTGGAGTGATCACATTCCTAGGACATAAGGCACCTCTACTGTTCTTTCAGAGGGAGTAAGTTACACATTTTACCTGATTCTTTGGAAATGGAGTTTTAAATTATTATTTAGAAGTACATGGGTTGGGTATTAAATAATTTATTTTTTAGATTAACAAAGCCCTCCTGAGGCTGGATATGTCCAGCCCCCACCCAAAGCTAGAATTGCACACAACGACCTAACGGTTGACGCGCCCCCAAATCAAACGAACCAAAACTAAAAGAATTGAATTATTTTTCCAACTGCTATTTTCAATGACGTTAAAATATAGATTGACATACAATATTTCAGTTCATAAAAGGTTAACATAAATTACATTACATCAACAGTCAACCAACAGTAAATAACAACATTATATGCATATGGGTATCGTATTTAATGTGAAGGGATGTATTTTTGTCAAAAATGTTATAAACCTTATTTTAGTTCCATTCCAAGGGTAGAGATTATGTTTTATTATATCACGTTCCTTAGATACCAACTATCAGAAATCAAGTGCTATGTGTTATGTGGAAATTTTTAATGATCTTTCAAAATATTTCTAATACAAGCTTAGGACATACAAGGCTAAGTTTTGCCTAGTGAAATTGGTTACTTATTACTGTTGCAAGTGGTACTGCTTCTCATGTACCAGTACCAAGATTTCGATGTATTATTCTCGCCCTTGTTACAGATTCTTGGTATCTCCTCGCTCCCATGACATGTTTCAAACTATTTACTCGAAGTCTCATACTCGCGCTAGCCCTTATTTCGTGGGGATGGCCACAGGATATTTCCTGTATAGGACGAGGACGTATGAGAAAACATATTTGGTGAGTATAATATCTCGCAAACAAAAACCTTCAAACCTTCGAAATTAGTTTCTACTAATAATTTAAGTGGATTGTTATTCAAACAGATTGATAAAGAAATTGTGTTTGTTGTTTATTTAATAAAAAGACAAATAATTCATTTTACTATTGTTAACACTGACGTATATGCTAAAGTAACAGACATACCTTGAGATTCCCAGACAAACATTATCTGTGTGTACTAAAACTTTCTGTTTTTCTGTTTTATAAACATGACTTCAAGCAAAGGCACCCATGTAAGTGTAATACATTTTCTGTGCGTGGGTAAGTCACTGTTTTTCATAAAAGAAACTGTATAGGCAAGATGTATTATTCATTTTAAATTTACAATTATTGAACTAAATATTATTTTACTTACAAACCATACATTTGTTGAAGTTTGTATATTAGATTCGTTTTTATTTTATTTTTATTTTTACAAAGGTACCCTAGCTTTAATGTTATATTTCGTATCCTCAACTTTGTTTTCGTAATGTGACTCTAGACAATCGTTTGCCATTATGTAATTAAGCTTTTACTTTTACGACTTGCAAGCGACGAAAATGTATTCATGATTGAAGACTTGAAAGTAAAGTTTTATTTATTTGGCCGTTCTAAGGCATTAGAATGATTGGATAACTCCCCAACACTGTATAATATTGTTTTCAGTGGCTCTCTTGCCTAGGCATGTTGGTAGCCCTGCTGCTCTGCTAAGCTGCTATCATGACTGCCAACATATTCTACAATACCTGGTGGGAATATGACGTAACACTACACTGTATGATCATCGAGCTTATATTGGGTAGAGGGAGCATCGCGCATACCTGGCAGTGCGGCGAGTTGAAGCAAACATATCCACAGCGCGGGCAGCGGGAAAGTCACGTGACATTGGTATCTTTTGAACTCGGCTGCTATAGCGCGCAAGGCTATAACGTTAGCGCAAGCCTACATTTCCAAGAGAATCTGTCAGTTCCCACTCTTTTTCTAAGGATTCATTCATTTAGAACTACAGCTAAGAAACAAACAATTATTTTTGTATGCAAACAACTTACTAATCGTGAATATTTGGTCGTTGTAGGTCTATGTAAATCCCTTTCTTTAGGCCAACGTCTTGATCTACACGGTTTATGTGGGCGAAATTAAATAATAATTAATATTTAATTATTATTAATATTGGACATTCGTATTTTGTATGTGGCATGTTATTTGTGTGAACCATTTTAATGACTTTTTACTAGATAGGATGTAATCATAGGCATAGCCGCCTAGACTATTTCTTTTTGCATTATCAACATTATAGCAAATTCCCATTAAAATATATATTATATTTCCTTGTTTTTCATCGCCTTGCCTGCTGTAGGCCTCTTTTTATGTCAATATCCACCTTGTTACTCTCATATCAATTATTCATAGTTAAGTTAATTAGTTATGATATTATATTTTAAAGTTTTTTAAAAATAAAAATTATATTAGAACTGTAAAAGACTTAAAATAATAAATGGATAACATCAATTTTGACACCTATCAACAGACTTCGAATATAACATTATAATACAATATTTTTGTAGAATGCCCACTGAAGAGTACTCATCAGATTTAACCGGTATGACCCAGGTGACTAGTTAAGTTAATTAGTTATGATAGTATATTTTAAAGTTTTTGAAAACAAAAATGATATTAGAACTGTACAAGACTTAAAATAATAAATGGATAACATCAATTTTGACACCTATCAACAGACTTCGAATATAATATTAAAATATAATATTTTTGTAGAATGCCCACTGAAGAGTACTCATCAGATTTAACCGGTATGACCCAGGTGACTAGTTAAGTTAATTAGTTATGATATTATATTTTAAAGTTTTTGAAAAACAAAAATTATATTAGAACTGTACAAGACTTAAAATAATAAATGGATAACATCAATTTTGACACCTATCAACAGACTTCGAATATAACATTATAATACAATATTTTTGTAGAATGCCCACTGAAGAGTACTCATCAGATTTAACCGGTATGACCCAGGTGACTAGTTAAGTTAATTAGTTATGATAGTATATTTTAAAGTTTTTGAAAACAAAAATGATATTAGAACTGTACAAGACTTAAAATAATAAATGGATAACATCAATTTTGACACCTATCAACAGACTTCGAATATAATATTAAAATATAATATTTTTGTAGAATGCCCACTGAAGAGTACTCATCAGATTTAACCGGTATGACCCAGGTGACTAGTTAAGTTAATTAGTTATGATATTATATTTTAAAGTTTTTGAAAAACAAAAATTATATTAGAACTGTACAAGACTTAAAATAATAAATGTATAAAATCAATTTTGACACCTATCAACGGACTTCGAATATAATATTATAATATAATATTTTTGTAGGGTGCCCATCTGTAGAGACACATCAGATTTAACCGGAATGACCCAGGTGACTAACTAGGTATGTTGCTGATAGAACCATTGTGAAAGGATGTCCGAGGGCTATTTCAGAGGACTCAATCCCTTGCATTCGACTTAGGAAAATCTTGGCAAAAACCTTCAGTTAGGATTGCTAGTCTCGACGGGATGCGAACCCGTGACCTTCCGAATCAGAGTCAAGAGGTTCGGGTTCGAATCCTGTCGAGAACGGCAATTCTACTGAAGGTTTTTTAGAAATATGATTGGCACTTAATTATATGAAAGGTGTAAGCATTGGGCTTATCTCATATGACGGACGAATTATTAAGAAATATTAATTCTTGCTGCTCAATAACAAGTAAATAAGAAGACACCAGTAGTAGCAAACATGCACTTGACATAACTTAGTGGGCACTGGGCAGTCTTGAAAATAAGTATTAACCCTGTAAACAAGAAACAATTAGGCCTCACACTATTTAGCCTATTGTTGGAGTTGGCATACATGTTAATTTTCATAACAAAATATTGTTAAAAATAATTACACACTACACACTACAATCACAGGAAGCGCAATACGACCTAACGGTTGACGCGACCTTAAACATAATAAACTTCATCTTCTTCCACAAAATGTTTCGAACATATTTTTGTATGCGATGGTGGGAGTAAAATTATCTCTATAGTGAGCCATAATTTACTCCTGATTTCATTCTTTGGAAAACTGTAAACAAAACTTCACATTATATTTTGCAAATGCCTATGTCTAAATCTGTTTTTTAGGTTTAGGTAGGCTGAGACCCTAAGGACAGGTCAACTCTAGGCCAAACTGTATACATGATGACCCAATGGCTGGTTAACGGTGTCACATATTTGCTGATTATTAATTAGTTATTGGCCCTAGGCGCACAAAATCTTACTTAAATTATTAAAAAGAAAAAGCAGTATTACATTAATGTGAAACGAAAACTGACCGTCTTTTGAATACTTTTCTTTGCATCCAAAAGCACAGCAATACCAGACCATTTCATATGTAGACAAGGCTACAGCATCGCCGCGCGTACCAATGTCACGTGGTCTTGGGGGGTCGTCTCGCCTCGATATGTTTGCTTCACGATCGTGACGTCATGCTCCCTCTACCCAATATAAGCTCGATGTGTATAATATTGTTTTCAGTGGCTCTCCCGCCTAGGTATGTTGGTAGCCCTGCTGCTCTGCTCAGCTGCTATCATGCCTGCCAACATATTCTACAATACCTGGTGGGAATATGACGTAACACAACACTGTATACTATTGTTTTCAGTGGCTCTCCCGCCTAGGCATGTTGGTAGCCCTGCTGCTCTGCTCAGCTGCTATCATGCCTGCCAACATATTCTACAATACCTGGTGGGAATATGACGTAACACAAGCAACCATCTTTGCTGGCTTGCATCATTTCCTCTGGGGTGCGGGCATCGCAGTCTTCATCGTCAGCATGGTATTCAACGACAAGTGTGAGTGGAACCATTCACCCAATCATATCCATTTACTTTTTATTTGTGAGCGATTGTTTTTCACGTGTTTTTACTGTACAACATTGTAGTGTAGACAATCAGTTGGCAAGATTGCCACTCACAGATGCAATCTGGGATAAACGCCAATCCCAACATTTCGAGCGAAGCGTTTGCTGCGTTTGGCGCGTTGTTCAATCAGGTAGCAATATTACCTTATTGGTCTACGTGCCAAACTCTTCACTCCAAACATTCTAAACCTTTTAAAAATTCAAATAACATTTTTTAGCTTTCTTCGGCGCTATTCTCTCGTGGTCGCCCATGATACCTCTTAGTAAACTAGTCTACAGCGCCTACCTCGTGCACTTGGTCATGTTGACTATGCAAATTGCCTCCATACGGACCCCACAGCACATCAGCTTCTACAACATTGTAAGTACCACATTGATGTATTTTATTGAATTGTGTTGAGATTTTATTTTGATTGTTAGACGAATATTGCTATTCTATGAAATGTATTTATTTAAATTTATTGAGACGTTTACCCGTGACCGGTAAACTAGATCAGAATACATTAAAACAATAATCGTATCTCCTATTCAACCAATCAAAATGAAATTATTATCTTTCAAGGCACCCTTATTCGTTGTCTTATTCATTCTTATTTAAATGTGTCATATTATTGCAATGTTGACAATAACATAGTCTCTAGATATTGTGTCGTTCTGTTTCTTCTACAAAGCTGTTAACAAACTGTTTTAGGTTCACAGTTCGGTCGCTGACATCGCCTGTTCTATGGCCGTCGCCCTGGTTATCTACCTAACAGTAGAGGCTCCCATCAGACTCGTGTTCAAACTGATCATGTCAAAAGAAAAGTAAGTTCGGACGCAGTTCCAACTACCGGCATGATGACGTCACGCGACTCGTCGTTGTAAACTTAAAACTGCTGTGGTTCTTGAGCAAATGTGTGTATTTGTTTTGTGACAGAGAATTCGTTTTTAAAGGCATTCTAGTATTAAAATTCTAATTCATCAGAAAATGTCGATTTAAATTAGAATGCTCTTTATAAAGTTATTGCTGATATGCAGACTAGTTTATCTTATATATTAAGCTAAAATTATTTTTTCTTCGTGTTTCAAAAAGCAACGAGACCATTATGTAGACAAAATGTACTTTTAAAAAACTATCTTTACACTATGCTATCTATGATTTGTTAAAATACAAAGTGAACATGTTTGTTTTACGATTGAACGTATCTTCTTTACAGGAAACCAAAACTAAATGAAGGACCTGAGAAAAGTTCAAGATCAACCCCACAATCAATCCCAGGAGAGTTCCGCAGAAGGCTAAGCACAACTCAATTCTGATCCCGAAAGAAAAAAGAAAGGAAAAAGAAAGAGAAAGAGAAAGAGAGAAACAGTGTGACTGGATGTGAAATTAGTAAATAAAAAATATGTTCGTATTAAGAGTCTACCCACTCAGTCACTCAACTGATTTTCAGTGGGGGACTTTAAGCCAAACCGAGCAAGCCAACTAAAAAATACCAGTACCAGAATGTTTAAGCTTCTCAATCTCTTTTCTTATGAAGAAAGCTTAGCATTTCTTCTTACTGATATATAATTTGAATTGGCATATTATATTTCAAAAGAAACTTTAGTAGAACAGGTAATTGATATTTAGCAATTAATTGAACTTAACACTGTTCTTAGGTGGAAAAATAAGTTTTTATTATGTTGCAATATTTGATTTTTTAATAATTCATCCACATAGCTGTGGTTATTGTTTGTTCAGATGTTTGTATTTTTTTGTAAATAATGTCTACCTGTCGAAGAAAAGTGAAACTTTTCGAAATATTGCGACATAATAAAAACTTATTTTCCCACCTAAGAACAGTGTTAAGTTCAATTGATTGCTAAAATATGGCATATTATAGTTTCCATAGCAAAAAGAAATTAATATCACACGTATTTCTTGTTTATTTGCCAGTAATTTCATTTCCATGTTTGGCATATTTATATACAATAACAAGAAAGAAGCATAACTCGAATTGTATATTATTTCTTTAGTTTATGAATACTAGGAATTTGGTTTAGCCGAGCTCGTTTAACCGGTTCCCACTCGAACACCGAAGTTAAGCAGAATCGGGCGTGGTCATGGGTAGAGTGGGTGACCGCTCTATCCTGAAACTCACGTATACCGCTGGTTAGAGCAGATGGAGGGTTCGAAAGCTAGTGTAACGGCTTCGTTCTCCTTGACGTCTGCTCGGCAGTCCGGGTTAGTGGAGGAACCTATGACTCAAAGTTACACCGTCCTGTCGGATGGGACGTTAAGCCGTTGGTCCCCTTGGTACTTTTCGAAAGGATAGGCTACGTGCCGGTACCGGGTTTTCCCTCCTCCCTTCTGTTCATACTTCATCCTCATCTATCACCACTCATCGTCTCGATTAGCCAAAGTGCATAAATATGAGACGTTAAGCAATATTCAATCAATACTAGGAATTTGCTATTTCAAATAATACATAGTTTCAAAAAATATAGCTTTCCTTTTTTTAAACATTTATGTTTATTTTTAAACATTTACAACAATCATGTTTGTAATTCAACACATTATTAGGTAGCCTATGCATAAATATGTTTCAAATACACCAAATTGCATTGCATTGCAAATACATAATACATAATTATAATGATACTTGATCACGACATGAAAAACAGATGAAAACAAAACAACATGTCAAATAAATGCAATGATTAATCATGTGCTCTACACTAGTTGACAGTTAATGATTAATTCATTCGTTTGGCCTTTCTATATTTTTATTTGATATGAAAGTGATGAATTATGAGTTAAATAAAGTAAGCTGGCAAATTATATGAATGCATTATCAACAACCTATTGCCTGTACATTCTTCACAAATTGTTTTCATACTTAAAATTTCGACATAACATAATAAAAACTTATATAATGTTTTGGTATGGTATGGTATTTTTGGTACATAAGTTTATTTGATGTTTCGAAAATTTAGTCGAATTTTCAAAACCAGATGATAAGCTAATTTTATGTACACCTATATTTTCACTGCGAAGGTACCTACTGAGAAAAATAATATTTTCCTGATTTTTCCATCATATTTCATTCATATTAATTCATCTATCTTAATTCGAGGCATTTACAATCTTAAAAAAATATTTTTCTACCCGTTAGTTGCAATGTCTGGACAATCCCAAGTTGAGGTACAAATAACTGAACTTAATTACAATGTACTTATATGTTCGCGTTTTCTGTAATCACTAGTATTCCACATGTAATCCTACAAGTTAAATTAAGTTCATCCTAAGCTTGTTGTTTTCTGATTCGTAATCCTCCTAGCGTGCCGCGTTTACTGCTTAACAAGCAAAAACCAACATGAAAATGTAAGGCTGCTTTAGCTTATTCGTAAATCTCAATTAAACCTCTGTTATCCTCATGGGTGAACAAAATACCGAGAACTTCAGAATGACTTTGGTAAATGATCATTTATTTTTATTTTAATAAATGTCATTAAAGAAGAAAAATACTTTATTCCTGTAGTTAACATGACATTAGATACTAAAGTTGTGGTCATCTGTGATAAATTAAAATAAGTTTTTGCAACAGAATTTTAATTGTTTGTTGAATCCATATTAACTTGAATATTTCCGAACTTATATTAATAATTGCTTAATAATACGAATAGCTGAAAATGATTTAGTATTTTTTGCCAAGAGTCAAAATGCTGTTGCCAATAAAGTTTTACGTAGTCAACTGGAGTTTTCTTTTAAATTTATATGGCTAATGATGACTAAATTAGCGGATAGATTATAAAACATCAAGTTATATATGAGATTAGCTCAAATGAGATTAGCTCAAATGTACGTTTTTCTTAGGTTAATGGATTTTAGTTTTAGGGTTAGGGTCTAAGATTGGTATAACTAAATAAGAATTTATTTTTATTTTCATTATTAAATTTATGATTAAATCAACTTCATTTATTTATAGTGCTGTACAACTAAGACAAACTTATTTTTTAAATGCATTGATTTTGAATGGATTTTCTTACAATCTTGTGCCTTCTTCAAATGGCTAGAGTTATTTCAGTCATCGCACACATGAATGTTTGCAAACCCCTGGGCTACCTACAGAGTTAAGAAGCTTCTAATGCAATTACCCTTTGTTGCCGACGATCTGGCGAACGTATAAATGCTGTTGTCGGCCCCTCAAAGTGTCGTCGAGAAGCGACTGGTATCGAAGCATCTTGCGGGTGTCCAGTCGGTCTCCCAACACTCCACCATGAACACCAGTGGAGATTTCGGCCCCTTTGCTATGCACTACGCTGCTGGCAAGGAATTTGACAGGTAAGATGGCGTCATTGTATATATTATACATGCTCTTTTTAAAGTTATGTGCTTTTATTAGAGGTACGTGTGTATAGCATTTTCAAGTGTCATTTTATAGCGTTTTGTAGCACCTTTTTTGGCCACTTTCAAAAACTTGTGTGTGAAGTTTTTTCACATTCTTATTTCGAAATTATGTTATCAAGGTTGAATTAATATAAACTGAATAAAAATGTATGTACACAAATTATAGATACTGTGTTAAATAAAATAAAAAAGGTCTGGAAAACCGAAGTTGTAAGTAAAAAATAGCGCTTTGTAGCATCTATTCACAATACGCTATTTTCACGTACCTCTAGCTATTTTACATTCTGTTCTGTGTCTGAAGGGATCCTTGATGGAAAAGACAGAACTTTGTTTTGGAGAAAAAAGTAATACTACTAATAGTTATTTATTTTTCAATGTAGTACTGATAAAACATAAAAAATAGTAAAAGTACTACCATCAAATTTAGTGTTGTCCCGCGGTGGTACATACGATTAGGGTTCTGGTCAGACTCAGAAGAGTATGGTTCTACGAGGACGTGGGTTCGAATCCCGCTAAAGGCATGTTTTTTGTAGTTATCGTTTATCGTCATCTATCACCATTCATCGTCTCTAATAGCCTTAGTGTATTACTAAACACTTTAGCAACAAAAATCACCATGATTAAATATATCATTTGATTCAGGCCTATTTAAAAACAAAAAAGAAGATACATGCATGCATAGAATAAATTGGAACATCAAGTGATTAGACTATTACATTGAAAATCCTTGTTTATTTACACACATTTCTGGGAGTTAAAAACATATGATATTCTCAAGTTCCCAAATAATACAATTTTATGCAATCTACCTTAAATTTTGTATTTTGGTGGAGGTGCCGGGTCAGAATATGTGGTTTAAGCGCGTATTTATTACCTTGAACTGATGTATGCCGTCGGCCAACAAAGTTAGTAGTGTACCCTGAATAATACTGATGTGTTCCGGTTAGTTAGTATAACAATGTTGAATCCAAACAGTAAATACTACATTATTTACAAAAACAAATTATAATAATAGAGAAACAAAATCAAACCCTTAAAAAGCAATGACAAGTTCGTGTCTCAGTTAAGCTTAAAGTGCCTTTTAGTGTCCAATATTGTTCTTAATCGATTTATATTTCTTGTGGGAAACCTGACTATTTCCTTCATTGATCTTACCGGTATACTGAAGTTGGTTAGTGAGGATGTCGATAACTAATGCCTTTATTCAACACAAGAGAAATACCCTTATAAGCATGACGAATCCGATTGCTCATACTTGTGTTTCAGTGTCCCATAATTGGTTCTTGAATCAACTGTCCATATGTCCTGTGGGGACCCTGCCCAGCATGCAAGCAGTACTTCAGGTGTCTGACCTCGTATATTAACTATCTCGTTGTTAGTGCCATGTACCATAGCTGGCTGCAATCCCTTGTAACACGCGATTACCAATTGAGGGAGAAGTACGTCTTACTTTAACATATATATTAACTTTTGTTGTCTGCCCATGAAACCTATCAGGGGGGCTGAAATCCCACGCCAACACACCTGCCACCCCCACGCATCCTGTGAGGACCAAACCACAAGCACGTTACTTTACTACTGATATTAGATCATTTTTGTTTGGACAGTGCTACACAACGCTGGAAATCACCCAGAATCACACGGCGATCCAACACCCAAATACTATGTCTTGTTTAGACGGACCCACAAGCACCGCGTCTTACCTCCTGGATGACCTGTAATTACCATCGCTGTTTTAAAATGCTGACTATAAGGGTGGGAATCCGAACACAGGAGCTTCTCATGGCAGATTCGAACCCACACAGAGCCTACGTTTTAGCTTCTGACCTACCTGATATTAACTCATCTCTGTTGTTTCAGTGCCCATGAACCTATCAGACGGTTGGGCTGGAACATCCCCCCCGAACACAGCGAGCTGGTCCACCCCCACTGGCTCCTGTTTGAGGAACCCGACACAGCAATGCACGCGGTCTTAGCCATAATATACTTCTTTCTCATGTGTGTCTCCATCGTTGGTAACGGTTTGGTTCTTTATGGCTACGCAGCGTAAGTACTATATGTGCTAGTGAAACCATGTCCCTTGTAGGTTATATTGCGTTTATTTTTATTAGTTAGTTCGTCGTGAGAAACCTGCCCAGGGTGCAATGCAAGCCCCTCTTCAGGTGTCCAACTATGTTTATTTGATAATATTTAATACAATTCAGAAATTAAAAACCCATCCCGATCGGGGTTCGAACCCGAGTCTCCCACATTCCAGGTAGGCGCCTTAGCCAACTAGACCACCGAGACGGTAACTATTTGACTTCTGAATTGTAGTTTCATTATAGATCTGAATGGATTTTTCGATGCTTTGTTGTTCCATCCATTCAGTTGTATATGTTACCATAATTCAGAAGTTAAATAGTTACCGTCTTGGTGGTCTAGTTGGCTAAGGCGCCTACCTGGAATGTGGGAGAGTCTCCCGAGTCTTCGAAGCCCGATCGGGATGGATTTTTTTAATTTCTAAATTCTATTAAATATTAACAAATTCACCTACGGGAATGTTTCCTGACCATCCAAATCGAGAAATATATATATTTGAGTTACAAATGTGAAGGGATGTCCGAATCCCTTGCATTCACTTTAACGCAAAGAAATCCTCGGGAAAAACCTTCAGTCAGGATTGCCGGTCTCGACGGGATTCGAAACCAGGACCTTTCGAATAACAGCCTCGCGCTTAACGCTTGAGCCAACAATGTCGTTAGCCCTTATTTTTCCATTTGATATTGAAATAAAACAAAAGTATAACTTAAAAAATCCAAAATAATAACTACTTTACAAAATGTGTTTGAAAGGCAAACAATTTTGTTGCAGTACAATCGGAAAAAGGTTATACCACAAACATCGCAGTCATAATAATCTTTGTACACAATAATTAAAAGATGTTTTGTTTGTTTAGAGCGAAGGCGATTCGAACGCCTTCTAACCTGTTCGTGGCGAATCAGACGCTGTTCGACCTGTGCATGATGTTAAACATGCCTCTACTGATCATCAACTCCATGTATCGACGACCTATAGGCTGGCAGATTGGCTGCGACATCTACGCCTTCTTTGGTGGAGTTGCCGGTAATACCACTGATTGTAGATACTGCACACTTTCATTTTTAAAGAAATATACTATTAATTATCAAATACAACCAAATTCAAAATTGCATTGTTTTTATTTATTTTTGATGATTTCACTTGAAATATATATTGCAAATATGTGAGCATACACATTTTGGGTATCTTTGAGTTGAGTATTAACTTTTGATGTCGTCTTTTCCTAAACGATTATGAACCTGTAAACATATGTGGGAATAGGTTTTGTTTTGTGATAGTATTCTAATTTAAACCCTCCATTTAGTTTCCAGAATGTAAATATACACACATGCATATATATACATACATGTTTTTCATGTTTATTTTGGTTATATGTTCCGTTCTCTGTATTGTCACAATCTTAAATAATTTATTAATTGTCTTTACCCCACAGTTAAGCCTTTTTCAGGCTTTGTGGGTTTTTTGATTATATTCTTGTTAGATTTATTTCTGTAGGCCTATGTAACATTAATTATTTATTTGTACAATTTTGCTATGGTGTATGAGTTCTATGTTCTATGACAATAAATAAATTTGTATATATATATATATAAAAAAAAATTGTCAATATATTATTGAAGTTTTATAGGAAGCGTCTAACGATACCAATGACACACAATTGTTTTTGTAGGACTAACTGTTACACATCATAATTATTTTATTTAATACTACAAATTTGATCAAAAGTCCATCTGTGTTCTTGGATCCCTGTTTACAATCGGGAACTGGCCTTTAATTCAAATAGGGATGTATATTTTACTTATTAAACTGTTTTTGGTACATATTTTTTTTTTCAAAAATTGAATCCGTAATTTCTACTAGTGCTCAAAGTTCGAAGGTTTCTGGCTGGTCATTGTTTGCTCTTCTATGACGTTGACGCGGACAGTTCCGTATTAAAATAAGAGTTCTGCCACTGAAAAACAGTTGTGACTGAGTGAGCAATAAATACCAATTTATTTATTTTATTTTTATCATACAAATTTATAATTGTTTCCCCCGAAACAGGTATGGGCTCCGCTATCAACAACGCAGCCATCGCCTACGACCGCTACCGTACGATCGCCTTCCCTCTCGACGGTCGTCTCAGCTTCAAACAAGCCATCGTGTTAGTGATCTTCACCTGGATCTGGGCCATGCCCTTCGCCATCATCCCCTTCTTCAACATCCTCGGCGGGAAGTACGTCCCCGAAGGTTTCCTCACCACCTGCTCCTTCGACTTCCTCACCGACAGCCACGAGACGCGCATGTTCGTCATGTGCATCTTCTTCTGGTCGTACGTGTTCCCCTCCTCCTTATCTCGATCTTCTACTACCTCCTCTTCGGCCACGTCAAGCAACACGAGAAGATGCTGCAGGATCAGGCGAAGAGGATGAACGTCAAGTCCTTGCAGAGTAACCAGGACTCGCAACAACAATCTGTGGAGATCAGGATAGCTAAGGTGGCTTTTACTATCTTCTTCCTCTTCTTATGCTCGTGGACTCCATATGCAGTCGTCGCTTTGATTGGGGCCTTTGGAAACAGGTTACTCTTCATTTATTTATACTGTATATATATTTATTTTCAATAACATATTTTTCATTAAGAAAGAATGGAGTTACTTTGTAAAACAAAATCAGCAGGATATGGAAGAGTTGTCAGGGGAAGTTGAGTCTGAAGTAGTTGTGTTTGTTCTGGCTTACCGGCAGCTAAGAAACCCAAAAGATCCGAAGTAACTAGAATAATGCTTCCCCAACCTGAGGATTAGTTTGGAAATAGAGACGGATAAAAAAGGGAGCGAATCCTTCCAATAAGCATCTCTTATCTGTCTATCTAAGCGTGCGTCACGTCTAACGATAAATCCCGAACACAACCTCCGTTTGTCTTGCATTTTTAAATGAACATTTTGTCCGTACTCAACACCTCAATCAAAACTTTCAATACTCGTAGCGGTTTAATACGTGTGTTCTTTGACAATCTGTTGTCATTATACGTAATGATTATTTTTGACGTACATAAATAATATGATATGAATTCAGGCTACTATTAATTTCGGTATTTTATTATTCCAGGAAATTGTTAACGCCAATGGTAACTATGATCCCAGCTATAGCTGCCAAGATTGTATCAGTCATCGACCCTTGGATTTACGCCATCAACCATCCAAGATACAGGGGTAATTTAGCGCACTGATTGACCACGTTTATGGGACGTATACAACATCCGCAGTTTTGATATAAGACATTATTTCAGTTTTCAATAATATACTTTCTTTCTTATCTTTATTTCTATATTTACTTTCATTATATATAAATATATATATATTCATATATTATAAATATAATTTAATATCATATTTTATATAATCAAATTATATAATCATATTTAATATACTATTAATATATTATTAATGTAATATATCATATTGTATATATTATGTAATTAGATTATTATATATATTTTAATATATTATATAATAATAATAAGCTTTCAATATAATAATATAGTATGAAATAAGCTTATAATATAAGCTCTTTCCCCTGTTCAAGCTTATAATATAAGCTAATGTTATATTATATTATATATTCATTAATATATTATTATTATTATTATATTAATATTTTTAAATTATTATTATATATTATTATTATTATAGATTATTAAAATTAAAGACCGTCTGCCTGATAATCACGTATAACCGTTGGTTAGAGCAATGGAGTTTGAAAGCTAGTGTAACGGCTTCGTTCTCCTCGAGTCTTTCGCAGTACGTTAGTGAGGAATTATATGACTGTCAAATTACACGTCCTTTCGGATGGACGTAAGCCTTGGTCCCTTGTACTTGAAAGAATAGGCTACGTGCCGTACGGTTTCCTCCTTCCTCTGTTCATACTTCATCTCATCTATCACCACTCATCGTCTCGATTATACAAGTGCATAATTGAGACGTTAAGCAATACCAATCAATCATCATTATATTAAACTTATATTATAATCTTAAATTATATTATATTATTATAATGAATTTGATCTATTTAATACTTTAGTTAGATTAAGCAGTGCGAAATGAATTTAAAAAGTTTTTATAAGAACCTTAATTTGTCATATTTTCAGACCCGGATTCTCTTACCCCTCTTCAAACTTACATTTGAAATTTTCAGGAAGGAACTCCAGATTCTTTTCCCAACCCTGATGCCACGAGATCCACAATCGTCAGATTCATCGTCAGTCGTCAGCGAGAGGACCGTGGCATCGGTTGATGCGCCCAGCGCGTAACGCGGTCACGTTGGACTTAAGACCTTTCTCGTCTCTACAACGGCTGTAAATTGATGTTGCAAAAAAGATTTTCGGAGACAAAATAATTACTTCGTCAGATGGATGACGTATGACGATGGTGGGTAAATGTGTCTACGAAAATGTAAAGGGTAAATTTAATTTTGTTTTGTGGGTACAAATACAATGCAATCTTAGGTCATGTTCTTCAAATATGTCTTTCTGAGGAGAGTCGATTGCGAATTTCTAAACCAAGTAGAGCAATCTCAAATATTTTGGTGTTCTGGAAATGTAAACTAATTTCGTGATGTATCGCTTAAGGTAAGTGTACTACATCAACACCAGTCTCGGCTCTTCCTGTACTGAGTGTTTCTCTCCTTCCTTGCGAGTCCAATGAGGACGAAACGCAATACTCATGATTATTTTATACTTTTCAATCGCGAATATTCATGCTTAGACATTAAGTCTAAGCTTTTTATTAGTACAAATGAATCTTCGGACAGTAATGATCAATGCGAGAAAAGTTTCCTAAACCAACTAACAACTAAAAGCGTTCTTTGAAGGACATCTGATGAGTTCTCTGACCACATAACGGAGCTCGATCAGCAAAATATGCACAGATATATTTTGAAGAACATGATTGAGAAACAACTGATTCTCATGAACCTACCTAAACAAAAAACGAACGAAAAACGAGCTTTTAATCAGAATCCATATCAATTCTGTCGATAAAATGTTTAAGAGATTAAGATGTTTCAGTGGACAAAAAAGAACTCCACAAAGTAAGTTATCATTCATTTTGAAGAATATCTATTTTCAACATATTCAGTAAGTTAATGGAATTAAAAATGTATAGGTACAAAATAATTTTATATATTATTAGTAAAAATTATCAACTTATGCTGGGATGATAATTAATAATTAAACTTCTTTCTTTATGACGACTTGGAAATGAATTTGACAACGATCTGGATATTGAAAATCATAGTTCATTAGAAAAGTGTTCCTTGAAAAGTTTAATTGTACCTGTTGTATATTTTAACACATGTATTTAAATTAACGAATAAATACTCCTTTCAAAGACATTGTTATTATTATTTGGTAGTGAAGCTCCCGTTTAAAGGCATCACTTTTTTTTACCCTTTAGTCTATCTGTGCGTGTGTCACGTCTCGCGCGTACTTGCCATGTACACCCTCGACCATAAAAAAAGTCTGTTTTTTAACTGAATAGGATAGACGTTAATGAGGCTATTACCACAAAAAATTATTTTTTACCACATAATCTATGGCATTATACTGCACTAAAATGACTGTTTAAAAAATTATATCTTGTAACTGTGATTTTACACAAATTTTTAGTTTTTTTTATCATGAAATTTGCGAAAATTGTCATTTTGGGAAATTTCTTAAATTGGCTTTAACTTGCTTGTTTTTTGTTCCACATAGATACTAGAGCATCGTACCAATCTTAAATGGCCCTTTACAACATCGTGTCTTGAAACTGTGCACAAAATACACAAACACGCATTAATATGCATTCCAAAATCAAACCATGTCTTAGTAATAAGCATATTTTGACCGAACCACTTACCCAAATTACAAAACAAAATATAGATGATTTTCATAAAAGGCTGTTGAGAACGTCAATAATGTCCAGTATTTTTTTGGATCAAAATTCTCCAAGGTCACGGGGCTTATAAAGATCGACCACATGTTATTTATTATGGGAGATTTTTGCCGATGGGACCTAGCTCGAAAAATACCAAGTTTGACATTTTTCCGGGTCATGGTGTACCCAATAATTTTTCTGTTAATTTCTAAATTCATAACTAGTTAGCCTGAATGAAATATATTTGTTGAGTTTAGCGGGTGAATACCCCTTTAAATAAATAATAAAAAAACAATATCTGGGTATGATAGATCCAACTACTAGACCCCTTGATTTACTTATGATAGATGGTGTACAGCAGTTAAAAATTGTACAATTATCTAACCCCTAATGATGGGGATGTTAACTTTGGTTGGAAGTCGATGAGAAATTATTAATTAGTTCAATTTTGATTTCTGCTTGATATTTCTGAGTTTCTAAAGAAATTGAGTTTCTAATGGCACGAAGAGCCGAAGGGAAGAGAAAATTGAATTAGAGGAACGAAGAAGAGGTTTTGAGAGCGCACTCGCGTGCGGTTAAATTGATATATCGGCCAAGTTAAATGTTAGTTATCTTCGCGTGGAACGTGCGTTATACCAAAGAATCGGGTTGACCCTTCACAGGTTGAGTTAACTACTGTTTGTTCTCGCTCATTGCGTGGGGCATTTCTGAAACGTTCTCTGAGGGTGGGAGGAACTCGATTGACCTTATGTTTATGTTCATTCCAGTCCATTTTTACATTCATAGTTTACATATCGTGGGGTTGAAAGTAAAAATGTCGTTTTGAGCTAGAGGATTTTAAAGTTTAGCGCTCTCTGTATAATTGGAAAGATTGATAAATAATAGACTTATTTTTTTAGAATTAGTATTGATAATATGTGAACGCTTTTCGCATAAGCAAAACAGAAAACATTAATATTACAATAATAAAATATGCACAATTGTTTAATTAAGTGCGATTGATTTTGGACTTACAGTTTTCAGCAAAGAATGTGAAAACAAAATGGATTCAGGAGACTTATTCACTTCATTTAGGCGTACGATAATATCATTGAATCAGAGTACTTCAATCACTTTTACTTTCGACATGATTGTTACCAAGTGTACTTATACACTTATATAAGAAAATAAAACTGTTTTATTGGATACTTTTAATACAGTAATAACTTTGACAGCACTACCATCACGAAGAGCTCGTTTTCAAAGGTGGATTTTCACAAAAAGTGGACTTAAAACACTTTTACTTCTAACCCCACGATATAGGATATTAAGTTACGAAGTTATAATAAACATAAATAAATAAAATACACAAATACATTTTCTCATATATATGAAAGCAATTAATACATTCACAAAACCAGATGGAAAGGGAATACAAAATTCGTTAAGCCATGGGGAATACAATGTTTTATGTCAACCTTGAATAATTAAGAATTAAACATTTTTGTGGGAGATTGCATGAAACCGTTTTATACTTCATCTCATGATTGGATGACCGTAGCGAGCGAAGCGAAGATTCCATTCGGATTGTATTTTTCTTTTTCTTCTATTTTTGTAGTTTGTCCACACGATTTCGGCTAAACCGATTCTCCAATTGCGATGACATTTCTGGAGGCCTCGAATCTTAAACGCAGTTTGAGCGCAATGAAAATTATTCATTCTTAAAATCGCAATTTTACGATTGTTTTTCGATTTTTAAATATTTCTTGGACTTATAACACTACATGTTTATCCGATTGTATAGATGTTTTCACAAACTTAATTTATAATAAATATTCGTAGTGAAAATTTGAGGCAACCAAAATTATTTCTCATAAAAATCCATGAAATGTACTGTTTTTTTCTTTTTTTAAACATATTCTTTGAACTTATAACACCTACATGCTTTTCCGATTGTATGATGTTTTTCACAGAACTTAATTTATGAAATTAATATATTCGTGTTAAATTTTAGCGCAATCGAAAAAATTAATTTATATGAAAATCAGCAATTTTACGAATTTCATTTTTTAATTACGATTAATTAGAATAAAACATAAATTAATTTTAATTAGTCTACATTATAATAAAAAAATTTCGACTTAGTAATGATTTTTTCACAGAACAACAGAAAATCCGCATAACACATGGCAGCTCAATACCCCAATTACGCTCATCCAACAACGCGCCTGAAAAAGCGTTTGCGAAGCTTCCTAGTGCACAATCTCTTCAAGCACGGTGGCTAATATTTTGATTGGAACTTGGGATGCTAGATTCCCATTTTGTTTTGTAAATTTAATTTCAATTCTCGCGTCTCACGATCAAGCCAAACGTCGTCACCTATGAATGACACATTATGTTCTTGTTGACGGTATCCTTCACGAAGAATGATAGTGTTTATTTTGTAGACTTATATTTTTTTTCACTAACCACCCTGGGGGTCAGGGAGATGGGGCTACCCTCACAAAAAATAGGTGTTTTTGAACTCGGCACCTCCACCAAAATATTATCAAATCGGATTAGGTTAAAATTGTCTTATTCTACTTCTTTTTCGAACATATGTTGACTAAGTAACTTCGCTCCCTATTTTGTTACTCGGGTCGCCTGAATAGCGTCGACTGGAACAACGTCGACCACCTCGTGTGTAGTGTACTTTCTTTGTTCCTCCTAACCTTTCGTTGTGCAAGGCCTGTACAAACGAGGTGGTCGACGTTATTCCAGTTTACGCTATTCAGCGTCCCCTGTTACTCATGTACCCGTGCACGTCCGCCTAACTAGATATTTGAAATACCGCGCGCTTATTCGAGTACTTAGTTACAACTTTCAACGCTAGATAGCGTCAAGGTGCAGAACACGCGCTACGTATTTTCCCCGACAATATCGACATTATTCGGAATTTCATGATGTGTCCATTTAAACATTTCCCTAATGAACCCTTCTTTTTGTTCCTTTTTGAAGAGTTGATGCATTTATGATTTAAATAACTTATATTTATTCTAGAAGGGGCCTGTTATAATTTGTTGCGTTGTTCACTTTACGAATATGTTATGTGTGATTTTACAATTTCCTTATATTCTTGTTGTGAGATATTAATTATGTAACAATGTTTCTGGATAGATATCTTAATTGGTATGTCTAAAGAAATAGTCAAAATTTTGTTACACAGCCGGTTAATTTTTTGGCCTGATCGTGAGACATAAGCATTAGTTTTAAGTGTATGTAGATGTTGTCGCGTCGTCAGCCAAGTCCGGATCGCAGAAAGTTCAGTTATTAGTAAAATCTTGTTTCATGGAAATCACGTCAGGTAGTTCAGTCACTTTGCACTATTCATTAAATACTAAGCAGTAAGCACTTAGCTAATTTGCACAGAATACATTTCACTATGAACATTCCATTTGGCACTTATCACTAAGTACTTATGTCTAAATGGTAATTACTGAGCACATTTCCCCGTCTGGGCCCGGGGTAGAGTTCGGTACAGAGCATGGCTCTGCTTATCTTAAAAGTCCGTAAAAGTCCATCTCGCAAACATCATATGGTTTGTTGGGGAGTATAATATAACTCCCCGAAACGAAAGGCGAGCTTTGGCGGTCGTCGTCGGGGACCTTTTCCACTTTCCTTGACGAGCACCCCGACGACGACGCGACTATGACAGACATGAACGATGACGACCACGACGTGAGAACTCCTCCTTTCCTCTCCCATCCGTAGCTGGTTCTGACAAGCATGGCCTTTTCTTCCCCACATCCCCTAGGCTAGATTGGCAAGTATTGCATAACGGTTGGCGCGCACTTAAACCAAATAACAAACAAATTTTTTTTAGCAAATTGAATATTGCACGTATCAATAAAAACTCAGCTATCAGTACGAAACACTAAGCAAGCATCATCGTAGACAAAAAAAAACGAAAAGAGATACATATAAAAAGTCAAAACCCCAATTCATTATTATTACCACTCATCGAAATTGCCAATTCAGCTATATCAGTTGTTATTCGATACAGAATAAGAGAGATGTTTTCACATAACGAATAAATCTCCTTTGTTAGTTTACCACCATTGTTCGTTTTCCGTTCAATCGCGCAATCACGATATATGATTGGGTTTTCTGGGTCATCAATGCTTTGTGATAGGTTTCCCACATATCAGGTTTAGCCGAGTGCAGCGCAATTTAGTTTCTAGTTTAGCATCAAAATATACGGTTTGTTTGAATATTCGCCACAAAACAAAGAGAGGCGTTGATCGATAATCGCAAAATGTTATTATCAGTCAACAGCAAGAAAATAAAATATTAGTTATTAAAGTTGATTCATAGAAAATAATAGTGATGATCAAAATGTAGATAACAGAGATTGTTGAAACTATCAAGATAAATCTTCGTTATAATATGTGAATTCAAATATATTCAATGAAATAATAACACCAAAGTGTTCTAGTCCGTATCACTATAGATAATATAATGCAGCTTATGCAATCTGTTTTCATTAATGAATTGTTCTAACCATCATCTATCCATTCAAATTTTTGACCTAATCCCAAAGCAATCCGCAATCCGGACATAAACAGGAAAATAATGTAAATAACGGGAAGCAAAATATAACGGAATAAATACGACGATGTGCTTTCAAATAATATATTCAGTCAATTGTAATGGGCACATAATAGGACGATTAACACAGTTATTATAATTTAAAACAAACTTAATTTAGATATTTAGATAACTATTCCATTATCTTCATCAAACAATGCCACATTTCAAAAGTACACACAACAAAGACTAGAAAACAACAGAATGCTTTTAGCACTTTTATAAATTACGTTTGCGTTACTATAATGTTACAATCAATAAAAGTGTTAAAATGTCCTGTGGTTCCTCCGTACTTTGCTGTATATTATTTGCTGTTATATAGTTTCATTTTTCTTGAATGCATTCCATTCATTGGGGGAACCTGCTGTTTCGTACCCATCCTTCCCCTTTCCCACGAACATGTCTAATAGTCTTATTTTATGTTTAATATTCCACGTTCTCAAAGGAATTTAGCTTTTAATGAAAACTTTTTCTGATACCACTTTGGTAAATAGTTCAAAAAGTATTATAAAAGCTGAGATTCTTGGAACAGTTTTGGTTATATTGAAATAAAATGTAAGACTTTTACTTGTTCTTTATGAAATTTAATATTTAAATTTTTTCTTTATTAAATTTCTTAAAGATCAAGTAAAAGTCTATAGTAGTTCAAAAAAGGTTGTGTTTAATTTGTATTTTGTTTATTTTCTATATAGTAAAATTATTTGAATTTTACTCTAGAAACACCGTATAAGTGGTATTTCTTCTTATCTCCGATGTATTTTATACTTTTTTCTTTCGGTTGTAAACATTTGATTGCAGAATACAACATAAACCTTTGAATAACCTAACATCCTCGATAAAACACTGTACTAAGATTTATGGTAGGTTCGGTCACAACATAAAACTTGCTATATAAACTCAGTAAACAGTAAAGCCTGTCCATGAGATAGTCGAAACCATCGCGGGCTTTGATTTGTTCTTATACACTGAATGAACCCGTTGTCGAGAGTATAGAGTGGCCTGTCCAATAAGTAGTTCGGAGGATATCTTTATTGTTGTCCTCTCTCGTTTGGAATAAGCCACACAATAACATTCTCGGACCATTCGAGAGCATGAATGGGGATGGGAGACGGACCCGTGAAGCCTATTTTGGTCCATATATTCCGATACACAATGATAGACACTGAAGCCATTTTATTGTGTAAAGTAATAACAGTACGAACATAATATCAATATTTTGTTGTGTATTATAAATTGAGTAATATTTGCATCTAATTGTTCAATGTAATTACATTCTTTGCATATTATACAATAGCTCATTTGTTTGAAAGTAAAAGGAAGATGGCTGATAAGTTGGCCGAATGAAAAAAAGAAGTGGAAGCGAAAAGTAAAATATGTTTTAATTTTTTTAATGCACGACATAATCTTACAGTAGCTAGTACATGATGCCAATTTATGAAAACTTGCAGTGTACACACACTGGGCTAGGTGCAAAATTTCCTTTCGTGTGACGATTTTTTAAATATTGTTTCGACACACATAATGTCTTCCACCCTAGAACAAGAGACAATTATTTTCTGAAATTTCATTTTATGTACTTTTTTTGTCAGATGATTCAATGGTCAGATGGACCTTTGGTAAAGCAATCTTACCACCTGACAAAAAAGTCGTTCATTAAAGATTATATCAGAAAATGATGTTCCCTTTAGGGTGAGATATAAAGGAACAAATTTCAAAGAATTCAATGCAAACTTTTTTATTTGACCAGCATGATGTGAATCGCACGTCTAAATTTTTATTTCCTCTTAGGAATTGCTTTTACATAAGATAATAAACCATAGTTGTCTGTGAGGAAGAAACGAATCACAATGTACTGATTGCGTCAGTCAACGGGCCTTGAAAGATATTGCGGCTTCAATTTCCTTCAAAGTGTAATTTCTTTTCTCTTCTATCTTCCCTACACCATCCAATGAGAAACTCCCACATGCCCTTAGGTATAATAGCAAACCTTGACTAGCACCCCCCCCCCTCCTCTCCTCATCCCCCCAACGCCTTGAGATAGATTGGGAAATAGGGTTAATTAAAAAGAACAGGTCATCGTATTATTCTTCTCCTTTCTTAATTCTCAAGGAACGAAGCCCAATTAAAGAGAGCAAATATAACTTTACTTTTGTTTGATTTTGGTAAAACTTTTATCCACGCCATATTTCTCTATAGTAGAATCGATTCTGTGTTATATATTTCAGGTTTGTTTCTTCAATGGACATTATTTAAAATTGTGATTAAGACAGGGCCTACTGATAGATATTTGGACTACGATATTATACATAAAATCTACATTGTGCCAAGTAACTAGCTTCTTAGGAATAATATTTATATTTGTTAATTTACTTATATCACATCAAAAGAATGATCGTAATTTTGGTGTGAGGCATATTTGTACAGCAAACATATTAGAGTATTTTTTAATCTTAAAAAAAACAACAGTTTTCTTACTTTAACATTGTAAGTGTCTGGACACTACATACATTTTAGTAATGTATGTTAACATATTTATTTTAATTCTGTTAAATATTGTGTATCCTCCAAACGGAGATACATAAACCATCTTATGTGGCGTTGTTCAGCCTCTCGAGTTTTGTTCACCCAAAGAACATAGTAACTAACA
The DNA here is from genome assembly GCA_024449915.1 of Sweltsa coloradensis. Lineage (NCBI taxonomy): Eukaryota > Metazoa > Arthropoda > Insecta > Plecoptera > Chloroperlidae > Sweltsa > Sweltsa coloradensis. Next base: position 36,543 of record JAMZAV010000242.1, on the reverse strand, counting down.
ATGGTAATATAACTCTATAATGCTGTTCGTGCTTCACATAAATACAATTACTTAAAACAATACGAAGTTTCCTAAGCAAACTTCCGCGACGCACCCTTCAAGGAAACCATCACAAACTTGCCAAATATGCGTTCGTTTAAGATTCCCAGACGGCGTAACGGCCTTTGTCGGTTATGCGATGGCTTTATAAACTGTTTCTTGTTACAATTCTGTATAATGTAGCCTTTTCAAGTTATGGTCAATTTCAATCTTGATTTTATTTTAACTATGAACCTTTACGATTGTCACTGTTGCCACAAATAAAATGTGTAGCAAACTTAAAAACCACCGCAACGTTCTTAGGATAATAATATTACACACACGTTCATGTAGAACGTAAGCGATTCTTTAAGAATAGTAAAGTATTTCATGCAAGACGTCGTTATCCGTATTTGTCTACGTCTACGTCAATTGAAATAATTAGACGAGTGAGCGCAGCGAAACGAAGTCTTTTCTAACGCTACTCCATCGGGCCTTGGCCGTGAGCATTGTCTGTATGTTAAATGTATGTTTGTCTGTCCGATCCCATACGGCCGAACGGACAAATAGATTGAGCTGAAATTTTAAACAGACATCCGTGACCAGGTAACTGAGAACTGCTTACAAAATGAGCACAATCAATTTCGATTTAAACCTACAAGAAATAATAAACTGAAAAATAGACTGCCAACGTATAGTTTTCATTTTAACAACAATGCTTTGCTCTAAAAGAAGTCATTTTTATCAAATAATTTTTGGTAGGCCGTGATTACATGCATAGCTGTGAGCAAGGTTTATCGAATCTGGTACGACCAAGGTTCCCCAAATTCCGCTGGGACATTGAGTAAACCTTGCAATCTTTACTCGTATTTCGTACTGGCTATGTTTTCCATAGTATTGTATGCATTTCAAAACATGTTTTATAATTTTTTAAATACAATCCAGAAATTAAAAAATCTTTTCAACCGGTTTGAACCAGCTCCACATTTTGGTATAAGGCGCTTAGCAAAATAGGAACGCCAAATCGTTTTTAGACGAGTGCGAGTCATTTTAAGTACCGAACATTTGCATTAAAATTGATAATTTATTTGTGTAAAATAGTTTTTAGTTTAGGGTGTAAGGCCTCACTGTAGGCATAATGCGCCACTTTTAGCTAATGCTAGGAAGGCCGTAATAGGGGAGAAAGGAATGTACCGGTTACTCAACTTGCTACTCACTCGTCTAACAGACTTTACGTTTCCCTAGTTTGTATTGATTTCATAAAATGTGTGTCTTCTTCTTCTTCTTCTTCTTCTTCTTCTTCTTCTTCTTCTTCTTCCATGTGTTCGCGTTTTTAGCCATCAATGTGTACACATTTGTATTGTTGTAGTTAAAACATCGAGCATGATGTTAGACAGTGCTGTTGGTGCATTTAATTGATCATTTTGTGTTTCTTGTTGTGCTGTAATGGTACGCTCGATACTAATCGATCTGTAATCAGAATGATTCTGAAGATTACTATCTCATGAAGATCGTTGCTAGAACTACTCGCAAGTGTAAGGGTTTTGAAATGGATTTACATATGTAAAAATAAATTCTTCTTAAAATAATTTAAACTTCTATTTATTACTAATTAGTTTTTATTAATTTTCTATTTATCAAATAATTTATGAATTTAACTTTAATTTGTTTTTGCGGTTGCTCAGTTACTAGTAATTCTCGAATATCATGAAATTCATAATATTTTTCATGACATAATATAATGAGGTACCTTATATTTTTAATGTATCTAATGTGCAGGCTAATTAAATGTATTGTAAGTCCGCTAGCACTAGCTTGATGTAACTTGCACCTTAAAGCGTATATTCTCTAAGTTGTGGTTCAAGTCCTTTAGGCTTCGGTCCCATCAAACTTAGAGTTTCAGAATATGATATAGCTGAACAATCAACAAAATCATGAAGGTTCCTACGCTTGTTTGCTAACTTTGGCAACAACATGGGCGATGAAAATCATAGTTGCCAAACAGCATTCTTTAGATCTCGTCGATGGGAGTCATGTGAATTGAGCAAGCTATAAATCATTGTAGTTGAACTTGCTTTTGACACCACTTGCAACTGCGATCTAGTATTAGATCAATCTTCTACCCAAGTTCGTTTGTGATCTGTAAATTACCTTAAATCTTCTGAAATTCTAGAAGGCGGATTTTGCATTCTTAACATAGTGAGAATGAAATTGGCTGTTTAAACAACTATTACCTACAGTCTTCTTGGTATTCGTTAACATGTTTCAGGCTATACTGAATCATACTCTGACCAAATTCTGAATGTTAGATGAAAATTTTCTGACATTATAAGAAACGAATTGTTATAGTAAATACTTGGCTTAGCAAAAAAATTTTCTTCGTCGCTCTTTTGTGTTACAACAATCCAAATACGATGCTCACAATCGCTCATTGATTTTCGAGGCAATTTTAAACTATTTACGTATTTTTGTCAAGAAATTTGTGGTTTTGCTGTGCTACGAAATTTTCTAGAACCGTTTTCTGCCACCAAGAAAAATCGTTCATGCGTTCACATACTGTCAGAATATTCGGACTATACGTTATATACCTGATTTCAATTATTTTTATCTTAACGAATATGTATAATTATTTGATTTTTTAAATTTACAAAATGACTTTAGAAGTTTAATAAATTGAATAAAATAAAATAAATCGCGATTGCTTATTAGCGAGTTTGACTAAGCTAAAATATTCCTTATAAACGATACAGACTTTAATTTTTTTCGTAACTGCTCTAGCTCGAAGCTATCTATTGTTGTTTAAATACAATACTGGCTTCATACCACAGCTAGAATATTTGCCATACAAATAAGAAAAACTTACTCAAGAATGGGATTACATTTTGTGCTTTTAACCCCAGAAAATGTTTGTTAAAAACTTGAAAAGCGCAATCGTGGAGCGTTATTTGCAGCCATGGTAAACACTCTGCTTGCGTCAAGTGGCCTCGATGTGAGTGGATATTCTCGGCAGTACATTTATGAGCCACTTGTGAGTTTTCATGTACAGCACTTATCTGCTGTGGGTACTATCCGATGTGTATTTCGTTTTTATCTTTGAAGAGAAACCAAAACCAAAGATTCACATTTTCATACTTGAGTGAGATTTGAAAATGAAAATCTCAAAATATGTCGAGCTTATCTAATTATACACACTTACATTGCTACTAAAGTTGTTCCGAAGTAGCCTCGCCAATGCGTATTTCATTGGCGGATAAATTTTGACCAATCAACAAGCGCCGTTAATAATATCGATCGCAGTTGTATAATAATAAGTTATTCAGATGCTTTATACACAATACACAATATAGATTTTTTTGTTTACCTTCTGTGATAAACAGCCTCCGACGTTATTTATTTTTACCGAATTGGATCATAAGAAAAAATAACAAATTCGGAAAATATTTTCTTTCTTCTGAAGCACATCAACTGGTCGTTCCGTGGAAACATCTCTTTCCTTATGGCCTGGCGGGTTTCGAGGATGTGTACACGTCTTTTTATTGGGCCAATAACTGGAGATTTCACTGCGGAAAAAACATTTCCACATTTCACTTTTTCATTTCAAACGTGAAGCAAAAGTATAAGATTTCTGCTAGTTTGGTAGAAAAGATAAAATCAAACCTAAGTAGAAGCAGTAGAGTTTTATATTTAGCTTAGGGTCACACAAATGTGATGTACAATACACACATAATTCCATATTTTATAGTAACAAAATATGTTTAACTTACTCTTTGTATAACATTTCATATTATGAAATTTTGTAACATATTCATTCAGCAGAAACTGTCTACTATTCATGGTCACATAAATAGAGCTAGCTCAATTGAAGTTTTTATTGTTATTGAAGGTTAAAAGTATTATTTTCATGTTTGCACCATGTATATTTGTATTGCTATTTAAATAAAAGTTTTCGGCAAATCTGCATTGCAGACAAGTTGAATCATTATCTAAAGTTAACAAAGTAGTTCAATGCTATCAAAGTCTATTTCTTTGTAGCACTTAATGTACGCTGTTTCGAAAAATCGAATTATATATTGATAAGATAGGAATTAGAAGATGTTGTGTGATAACCAATTCAAAACTTGCAAAGTAAACTATAAATGATTCAATTAGGTACTCTATGGCAAGCGAGTGATTTAAACTAACTATTCTGAAAACTAAGTTCTATTGATAAATACTCATGCAAAGCTGCTTACAGAACGTCCGTACGAATAGCCGTCGAGAAGAGATTAAAACTATTCAAAATAGCAAAGACTGGATCCCTCTCAACTTTCTAATTAGCCATCGAGAATGCATTGAGTGTATGTTACAGAACTAAACCTTTTACTATGATGTGACGTGAAATAGCGTTATTCAAAGCAATGCGAGCGTCATGTTTCTATGTCGTTTGGCTTCATTCAACGTTTGACATTATAGAGAATTTATACAAGGGAAGAAGACGAAGTTCGTACACTTCATTAGAGTTGAGCTATGCTGGATCTGATGCAATGAGCTTTGAGGGAATACATACACACATACACACAAGAAGGCAAGTTGAATATTCACAACTACACAAACACAAGAAGTCAAGTTGAATATACACAACTACACAAACACAAGAAGTCAAGTTGAATATTCACAGCTACGCACACACAAGAAGTCAAGTTGAATATACTAAACTACACAAACACAAGAAGTCAAGTTGAATATACACAACACACAAACACAAGAAGTCAAGTTGAATATACACAACTACACAAACACAAGATGTCGAGTTGAATATACACAACTACACAAACACAAGAAGTCAAGTTGAATATACACAACTACACAAACACAAGATGTCAAGTTGAATATACACAACTACACAAACACAAGAAGTCAAGTTGAATATACACAACTACACAAACACAAGAAGTCAAGTTGAATATACACAACACACACACAAGAAGTCAAGTTGAATATACACAACTACACAAACACAAGAAGTCAAGTTGAATATACACAACACACAACACAAGAAGTCAAGTTGAATATACACAACTACACAAACACAAGAAGTCAAGTTGAATAACACAACTACACAAACACAAGAGTCAAGTTGAAATACACCAAGTTGAATATACACTAGGAAAACGCTTAAGTCTCGCCGCGTTGTTGGATGAGCGTAATTGGTGCATTGAGCTACCATGTGTTATGCGAATTTTCTGTTGTTCTGTGGAAAAATCATTATTAAATTGAAATTTTTTAGAATTAAATTAAATAAAATAAAAAATTAACTTATTTTTTATTTTTTTAAAAAATTAATCGTAATTGTTTTTAAAAAATCGTAAAATTGAAATTTTTATAAGAAATAATTTCTCGGTTGCGCTCAAATTTAGCAATAATATATTAATTCATAAAACCCGTTAAATTTCGATTTTTATGATAAATATTTTTTCAATTGCGCTCAAATTTCACAAGAACATTTTAATTTATAAAATAAGGTTCTGTGCAAAATCATTAAAATCGGATAAGGCATGTAGGTGTTATAAGTCGAAGAAATTTTTTAAAAATTGAAAAAAATCGTAAAATTGCGATTTTCATGAGAAAAAATTTTCCCATTGCGCTCAAAAACGTGGCAGTTCTAAGTTCAGAGATTTCGAAGGCCTCCATAAAATTTCATCGCAATCGGAGTATCGGTTTAGCCGGAATCGTGTAGACAAACAGACAAAAATACAGGAAAAAAAAATTCCGGATTTTTTTCTCCAGTGTAGTAGAATGGAATATTCGCTTCGCTCGCTACGCTCATCCAACAACTACACAAACACAAGAAGTCTAGTTGAATATACACAACTACATAAACACAAGAAGTCGAGTTGAATAGTCCGTAGTCAAAAAGCTTACATGGAAAACGGACACAATCCTAAATCATTTGTTTTGAAACACATTACATATATTATAAATGAAGCATTAGATATTAACCCGCAATCAAGAAATTAAATTTCTTGACGAACAATTTTATTCAGTACGAATATGTATTTATTTTATTTAGTGTTTGTGAAAACGTAAATTCCAATAACGATTAGTAGAATTATCAATTGCAATAAAACTAGTATAGATCCAAAGAAATGCGAAATACTATGTTCATAACACTAAAATCTAGAACCATAGGTAAACTCAATTGTATTTCGGAACGAGCTAAATGCACGTTAATTTCCGGTTCAAGTTGTGAACAATGGGGGGGGGGGATAACGAGAGCAAATATGTAACTATAGTTTGTAAACCAAAATAGAAATCGCACTGGTGCATATTCGTTCGAATTAAACCACAACTGTTGTGATATAATTTGATTGCTGGCAAGTGACAAGGAAACCAAGTGCTGGAATTACGACTCGTAGATAAACACTGCAGTTGAACTGGAATGTGATACAAGTACAAACTGCAGTAATTGCATACAATACACGAGTTAGATGCAACTCGCGGAAGGGTGGGAAAATGATGTGTTTACAATAGCAAATCACATCCATATCTATTATGTTGATATTGAATTGATGAAGAATACCATTTGTTGTATATTCTTCATTCAATACGTATTTGTTTAATAAGCGAGCGAAGCGAGCGATCCATTTGACTTTGCCGGAAAAAAATAGTCACTGTTTTTTTTTTTTTTTTATTTATTTATTCTCGCCATAACGTTCGAACGAAGGCTCGGATCGAGTTGAAATTTTGACCATCCGCAAGCTTCGTTCTCGATTGAATGCCATTAGTTTTGTGGCAAAATCGTTCAAAAAGTTAAAAAGTTACAGTTAATCGAAAGTTTTTTTCAAACTAAACGGCGACAAAATCTGAGATGGCGAAATCATTTAAAATGTCCGTCCGGTCACGAATATGTTAATTTTATTTTGATCCAATAAGTAGTGTAGATGGAAATTACGTTATAACAAAGTACCGTTACCATGGCAACGGAAAGTCGCGGAGCTTTTTTGGCTCATGATCGCGGTCGAAAGGAGGTTCGGACCCAGTTGAAATTTTGACCATCCGCAAGCTTCGATCTGGATTGAATGTCATTAGTTTTGTGGCAAAATCGTTCAAAAAGTTAAAAAGTTACATTAAAGTTAATCGAAAGTTTTTTTTTCAAACTAAACGGCGACAAAATCTGAGATGGCCAAATCATTTAGAATGTCCGTCCGGTCACGAATATGTTAATTTTATTTTGATCCGATAAGTAGTGAAGATGGAAATTACATTATAACCAAAGTAACGTTACCATGGCAACCAGAGTCGATAAAGAAGTTTCCCCGTTGGGGAGGTCCCCTTTCTCCCAAGTCAAAACGGAATCTAACGTCCTGCGCGCTGAGAGCGGCTCAAATGTGAAACTAATAAAAGCACTGCACGCTAAATACGGTCAGTAGATTATCGATGTGCAGTGACAATGCAATAAACAAAACAACAGAACAGAACAGACGAAACGTCAAATTTAAATTTTATTTAATCATATAAGCCCAGGGCCCTAGCCATTTAAAACAATTTACTTTTGATTTATTATTGTACTATAAAGTGTTGTGCAGGCGTCACTGATATTTTCGTGCGAAATCAATTGAGAGATGGGTTGTTTAAGCCTTACGGCCGTAAGTGTAGCCTAGGCCCAAGGCCACAATACAGTTTTCAGACGTAATTACGCCCTAGGCACTCAAATCGAAATCTTGAACAATACATATTGTCGGCCTAGGTCCCAAGCTTAGGTCTACTCCGTCAGAAATATCCTCAGTAATAAAGAGAGTTTGCTTTATGCCAAAACATTCGCCAACATTCGATCGTATTTAATATTTTGACGTTTCACGCCATTCGTCGTCAACGACTGTTTTAACTACTAGTAGAAAAGTGACGTAGATATTTTGAAGTAGTTCCATCAATCGTCACACAGAGTCGCGCGGAACGTTAGATTCCAAACGCCAAAAAACGACTTTTTATTTAACCCAGGGCGGTATAGGGAGTTGGGGGACCTCCCCAACGGGGAAACATCTTTCTGATGGCAACGCAAAGTCGCACGAGGTGCACTATGCACTGCCACCTAGAAGTAATCAAAATACTATCGAGGAAGCAGTGTATTATTTGTTACCAAAGAGTTTAAATAGTTTTCCCAAAGAAATGATGTCAAGGTCCTCTAGATGGCGGTGGATTTTATCCACAAAGTAAAAATTTACCCACGGGTTTACCCAAATACCTTGCCAATAATAAACAATATTGGAAACATGGCCCCGTGGACAGCGAACGTCGCAAATTTTAAAATTAAAAAAAATGTGCAATGTGGGTCTAGCTATAACACGTGCTCGCTTATCAACGCGTCCAACTGAGCGTTTCCTAGTAATAAGAATGCACGTGGACTAAAATTCAGATGCAAAGACAGAAGTCGTATACTGATGTTAACAATTCGACGACATATTTTTATATATCTTGTAAAATTTATCAACGTCACTGACTATGACATGAACGCGTTCGGTGGTTTCTTTTCGCGTTCGGTGGTTTCTATTTCGCGTTCGGTGGTTTCTTCCGCGAAAGTTTGATTATACTCCCTGATTTGCTGTTCCTGATTTTTGGCAAACCTCATATTCGTTTGAGTGGGATCGTCTAATAAATCAGTTTTTTTTCTTTTCGTTTTTCTTTTTTAATGTTTTTTTTTTTTTTCTTTTTTCTTTTCTTTTCTTTTCTTTTCTTTTCTTTTCATTCTCCACCCTTTTTTATATTTGATTCATTCATTGAATGCATATAATATCATTCAATTTGTTACCAAAATTCTTGTGTTAAATGCATTGTTGTTGTAATGCTACTATTTCAAATATTTACGAAAATGTAATTTATTGTTGTTTCTGCATCTATGTAATTAGATTTATTTAGTTGTCCTCCTTTGTAAATCAGTTTTTATAACTGAATAGGATAGACGTTAAATAAATAATAAAAAAATAAAATAAATGAACATAACATTTTGGAAATAAACTATAATAATTGTTAATATGTGTGTATTGGAAGTTGTAAGCGCCAGTGTTCTTATTAGTTAGTTCTAGTTTTGTATTTTCCGCTTCATTTGTCTATGCATCATTCTGTCTTGTTGTTTCACCCTGTGTTTCCCCTCTTTCCCCTACTTAACCAGTTTTCGTTATCTGTTCTTGCCCTGACTTTGCGTCAGTCTGTTGTCGTTGTCTGCCTACCTCCGTAGGACACAGTTCGTCTCTCGCCTGTTTAGAGAGCACCTCAAACCTATTCAGTCTCTACCGTTTTCTCAGTGCATACAGTGAACAGTTATTTCATTCAGTCAGTTCTTCATTATTTCTCTTCAAGTTTAAAGTGTTACGCTCCTGTGCTACAAGCCTTGTTGTTCTCCGTCGCTGCGCTCTTCTACGCCTGTCTTCGAGTTGTTCTCGTCTGTGCTGTCCTGGCTCAACATCTTGCGCAGGCATTTATTCTTATTCTTATTCTTCTTAACTCGAGTTCTTTAATCCTTTTTCTATCTCCTGCGGTGGGCACTCCCCACTTTAGCCCACTGCGCCGCCCACTTACTGGCCACGTTTTCTCAAGCCCACACAACAATCTGGGTAAGTTTTGTTTTGATTCATTTTCTACAATTTACAGTCCACTATTATTCTACCTCAGGCCTCGGCCTTAACAGAAGTATTTTATTTTACCTGAAAAGTTAATATTTTACATATGTTTTCGCTTGAGCATTTTCTTAAATTAGCTGTAACTAGTAGTTGTTCTAGACAGAACTTAAACTTTGATTGGGTTGATTGGATATTGCTTATCGTATCATATTAATGCACTGAGGCTATTCGAGACGATAAGTGGTGATAGATGAGGATGAAGTATGAGAGAGGAAACCCGGTACCGGCACGTAGCCTACTCCTTTCGAAAAGTACCAAGGACCAACGGCTTAACGTCCCATCCGAAAGGACGGTGTAATCTTGACAGTCATATAGGTTCCTCCACCAACCCGGACTACCGAGCAGACGTCGAGGAGAATGAAGCAGTTACATACACTTGCTCTCGAACCCTCCATCTGCTCTAACCAGTGGTATACGTGAGTTTCAGGGCAGAGCGGTCATCCACTCAACCCTTGACCACGCCCAAAGCCTGCTTATCTTCGGTGTTCGAGTGGGAACCGGTTAAACGATGTCGACTTAACCGCTAGCTGAACTTAAAAAAAAAAACGTTAAAAGGTACAACTTATTAGATTGCAACCAGTCAAAATATATAAACTCTCTGATAAACTCCTATGGTCATTTTCTTCATTCTATACTAAACACGCAATCGTTTCTTCGAAGAAAAATGCTCTCTCATGTTACTGAAAGAAAACTTATCATCACGTTTTGTCTAAACAAGACCACATTTCAAAATATTCTTCGTCTCGTGAAGTGTAGGCTTAGATGAAGACGTGATTGATAGCAGACTGCGCTTTTCCTTCTCAGCTGACGTCCTAAACACTTAATTAGGTTCGCGTGCTGCCAGGGTCACGCGGGAAACCGCTTGTTTGCAGGAGAAACGCGTTATGAGTTTTGTTTGTTTGATCAATCGATTCAGAGACGCATCTTTTCCTCGTGATCGCGTTACTCACACTATCCATGCGGTGACATTGACAGATTTTATAGATAACTACACCAATCTATTAGTAATGTTATTAACTAGGCCGCTTCGCGAACGCTTTTTCCAGTCGCGTTGATGGATGAGCTTTTTTTAAAATAAATATTTCTGTCCAATGAAAAATCGTAAAAGTACGATATCTTCAAATGTCTCTTAAATTTGCTAAACATCACGAAAAGATCTCATTAAAATCGAAAAAAGTCGTAAAAGTACGATAATCATAAGAAATATTTGATCGATTGTACTAAAAAACGTGGCAAGTCTAAGTTCAGAGATTTCAAAGGTCCCTTCAAATTTTCATCAAGATCGCATATGCCGGTTGCCTGGTAGAGCGTGAACAGACAGACAAACAAAAATACCAAAAAAAAAAACTAAAAAAAACAAAAACACTTGAGCTAAATTTTTTGGGGGGTCAGTGAAATTGAAGTCTTCCCTTCGCTCATCTAATCACAAATAATTGGACATTCCACTGTTATAATATTTTTTCTTAACCACCTGTGTTTTATTATATCCACATTGGGGATAAATGACCATTATTTCATTTATTTAAAACAGCGTTTCGGAAATAATTAACAAACATACATCATAATGATATTGATATTGATAATTGATTTGTCAAAGGTGATTTTTACTGTTAAAACTTTGTGTACCTTGGTTATTGTCTTTGGTTGTTGATGTTTTTGATAAATATAATTTTTTATAACCTAATGACAAAAAAGGTTAATAATTTCCGAAACGTTTTAAATTGATTTATTAAAGAAATTATATCCTCCAAATGGTTTTTTTTATAATATATTCTGGATGGACATTAATTCTTACTTTAAAACGAAAATAATTACCAAGTATGCAACTCTGTTATGTACTGGTATGGCCTTACTCTCGAATTCATAATAAATACGCCCATGATGGCGTCTCTAGTCCAGAGAATTTCGTAATTCACCATTGATTGCATATTTGCGGTGTCGTAAGTATTCCGGACGTCCCGTGTATTTAGGGTATTATAATTAGTGGATACTCCCCCCCCACCCCCCCACCACATGTCTCTTCCCGAGCATAGATGATCAACCCCAAGGGTTGTTTGTCAACGGAACGGACCCCATTAACGGGCGCGAAAGAACGTTTTCAAAGTTTAGAAGGATGGCTTGGGGAAATGGGCTAGAGGCGGGGATATTTCCAGCCTTCCTGCTTACCCGCCTTCCCAAGACAACCCTTTCAATTTTCTCTCATTTTCTATTCATTTCCTAAAATATTACTTTTTTCCTAAGATGATCCGGGTTCTTGTAACGAAAAATATAAATGTGGCGTGTTAGTAAAAAATATGTTTCACTTTTTTAAACAAAGTAATAATAAAAAAATCAATATGTTTTATATCATTCTTATTATGACACTTATTATCCACCTAAACACCCCCACACAATTTAAATTAAATTTTTTTATCACTTTTAATAATTAGATAGTTTATTAATTTGAACGATTGTGAAGGGATATCCTAGAGCCCTAGGACATCCCTTCACAATCGATCAAATTAACAAATTAACTCATTAACGACTTATTAATTAGGAAAAACCTTCAGTCAGGATTGCCGGTAGCGGGATTCGAACTCGAGACCTCCCGGATCAGAGTGTCGCGCTTCACGCTTGAGCTACTACTGTTGTTTATCGTAAACAGAATATCGTGTTTAACAACTACGACCAGTGGCATATATATGCAATAATATATTTTAATCAATGCTGAGGGGGGGGGGGGGATTCTTCACAAACATTGATGATTTATTAAGCCTGCGGACATCTACATTGTATACATGGGCAAAAGATACATCAGATTACAGTTGGTTTGTTCGTTAGTCCTACCACAGGTGTAAAATACTTCCAGGAAATGGGGGTGGAGTAATAACTTACAAGATTATGTTATTAATAAGAAGAGACTAGGGAGGACAGTTTTAATTACAATTGGACAGAAAAAACGATAGTTAGCAAAAAGGTTGTAAAACGTGGTGGATGAAGGTAACGATATAAAATTAATCAAAGCATGAACAGAATAAGGTTTAATAATCTTTGGGTAAATATTAAAATGCGATAAGGTAAGCTTATTATCTGATGGAAGTCATTGTATTTGTAGGTGTACACTGGAATGTGGTGGGTAACATAAGTGCGTATTCGGAAGGCCAACTAGCACACTGCATAGATTGCAGAGTGCAAGCAAGGCGTGAGTAATACAAGCATGGGCTTGTCGCTCGCTGCGCACGGCACTACTGCGCCGCTCACAGCGCCAGTGCGCAGACTCAGTGCATCGCGGACTGTTGCACCGACACCACGTGCGCTACTCGGCCGGCCACGCGGGAAAGTTTACCGGGCCCGGCGTCGTCGGACGAAGGGGACGCGCATATCCGGAAAATGAAATGTGTTTCTTTATCCGTAATCAGTGTCAGTGCCAGTAAAAGTGGTTGCGTGTTTTAAACATTAACCTGTGTAACCTCTCTACGCGTGTAACATTGGGACCATAACATCACAAAGGATAAGATTTTTTCTCTTCATGACCACACACGCACACACGCAAGAATCTGAAAGTGGGAAGAATGGTCTTCGTTAAACAACCGATGTTCAAGATTACGATGCAATTTAAGTACTAGTTCAGTTGAGAAGCGTCTCAAACTTTGGAAACATGTAGCGTTAGCGAGATTCGGGCCTCTGGGTGTGGGCTGTCCAAATGTCTTGCGTTAGCGTTTACAAATATTATTTCAATGCGAGACGAATAAGCCGAGTGGTTCCACTTTGACCTCTGCCTGCGAAAAAATTAGTCAATGGTTTTGTTTTTGTTTTGTATTCTGTTTTTTTTTTGTTGTTTGTTTTTTGTACACATTGTCTGTAATCTGCCATTACGTTCGAACGGAGGCTCGGAATCGAGTGAAAATTTTGACCATCCGCAAGCTTTGTTCCCGATCCTGTAACTGCATAGTATTTAGTTTGTAGTGGCAAAATTCCGTTCAAAGTGGAAAAGTTACATTAAAGTTAATCGAAGTTTTTTTTTCAAAAACTAAACACGGCGACCAAAATCTGAAGTGGCCCAAATCATTTAGAATAGTCCGTCCACGGGTAACGACATATGTAAATTGTATTTGCACCGATAGTAGGTAGCTGGAAATTACATTATAAAAAAAGTAACGTTGCCATGGCCACAACGAAAAGTACGCCCCCCCCCGCCCCGATAGTGTCTAATGCAATCCACATAGAAGTAACAAAAATACTTCGAGAAGCAGTTGATATTTGTCACCAAAGAGTTAAAATAGTTTCCCAAGGAGTCAAGGTCCTCTAGAGGCGGTTGGAATTTTTATACACAAAGTAAAGTGTTACACTAGTGGGAGTAGCGGTACGCAAAATAATACTGCACTTTTTGACACGGTTTGCCGCTTGCACAGTTGTAGGTGGGACCAAAAGTAATTTTTAAGGATGTGGGAAACCGGCACTCGAAATTTCCCCTTAGAATTCAAAATGGCGGCCATTTGTCAAAACGATGTTCTCAGATTAAAAAAATTCTTTTAATGAGTGTGTAATAAATCAGTTTGTAATCGTTTTCGTATATTCCCCGACTCGAATAGCACGAAAATAAGTTAAAATAAAAATCCAGGTGAAATTCAAGGAAGTTAACATCTATTTAGTTAGTATTTCTTAAGAAAACATCTCATACGATGTTGTCGCCTTCTGCGTGTCCGGACATGTGTGAGAACACTCTTACCCTACCTTGAAATGCCTCTAGCCATAAAATGCATTGATGATTTAAATGTTTAATTAAAACCGAAATTCATTTTTTTTACTTATTGGGCACATCAGGCCTGCGTCAACCAGAGGTGCCTCAAACAGGTGGTTAATGATTATTGTGCTGGCATTAATATGCTCCCCTTTTTTAACGCGGTTCGCGCACTTGCTCAGTTGAAGCTGGCGATACCAAAAGACTTTTTTAAGATGTGGCGCCGCATTTAAATTCCATTCGAATCCAAGATGGTCGGCCCGATTTTGGAAATGACCTCTCTTTTGAACACCAAATTTAGTGCTCAAACGACTAATAATATCATGTTTGGTGTCAAGTCCATATGAATTTGAGCCACGGAAACCACGAATTCGACCTCAAAATCATAATGATCCACGTTACTAGTTTTACAAATTCACACTACGGCCTGATTTATCACAGATCGACTGAATTCTGATACGTATAGTAACACGGAATATAGGTAATTCTAAGAGTGTTCGCTTTAAAAGGCACAATTTATTACTTCATATGCCTCCGCGGTTCTTCATCTAAGTTCACACACTCGCTCTCTTGGCAGACGCTTGACACATTTTGGTACTAGTAAAAGCAGACACTGTGGCCACAATCAGTGAATGCGTGAAAAATCGTCTGAGTGCTTATGCCGTCAGTGTGCTTGGTTACCTATGCGCAGCTCACCATTGCACTGAAAATCAAAGGCGGCCGGACCAAGCCTGAGGTTCGTGCGGATGACAAGTTCATCTAAGTCCATTTCTACTGTGGCTGACTCGCAATGAATAGTTAGAGACGCGAAATACAGCTGCTCATCAGGTCATCCACACTTCTTATTCTTGTTGCCTGCAGACGTACTTTTAGTTTAGCCGTGAAGAATCTTTTTGTTCACTGTCTTTAAGGGTTGAACAACGTAGTTATAAGTTATCAACTATAAGTATCTCCCTCGTCAACAACCTCTATACAGATTGATTGCCCCATCATCTACAGAGAGTTTAAGTGTCCCACCACACCTCCCCGGTCACTAAACACCGGCTGTGTCAATTACTATAAGATCTTCGCTTAATATCCCAAGAACGGATTACCAAATTCTAGAAAATAACTGTCTTTGAGTCGGACACAACTGACTTTGAATCAATAATAATAAATTGTCTAAAATGTAACACTAAGAATCCACTTTATAACATGTACAGTACTAGCTTACATATTATTTACTCACTATAGTGGTATCATTTACATATATTTTATACATTATATATTTATTATACCCACATACATTATATACTTTGATTGAATACTATGTATACTTAGTATACCTCCCAAGATCCACCACGTCATCTGCCATGTCTAACATGAATATGCCCCACCCCACAAATTTATACGACCACACACACACCACGCCTTTCTCATGTGGGCATTCACCTTCTATTATGTAAATCAATGTTTGTTTTCTAGGCTTACACCTATTCTCTGTATCAATGAAGTTGAATAAAAGCGTTGCTAAAATCTGAATCTGAAATCTGAAAATCTGAGCGCAAGTGTGAGATCCACTTTCAATGTAAACATAGATCATGGCTATGCTGAGTCACTTACTCATGCTTGTCGAAGAATACATGGAGGTTTCATCTTGTGCGGGAATGTAAACTCACACTGCTGTAACCTGCAGTCTCATGACCTGTAACTGACCACCCTCCAAAGAGCCACTGGTGTATGTATTTCTCGTTAGACCCACTGCACCACCGTCACCCTAATAACCCGAGAATTATCTATTTTGTTCGTGTGCTTTATCTGACGGCCAAGGGCAGAGAATGCGTCTGGACTTGAGTCTTGTAGATTACTATAGTTTCTCTACTACAGAACTCACGGTGAACGCTGAGAGCGTGTTTGAGTTGGTTTGTTGTTCAAGGTATTTTAAAGAATTGCCACTATCACAGCGAGAGTAAATGTGTGTGACAAAACAAGAAACCAGGAACTGATGCGTTTGAGAGATTCTTGAACAGGTTAGAGCGCTACCATTTTTAAGTTTGCCATTGACTACAACTTTGCTGAACCTTGGCAATGGGCCCAACTCAAATGCGCGCACTCAGGTGTCCGTGGGTGCCCAGGAGAGCAAAGCACCCACGAGATAGATTTGGAGTGCTGTGCACCCACACATTAATCATCACCAATTCATTCATCACCAAAAACACGGTAGTCTTCTGCGCATCCACACAATCAGGCAATTGAAGGTATATAATATGCAGATTTATTTTTTCAATGTAAACAATGGCAGTAGGGCTGATTCGAAACTACCGCCACAAAGCCCCCAGTGGCCACACACCACCTTAGCGGGTGATGAAATTTAATTCTATCAATTCTACAGTCGACTCACTATCATTTGGTGGTTTCAGTTTTGAGCTGCACAAAAAACTACAATTATTTTGGTATTGCATTCAAGCCACAACTTTTTTCTAAACGCACCCAACACGCACTCTAAAACCGGATTTGTGCAACCATTTTCGCATATTGTTCGGGGCGCTTCCCCCCCGAACCCCCCGTCGTCGTCCCCATATTACTAACCTCCGGGATATTAAATTTCGCCCCCTCAACAGGTAAAACTACTACAGATCCGCCACTGCCTCTACCCATAGTTGTCTATGTTCTTTGAGCAACCCACAGTCGTTCTGGAAAAGTTGGCGCCCCTGGCACGAGTGTTGATGATTTAGGCTGAACACGGTTGGTATAACTAATTACCCACAAATTTTGCAGGCCCCCCACTGTGATGAAGTCTTTTATGTTGATATTCACACTTGTTGCAAATAATGAGCCAAAAAGGTTTTTTTTTTTTTTCCCCCCAAAAGTGCGGACATAAAGTTCCAAACGCCGCAAAAAATGGGAAATCCAAAAACATGGATTTTAAATTCTAGAAATTCCATCACCAAACCGTTAACGTTTATATTACGATGAAACCAATAACCTGCTAGTCAAATTGATTTAATTCGTTGATATCCAGTATATCAAATAATAGCGTTTAAATAATCTGCTACCACTTGTCAATAAAATTCCCAATAGTCACACCCAAAAGTTGAGTAAATTACGAGATTTTACCGATTGTGAATTAAAAAATTAGAAAAACTTAATTTAGCGAGTTACGCCTAATGGATCTCATACGATGGATTCTTCATAAAAGTTCGTGTGAAATATTTGCCGACGTTATTAACCGTTACCCGAAGAAAGAAAAACAGAAAACTGAGTCTGAAACTCGTCTCCGAGCCGCCTCAGCCCGACACCTAATTACAACGTCACAAAGTAAACACAGGCCAAGTAAACTCCACCGTATGATGTTTAAAATTCTACCAAAAATACTCAGTTTCTCAATTTTTTGTTATTTTACTTTAATATTGAAGTATATTTGCTATACTGAGTAGTCACTTGCTTACGAAAATGACTCCCAAACACAGAATGAATTTGAAAACAAACTGGCAAGAATTAGTTACTAAGGTCAACATTCCAAAACACCGCCGCCATCTTGGAAGCGAATGGGAATTTTTATTGCCTACCACATTCTTAAAAAAAAACTAGTTTTGGGTACAGCTTCAATGAGCCAAGTGCCAAAAAACCGAGTTAAAAAAGCGCAGAATTATAATCAGCACAAAATAATAACCACCTGTTGAACACTCTGTTGCCGCAGCAATGATTGCCAATAAGTACCCAAAAATGAATTTAGGTTTAAATTAAACATATAATCATAATAATTTAATGCTAGAAAGCAAGTTACAGGGATAGGGGAAAGGAGTGTAGCATACATCGGACCCAAATCTTAAGAAGATTTTTCTTGTAAACATACTACTAAATACAGGCGTAAACTTCAGAATGTTCACCCAGATTTTTATTTCCTTGAAATACATTACTAGCACGTTATCGAGGAGGAATATACAGAAAACCCGAGACCAACATGATTTATCTAGACACATCAAAAGAGTTTTTGTATCTGAGGACACGTTTTGAAAAATGCACGCAACGCAGTTTTGACATTCTCTATAGGGAAATTGTCGCAGTGCCTCCACATCCTTACAATATTACTTTGTGGTCCCACCTACAACCCGCGCTGCTCAAACCGGCCAAACCGTGTTGTCCAAAAGTGCAGCAGTGTCTTATCGTTTTTCATGTCGGTGTACCGCTCCACCACACTAACACGGGTTACTCAAAAACATCTAGCAAATAATACATAATTTTGGACATGGACCTGTGGGACAGCGAAAGTCGCAATTCCGCCTTAAAAATTAAAAAAAAAAATGTGCACATGTGGGTCAATGCTATAGCCCTTAGCACGTGCCGCCTTATCAACGCGTCCAACTGAGCGTATTCCTAGTTATTAGCTTCGCCCCCCCCCCCGCAAACACAATCCCCCTAATCTACTTTCCCTAACATCGCAGTGTTAATCTTTTTTTTACACGTTGGACCCTCCACTCCAATCTGCACCACTTGTACTGAAATTTGTTGCTTGACGGCTATTTCCCCAAGACGATGAGACGGTGATGAGGATAAAGGACCACTTTACAAAGGAATATGACATATGACGCGGATTCGAAACCCATACCTCGCGTAGAGTCATAGCCAGCAGGTGCCAGTACGATGTCTGTGCAGCCTACTCGGGGCGTGGTCAGCGGGCCTAAACCGTGGGTGACCAACCCGACCCCTCTCCTGCCCTGGAAAACACTCACAGGTTGAGAGATGGAGGGTTCGAGAGGCTAGTGTAACGGCTTCGTTCTCCTCGACGCTGCCGAACCTATATGACTGTCAGGTTACACAGTATCTTTTGGTATGGGACGTTAAACCGTTGGTTCCCCTTAGGTATTTTCGAAAGAGTAGGCTACAGCCGGTACCGGTTCCCCTCTCCCTTCTGTTCATACTTCATCCTCATCTATCACCACTCAGATCGTCCGAATAAGCCTCCTAGTGCATTAATCATGGGACATTAATGCAATATACTAACGCTCTATCGAGGACGATGAGTCGATAATGAGGATGAATGGTGAAAGAAGGGAGGAGGGGAAACCCGATGCCGGCCACGTAGAATACTCTTCCCCCCCCCCCCGTGAAAAGTACCAAAGGGACCAAGCTTAACGTCCCATCCGAATGGACACTTATAGGCCATTAAAGAATTTAATCTAATTTTTTGGCGCGTTATATACTTAAAAAGAATGTATCGAATATAAACTTGTCCTGAGCGTATGGATTTAAAACACCGTATGGGATCCACCGAAAACGTCGTCGTAACTCCTTTCGGCGTCGTCGTCTTCTTCCGAAACGCCTGGGTGACGACGGAACTAGAAAGCCGAAACTCAGCAAGTGGTTGGAATTTTGTTGATTCCGCTCTTAAAAAGGAATACCTCGCAATACATAGTCGCAGTCATAGTGTATAGAAGCGGGTCCCACAGGGAAAACTCAACCTTCTGTCTGGTGGGCAAGTCTTTGTGGCGTCGGATGGAAACTATAGATGTTAAAAAACTATAGTAGGCTAGATCATAGATATTGAAACACCTATTGTAGGCTAGATAGCAGTCTTTAATACCTCCGCACAGACGCGAGCGTAGCAAATTGAAGAGTCAATCCCACCTTTTAAAATGGCGATTTGGCGTTTTAATTCGTGCGTTTTTAATGCAATTAAGTATTTTACTGGATTGTTGATAAGGTTTTAGCTTGTGTAACATGGGATTGCACTAACAGAAACAATAGAAGTTATTGCATAAAAGACTTTGGTAATAATTTTGTGTTAATGGCTAATATGCTCACTTGTCAACCTGACAGCCATATTTGGTCTACAAATCGCTCCCATCTAATTAACATGCAACACTCCTTTCAAGATGGCTTCAAATTGTCACGGAAGTGGATTAATGACTGCGGATCTAGCTGCTTTAGGTGTTTAATATCTATGGACGGAACTATAAGAGTGGCGTCTATAGTTACAATTTGTTAGTGATTATAACCAGTCATGTTCATCGGGTTTATTCACACTTGATTATCGTTTCAATAGTGTATTTTCTAAAATGTTCACCATTTTAATAAGCGTTGTGTTTTGGAACGTTTTATAATGTCTTGTAACATATGGAATATGGATAATATATTTTTTTAATAATTTTAATTGTTTTACCCTTTTGCTTCGGCCGTAAAAACTCCCATAATAGAAAATAATATACACTAAAACACTCCAAAATCTGAAATCAGTTATTAAATAACTGAATAGACATTAAATAAATCTCAATAAATGGGTTTAATTGCTTTTTATGTTGATGCTCTAGGTCTTCTCCATAACGTTATTGTTTCAAAAATATTTTGAATTGTGCAAAATGTAGCTGATCTGTATTTTATTTTTTTTGCTCGTATAGGCACACTGTTGTTATCTGAACTGCACGTTTTGAGAACTTTTGATTGTGAGAACACTTTTTAGAATAAGTAGACGCTATACTCGAAATCACCTGGTAGAGTCTTATGAATTTCCCAGATTATTCGAATTTCGCATCTTAGTTCGACTAAAGTTGCCGTCCGCAGTAAATATAATATTACTATTTTAGACGATGGGTGGTAATAGATTTAAGTGTTACGCAAATTCGTGTCTCATACGGGATTCGAACCCACGTCCTCGGTCATATTCTTGAAACCGGTGCCCCAACTGTATGAGACATCGTAGACAAGTGTAATTTTGAGACGCAACCAATGTGAGTATTCATTCGTCGAATGTAAATCTACTAATATTATACCTATTTATTTGTCTCTGACGAACAGGTCGTAACAACCCACAAGTATCAGATAACTAAAACTAAACAATTACAAAAACACATTTATCACAATTTAAAACCAATTCAAATTTGCGTTTTACAAATTATTAATTACGTGAACAAGTATTATAAAAATAAAATTATACAATAAGTAAAACTTGAATAACGAAAGTGTAAATAAAAAAAAACGACTGAAGAAGAAGATAAAGAAAAAACTAAGGTTATAGAAGATAAAGATAAAGGTGTTATATTGGTATACTGGCTCAGTGTGAAGGTGTTATATTGGTAAACTGGCACGCGGTTGAAACCAATTTCTGTATCAAAGGCTAATTGTTATTTGTTGTAGGTGTCTTGATTTCGGTTGATGGGGGAAAATTTTAAAAACATCAATACGAGTACATGGCATTTTGAGGGAGATGTGATTTCTTTTTAATCTTATAGGGATGCGTATAAAATGAAAAGCCGTGTGGACTCCACCTCTCTATGCAACCTACTTTACCTCACTGTTAGTAGTCTCTCTACAATGCGACATACTGCATCTCCTAATGAAGCAAATGGACTCCCGCCCGACTCGTACGAGAACCGCAACTCTTGAACGGAGAGCCCTCGACACAGGCGCTACAAAGGACTGGGGTGTCTGTGACCGCTATGTTCTGGCGCTACCCTGTAAACAAGGCCTTGTTCTTTGGTGTGGAGGGGGAGGAGGGGGGGGGGGGAGACCAAGTGGTGTACACCACAAGTACAGAGCAGACCGTTCAGAGACCTGATCATCTCACGCGTATAATGAATGATTCTGTCATTTCCCCTTGATCGAAGTGTTCTGCACTATGCACCTTCCACGTAGTTCATGCCCATTAGCACTTTGCTGTTTTGAAAGTTACGCATTTTTGAATGAGCGTAGCGAGCGAAGCGAAGATTCCATTTCACTACACTGGAGAAAAAAATCCGGAATGTTTTTTTTGTTTTCTTTCCTTCTTTTTTTTCTATATTGTTGTGTGTTTGTCAGCAGGATACCGGCTAAACCGATACTCCGTTTGCGATGAAATTTTATGGAGGCCTTCGAAATCTCTGAACTTAGAACTGCCACGTTTTTGAGCGCAACCAAAAAATTATTTCTCATGAAAATCGCAATTTTACGATTTTTTTTCGATTTTTTGAAAATGTATTTTACTTATAACACCTACATGCTTCATCCGATTTTAATGATTTTTTCACAGAACCTTAATTTTATGAATTTAGATATCCGTGTGAAATTTGAGCGCAATCGAAAAATTATTTTTCAGGAAAATATAAATTTTGTGGGTTTTTTCTTTTTTAAAACAATTTTTTACTTATTACACCTACATGCTTTATTCTATTGTAATAATTTTTCACAGAACCTTAATTATATGAATTTATATATTCGTGTGAAATTTGAGCGCAATCGAATAATTATTTCTTATAAAAATCGCAATTTTTCGTTCTTTTTTTCTTTTTTTTAATAAGTACGATTAATTAAAAAAATTAAAAATTAAAGTTTATTTTTAATTTAATTTTATTTAATTTTTAAAAAATCTTCAACTTAGTAATAATTTTTTCACAGAACAACAGATAATCCGCATAACACATGGCAGCTCAATGCACCAATTACGCTCATCCAACAACGCGGCGGGAGTTTTTCTAGTTCTACAAAAATATCAATTGTTAAAGGCATGCGTTTTTGCGGAATCTCTTTGTTTTTATAAGTTTTGAGACAATATTAAACATAAATTAGGCCTACTATTAAAAACAGTTTAGTGAAAAAATAGCTATTTATATTTAATATCTGTCACTGTCAGTTATAACAACTGATTCGCTTATTTCCGTCTAGCAGATAAACAACAAAGTCGGCAAGTGACATTCGTCTATGTCACAGCTCGGCCCCCTCCCCTTTTCCTTATTTGCAAATCACTCTCTTCAAATAGGTATAAAGTCCACTATCTCCTACCTCGCACCCCTCTCCAATCATCTAGAATCTAGATGCCTCGGGCAGCTAGGTCGCAACCAATAATATAACATTTTGTTTGTTAATCGGTACAAGGGCACGTCAACCGTTAGGTAATAATGCGCTACTCTAGCCCGTAGGATGTAGGGATGATAGACCTGTGGTGGACAGATCCAGCCACTAGTAGGGGGAAGAGAGGGAGCGTTTCTCACGTCGTGGACGTCATCGTCTTTGTCATCGTTCGCGTCGTCTTTGTAATCGTCTTCAACGGGGATGTCGTCAAGTGAAGGAGTTGTGATTGCTCCCCGTCTACGACTACCAGAGCTCGCCTATAGTTTCGGGTAGTTACATTTACTCTGGGCTGTGCTCTGGATGTTTGGTCTAACCTTCTCTCTCTAAAATTTACAACATTGATAATAAAATATGTGATCCTATTTGACCTCTTAAAACTTCATGTATTTTCTAAAGGGAACTAACAAAAGTTCTAAAATACGAACGAAGTAAATGTAAGACAGGTGGGAAAGTACTAAGATGAACTTAATTTAATTTGTTGGATTTTATTTTTACCGGTTAGCTCCATCGCACTCGAAGTATTTATTTAAGACTTGTTAACCCCAATCGGAAAGGTTTTTTATTATTCAATCTGGGTAGATGGGAAAGGTTTTTATGATAACGCGTTCCCCCCGACTTTTATAAATCTCGGGGTCAAATTTCAAAAATAAGATAGAAGTTGATCGAAAAAGATCTTTTCTTGTATACACATCTATAAAAAACGATTAGAATTTAACAGCACATGAAGTCTGTCGGGGGTTTTGCGGAGAAGTCCATGTATTGATCTTGTTTCTACAATCACTGGTAACCAAAAAACAACACAAAAATAAAATAATTCCGGGGAGTTGATATTTGGTCGAGGCGCCGGTCTTTTAAAAAATAATTTTTTTATTTATTTTTTTAACGCTATACTATTCTTTTAAAAAAACTGATTTTAAAGGGGACTAAACCCTTTCTGTCGTTCTCTGTAACTGGACCGTCCATAAATGATGGCATACAATATTGTTTGGGGGGGGGAGTCTTTAACTGGCAATGTGTGACGGGAAGTAGGGGGGGGTTAGCCCCTATAAAAACCCAAAAGACTGCATGTAATAACTTATTTTACTGTGTAAAAAATACAAATTTGATTTTTTTACGCTAAAAGTAATTTTATTAGTAAATTGTTTGATATAAAAGTGAGTGATTTTTTCCAGAAAAAACATTTTCCCCAGAATATGGTTTCGGGTCTAGTGGGTTTGGGGGGAAGACGGTGGTGGTGGGTTTTTAGTTTTGGGGCATTATTTAAAGGGGGGAAGTCCACAATTTGTAAAAAATCTTGACAAAGGGCTAATTTGTTAAAAATTGTGTGGCCCCCCCCAGGGGTCAGTAAAATTTACCATAAAAACAATTGCACAAAAGCAGCAAGGAAAACCCTCGCGGAATATATTCCCGAATTTTAAATTTTTCCAATAAGGAAAATTTTGTTTTCGAAATTTCTCCGGGAAAAACTTGGGTTTTTTTGTGATTTAAAAACAAAAGGAAAACAGAAAAAAAAAATCCCCGATTTTTTTTGATTGATTTTTTTTTCGACTGGTGCGCAAAACAAACCGAACGTGCATTTTCTTCCGTGGGAAATTTTCAAAAAACTCGTTTTGTTCTCTCGCCAACCCTGCACGTGACGCATATTGCTAGGAAATATAAAAACATACAAAAACTTTGAAGAAAAAATGGGTCGAATACTCCTGGGGTATTTGATATACACACCGCTAGACCCGGGGCGTAGCGGTCGAGCGTAAAAAGGAGAGAAGTTTTGGGCAGGTCGTACCCTGCTATTTACCCATTTATAAAAAACGGACGTGTAAGTTCTGCTGTTGAGAGAGAGGGGGAGTACAGTTATTGAGAGAATAGGAAATGACGGGTTTTAGGAAAGTGAAGGGTTTGACCCATTTTGTTTAAACTCTAAATCGAATAGTTTAGACGTATTGAGCTTTTTGTGTTTTCAAAAGAGGAAAAGGAAATTGATTGAAATTTTGTTTTTTTTAACTTTAAATGATTATTTTAACGTTTTCTTTGTAAAAAATTCCCAAATATCACGAAAATTTAAAAACATATCATAGGAAAAAGCTTAAGTCCCCCGCGTTTTTTGGATGACGTAATTTTTTGCATTGAGTTGCGAAGTGTTATGCGGGTTTTCTGTTGTTCTGGAAAATTCATTACTAGTTGAAAATTTTTTAAAATTAATTTAAAAAAAAATAAAAAATAAACTTTAATTTTTAATTTTTTAATCAAACTAATTTAAAAAAAAATAAAATCGTAAAATTATATTTTTTTAAAAAATAAATTTTTTGTGGCTCAAAATTTTAGAAAAATAATTAATTTACAAAAATTAAGGTTCTGTGAAAAAATCATTACGATTGGATAAAGCATGTAGGTGCTATAAGCCAAAGAAATTAAAAAAAATCGAAAAAAGTCGTAAAATTGTGATTTTTTAAAGAAATATTTCTTTCGATAACGCTCAAATTTCACAGGAATATATCAATTCATAAAATTAATCTTATGCGAAAAAATTATTACAATCGGACAAAGCATGTAGGTGTTATAAATCGAAGAATTTTGTTAAAAATCGAAAAAAATCGTAAAATTGCGATTTTCATGAGAAATAATTTTCCGATTGCGCTCAAAAACGTGGCAGTTCTAAGTTCAGAGATTTCGAAGGCCTCCATAAAATTTCATTGCTATCGGAGTATCGCTTTAGCCGGAATCGTGCGGACACAGACAAAAATACAAAAAAAGAAAAAAAAACATTCCTGAATTTTTTCTCCAGTGTAGTAGAATGGAATCTTCGCTTCGCTCGCTACGCTCATCCAAAAAATAATATCAACTCAAATTTAAAAAAACTTGACTGAAAGCTGGTATTTGTAGTAAAATGAAAGGCAACTTAAGTTTTGTTTAGGCTCCATAGCGGAGAGAATAAATCAAAATTTCGTTGTTACATGTCTCTTTTTCACTGGTAAATGTTAGCGAATTTCGGAGGCTCTGAAAATAAATGTAACTAGGAAAACGCTTAAGTCCCGCCTCGTTGTTGGATGAGCGTAATTGGTGCATTGAGCTGCCATGTGTTATGTGAATTTTCTGTTGTTCTGTGGCAAAATCATTACCAAGTTGAATTTTTTTTTAAATTAAATTAAATTAAATTAAAATTGACTTTTTTTTTTTTTTTAAATTAATCGTAATTGTTGAAAATATCGTAAAACTTGTGATTTTTATAAGAAATAATTTCTCGATTGCGCTCAAATTTTACACTAATATATTAATTCATAAAATAAAAAATCTGCTAAAAAATCATTACAATCTGATAAAGCATGTAGGTGTTATAAGTCAAAGAATTGTTTAAAAAAAGAAAAAACTGTAAAATTTCGATTTTTATGATAAATATTTTTTCAATTGCGCTCAAATTTCACAAAAATATCTTAATTCATAAAATAAAGGTTCTGTGCAAAAATCATTAAAATCGGATAAAGCATGTAGGTGTTATAAGCCGAAGAAATTTTTTAAAAATTGAAAAAAATTGTAAAATTGCGATTTTCATGAGAAAAAAATTTCCGATTGCGCTCAAAAACGTGGCAGTTCTAAGTTCAGAGATTTCGAAGGCCTCCATAAAATTTCATCGCAATCGGAGTATCGGTTTAGCCGGAATCGTGTAAACAAACAGACAAAAATACAAAAAGAAAAAAAAAAGAAAAAAAACATTCCGGATTTTTTTCTCCAGTGTAGTGAAATGGAATCTTCGCTTCGCTCGCTACGCTCATCCAATAAATAAATAAAGTCAAATAAAAATAAGTTGTATTTAGAGTCCACCCACTCAGTTACATAACTGATTTCCAGTGGGGGACAGTAAATCAAAGCGACCAAGCCAACCCTGTAGGCCCCGACGCAATCGACGAGTGAGCGGCCGATAACCATCCAAAGATCGATATGCTTTTGTTTTGCCTAAAAGTGGTGAATTGGTCGTAAAGGTAATCCATATTTTAGTTTTATAGTTTATTTTCGTATTTACCATAAACATCTACCGGTTCTTATGATTCTTTGTATGCATGACCGTAGCCATATACTTGTGTTGATGGCAATGACTTTTTTCTAATTAGTCTTACAAATAATTTAACGTTATTATGATATTCGTTATGCTAATGTTGATTTTTTATAGTGGAGAAATTGGGATGGATATGAATTGGTCGGTGATATATACAGATTTTGATCTTTCGAATTTCAGTCTCTACAATAGTGTAAAGACAATTTTTCAACAGACGACCGTATAAAATGGTTGAACAATATCCACTTTTTCGTTTACACTTACAAGAAAAATGAGTGGGAAACATGAAGATCCCGCATGAATAGTTACTGTGAGTTTTAAATGTAATTTTTGATTAAGTGAGTAGAAACATTAACATAATTATAAATCATTTTAAAGAAATTCATATCGATTTTTCCTCGTCACACGCCCGACAAACATCAATCAATCACCTTGACATAATCTCAGGTCATCAAACACTCTTTACTTTGTAATTGAGCATCTATCATTCTGTCTCAAGATTCTCTTTTCCTAATACCCATTTTATTTGAATTTTACACCCAATTTCATAGTCAAACTACAACGTGTTAAAGGGAGGCTTTTATTAATGGGCCTGCAGACATGGAGTCATTTTCGTTTTTCTCGTAATCGATCGAATGAAAGATTGCGTCGAGCGTTTTAAATGTTGTTGCGCCCGGATGCCAACCCTTGAGTTTGTGTAACACGGTTAAGTCACCCCTAATCAGGGAGAGGCTTTATGTGGGGCTCAAGAGATTTTTAGGGGTTGCGATAGGGACAGTGGGCGGAGGAAAGGGGAAGAAAAACGCCACAGACGGGTCTCGGGGGTGCACAATCAAGGGGAGACGATCTCTTTCGAACGGTTTTTTTCTATCTCGCGTCGGTCCAATCAGCCACGTTTGCTACATTTCCGAGATAAATTTGCGAAAGTTCGAGTTTTTTTTTACGCGCCACGGAGAGTAGGAAGTTTCTTTGAAAGTTGGCACGGCGGTCTTTAACTATTTAAAAATTACAAATCGTTGCGACGA
The DNA here is from genome assembly GCA_024449915.1 of Sweltsa coloradensis. Classification (NCBI taxonomy): domain Eukaryota; kingdom Metazoa; phylum Arthropoda; class Insecta; order Plecoptera; family Chloroperlidae; genus Sweltsa; species Sweltsa coloradensis. The sequence goes on along the minus strand of JAMZAV010000242.1, from coordinate 8,277 downwards.
AAGTTAATTAAACTTACGTAGCTAACTAGCTTTCATTCGGAAGTTTTAACACCGAACTTTGTAGGCATAAATGCGTTTGATTCCGTGTATTTTAGATCTTACATCACCCAAATGTATTAGCATCCATCTTTGTTCCTAGCGTTGGAATCAAGTTTTCTTATTTGGACTTTAATTTAGTTGATGTTAATCTCTATATAGTATTAAAACAAAACGAAATGTGTTATAAATCTAACATTGGCCAATTGCTATATTATTTACTTAATGTAGACTTATTTTAATCATGTATTATTACTCTCCGTTGAAGAATTCCAAATTTAAATTCTACAGGCCTAAATCTACTCACAAACTTTCTACGTATGCATTCAAATCATGCAAGTTCCTGCAGACGGTTTTATTATTAATTACTTTACAACCAATTTATAGCATGATATAAAAAATAAATATGGAAGAAGGAAGAAGGAAGTTAAAAAAAAGTAATTTACATTTCTTTAAATGTCATTTATGTAATGATCGTTTTCTCAAGTACATTAACGGATTTACAAAAGACAATACATCACACTAAGTTTAGACTGATAAGATTAAGTAAGTAAACCAGGTTATATTTCAGAGTACGTGTTTATCCGTGTTAATTAGATGTTATGCTGTCTGCAATATTAGGATTCGACTGGACATCTCATTGAGTGAGCTATGGCATAATAATTTAAACCACGCCAATGATTTTTTAAGACTAGGAAAACGCTTAAGTCCGGGCCGCGTTGATGGATGAGCGTAATTTTTTTAAACGAAAAAAGCGTAGAATTGCGATTTTTTTAATAGATAATTTTTAGATTACGCTCAAATTTCACACGAATATATTAATTCATAAAATTAAAGTTCTGTGAAAAAATCATTACAATCGGATAAAGCATGTAGGTGTTATAAGTCGAAGAATATTTAAAAAATTGTAAAAATTGTAAAATTGCTATTTTCATAGCAAATATTTTTTCGATTGCGCTCAAATTTCACACGAATATATAAATTCATAAAATTAAGGTTATGTGAAAAAATCATTGCAATCGGATAAAGCATGTAGGTGTTATAAGTCAAAGAATTTTTTAAAATCGAAAAAAATCGTAAATTGCGATTTTCATGAGAAATAATTTTTCGATCAATTTTTCCCCCCGTGCAGTTCTTCGTTCAGAGATTTCATAGACCTCCATAAAATTTCATCGCAATTGGAATATTGGTTTAGCCGGAATCGTGTTCACAGACACACAAAAATACAAAAAAAAAAAAAAGAAAAAAAAAAAAACATTCCGGATTTTTTTCTCCAGTGTAGTGAAATGGAATCTTCGCTTCGCTCATCCAAAAAGTAATTTTAATTTATTTTTGATTTTAATATTTTATCTTTTGCATCAATTATTAAAATAAAGTAGGGCCTACATAAAATGCCCCAACATAATGAAGTGTAAAAAAGTAAAGTTATACCACCAATGCGGTTTATCTATTTGCTACATCTCGCCGTCGCTGGGAAAGTCTCACATTTGTTCACCGAGTGGACGGAGCGAACGGGTCGGCGGTCGCCGCGGGTCAGGAGGCAGACGAAGGTTTGACAGATCAATTCCGAACCTCATGTTGTCAAGTACAGAAGAGGCGGAGTTAACTCTCTCGATAATTCTGCGGAAACGAACATCAAATGTATTAAACCTTGAGAGATTGATTGGTTGGTGGAACAAATGTCACAGAACATCGAAACAAGCGGGGTACAGTGTGTCGTCTCGAAATACCTATTTTGTGTGGTAAATATAGATCGCTCGTAGTAATCAACATTTATTTATCTACAATACAACAGTAAAAATTTATCAAGATGAGTTGAAATAAACAGACAATCTAATCGGACAGTAAAAAGTACGCCCCACAATCAGTGAAGCTCTTATTTCATGTCAATATTAATTCGTAAATTATAAAGTTCGTAATCTTAGTCCAAAAACACGGTGACATAAGTGATTTTTAGTAGAAGACTTTGAACCAAGCTAACCCTGTAGGCTTAGGCGCCATCAGCGAGGGAACAATAGCCAACCGGAGACCGTTATTTTGCATAGTAACACCGATCCAACTCGTTGGGGACGATCTACCCGCGTATAGGTTTATAATCAACAAGACTAAATCAGAACAACCTTACAATTGATTATGTGCATCATTGCTAAGATGGCTCACCGTTTACTTAAGGCAGAAATCGTACCAAGATCCTTTTGCATTGGACGCGGGAACTGTAACCAATAGACTTACGAGCCAAATAACAATTAACAACTATTTAGACGTAAAATACTGATTGAACTTGATGGAAATGTGGAAATTTAGAACGTAGAAATGTATTTGGAAATTACTATAAGATTATAGTGAGAAACATGGCGTACTTGTGCGTAAATATTTCGTGTTATCTAAAACAATACTATTCTTACAGCAATTAAAGTTTACATTAACTATTGAAATTGGCAATGACCGGTTAAATTTTGAATGATGTATAATGCTGTGCCTATAATTTAATATATTTTCAAACAATTGGGTAAAACATTCAAGTTTGCGTTAAAATCTCAAATCGTTTTACACGTAAGAAATCTTAATTGAAAGTAATAATAGAATTACATTTGTTTTGTTGTCTTCACACGATGTTTAAGCCATCTGAAAATGTGTTTTTTTTTTTAAGATAGGTTAGACAGTGACGGTTGCACTACAACAACATCAACAAGCCACGTGGCGAATTCAAACGTGTTTCGAACACTTGACATGTCTGCGATTCCCGCCTTTTCGCCCTCTTAAGACGTAAAGTTAAACCGTTTGACAAAGAGTCGACATCTCTGTGGAGAGCCTGCACATATCTCCACCAATCAATAACTCCTAGTGACAATCGATGCTGACTGTGGCGCGAACCTCAAGCAATGCTGTCGCCATGACTACCTCGCCCTCCCCCCTTCCCCTTCGGACGCCGATCCTTAAAGTTCATTCAAGAAGAGGATATATATTTCCCTCTCGAGTTTTAATCTTACGTCCAATTGGAATTCAAACCGTATTACTGGAATGTCTCTTTTAAAATTCCATGCATTATGGATATCCCCGTAGTCGTTTATTTAAATTGTAATCCACTACTTCATTCGTTTTAACCCTCTCGACTGTTTTTATATGGAATCATGAATGTTGGCAATTCTACATGTAATTTTTATTAACATTTCCTAGAGTTTCACATTTCTCTTCAAGAGCTACATAATATTTCGGCTTATGAAATCCGCCGAGCGGAAAATCCTTTGCATGGAGTTATGAAAAAATGTGATGGATCATAAAATCGTAATATCTAGGGAGATACTCTACAAGAAACAAATCGTGTATCCACTCTACTTCACTTGAACATCGCAAACATCGTTTTAAGCTTTTAGGTTGAATTTATGACATCGCAAAGAAATGAATATATAATAGTACTACTTTGTTTTCTTATTTTTGAGATGACTTGCTTCAAACAGTTTGCCTACTTACTATTTACTGGCTACATTCATCTTTAAATAAAAATTCATACACCCTACCAAACAAATATATCATCTCAAATTTATATTTAAAAACTAGGCCGCTTCGCTAACGCTTTTTCCAGTCGTGTTGATGGATGAGCTTTTTTAGTTGACTATTTCTGTCCAACGATTACTTAGTTTTTTGTATGCGTGGCATCTCATTACTTTATAAAGTTCCATTGCAAAATTATTTATGTTAAATAAGGATAATTTTTATAAAGTAGTATTAATTGCTATGGTAATACCAATTAACAATAGAATGTAAAATATTCACAAAGAATAGGATAGAATAGTACCAAAGACTTGCTTTTTGAACAGGTGAGTATTATCAAGTTTCTATAGTTACTTGTTAATAATACACCTGTTAAAGGCTTATATTTAAACCTTTTCATCTATGAAATTTGGATAACTTTTTCGACTTTTGCTTTCAGAAGGCACATCACCATTACCTTAAAGTCCATATCAAATATGAACGTTGTAGCCCCACTTGTTTGGTCAGAATCGGACCAAATATCACATTGCATTAAAAATAGAAAATATCGTAAAATTACGATATTCATGAAATATTTCTTAGATTGTATAAAAAAAACTCAGCAAATCTAAGTTCAGAGATTTCAAAGGCCCCCTCCTATTTTCATCAAGATCGCATATGCCGTTTGTCCGGTAGTGAGCGAACAAACAGACAAAAAAACAAGCAAACAAAAAACACCCGAGCATCTTTTCTCGGAGTTAGTGAAATTGAAGTATTCGCTTCGCTCAACCAAAAAACGGTCCCCAAAAGTTTTTTTTTAAAGACAAATACGGTTATTTTAACTAAATGTATTGTACTGTACACTTCTTATTTCTTTTGTATAGTGTGATATTTATATTTCTTTCAGTCATCTTTTTTAAATTGAGTGTTGACACACGAATTCTTTAAAATAGACGTCAAATAAATAAAATTGCAGGGATACACGGAATGAAGCCTCCAGTCTGACACGATTTTCTGACGTTTTGTTTCTCTCCAATTTCCATAACACTCGAATCAGCGCATGTGTTGACTTCGCAAACAGTTTTTAAACTCAGAATTCAAGAGAGATGAGCAATCTCACAAGATTCCGGATAAATGGTCGTGAAGGTCTTGTCAAAACCCTAGTTTTTTTTTAGTTTTATACTCTATGGAAATATTCTTTAAGAGAAAAGCAAAGTTAAATGGTTCAAGTTGCTTGTAGAATACGTATTAAAAGTGTAGATGATATTCAAATACGATCTATTTTGGTCACTAGGCACATTTAAATTTACAGTTTCTCCTAGCTTGGCGTCGAACCCAGGAATCGGAGAAACTCATATTAGAATTAATATAATTTGTAACGTTACATTGATACTGACTGGCATACCACACGTCTAATAATAATGAAATCATCAATCTAGAAACCCAACGACTAGTCACAAATTATACAATTTGTATCCATTATTACATTTTTGTAATCATTGTTAAATTTGTGTACAATACTCGATTTCATTTGTAATGAAATGTACTTCATTATGATGTACAATTTTGCTTGTTGTATTAAGATGATAATGTGAACTGAATGATAATGTATCCGTAATTAATAATTTAATTCTCGAAACATTGCCCATTGGCTTAAATTTGTCCCGAAACAAATAAATACTCATCGTAACATGTGTTTTTCCGGCAATTTAATAGAATAATGTCTCGCATGATTACAGAGTCGATAATCTGTCACACAATTCAACTTTTTCAAAATAATGTCAGTCTATTATTTTATTAGCTTCGTTTAACGTCCATCGTCAAGTTGCTACAAATTGGAATTCATTATTGTTGAACGCATTAAAAAATTTGTAAGAAAACACAACCCTTAAAATATATCGAACGAGCTGTTTAAGGGCAGGGTTTCAACCTTGTTAATACAGTTTTAACAGTCTTGAGAGCTTTAACACTTATTTCATAATGAGGCTTACCTTTTAATTCTGTTTTCATCTTGTATTACAAAATCAACATACAAGAGTCGTTAAACTCTCGAATTATGAAACATTTTGTACCTTTCAAGATTGAAATTACAAAATGTTTAAGATTGTTAAGCACTGACACGTTGTTTCTTCATCGTTTAAAGGATAAAGAACAAATTCGCTGCGATAACGTCATACTGATATTTGATAAATATTTAATACTATTTTTTTTATTTAAAGTCGATTATATTTTTAATGTTAGTATAGAGGGTTTCTTACAAGGATATCAGTACATGGATAAGGATCTAACTTATTTGGTTAGGAGGGGGGGGGGGGGTCTGGACGGGTGAGGGCTCTATACCAGCTCCTTTTCCTTTCAGAATATTTAAAACTTTCATTACTTAAGAAAGAAAGCATAAAATAACAGCATAACATGCATTTGTGTTGCAGCTGGTAAACATAAAGTAGACCATATATTTTGTTATTTATTTTGTAGATAAATGTTTATTCTGGTACATTGTGTGATGCACTTTTTAAATTACAATTTTATTATTTGTAAAAATTGCACAAACTTTGCCATTTATTATCAAACTTATTACATACATTTTCGAAAATTTACATCACACAAGTACTATGATGTTATGCAGAAATAACCATTTGTGGACTGAGTTCCGGCTGAAATGCGGAAAAACTGCATGGCACTGAAATCTCAGACGGTCCTGTGCGACCTTAAATGTTGCATCAACTGCTTTAATAGTGACGAGAGAGTATTGTAAAAATTGTAAAAGTTGAGATAATTAGATCAGTTAGGTTATATTGCAATAAAATTTCAATACTATTACATTATTCTTTACGACATTTAATAAATAGAATAAATGCGATGTTTGTCCCCAACCTGGCATCGAAGCGATGATTGTGGTATAATTCTAATGGTACCAAGTGCTTGTGTTTGTTCTGATGTATCGACTTTGACTAGGAGACCGAGTTTTATGTTTTTACTGTTGCCTTTAGAAGGGTATTAAAAATACCCAAAATATTGCATTAATTATAGTCATTAAGAATCACAAAGAACAAGTCTTAAAATTTTATTTCAATAGTTACCAGACAGTTGCAAATACATAACCGAAACAAAAGCGAAAGACTTAACATCTATTGAAAATTATTTTCGTATTTGGTGGAGGTGCCGGGTCAAGGAAATCTAACATTTTAAGTTATTTTTTTAAATCTGAACTATTATTGTGTGTATGATTTATCCTTTTTTTATTTTTTGAACTTTACCTGAAAATGTTATACTTTTTTATTGGGGAACGTGAAAGTTTGAAATAGTAATACCAGGGTAAATCCTAAATACTTTTTGGTTTACACGAGACCTGGGAATATTTTCTCTTTTAGGTGTCATTAACGTTGTTGATTTTTAAAAACAACGTTACTAATAAATACAGATTATTCTGTTCAAACCTTGAGTGCATCCATTGCTAAGGCTGTTATGGAGAACAACCGGTCTATCCACAGATAAGTCGGGACGGCTGGTTAAACCATCGCCTCGCCTCCCGGTATAGATGTAACGACATTCGAATGGTGATTGATTATAGTGAGCTAACGTTTCAAGCGCCCATTGTTGACGCTGACATTGCATCCAGGTACCTTCCGCCACTAATCACATTCAAATTATAGTTTAATTTATTGGACAACATTCTAGCCGCACTAGGTTCCGTGCAAAAATGTTAGATGAAGCATTTTAGTGTCGAGAAAGTAGAACTTTTGTTTTGTTTAAAATTGCCCTTTTATGCCGCCATGAATAGTATTAATCCCCATCTTCGTAATAATTATTAATGAATACGAATGAGTACGCCAATTTTATCATTATATCAAACTTTAATGTTGATCAATTAGAAAATTATGACGCATTGGAATGTTTTTGAATAACGTAGAGTCTAAATATTTAAAATCGATATTTATTACAATTATGGTCACTTATTATTATTATAGTGCTGCCTACAAGTGGTAGCACATGAGTAAACGCGCAAGACTAGGATTCGAAAGGTCAGAGGTTTGATTCCCGCCACCAGGCAACTCTGACTGAAAGTTAAAGTTCAACCAGTTCCACATCATTATTGTAAACTACAGTTATAAAAATTGTATAGATTACGTAAGAATAAATCGAGAAGTTAAAAATCAATCTCAGTCGGGTATCGAACTGGGGTCTTCCGATTGCCGGTATGATGTTGGATCCCTCATTCAGACAAAAATATATTATGTTGAACGAAATTTAACTGAATTTTCTCTTTTTTTTTTTTAAAAAAAAAGCGGATTTGTTTTCGAATGGAACCCCCAGTATTTATAGTTAGGCGGATTATTTTATCGAATGACTCTTCACTTATAGAAACATTTCCTATCCTATTTCTTATACAGCCTCTTACTTATGACTTGTCCAAGTTTTGTCCCTGGAGCTTCAGCTAAGGCGTATTACGTGGGCGTTAAGAAGACTTCTTGAGAAAAGCACGTTTTAGCGGGGGTTCCAAGGTGGCCACGGTCCGTTGCGTTTCTGATGTGAATGTAGTTAGAAGACCGTGAAAATGTTTTACGCCCATCTGTCGTCGGTAATAACAGACTCGCAAGCTGCAACAACCGTCTCGGTAGAAGCGAGATCGTCATTTTACGCCTGGAGTGAGATGAGCCATTTTACATGGAAACTAACTAACGTCCTCATTTAATTTTTGGAATAATTTTTTTTAGCTTGGGAGACACTTTTTTGCTTTTTTTACGACAGAAGTGTGATTAATGTGATTTA